>CM051238.1:375440670-377840670 GCA_027917425.1 Gastrophryne carolinensis
CCCACCGCCAACTTTCCAGCACTCTCACATGTTCTCTCTGAAGCAGCATTTTCTAGCGTTCATTAGTATGCACAGCATATAGTGGACACGGGTCTGCGCATATGCAGGGGAAATGGTGGAAAGGTGAGTTGTGTGGGTGATCTGGGGGGTTTCAGACAGCGGGACATCCCAAATTGGGAAAACTTATAACTGTACTTACATACTGGTGATTCGACTTTTATTAGTCCAATAAGTGCTGGACCCGATTTGGCTATTTAAAGCAATAGGGGTTTTTCTACTGAGTACTGGGCACCTGATCCCCAACCAGGAGCAGCACCTCTGCATTTTTAGACTGGCCATAACAGATTGCTTAGAGAGTCAATCAGTGCAAGAGCAGTGTGGCTGACTGCTGTGCGGTGATTGGCTGACTAAGGAGTCAGGCTCCCTTGGCCACCGGGAATCAGGCACCGGCGCTGGGCTGTTTTTTGTTTTAGACCAAGTGCCAAATGGGGGTGGACAGTCACTTTGGATAGTCACTAGGTGCGGACTGACTATAGGGAGACCCAGGAAAATGCCCGGTGGCCACACTGCTTTGGGGCCAGTTGGGCTGCTTAGTCTCCTTCTCCACCCACTCTACCCACAAGCCAAGGAACCCCAGCTCCTAATGCTATAGTCCCAGCATCATAGTTGGGGGGCTCAGCAGGAATATCTTGGGCCGGCCAGGGGCTGGTAAAATCCAGGGCTGATTTTTGGACCCAGACTGCCACTGATGGTCACCAAGTGGGATAACAACCCTCCACTGCAGATCAACAATGTTTTATTGTTTTTTGGGACCAGGAGTCAAAAATATAACAGTTCACTTTAAAGCAGACCAAAAGTCAAAAAATGCTCCACTGTGTAAATCCATAAGAACCCCCCCCCCCCCCCCCCACATCCTCAGCTGCCTTGCATTAACAACAAACCCTGGGATTTTCTCTCTGAAACCCCCGGGAATGCTCATTATTGTTATCGTGTCTGTCCATGCCCCAGGCACCCGTATGGGTTTTCTCTCTCCCGACTTATCCAGGTGTCCCAAAGCCCTTGTATGCCAAAGCAGTCTATCCTCCTGCGCTGTGCTTGATGTTCCTGCCATAACTTCAAGTTTCTCCTCAATGTGGCACAAAACTGACCCACCCAGTGACCCACTCCACTCATTATACCCCTGGTATATAGGGAGACTCCACCCACCTTATATAGCTAAGCTACCGTATATAAAGCGGGTGGATATAGCTATAGCTCCCATTCTGCTCTATTATTAAGAGCAACCCATCCCCTTCGACATTGCCCAAAGCTGCTGGGCACAATGAGGACCCCGCTGCATCAGACCACAAGGGCTGCCATCACGCATGAGGACTCCCTGTGGCATCTCTGCGGCACCGTGGGGGTACCAACCACCTACCCCCAACCCATCCAGAACCAAGGCCACGGGATGAAAATAGAGACTGCACGTCCCCAGCCGAGGTAAGCACATCTCTTGTCTTATCCTTCTAGGCTCAGGGACCCTTCCTGCTCTCCCTACAGAGGTCCTGGCTGGATTTACCATGGACGCCCGGGAATGGCCCAGAGCCTCCATGAAAGACTTCCCCACAACTCTACCTGCAGCTACCTGGTAAGTAAACCTCAATTACTATTTTGGGGATGTTCCTAGGTAGGGAACCAGATTCAGTTTCCTTAAATAACTGAACTGCATTTTCCCCAAAACAGGCTTCTCCAACCCTTCCACCTTCCAAGACCTAGAGGAGGCCACCTACCTGGACCTCGTTAAGCCTTTTCTTTCCTGTTCCCAATAAATCCCCCTTTAAAGAGTGTTTTCTTCTATTCTACCATCCACTCTTTATGTCCAGAGTGATGAAAAAATTGTTCAACCTGCTTAAAATTAACAGATTTTTAATATTAGACAACATCACAAAAGAGCTGCTTTAGTCACAAGTAAAAATAGACTTTTGGGCCAGACTAAAGCTGACTTTTGGTTGGTTAAAGATCCAGATAAAAGATGTGTGGACTGGCAGCTCAGATCTCTGCCGACCCTGTAAGAATAAAGTGATGCAAATTGATATTGCAGATACTTGTGTGCAGGATCAGCATAGAAGCTAGAGGTAGATAAACTACAGAGGAGTACGATCAGTTGGGAAGGGTGGGAGCGCCACCAGCTGGACAAACAGGTCCCATACAAAAGCATAATAAGGCAGCACCGATCTAAAGGGAAATGTAAGAGGGCGATTTCAGCGACTGGCAACCTTAGTAAGAGGTCCCTAACTGCACTGTGCAGCTATATCTTGTCCCTATTGTACCATTGAGTTCCACTGATGATTTCAGATTCCTGATTGGGTTCTTACCTGGACACCTGTGTGGCCTCCAGTCAGCAGGCCTGTAGCAAGCATGCCAAGCTCGGGGGAGTTGGTCAATTATTGGTCAGTTAGTTTAGCTGTAGGAGCATCTCAAATCTCAGGATCTCCTGGGGACAATTGTTAAAAGACATTTTTCTGTCAAATAAAAAAACGCTATACTCACCTTGCGCAATGCACCAATGCAGACATTTTTGCCTGTAATTTTACACAAACGCAAATTGGCGACTGATTTATGGGATGTTTAGAGGACAGAAAAGTGGGTGCAAATGTGTAAATTTCAAGAATGATTTTCCTCCAGCAAGAAGCTAACCTCACTGACTAACAGGCGTATTTCATTCCTATAACACATGCCAGCAGCATCTGCCATGTTTTTTTAGCAGTGTCAGCTGCCATTTTTTTTTAGTCATTTTTTCTTTTTTGAGCTCTGAGCACCCTGGCGGCCGCATCCTCCGCTTCCCTCTAATAGGGAGCGTGCCCACGCCAGCAATTCACAAATGTCAAGCGCCCTGCTAGAGGGATAGTGGGATGCGGCGCTGCTCTTAGATACGCCGTGGGACCGGGAAACGAGGTAAGTGAATGGGGCGACCTGGGAGTTTCACACAGCGGGGCATCCCGATTTTGGATGCCCCGGGGGGAGGGATCGATCAGCCCAGGTTTTGAGCCACTTTAAAGGCTATTTGTCTGTTTTTTGTGTTATTATTTTCCTCTTCTGTAAATAAACCTGTGTGTTGTCCCCCTATACCTGTGATTTACTTATCAGCACGCTTTTTCCAAGTTTCTTACTGTATATTCCTGCGTGTCTGTCTTGGTAATGTGGCAATCTCACCCTTTAGTAAAGCTATTAGTATACTTGCTGACTGCAACTCCCAGAATCCCTTCACTGTAACAAGTAAGCTCATTGCAGCTTTGGCTAAACAAAGCAGCAGCAATTTCCTCCCAAGGTGAGAACACTGCCAGTAACCCTTTAGCTACTGGAACACAAGACTGTGTTCCCCTCCCTATCTGAAGAGGCTGAATGAATGCAGATGGTGTGAAACTTGTCTCTGCCTCAGCAAATCAGATGATTAGCAAGCCAGAGTCAGGAATAATTCTGATCTGTACATCAGAACACCACTTTGATTTATATAAGGTAAAAACATTGTTACTAGGGGAAGCTGTTTTCTTTTATAGCATGGAGCTGCAAAAAAATAGAAAAGAAAAACCTTTCCATATAAGCTCAGCACCTTAAAGGAGCACTATTGCAAAATTGTGTAATATTTAAAATAAATATTAAATACATTGGCTAATGAGAGGAGGGGTCACTAATACACCCGATCTGAACAAAACTCCCGCCAAGCCTGTGGTTTATTCTCTAATGGTAGGAATAAAATCCAGGGGTGACAGGTTTAGTGTATCAGGGGTGACAGAACCTGTCACCTGATTTCTTTTTCCCTATTCCATTAAAATAAAATAAACAAGCCTGGCTGGATAAGTGTATAAGTGACCCCTCCTCCCACCATCCAGCATATTTATTTGGATTTTTATCATCGAGCCATTTTTTTGCGATATGCCATATTGGCACACAATTGGTGTTGGGTGAACCCCTGTAAGTTCGGGTTCGGCAAGTTTGGCCGAACATTAAACAAAAGTTCTTTTAGCTTCTTTTAGACTCCAGAACTGGCTGTTTCTGCTTTTGTGCTGCTTTAAAGCTTATTGAAGTTAAAACGATTCTAAGCATATTGCTGAACCAGCAGCTCTAGTGTTAATCTGATAACAAAAAAATCAGCTGTAAACACCTTTAGGAGCACAAGCTTTTCTTGCTTGCTCCAATACTATCCGGACAGCAACTCTGAGATAAGAGCACTCAGCGTGACCAGTCTGGGTAAGCTCTTCTGTATGGCAGCCTGCCTCCTAGTTACTTAGGGCAGAAGAATGAGCTGGATCTGGCCTGGGCAGCAAGTCTAAAGGAGATGATAACGTAAGAAAGAAATGTTTTCTTATATCTGCTCAGTGCTGGGGGTCAGTATAGATGAGATGAGTATAGGATTTGTTGGTCCAGCTTTAACCAGTAAGAGGGGTAACCTGTACATCAATATGTGCAAAAGGAGGGGAAGAAGTGGGATATTTGCTATTAAAGAGCAAAAGGCCTCCCTGTAGCTTAGATGAGAGCCCGCACATGCGCAGTGAGACTGGCAGAAAAGTCATTTTTTAGGATGATCCGGAGGTTAACACAGCGGGGCATCCCAAAATGGGAATAATCAAGTTCCAGTCCACTTTAAAGTGGACCAAAACCCAAAAACCAAAGATTTTGGTCCTTCAGATCAGGGGGGGGGGGGGGGTCCCGCTGTTTGAAACCCCCCAGGTCGCCTGAACAAACTCACCTTTTCCCGGTCCTACAATGTATGTGCGGGCACTTGTCCAATCAGCAGACTCGGATCCGCTCGAGCCCCTTCGTCCAGGGGCTTGTCTAATGTGAGCGCGCTGGCGGCCACATTCCCTGCTACCTCTAACAGGGAGCTTGCCCGCGCCAGCCATTCACAAGTGCTTGGCACAGGCACGCATCCTGCTAAAGGGATAGCGGGGATGCGGCCGCTGCTCGCGGATGCGCTGTTGGACCGGGAACGAAGGTGAGTTTTTGGGGGGTTTCACACAGGGGGTACCCCCGATCGGGGTGTCCTGGGGGGGGGAGCGAGTATGCCTGCCCTATAGTCTCATAGGTTGCAGGGTGGGTTTTGGTCCTCTTTAAGAAAAAGAGGCCAAATAATAATTTTGACTTAATTAAAGGCTTTTTTTCTTCATCAATATAATTCAAACACTTAGGCCTCACTTCAGCAAACTTTCCCTAAAGTATCTAATAAAAATGCCGGCCATGTTATGCTTTATTTAGGAATAAGGCATGAAATAAAATCAGTATTGATTCAAATAAAATAGAATTTTGCAGGGGATAAAAATCCTTGAAATTGAACATATATTGTTTTTTTAAGAGGAACAAAACCCAGTGGTGTGCAGGCTGCTCAGTTATTCATCTGCGCATTCATTCACATTTTCTTTGCTGTTCTAAATTCAGAGCGGCAAGAAAATATGAAAAGATTGAGCGCTGCCAGTCGCATTTGGAAGGCCTGTTCTGCATCACCCTATCAACCTCATTGGGGTTGTTATTTATAATTATACCATCTTGGAAAAAAATCTGCATTTAACCTGGAGATATTTGAGAAAAGCCCAATCAGATGCAGCATTCTGGGTACTATGAGGCTGATTCACTACTAGCGCCAGGTATCGGCAGATGAGCGTCTGTATAGCATCTGTATGTGTAAGCGGGTATCAGGCGCTGTAACAGAGCGTCTTGGTTGCTCTAGTAACCTGGCCGGCATCAATTAATGTGATGTGTGTTGGGCGCTCTAACACCAGTACAGCGATGCAGCGAGCGAGAGGTAGCGCCAGCTCAGGGTGTCCAGCACTCTGCACTCAACACCATATTCAAGAAAAAGCTACACACACAGCGTCGGCGCTCTAAAGCTGGTCGCTGTAGCATAGAGCGCCAGACGCTGTGTGATCAAAGTCTGATTTTGAACACAAATACACCAGTAACAAAACACATGGAATAACATTGTTTTAACACTGGGACAATAACACTTTAGTGCCAGATCTGTTGTACATACAATTCTGCATAAAAATATATTAAAAAAATATTAAAAATGTTTGTTTGCAGCCAGGAGAGGTCACACAATGAAAACAAAAAAACAAAAAAAAAATGGCAAACACGCTATTTATACACAACTAATGAAAGCCCATTGAAATGTATGGGAGAGCGCTACAGAGCGACAGGTACTACATGGCGCTCCTGAGCTATACGCTGAGCCGCCTGCAGTAATACATGTGACGCTACATGGCGCTGTTAGAGACACTTACCAGATTTGCTTTCATAAATGTGGTTTTGCGTATAGCGCCCGGCGTTCACCAGACGCTGCCTGCCGCTACAAGACACTACCTGGCGCTATCCCTTCTTAAATAACCCCTTATATTTTTTTTATTAAGTGCTACATGCCAAATAAAATGCTTTGCTAGTGCGATTTTGATACAACACACAATACCTGCAATTCCCACTAGATGGCGATATCACACTCAGAAGAAGCATCATCTACAGTTCTCAAAGTTTACAATCCAAAAGTTTAGCTTTCCTCTTATCTTACTTCTATTTCGGGCAGTTTCTAGGGGAAATAGATTAGAATAGAAGAAATAATTCTGCCCCCTCCTCATCCATCCTATGGTGCTGCTGCTCTCCCATACAGGTATGTGCCATGCTGTGCCTCTTCCTTAGCAGCAGGCAATGCCCCTCCCCATAAGCCCAGTATGGGGGGCACCACTAACCACCTCACCCATCTGTGTGCATTTAATGTATTGTAACTATACACTAACCTCCCCCGATTTGGGATGCCTGGCTGTGTATATTCACTCCAGGAATCAGTTTTCCGGTGGATTCCCAGCGCACTTCTGAATGGCTGGTGGTGGGCAGTGGGATATGATCGGCAATGAATATGCACAGCAATGACTTCTGATTGGATGAGTGCCCACACATCACTGTAAGCAAACGGGTAATTAGAGGAACTGTCACACACAGGGGCATCCCATATTGGGAAACCCAGGTGAGTGAAAATCCTTAAAAGTGTTGGTCCACTTTTCTGCTGTGTGGTCTAAATTCACTAAAGCATCTATGATTGCACCACAGGACAATACAAGGCTTCTATAACCAGGGGCAGGGTAGGCCACTAGGGGGAGCAAAAGTTCAAACAGCAAAATAAAACCACAAAATGATTAGATAATAAAACAAAATACATTTAAAGAGGAACTTTCCCAGGTTTTATTCTGTTCCCCCCAGAATTAGGGATGCCCCCCAGTTCGCACAGTAAAACTCATCTTTCCCCACTCCAACACTGCAGGTGCGGGCTCTCGTCCAATCAGAGCCCTTTGCCATGTTTAGATCCTTCGGTAAAGGGCTCTGATTGAATTGAATGGGCAGCGCACTCTCCCCAGTTATTTTGATGAAAGGCTAATGGCTCTGTTTGGACATGAACCACGCATGCCCCATTGGAGTGGGGTAAGGTGAGTTTTAATGGGCGCCGCACAGCGGAGGATCCCGATTTGAGACGCCCTGGAGAAATGCCAGTGACCAGCCTAGAATCTTTTAAATTCCAGGTCATTCTCTGATGGGTTTTGGTAAACAAAATGTGAAAATACCACGCTTGTAATCCTTTTATTGGTAGCTCAACGTGCAAAACTTAAATCCCACTATTAAGTCCAATATAATATCCAAATATTAGCACAGAGCTTGAATCATCTAGTCCGATTTTTTCAATAAGTCAAAAAGTGATCCCACGGTGCATGCATCCGCGTACACAGACTGTAGCTCCGATACAGTACATGCACAGAGCCGGCTGGCAGCGGGGGGATTTGGCCATGTGCCCAGCGTGGCGGTGGGCCATTATGGTGGTAGGCTCATCATTGGCTAGCAATGCGCACAGATATAATGTGATTGGCTGGGTTGAGAAAGACCGATACTCATTCATAAATAAAGTGTCAACGATATATGTCCTGATAGCAGATAATACACAATCAGAGGCAGACTAGCCATAGGCAGAACAGGGAGAATTCCCAGTGGGCCACACTGCTTTAGGGCCACCTGGGCTGGGTGTAGCTTCCAGCATGGAGCCCACCACACCTGCAGCTAGTGGTGGACTGGGGGCAAAAATCAGCCCTGGATTTTACCAACCCCTGGCCAGCCTGAGCCATCCTAGCTGAGGCCCCCCAACCATGATGCTGGGGCTATAGCATTCGGGAGCTGGGGTTCCTTGGCTTGTGGGTACAGTGGGGCTGGGTACAGGGGGCTGAGAGGGAGGGATTGAATGTGGGTGTTAAAAGCATCAGCCCAACTGGCCCCAAAGCAGTGCGGCCCACCGGGCATTGTCCAGGGTCTCCCAATGGCCAGTCCGCCCCTGCCTGCAGCCTATACACTGCTTCATCTAACACCCTATCTGCTTCTCCCCTTTCCCACAGCCCTTATCCCCCTAGCTGGTCCCATAGTAATGCCCCCCCAAACCAAGACCCCTCCCAGCCCATATTCACCCTACCCTTGATCTGTTGATGCTTTGCTAAAGGGATAAATGCACTCACTGATCGACTGAGAAGCTCCTTGGGGGCGGAGCTAAGGAGCCCATGACCTGGTGGTGGGCTGGTCAGGGCCTGTAAATTTCTGGGCTGATTTTTGGCTCCAGTACGTCCCTGTACCCAGGTTCCAAATGTATTTCACACTGACATGGTCCTTTGCTGAGTCCCCCTTGCAGAGCTTGTTCATCTCAGCTGCCAAGAAAGCCAGCAGACATTTGTGGATTATGGAAGAAGTTTTTGCAATCTATTGCGATTGACAACTGTACACCAAGTCAGAGACTGCTGCTGTGGCTGCTGATGAGGTGAAGGAGCTCACTCAAACTTGCTCAGCAGCATTCTCTCTGCTTGGTCCACAGACTGTGTACAGTTGCCAATAGCAACAGCTTGAAAGAAACTGGTTCCTTAAAATTAGCATTTGCCAACATAAGAAGCCAAAATACTAGAGACCCCTGAGGACATCATTTAGGCACACCAAAATAAACACATTGAAAAAAAAGGTAAGTGGCCTTACCCTTTAAGTCCATAGAGGGTGAACAGTGTTTCTCTATAGAGGAAAGCCAATCATAGGATCAAGCTCTAATAAAGGTTTGTTTAGCAAAAGCTTGGAGAGTCTTGCCTGTATTTCAATGGAAATTTTTAGTAACACCTAAAGCTAATTCACCTTGAGTAGAGGTCAGGATGTAATATAGTTATATTCTAGATGATCTGCTCAGATGAATTTAATAGCTGACATTTTAAATGGTCACCAGGGACCATTGCGTGTTCAAACATGCTGCTGGTGATGAAAACAGTCACAGAAGCTTACTTTAAATGTTGGGACTCAGTCTTGTGGAGAAACGACCTGGAGAGGATTTGGACTGGCCCAACACTTTATTATTCCTCCAGAGTCGCAGCTAAATGTGTTTGGGCCTCTGCTGCACAGATTAAAGTGGACCAAAACCACAGTGATCGGCCCAGGAATCTATAAGATCACTGGGCCGATCGATTCTCTCCCCCCCGGGGCATCCGAAATTGGGATGCCCCTCTGTGTGAAACCCCCCTAGGTCGCTCCATACACTTACCTGGTTTCCCGGTCCAACAGCACATGGGTGAGCCACGGCCGCATCCCCGCTTTCCATCTAGGAGTGCACATGTCCGCCCCAGGCATTTGTGAATGGCCGGTGTGGGCGCGCTCCGTGTTAGAGGGAAGCGGGGGATGCGGCTGTCAGAGCGCTCAGAGCCACTGGCCTTAGACGAAGGCTTAGACGATGTGACATCAGGCTCTGAGCGTGCTGATTGGACGAGGGGCCGCGCATGCGCCGTAGGCCTGGGAGTTGGCTTCGGCGATCTGGGGGGTTTCACGTAGCGGGGCACCCCCGATCAGGGTGCCCCGGGAGAAAAGACCAAAACCCAGGATAGTCAAAATCCTGGGTTTTGGTCTTCTTTAAATAGGGGCCCCATCAGGGCTCATACAGTAACCCTTTTCTTGACATTTTTAAGGGACGATCCAGTCCCTTGTGGTTCATGGGAGCAGCCACAATGGGATTACTGGAGAAGAGAGGGGGGAGTGTTTTGCCTCATACATCCCAACAGAGGGCTAAGGAGCGGAAGCCACAGGTAATCCCATCATGGCTGCTCTCAAAAACCACAATTTTGACATTTTGTTTTGTTGTTCCTCAATGCACCGGCATCCCCGCTATGTGTATCCCCCGCAGGTCGCCCCATCCTGACATTTCCACGGCGCAGACTCAGAGCGAGAAAGAGTGCGCTGAGTGGCCTGCTCAGCCAATCAGTGCACTCCCATTCTTTTCGGCTCCTTCTAGTCGTGGCGTGCCCGCGTCGCCCATTTAGAAAGTTCGGGCTACGCCGCAGAGACTCCTGGAGGTAGTGAGTGTATTGGGGCTTCTAGGGCGAACTCGAACAGCCCTGGAGTCTTGCGAAGTCCTGCAAAGTTCTTCTTTAACTGAATTAAATACAATTATACTACTAAAGACTTGAGACGTGAGCACAAATCTGATAAATAAGGTGGAGGAACCACAATGATGAGTCTGGCCCAAGGCAGTCTCTACCTCTGCCCACCCCCCCCCCCCCCGCCATGTCTAGAAATGATGGTGCACAACTTTAGAGATTTAGGTCCTCCATTTAGAATGTTTGTTTTAATGTATAATTTCTCCCCAGAGCATCCAAAATCGGAATGCCCCACTGTGTGAAACCCCCCAGGTCACCACATTCACTTACCTTACTTCCTGGTCCAATGGCGCATTCGCGGGCTGCGTTCCCACTATCCCTCCAGCAGGACACGTGCCTGCGGCAGCCATTTGTGTGTGGCTGGAGCGGGCACGCTCCCTGGTAGAGGGAAGTGGGGCATGCGGCCGCCAGCACTCTCAGTCTTAGATGGCGTGACGTCAGCTCCAAGCATGCTGATTGGGCGAGCGGCTAAGCATGCGCCGTAGGACAGGGAACAGATGAGTTTCTTCGAGCAACCGGGGGGTTTTCACACAGCGGGGCACCCCGATCGGGGGAAAGGACCAAAACCCAGGATGGTCAGAATCCTAGGTTTTGGTCTACTTTAAGGCTCTGACAATGGAAGGTGAGTCAAGACTCCAGTATTGGGCCAATATGGGGCCCAAGGAGCCCAGCTATAATAGGGGGCCCCTGGCCATGTGGCCCTAATGGCCACCCTGTCCTGAGACCCGCAGACAGTCACATTATTGCTGCTGGCATTGAAGATAAATTAGGGTACCTGCCTTGGGGCCCAGTTTGGACTAGGAGCCTATTCATCACACAGGTTAGAGGGGGAGCCAGACTTGATAGAGCTTATCTTGTGTCTGGGCCCCCCATAACCTATAATGTGATGATGACCCCCAGTTTCTGTTATGGCCTGAATAATAAGGTAAGCCTTGCTGTCTTGGGGACTTAAGTCCAGTTCAAACTAAGGCCCCAACCATCACATATGTTATAGAGAGGCCCAGTCTATATACAGCATATATTGTATCTAGGCCCCTCACAAGCTATAATGTGATGACTGGGCTTCTAGTCTGAGTTTTTGTTTCCTATATGGTCTGCATTTTGAGGTAAATCTGGTTGTCTTGGGGCCAGAGGTGCAGTTTAACCTAGAGGCCAAGCCATCACACATTGGTTATGAGGAGGGCACAGGCATTGCTGCTTTATGGGGCCTGAAAATTCCAGATGGCCGCCCTGTCTGTAACGCAATTAGGCAGATTCAGCCTTTTTCCTGTTTGGTCACTAGCTGTAGCTGTATGTGCTAGCCAAGCAGCTCAATCACTCATCAATAAATGGGTGAGCGGCATTCACGCACCACCACTGACCACCCTGTCACAGTGCCACTGACAGTCCTTTGGTTACTCTGATACCTATGGCTTTGTTGTCAGATCCAATTGCCATTTGGTCACTGCTGAGGGGAGCAAGGTTGTATTTCCTAGGTGGGGCAACAGACAATAAAAAGAATATTTAAATGCCTACAACCTTGTATTGCTTTATCCAAAGCGTAATAAAACCCTAGGTTTTCAAAGACTCCGGGGCTGCCTGCTGGCCTTCCCTTGGGGCACGGGATGCCCCGCTGTGTGAACCTCCCCCCCCCCCCCCCCTAGGTTGACTCAAAACTCCCTTTTGCCCTGGCTCCCATAGTGTTGTAAACAATGCCGGACACATCCCCCCCAAAAAAACCCTTACCTTAGCTGCAGTCCAGCGCTGGGGGTCGATTCAGAGCCAGGTGAGAATTCTCACTGCTTTTTTAGCAGAGAAAACTGCCATTCGCTTTCAGTTACTACCAGGTGTCAATTTTCATCTGGCTCTGAATCAGCCCCAAGTTAGACAATGAAAGTGAATGGCAGTTTTCTCTCCTAAAAAGAATTCTCACCTGGCTCTAAATCGACTCCATAGTGCCCCCCCCCCCCGACTCCGTGCACTATTCCAGTGAATGGGCGGCCCACACAAACATGGAGCAGAGGGATGTCGCTTTGTGCCCCAGGGGACTGAGCTGGACCGTAGCTGAGGTAAGGGGTCTTTTTCTTTGTAACCCCCCCTATCCTGCCTCAGCACCAGGAGAGAGTTGCAGGGGGGGGGGGTTGACTGGACTCCCCCCTTTAAGAGAAGGTTATTATTTGCTCTAAACTTTACCCCCCCAATCTAATCGATTGTCTTTCTGACATCTAAATGCAGCTGTGGGGTATCTACAGACGTAGATGATATTGGTTGCTTTTTATCCTTATGAATCTAGAAAGCGTAAAAAAATATATATCGTTTTTTAAATAAAGTTTTTGCAAATCCTAGATCATTTATGATATTTATAAGTATGGAATATGATCTTAAAGGGCTTAAATAGACACATATTGCAGATTACTCACATTATAAGGTTGCTATTGTATGGCTCAGGTAGGGTGTGACAGTATTGTAGCTGCTATAGGCCAAGAATATCCAAAGTCAAATATGACTTTCAGTCCACTGACCACCCTTCCCAGGGGCATCCCAAGCATGTCCCACTGCTTAAAGCAGGACAAAACTCGGCCCTAGAGTCTAAAAGGCTTAAAGCTCTACTCAGCGGCAACCCCCTCATTCACCTGTAGTTTACCTCATCGGCACATCTACTGGCCTCCCCAGCATCCCCTTCACCCCTACATAACTAAATGGTAGCCCACAGCCAGGAGGGGGCAGCATGGCAATGTTCACAGCGATGAATGAATACTGAAGGAAGGTCATGCATGTGCCATGGGATTGCCATTTCTAAGTAATCAACTATGTGCAAATTACTTTGAGCATCCAGAAATGATGGGCTTCCATAGATCAAAAACATAACACAAAATGTACTCAAAGGAGCCACTGTAACACTGTGTAGGTAGAGCACTAGTGGCGGAATGGGGTCAAAAATCAGCCCTGGATTTTACCAGCCCCTGGCTGGCCCAAGACATTCCTGCTTAGGCCCCCCAACTATGATGCCAGGGTTATAGCACTGAGGGCTGGTGTTCCTTAGTTGTTAGGTACAGGGGGCTGAGAGGGAGACTAAGGGAGCAGGGATTGAATGTGGGTGTCAGCAGCCCAACTGGCCCCAAAACAGTGTGGCCCACTAGGCATTGTCTTTGGTCTTCCTTTGGCCAGTCCGCCCCTGTAGAGCACCATAAGTTGTGGGCTCTCCTGGGCACTACACCTGAGTCTGAGGCCCCAAAGTAGCCTCTGGGGTACTGTTCCCCAATTATCAGCCTAAGCGCATGAGCTGTTCCTGCCTGACTCCAGGCCAAATAAGATTATTCTGTGGTCCCAAAGTAGCCAGTGCCAGGTCCTGATGATTCCAGGAGCCATTAAATGCCCTGTGAACTGGGTGAATTATTTCAGAATGAATGATAACAAGAGATTTGGCTCATAGCAAATTATACAAAGGACTATACAAACCCTGCTATATGTCTCATGGTTGCACCCCCAGGGTTGTGGAAACAATTTGTGGCGGTGTGCAAAAGACAGGATGCAAAAACTAATATTAGGAAAAATAAATGTGAAAAAAATTAGAACAGATTAAAAATACCCTGAGTGTCTATTTATTTTAATGCAGCACAATGAAGAACATAAGTGTGCCTATGTGGCCCAAATCCCTAATTGATTTAACCATTGCGGAGGTAAATAAAAGCAGACGTCCTGAAATGACTCTGAACTCAATATTGATTAGCCATTTCATCATGTCTTTGTTAGTGTGAAGATATCCTGATGGATGGGACAGCAACTTTCTAGTAAAAATTCTGATTTTCAAACAGACTTTAGAATGAATGATAACCTTCTTTCAGCGGGGAGTCAGGTGCAGAAAGTGAAACCACCCTCCAGAAACCATATCTTCCAGCAGGTTTTCAGGGAATCAAGTGATAGCTCCTGGCAATGAATGGGTTAATTGGCTCTTTAGAGTCCATGGGAAGAAGTCTCAATAGAGCACTTGTGTCTCTGCCAGTGACTGATGACCATCTGACCTCTAGTCTTCCACCAACCAACACATGAAAGACCAGGGGCTAATTAAAAAGATAAAGAAGAAGGGAGGAAATTGGGAGTTAATTAATATAGACACTGCAGCCAACCATCTGCAGATTCCACACTGTATCATTAGAAAGACCTTAGAGCAATGTAAAGGCCTTATAACTCGATCCCTAACGTACACTCCCAGCACGCAACAAAGGGAAAACAAAAACTTGGGTATGACTTTTAAGTCTTGTTTCCACTGCCCCCGTGTGATGTATTGATGACATCATTTTCAAAGATGAAGCAACTTTTCCACCGGTGTATTGCATTGCATTTTGCAGCATGCATTATCTGTGTGGTTTTGCCTTTTAATAAGGCTTAACCCTAATGTGTGTTGGTATTACCTGAGCCTAATGTCTATCAGCATCACAAACAGGTCAACTGGTGCTAGAAAGAGGGAATTGTCTTGTTATTGACTATTTGGATGGCTGTTAACTGCCTCAAATGAAGAGCGAACCATGCAGTAACTCAGAGATGGCAGATGCCCCTGTTATAGCCCAGCAAGACTCAGCAGCATCTTCTCCCCAACTTTCCGATCATATAGGGGGAGGACTTAAAGAAACCACATGGAATGGAATAAATGATAACACAACAGAAACTTTCCTAGTGTGTTTCATCCATAGTCAACAACTGTGGTACCTTTGGGCATTCACAAATATCACCCATTGGTTGAAGTAGGATACACGGGGAGGCCGATTCATTAATAGCGGCAGGTAGCGACAGTTGAGCGACTGTAGCAGTATTTTCACAGCGCCCGCTAGTAGTCGCTGTGCTTGGCCATTGTTCGGTTGTTGATAGCGACTGAGTCGGTGTGCAGTAATGTTGAATACGGGGTGATGAGTCGCTATTTAACAGGTTCCGTGATGTCTGGGTGCACATGATAGCGACTGGTCAGAGCGACCAGCTCCCACCATATTCATCAAAAAATCACGCTCAAAAAAATCTCGCGCTGTGAAATGCATGTTTAAACCCCAGAGCGCTGGCGCCGATGTGTTGAAAGTAGTTTTTTAACCCCCAAACCACCATATTTTTAAGAATTTAGTAATATGAATACAATAATATCAGACCTGTAATATCAATTCTGCACACATTTTTTTTTTTCTTTTTTTTTACCTTAAAAAAAATATCTAACATGGCAGAAGTGGTCACAGAATTTTTCACATTTAAAAAAAAACAAAACAAAACATTAATAATAATGAATTATGAATATTTAAAGATTGTTCCATTGAAATGCATTGGAGCGCGCCAGGTAGCGAGAGGTCATACCTGTCGCTGTTCAAGGTCGGACGCTGGCGCCGTGGGCTGAGGCTGGAATAATGATGAATGAGTGGCTATATGGCGCTATCTCAGTCGCTAAGCAGGATTGGCTTGATAAATGTGTGATTGTGGTGGGGAGCCGGTGTTCTCGTGGCGGGGCCCGTCATTACCGGTCGCTCACCCGTCACTACCTGTCGCTATTCCTTCATAAATAAGGGCCATACTGTATCTTATATATATCTACGTATATAAAATGGCAATCAGTGGCTGCTTTGAACATATGGCAGGTGAGGACACTGATCTGGTGGCCCCAGAGCTAACACACTATTTGATGTACTTGATGGAGACAGTTCCCACTTTAAATGTTACCGTGTGCAAGATTTTAGAATGGTCACATCACATATATACAGGTATCCAGACTCAATGATATAGAGAAACTGGGGGAAGAGTAATGAGAGGGGTGAATAGAATGTAATAAATGGAGATGGAGGGAAGGCAGCTAAGAGAGGTATGGAAGGAACAAAGAAAGAGAGAGAGAAAGGAAGAAAGAAAGGGGAAATACAGAAAGGAGAGAAATAATAAAATAAAATATGGAAATAGATTTCTAATTACCTAGAAACACAGCGCCGTTGTTAGCTACGAAACGCATGGGATGTTGATTGGGGGAACTGTGTTGAGTTGCTGTTTCTGGAAAGGAGGTGATGTCTTTATCCATTTGTATACCAAAAAACGAAGGTCCCACACCCTCCAAAGCACCCACTAAAATATATGGCACCACTACTGATTGTATCACAAAAAATAAGTATTTATTAATCACAATATCACGTCAACTATATACACTAAAGACTCATTAAAAAACACCAAAGACAAACATTGTCAATAAAGGAAGGGAAAGAAAACATCGAGGGGGCAAGGGACTGGTGGATGGTAAAGTCTAATTAATAAAATTGATTCTACATTGATTGCACTGCCCGGCTGGTATAAAATAAAGTGCTATAGTGCATGTCAGCATAACATTTAAATAAGAACAACAGTGTAACAATTTATTAAACACCACTGAGAGTGCAAGTGCTAACCTAAATTACCCTCTAACCTGTACCTAACCATGAATGTGCTAATAAGACAGTGAGAACCAGCCGGAGAGGGCAGAAAAATAGCACCCCACATATGAGTAACTTACATCAAGAAACGACCACCAGCCCACTGCACCAGCGTCTACGCTTCCTCAGGACAACTTCCTTTATCCATTTGTACTCTTGTTAAAGTGGACCAAAACCTCGTATCCAAAATGGCTGTGCGTGGCCGGGCACAGACGAAGGATGTACGTGATGCAGCACTCCACAGATGTGTGTGGCTGGGATTCCATTCAGCTTCTCCAGCCACACATTAATATGCATGGCCGGAGAAGCCGATTGGACGAGAGAGTAAAAAAAATAATATATTTGTTTTTTGTATTTGCCTCCTCGCCATGGCAATAGTCTTGTATTTATTGTTTATTTGGAGATGGTAATATGTACCGGTATATATGTACTTGCTCAACATTCATTAGCGCCCACATTGCCCCCTATATCATTTGTCCTTTGTTAAATGTCTATAGTGTTTTTGTATTATTTTGCCTGTATACATTTATATTCTTCCAATGTATTATTAGATATCTAGTTCTGGGATTGGTGCCAATGATTTGGGGTTTTCTGTGGGTGGAATCACATCCATCTCCCTACCCCATATTTGGGAAGAGATGTAAAAAGGGAGCCTAAAGAAAGAGAAAGATGAGGGAAAGAGAGAAAAAATGGGAGGAAAAGAGTAAAGTAAAATATTTGCTGGAGCTAGAGAAAGATAAAACAGGAATGAAAAAACTAAAGCTAACATGGAGAAGAGAGATATGTTGAGCATGGGCTATTTTCTCCCAGAGCCCCCTTACAGAGATGCGCAGGTTAGCATGCCCCATGGAGAGCGGCAAATGACAGCCTGTAAGAGAGGGTCTGTAAAAATGAATAGGTCAGGAAATTCCAGCCCCTTTTTGATTTGAACACAGTAGCAGCAGGCCTAAGCTATGTTGGCAACACAGGTAGGATGGCCTTTGTCGATAGAAAGGGATCAGCAGGTTATATCGTTTAACAAACTTAAAACTGTGATACCATGGCCACATCTTTGTACCATATTCCTTTTTCTCATGTATCTCTTGGGTGTTAAATACACACAAAATACACAGGCCCTTATTTAACAAGGGATAGCGCCAGGTAGCGACTGGTGAGCGAACGGTAATGACGGTCACCACCACGAGAACGCCGGCTCCCCTCCGCAATCACACATTTATCAAGCCGATCCTGCTTAGCGACTGAGATAGCGCCAGATAGCGACTCATTCATCATTATTCCAGCCTCACCCCACAGCGCCAGCGAGCGACCTTGAACAGCGCCAGGTATGACCTCTCGCTACCTGGCGCTCTCCAATGCATTTCAATGGAACAATCTTTAAATATTAATAATTAATTGTTAATATATATATATTTTTTTTAATGTGAACATTTCTGTTACCACTTCTGCCATGTTAGATATTTTTTTTAAGGGAAAAAAAAAATAAAAAAAAATTTGTTCAGAATTGATATTACAGGTCTGATATTAATGTATTCATATTACAAAATGTTTTTATAAACTTGTTTTTTTTGGTTTCAAAAAATATGGTTGTTTGGGGGTTAAAAAACTACTTTTAACCCATCGCCGCCAGCGCTCTGGGGTTTAAACATGCTTTTCACAGCGCGAGAATTTTTGGAGCGTGATTTGTTAATGAATATGGTGGGAGCCGGTCGCTATGGCCATTCGCTATCATGCGCTCCCATACAGCGCGGAACCTGTCAAATAGCGACTCATCACCTTGTATTCAACATTACTGCACACCGACTGAGTCGCTATCAACAACCGAACAACGGCCAAGCACAGCGACTACTAGCGGGCGCTGTGAAAATACCGCTACAGTCGCTCAACTGTCGCTACCTGGCGCTATTAATAAATCAGCCTCATAGAATGCACAGAAATTCACATAAATAGCGTTCATCGCCTTCTGAAACAGTTTTCTATCTTGGGGCTAGTCACATTTGGGTAATGTGTAGATGGCAGCAGATCAGATTGGGGTACAGATGAATTTGCAGTCTCACCACCTGATTCATCGGAACTTGTGCACCAACATGGTCCGTGTACCACTGCTCCGGAAACACAGTTCTAAGCAGAATTAAAGTTGTAAGCCTTAGAGAAAGGTAACATTTAACTAGACAATTTTTTTCTGCTTCAATTGCTAGTACAGTACATCCTTCTTCTGCTATTTTCCTTCTAGCGTTGCAATTTGAATTAGATTCACAGACCTTGAAGGACCACCATTATATCAGACAAAATCAGTAAGTTAAGGCGGCCCAAAGACAGCCTAAAGTGTTGCTTTAGAACCAAGTAATAGTGCATCTGTTTCTGGCCTGTAGAGAAAGAGCAACAGACGACAATGATTTAGCTTCTTAAAATAATATTGCTGAAATTGAGGATCATTCCTTCTTGAGATGAAATTTTCCATGACACCAAGAGGTGTTGTCTATTGTTTTTACCAAGACCGGTCATCTCTTACACATTTGCAGACTGATATCTGGCATATATATTTATATGATTGATAATGTTTATAGTCAGCGGAACAGCTAAAATTGTGAACACAGTTTTGTCATTTTTAAATTGATCCCATCCTTGGCGTCCCTGTCATCACTTATAAGGCAAGTGAGATTTAAAAAGAGATAAAGCTAAAGTAATACCATTTATTGGCTAACTCAACTGAATTGAGTTAGCCAATAAATGGTATTACCTTAACCTTGGATTTCCTTCTTACATCGATGGCTAACACGGTACAACAACAAAAAGAGATAAATAAATTTAGATCCATTCGAACTTGGAAACGAGTGAGGAATTCAAATGTAAAACTTAAGTGGTGTTATAATATCTATATCTACTCAATCATTGCCAAACTGACAGCTAATCATTAGAATGTCAGTAGATATATGTAGCCATTTAAAAAGACACAAAGAGGTGCCCAATTATTACTTTTTACTAAACGCTTTTGTATTGTGATGCTCCATTATCTCTTCTCTTGCCAATCACCTATCCATGATACCCACTTTACATTTTGTAGATTCCACTACAAGGATAGCCTATCACTAATTGGATCTCACTAATTAGCAGAGAGAAGGAATCCCTTTGTCCTGCTTTGACGATGTGTCAGAAGCATCACGTGAGTGAACAAAACAGGGGATAACATCAGTAACATCTCTGCGATAGCAAGTCATGAAAGGAATACAGTAAAATGCTTCTTAAAAAGCAAAGGGATTCATATACCCCCTGCTAATGACATCACATTCTTTTACCAACCTAAAAAATAAGGCGCTTACGATGTGTGACCATGGACATGTATATAAAGGAACTCCTATTGGTCAGTTTGCACTTGTGGCTACTGGCATAATATCTGCAGTTACTTCTTTATATGTAGCTTACAGATGAGATCTAGATCAGATTCATAATTGCCTTGCAACATTAGTTTATAGATACCTTATTATTGTTGACTGTGAGGAACATGGGGGGGTCCAGTAGCATGGGTGCGCCCCGATGGCTATTAAGGGGGCTGTGGCAAAAGGGTGGCATAATTCACCACTTGTTCTGTTCCTAATTATGCTATTTTTTAGCAGAATAACAATAAAACTTGCTTAGGTCCTAGGCCCTGATCCCATAGTGTTATGCGAGGAGCTCCTAGTCCTAAACTAACCAGATGTCCCACTTTCGGTGGGACAGCCCCACTTTGAGGCTCACTGTCCCTCCGAAAACTCTGGAAACACCTAAATGCCCCACTTTGATGACATGGGGAAGACTGTCCCACCAAAAGCAGAATGCTGAATGCCTGTGTGGTTTACAGCTTCTCTGACTCATTAGTTGAATGGTGGTAGTGTCATGCATGGACTTCTGAGCATTGGCTCCATCACCAACATCTTTTATGGACCAAATATTCCTAGAGCATGTGACCTGACCTTAAGGGTGGCATAATTCACCACTTGTTCTGTTCCTAATTATGCTATTTTTTAGCAGAATTACAATAAAACTTGCTTAGGTCCTAGGCCCTGCTCCCATAGTGTTATGCGAGGAGCTCCTAGTCCTAAACTAACCAGATGTCCCACTTTCGGTAGGACAGTCCCACTTTGAGGCTCACTGTCCCTCCGAAAACTCTGGAAACACCTAAATGTCCCACTTTGATGACATGGGGAAGACTGTCCCACCAAAAGCAGAATGCTGAATGCCTGTGTGGTTTACAGCTTCTCTGACTCATTAGTTGAATGGTGGTAGTGTCATGCATGGACTTCTGAGCATTGGCTCCATCACCAACATCTTTTATGGACCAAATATTCCTAGAGCATGTGACCTGACCTTAAGGGTGGCATAATTCACCACTTGTTCTGTTTTTAATTATGCTATTTTTTAGCAGAATTACAATAAAACTTGCTTAGGTCCTAGGCCCTGATCCCATAGTGTTATGCGAGGAGCTCCTAGTCCTAAACTAACCAGATGTCCCACTTTCGGTAGGACAGTCCCACTTTGAGGCTCACTGTCCCTCCGAAAGCTCTGGAAACACCTAAATGTCCCACTTTGATGACATGGGGAAGACTGTCCCACCAAAAGCAGAATGCTGAATGCCTGTGTGGTTTACAGCTTCTCTGACTCATTAGTTGAATGGTGGTAGTGTCATGCATGGACTTCTGAGCATTGGCTCCATCACCAACATCTTTTATGGACCAAATATTCCTAGAGCATGTGACCTGACCTTAAGGGTGGCATAATTCACCACTTGTTCTGTTTTTAATTATGCTATTTTTTAGCAGAATTACAATAAAACTTGCTTAGGTCCTAGGCCCTGATCCCATAGTGTTATGCGAGGAGCTCCTAGTCCTAAACTAACCAGATGTCCCACTTTCGGTAGGACAGTCCCACTTTGAGGCTCACTGTCCCTCCGAAAGCTCTGGAAACACCTAAATGTCCCACTTTGATGACATGGGGAAGACTGTCCCACCAAAAGCAGAATGCTGAATGCCTGTGTGGTTTACAGCTTCTCTGACTCATTAGTTGAATGGTAGTGTCATGCATGGACTTCTGAGCATTGGCTCCATCACCAACATCTTTTATAGACCAAATATTCCTAGAGCATGTGACCTGTAATTAAGCCACACACTAAACCACACCCTACCATGCCCATCACACACAAACTGGTTTAAAAAAAATGGGCAGTTTACCCAGTCCCCAAATCTTACAACTTTACAAATGACTCTTGGCCTTCTTTTCCTAACTCCTAATAACCTAACCATCTCTGATGTCCTGCAGGGTTACGCATGACATACACCTGTCACGACATACACCAGCTACTCACCTTCTTCCGGGTTCTATCAACAGATTACACAGAGCGCTTCATTCTTCAGTAGCAATAGAGCCGGATTAAGTGTGGTGGAGGCCCCTGGGCACAAAATCTTGGAGTCCAGCCAAGTAACTGATCTGTGGTCGGGCACCCGCCTACTTACTGGAACCTCAGGTCAAGTCTCTTGATCTGATTTTCAGGAGAAATTAGTTCCCTGCATTAAGCTTCCAGTGGCTGTGCTTGGTGACTTATGTGCAGTGAGTGGCCGCCGATTGACAGCTCTGCACGCACCCATCACTGTAGCATTGCTGATGGCGGCTTTGCTGCTCTAGACTCTCCATCCTGCCCAGTGGTGGCTTTGGCTGCAGGTTTGCAAAAACAAAAAAAGGCTTGCCCAGGCACTGGGAGCCCCCACTGCCACCAAGCTTTGTTACAGGCCCTGCGGCCCGTCAGGCCAACGACTGAAAAGTCTCCTGGACCAGACCATAACCCAAAGTTTGGTGAAGGCCCCCTATGTGAAGCAAGTGGTGGATGCCCCAGGGCATGCGCCCCTTATGCCCCCCTCAAATTCCGGCCCTGAGTAGCAACCTGCTCCATAAAGTCAATGGGCGAGGCAGAGCGTGGCTGCTGTTCCAGTGCAGACCTATTCTGCTGATCATCGAACAGCATGGCACAGTATTGCGGGTGCCAAGAAATGTGGGGGTGTGAGGGAATACTATTTTGGGATGCCCCCTGGTGGGGAATTCAGCCAGATCTAGCATATTTTAGACTCTATGGAGTCGATTCAGTAACAGTTGGAAAAAATCTCTTGGTAGTAAAAAATCATTTTCCTCCTGTTGCTGAATCACCAGCTAGGATGACAATGGAAGACAATGGCACTTTTTACTACAGTGTCCAAGACCTTTTGTACAGTGTCCAAACCCATTATCTAGATGCCCTGCTATTATAATCCATTTACCTGTCTTCAGCCTTGATGCAAGAACATATCCTTAAAATACCTTGTTACAAAAAAATAGCCGGAGGTCCTCTCATTCCCCCAACTCCAAGCATCTTGAGTTGGGATGTCCCCAGGTAAAACTTGAACCATACCAAAAGTTTGAAAAGCCTTTTCCCTGGGGGGGATGTCCCGCTGTGTTAATCTAAAGAGGAAGCCCCAAATCGTGTTTACATACTCATCTCCTTTCATGTTCCATGGTTAAAGTGGACCAACACCCAGGGGGGATCGGCCCGGAAATCTATAAGATTCCCGGACCGATCAGATCCCTCCCCGCGGGGCATCCGAAATCGGGATGTCCCGCGGGGAGGAACCCCCCAGGAGGCCCACAATCCTCACCTTACCTGCGATCCAACGGCGCATGCGCGAGACGCGGCCGCGTCTCTCGCTTCCCTCTAGCAGGGCACGCTCCCGCGCCGGCCGTTTTGTGAATGGCCGGCGCAGGAGCGCTCCCTGTTAGAGGGAAGCGAGAGACGCAGCCAATGACAGCGCTCTGGTATGCGCGCCCAAGCAGCTTTGGACGCGCATACCAGAGCTGCTCTGAGCGCTGTCATTGGCCGGACGAGGTCACGTGGGAGCGGGGAGAGGTGAGTTTTTGCGGCGATCGGGGGGGTTTCAGACAGCGGGGCACCCCCGATCGGGGTGCCCCACCTAAGTGGACCAACACCCAGGATAGTCAAAATCCTGGGTGTTGGTCCACTTTAACTGTTATTGGCCTTGATGCAATAGGCCTCACCGTAAAATATATTTGTGAGTAAATCTCATGATTCAAAAAAGAATAAAAAGTAAGTTAGAGGCATTATTAACACTTAAAACTAGAACCATTAATTTTCCTTTTATAGCAAATGTTAGGTTATTGGATCTTTTTAACCCAGTGAAGGTCGCTATCTGCAAATTAATGAGGCTAATAAGCACATGAATAGTAGTTGTGTAGCTCCAGACTAGCAATGTAATTAAGCTGGTGTAATGCCATAGTGTTTATTCTCCATCTTTTATAGGATTAGCTGCTCTCCTTTGAACCACACCACATAGGCCTTTTATGTGTTATCTCTCTCTTGATTGAGTCCAAAGCTCACCTTTCTCCTTACCTCCACTCTCCTAGTGCCATAGGCTTGTAATTATCAATGACCCAATCCTGCAATTCACAGGAGACTTATACCTCCATCCACTGAATGATCAGACCTATTGGTGACCTTCTGCTGCCACTGCAGAGAGCATGTTGGCTGATCAGCCACTTTACTGTGTATGAGGTACTGTGTCAATAAGCAGGGCTGTTCTCAGTACTGTTAGAGGTGAAAAGCCTCCTGGACCAGACCATAACCCAAAGGTTGGTGAAGGCCCCCTTTGCAAGGCAAGTGGTGTATGCCCCAGGGCACACGCCCCTTGTGACCCCCTCATAATCTGGCCCTGAGTAGCAACTGGCTACATAAAGTCAATGGGCGAGACGGAGCGTGGCTGCTGTTGCAGTGCAGACCTATCCAGCTGATCATCGAACAGCGTGGCACAGTATTGCGGGTGCCAAGAAATGTGGGGGTGTGAGGGAATACTATTTTGTGATGCCCCCTGGTGGGGAATTCAGCCAGATCTAGAATATATTAGACTCTATGGGGTTGATTCAGTAACAGTTGGAAAAAATCTCTTGGTAGTAAAAATTCCCTTTCCTCCTGTTGCTGAATCACCAGCTAGGATGACAATGGAAGGCAATGGCACTTTTTACTACAGTGTAAGAAGTTCACTTATTTTCTTAGGAGTAAAATAAGCCATTGACCAAGATCATTTTTTTCAACTCTTACTGAATCGAACTCATGATATGGATGACCTGCGATTATAATCCATTTACCTGTCTTCAGCCTTGATGCAAGAACCTCTCCTCAAAGTATCTTGTTACAAAAAGATGACTGGAGCTCTGCTTATTCCCCTGACTCCAAGCATCTTGAGTTGGGATGTCCCCAGGTAAAACTTGAACCATACTAAAAGTTTGAAAAGCCTTTCAGTACAGCAAGTATCTTCCCTGGGGGGCATGTCCTGCTGTGTTAATCTAAAGAGGAAGCCCAAAATCGTGTTTACATACTCCTCTCCTTTCATGTTCCACGGTTAACTGTTATTGGCCTTGATGCGAGAGGCCTCACCTTAAAGTATATTTGTGAGTAAAAATATTTCATGATTAAAAAAAGGAAAAAAAGTACATTAGAGGCATTATTAACACTTAAACCTAGAGCCATTAATTTTCTTATATAGCAAATGTTAGGTCACTGGATCTTTTTTAACACCACGAAGGTCGCTATCTGCAAATTAATGAGGCTAATAAGCACATGAATAGTAGTTGTGTAGCTTCAGACTAGCAATGGAAGTTAAGCTGGTGTAATGCCATAGTGTTTATTCTCCATCTTTTATAGGATTAGCTGCTCACCTTTGAAACGCCCCACATTGGCCTTTTATGTGTTATCTCTCTCTTGATTCTTATAATACTAACAAGTCACTAGGAGCAGCCTCTAGTCCAAAGCTCACCTTTCTCCTTACCTCCACTCTCCTAGTGCCATAGGCTTGTAATTATCAATGACCTAAGCCTGCAATTCACAGGAGACTTATACTTCCATCCACTGAATGATCAGACCTATTGGTGACCTTCTGCTGCCACTGCAGAGGGCATGTTGGCTGATCAGCCACTTTACTGTGTATGAGGTACTGTGTCAATAAGCAGGGCTGTTCTCATTGCTGTTAGAGGTGGAACATCATAGCTGCCATAGCTCCCATAGACAACCAACTATTCTCATACCATATCCTTCCATTGCGCAGATAAGTAGGGTAAGGCAGAGCCATGGCTAGTGTTCCCTCTACCATGTTTGTTTCATTGTATCAGACTCACAGTAGGGAGAGCAACTCAGATAGAAGCTATTGCATGCAAAACAGTTTTACTTAGGTTGAAAAAATCTGTTATACATTATAACAGACCACCAGTGGCGGACTGGGGCCAAAAATCAGCCTGGGATTTCCGCGGCTTGGCCATGACCAAATGTGTGAGAAACAGCAGCCCAAAGCAGGACGGCCCACCGGGAATAGTCCTGGGTCTCCATTTGTCCAGTCCGCCCCTGCAGCCCACTATACTTTGTACCAAACAAAACCCTATTCATCCCCCGGGATCTAACACTATAAAGGTATCTAAATGATTTTGAAAGCCTGTGCCATTTTTGGAGAGGCTGAGTTTAGAGAGACCAGGTCAAGGGCCCTCCATTCTCATTTGACTCAAGGGTCCCTTTAAAGTGGACCAACACCCAGGATTTTTAACTATCCTGGGTCTTGGTCCACTTCTGTGGGGCACCCCCCGATCGGGGTGCCCCGCTGTGTGAAACCCCCCCGATCACACGAAAAACTCACCTCTCCCCGCTCCCAGCGCCGACGGACAAGCGTTTTGACAGCAACGGACAAGCGGCTCCTCCTCCGCCGCCTCCCGCGCGTCACTCTTGACGCGCGCGCCCGCCCGGCCATTCACAGGCGGCCGGCGCGGGTGCGCGCACGTCTAGAGGGGCGCGAGGGAGGGGTAAGGGGATTTGGGGTGTTTGGGGGGGTTTCACCCTGCGGGACATCCCGATCTCAGATGTCCCGCGGGGAGGGAGGTGATCGGCCCGGGAATCTTATAGATTCCCGGGCCGATCACGGGAGGGTGATGGTCCACTTTAAAGTGAGCCTAGATTTGTTTGAATTACCCATAGAATGCTGTAAAATACAATTGTATGGGTAGGTGCAGTGGATATTCTTTATAGAATAGACCACGGAGGGTACTTGGAAAGTCGCAAAGCCCAGTCTAACCCAAGAATGACCTAGAGACCTATGGTGCCAAAAATGCAACCCAAAACTATATTCAAGAGCCAGCACAACAATTTAACCTGATGGCTCTGGTACCCGGGGGATGAAAAAAACAAACAAACGTGTGTACTGGAAAGATAACAGGTGCCTATAGAGAGGCCTCTGGCACGGGTGCCATAGGTTCGCCACCACTAGCCTTGGCTTATAGAATCATGTGTATGACCCACTTATTTTCCAGCCAAATGACCAAAGTTAAAACACTAATGATGCCTTATAACACACCACTGTGGTACCACTGTACCTGTTTTATAGGGCAGTGTGGCAAATATATAAATATAATATTTACATTTCACAACTTTTGCAACTATTGCAACAACCTGCTTTGGCCTGTAAATGAACAGACTGGCATCCCTATGATTGATCATGAACTCTGCAGAGTGAGCTATCCATTAACTCCTCAAATGCTACTTTTTTCAGCCCTTTCACTGCTTACGGTGCTAAAGAATTCATTTGAAGATGTTAATCGTAACCTAAAGGTTCTCCTCAACATGGCTCCTCCACATTTCCTCATCAATCTCCAGATACCATCCTCCACATTACTTACACTTTACTTCAGACATTTTTCTACTAATGTGCCATAAAGTACTTTCCTTTAAACACTCCTAAAACCCATCTCCTCAGAGAAACATACAATACAACGTATGTCTATGAAGGTTTTCATTCATCCGGGTCATGCTACCTGTAGGAATAAATCAAGGCAACTGGCAAGCTGTTTTATTTTCTTAAGATGTTTCACTTGTTATCCAACTAGCTCAATTCACTTAAATTCCCACCTATCTTTCACTTCCTTGGGATGACAATGTCGCATCATCACCCACAACCAGCTCCCCAACCTTTTAGCTCTACTTCTTTTTTTCTTTGGACTGTAAGCTAGTAAGGATATAGAGTCTTCTTCTAATATAGGGGTATTTTTTTTGCTGTAGAACCTACTTTTTTGTCTGGACTGTGCCATGTGTTTGCATTATTTTGGAATAAATATTCATGAAGCCTCATTCATCAAGAGTCAGCGCCTGTTTATACTACTCAGCGGCGATATGTTCGCCTTAGCGCAACTCAGCGCCAATGTGCCATCCAACTCTCTTGTAAAAGCTGCGCTGGTTTATAGTGGCACTGAAGGTTTACATCCCATAGACCAGCCATATTTAACTGGTGGACCAGGGTCCGAATGCAGACCTCAGTGCCAGTGCCTGCCCTAAGAGCCCTGCAATCAGTTGCCGTGCTCAGAGCTGCCCCCTTGATCAGTGATGTAGTGCTTAGGCCCTTATTTATGAAGGAATAGCGACAGGTAGCGACTGGTGAGCGGCCGGTAATGACGGGCCCCGCCACGAGAACGCCGGCTCCCCAACACAATCACACATTTATCCCGCCAATCCTGCTTAGCGACTGAGATAGCGCCATATAGCGACTCATTTATCATTATTCCAGCCTCAGCCCACAGCGCCAGCGTCCGACCTTGAACAGCGACAGGTATGACCTCTCGCTACCTGGCGCTCTCCAATGCATTTCAATGGAACAATCTTTAAATATTCATAATTAAGTGTTATTAATTTTTTTTTTTTTTAAATGTGAAAAATTCTTTGACCACTTCTGCCATTTTAGATTTTTAAGGTATTTAAGGTAAAAAAAAAAAAAAAAATTGTACAGAATTGATATTACAGGTCTGATATTAATGTATTCATAGTACAAAATTATTTAAAAAACTTGTTTTTTTTTTGTTTCCAAAAATATGGTTGTTTGGGGGTTAAAAAACTACTTTTAACCCATCGCCGCCAGCGCTCTGGGGTTTAAACAAGCATTTCACTGCGCGAGAATTTTTGGAGCGTGATTTTTTAATGAATATGGTGGGAGCCGGTCGCTAGGGCCAGTCGCTATCATGCGCTCCCATACAGCGCCGAACCTGTCAAATAGCGACTCCTCACCCAATATTCAACATTACGGCAAACTGACTGAGTCGCTATCAACTACCGAACAACGGGCAAGCACAGCGACTACTAGCGGGCGCTCTGAAAATGCCGCTACAGTCGCTCAACTGTCGCTACCTGCCGCTATTAATGAATCGGCCTCCCCGTCTCCCTGCCAGTGTCATGGCTCCCTCGCACCTAGCGCCGCAATATGAAGTACTGCACGAACGGGAAGTGGCATTGCAAGGTGCACACATACTTTGTTTCTCTGTCTGTCATCCATTCCTATTCCTGTCCTCCCAGTTTTGCCCATCCAATCCCTGTTTTTCCCCAGTGCCCAATACGATTCTTGGGGTGCCCCCCCAGTGCGCTGATTTTTAACTATCCACTCCCCTCCGCGACAGCCCCCTGCCCGGTCCTTCACCTCTCTCCAGATGCCTGTAAATGGACCATTACAAGAAGTGGTTGAGTGCCCCTGCCATAGACCTTAATAGGCAGAACTGTACTGAAGTGTTTCTTGCTTATAATTAATGTGATGCACAATTATTTGTACATAACTTGCTTTGGTGACTTGTCACAAATGTAAACGCAAGATCTAGATGTCGCCAAATGTCATTTTAGTATTTTCCTGTAAAATCATATATCACTCCTGGATTTTTTTGGTACTTAACAACTAAAACGCAGCCTAAACGTAGCTGTAAAGTTTGTCCCCTTTTCCCTGAGCAGGGATCTGTGACTGTAATGAAAAAACGCTGAACAGAGCCTGTTACATACAGAGCCAATCTTTTCAGCATGTAAAAAATCGTGCGGCGCCTAAAAATTAGCAATACAGAGTGGCGCTTACTGGCTTAATCGGCGAAAAGGTCCAACAGGTGCTGACACAGGTCGGCCAATATCTAGTGCCCCAATCCAAGCTGATTATTTAACATCAGACGTTCTATTCTGTAAAAATAGCGGCACCAAAACATAAAAAGACGTGGTCGCTCCAAGGTGGCCATTTATTCCAGAAAAATGGCGCTAAACAGTGCGCTTCATAAATGAGAGCTTCATGTGAAAAAAAAATCATTCAGGCTTATAGGCATTGAGGGTAGGTAGGTTCAGGTCCTCTTTGAGTCTGTACCTTCCCTGGCAGTGGCGGATTGGAGCAAGAAATCAGCCCATGATATTACTGGCCCCAGACAACCAATGACCAGCCCCCCCCCCCCCCAATTGTGCTTTTCGGACAGTCACTGGGTGCATTTTAAAGCAGACCAACACAACAAACATTGCTCATATACATTCCTCCCCAGGGCAATTTAGTTTGCTGCAAAATTATTCATTTACCTTTTTCTAACTCCTGCTGTGGTAAATTCTAAAAACAAAATGCCAGCAGGCCACCTGCAAACAGGAAGTGCTGCTGGGCTTCCTGTTACTGTGCATTGTCAGTTATGTCAGTTGAATCCAGGCAGCAGCATGGCCCAGCAGATGCTGGGAGAAAAAGCTCCAAAATGGCCGCTACCTTTCTTCTCCAACTGCCAGGCTGTTGGTCCGGTTTAAGACTTTAGCAGGGACAGATCAGGGGCTGGGATGGATACGGCAACTCCTAAAGAGAAACATCAGACCCCCGGGCCAGACATGGATTCTAAAAGACTCAATGAACTGCCGATTTACACTCCCTGAGGCATCTCGATTTGGGATGCTAACTGTGAAAATCTGGATTGCTGAGTAAAACTCACCTAATCGCAGCCAATGGCACATGCGAGGGCCACGGCGACATCCCTTTAGCTTGGAGCTCACCCACACCAGGTGTTTATGAATGGGTGCTATGGGTACATCCCCCAGCTAGAGTTCAGTGCCATCCAGCTCGCTATCCACTAACATCAGAGCAAAATGGCGCCAAGCTGCTGATTGGCTGGCGGTCTGTACCTGTGCCATGGGAACACTGGAAAGGTGAGCTTTCATGATCTGTGGGATTCCCCCCCCCCCAGAGATGAACAACACCAGAGAGAGCGTTTCTCTTTGAAGAGATGCCCTGCTGTGTGAGCTTCCTGATCACCCTGAGAATGTATTTACCTTTACAGCATTTCCAGCATAACCAATGCTGAGGTGCACTACTGTACCCAGCTATACAGATAGGGTACAGGGGTGTGCCACAGACCACAGGGAGACCGGGGAAGCAGCTGCTCCAGCTCCCTATGCTAAAGGATTTTGGTCCACTTTGATGGTAATGGAGCGTGACTATTGTGGGGGCAGATAATGTGACAGGGATGGGTATAGTAGCAATAATTCACACTATAGCTTAGGATAAGTACATCAGCTGGGGGGGGGGGTACATTGGGGGCTGGGTAGAGGGGGGGGGCAGGAGGGAGATTAGAGGGGCAGGGATTGGATGGGGGTGTTAGAAGCAGCAGCCCAGTCAGCCCCAAAGCAGTGGCCCACTGGGGCTTTCCCTGGTCTTACTATGGCCAGTCCACCCCTGCTACCTGGCATGGATTTTAAAAAGTCAGGACCAGCCGTAGGGTAAGTGACGCCCTGTGCAGGATTTCAGGATGGCGCCCCCTAAAGGCACACATAAAATGGAAAGAGAGCAATAGAGGAAACATGGAAAAAAGGGGGACAGAGAGATGGCAGAAAAAGAAAGACAGAAGGTAGACCAGAGAGAAATAAGAGGAAATGTGGAAAAAGGAATACATGAGGGAATAAGAATTCGATGGGAGGAATGTGGAAAAACAAGAGAGTGGAAGAAAGGAAAAGAGGGGAAAAAGTAAGAATGTAAGAAGAGAAAGAGAGAAGGAAAGAAAAAAAGAGAGAAATAAATAAAAGGAGAGAGAAATAAAGAAAGGGAGAGAGAGATAACGAATGAAAGAAAGACAAGAGAGAAAGAGTGCAGGTAATAAATAAAGGGAGAGAAAAGGAAAGAGAGAAAGAGCAAAGGAAGAGAAAAAAGGAGGGAGAGAGAAATAAAGAAAGAGAGAGAGAACGACCAAAAGGAAGAAAAGAAAGGGAGAGAGAAAGAAATAAAGGAAGAGAAAGGAAGCAAGAGAAAGAGCAAAGGAAACAGAGAGAAAGGGTGAGATAGAGAAGAAAGGGTGAGACAGAGAAAGAAAGATAGAGAAGAAAGGACGGGACAGAGAAAGAAAGAGAGACAGAGAAAGAAGGAGAGAAAGAAAGATATATAGAGAGAGAAATAAAGATACTGAAAAACATAGATTGAAGAGAGGTAACAAAGGAGGAAGAAAAGAAATGTGAAGAAGCTAAAAATAGAGGTAAGATGGGAAGAAAGTGACAAGAGAAAATGGAGGGAATGTGGAAATGACAAAAAAAGGTGAGGGGGTAACCAAAAGAGAGTAAGATGGAGATATCATGTAATAAAAGAAAAATGATAATTCAAGAAGAAGGATAAAGTTAAAATAGAAATAAAAGGAAATGTGGAAATAATAGAGATGAAGGTACTGAGAGCTCCTGGAGCCCCCTTACAGAGAGGTTGGGAGGGCGCCCTGTGCGACCACACACCTTGCACAGCCCACAGGCATTGTCCTGTGTCTCCCTAAGGCCAGTCCACCCCTGTCTGTATCTATCCTATGTGTTGCTGTTGTCCTATACTGGTATGTGCCATGTCATAACTTAGCAGCAGGCAGTGCCCTTACCCATACCTGAGCACAATATGGGGGGGGGGGGGATACGTACAGTGCCCTGAACCATTTGCAGAATAGAGGACGACTGGGTTAAAGTTTAACCCCCCCCCCCCCCGCTTACACAATGGCTTTGGCACCAATGGCGCTCGCCATCTCCTAGAAACAGTCCTGAGTCCAGGCAGTATTAGTATCATTGGATGGGGCCCAGTTAGTTGGATGGGGCCCGGTCATGGCTAACTGCATCCATGTGACCTACAATGAACTTTGTGTATATTGAGCCAAATTTATAAAGTGCATCATTTTGCTGACCTTAGTGTCCATTCTGGAGCGTCTTCTTTTTTTTACTTTTGTCGCTGTTATCTTTCAGTAAGCGTGCACTGATGGAGCTGCAAGTCAAAACGTCTTTACTTAAAGGAGCACTATCGCAAAAAAATGGCCCAAGAATAAAAATCCATATAAATAAGCTGGATGGCGGGAGGAGGGGTCACTTATACACCCAGTATCGAGAAATATCCAGCCAGGCTTGTTTCTTTTATTTTAATAGAAGGAAGAGGACATCTCGGGTGACAGACTCTGTCACCCCTCATAGACTAAGGGCCTTATTTATCAAGGGCTAGCGCCAGATAGTGTCTCACTAGCGCCAGGTAGCACCAGCTATCGGCAGCTACCGGCTCCTGAGCGCCAGGCGGCGGACACAATCACGCATTTATCACGCTAAATGAGGCTAGCGCCGGCGAGAGCCTCAGCTAGCGCGGGATTCATCATGTAGCGGACTGCAACGAACAGCGCCGCTGCTAATCCCATCACAGCGCCAGGTATGACCTCTCGCTACCTGGCGCTCTCCAATGCATTTCAATGGAGCAATCTTTAAATATTCATAATTCATTGATTTTAAGGTTTTTTTTTTTAACTGACAAACATTCTGTGACCATTTCTGCAATGTTAGATTTTTTTTTAAGGTAAAAAAAAAAAAAAAAAAATTTTGTGCAGAATTGATATTACAGGTCTGATATTAATGTATTCATATTACAAAATGTTTAGAAAAACTTGTTTAATTTTTAAATAAAAAAATATGGTTGTTTGGGGGTTAAAAACTACTTTTAAGCCATCGCCGCCAGCGCTCTGGGGTTTAAACAAGCATTTCACAGCGCGAGAATTTTTTGAGCGTGATTTGTTAATGAATATGCTGGGAGCCGTTCGCTCTGGCCATTCGCTGTCAGGCGCACCCATACAGCGCGGAACCTGTGAAACAGCGACTCCTAACCCCGTATTCAACATTACCGCACACCGACTGAGTCGCTGTCAACAAGCGAACTACGGCCAAGCACAGCGACTACTAGCGGGCGCTGTGAAAATACCGCTACTGGCGCTCATCTGTCGTTACCTGGCGCTATTAATGAATCGGCCTCCCCACCTTTAACCCCAGGATTTTCAAAAAGCCCATATAAAAAATGATAGAACTTAATCCTTTAGAAAATAAGATCATTACTTGTATATATATATATATATATATATATATATATATATATATATATACGGTATATATCAATAACAAGAGTAAATTATTATTTATTATATATTAGTAAAATAAAAAAGAAGAAGCCAATAACCTGAGATTTTACCCTCAGGTCCATTTTTCTCCTTTATACAAGTCCGGAGCCGCTGCAGCTAGCGGTTGCGTGTGAGAATGTAAAGGATGGAGTGGTGTAAAGATGAGAAAGAGTTAAACATTAAGTGTTGTGGCGCGCGGAGGAGAAACTCCACGCCTAATGATTTTGATAATTGCCTTCCCATTTCTCCCCTCTGTAATATCCCCCTCTCCTTCATCTCTTCTCAATTCTCCTTCTGTTGCCAGGCTTTGCTTGCCTCCCCTCGGCCTCACCTGCCATCTCCATCCAGGCGCCTTACATCTCTTTCCCTTGTTACCTCTCCTCTCTCTTGTCTCTATCTTTTCCCCCCCTTCTTATTCTTTCTTACTCTTCCCCCCTTTTTTTTTTCTTCATGGCGTATTTGCAATTTCCCTATAAAAGTGAGAATTCATTTCCAGACTAATGCAGTGTCAGGCGGCTGTTTACTGAGCATGGATGATATATCGGGGACAGTGCATACAGAGGACTAGTTAATGATGCATTGAATTAAATCCTGACTCCTCAGCTGAGCTGCGCGCCTCCCCCTGGTTCTCAGGCTCCTTTCTCTTTCCTCTCCCACAGCCAGGACCCCCCGGCTTTCCTTCCAACCACTAGGGGCGCTACTGGATAATGAGGAGACTATGGTGTCAGGGGCTGGTAGGGGAGCAATATGGCTGATACTAATGATCAGGGCTGAAATTAGAGTGAAAGGACGGGAACATCACAAGCGGCTAAAGAGGAGTCCAAGATATAACTAAATGTGACCGGGCCCTGGTGCGGACAATACCAATGGGCCCCATCGATGCTCATGCAATAATCATTTTCCTATGACAATCTGCCTCTATGATGCTAGTTTCTACCTAAACACTGAAACAGTAAATATAATTTATAAATGATGTCATATGAGCACAAATCAGATAACTAAGAGGCTGATTTATTAATAGCGCCAGGTAGCGACAGTTGAGCGACTGTAGCGGTATTTTCACAGCGCCCACTAGTAGTCGCTGTGCTTGGCCATTGTTCAGTTGTTGATAGCGACTCAGTCGGTGTGCAGTAAATGTTGAATACAAGTTGATGAGTTGCTATTTGACAGGTTCCGCGCTGTATGGGAGCGCATGATAGCGAATGGCCATAGCGACCGGCTCCCACCATATTCATTAACAAATCACGCTCCAAAAATTCTCGCGCTGTGAAATGCATGTTTAAACCCCAGAGCGCTGGCGGCGATGGGTTAAAAGTAGTTTTTTAACCCCCAAACAACCATATTTTGGGAAACCTAAAAAAACAAGTTTATAAAAACATTTTGGAATATGAATACATTAATATCAGACCTGTAATATCAATTCTGCACAAATTTTTTTTTTATTTTTTTCTTACCTTAAAAAAAATATCTAACATTGCAGAAGTGGTAACAGAAATTTTCACATTAAAAAAAAAATTATTAACAATTAATTATTAATATTTTAAGATTGTTCCATTGAAATGCATTGGAGAGCGCCAGGTAGCGAGAGGTCATACCTGTCGCTGTTCAAGGTCGGACGCTGGCGCTGTGGGCTGAGGCTGGAATAATGATGAATGAGTCGCTATATGGCGCTATCTCAGTCGCTAAGCAGGATCGGCTTGATAAATGTGTGATTGTGGTGGGGAGCCGGCGTTCTCGTGGCGGTGACCGTCATTACCGTTCGCTCACCAGTCGCTACCTGGCGCTATCCCTTGTTAAATAAGGGCCTAAGGTAGAGGGGCAACAATGGAAGCACCCCCCTGACCTCATCTGCCCTGATGCTCCTATTGATATAAGTCAGAAAGTCACACAAACACATGTATTTTAATAAATATAACATTAGGCATTGCACTAAAAATCTGTGCTTTATTAATGTTATTCATTTATATGGCACCAACATATTCTGCAGAGCTTTACAAAATAAATGGAAGAATGCACATTCTAATTTGTCATTGAAATGATGTTACAATTGAATGTCTCTATTGCACTCAGCAACTACTAGGGTCAGTTGTGTCATTTGGCCATTAGCATTTGGCCATAGCAGTCATTAGAGCAGTAAAGGCAGGGAAGTTTCTAGAGGGGAAGGAAAAACATTCTGCCCCTCTGTACCCAGGACTGGGGCCAAAAATCAGCCCTGGATTTTACCAGCCCCTGGCCCTCCCAAGATGTCCTTGCTGAGGCCCCCAACCATGATGCCGGGGCTATAGCATTGGAGGCTGAGGTTCCTTGGTCTGTGAGTACAGTGGGGCTGGGTACAGGGGGCTGAGAGGGAGACTAAGGGGGCAGGAATTGAATGTGGGTGTTAAAAGTAGCAGCTCAACTGGCCCCAAAGCAGGGGTCTCCCTAAGGCCAGTATGCCCCTGTCTGTACCCCTCCTATGTGTTGCTGTTGTCCTATACTGGTATGTGCCATGTCATAACTTAGTGCCCTTAACCAACCCCTGAGCACAATATGGGGGGGGGGGGGGGGGCAAGACGTACAGTGCCCTGACCCGTTTGCAGAAAAGAAGATGGCTGGGTTAAATGTTACCCCCCCCCCCGCTTACACAATGGTCTTGGCACCCATGGCACTTGCCATCCCCTAGAAACAGTCCTGACTACAGGCAGTATTAGTAGAATTGGATGGGGCCTAGTTAGTTGGATGGGGCCCGGTCATGGCTAACTGCATCCATGTGACTTACAATGACTTACAACTTTGTTTATATTGAGCCAAATTTATAAAGTGCGTCATTTTGCTGACCTTAGTGTCCATTCTGGAGTATCCGCTTCTTTTTTTTACTTTTGCCGCTGTTATCTTTCAGTAAGCGTGCACTGAATGGAGCTGCAAGTCAAAGCGTCTTTACTTAAAGTGGACCAACACCCAGGATTTTCACTATCCTGGGTGTTGGTCCACTTCAGCGGGGCATCCGAGATCAGGATGCCCCGCTGTGTGAAACCCCCCCAAAAGATCCAAAAAACTTTTCGGCGACGGACAAGCCGCCTCCCGCGCGCTCTGTAAGAGGGACACTGACAAACGGCCGGCGCGGGTCCCTCTAGCAGTGCGCGCGGGAGGCGGCGGCGGCTGATCCGTCGCCGATAAGGTAAGGTTTTTTGGGGCTTTTGGGGGGGTTTCACCCCGTGGGACATCCCGATCTCGGATGCCCCGCGGTGAGGGAGGTGATCGGCCCGGGAATCTTATAGATCACCCCTGGGTGTTGGTCCACTTTAAATAACCAGTTGCCAGTGACACATTAGGATTCTCTGTATAGGCCAGCCTGTGTTAGTGCCTGTCTATGTACCTATTGGCACTTATGCTGGATGTTACTACTCTGTTCTGCCAACTTCTTGGCGCTGCATGCCGTATCTGATCATATTTAACACGCCATATGGCGCTGGCTGCCGTAGCATACTTAAAGCGAACCAAAACCAAAGGCCCATACTTTCTTCTTATGGTCTAGAACTAGAAATGGATATTTCCGCTTTTGTAATTGTCCTGGAACACTTTTTTTTGCTGTCCCTCTCTGACAGATGACAGGTGATCAGTCATTGCATAGGTGTGGCAATGAATGTAGGAGACGGAGCTTTACAGCTAAAACAGGCGCCATTATCTGGGTGTTAAAGTGAAGCAGGAGAAGTGAAAATTAGCAAAAGGTGCTCTTCATGGGGGGAGGAATTCAGGGGATGCTAGTTAAAAATGTGGGTTTTGGTCCGCTTTAAAGTGGAAAAACCCTCCCCCTCGTAGGGGACGCCAGTAAAGGTGAGTTTACTGGCGACCCGGGGGGGTTACACACAGCAGGGCATACTAAATCGAGATAGCAGCCAACCCTGGAGTCTTGTAGTTACCACGACCATGCCACAAGGGTCTTGTGCCACTTAAAGGTTATATTAAAACTCTGTAGTGATAAAAATGTGGCAAACTTTAATATGATTTTAGTTATTGAGGTTGGTTGGGAAAATCGGGAGTGAAAAAGTTGTGTTGGCAATTTTCAAATGCTACCTGATCTATTTTCATTTTTTTGCATTTCTTTTTAACCTTTTTTCGTTAAAAAACTTCAATTTAAAAACCTACCGTATTTGCGTCAATACTTTTTCCGCCATTGTGCTCTATAGTAACTTAGGCTTCAACGTAACTTATGACTGGCGTAGCTTATACAATTGTCACTGTGCCCCGTGAAGAAGACAAGGGTCATAAATCTGTCCGTATAAGGGATTTTATATGGCGCTATTTATCGCACACACTGTAAATTAGTCATATAGTGACGCAGTGCTCAAACCATTGAAGCTAAATGATGCACACGCTTCGTAAATCTGGCCCATGATGTCATAATTACAAGGAATACTATGATATTGTTCTCACTATTGGTTCCAATCCACAGTCTATTTTGTACGTAGATAGACACATAGCAGGTTTTTTAAGCCTAAAGAAAAATGATAAGCTTTACTTATCACCTGCAGATCCTGTGGGCTGAATCCTTTCAGTTGAAGCCTGCATATGGCAAAGTAAGTACAGCTTTACAAAACCCATAGAAGTCCTGGATGTGACACTTTTATCTGGGATACATTTTCTTTTGTTCATTGTCGAAATTAAAGACTGCACCATTTTATCTTTATCTGCAGCACCACAAGCTTGATACTTGAGGGGGTTATTTAAGAAGGGATAGCGTCAGGTAGCGCCTGGTTAATGAGAGGTAGCGACAGATAGCGAATGGTCAACGCCGGACACGGCACGCAATTCCACATTTATCAAGCAGAATCTGTTTAGCGACTGGGATAGCGCCATGTAGCGTCTGATTCATCATTTTCAAAGCCTCTGCGAACAGCGCCAGCGTTCAGCCTTGCACAGCGCCAGGTATGACCTCTCGCTACCTGTCGCTCCCCCATACATTTCAATGGACGAACCTTTTCTTCTCTTTAAACGGGGTTGTTTTTTTTTTAATTTTTCCAAAAATCACAAATAATTCTGTGACCTCTTCTGGCACTGAAGAGCGTTTTTTTCAAATTTTTTACATTTTTTAAATATTTCTTCAAAAATGACATTACAGGTCTGGCATTAAAGTGTTCGTGTTACAATGTTGCTACAATGTAATTCCATATGTTTTTGCTTTGTTACTAGCTGATAGATGCTTGAAAACAGACTTTAAACACACCGCCTCCTGCGCTCTGGGCTTCAAACAACTATTTTTCAGCGCCAGAGATTTGTGAGGCTGTTTTTTTGCAGAATATGGTGTGAGTCGGTCGCTATGAGCAGTCGCTAACATGCGCTCCCATACAGCGCTGTACTGGTCAAATAGCGACTCCTCACAATGTATTCAACATTACTGAACAGCGACTGAGTTGCTATAAAGTAGCGACCCACGGCTGAGCACAGTGACTACTAGCGGGCGCTCTGAAAATGCCTGCTACAGACGCTCATCTGTCGCTACCTGCCGCTATTAATGAATCAGCCTCCCCGGTGTTATATTCTCTAGCAACCTTCTGGCATCTCCTGTGTTCACACCTTCCTCACAAATGCCCCACTGACTTCTGCAGCACTCTGCCATGCCAAATAACTGACACTGGCACCTCTCTATTATGATCTCTGTTGCTTGGGACCCTTTCCACCACTCAACGGGGGGGGGGGGGGCATTGTTTTTCCCCATAAAGAGGTAGAACAACTCCCTCCCCCAGAAGTCTTATAGAGTCAAGGGAGATTGTTCCTCTTTAGGAGTCTCCATGCTTTTTTAGGTAAAAATGTAAAGAGGAGATTGTATTTAGGTGACCAGGCTCCTTGGAATCCACATGGCTATAGGGACCTGCAAAGTTTGCCCTTTAACCCCTCTGGCTTTAAGCAAGGCGCAATGGGAACATTAGCCTACAAAAGCCAACAATGTAGAAAAAAGTTGTAACAGATTCACTATTACCATAACGTTCAATCCATGAGTGCAATGGTCAGCTTATAAAGAAAGGAAATAGGCAGCAGTCCAAATCGTTCCCAAGCTTGTATTGTTCATAATCCGCATATAAGTGGTGCTTTTATGGTATTTTTAGGTAACATACATGTTTGCTTCTTGTATTATGTATATGCCCCATGACATCATTATGACATCCGGCAGGAATATGCGATGTGCACAGGTATTTAACCCTTCTGTTTTGTCACTTCCTGCTTGACACGTTTGTCCCTCATGAAGGGTAGATGCTACACCCCAAAACGTTGGACTTATTTGGACTCATGAATTCTTTAAACTAAGGGGTTTATTCATCAAGGGCAGGTAGCGCCTTGTAGCGGCAGGCAGCGTCTTGTGAATTCCAGGCGCTGTACGCAATACCACATTTATGAAGGCGATTCTGGTGAGCGACTCTAACAGCACCATGTAGCGTCCGATTCATCATTATAGGCATCTCAGAGTATAACGCTGGCGCTCTGGCTTACAGAGCACCAGCTATTACTTGTCGCTACCTGTCACTCTCCCATACATTTCAATGGACGTTCCTTTTCTTCTGTTTAGACAGGGTTTTTTGTGTTTCATTTTTTTTTCTTTCAAATAATTGTGTCACCTCTCCTGGCCTAGAAAGAGTCATTTTTGAAAACTTTTTTGATTTTTTATATTTTTATGCAGAATTGTCATTACAGGTCTGGCATTAAAGTATTAATGTCACAATGTTACAACAATGTCATTCTTTGTTGCTGGTGGATATGTGTTCAAAAACAGACTTTATTCACACAGCGTCTGGCGTTCTATGCTACAGCGACCAGATCCAGAGCGCCTACGCTCTGTGAGTCTTTGAGGCCGATTCATTAATAGCGCCAGGTAGCGACAGATGAGCGACTGTAGCAGTATTTTCACAGCGCCCGCTAGTAGTCACTGTGCTTGGCCGTTGTTCGGTTGTTGATAGCGACTGTCTGTGTGCAGTAATGTTGAATACGGGGTGACGAGTCGCTATTTGACAGGTTCCGCGCTGTATGGGAGCGCATGATACCGAATGGCCATAGCGACCGGCTTCCACCATATTCATTAACAAATCACGCTCAAAAAATTCTTGCGCTGCAAAATGCATGTTTAAACCCCAGAGCGCTGGCGGCGATGGGTTAAAAGTAGTTTTTTAACCCCCAAACAACCATATTTTTGGAAACCAAAAAAAACAAGTTTATAAAAACATTTTGTAATATGAATACATTAATATCAGACCTGTAATATCAATTCTGCACATTTTTTTTTTTTTTTGTACCTTAAAAAAAATATCTAACATTGCAGAAATGGTCACTGAATTTTTCACATAAAAAAAAAAAATATTAACAATTAATTATGAATATTTTAAGATTGTTCCATTGAAATGCATTGGAGAGCGCCAGGTAGCGAGAGGTCATACCTGTCGCTGTTCAAGGTCGGACGCTGGCGCTGTGGGCTGAGGATGGAATAATGATGAATGAGTGGTTATCTGGCGCTATCTCAGTGGCTAAGCAGGATCGGCTTGATAAATGTGTGATTGTGGTGGGGAGCCGGCGTTCTCGTGGCGGTGCCCGTCATTACCAGTCGCTCACCAGTCGCTACCTGGCGCTATCCCTTAAATAAGGGCCTTTTTCTTTTGTTGAATATGGTGTGAGTCACTGAGAGTCTGCCGCACTGAGCTGGCGCTACCTTTCGCTTCCTGCAACGCCCAACATACATCTCATTCATCAATGCCGGCCAGGTTACTACAGCGACTGAGACGCTCTGTTACAGCGCCCGATACCCAATCACAGCGGTTTCTCTTAGCGCCTCTGTACAGACTATTATCTGCCGATAGCTGGCGCTACTAATGAATCAGCCTGCCACTGTGGATTATGACCACTATAAACTTGGAAAGTATTTGGAGGGCTGTCTATTTCTTTTCTCTATAAGCCAACCATGTAAAGGACTATAATGAACTCAAATTTTTATAATGATGTTTTTTCTTGAAAATATGTGTTCTTTACAGAAATATATAAGCCATGATTATTTATGAAACATGTAATTTGTCCCATGGAGTTATACAAATGTGACTCTATCAGATTAAGCAAATATCTGCTCATCTTTGTATACTCTGCAATAACTGTTGTTGGTTTGTGTGAGGCTAGCGGCAGCGCGGTCCTGATGCTAGCGGAACCCACCCTAACCCTATAGAGAAGAGGGACTGGGTGCTGCGCTGCCCCCCTCTCTCGCTGTCTCTCCAGTCTCCACACAAGCTGTCTCTTTCCGTATTCCCCTCCCCTCCTCCCTCGCTATGATTTATGACCAGTCCTGCAGTTTCTGACAAACTATTTGTTGGAAAATGAGATTTTTCTGCTGTTGGATGCTTCCTCTGGGAAGGAGGGGGCCCAGTGCCTAGCCCCCCCAGTGCACACACAGTGCCACGCATGAGAGGGGTCCCCCAGCAATAACCCAGCCACTTAAGATAAATGAGAGAGATTAGAAAAACGCTTTACACAAACTTCCTACTACCCCTTGTGCGTCTGTCACAGTGTCATTTGCGTGTCACCGGTGTCACGGTTTCCTATATCTATATCTGTGTGTGTGTGTCATACGTACGTTTTTATTCATTTAATACATTTTTTTATTGAGATCCGCCTTTCTGTCCATCTATTGGGTGTAAGTATTATGTTTAACAGTATTTGTGAATGAATTGGTATAGAACTGTCATCTGTGATGAACAATGGTCATAAGTGTTGCTCTATGTGTACACTTTTATACTCCCTCAGGGTACCAATGGGTATGGCTGTCTATAATATTACTACTGCATATCATTGACAGCCATTGTAATATCATAAAAAATATTATTATTGTTTTAGAGTGACATCATATTCTATGGAGCTTTACAAGGTAGCGATTACGGGAGGATATAATAAGTAATTTGCTGATAATACACAGGGTATAATGTGTCAGATGTGACAGAAATATGGCAACAAAAGCTTATAAGACACATGGTATTATGAGTCCGATGTGACAGAAGTGTAACAAATATACATTGACACTGGAGGATATTATATGAGACGACCCTGCCTATGTAAACTAACAATCTAAATATAATCAGTTTTATTCAGGTAAGGTACGTTAGATAGTGGCAACTGATTTAACTAACATTTTAGGTGCAGGTGCAGTGGACATAGTCTACCTTGATTCTAGTATGCCATATGATACTGTTACACAGAGTGATGGACTGGGGCCAAAAATCAGCCCAAGATGTATCCGCCTCAGTCAGCTCATACCCACATTGGGTGCTCTCCAAGATTGAGGCTATTTACATTGTAGGGACTAGACTGGTCAGTGGTAGGGGGCATATGGCCAAATCAATGGCACTGAAGCTTTAGTGGGGCTTTTAGATGTGCATAATGTGGCAATCGTGGGCATGCACCCCCATCACAAAGCCATGACACTGAGGCTTTAGCAATGGGGACAGAGGATATTTTTTCTTGGCCAGGTGTAAGAAGCTATAAGCCAAATTAGTTTAGCCCATCGTGAATTATTCTGGGCCTCCCTATGGCCAGCCCACCTCTTTTTCTTCTAGGGGCCACATTGTGGTATTGTTCCACTTGCAAAAGCGGTGCAAAAATGTAAGTTGTGAATGCCTTTATGTATATGCAAAGGTGAGCGGATGCGACAGCAAGAGGTGGGGTGAAATGGCGTGGAAGAGGTAATGTTACCAGTAGAGATGAGGTGAGGAGTGGGCAAAGGTCACTTCAGCAGAGGTTAGGTGGGAAGTGGTGAGGTGGGCAGAGGTGGGCGGAGGTAGGCAGACGTGAGGCAAGTCGAAGTGAGGTGGGTAGAAACAAGATGGTAAAAGAAGCCATGAACAGAGGTGAGTTGGATAGAGCAGAGATAGGAAGAGGTGAGGTTGGAAGGATAGCCATGAGTTGAGCAGAGGTGAGATGGTAAGAGGTGGATAGAGATAGGTAGAGGTGAGGGGAGCGTAAGAAGGATGGGACAAGGCAGAAAGAGGTGAGTAGAGGTAGGCAGAGGTAAAAGGAGCACAGGTAAGGAGGAAAGAGGTAGACGAAGGTGAGGTGGGCAGAGGTGAGCTGGAAAGAGTCTACATGGGCATCTCCAGACACAGCCAGCACAAACAACGCTCCAGTAGCACATGTGTGTCACCCACCTCTACAGAAAAGTTTATTCTAATACAGGTGGATGCTTAGGGCAGCCTTCTATTACAGATGGATGCTTAGGAGAGGCTTCTACTACAGGTGGATGCTTAGGGCAGGCTTCTATTACAGGTGGATGCTTAGGGCAGGCTTCTATTACAGGTGGATGCATAGAGCAACCTTCTATTACAGATGGATGCTTAGGTCAGCCTTCTATTACAGGTGGATGCTTAGGGCAGGCTTTTATTACAGGTGGATGCTTAGGGCAGGCTTCTATTACAGGTGGATGCTTAGGGCAGCTTCTATTACAGATGGATGCTTAGAAGAGGCTTCTATTACATGTGGATGCTTAGGGCAGCTTCTATTACAGATGGGCGCTTAGGGCAGCCTTCTATTACAGATGGATGCTTAGGGCACCCTTCTATTACAGATGGATGCTTAGGGCACCCTTCTATTACAGGTGGATGCTTAGGGCAGGCTTATATTACAGATGAATGCTTATCGCAGCCTTCTATTGCAGATGGATGCTTAGGAGAGGCTTCTATTACAGGTGGATGCTTAGGGCAGCGTTCTATTACAGGTGGATGCTTAGGGCAGCCTTCTATTACAGATGGATGCTTAAGGCAGCTTCTATTACAGATGGATGGTTAGGAGAGGCTTCTATTACAGGTGGATGCTTAGGGCAGCTTCTATTACAGGTGGATGCTTAGGGCAGCCTTCTATTACAAGTGGATGCTTAGGGCAGCCTTCTATTACAGATGGATGCTTAGGGCAGATTCTATTACAGGTGGATGCTTAGGGCAGCCTTCTATTACAGATGGATGGTTAGGAGAGGCTTCAATTACAGATGGATGCTTAGGAGAGGCTTCTATTACAGGTGGATGCTTAGGGCAGCCTTCTATTACAGATGGATGGTTAGGAGAGGCTTCAATTACAGGTGGATGCTTAGGGCATCTTCTATTACAGGTGGATGCTTAGGGCAGCCTTCTATTACAGGTGGATGCTTAGGGCAACCTTCTATTACAGGTGGATGCTTAGGGCATCTTCTATTACAGGTGGATGCTTAGGGCATCTTCTATTACAGGTGGATGCTTAGGGCAGCCTTCTATTACAGGTGGATGCTTAGGGCATCTTCTATTACAGGTGGATGCTTAGGGCAGCCTTCTATTACAGATGGATGCTTAGGGCAGATTCTATTACAGGTGGATGCTTAGGGCAGGCTTCTATTACAGGTGGATGCATAGGGCAGCCTTCTATTGCAGATGGATGCTTAAGGCAGCTTCTATTACAGATGGATGGTTAGGAGAGGCTTCTATTACAGATGGATGCTTAGGGCAGCTTCTATTACAGGTGGATGCTTAGGGCAGCCTTCTATTACAGATGGATGCTTAGGGCAGATTCTATTACAGGTGGATGCTTAGGGCAGGCTTCTATTACAGGTGGATGCTTAGGGCAGCCTTCTATTACAGATGGATGCTTAGGGCAGCTTCTATTACAGGTGGATGCTTAGGAGAGGCTTCTATTACAGGTGGATGCTTAGGGCAGCTTCTATTACAGGTGGATGCTTAGGGCAGCCTTCTATTACAGATGAATGCTTAGGGCAGCCTTCTATTACAGGTGGATGCTTAGGGCAGGCTTATATTACAGATGAATGCTTATCGCAGCCTTCTATTACAGATGGATGCTTAGGAGAGGCTTCTATTACAGGTGGATGCTTAGGGCAGCCTTCTATTACAGGTGGATGCTTAGGGCAGCTTCTATTACAGATGGATGCTTAGGAGAGGCTTCTATTACAGATGGATGCTCAGGGCAGCCTTCTATTACAGATAGATGCTTAGGGCAGCTTCTATTACAGATGGATGCTTAGGAGAGGCTTCTATTACAGATGAATGTTTAGGGCAGCCTTCTATTACAGATGGATGCTTAAGGCAGCTTCTATTACAGGTGGATGCTTAGGGCAGCCTTCTATTACAGGTGGATGCTTAGGGCAGCTTCTATTACAGATGGATGCTTAGGAGAGGCTTCTATTACAGGTGGATGCTCAGGGCAGCCTTCTATTACAGATAGATGCTTACGGCAGCTTCTATTACAGATGGATGCTTAGGAGAGGCTTCTATTACAGGTGGATGCTTAGGGCAGCCTTCTATTACAGGTGGATGCTTAGGGCAGCTTCTATTACAGATGGATGCTTAGGAGAGGCTTCTATTACAGATGGATGCTCAGGGCAGCCTTCTATTACAGATAGATGCTTAGGGCAGCTTCTATTACAGATGGATGCTTAGGAGAGGCTTCTATTACAGATGAATGTTTAGGGCAGCCTTCTATTACAGATGGATGCTTAAGGCAGCTTCTATTACAGGTGGATGCTTAGGAGAGGCTTCTATTACAGGTGGATGCTTATGGCAGCCTTCTATTACAGGTGGATGCTTAGGGCAACCTTCTATTACAGATGGATGCTTAGGTCAGCCTTCTATTACAGGTGGATGCTTAGGGCAGGCTTTTATTACAGGTGGATGCTTAGGGCAGCCTTCTATTACAGATGGATGCTTAGGGCAGCTTCTATTACAGGTGGATGCTTAGGGCAGCCTTCTATTACAGATGGATGCTTAGGGCAGCTTCTATTACAGGTGGATGCTTAGGAGAGGCTTCTATTACAGGTGGATGCTTAGGGCAGCTTCTATTACAGGTGGATGCTTACGGCAGCCTTCTATTACAGATGAATGCTTAGGGCAGCCTTCTATTACAGGTGGATGCTTAGGGCAGGCTTATATTACAGATGAATGCTTATCGCAGCCTTCTATTACAGATGGATGCTTAGGAGAGGCTTCTATTACAGGTGGATGCTTAGGGCAGCCTTCTATTACAGATGGATGCTTAAGGCAGCTTCTATTACAGATGGATGCTTAGGAGAGGCTTCTATTACAGGTGGATGCTTAGGGCAGCCTTCTATTACAGATGAATGTTTAGGGCAGCCTTCTATTACAGATGAATGTTTAGGGCAGGCTTCTATTACAGATGAATGTTTAGGGCAGCCTTCTATTACAGATGAATGTTTAGGGCAGCTTCTATTACAGATGGATGCTTAGGAGAGGCTTCTATTACAGGTGGATGCTTAGGGCAGCCTTCTATTACAGGTGGATGCTTAGGAGAGGCTTCTATTACAGGTGAATGCTTAGGGCAGCCTTCTATTACAGGTGGATGCTTAGGAGAGGCTTCTATTACAGGTGGATGCTTAGGGCAGCCTTCTATTACAGATGGATGGCCTTCAGTCTTTTTAGACTGGAGGTCCATTCTAAAGTGGACCAAGACCCTGTATGAATCCTCACCAATTTGGGATGCTCTATAATTTTATATTCAATCCTCCAGCCTCACTATATACTCACCTCATTCCGGGTTCCCATGGTGGTACACTGCTCTGCTCTGGGACACATAGAGTGGGCAAGCCGCAGGGACTCTATATAGAGGGATCCCTGACCAAGAGATTTCCGCCACACTAGTCTTTTAGGATTTAGTGCAAGTTTTGGTTTGAGCAAAAACCAATTAAGGTCTGTAACATGTTTAATATTCATGACCAATGTTACCTGTTTAATATTATGTACTACTGCATCACAACGTGTGGTTTATTTGGCTTAAGTGAAACGGAGCACTGGTGCAAACGTTAAATGGGGCTTTCAAAGCTCATACAGTAAACTTCTTTTTGTCTTGTAACAAAAGACTGAAACAGCAGAGATGAGTGGTGCTTCCTTTCTCTAAATTAAGGAAAGTGAACACAAGTATAATAAATAAGGTGGAGGAGCAACCGTGAAGGGACTCCCCTGACCTCCTGCACCCAGGTTCCATGACACCCCCTATAGTTACACCCCAGAACTATAGAATCATATATATATATATATATATATATATATATATATATAATGACGTTGGAGCTTATGTTTTCATCTAGTATTTCGAAAAATGTAGCTCACCATCGGCAATGGCTGCTGGGGAATCAGCTTGGCTCACACCACTGGCACACACTATGCTCATCTTCCACTTGTCATCTTGCTTCATTGTTTTCTTCTCACAGTGTTGCTGGCCCAGTTTTTGGTCTGTGACATACTGCTGATGAATTATACCTATAGTAGAATAAATACAGACTGGTCCTGCAATACATTGTTTCTACTACCTGTTGAAAAAAGTACACGTCAATCTAGTTCCATTAAAGGAGCAGTATCGCACTATTAAAAAAGATAAATAATTAAATAGCCACACAATAGCTTCTAACATGTGTATAAATAATCTGGTGATAGAAATAGGAAAAAATATATGCCTTGCTTTTAAATTGTATAATTACAATGGCTCAGTCCATTTGCTGAATAGGGGGATCTGCTGGGTTGTATTTAGTGAGCTGCTTCATTTAGCCCACTGGTCTCCTAGCAACACTTTACCTCAGAGGCTGACACTGTAATCAGTGGTAACGGCTGTGTGTGTGTGAGGTGCTGCTTTTGTTATGAGACCAGGTGACTCAAATGTGTAAAATCTATACAAAATAAACTAAACTGACTGAAAATGACTGAAATTCTTCTTTGAATAACTGTGCAGGAAAATCTAAAGGTATTAAAGTGGAACAAAACCCTGAGTGGCCGACCCTGAAGTCTATAAGACCCGGCCATTGACCTTGCCCCTTGGGCATTCTAAATCAGGATGCCCACTGTGTGAAACGACCCCTGGATAACCACGGATCCCCCCATTTTTCTGGCGCTCAAGGGGGACAGGCCGGGCGGCCAGGAAGGTTACTGCTCAGGCTCCCCATCTGCGTGCAAACAGAGCTGATTGGATGAGAGCCTGCGCATGCGCTGTGGGACAGGGAAAGGTACATTTTCACAGGCAGACTTGGGGATTTCACATATCAGGGCATCCCAAGTCGGGATGCCCCTAGGGGCACAAAACAAAACTCCAGATAGTGAAAATCCTGGGTTGGGCTTTGCTCAAAACACACAAAGCTGAAAGAAAGATCATATGGAAAAAAGAGAGAAAATGGTAAACTGAAAGATTCTGCAGCAGAGCCAACATGATGGGAAAACTGTCAAAATCAGCTAAATGACTTCTAGAGCTTTTCTCTCTGTTTTAGATATATAAGTTCTGGCCAGGCAATGTTGCAATGTTGTTATCTTATGCTGGACGCATGGAACAGGCCAGAGTGTCGGGACCCGACACTCAAAAGACATAAACATGAGCTATTAGTCTCCAGCTGCACAACACACACATGATATTTTTCTAAATTTGTAATTCTTACTCCAACACTTACCTACATTCAAAGTACCATTTAAATATAAGTCACCAAGAAAAATTTGGGATACTGCTCCTTTAAGAAAGAGGGAAGAAGTAAAACACAATTAGTATAATTTAATAATAATTTAATAATAAAAGAAATAAATAGACTTGAATTTTTACCCTATGTTGTGCTTTGAAATGTAATGGCTGCCTACGTCAGAAATACTTCCTCCCTTTTTGATCTCTCTCTACCTTTTCTCCTCCTTTCTCTCTACTTTAATCTCTTGTTCTATATCTTGTCTAATTCATTTACTATTTTTCATTTTCTTCCTTGGACTAGGACCCCTTCCATGTGACTCCTCAGTCAGGACTATTTGCCTGAGCAGTTGGTTCTTGAAGTGGTCCACCGCAATCTCCATCTCTGTCTTTGCCACCCGCTATTATTATTATGGGTCTTATTTAAGAAACGCTAATGCCACGTAGTGACACATAGCAGCAGGTGTTTTTGTGAGTGCCACCAGCAAGTCATATTTATGACGTCAAAAAATGTTGTAGCGCCTATCCTAGCGCCATGTAGCGCTTCATGTATCAAGAGGGCTGTCTTCCTTACAGCGCCACATCACACCAGGAGCTCAGTGTTGTTCTCCCATAGACTTCAATTAGCCATTCCAGTGACTTGTTAGTGTATTTTTGTGCTCAGTCAAGTGACACAGGATCCCTGGCCTGTTCTGAATGTTTTTTTTTTTTTGCTCATTATTGTACATAGGTTACCCGTGGCTAACTCATGCAAATCATGTGTCATGTCATTAGTATGTCCCCAATGTCATGACATGTGTTTTCGCTTGGTCACAGTGCTTCCATTCCTCATTAAAGCCTTTGAGGCCGATTCATTAATAGCGCCAGGTAGCGACAGATGAGCGACTGTAGCAGTATTTTCACAGCGCCCGCTAGTAGTCGCTGTGCTTGGCCATTGTTCGGTTGTTGATAGCGACTGAGTCGGTGTGCAGTAATGTTGAATATGGGGTGACGAGTCGCTATTTGACAGGTTCCGCGCTGTATGGGAGCGCATGATAGCGACTGGTCAGAGCGACCGGCTCTCACCATATTCATCAAAAAATCACGCTCCAAAAATTCTCGCGCTGTGAAATGCATGTTTAAACCCCAGAGCGCTGGCGGCGATGAGTTAAAAGTATTTTTTTAACCCCCAAACCACCATATTTTTGGAAACTCAAAAAAAGAATTTAGTAATATGAATACAATAATATCAGACCTGTAATATCAATTCTGCACAATTTTTTTTTTTTTACCTTAAAAAAAATTATCTAACATGGCAGAAGTGGTCACAGAATTTTTCACATTTAAAAAAAAAAAAAAACATTAATAACAATTAATTATGAATATTTAAAGATTGTTCCATTGAAATGCATTGGAGAGCGCCAGGTAGCGAGAGGTCATACCTGTCGCTGTTCAAGGTCGGACGCTGGCGCTGTGGGCTGCGGCTGGAATAATGATGAATGAGTCGCTATATGGCGCTCTGTCAGTCACTAAGCAGGATTGGCTTGATAAATGTGTGATTGTGGTGGGGAGCCGGCGTTCTCGTGGCGGTGCCCGTCATTACCGGTCGCTCACCAGTCGCTACCTGTCGCTATTCCTTCATAAATAAGGGCCTTTGTTGTATTGCACATTGCGCTGTATGCCTGAGTATTGTGGTTTCAGAGCACCCACTCTGGTACTGTTCATTTACATGTTAAATACAAATGATTTCTGGCTCTCCAAACTGGTGCTATCATCATTATTATCATCATTTATACATTAAAATCGAGTTAGATTGGACATATTTTATATTATGGATTTAAAGTCTGTTTTAGGCTTTTGCAGAACCTGGCTAGAACTAAACACACAGCAGATACCCCTATTTTATACAAGGCTCGGATCTGAAGTCAATCAGCAGGAGAGGGAAAGAGAATATAGTGTTGCTTTCTGACAGCTCCTATGGGCAGGATTCTCTCCCTGTATAAGGATGGGTAGACTGGCAGGCTGATTCATTACTAACGCCAGGTAGCGACAGATAAGCGTCTGTAGCGTCTGTTTAAGAGCGAACGCTAGTAGTCGCTGTGCTCGGCCATGGTTCGTTGTTTCAGAGCGCCTCAGTCGCTAGCCAGCACTGTTGAATACGTTATGTGATTCGCAGTACTACGCTGTATGGGAGCGAACGGTAGCGGCAGCTCAGTGCTACTGACTCACACCAAATTCATCAAAAAAACAGCCTCAAACAGTTCCGGCGCTCAAAATCGGGTCGATGTAGCCCACAGCGCCAGAAGCTGTGTGATTAAAGTCTGTTTTTGAACATGTATCCACTAGTAACAAAGCAAAAACCTATGGAATTACATTGTTATTACATTGTAACATGAACACTTTAATACCAGACATGTAAGGACAATTCTGCAAAAAAAATTCTTAATCAAAAAAGTTTTCAAAATGTCATTTTCTAGGCCAAGGATACATGTCTGAAAAAATGCGATCAGGAAAGGGATTTAAGGATAGACCCTAGAAATGTATGGGAGAGCGCCAGGTAGCGAGATGTAAGATGTGGTGCTCTGCAAGGATGAACGCCGGCGCTGTACGCTGAGCTTGGGATAATGATCAATCATACGCTACATGGCGTTGTCCCAGTCACTCACCAGAATCGCCTTCATAAATGTGTAATTGCTGCCATGTCCGGTATTCACCTGCTGCTACCTGCCGCTTACAAGGCACTACCTGCTGCTACCTGCCGCTTACAAGGCACTACCTGCTGCTACCTGACGCTTACAAGGCACTACCTGCTGCTACCTGCCGCTTACAAGGCACTACCTGGTGCTATCCCTTCGTAATTAAGGCCCTAAGTACCATTTTCTGTAAATGACATGTAACTGAATACAGTTGTGTGTATTATTGTTGGCTTGGACAGGTGCCATCCATGAAGACCTTATTGCCTGGGACTGGTGAAAGCAGACAGGTCTAAAGTTCTATGGAAGGCCAGATTTAGTAGCATTTTTCTGTCTTACATCAATGAAAGCATTAGGGGACTGCTGTCACTTTGTGCTGCTGGCTGTGTGGGCTTCATTGTCAGCCGCATGAAGCTCTATTTTATCTGGATACATTGTATATCTTATCTCACATCTCAGAGATACTGGCAGTTTAGCTAAAGGTGGTCATACAGGTGCTGATCCTCAATAGATCTGCCTTCTCTAATGGCTGCTGAGCACCAGCCACAGCTATGAGAACAAGAGGCCGATTCATTAATAGCGCCAGGTAGCGACAGATGAGCGCCAGTAGCGTGATTTTCACAGCGCCAGCTAGTATTCGCTGTGCTTGGCCGGGGTTTGCTTGTTGACAGCGACTCAGTCGGTGTGCGGTAATGTTGAATACGGGCTGGGGGGTCGCTGTTTCACAGGTTCAGCATTGTATGGGTGCGCCTGACAACGAATGGCCAGAGCGAACGGCTTGCTGCAGATTCATCAACAAATCACGCTCCGAATTTTTTAGCGCTGTCAATTCCTTGTTTAAACCCCAGAGCGCTGGCGGCGATGGATTTAAAATAGTTTTTAACCCCCAAACAACCATATTTTTGGATTTTAAAATTATACAAGTTTTTATAAACATTTTGTAATATCAATATCAGACCTGTAATATCAATTCTGCACAAAATCATTTTTTTTTTTATTTTACCTTAAAAAAAAATCCTAACATTGCTGAAGTGGTCACAGAATTTTTGACATTAAAAAAAAACAAAAAACCATTAATAGCAATTAATTATGATTAATTAAAGATTGCTCCATTGAAATGCATTGGACATCACCAGGGAGCGACAGGTCATACCTGGCGCTGTGATGGGATTAGCAGCGGCGCTGTTCGTTGCAGTCGGCTACATGATGAATCCCGCGGTAGTTGTCGCTCTCGCCGGCGCTAGCCTCATTTAGCGTGATAAATGCGTGATTGTGTCCGCCGCCGGGCGTACTTGAGTCGGTAGCCGCCGTTAGCTGGCGGGACCTGGCGCTCGTCAGACACTACCTGGCGCTATCGCTTGATGAATAAGGGCATTAGTCCCCTCCACTCATTTATGGACCATTGGATTATTTCTTTGGCCCTTAAAGTGGACCGTCACCCAGGGGTGATCGGGCCGGGAATCTATAAGATTCCCCGGGCCGATCACCTCCCTCCCCGCGGGACATCCGAGATCGGGATGTCCCGCGGGGTGAAACCCCCCCAAACACCCCAAATCCCCTTACCTTGTCTCCCCTCTAGACGTGCGCGTGCCGGCCGTCTGTGAATGGCCGGCGCGCGCGCGCGCGCGTCAAGAGTGACGCGCGGGAGGCGGCGGCGGCGGAGGAGCCGCTTGTCCGCGGCTTGTCCGTCGGCGCTGGGAGCGGGGAGAGGTGAGTTTTTCGGGGGCTTTCTGGGGGGTTTCACACAGCGGGGCACCCCGATCGGGGGTGCCCCACCGAAGTGGACCAAGACCCAGGATAGTCAAAATCCTGGGTGTTGGTCCACTTTAAGTTTTGCTTTTCTGGATTGCCATGCAGGATCTACTGAGGTTGTACTTTTTTTCCCTTTAGAACCTGTCCGAGCTTTACTAACCTGGCTGGTCAATGATGCTGAGCTATTCCTCACGACATCATTAGTTTTATTTGTACTGGCACAATGGCCAATAACCATAAGCCACATGTGTACAATCTGAACCCATATAGCCCTATATGCATTTAAGCTGTACCACAACAATATATTTTAATTGATAATAAAATGCAAAAAGTCAACTTCCAAAAACTCTAAACTTCTTAAATATTTTATTTGTATTTATATTCTTGGCAGACACATAGATTTATTATGTATTTAGCTTCAGTATGGAGGAGTGGGCACTGTCAGAAGGTAGTAAACCCTGTTTTTATTTATTTATTTTTTTGGGGGGGCTGGGGATTAGAAAATTAGAAACATCATTGGGGACACATGAAAGACAGGACACATGATATGCACGTCCCAAATCACAATTTTGCTATGCAACACAAAAGTAAAGAAGAAGATGGCTAAACAAATCCAAACAGGCATCCCATGGCACATGCACCAGCCAAACAAAAGAAATTAACAGTGGCCAAAATAATTGTAACCATCCCAGCCCATTGAAATGTATGGGATAAAGCCACACAGTGCAGGGTGAGCGCCTGCTCCTATCTGGCACTGTAGGATACTCAGCGCCGGCACTCATCCCATTTCCGGTGCTCATCCTATTTCCTATCAGAGGTGCTCTGGATTTTTTACTTGAGAAATACATCAATTTTAAATTAATCATTTTGGCACTGGGACCTGACATTCATCTGGCACTAGGTGGCCTTAGCGTTTATTAAATAAACCCCTTGGTAACAGCCATTGGGATGCTCTAGTATATTGCTTATATTATTAATGGTGAACAATAGAAAGTGCCAAAATAATTCTCCTGCCAATATGCCATTCATAGTGCAATTTTCACCCGATAATAGTAATGGCTAAATGATTAGCACAGTAGATGGCTAGCTTTAGGCTGAACAGAGACACTACACATAATATAGGATTTTTTAAATGCAGAGGTGTATCTACAGGGGGTGCAGAGGAATCGATCACACTGGGGCTCATCATTGTGACTCCTCCGGTTTATTTATCACACTTGTGCTCATAGGGTAAAAATTTGAAGCAGCGTTTGTCTCTGATGCTTCAGTATTTAATATTTTAGTTGCATCTAATTCAGGTTAAAACAGGAAAAAATGTCAAACTAACATGATCCATGAAAAGGAAACCTGGAAACCTGCAAGCTGCTCCTCCATCTCCTAAAGCAGCATTTTGGGGGGATTTGGATTTCTGCCCCCCATCCCATCTTCCCATGGACTGTTTATTTACCAACACCTTGCCTTTTGTTTGTGCATAATGTAAGGGAGGGGGCATTTCATTTGAAGCCCTCTCCTTATCTAGACCTCAGATCTAGCTGATAAGGGATTTGGTTGGAGGGCTTCATAGGACATGACAAAGGAATAAAGGTCACTTTTGTCACTTCCTCTGATAAGGGAAGGCTTTGAACAGCATTGAACACTTTGGATGGTGCAGCATCAATCTGAGGCCTGACTATTTTATGAGCTGCTTCACACTGTACAAGCATGGCAAGAGTCCTACATCCCGAGGTCAGAGTGTGATGTACTTAGCTCATAATCTGCCGGCCAAGATAAGATTATCCCCAGTTTATATAGGAAGCACAGTATGGCTGCTTTGTAATCTCATTCCTAACAAGTATTGAACTAAGCAAAGTAAATGAGCCATGAAGAGCTGATAATCTGCAACCTTTTGGTAAAATACTCATCAGAATGCTTTACTGCCATGTGCTTATAGATCATCATAAGCTCCAACCTTTATGAATGCCTACGGGCCCGTGCCAATGCTTATAGTTCATCATATGCGCCATCGTTTATGACCTATGGGCCAGTGCAAGTGCTTATAGCTCTTCATTGGTCCCAACTGCATATGAACCAGAACCAGTGCTTATAGCTCTTCATTGGTCTCATCCTTTATGACTGCATATGAGCCAGTACCAGTGCTTATAGCTCTTCATTGGTCTCATCCTTTATGACTGCACATGAGCCAGTACCAGTGCTTATAGCTCATCATAAGCTCCAACCTTTATGACTGCATATGAGCCAGTACCAGTGCTTATAGCTCTTCATTGGTCTCATCCTTTATAACGTCATATGAGCCAGTACCAGTGCTTATAGCTCTCCATTGGTCTCATCCTTTATGACTGCATATGAGCCAGTACCAGTGCTTATAGCTCTTCATTGGTCTCATCCTTTACGACTGCATATGAGCCAGTACCAGTGCTTATAGCTCTTCATTGGTCTCATCCTTTACGACTGCATATGAGCCAGTACCAGTGCTTATAGCTCTTCATTGGACTCTCATCCTTTATGACTGAATATGAGCCAGTACCAGTTGTTAAGTTCGTACCCCAATTGGGCACAGCTTCTACTTCTGTTGTCAGAGTCCAAATCATTCTAAGAGTGAATAAGACACAGACATCGCTGTGTAGTAAAGACTCAAAGGGCTTCTGGAGCAAATGCGCCCTTTGATTTTATTTTCAGTTGCTAATATACAATGATATGGGTGGGTGTTGCCACACATATACAGATACAAATTCAAGCATTTTCATTGGTCATCTGACACACCCCTTTCCCAGTATATACCCCATAGGGAGTGTCAGACTTTTTCTTGTAATTTTATTGTTTGTCTGACACTCTCCAGGTCATGACCTGGGACAAGTACAAAATATGAAAACATTTCTTGGGATGATATGAGTTATGGCGTCACAAGCTGTATTTTGGCTAATAATGCTGTGAAGGCTAAAACCTTGAAGAGAAGAAGTGGTGTTCACACATAATAGACATTCTTCAGAAAATCACCAGATGCTTGTTTATTCAAAAGTGTTCATGTTAATTTCAGTCAGGTTAACCCTAGGTTTAACCCTATCAATTCCCCCCTTTTAACATCTTCATCTGAATAAAATTGGGCTGGGTCCTCAAGGAAAGGTGATAGTGAATTCTTTCCTCAGGTACTTTCCCAAACCGGCGAGTTGTCTGGGGGAGTTTCAGATCTTCTAAGCTGTCTCCATCCCCTAAATACTCGAATTCACATCCTTTCCAGGAAGAGTCCCTCATCATCAGATGGAGTGCCAATCAGGATTTTCTGTAAAGCAAACAAACTAGAGTTAGCAAGCCAATATCTAGGCATTAATAATATATTTTACTGCTTTTTCCTTTTACTATTTATTTACCAAGTATAATGCTAGCTTAATAGAAGTATAAACTATGAATATTAGCATAAGACCCATCAGTAAATACATACCAATAGACTTCAGTATTCCATAAAACCAATTTCCAATACTTCCAAAGATTCCACTCATACCTTGGAAAGGGTTCCACCCATCCTTTCCAATATCTCTTGCTCTATTTTGCAATTCTCTTACTTTTTCTACATGCGCCTCTACCGCGTCGCTATCATCATCTATCCAGGTACAACAATCATCTCCGATAAAGGTACAATACCCACCTTGACTGACCAATAGATAATCTAAGGCCATCTGGTTCTGCAATACCATCTTTCTTACCTGTCTCAGTTCTAGATTACCTAGGTTTACCGCTTGCATTGTTTCATTGAGCATTGTATCTATCAAGGTGGAGAAATTATTCAGTCTGATCATCATCTCCATACCCCATCCTGTCCATTCCGGAATTAAAGCCCACCACATGTCACTAATAGTGAACAAACTCCTTTTAAATCTAAGATGTACTGTGGCCTCTATCTCTGCTTCCACGGTATCATTGTAAATTTTAATACCTGGCATTACTTTCCCTATGTAACACGTACCTTGTCCATTTGTGGGAATCCACGCATATGCCCTTCTACCACATATGAAATAGATTCCACTGTTTAGTATTACTGAATAATTCTGAAAAACTGCTGTTAACAATGATGTCATCTTCATTGAAGCATTGAACATTTCATTATTTGTGTCATTGTACTTTGTTATCTCAGTGCCATTTATGGTTACATTGTGGAAGGATACCCCTGCTATAGTGAGATTGGTGTGGGCAGCTGTACAGTTGGACCTTCCTAGTATTTTTGAACCTGGTTTAGAAATGTTAAGACACAAACCTGGTGACAGGGGGACGGAAATCACTATGAGGAAACTGGGTTTTGATTTCCTTTCCTCCGTCACAGTCTCTGAAGTTATTACCTTGTTAATTTCACTAAATTCATCTGGTCGCAGTGGGATTGCTACCCATGGAGCCCCAGTTGATTGTCTATATTTAGCACTACACACCCAACAGTTAGTTCTGTTTGTAAGGTTTGCTGCTTGTAGGTGCATTATGGCAAAACTATTGTCTTTCATCACTTCCCTGAGGGCAGAATCAATAAATTGCCAAACTACTATTAAGCATAAAACATAACCCTTCATGTTCCTGATTTAGTTAGAGATAGTTTACAATGACTAGCATGTATCCAAGAAGACTTCCCTTCTAATTTCACCGAGGTAGGTGTAGTCAGTAGTACTTGGAAGGGTCCTTCAAAGCGGGATTCAAGTGGTCTTCTTGAATGCTTTTTCACATAGACATAGTCTCCAGGATTTAGTCTGTGAGTTCCTGCAATTTGTTCAGGATCTGGAAGAGAATCAAAAACACTTTTGTGCAGTTTAGTGAGATGTTTCTGTAACTGTATGACATAATCAGTCAAACTGTCTGCTTTTAATACAAGACTTTGTGGGAAGTATAAACCTGTTCTTGGTGCATTTCCAAACAATATCTCATAAGGAGACAACCCTGTCTTCCCTGTAGGGGTGTACCTTATTGAGAACAAGACTAGTGACAGGCAATCAGGCCATGGTTTATTTAACTCCTTCATTGCCTTTTGTAATTTCACTGGGTATGCTTCTGGCCAACCTGAAAACAGATCTATACACACAAGCACATATTCAAAGGGCCCACTTTTGGGAAGCTGTATGTAGTCAATTTGCAGTCTTTGAAATGGATATAGGGACTTCGGCTGGTGTTCACAGGGTGCCTTAATAACCTGTCCTGGATTTTCGGACAGACAGATGCTACAGGCCGCACAATATCCTTGTGCAGCTACACTGAAACCAGGTGCTATCCAATGGTTATTGACTAGTCTTACCATGGAGTTGGCACTCAAATGGGTGGGGAGATGAGTCAGGGCTGCTACCTCAGGAAATAGAGAACTAGGCAAGCACAATCGGTTCTCCTTCCTCCACATCCCATCTTCCTCAGCTGCTCCCAACTTTTCCCATTTCTGTTTCTCTTCCTTTGTAGCCTGTTTTTGTAAGATCTTTAATCGATCCATACTTACCGGTTCTTCTCTTAGAGTTCTCATTTCTTCACCCTTAAAAGGAATCAAAGCTGCTTGTTTGGCTGCTAAATCAGCCTTTTCGTTTCCCCGAGCCTCTTTGCTTGTGCCTTTTGTGTGTGCAGCTACCTTGACCTGATTCAGATTGGTCAGAATTTCCTTAACTAGTTCTGCATGTCTTATGGGAGTTCCTGCTGCTGTTAGGAATCCTCTGACTTCAATGTCACCAAAAAAAAAAAAAAAAATTTTTCTTCCTCTTCTATCTCTTTCCCCCCTTCTGAATCTAACCTTTGTATAGGAAGTAAGGTGGCAAGATTCAGAGTTGAACATCTCTTACATTTTATATTAGGGGACAAGAGCAGGGTACATTGTGACCTGAGTTGGCGGGCCATAGACAAGTGTTTAGGGTTAATTTGGGATAATATCCCATGGATGTCATGATTACAGTTGACACTGTAAGTACAGTTTCCAGTTCTGGTATCTCTACCGGGTTTTTCTGTTTATAAGTCCTCATATGCTTGTATTCTCATACAAGTTTCCAATTCAGCAGGGTGGTCCGGCAAAGACAAGGTGACCAGTCCATCCTCTGAATAATTAATATTTGCTTTTAGATTTCCCAAAATGTCCACTCCCAGCAGACACATAGGAGCTGTTTCCGGAATTAAAAATTTTGAAACAAACATGTGTGGACCTATTTTTCCTTTGAGAGGGTTAGTCAAATTGACAACCTTAGGTAAACCCTCAAAACCTGAAAGAAAAAAAGGGGTTTCCTGGAATATTTGTCTAGAGCTTAAAACAGACGGGTTGTCATGTACATGGGGCAGGCCCATGATTCATTAACTCTATACAATCATGACAGTCATCTGATTCCTCAAATTCAAGAAAATTTTCATCCTGTGTCTTCCCCCCTTCTGAATCTGACTTCTGTACCAGGATATGTTAATAGCATATGTTTGTAAGTCAGTCAAAGTCTGGTCAGAGAGGAGTATGTCTGATGTTAACTTGGGCATTCGCATGTCTGCTGTTTGCGTGTATGTCCTTAAGAAGGAAAAATTAATTATGAGTAGTAAAGTAAAGTCGTATCATGTCACAAAAAGTAAAGATTTCTGCCATTTCTATCACTCCACACAAGGCCAGGGCTATGAGACACACAGGCATTGCCCTGTACCTGCCCAGGGACCACCTTTGAGGGAAAAAAACAACAGGGCACCTCCATGTTCTTATGCTGGGCCCTGCACACGGCTGTACAAATCCTGGCAACTAAGTGACATCTTGCCATAATCGGGAAAACCTAACCCTGGGGCTATCATCATATCTCAAATACACAAAACATTGCACATTACACATTTCATTTAACCATTTTAGGGTGTCAGGTTTATCAACATACATTTCAGCTCTCAATATGCTGTCATAACATGAACAATCTAGAATCCATTGGTAGCAGCAACCAATCATACCAAGGAAAGGTAACATGTCCTTCTTGGTAAGTGGGCAGGGCAGACCCACGACAGCAGCTATTCTCTTATAGCTCATTTCTCTTTGTCCCTGGGAAAGCATAAAACCCAGGTATTCAACATTTTCCTGACACCATTACAACTTTTCTTTAGACACTTTATAATCACTTACAAAAAGACAATTCAAATGATCCCTCTTGTTCCCCAGGGTGGCCTCCCAATCAAAACTGCAGAGGAGAAAACTGTCTGCAGTAGGACGGAACCATGGTTGGGTGTCCAGACTTTAAGAGGAGGATTATTGTATCATTACACAAAAACTACTACAGTATTTACCAATACACATAAGCCTAGGGCAAATGTGAACTAAAACAAAAGCAAAGATGGGCTGTGTCTCCTCGTCCACTGGGACGCTGAAAAAAACTATTTCTTAAACCAATGTTGCTATTCCAGCCCCGTGTCACGAAGTGAGAAGAGATGGCAGACAGACACTAAAAGGATAGTCCCTGAGAAAAATCTCATGGTTTCAATGTGGCTGTTTTAAAAAATATCCTGATAATAAAAAATCACACATCCAGGGGCTTATCTGGTTTAAGTCTGCATACAACCTTCTTGTTAAGCTTCATTGTGAAAATATGTATGATTCCCTGTTTAGCATGAAGTTGGTCAGAAATTAGTAAGAGCGGTGTATTTATCTCCATTGCTTGTGCTCTCAGCGCAGCGCGTATTATCTATTTTCTGTTTATTCTCACACACACATTCCGTTCCTGCCAGCCTGCGTGCTTTTTAACCCATACACTGTCACACAGCATGGGATGTCTCCAAATTAATTTCATATTAACCCAATCTTATGTGGATCCTAAAAAGCATCTATAATTCCCCCACATTTTACTCCAGGCGTTGTCAGTTTAAATTCCCTCCATATATGAGTTAATTGTCTGGCTGCATCTTTCCCATGTCTTTGTTCTGTAATCTTACACTACTCCAAGTCTCATCATCTGGGATTTTTATTTTGGACAAACTTCTTCCCATATCTTTAGCTGTCCGAGTCCTAGGTAGCTTATTGGGGATAAATAGATTTATCTTTAAATCTATCTTTATCTTTAAATCTTCTGATTTAAATTCCCTCATTGCTTTCCCCCTAGGCAACTAGAATCCAGAAAACCTCTCCTGGGTTTTCTCTCTGATGTTGGATTATCTTCAATCCCAGACCTATTGCAAATAACAAAAAATAACAATATGGCCAGGAGCGTCAATCACACATCTTCTTCTATCATATGGGGAATGTCCCGTCCTAAGTACAGGCGTACTTTATACCCTCCCAGTATCGGACTTAAGTTCTTTCTCTTCTGTCTAACTCAATCGAAACTTGTCCTGGACTTATAGAGTTATTCCAGGCTCATACAGTCAACCAGACAATGGTTTATGTGATATATCGGGATTTAAGCATGAATCATGACCCCCGTTAAGGCGCTTTCATGAAACAGTTCGGCATACCCTCGACAATATCTCATACCAACTTGACGTGGCTCATTCAAACACACAAGAAGGGAATAAGGATTTGACTTTTAACTTCTTTCAGTCACCACTTGCGTTCACCGTCACTGGGTTATAGCCAGAGGGGTGGGGCGTCTAATGACTGTCCAAAGTTGCAACACAATACAATCTGTACAACAGAAGTTCTAAAAAGTTTCTATTCAATAACCCCCTTCGCAGAGACTGGATAAGCCAACTTTACCTCAAGACAGGACTCTCAGTATCTCACATAGAAGAGCAGAATATAAGAGAAATTAAATGTTCTCTCACCTGCAGGGTTTGATCTGCTGTTCTCTGGAGGCACCGAGGTTGTGTCCCGTCCTATCAGCAAAGCATCTCTTGCGAAATCCGGGGGTCCCTGTTCGGGCGCCAAATGTTAAGTTCGTACCCCAATTGGGCACAGCTTCTACTTCTGTTGTCAGAGTCCAAATCATTCTAAGAGTGAATAAGACACAGACATCGCTGTGTAGTAAAGACTCAAAGGGCTTCTGGAGCAAATGCGCCCTTTGATTTTATTTTCAGTTGCTAATATACAATGATATGGGTGGGTGTTGCCACACATATACAGATACAAATTCAAGCATTTTCATTGGTCATCTGACACACCCCTTTCCCAGTATATACCCCATAGGGAGTGTCAGACTTTTTCTTGTAATTTTATTGTTTGTCTGACACTCTCCAGGTCATGACCTGGGACAAGTACAAAATATGAAAACATTTCTTGGGATGATATGAGTTATGGCGTCACAAGCTGTATTTTGGCTAATAATGCTGTGAAGGCTAAAACCTTGAAGAGAAGAAGTGGTGTTCACACATAATAGACATTCTTCAGAAAATCACCAGATGCTTGTTTATTCAAAAGTGTTCATGTTAATTTCAGTCAGGTTAACCCTAGGTTTAACCCTATCACAGTGCTTATAGCTCTTCATTGGACTCTCATCCTTTATGACTGAATATGAGCCAGTACCAGTGCTTATAGCTCTCCATTGGTCTCATCCTTTATGACTGCATATGAGCCAGTACCAGTGCTTATAGCTCTTCATTGGTCCCATCCTTTATGACTGAATATGAGCCAGTACCAGTGCTTATAGCTCTTCATTGTTCCCATCCTTTATGACTGCATATGAGCCAGTACCAGTGCTTATAGCCCTTCATTAGTCTCATCCTTTATAACTGCATGTGAGCCAGTACCAGTGCTTATAGCTCTTCATTGGTCTCATCCTCTATGACTGAATATGAGCCAGTACCAGTGCTTATAGCTCTTCATTGGTCTCATCCTTTATGACTGCATGTGAGCCAGTACCAGTGCTTATAGCTCTTCATTGGTCTCATCCTTTATGACTGCATGTGAGCCAGTACCAGTGCTTATAGCTCTTCATTGGTCTCATCCTTTATGACTGCATGTGAGCCAGTACCAGTGCTTATAGCTCTTCATTGGTCCCATCCTTTATGACTGCATATGAGCCAGTACCAGTGCTTATAGCTCTTCATTGGTCCCATCCTTTATGACTGCATATGAGCCAGTACCAGTGCTTATAGCTCTTCATTGGTCTCATCCTTTATGACTGAATATGAGCCAGTACCAGTGCTTATAGCTCTTCATTGGTCTCATCCTTTATGACTCCATATGAGCCAGTACCAGTGCTTATAGCTCTTCATTGGTCTCATCCTTTATGACTGCATATGAGCCAGTACCAGTGCTTATAGCTCTTCATTGGTCTCATCTTTTATGACTGAATATGAGCCAGTACCAGTGCTTATAGCTCTTCATTGGTCCCATCCTTTATGACTGCACATGAGCCAGTACCAGTGCTTATAGCTCTTCATTGGTCCCATCCTTTATGACTGCATATGAGCCAGTACCAGTGCTTATAGCTCTTCATTGGTCCCATCCTTTATGACTGCATATGAGCCAGTACCAGTGATTATAGCTCTTCATTGGTCCCATCCTTTATGACTGCATATGAGCCAGTACCAGTGCTTATAGCTCTTCATTGGTCTCATCCTTTATGACTGCATGTGAGCCAGTACCAGTGCTTATAGCTCTTCATTGGTCTCATCCTTTATAACGTCATATGAGCCAGTACCAGTGCTTATAGCTCTTCATTGGTCTCATCCTCTATGACTGAATATGAGCCAGTACCAGTGCTTATAGCTCTTCATTGGTCTCATCCTTTATGACTGCATGTGAGCCAGTACCAGTGCTTATAGCTCTTCATTGGTCCCATCCTTTATGACTGAATATGAGCCAGTACCAGTGCTTATAGCTCTTCATTGGTCTCATCCTTTATGACTGAATATGAGCCAGTACCAGTGCTTATAGCTCTTCATTGGTCTCATCCTTTATGACTCCATATGAGCCAGTACCAGTGCTTATAGCTCTTCATTGGTCTCATCCTTTATGACTCCATATGAGCCAGTACCAGTGCTTATAGCTCTTCATTGGTCTCATCTTTTATGACTGAATATGAGCCAGTACCAGTGCTTATAGCTCTTCATTGGTCCCATCCTTTATGACTGCACATGAGCCAGTACCAGTGCTTATAGCTCTTCATTGGTCCCATCCTTTATGACTGCATATGAGCCAGTACCAGTGATTATAGCTCTTCATTGGTCTCATCCTTTATGACTGCATGTGAGCCAGTACCAGTGCTTATAGCTCTTCATTGGTCTCATCCTTTATAACGTCATATGAGCCAGTACCAGTGCTTATAGCTCTTCATTGGTCTCATCCTCTATGACTGAATATGAGCCAGTACCAGTGCTTATAGCTCTTCATTGGTCTCATCCTTTATGACTGCATGTGAGCCAGTACCAGTGCTTATAGCTCTTCATTGGTCCCATCCTTTATGACTGCATGTGAGCCAGTACCAGTGCTTATAGCTCTTCATTGGTCTCATCCTTTATGACTGAATATGAGCCAGTACCAGTGCTTATAGCTCTTCATTGTTCCCATCCTTTATGACTGAATATGAGCCAGTACCAGTGCTTATAGCTCTTCATTGGTCCCATCCTTTATGACTGCACATGAGCAAGTACCAGTGCTTATAGCTCTTCATTGGTCCCATCCTTTATGACTGAATATGAGCCAGTACCAGTGCTTATAGCTCTTCATTGGTCTCATCCTTTATGACTGCATATGAGCCAGTACCAGTGCTTATAGCTCTTCATTGGTCCCATCCTTTATGACTGCACATGAGCAAGTACCAGTTCTTATAGCTCTTCATTGGTCTCATCCTTTATGACTGCATGTGAGCCAGTACCCCTGCTTATAGCTCTTCATTGGTCTCATCCTTTATGACTGCATGTGAGCCAGTACCAGTGCTTATAGCTCTTCATTGGTCCCATCCTTTATGACTGAATATGAGCCAGTACCAGTGCTTATAGCTCTTCATTGGTCCCATCCTTTATGACTGCACATGAGCAAGTACCAGTGCTTATAGCTCTTCATTGGTCTCATCCTTTATGACTGCATGTGAGCCAATTACCAGTGCTTATAGCTCTTCATTGTTCCCATCCTTTATGGCTGCATATGAGCCAGTACCAGTGCTTATAGCTCTTCATTGGTCTCATCCTTTATGACTGCATGTGAGCCAGTACCAGTGCTTATAGCTCTTCATTGGTCCCATCCTTTATGACTGCATATGAGCCAGTACCAGTGCTTATAGCTCTTCATTGGTCTCATCCTTTATGACTGCATGTGAGCCAGTACCAGTGCTTATAGCTCTTCATTGGTCTCATCCTTTATGACTGCATATGAGCCAGTACCAGTGCTTATAGCTCTTCATTGGTCCCATCCTTTATGACTGCATATGAGCAAGTACCAGTGCTTATAGCTCTTCATTGGTCTCATCCTTTATAACTGCATGTGAGCAAGTACCAGTGCTTATAGCTCTTCATTGGTCTCTTACTTTATGACTGCATGTGAGCCAATTACCAGTGCTTATAGCTCTTCATTGGTCTCATCCTTTATAACGTCATATGAGCCAGTACCAGTGCTTATAGCTCTTCATTGGTCTCTTACTTTATGACTGCATATGAGCCAGTACCAGTGCGTATAGCTCTTCATTAGTCCCATCCTTTATGACTGCATATGAGCCAGTACCAGTGCGTATAGCTCTTCATTAGTCCCATCCTTTATGACTGAATATGAGCCAGTACCAGTGCTTATAGCTCTTCATTGGTCTAATCCTTTATGACTGCATATGAGCCAGTACCAGTGCTTATAGCTCTTCATTGTTCCCATCCTTTATGACTGCATATGAGCCAGTACCAGTGCTTATAGCTCTTCATTGGTCTCATCCTTTATAACGTCATATGAGCCAGTACCAGTGCTTATAGCTCTTCATTGGTCTCATCCTTTATGACTGCATATGAGCCAGTACCAGTGCTTACAGCTCTTCATTGGTCTCATCCTTTATAACGTCATATGAGCCAGTACCCCTGCTTATAGCTCTTCATTGGTCTCATCCTTTATGACTGCACATGAGCCAGTACCAGTGCTTATAGCTCTTCATTGTTCCCATCCTTTATGACTGCATATGAGCCAGTACCAGTGATTATAGCTCTTCATTGTTCCCATCCTTTATGACTGCATATGAGCCAGTACCAGTGATTATAGCTCTTCATTGGTCCCATCCTTTATGACTGCATATGAGCCAGTACCCCTGCTTATAGCTCTTCATTGGTCTCATCCTTTATGACTGCATATGAGCCAGTACCAGTGCTTATAGCTCTTCATTGGTCTCATCCTTTATAACGTCATATGAGCCAGTACCAGTGCTTATAGCTCTTCATTGGTCTCATCCTTTATGACTGCATATGAGCCAGTACCAGTGCTTATAGCTCTTCATTGGTCTCATCCTTTATGACTGCATATGAGCCAGTACCAGTGCTTATAGCTCTTCATTGTTCCCATCCTTTATGGCTGCATATAAGCCAGTACCAGTGCTTATAGCTCTTCATTGGTCCCATCCTTTATGACTGCATATGAGCAAGCAACAGTGCTTATAGCTCTTCATTGGTCCCATCCTTTCTTTCCTAACTTTCAGCCCCCCTACGCTAGGGTCCCCTTTACCAACCTGGGGGTCACCCTTTATGTCCTTCTAACACATTAAGTCAGACATACTCTGTCTGTTACCTCATTCCAATAAGGGGTGGCACATGACTTATGATGACCAAAGCCCTTTCCCCCATAATACCCTAGGGCCACCCTTTATTCTTCTTTTTAAATTTGGCCCACATCAGTGATGATTACTTTCTAGTGTCCATGCATACCAATAAAGAACCACCAAACAATACTGTGTGGCCCACCTATACAGATGCTCTTTTTACAACCTTTCAGCTGTAAGATAAATAATACATAATGATGAGATGGTGGGTGACATTGGAAGATGAACATGTCTGGGCCCCACTGACAGCAAGAAATTGGCTGGGTCCCATACTGGAGTAGCCTCTGTACTGCCCTGATGGCAGCCCTGTGTCTAATAGTTGGGTTATACTTGACAATAACATCTGAACTGAATAGAATGTCTCCTACATTACATATTAACTGGAAATAAACGATAGATGATTAGAAATATGTTCCCAAGACAAAAAGTGCCAGCAGGTATCTTTCATCAACCCTCTCTAATAAAAAATATCCATGCTCTTGAAAACCAATCAGATATGTTAAACCATTTAAAGTGGAGCTCCATGCACTGTCCCACAGAGGGTCCTGTTCAGATACATTTAACTAACCTACCCTGCCGCCATCAGTGAGCCCTGCCTTCTCCTAGCAGAGCTCTATCCAAAAGGGGACAGAAATTAGCTGTGTGCAGCACATTCTCCGATAAGAAGTCATGCTTTATTGCAGTGTGCCCTTATTTCCTGCCCCCTAATATACCATGTTCCATGCCTGATTTCTAAGGACCTTTTACTGTAGGGACATCCCGAATCAGGATTTTTAAAAGAGAACGAAAGTCATTGGAGGTCCGCTTTAGGTGTTTTAACATCTATGTGTCAGGTCGAAATACAATTGGCATGTGCACCAGAAAAATTGCTGTAGTGTTCCTTTTGCTGTCATTAAGCCAATTGTGGAAATCTAATTTCATTGGGAAGGAAAGGTAGTGGCCTACATAAAATAAAGGGTGACTCGCAAACGAACCATTTATTAGGGGCCCCAAAGTGGGACGGCTTAAACCTGTTTGTGGGTGATGGGCGTGGTGGGGGTGTGGTTTTGAATTTGGCTAAGTTACAGGCTTTTGATGAACAAATATCACAGCATTCTATACTACTCATGTGTGTACTCATAGCTTTGGCGCTTGTCACATGCTACAGGGATTCTCCGTCTATAAAATGTCAGTGATTGAGCCAATGCTCAGCCAATCCATTCATTCCACTACTGTCGTTCAGCAAAAGGTGTCCCCAAAGTTTTTAGCGGGACAGTGGCACAAAATGCCTCAAAGTGGGACTGTCCCTCTGATTAAAAAAAGTGGAATATCGGGTCAGTTTAGCTACGCTGGTCCTATTGATCCCAATGTGGTCCTTTCAAAACTTATCTGACTTGGTCTAGGTTTTTGCAAAAGGGAACATTGTGGCTGGAGTTGAACTTGATTGTTCCAGGGTTTTGTTCCGTTCCCTCGGAATTGGGATGCCCCACTGTGTAAAACCCCCAGAAACCCCCCAGAAAGCACACTAAAACGTTCCCCATTCCAACGGTGCATGCACAAGCTCTCACCCAATCAGAGCCCTTTGCCTTGACTAGGTAAAATGAATGGGGAGCGCACCCTGCCACATCCCCTGTATCCCCTCACTTCAGCCTATCTGAATGTGCTCCCCATTCAAAACAATGAAAGCCGCCTGCCAAATGACATAGTCATGACGGGAGCCCACGCATGCACCATTGGAGCAGGAAAAGGTGAGTTTTTATGGTCATCCTAGGGGAGTCATACAGCAGGGAACCCCAATTCAGGATACCCTGGGGAAAAACTAGAATTCTTTTAGATTTCAGGATGGCCGCTGGTAGGTTTTGTTCCGCTTTAAAATTCAAATTTTGAAATAGTTGTTCGCAAAACTGGTGTTGTTCTTCATGTTTGTTGGGGGAATGAACTCACTAATAACATGCTGAGGTCCAGTGCATTGCCCGCCCACCCCTCTGGTCCCCGAGATACCCAGGGCTTTCCTAATAGATATACTTTCTCTTGGTCACCTCTGAATTGATGCTATATGTTTACTTTGGAATAACAGACAACAAAAAGGGCACTAAAATAAAATGTGTGCCAACCCAGACCTCTGTTTTGCTGTTGGACCCCCCCCCCCTTTCGGGGGCCCCACATAACTCACCTGCTTCCTGGTGCCACCTCGCTGATGTAAACATCCAGCAGCCGCATGCCCATGCATCTTCCCATGCATGCTTCAGGGGGTGTGGCCACTCAACCAAATGTAGTTTTCCAGAAAAGCCAGGAACAAGGAGGGTGACAATATAAAAATATGGTTCTTGTGGTTCCCTCTGGTCCAGGGCCGGCGTCAGCACCCGGCAAGGCAGGGCAGCTGCCGGGGGCCCCACTCTCTGGGGGGCCCACTGACAGGGCTGGCCTTTGGAGTGTGCGACAGTGCTTGACCGGTGGCAGACACATCTTCTCTAATGGCGGGGTTCCACACAATGGGGCATCTCGGTTTAGATTCCAGGGGAGAAAGTGCTGGGTTTTGTTCTGCTTTAAAGTTGCCCACCCCAGCTTATTACCTATCCCTGGAGCATCCCAAACTGTTATATACTACTGTGTAAAACCCCCTGGGATTGCTGGCATACCCGCTGTGAGCATACCCCACCAAGTTTTGGTCCGCTTTGGCCTGCTTTGGCCGTTAACTCAAACTGGTTCAGCAGCACCATGTAGTACCTGTCGCTCAGCAGTGTTATCCCATACATTTCAATTGTGTTTTTTGCTTATGTATAAATAGCGTTTTAATTAATTCTTTTTCTCAATTTTAGGAGGTAGTTATTGTGTGACCTCTCCTGCCCAGCAACCAAACACTTATATTGTTATATTTAGTTTTTTTTTATTCAGAATTGTACAGGTCCGGCATTGCAGTGTCATTGTTACAGTGTTAAAACAACGTCATTCCATATGTTTTCGCTCTGGTGCTGGTTTATGTGTGTTGAGAAACAGACTTTTTTCATATAGCATCTGGCGCTCGATGCTAGAGCACCCAGTTTTAGAGCACCGACGCTGGTTTTGTGTTTGATTTTCTTAAATATGGGCTTCAGCGTCAAATACTTAACAGGTGCTACCTATCATTTGCTGCAACGTTGTCCTGCTGTTATATGTAGCGTCACCTTGGGTGGCTTTCCCTCGGGACGCTACATATGCATTTATTCAGGGAGAGCACTTATACAGCGCCCTACATCACATTTATCAATGCTGGACAGGATAATACAGCGTCACTTGTCCGCCCGCTACGCTAGGTTATAGCGTCAGACACCCGCTTACAGTCTCCATCAGTGGACGCTCTAAAATACACTACATAGATGCTCCAATGGCAATACGTGGCGCTAGTCTTAAATCAGCCTCAATATGTTTAAACTGAAATTGAAGTCCAGAGATCTGCTGTATTTGTTTAAAACGTCTTATCTATTTTGTAGTTCTAATAAAAAAACATTGTACAAGAAAATCTTAGCAGTGTCATTTCAGTTGGCCAGTACTTACTTACATTTGGCCAGTACTTACTTACATTTGGCCAGTACTTACTGACATTTGGCCAATACTTACTTACATTTGGCCAGTACCTACTGACATTTAACCAGTACTTACTGACTTTTGGCCAGTACTTACTTACATTTGGCCAGTACCTACTGACATTTAACCAGTACTTACTTACATTTGGCCAGTACTTACTTACAATTAACCAGTACTTACTTACATTTAACCAGTACTTACTTACAATTAACCAGTACTTACTTACAATTAACCAGTACTTACTTACATTTGGCCAGTACTTACTTACATTTGGACAGTACTTACTTACAATTAACCAGTACTTACTTACATTTAACCAGTACTTACTTACAATTAACCAGTACTTACTTACATTTGGCCAGTACTTACTTACATTTAACCAGTACTTACTTACATTTAACCAGTACTTACTTACTTTTGGCCAGTACTTACTTACATTTGGCCAGTACCTACTGACATTTAACCAGTACTTACTTACATTTGGCCAGTACTTACTTAAAATTAACCAGTACTTACTTACATTTGGCCAGTACTTACATTTAACCAGTACTTACTGACATTTGGCCAGTACTTACTTACATCTGGCCAGTACTTACTTACATTTAGCCAGTACTTACTTACATTTAACCAGTTCTTACTGACATTTGGCCAGTACTTACTTACATCTAGCCAGTACTTACTTACATTTGGCCAGTACTTACATCTGGCCAGTACTTACTTACATTTGGCCAGTACTTACTTACATTTGGCCAGTACTTACTTACATTTGGCCAGTACTTACTGACATTTGGCCAGTACTTACTTACATCTGGCCAGTACTTACTTACATTTGGCCAGTACTTACATCTGGCCAGTACATACTTACATTTGGCCAGTACTTACTTACATTTGGCCAGTACTTACTTACATTTGGCCAGTACTTACTTACATCTGGCCAGTACTTACTTACATTTGGCCAGTACTTACTTACATCTGGCCAGTACTTACTTACATTTGGCCAGTACTTACTTACATTTGACCAGTACTTACTTACATTTGGCCAGTACTTACTGACATTTGGCCAGTACTTACTGACATTTGGCCAGTACTTACTTACATCTGGCCAGTACTTACTTTCATTTGGCCAGTACTTACTTACATTTAACCAGTACTTACTTACATTTGGCCAGTACTTACTTAAATTTGGCCAGTACTTACTTACATTTAACCAGTACTTACTTACATTTGGCCAGTACTTACTTACATCTGGCCAGTACTTACTTACATTTGGCCAGTACTTACATCTGGCCAGTACTTACTTACATTTGGCCAGTACTTACTTACATTTGGCCAGTACTTACTTACATTTGGCCAGTACTTACTGACATTTGGCCAGTACTTACTTACATCTGGCCAGTACTTACTTTCATTTGGCCAGTACTTACTTACATTTAACCAGTACTTACTTACATTTGGCCAGTACTTACTTACATTTGGCCAGTACTTACTGACATTTGGCCAGTACTTACTTACATCTGGCCAGTACTTACTTACATCTGGCCAGTACTTACTTACATTTGGCCAGTACTTACTTACATTTGGCCAGTACTTACTTACATTTGGCCAGTACTTACTGACATTTGGCCAGTACTTACTTACATCTGGCCAGTACTTACTTTCATTTGGCCAGTACTTACTTACATTTAACCAGTACTTACTTACATTTGGCCAGTACTTACTTACATTTGGCCAGTACTTACTTACATTTAACCAGTACTTACTTACATCTGGCCAGTACTTACCTACATTTAACCAGTACTTACTTACATTTGGCCAGTACTTACTTACATCTGGCCAGTACTTACTTACATTTGGCCAGTGCTTACTTACATTTAACCAGTACTTACTTACATTTAACCAGTACTTACTTACATTTGGCCAGTACTTACTTACATTTGGCCAGTACTTACTTACATTTAACCAGTACTTACTTACATTTGGCCAGTACTTACTTACATCTGGCCAGTACTTACTTACATTTGGCCAGTACTTACTGACATTTGGCCAGTACTTACTTACATCTGGCCAGTACTTACTTACATTTGGCCAGTACTTACTTTCATTTGACAAGCTCTCCACCTCAACCCACAACAAAGAGTGTTGTATTATTTTTGTTTTTATTTCTCACTCCCCCGTTTAGGCTCTGAGGTGATGAATTTCTCCAGATGAGGTGCAGAAGTTTTTCAATGAGGTGGAGCCATTTCTCACAAATAAGCAAAGAACCAGCCCTTGCCGGGGTATTTACTAAAGCATGGGGAGCTCTCCACCTAAGGTGTCAAGGCCGACATGAGGTTGAGCTCAGCACATTTTACCCGCCTTAGTCTGGATACATGTGAAGTATACATTCAATAAAAGCTCTTTTACTTTTGGTCTTATATGTCTGTGCGTGATACAAGCAATTGCCACATTTGTGGAGCCTTCTTGAATAGTGTATAACACGTGTTAAATATGGTTATAGTATTTTAAACAATTTCAAAAATTCTAATAAATTACTCACAAGCATAATAATTTCAGACATAACCTACATTTGGCATGTATTGGAAAGTAAATTCTATGGGTCAGGTTCCCGCTAAATGTGAGGCAAGTGCAGCAATACAACAATTAGCAATAGATGGACAGCGTGTCACCTCTGGCCTCCAGCTCATTAAACTCCTCAAGCGAGGGTTATAAAGTGTGTTTTCTTTTCATTAATTGATAGATTTGGTGCTGCCAAGCTCAGGATCATAAACCTGACAGTACAGAGGCATTCTCAAGCCCTTCCCACTCTCTTGTACCTTTATGAGACAAGGGAAGGGTCCCCCCCACCAGGGCCTGGGTCATGACACCTTTCTCTGTAGCATACCTTCCAACTGAAGCCTCTATATTCCTCTTTGCTTGTAAGGGTCTAATTTATGATGTATGTCCGTTAGCATTATTTTTGTGGCTATAGCGCCAGATTCGTAGCGCCGGCATTAGCTGCTTATCTGGTGCTGTGCTGTGGACTACATTGGCGCTAGCAGTCGCTGCGCAGAACGCTACTGATTAGCTATGATTGTTGTAGTGAGGTATTGGCCGGCCTATGTCAGTGCCTGTTGGCCATTAGCCCAGCGCCAATGAGCGCCACTTTGTACCGCCTGCCCATTAGCCCAGCGCTCCCCAGCATATTTATGATTTTTTTCCTCCTTGAAATCTTTGGGGCTGTAATTTTCCGGTGCTGGTTGGCGTTTCTTCATTACAGTTAGAAGAAATCACTGCTGGAGACAAAGGGGGACAAATTTGAAAGTGCGATTCGGCTGCGTTTTAGTTGCTGTTCTACAAATTACCAGAAGAAGCCATTAAAAAAAATTTTAATAAAACCCAAGAATACATTTTGGACCATCTAGGTCCTGCATTTCAATGATTGACAAGTCCCAATGCAAGTTCTGTACAAATAAATGTGTTTAGAATTAATTATAAGCATTAACACTACAATCCAGTTCTGTCCATTGTGCTCTAAGGGATCCTGACCAACAGTGGCAGGTTTCATCTGGCGCTGCTTCAACCAGAGCTCCCGGCGGTGCATCATTTTCGGTGCTAGTGTTAAGTAAGATGTTTGCAGCGGCCACATCAACTTTAGAGTTTTAGTTGTAAAATCATACGCTAGTGCCGCTGAGGCTGACGCTCCTTAAATACGGCTGTAATTGTCCTTCGTTCCCGTCTGTGGGTTGCTTTTATAAACCCTTCTAAAAAGTATTTTATTTTGACTAAAAGTACATAGATTATTATTATTAATATTGTTTATTTATATAGCGCCATCATCTTCCGTATCGTACAGTAGTAGTTACAGACAGGGTAGAAACATACGATACATATACTATTTCAAATGCAGTTTTACAGAGTTGACAATGGATATTCTGAATACAAGATACAATGGGAGAGCCCGGCCCTTGCGAGCTTACAGTCTAAAGGAAGAGGGGTGAAGACGAGAGGGAAGGATAACAGTCAGTATTGAGCTTTGTGGCATGTGCCCTTTAGAAGATTGGCTAAGCCAGATTATATGCTTGTCTGAATAAGTGAGTTTTAAGGGCGCCTTTGAAGGTTTTGAGGGTTGTGGAGTGGCGGATTGGGTGTGGGAGGGCATTCCAGAAGATTGGAGTTGCACGTGAGAAGTCCTGGAGGTGGGCATGAGAGGAGGTGACCAGGGTGGAGGACAGGAGAAGGTCGGCAGAAGAGCGGAGGCTGCGTCTGGGTTGGTATTGTTGGATTAGAGATGAGATGTAGGGAGGGGCCTGGTTGGAGAGAGCTTTGTAGGCGAGAGTTAGAGTTTTGAACAGGATTGGCTGTGGGACTGGCAGCCAGTGTAGGGATTGGCGGAGAGGCGCAGAACTGGAGGAGCGAGAGGAGAGATGGATGAAGCGAGCAGCAGAGTTCAGGATAGATTGGAGGGGTGCCAGTCTGTTAGTTGGTAAGCCACAAAGAAGGATGTTGCAGTGGAAGATTATAAGGAAGGTCCCTCCCATCTTATGTATCCCATTAACGATATGTATTTATTGCATTTCTGTCATATTTGACTCTTAAAGCAGAACAAAACCCACTGTAGCTGGCTCTGGAATCTAAGAGCTGGCCTTCCCACGGGCATCACAAATTGGGATGCCCCACTGTGTTGACCCCCCCCCCCCCCGGGGCGCTGCAGAGCTCTCCAGCTTTCTGGTACTCTTGCAATGTAAACAGCAGGCAGCAGCATCTCCACAACTGTGGGCTGTGAGCACGCTCCCCATCCCCAGCCAATCAGAAAGGCTGGAGACAGGAACGCCACCGCTGCTGGGGATTGCCACAAACAGATCCGTTTGCCAAATATTACATATGCACAGTAAGCGGCTCTGATTGGCCGAGAGCCAGTGCATGCGCCGTTGGACCGGGAAGAGGTGAGTGTTACAGGGCGTTCTGGGAGATTTCACACAGTGGGACAACGCAATTCAGGATGCCCCTGGAGCACGGAACAAAATCCAGGATACTCAAACTCTCAGATTTTGTTCCACTTTAATAACCAGTATATTGTTTTATTTGTTTTAACCTGTCTGTATTTTCTATCTTGTACAGTGCCATGGAAAATGATGGTGCCTTCATAAATTAGCATTAATATAAATAATCCTGTTAAAGTTGTGTATTATAAGGATTAATATTTACAACTTTACAAAAAATAACTCTTGATAAAGCAAAGATACCAGACTAAGCCAGTTATATGAGTGAAAAAACTGCTTTTTTTACGTTTCTGTAAGTTTGGAGGTATGCTATAGATAAATTAAATTAAACAGATTAAAAAGTCAAATTGCACCACAGACACATCACAGTTTTCATAAACCCCCATTGTTTCAGTTTTACTTGCCTGGTGATCCCTTCTCCTCTGGCATCCACTACAGGGGAATCCTTCAGTATGCCCCTGAACCTAGGGGCCCATTGGGGGCCCTTTATCTTATTTGCATAGTATTACTGGCCCCATCACTCTTTCTGAGAATAAAATGGGCATCCATTTTTAGTTTTGGCTTTCTATACAGCACCAGGAGTAGTAGTGGATGTAGCTGTTCTATGCCAGGAGAGCACAGGTTATCCACTCAATACACACAATACAGTTTGGCATACTGTCTGTGTGCATAAGCCCTAAAAATAAACATGTAATATTCGCATTAAAGTCCATTTTCATGATGGGTACATCCATAGGGAGCAGCCATTGCGAGCAATGATAATTCATGGGTGAGTGGAGGAAGCCAGAGCATGTACTGTGGGATCACTGGTTCAAGCCAGGGGAACTAGGTTCACTTTCCCTAGTTAGGAAGAGAATTGAGCCCTACAGATTCTCTACCATCAATAGCTATAAGGAGATGTGAAATCTATACTTGCTCCACCACCAATAGAGAGGTAACCCACCCCATGTTACGAATACGAATACTTTATTGGTCGCCAAGTATGTACAGAATACAACAAGGAATACTTTTTGGAAGGGGGGTTCTCCATAGAGCTTGAACATTTGCTAGACATACGACTATATACATCAACACATACTATATACATCAATGGGGGTATAAATATTCGCTAGTTATACATATTTACAAAGGATTTTAGTTACATACGATATTCCTTTAAGTGACTGGGGATCAAAAGTTTACCTGGATTCTTAGAGGTGATTGTTCAGTGCTTTAACAGCAAGTAGGAGATTGAAGAAGGGGTGACCTGGATGTGTGGGGTCACCTACTATTCTCTTTGCCCTTGAGCGGATCCTTTCCTTAAATTGTTCATCTAGGTCAGGTAGGGGACACCCTATGATCCGCTTAGCAGTCCTGGTGATCCTCTTCAGCCTGATCTTGTCTTTGGCTGTGATCCCACAATACCAAGTAGTGGAGGAGGAGCTCAGGAGTGAGCCTACTGCGCCATTGTAGAAGGTCTTCAGGATCCTTTTAGACATTCCGAATTTCGCAAGTTGTCTTAGGAAATACAGTCTCTGTTGAGCCTTCTTTAGGACAACGGCGGCTTGCCTACTCCACTTCAAATCATTAGTTATCACCGTGCCGAGGAATTTTGCGCTGGTAGCGATATTGACCTCATCCTTACCCATGGTGATGGGACGGTGCGCTGGGTTAGAAAACATATCACTTTAAGCTTGCATTTCATGTGGAGAACTCTCAGAACTTTAGTGAATACCCCATGAGCATAAAGGCCCTGGAACATTGTTGTACCTCAGAGAACTTCTCCATGTAAAAGTCAAGTCAGTGGCTTATGATTTAGAGATAAAATTTATTTGTATTACTTTATTAGGAGTTAGAAAACTTGACAAAGTTTGGTGAATGCCAGCAAATGAAAGCAGTAAGCTTGTCACATAGGATCAGGGCCGGCTCCAGGTTTATATGGGCCCTTGGGCGGCATGGTCTCAGTGGGCCCCTTTGTGGTGAAGAGTCGCGTCACATCACCAAGGGATGTCCCAAATCTGGATGCCCCCTATGGATCATGTTATTCCAAAACTCTAGTTTTGGTCTACTTTGAAGCACGCCAACCCCATTTAAATCTGAATCTGAACAAATCTGAACAAATCTAGATTCACCTGATTTTGGATACCCCCCATCCCCACTTTGTTCATTCCTTTCCTGGAACTGATAAATGCGCTGTGGGATTGCCAGTTTGAGTTAACGGCCAAACCAAGGGGGCGCTTTCACAAACAGGGGCATCACAAATTGAGATGCCCCTGTAAAGCGGACCAAAACTCAGGGGTGGCATTGCTTCCATAGTGGGTATGCCAGGGATACCAGGGGGTTTCAGACAGTAGGGTATCACAGATTGGGATGCTCCAGGGATAGGAAAGTCAGCTGGGGTTGGCAACTTAAAAGCAGAACAAAACCCAGCACTGCTTACCCTGAAATCTAAATAGAGATGCCTCATTGTGTGGAACCCTGACATTTGAGGAGATGTGGGCACCAGCTGTGGCGGAACCCTCCCAGTCCCCAACCCAAAAGGCCGGCCTTGTCAGTGGGCCACCCCAGAGAGTGAGGGCGCCCGGCAGCTGCCCCACCTTGCCGGGTGCTGACGCTGGCCCTGCATAGGATGGCTAGAAGTTCTTTTATATGAGGTGGGGAGCGTGCCAAATTACAGTGAATTACCCCCCCCCCCCCCGACACTTTCTTCAGCATTATTAGCATTATTAGCTATGAGGACAGTATGAAGCATGCACCAGCCCCACCATCTCCAATAATTAGGAAAGCTAATGCCTATACTGGTTTTGCAATCATGACTATAAGGAGGGATAAGGCCTGTTCTAGCTTCACCTTCACCAGTGACCAGATGAAATTATTATTATTGTTTATTTATATAGCGCCATCAACTTCCGTAGCGCTTTACAAGGTGTGAATACAGACAGGGTAAAACATATAGTACAGAGAACAATACAACATTAGATGCCACAGGTTAAAACCAAGTGTTGTGAGCACAGGAGACAATAGGGAGGAGTGCCCTGCCCTTGCGAGCTTACAGTCTAAAGATGAAATGAGGCCATTAATGGCTTGACTGTCACCAGGTCAAAGGAAGGATAAGGCCTTCAATGACGTCACTATTACCAGTTATTAGGAACTGAGGCCTACAATGGATTTAGCATCACCAACTATTAGGAAAGATAAGGAATAAAATGCATTTACCATAACCCATGACCAGGAAACACGAGGCCTACAATGGCTTTGCCGTCATCAGCTATCAAGAAAGTTTAAGCCTACATTGCCATCAGCTATGAGGAAAGATATGGGTTACGCTACTTGTTCTGAGCAACTACTAGGGAAAATTCCCTATACATCAAATGAATATATATAAATGTTAACCAGGATAATATTAAATATCAAGATTTATTAGGTCATAAAAATGCACAATAACAAAACAGTTAAAAGCACCTAAAGCGGTCCTTCACTCTGAATAAGAGTTTACCTTATATGTTTCCCACACCCTGTACATACTGATTGCTCACATTAAAAATCATCCTACCTGCATCTACTGCATGTTATGAGCTTTTAAACATCCAAGATGGCGGCTCATGGAACATCAGGCAGCCTGCAAACAGGAAGTGTCTTCTGACTGTGCTGCTCTGCATTCTGGGACTGCTGACCTTTTCCTGACCCCAGCTCTGCTCTGTCTGAGCAAAGCACAGCTATAACCCGCCCCCCTGTACTTTATCCCACTTGCCTCTCCTCAGTAAGTGTGATGCTTCTGAATCAAGATGGCGGCACCCGTATCCTAAAGTCCTTAACAGAGTTGCAGCCCAGTGGGGGAAAGAATAATAAGTAAGTGACTAGAAACTTAAAATATATACATTTTAGATGCTGGGGAATCGTTTTGTAAGGGTTTGGGCCTTTCAATAAATCATGGTGAAGGTCCGGTTTAAAAATGGCTACACATAGCCAGGCAGAATGGAGATGTTATTGGGTAACAGTCTGATGGAGTGACAAGTCAAGATGGCAAACAATACAACAAAAGTGCTGAAAAAATCGGACTCCCCTAGAGATAGTTCTTACAAATCATGCTCATCCAAACTTGTATATCCATATTCATAGCAGGGAAAATAAACAGGCAAATCAAGATAACCAGTGGTGTGTCTACAATGAAGCAACCCTCAAAGCAGTATTGTGCATAATAAATGAATAGTATGATTCCAGCATTCTCAAGTACTTACATAATATCCCCTGCTGTAAACCCGCTCAGCTGCCCTCGCTCCCAGCGCGTGTCGCAGAGAAAGGTCTCCTTCATTGAGGCTGCAGAGATTTCTCTGCCACACGTGCCGTAGACGGCTGGTTTACAGCAAGAGATTTTAGGGCTGATTCTGAGCCTCCGCGTAAAGGCTCGTTTTAAATTCTCGACTGCAAGATCAGTTCACCGTGCAAACGCCAGCGAAAGTTCTTGGTGTAAGCTTTCTTCAAGACGAGCCTTTACAATTTCTACCTGCGAGAGTGCATCTTAAAGTGGATCCCTGCTGCCAGCCTGAAATTTTAAAGATTCTAGGACCAGCTGCTGGTCTGCCCTCGGGGCATCCTATATTGGATGAGTCCGGGAGGTGCCATGCTAGCTACTGACTCCCCTGGACCCCTTACCAGTTCGCCCCAAGTTAAAGTTAACTAAGACCTGACACAAATATTTTTATTTTTCCCAATTTAACTTACTTACACGGCTGTGCCACCATTTGTTCTCAGTGAGGGACTGGGTTGGGGGGACCAGCTTTTATACTTGAAGGCTTGGCCTCCATGCAATCTTCCCTATGTCATAGATAACATCACCGAAGGGTGGGGACTAGAGCTGATTTTCCTGTACAACCCCTTCTAGGTCCCTCCCATTTTGTGACATCAGAAGTGATGTGGGGGGATTCTAGGATCTTAGTAAAAAAAGTCGCTTCCCATTGGCTTATCGCAGAGTCCCAGGCCAGGAGCCGGGATGGTAGCACACATTCCCCTCCTTTTTAAATGCCGACGGAGCGTCCTAAGACGACTCGCCGGCATAAATTTAAAGGAGCCTGTTTGGGAGCCCGTCTGGAGAAGGTAAGTATAAGCTATTTAAGAATATTGAAAACATTTGTAAAAAACTTGTGTTCTTGTTTTTTCCTTCTCATTTCGAACTGGTAAGAGGTCCCATGGTCCCTATACCAGTTCATACTACATTACCCACACCACCCTGGTAGTGCAGATGTGCCCAGCGGCCCATAGCATGGACCAGTGCTGGGCACTGGACCTGTCCTATAGGACATAAGGACTTATAATGGTCAGGGCCAGGGACTGGCTGGTCGGCCCTTGAGCCCTGGAATTACAAGCCCCTATGCTTGGTTTGCCGGATTGGTAATGGTTATAGGGGAACCCCACATATTTTTTGCTTTCTGGACAGTAAAGAATTTTCAACTTTAACCCTGCCCCCAACATGTGTCAAAAATTTGAAAAAATTCTTAGTGGATGGTGTGTAGTAAATGCCTGAAACACGTAGTCTTTCTGCTTTTTCCTATATGATGTCCTGAAGGATTTTAAATGTCTCTGGATGCTATCATTGTTTGTTTTATGAAGATTTATACAATAAAAGGATTGGATTTTAACCATTCAAGGTGAGCCGGCACCCGCTTCTTATTAGGCATGGCATGGTGGAAGCAAGCCAGCCAGGCGCCCTCATTTAAAGTGGACCAACACCCACCACTGATCGGCCCGGGAATTTATAAGATTCCCGGGCTGATCAGCTCCCTCCCTGCGGGGCATCCGAAATCGGGATGCCCCGCTGTGTGAAACCCCCCCCCGGACGCCCACAAACCTTACCTTCTCCCGTTCCAACGGCTCATGGGTGGGCCACCGCCGCGCGTCCCTCTAGCAGGGAGCGCACCCTCGCTGGCCGTTTGTGAAGAGGGACGCGCGAGAGGCAGCGGCGGCGGCCTCAGCTTGTCCACCGCTTGTCCATCGGCGGTGAGGTAATTTTTTTTGGGCTTTCTGGGGGGTTTCACACAGCGATCGGGGTGCCCCGCAGAAGTGGACCAACACCCAGGATAGTGAAAATCCTGGGTGTTGGTCCACTTTAAAGGACCATTCTCAGGTTTGAATTTTGTACATGATTTTTAAGACCTGTCACTAGGGGATTCAGATTTTTTCATCGCCGATGTAGCCGCAAACTAGCGTCTTAACAATCGATCCCAAAATCTCACAACACGGGCACTCTGGTGGTTGCAGCGCCAGATAGAACCTGGCACTGTAGGTCAAGATCCCATAGAGCACAATGGGCAGAACTGAAATGAAGTGTTTTATGCTTAAAAATCATATTGAACACAATTATTTGTACACAACTTACATTGTGACTTGTCAGTATTGGAAACACAGATCTAGAAAATTAAAACAAAAACATTTTTTGTGGCTTCATTTGGTTACAAATGTGTAATTTGGACAACAACAACTAAAACGTAGCAAAAACGCACTGTAAAGTTTGTGATTTCTTGTAACTGTAATGAAGAAACGCTGACCAGCCGACATGGGCTGGTGCAGACATGCCCATAGCTAGAGACAAGCGGGGATGTGGCTGTTGGCCCCTTTCAGATTTTCTGCTCTATATCTGAGCAGCGCCGCACATGTGCCACATGAACAAGGAAAAGGTACGTTTACAGGCGATGTCTGGGGATGCACCAGGAGGAACCAAACCTTAGATCTTGGGTTTTGTTCCTCCTTAAATCCCATATTTGGATATGACACTTCCTTGATCCCAGTGATACCCATGTAGTTGATGTTAAATGAACTTTGATGCTAAAGACAGCTAGTGTATCTTATTTGACCTTTGATTCAAAACATAACCAAAAGCCTGTAGTTTAGCCAAGTCACTTATTAAAACAGGTAGTATTTTGGGTGTATGCCTGGATGTGCCCAAAAATACATCATGGGTATAGTTTGGAGTATTGGGCTGTGAGATAGCTTGTGTGTGTGAAGAAATACCAGCAACACCTAGTATTTAAAGTGCTCCCATACCCGGTTTTTAACTAATGGGTGTTGGACCCAGGAGCGTAGCTAGGGGGGAGCAGAGGGGGCACCTGCGCTGGGTGCAGCAGGTCAAGAGGGCACCAAAGGGGGGCCTGAGCACAGGTGGGAGATGCCATTTCGAATGTTTATCCCGGGTGCCAGAAAGCTTACCTACTCCTCTGGTTGGACACACTGTGACAGGCTCGGGAAGGGCATCCAGATTGCTGGAGCCCCCCCCCCCCCCAAAAAAAAAAAATTTTTCCTTTAAATGGACCAAAACCCAGGATAGTCAATATTTTTGACTATCCTGGGTTTCGATCCCTTTCCCGTGGGGGTGCCCCGCGGTGTGAAATCCCCCAGGACGCCATAGCCAACTCACCTCTTCCTGGTCCCACGGTGCGCCTAAGAGCAGCAGCTCTGACGGCCGCATCCTCCGCCTCCCTCTATCAGGGAGCGTGCCCACGCCGGCTATTCACAAATGTCGATCGGGGTGCCCCGGGGAAAGGAACAAAACCCAGGATGGTCAAAATACTGGGTTTTGGTCCACTTTAATCTAGATCCACTCTTTCTTTTCTGGCTGCCGGTCCATGCGAAACAGGAGCACATTTCAGGTGAGGATTGAGGTTAATGTAAGGATTTCAGGGGGTTGTGGGGATCATTGCTACATAAAAGGTGCTGGATCTCAGCTACAGCTTTATTCATCATAAATCACCATGTAGCCACCCAAAAAAAAGAAGAATAAGTAAATGCTAATACACTGCAGTGTAGCAATTCATACAACTTCACTAGATTTCAGTAAAGCGCGCCCCTTCAAAACTGGGAGTTTTTTGAAGCAGATGAAGCAGTCAGATTAGACTTGGCCATAGATGGAACAGGAGACACCAGATATTCTCTGGAAGGATAGAGAACATCCACTCTGTGAGCATGACTGCTGGCAGCACAGGTAAAGGCTGCACACCACACCATGGCCTAGGAAATGGAACTGGAGCTGCCTGGTTTAGTGTAAGATGTATTTTCTCTCTATGGTTTACCTAAAGACGCACTCATTTTAACATGGTTTGGGGAAACCCCAAACATCAACCCTTCTCTCCAGACAGAGAAGAGAGAAGGTTATAGGGCAGGATAAGATTTCTTCCTGATAACTCACACACATGGGCATTAGAAACCTTGTACAACTGCTGATAAAGCAGACATGACATTACCTCCCACAGCTGGCTACTGCTTTATAGGTACTAATGAAAATTACTGACAACAAAGAGGAGCTGAATATATTAATAATTACTGAAGAAAGAAAGAAAGAAAGAAAGAAAGAAAGAAAGAAAGAAAGAAAGAAAGACTTTACAAATAGTGATAAATAATACTGAGAACACAGAGGAGCTGAATATATGAATGAAAAGGGAAAAAAGGAAAAAGAAATGTAGAATGTATAGAAAGACAGAAAGAGGATGAAAGCATAATAAAGAAATGGAAGAGAGAAATGGTAAGGTAGGAAGGGTAGGCTAGAATGGAAAGGTAGAAAGAAAGGAAACAACGAGGTAGAAAATGGATGGAAGGAAATACAAAGTAGCTGAATATATTAAGAAGAAAGAACAAAACAAATAAACCAACAAAGAGGAAGAAAGGGGGTTTGGCAAAAAAGTTAGGAAAGAAGAAGGGAAGAAAAAAGAGAGGGGAGTGTGGGAATAAAAAAGTGGAAAGAAACAGGGATGAAGGGAAGAAAAACATAGCAGGGGATGGAGTGGGGGGGGGGGGGGGGGGGGGGGAAGAAAGAAAGAAAGAAAGAAAGTGAAAGAAAGAAAATAAGTGCATTCTAGTCAAGGCAAACTGGAAGCAGGAGACAATGGTCCTTTGGGGCCGGTGGATTGGGGATAACAACTGGGATGACTAGTGAATAAAAAACATGATAACATTTGATCATTAGAAAAATATTCATCTATATAGTGACAAAGTGTCGGGGCAGGTTCTGCCGGTCCCTCCATCCAATCATCTCCTCATCCATCCATCTTACATCCATGTCCAGCTATCAGTCACATTGCATGTTACAGCGGAGGCAGATCTCTCCTGGAATCTGGAGCTCAGTCATCCATGGACAGACCCTCCTCCCAGCCCCCTGGAAGCACCTGCAGCCAATCAGAGGCGAGTGTGATGCACCAGGCAGCCCTGAGACCCCCTCCATGGGATAAATCCTCCCCCAGACCCCTGCCTTGGTGGACAAACTTGGTGTAAAGTGTGAGGGTGAGAGGTCCTCTGGAGACAAGGTAAAGCTGGGAGCATCCCACCTCTCCTCCATCACATCTCTATCTGATCCTCACTCTCCTCTTTCCTCTGCCGCTATGTATGATGGTGACTCTCATTCCTCTGCTACTGCTGCTACTGCTGGATATCTCTCTAATGATGATGCCTAACTAGCATCTCTCTATGCTCTATGCTATCCATCTATCTATCTATCTATCTATCTATCTATCTATCTATCTATCTATCTATCTATCTATCGTCTGTCTATCTATCTCTCTCCCTACACCCATTATCTTTCTATTTACATCTTTACCAAGTTCCTAGCCTTTTATCTATCTGTTATCTACTTGTCTCTCTATTATCTCTCTCTCTCTAGTTATCATATATTATATTTTTAATCTTTCTGCCCATTATCGATCTATTTATTATCTATCTTTCTATCTATCTATCTATCTATCTATCTATCTATCTATCTATCTATCTATGTACCTACTTGTTTATCTGTCTAGTCATAACTTATCTCGCTCTATTCTATTACATGTTTTCTCTTTCTAGTAACTATATATCTCTTATTCTGTATCTATCTTTTATCTATCAATGTGTCTATTTATTTATCTATAGATCGATAATTAACTCTCTCTCTATTATCTATCTATCTATCTATCTATCTATCTATCTATCTATCTATCTATCTATCTATCTATCTATCATCTATCCATTATTTATATATTGTCTATATTATCTACCTACCTATGCTTGTCTTTTTCACTTACTGATGATAACTACATAATATGTGACTGTGTGATTCTGTGTGCATGTGTTATTAAGTGATTAAGGGTTATTATTAGCCATGTACTAGGTGTTGCTCTCTTGTATTATGCCCGTTACATTGTGCCACTCTCGTTGATATGATGTATGTGGATACATTGGTTTTGTTTTTTTTAGAGTTGTAGAGATCTGAGGATGACATTTTAAACCTAATGTACTGAGATTGTGAGGTTCTCTGTTTGTTAAAGCCATCAACATATATTTTTAATATATAATTTAAGTCGTAGGCACTTTCGAATTGATTTAATTGCAAACGATCAATGAAAAGTCCTCCTGTCAGTGATTGTGTTAATGTCCGATCCTGATTTCTATAGAGACGATCAACTTGCTGCGATCAGAGGCCGGGTCGCCCCCTGTGTGGCAATTATCTCCCGCAGGAAACAATCGTGTGACCCTGACATTGGCCTGATTTAATAGCAATGTGATTTCTGCCCATGCTGGTCTTTGGTTGTTTGCTTTTTAAGAGAGTTTACAAATTGGATAGATTTTCTGATCACGTGTTGTACAATTGAGTAACATTGGGATTTGTAAATAAAAATAAGATTGTATCAATAATAAAAAGTTAGCATTGCCACTATTAGCAAATGGCGTCCCGCAGAGCCATCAGTAAGTAAATGGAACTGCCAGAGAATTATGGCCGACATCGGTGTCCTGTATGGGCAGCATTAGTACATCGGATGTGCTGTGCCCACCATCATGTGCCTCCCATGGGGGACCTCTATCTTCATGACTCTGGCTTTGCCCCTGCAGGTCGCCTGGCACAGAGCATCTCCTTGGCGGGCTTGTGACTTACCTGACGAGGACAGTGGCCCTAGGACATACCTGGACCATGCCCCAGAACAGCCTCCGATCCGGTAAGTAGACGTCCTCCTCTATCCTCACCCATGGTACAAGGAGCCACCATTGGGTGGCAGGGTGCCCAGTACGTACCGCTCCTATTATGCTGCCATCACTGGCCGATTATACCCGACCCTCAATAAATGCCCGCCGCCCCCAAATGTTAATGGGAATGTGAATATTTGATCATTGTTGTGACTTATTTATCAGGCATCTATATGTCATTTCATTCATATTATCTATCTATCTATCTATCTATCTATCTATCTATCTATCTATCTATCTATCATCTTTCCATCAGTCTGCCCTTCCGTCTATCTATCTATCTATCTATCTATCTATCTATCTATCTCCTACTTATCATCTATCTATCTATCTATCTATCTATCTATCTATCTATCTACCACCTATTTGCCCATTATCTATCTATCTATCTATCTATCTATCTATCTATCTATCTATCACCTATTTGCCCATTATCTATCTATCTATCTATCTATCTATCTATCTATCATCTTTCTATCAGTCTGCCCTTCCGTCTATCATCTGTAATTATCTATCTATCTATCTATCTATCTATCTATCTATCTATCTATCTATCTATCTATCTCCTATTTGCCATCTATCTATCTATCTATCTATCTATCTATCTATCTATCTATCTATCTCAATCTTATCATTTATTTGTCATCTGTCTATCTGCCTATTATCTTTCAGTTATCTCTCTGTCCTTTTTATACAGGTATGCTTGACCTTTTCTTCATTATCTATTATTATTATTATTATCTTCTACACATCTATTGTCTGTGCCCCCATTTATCTTTTACCAGTCCTTTCATTTGTGTCTACCACTGTATCCAGTGTTCTACCGCTTATGTTTGTGCTTCATTCATTTAAGAATTCATTCATGTTTTCGCCCATCCCTCTGACAATCAATATATGTATACATATGTAAGGAGCGTTTATTTGATGTTCATTTGGTGTATCTATGGTTCTTGTTCCACCATATATGATGCGCCCTATGTGTGGTTCGATGCCTCTTCTGATGATCATGTGGGAGCTGGTCCCATGGATGACATGGGGGGTAATTTCTCTACTGTCCATGTTTAGTAACATCAATAGGTCTCGAAGTATGATTTGCTAATATATATATATATAGATATATATATCCAAACCGGTGTGGGTGCTGGTGGCCAGGCTGGAGGGTGCTGCCCCCCCCCCCTCCTTGATGTAACCCAATATCTGGAGATGGATAATAGGTAGATCCTCTTTAAAAGAGAGACACGAAATCCTCGTCGGCCAAACGACATAAAAACAAAGCTGTCCTCCCCGCTCTCCCCCTGAAGGGGCATCCATCAGAGGGGCAGTTAAAGTGTCAGGGTGAGGGGGGGGCATCTATCAGGCGGCGGGCAAATGAGCCGCTAATTACCTCCTATTCAGAGGAGCGCTAAATGAAGGCAGACCCCGCCATAGATCATTATCAGCGGCCATTGTGCTTCACCTATTTGTTGTAAATTAAATGTAAACACATCATATACAGAAAAATAATATTGTTCTTTTTTTCAATTATTCCTAAATTGGTCTATGGGCTCCCCTCTAATATGGCAGATTATTTCTACCCTGTACAAACATAACTACCTCCAGCCTAATGCTACTCTTCTAACAAAGCTGGAGATTAGGCAAAACAAGATAAATAATCTACAAATGAGAGAAATCACCAAACATGGAAAGATGTTGCATGATAATACTGGATGGCAGGGGATACATTTTATTATTAAACATAGATGGCGCTGATTAATTTGTATTACATGTCTCTTTATGGGTTTCTAGTACGTTTTAAAACTTTGAAACTGAAGTAAAAGATTTACAGATAATCCTAATGTAATTGGGAAATTAAGTCCATCAATGCTTTTAAATTCCTTTCAAGTTTTCCACTTAAATCACACCCATTAAAAGCGATCAGCTGCTCCTGAATATACAGAATACCTGACCAAATAAAAAAAAAAAAACAACACCTAACAGTAAAGGAAAATACCATCTAAAAGTAACAAAGTAAAATGATTCACAGCACTTTCAATGCTCCGTATATAGATATTAGTATTCATCTACTACTACTACTAATACTTTTAGGCAACCTTTGTATTTTATGTTTTCTTCTTTTACCATGACTTTTTACTTTTATTTCCATGTATCTATCCACATACATTTTATACATATCCTTTGCCACTTATGCAAGTACATCAATTATCTTATTACCATTGCTACTACATTTAGTCAATTCTCTTCGTATTATCCTTTTTTTCTTTTTATCTATAAACATACATTGTATACATGTCTAAAGACATAGTTTATTCATGTTGAATCTGTTTTCTACCTGTACAGAGTCTAAGTACCAAAATCAGTCTCAAATCATTAAATGTGTTAGCATCTTAACTTAAAGTAAATTGCTATAAATGCTATGAACATTAATATTAATGACAATTGCTGACAATATGCTATATTATATATTTATTTTAATACCAACCATTTATACACTGTATGGTGTACACAGATTATCTGTCATCTATCTATCTATCTATCTATCTATCTATCTATCTATCTATCTATCTATCTATCTATCAATCTATCCATTATTTATCTATCTGTTACCCACTTATCATCTATATGTCCATTATACTTTGTACAGTGCCAAGGAATACGATGGTGCTTTATAAATAAACAACAATAATAACTATTTATCTATCTATCTATCTATCTATCTATCTATCTATCTATCTAATACCTACATACCATCTATCTGTCCTTTAACTATTTACTTATCATCTATGTATGTATCTATCTAGTTATCCATCTATCTATCCATCTATCTATCTGTTACCTACTTATCTATCTATCTATCTATCTATCTATCTGTGCATGTATTGCCTTATCTATCTGTCGATATTAATCTGTTTTACAGTTATAAGTACAGCAGTCATTTTTAAATCATTATACCTCTTAGTATATTAATTAAAAATAAATGGCTATACATGCCATGGACATTAGTATTCATTACAATTTATGCTGTATCATATATTTACATTTATTTTAATACCAACCATTTATACATTGTATGGTATACACATTTTATTTATTTGACACAGATAAATATTATCTTGACCATTATGCTTCTTTATATTGTTATATAATATTATTATTAATTACAATTTTATTATTAATATTACTACTACTAATAATAATGGTAAAATAGTTTGCACTATAGATTTAATAAATGCAAGTTATTTATAAATTATTGTTATTATTATAATACATTACTGAGTTCTTTTTATCCAGGGCATTATTTACGTCCCATACATTTTGTAGCAGTGCACATTATAATGCTTACACTCTAAAGCTTACACATTCTCTGATTCGGTGGTTGTGAGCAGCATTACTTTGTTCCCCTTAATCACCGCAATTGTTTGCCAGCTACTTCCCCCAGTGAGTGTCGTTATCAGAACCAGAATCTGTATATTTTGCCATGTACAAGTACATACATACAAGGTTCTTGGTTCTCTTTCATACTATGTAAATATGTAAATGCTGCACATTTCTCTGAAACTATGTCAGTAGTTCTAAAACTATTCATTTCTGCTTTTATTTTTAATACGACTCCAGATGACATATTCAGGACATACTGTATGAGGTGTAGTGTAGTAAAACATTTGTATAATATGTTTAACTTAAAATAGAGAATCCCCCAGACCCAGATTGATGTTTAAATCATTATAAATACTCCTATATACAGTTTTTCTACTCTTCTTCTTAAATAAAAAGATAATAATAGTATTATTAGGTGTGCATATTATGTCATGTTTGAAGATGAGAACTAAGTATTCTTGGAAGTTTCCCTTCAAATATTCTCAGCCTACAAATAGTATAACCCTTATATTATCACTTTCTATGTTAGCATATAACTGACAGCTAGTGCCCGTGTTTCTTTTTTTAAGCATGATTTTTTATTTTTTGGACTGATTTTCTAAAAGTTTTCTAAAGTGGCGTTTGTAGCACCAGCATGTGTGAGCAATATATACTCTATCTGGCTTGCAATGATAGCTCTGCCCGCCCTACTGTACATCCCTACACATATACCAATAGTAGTGCCAGTCTCTAGGATGGAGCCTAATGTGGATGATCAAATTGCCACCAAATGAAGAATAAAAAAAGGATGCTGTTATATCATTAGATTCATTTTCAGAAGGCAACTGTTTTCTGTTTTTAAATTGAAGGAAAATGGCCCAGATATGAAGGTTTACAGTTTCGCCCCTGGCTCTGTGATGCCGCATAATAATCAGCATAATGGGCGGGGTCTGCAAGACAGGTATTCTCATCACCCTGGCTGTTCTCCCTCTCTCCCAGTGTCCACAGTCTGATGATGCGAAGCTTTAGACCACCAGCTTAGCCCTATTATTGGTGGTCTATGGCAAAGGAATTCAGGGGGTGTGCCACTATTCTTTGCCTTGTTTCTACTTTCAGAAGCATATTCTAGTGGTCTCAATAAGCACCTAGGACATTATACTTCCAAATGTAAAAGGGGAGCTGGTAGATCACATTTAGCCTGCAATAGAAAGACATGTGGACATTTTTAGCCACATAACAACAGCAATAAAGAGTCCATAATCAAATTGGCCATATTATGATAAAATAAAAAATGTCATGCTATAACTGACAATAAATCAGGACTTATTTGGTTTTTTTAAAATCAGATAGTGCAAGACAGAGACCGCATATTACCACTTTATTTTGTTTTTTGGCTGAAAGTTAGGAAAAAAAGCAGCATCATAACTTAGCTGGGCACCCGCTAACAGAGCAGAATCTCACTGAACCTCTTACATTTGGGGCAGAACTGCAGTGCGAGGTCCATTCAGTCCCAATTCTGTAATAAAGATGAGGCTATGTTGGCTTTTGGATAATCATCCAATAGCAGGTGAATGGTGCAATGACTGTCTGTCCCCCAAATCCAGGTCACCTGCCTTAGTGCCATCTGCAAACAACACCTTTGCCACCAGTGATATGTCTTCCACTGGTTTAATGGTTCCAAAATATGAAACGTGCAAATATGTAACTGAATTGAGATGTATAATATAAGGAACATGGTCTGTACATATAAATAATTGTTTTATATTTGAAGGATGACTGCTAAGTCCATGTTCACTGCAGGGCAATTCCCTATGGCTGTGATTAAGGCCTTAGAAAAAAATGGAAGTTTTTCAGCAAGAGGATGAGCATTCTAAATCAGCTTGCATGGGGTGTGGGGGTAAAGCTGTTTTCAGTTGGATCAAAACCCGGGATGTTCACTGTGCCTGTGGTTCTTCTCATAGACTCCAGGGTCCACTTCAAAGGGGTCCAGGCAAAGGGTTGAATTAGCTTGCTTTCTGCCTCATGCTGGCTGTCAGCTGCTGCTTTGTCATCCACTAGCACTTTTCATTCCCTGATAAACCCTATAGAACTTGCTCCCTTCTGCTGACACCTTTTCAGGGTCCCATAATGAATTGACTTCTGAAGGGAACATCACACTGAAACATGCATGCATGAGTCATCATCTGCTGCTGAAGAGGCCTTGCAGAATGGAGAGTTCACTGGGTGTTATTGGCTGTTATTGAGAAATACTGCATAAAGCAGGCTGGATGAAGGCTGGAGGAAATATGCAGCCCCTGACTGCCAGCGTAAGGAGAGCAAAAACAGCATAATTTAACCCTTTGCTTGGAATTTCCCTTTAATTTACACTCATACTTACAGAAAGTGGCAACGTGAATGTTAATATACGAACAATTCAATACATATTTGCTAGTTTTCTAAAATGTACAGTCTCAGATTCTGAACACCATAAAATGCAAAAAAGATTATTATATAGGCAATTATTTTTAGAAGTAATGGCAGGAGCTGTAAAAAAAAAAATTAAATATGAGATGCTGAAATGTGTTTCCTCATTTTAGCTCATTTTACATAGAGCCATAGACTAAAATAGTGTTATAATAATAAGGAAAATGTATGCGCCATGAAATTTGAAGTGATTTTACTTTTTTATCATATCTTTATTCTAGCTTACATATTTCTGTGATACGAGGGAGATGTAAACTTGATAACACGGGGTTCTGATCACAAGGATGTGTACTACAATAAATTATATAGAAAACATTAAAAAACTAACTTTATGCTAACTCCCCAGGGAGGATACATGACAGTTAGAAGTTTTCTTCTATGAAAGTGAGTCTGGGCTCAGTGTGGCCTCCTACTCCAAACTCATTTGTAGTTTTGCATTATATTTCTTTCTATTTGTAGTTTTATATAAAAGTGGTGGCCAAATTAGCTCATCCTCCATTATATTTCTTTCTATTTGTAGTTTTATATAAAAGTGGTGGCCAAATGAGCTCATCCTCCAATGCCCCTTTCACATCTACACATACACAAATTTGAACCAGTCTGGTATAACACTTATGTTAAGTATTTGAGCAATAAGAAACACGAGGAACACCTACACCCACCATTGATGGTGGTTGCTCTCACCCCTTGCTATAATACAAATGTATAATAAATAAAAGCAGGGTGGTGGTACCAGTTGCACCAGTTGACTTCTGCTTCCATACAAGTTTGTCTACTGACTACTGATAATGTGGTGCACCATCCTTGCCCAAGTTTGCAGCCCACATAAGTATCAATAGGCAGCTTAGATAATATTCTAGAAGATGGATTCTTCAGAACAAGCAATAGGTTTTTAGCTCTCAATCATGGTAGGTCAGAAAAATCTAAAACACCATCAAATGGTGGGGCTAGTGGTCAGGGAACCAATTTTGTGACTGGACAATTGCAGGTTTACTTGGTTGGGGCATGACTGTAGTGTTCTTGAGCAGGGCACCTAACTAGCCCTAATTCTTATTAGTGTGTAAGCATACACTTGTCATATGAGCACATTATATATTATGTTAGTCAATGTAAAGGTGTTGAAATGTGAACTTGCTGAGACCAGTATTAATCACAAACGTTGTGCCCATTCACCAAATGCCTCATAATAGATGTCAGCTCTAAAGTACCCCCATGAAATGTGCTTTCATTGCCTTTTCCATTTAATTGTATAAAGAGCCATTGCTGTGGTTTGTACCACCACTGCCTGATATTAAAGTGGCTTCCAACAATCCAGTGACTAATGAAATGCTTGAGCCAGTTAGTTTTATGTACTCTACACACCATTAACTTATGTGCAGCATCTGGAGCTATATCATGAGAATTCTAAGTAATGCCTATTGTAATCTGTGCAAATAACAATAACGCTTTGCCTTCTATTCTATCTTTGTATCCCAATTTTGCAGAACCATGTTATTGCTATTATTATTGATCTTAATCATCTATACATCTTTGTAAGCTCTATGAGGCAGTTGTTTTGAAGTGATGTACCCAATAAATGTATTTTAACCCTAGTAATAATTATCAACATAATTGTTGGTAAAATATCACTAGGTGATCTTGAAGATTAGAATATACCACCATCAAGAGAGCAGAAGTTGACTTATTTAAAAAAGAAATAATTTGTTCGTTGCTAAGTTTTATTTCACTATTTGGTAATTTATGAACACAGAGTGTGATCATTTTGGCTGATTTCCATCATTTCCATCATTCAGCCATTGGCCTGTGTCAAGATGGCTAAGTGGTCGAGGTGGTCAAGAGGTCAAAGTGATTTCAATGTACAGTTTTTCAGTCAATAAGCCATTATGCCTTTTTGGATCGGCCTCTAACATGTTTATACAATGTTTAGTGTGTCTTCTGACATGTACATAACTCAGGGAATGCATGCTAAACATCATGGCCTCTTTTGTTTCATAATGAAAGTCAAATGTTTCATATTGTTGTATCTTAACACTGCGTTTGTTCACAGAGCTCATCAGAGAGGGAGTGCGCCAAGGACTTGGCAGCTCACTGCATATAGGTCAGCAACTAATGTATTTATGTGCCACAAATTAGAATACTTACCCCAAACACTGAGGCCACATGGTTAACGTTGGACATTCTAAACACAAACGAGAAGTCAATAATGTTTCTCATTCTCAATAATAAAAATAAAATAAATTAGAACCGTATTAATACTTTAATACTGGTTAAAGTAGTAAAATGATTAGTACAATAGTACAATACACTGATTGATATTGGCCAAACACTTATTGGAAAGTAAAGTTAGACTCCAGAACACGCAATGTGCCATGAAAAGTATACAGCACCTCTGTTAGTTTGAAGTAGCATTAAAACCTAACCATTCTCTTAGCTAGCAATGGGCAAGGATATTGGTGGGCCACCATGTAGGCATGACATGCCATGTATGTACAATAAATAGATAATACACCTTTACATATGTGTTCCTTGTTAAAGTGGACCAACACCCACCCCTGATTGGCCCGGGAATCTTATAGATTAGCTCCCTCCCCACGGGGCATCCGAAATCGGGATGTCCCGCACGTCCCTCTAGCAGGGCGCGCTCCAGCGCCGGCCATTCACAAACGGCCCTGTAAGAGGGATGCGCAAGAGGCGGCGGCAGCTTATCCTATTGGCGTGCCCCGCGGAAGTGGACCAACACCCAGGATAGTGAAAATCCTGGGTGTTGGTCCACTTTAAGCTGCATCTCTAACATTTAATCACTACAAAGATAACAAAACATATACCAAGATACACATTTTCGAACTGTGAACCAGTTGTGTGTTTATTTACACTAAAACCACCCTTGTTTTTCTCCAGGTCATGGTGGCCTAAATCAGCTAGGAGGAGCATTTGTGAATGGCCGACCCTTACCAGAAGTAGTAAGGCAGCGTATTGTGGACTTGGCCCACCAGGGTGTGCGTCCTTGTGATATCTCTCGACAGTTACGAGTCAGTCATGGTTGCGTCAGCAAAATTTTGGGCAGGTAAGAAGCTAGAAGACCGCCTGTTTGATAAAGGCAGGTGTGTTCATTTATTCCAAGTGCATATTAGTTATTGTGTTTCTACTTGATGGCTCTTGTGTTGTCTATGGCTGGTCTAATAGTGGCAATAGGGATATGCATACAAAATGCACCTGTACTAAGACTTTTATTTTTAAATACATAGCTAAGAATGTTCCTAAAAAGTAGCTCCCTTTAGGAATTTGATCATCTATACTTCATCAATGTGATTTTTTTTTACATTCCTATCAATGGGAATTGCCAGTATCTGACAACAGTATGTTTCTATGGATAGGAAACTTCAAAGGGCTGTGCATCCCTGGTCACATTGCATTCTCAGGAGCAGCCACCCTCTGAATATTACATCTTCAAGCTAAGATAGATGGACCCTTTTCATTTGTGATCAGCTTTCAAAGTGTCTCCCACACACATACATCTTATGCGTTTATTGTCTTTCATTTTCACCGGAGAGTGTCTGCATGGCCGGGCTCAAGGTGCAATGAGCTAGAACGGTGTAGCTATACAAACTGCCTAAATAAATGTGCTCAGCACTGATCTGTGTGGTATTCAATATTCTCATCCTATCTTTATCGGCTCAGCAAGTACACACATACTGTGGGTACCAGTTTTTGATTGAATAAGCCCCTTAAACTTTACACAAATGAATGTGATGAGTCAAGTTGCCTTCTTTAGGAAGTGCAAGGAACAAGAAGGTGAGATAACACACAGAACTTTTAGTTTCGCCAGAACAAGAAAGACGGGAAGTTGGGGAAGTTGGCATTAACTTCAGTTAGTAGCCTACAGAGGTGGCCAAACTGACATGGAATAGTGACAGCTAGAACAGATCTAGAGCTCCATCTAAGGCCCTTATTCATCAAGCGATAGCGCCAGGTAGTGTCTGACGAGCGCCAGGTAGCGGCAGCTAACGGCGACTACCAACTCAAGTACGCCCGGCGGCGGTCACAATGACGCATTTATCAAGCAAAATGAGGCTAGCGCCGGCGAGAGCGACGGCTAGCGCGGCATTCATCATGAAGCCGCCTGGACCGAACAGCGCCGCTGCAAATTCCCTCACAGCGCCAGGTATGAGCTGTCGCTCCCTGGCGATGTCCAATGCATTTCAATGGAGCAATCTATAATTATTCATAATTAATTGGTATTAATTTTTTTTTTTTTTTTTTTTAATGTCAAAAAATCGGAGAACACTTCTGCAATGTTAGGATTTATTTTTAAGTCAAAAAAAAAATTAAAAAAAATATGTGCAGAATTGATCTAACAGGTCTGAGATTAATGTATTCATATTACAAAATGATTCTAAAAACATGTATAATGTTACATTCAAAAAATATGGTTGTTTAGGGGTTAAAAACTAGTTAATACACATCGCCGCCAGCGCTCTGGGGTTTAAACAAGGAATGGACAGCGACAGCACATTCGGAGCGTGATTTTTTGATGAATATGAAGCTAGCCGTTCGCTCTGGCCATTCGTTGTCAGGCGCTCACATACAACGCTGGACCTGTGAAACAGCGACCCCCCAGCCCGTATTCAACATTACCGCACACCGACTGAGTCGCTGTCATCAAGCTAATGCCGGCCAAGCACAGCGAATACTGGCTGGTGCTGAAAAAATCACGCTACAGTCGCTCATCTGTCGCTACCTGGCGCTATTAATGAATCGGCCTCTAAGTTTATTTTCCTAATGTCATTATTAAGAAATAAGCAAAATGAAATGTAAATGCTACATGTTTATACACTGGTGTAGAAAGTTCTGACACTTTGTGAATGTTGGAGAGTGTATGGCTGGGCAGGGGAAACGGATTGGTTTTGGATAATTATACCTTATTTTGTATTGGAGTAGGTACTATGAAACGGGCAGTATCCGACCTGGAGTCATTGGTGGTTCCAAGCCTAAAGTTGCCACACCCAAAGTGGTGGAAAAAATTGGAGATTATAAGAGACAAAACCCCACTATGTTTGCCTGGGAGATCAGGGACCGGCTTCTGGCAGAAGGAGTGTGTGACAATGACACAGTGCCCAGTGTCAGCTCTATTAACAGGTACGATGAAAGCATTCTCTCTTATTTTAACCCACTGTTTACCTGCTGGTGTATAAATGGACCTTTGGCAGTGTATACTTTATTGTCACCATCCTGCCATAGTAAACTTGTGATGAGCTAATTATGGAGGACACCAGTGCTAAACAACGTTTATTTGCTTGCTCCCATACTGTCCCACATTTATTAATGCTCAGCCTGCAAATAAGGTTTACAAATAAGGTCTGATGCTAATTAATAAAAGGCAACATGTGTTTGATACAGAAAATGACTGAATAATACTGAATTAAATAACGACATCAACTATGGAAATTACAAAGGTGGGCAGACAACCATCTATGAAAGGCCTAGATTTTTTAGGTCTGGATACAGGACTAAAATATCTTCATGATGTATAAGGACAAATCATTTCGAAAAAAAAGTTACCAGGATGTTCCAAGATAGATTAAATTAAAGCTAGTGCTAGAAGATGAACTGTACTTTTTTCAATACATGACCCTATATAACCATATATGAAATGTTAAAGCCTTCCTTTTAAAATGATTCCACATGAGATCTAATCAGTAAGAGACAGACTCTTTTTGTCCCAAGCAATGCATTGTGGGAAGCCAAATTGATTAGCCCCAAACTCCAGTTGTGTGGACAGTAGAAGGGGGGAAGGGCAGAATCAATAATCTGCTATGAGGTCCTAAAATATCTTTGGAAGTGTCGGAGGAAATAACAGGAGCAATGGGAGCAATGGCGCATTTGTGAGGTGTCTCTAAAGCAATGGGTTTGCATAAATGTATTTATAGAATAAAAAGCTATGGCCCCTGCTTACCTTCATGCTACCATTCTTGTACATTTTGAATTTGGACTGGGGAGGGGGGCAACACACACTGTGATGTCTCTTTTAGGATAGTTTAGAAATGAACCCAAGCAGCCTGTAATTCCTTTCTACATAGCTCCACAATTTTAAATGTTTCTCTAAACTTACTTAGTAGTGAAAACTTTTCTAATGGACACTACTTCAATGTTAACTTCAAAACTGGAGGTAAAATGGCTTCACCTAAATATGACAGCATTAATACCTTTTCATTTAGCAATACATCTGGAAGAAATACAGCTCTCATTTATTCTCCTTCTCTTTCTCTAATTAGGATAATCCGCACAAAAGTCCAACAATTGTTTAACTTACCAATGGAGAGCTGCGTGAAATCATTAAGTCCAGGACAAACTCTGAGTAAGTATGTGCATTATATCGGACAATGTATTATGCAATATGAGGTCATTTGGAGATAAAGTGACATGTGCCTGTACAGAGCATGTGTCATGATCATGTCCAGTGGTCAGGTTATAATGAGGTCTACCCATAAAGATCATAGCAGAATGTTTAATGATCTTGTCCAGTGGTCAATTGAAATTAGAAGGTCTATTGATCCATGCTTGTACAGGGCATTCCAGAATGTGTTCAGATCTTGTCTAGTGGTAAGAAGAGTCCTGGATGCCTATTTCTTTAGAGACCATAGAAAATTGTATTATGATTGTGTCCAGACAGGTTATTTCAGAAATTGTAGCTTAGTCAGATAGACTGTACAGGAAACATGGTAATCCTGTCCATTGGGCTGGTGATGTTGGAAATATATATATATATATTTATTTATTTATATGTTTCAATATATTTTTATTGTTTTGGCAGGTTAGAAGAAAATAATAGGTTACAATAAAAATAACATGGTTTTAAAAGAAAGAGCAGTCAAGAAAATAGCATCTTTTTATTGACATATCATATATACCCTCGAGACTTTGATTTGCATAAGCTTAAATTCTATAAACCAACAAAAATCTCAGTTTTAGAAGCAGTTGCAGGGTTCTGTGTACTGTGAGCCCCCTAGGTCTTTTGCGATTCTAGTGTGGGCAGGGCTCAAATTGCCCACCATACCACACACAGTTTGTCTTGAATGCTTTAGCAAGATAGTCGATGGTAGAAGACAGAAAAATATAACCTAAGGAAAAGATTGAAGGGCAGGGAAGGGTGGAGAATAGAATTCAGGGATAAAGCGAAAAGGAAGAGGGAGGGGAAACGAAAGGAAAAAAAGATAAGAAGAAAAGAATGAAGGAGAAATAGAGAAGGGGGAAGAATGGAAGAAAGGAGGGGAAGAGAAAGGAAGAGGAAGGGGGGTGTCCCATGGCCCCGTCCCCTCCCACTGAATGGCCTTCAGTGCATCCGAGAACACATACTCATACTTAAAATTCTACTTAACTCTGCATAATTTGTTTGTATAGCAGGGAGTCTTTATATGAAACTCATGGGAGCCAATTAAACGAACTTCGTAATTTTATCTTGTTTAGCATATATATATATATATATATATATATATTACAGATTTAAAATCATGCTGGGAGAGGTAATGTCCAATTACAGAAATTATTTTTTAATTACGTGGTGTGTACACAGAGCATCGGGAGGTTTATAACAGAATGTATAAACACCAAATATCATGGTTGGGTCAAGCTTAACAACTGTATTATAACTGTTAGGCCAGGTCTTACTTAGGCATGCAGGCACCCAAGCAGGGCAGGGTGGTCAAACAGCACCCTCATCACAGCGGCACTTTTGAGAGAGCCAATCAACTCTCTTAAAAGTGCTGAGGGGTGTCACTTCGGCAGCGGAAAAAAAAAAACGGGCCATCGCCAACACAACAGCAGCACCCCGACTGTGAGGGAACCCCAGCAGATGAGCGGTTGCCCCATTTTTGGGTTCCATCTACTATAAGTAAGACATTAGCTGCAGGCCCCATCGGGGATGACTTTTTTATTTCTTAAATTGCACGCTGAGTGCTGCTGATGGCGCTGTGTGGCACTGGCGCTTCTTCAATAAGGCTCTGAGTCTTTAGTGGGCCTACTGCTATAGGTCTTTATTATTAATTGGAATTTTTATGCTGTGTGTTTTAATGGACAGGAATTGGTATTGTTTTTGAGTGAAATAATTTTTTTCTTTCTTTCTCTCTTTCTGACAGTCCCAAGTTCAGCTGTAACACCTCCTGAATCCCCCCACTCAGATTCCCTTGGCTCTACGTACTCAATTAATGGTTTGCTGGGGATAACCCAGGCCGGCTCTGATGGAAAACGCAAACTGGATGACAGTAAGTACAACAAGTTTATTTCTACAATGCTTTCTATAAAATGCCATTGACTATTAGGTTGCCTAATAAACCAATCAGTAATTTGAGATTCCTTGCTGTTTAATGATTTAACTGGCGTAAACCACTGCAGTATGCAATACAGACAATGGGGCAAAAGAAAGCAATTAAAAAATGCTAGTACTATTTAAATATTTAACCCAAAAATTATTTTGGAAAACGGTTGTACTAGAGGAATATTAGAGGAATATTAGAGGAATATGATCATCAGCAATTTAACAGGTCATTTGATTAGATAAAATCATTTAAAAAAAAAAAAAAAATGATTTAGCTTTACTGGATAGATGGTCAAAACTGTGGAAACTAGAGTTTAATGTCTCTAAATGTAAAATCATGCACTTGGGTAGAAGGAATCCCTGCTCTGAGTACCGTATGGGCAGTACTGTGTTAGCCAGGACCTCGGAGGAGAGAGATTTAGGGGTACTGATTACTGATAGCTGCAAGATGAGTGGACAGTGTAGCCAGGCAGTGGGAAAAGCAAGCAGGATGCTCGGCTGCATAGCTCGAGGCATCACCAGTAGGAAGAGGGAGGTTGTGATGCCGCTGTATAGAGCCCTGGTAAGGCCACAGCTAGAATACTGTGTGCAGTTCTGGAGACCGTACCTGCAAAAAGACATTATTCAAATAGAACGTGTCCAAAGGCGGGCAACGAAAATGGTGGAAGGACTTACACTTAAAACTTATCAGGAGAGACTTAAAGAACTTAATTTGTACAGTCTGGAGGAAAGAAGGGAGAGGGGGGACATGATTGAGACCTTTAAATATGTGAAAGGATTGAATAAGGTTCAGGAGGGAAGTGTTTTTAAGAAGAAACTTAACGATAGAACAAGGGGGCACAACCTGAAGCTAGTCGGGGGGAAGATCAGGAGCAATGTTAGAAAATATTATTTTACAGAAAGAGTAGTAGGTGCTTGGAACAAACTTCCAGCAGAGGTAGTTGAAACATCAACAGTCACTGAATTTAAACATGCCTGGGATAAGCACACATCTATCCTAAGATAAAGAGAACATACAGTATACACATAAGGGCAGACTAGATGGACCGTATGGTCTCCTTCTGCTGTCAACCTTCTATGTTTCTATGTTTCTAACAATATATACAAATAATTGTCCCTTGCCCACTAGGTGACCAGGAAAGTTGCAGACTCAGCATCGACTCTCAGGGCAGTGGAGGACTGAGCCGAAAGCAGCTTCGCACAGATACCTACATTCAGCATCCTCTGGATGGGTTGGAGTGCCCCTTTCAGAGACAACACTTTCCAGATGCTTACCCCTCCGCCAGTCACAGTAAAACTGAGCAAGTAAGTTGTGGCAGACAACTAACGCATCCTAATTCTCTTTGTACTTTCTGACTGCCACCGGAAACTTACCATCTGCCTCTGCGTTTTAGGCTCTCTATCCTCTACCGCTACTTAACAGCCCAATGGATGATGGCAAATCTACACTCTCCACCCCCAGTACCACACTCAGTAGGAACCTGTCCTCACACCAGGGGTACTCTGCACTCTCAGGTAAGGACCTTGGCCAACATCAAGTCTTTCTTCGGGCTGCCTGAGACCTCTTATAACACATGGATCAGTTTTGTTTCCTTTTTGTTTTGTAAATGAAAACCCCAAATAAACTTTAGTTAGAATTTTTCCATATTTAGGTCTTCTTTTTGTTTGCAATCATTTGAGGAACATTATCGTTCCGAGCTCTAAAACTGTACTATGAGACTTCAGGTCTGATTTATCAAGCACTTATGCCAGACAGTGCCACATCGGTGCAAATTAGAGTAGAGAAAAATCTAATATATAATGTTTTTTCACACTTGTGCATGTTACGCAACTACAAGAAACACATTTAGTAAAACATTAGAGGTGCAGCAACATGCTGTGAAATTTAGAAATCCTATTTGGCACTACTTTAATTTGAACTGAAATGGCATTGTCTAGCAGAAGTGCTTGATAAATCAGGTCCTTAGCCTTTTGTCATCAACCACTTTCTGTTTTCTAATTTTTCCAAGTACCACCTGAATGGTGCGTATGGGTTGTTACGATTGTGCAAGAAATACATACAAATACGTAAATAGTTTTCACTAACTTTTGGAGCAGTTTTGTACTTATGGAACAAATCAAGCTTTGGTTAAAATATAGGTGGCAGTAGATCAAGCTGATGTACAGATCATTCTGCAATCTTGCCGAGTACCACCTGAAATCATTGACTCTAATTGTAGGCCATGGTCATCTTGAATCTCTGGGAACCCCCTATAAAACATGTTTAGGATGTGTTTTTATCCTATAACTGTGCAACCAGCCAAAACAAATAGAATGCGGCCCACCATTTAAAATATTTAATAACTTATACCCTAAGATGTACATCTCTTTCTAACAAGGTCCTGAAAAGCAATACTGCTGCTAATGCAGTTCATGCAGGTAAATTAGTTAGGTCTACGCTAGAGTGTGATCACAATAATGTAAATATTAGCAAGTTTTACACTATTTTGGGAGATTTCTGTTGCTACATATATGTATCCATTAAATGATCATGCAACATATTTCCATTTTCCACTTCCATTTCCATCTCATTTCTTCATTGTAGATCTCAATTCATTTACCATTAAACAAGAACCATCTGAGAGTTCCAGCACTAGCTCTACCCCATCATCATTATACAGCCCCACCTTACTAGACCTGCAGCCAATCGGGTCCACGGCTGCAGCCACGCCATTCAGTGCATTTTCCCATGCAACCTCTGTGTATGGACAGTTCACAAGCCAGGCAGTTACAGGTAATGTATATATATATATATATATATATATATATATATATATATATATATATTTATATGCTTAGTATGGGATGGAAATGACAGCTATTACCTGTCCTAAATACATAACTAAAGAACAACCATATTATTTGCTTTATTGAATATTAAAAATGCTGCTTTATTCTCTTACAGGCTGTGATGTTGTTGGTTCAACATTGCCAGGATATCCACCACACATACCCAGTGGTCAAGGAAATTATGCTTCATCTGCTATTGCTGGAATGGTTGCAGGTACGTATTATTTTCTATTTGCTAAAATGTCTCTTGATATTCCATATAATATGATTTGGGGTCCATAGCTTGTGGTTCTAGCTGTAGTTCTGCAGCTGGAAAATTTGGGGACCTAGAGCCAAAAACAAACCCCTTCACTTCCCCCCTAAAATACCCCGAAATATACAGTATTACTGTTTTCCTATTATCAGCCAGCCCCCCCCCCGGAAGCTATGCTATGCTTACTAACCTGCTGCCCTATAGATGATCATAGGTGACACATTTTGAGGAGTAAACGGGGTTCATTGGAAGACAGTCTGTTGAGAGGGGAGGGGGTACCACTTGCTAACCTATGCTACATCTATTTGTTTGGGTGGGGGGTCCATTGGAGGGCCCACGGCCTGTTTTGTTCTTGGGGGGGAGGGGGGACACATTCTGCAGTATTGCTCATGGCGCCTTCAAACATAAGGCCGACCCTGCCTACAATGCTAACCCCTCTTAAAGCTTCAATTTAACAGTGGTCATATTCACCCCTGACTATGATCTGTCCCCTCAATGCTATAGTCTCAGCTCACACTAGTTGACAAAGGGCTGTTCCTGGGCTCATTTCTTGCTCCAGTACTCACCTGATCATGAGAGTACCACCAACCATGTCAGTTGGCCATCTAAAATTTTCGTTGAAAAAAAAAGCAGTTGTTTTTTACATTAAAGATCATAAACAATGCCATTTTATTCTAAAATGTTATCTAATATACATGAATGTATTTTAATCTCATTAAATACTTCCCACATAAGCATTGGTTAAGCACCATGGGAATGGTTAGCCGTTGCATGTCAGCCAGAGCATGTCTATAAAATGATCAAAATCTATTAATGATATGGGTGACCCCAGGTGACCTCTACAGGTATCTCTAAAGGAGAAAACTACAGAATGCCAATTCTCCTTTCCATTGAGATCACAGCTCCGGAACCTGCTGAGCCAGCGTGTTACTGTGTTACCATGGAGATGCGCTTAATGCAGCGTTAAAAATAAAAAAGTACTTATACCCCTTCCCCAGCCACACACACTCGCATGCACACACTCCTTCCTCTCCTGGAGCGTGAAATGAGATTGGTCAAGATAAATAAAAAGACGCAGTTATAGTTTAACTCGTGTGTGTGTGTGTGTGTGTGTATGAGAGAGATCTGTTCCCAGCGCCTGGTAATCTGCATTGCCCGCACACTCAGCTCTCTTTGTAGCCTTCCTATCAGTGTAAATATTAGGGCTGATAGAAAGCTATTAAACAATCTAAAAACAATCTACGTAGCATCTATTTGTAATCCTTTATTATATTACAAACTGGGCTAATTTAGGTCAAATACCCAAAAGATTTAGCGCTATATAGATATTTAGTGTGTTGCCAATAGGGTAAAAAATATCAATAACACAGGTTTGCTAATTATTGAAATGATTGAAACATGGTACAGAATTGTTTTTTTTTAAAGTCACTTTTTCTTTGATGACAGGGTAGCACCCCAATCTTGTCCCTTATAATATATATAATATATATAAGAGCTGGCATAAAGAGTAACTGCATTATATTGCATGCCGGATGATATGGGCAGAGGAGCATCTAGGCTTTCTGGCACCTAGGGCAAAGATTCGAAATGGTGCCCCTCACCTGTGGTCAGGTCCTCCTTTTACGCCCCCCTGACCTGCTGCACCCGGGGCAAGTGCCCCCCTGCCCCCCTCTAGCTATGCCCCTAGGTATGGACCATGTAAATATATGTAAGCAAGAAGAGTATGGTTGGCTCCTTTAATTATAGTGAAGGCAGGAGGATTGCACTGATGTTTGGTGCTTTTAGTAGCTAGGCTTTCTGGAATCTGGGGCAAAGATTTGAAATGGTGCCCCCTACCTGTGATCAGGCTGACCCCTGACCTGCTGCACCTGGGACACGTGCCTCCCCTGCCCCCCCACAGCTACACCCCAGCTTTTAGTAATATAGATGGACCCAGATGTTATAGATGGGGCACTGAGTTTCAAGGGTACCATGTACGAGTGGGCACCACAATTGTGGCAGAAAGCAGGAATATTTTGGGTGGTATGTGGGAGCCTTAGACAACATAAAGCAGACCTGGTCAGCAGACCCCCCCCCCCCCCCTCCACAGAGACCTTCAAGGCTGAGATAATCTCTTGTCTCGCTCCTCTATATGGGAAGGAAGCAAAAACAGTGTCATGCTGCAGTGCTTCCTATTGGAGGGGAGGGAGGCTTCTACAAGTGGGTGCAGTAACTTCCTGGCCCCTCATTGGAAAATAAGTAAGGCAAATAGCTCTACAGTGAGGGGCCCACAGGTGGCGGCAGTGGGGAAATGACAGACTCTTCTTGGCGCAGAGTTGAAGCGGGCCGAAAACCACATTTTTAACTAGCATCCCCTGTATTGCTCCCCCCATGAAGAGCACCTTTTGCCAGTTTTCACTGCCCCTACTACAATCTAATCTCATATAATGGCGCCTGTTTTAGCTGTAAAGCTCCGCCTCCTCCATTCATTTCCACTGTGTGTGACAGTGATGTCATTGACAGCCCAAAAAAAAACTGTGTTTCGGGACGATTCAAAACGTGAAGATATCCATTTCTAGTTCTACACAAGAGGGGAGTATTGGCAGGGGCTTTGGCTAAATGTATTTCACAAGTTCAGTGGGCTTTGGTCCACTTTGAGCATAGATACTAAAATGTTTTGCATACAACATACTGCATTTAATTTGGGATGGAGTCTGTGCTGAAAGACCCTTAAAAGAGATTGCATTTATTAATATTAAGAATGTACCAGTAATGCCTACTTGACTATCACAGTAGGTCTAGGCCACCTTAGCTGGCTCTGTAGTCTAAAGATGGAGGGGGGGGGGGGCAGTTTGATGAGTGAGACATTAGCGGCATTGCCTTAGAGCGCTGTTAAGGTGAGTTGTTCCTCTTGTTGTTCTGTGTGACCTGACAGCTCTTGTTTTCTCAGCAGGAAGTGATTACTCTGGTAATGCATATAGCCACGGGGCTTACACCGCATACGGAGACAGCTGGCGGTTCCCTGGTTCCAGCCTGCTAAGTAAGTACATGGGAAATAATAGGTTTTGTAGCACATTTATTAGAAAAATAGAGGCAGTGACATTCTTTTTTTCCAGCTCAATGTCCATGCCTCCCTAGCTTACAGCTTTCTGCCAATATTGCCACCTTTTCAAAAGCATAGAAGGGCCTATTTAATAAGACAAAGTGCAAAACGACATGGATTGATTACACTTTCAATGGCTTGTCTGCATTACTAAAACATGGCCGGATACTTCAGATTACCGCAGCTCGCCCAATGACGACTTGCTGGATGCACTAAAAATGCCATTCTGAGTAAAAATACAGCAAGTCCACCTTTAATGGAATTTTTGAAAGTGTATATTTTTCATGCCAAAAGGATGTGATCAAGGTGCTGAGCTGAGTATTTTTTTTATGGAAGAAAGTTCTATGGACACAGTTTTCACTACCCGCAATCAGTTGCTATTGGCAACGTACACTAAGGCCCTTATTTAAGAAAGGATAGCGTCAGGTTAATGTGAGGTAGCGACAGATAGCGACTGGTGAACGCCGGACACGGCACGCAATTCCACATTTATCAAGCAGAATCTGTTTAGTGACTGGGATAGCGCCATGTAGCGTCTGATTCATCATTTTCACAGCCTCAGCGAACAGCGCCAGCGTTCAGCCTTGCACAGCGCCAGGTATGACCTCTCGCTACCTGACGCTCTCCAATACATTTCGATGGACGAACCTTTTCTTCTCTTTAAAGTGGACCAACACCCACGGGTGATCGGCCCGGGAATCTATAAGATTCCCGGGCCGATCACCCCCCACCCCGCGGGACATCCGAGATCGGGATGTCCCGCGGGGTGTAACCCCCCCAAAACCCCCGAAAAACCTTACCTGATCTTCGGCGGCGGCCGGCCGCCGCCGCCTCCCTCGCGCCCCTGCAGGCGTGCGCGCGCCCGCGCCGGCCGTCTGCGAATGGCCGGCGCGGGCGCGCGCGCGTCAAAAGGGACGCGCGGGAGGCGGCGGCGGCGGCAGCCGCTTAGACGTCCTGGAATAGAGCTTGTACGTTGGCGCTGGGAGCGCAGAGAGGTGAGTTTTTCGGGGGGTTGGGGGGGGTTTCACACAGCGGGGCACCCCGATCGGGGGTGCCCCATCGAAGTGGACCAAGACCCAGGATAGTCAAAATCCTGGGTGTTGGTCCACTTTAAACCAGGTTTTTTTTTTTTTTTTTGCCAAAAAATCACAAATAATTCTGTGACCTCTTCTGACATTGAAAAAGCTGTTTTTTCACATTTTTATGATTTTTTAAAAATTTCTTCAGAAATGACATTACAGGTCTGCCATTAAAGTGTTCATGTTACAATGTTGTTACAATGTAATTCCATATGTTTTCGCTTTGTGGAAAGATGCTGAAAACAGACTTTAAACACACCGCCTCCAGCGCTCTGGGCTTCAAACAAGCATTTTTCAGCGCCAGAGATTTGTGAGGCTGTTTTTTTGCTGAATATGGTGTGAGTCGGTCGTTATGAGCAGTCGCTAACATGCGCTCCCATACAGCGCTGTACTGGTCAAATAGCGACTCCTCACAATGTATTCAACATTACTGAACAGCGACTGACTCGCTATGAAGTAGCGACCCACGGCTGAGCAAAGCGACTACTAGCGGGCGCTCTGAAAATGCCTGCTACAGACGCTCATCTGTCGCTACCTGGCGTTATTAATGAATCAGCCTCCCCGTCTGTACACCAGGAAGAGAGCAGTGAGCCCTTTACACACATAACACTGCTGAGATGAGGGAGCTCACTAAACCTTATATATGCTCAGCAGCAGTGTTCTGTGCATCTGCAATCTGTTGCTATTGGCAACGTACACCAAGTCTGCACTTTACATTGCCAATAGCAACCGATGAAAATTGCTTCCCTAAAACACACATTTGCTAACATTAGAAAAAACTTAAAAAATGCCAGATCAGCAGCACCTTTAAGACATCATTTTGCCACACAAAAATATACATCGTCAAAAATTCCATGGAAACTGGATTTCTCTTTAAAGGGTAAGTCTACTTTTGATGGATTTTTTTAAGGTGTATATATTTGTTTGCAAAAAGGATGTCGTCAAGGAGCTGAGCTGATCTAGTATTTTTTTTTTTAATAAATATGTTAATAAATGTGTGTTTTTTGGAGGCAGCTTTCACTACCTGCAATCTGTTGTTATTGGCAACGTACACGGGCAGGCTGATTCATCATTAGCGGCAGGTAGCGACAGATGAGCGTCTGTAGCGGCATTTTCAGAGTGCCCGCTAGTAGTCACAGTGCTCGGCCGTGAGTCGCTACTTTATAGCGACTCAGTTGCTGCTCAGTAATGTTGAATACATACCCAGGAGTCGCTATTTGACCAGTACAGCGCTGTATGGGAGCGCATGTTAGCGACTGCTCATAGCGACCGACTCACATCATATTCAGCAAAAAACAGCCTCACAAATCTCTGGCGCAGAAAAATACTTGTTTGAAGCCCAGAGCGCAGGAGGCGGTGTGTTTAAAGTCTGTTTTCAAGCATCTATCAACTAGTAACAAAGCGAAAACATATGGAATTACATTGTAACAACATTGTAACATGAACACGTTAATGGCAGACCTGTAATTTCATTTCTGAGGAAATATATAAAAAATGAAAAAATTATGAAAAAAATGCTTTTTCAATGCCAGAAGAGGTCACAGAATTATTTGCGATTTTTTTGAAAAAAAAAAAAACAGTTTAAAGAGAAGAAAAGGATCGTCCATTGAAATGTATGGGAGAGCGACAGGTAGCGAGAGGTCACACCTGGCGCTGTGCAAGGCTGAACACTGGCGCTGTTCGCTGAGGCTGGGAAAATGATGAATCAGACGCTACATGGCGCTATCCCAGTTGCTAAACAGATTCTGTTTGATAAATGTGTAATTGCGTGCCGTGTCCGGCGTTGACCAGTCGCTATCTGTCGCTACCTTTCATTAACCAGCCACTACCTGACGCTATCCCTTCTTAAATAAGGGCCCAAGTCTGTACACCAGGAAGAGAGCAGTGAGCCCTGTACACACAGAACACTGCTGCTATTGCCACTGCTGAGGTGAGGGAGCTCACTCACACTTACACATGTCCAGCAGCAGTGTTCTATGCAGCTATCTGCAATCTGTTGCTATTGGCAACATCCACCAAGTCTGCATTTAGTGTAACATTGCCAATAGCAACAGATGAAAACTGCTTCCCTAAAAACTTAAAAAATGCCAGATCAGCAGCACCTTTAAAACACACAAAAATATACATCTTCAAAAATTCAATCGGAACTGGAATTTCCCTTTAAAGGGTAAGTCCACTTTCGATTCGGATTTTTTTTAAGGTGTGCAAAATGGTGTCCTCGAGGAGCTGAGCTGATATACTATTTTTTTTTAATTGTTTTCCTATGTTAGAAAATGTGTGTTTTATGAAAGCAGTTTCACTACCTGCAATCTGTTGCCATTGGCAATGTACACCATGTCTGTACACCAAGAAGAGAGAAGTGAGACTTAGGGCCTTATTTATCAAGGGCTAGCGCCAGGTAGTGTCTGACGAGCGCCAGGTACCGCCAGCTAACGGCGGCTACCGACTCAAGTACGCCCGGCGGCGGTCACAATGACGCATTTATCACGCTAAATGAGGCTAGCGCCGGCGAGAGCGTCAGCTAGCGCGGGATTCATCATGTAGCCGACTGCAACGAACAGCGCCGCTACTAATCCCATCACAGCGCCAGGTATGACCTGTCGCTCCCTGGCGCTCTCCAATGCATTTCAATGGAGCAATCTTTAAATATTCATAATTAATTGATTTTATGTTTTTTTTTTTTTTTTTTTTTAACTGTCAAAAATTCTGTGACCACTACAGCAATGTTAGATATTTTTTTTTAAGGTAAAAAAAAAAAAAAAAAAATATGTGCAGAATTGATATTACAGGTCTGATATTAATGTATTCATATTACAAAATGTTTAGAAAAACTTGTATAATTTTTACATAAAAAAAAAATGGTTGTTTGGGGGTTAAAAACTACTTTACACACATCGCCGCCAGCGCTCTGGGCTTTAAACAAGGAATTCACAGCGCGAGAAATTTTTGAGCGTGATTTGTTAATGAATCTGCAGCAAGCCGTTCGCTCTGGCCATTCGCTGTCAGGCGCACCCATACAACGCAGAACCTGTGAAACATCGACCCCTAACCCCGTATTCAACATTACCGCACACCGACTGAGTCGCTGACAACAAGCAAACCCCGGCCAAGCACAGCGAATACTAGCTGGCGCTGTGAAAATCACGCTACTGGCGCTCATCTGCCGCTACCTGGCGCTATTAATGAATCGGCCTCTTAGGGAGCTCGCTCACACTTGCACACGCCCAGCAGCAGTGTTTTGTGCAAATATCTGCAGTCTGTTGCAATTGCCATTGGACATAAGGTCTGCACTTGGTGTACATTGCCAATAGAAACAGACTGCAGATAGTAACTGCTTCTATAAAACACACATTTGCTAACATTAGAAAAAAAATACTAAATCAGCTCAACACCTTACAGATATCATGTTGGCACACAAAAATAAACACTTTCAAAAATTAAATTGAAAGTGGACTTACCCTTTAAATATATAGGGATGATATTCCACGATAGAAACAGAATGATATTAATGGTCTTCTGTGAATAGTTAGCATAAAGATACATCAGAGAAGGGACAATGGCAGAGGAGTAGCTATGCTTTCTGGCACCCGGGGCAAAGATTCAAAATGGCGCCCCCCACATGTTTTCAGACATTCTGCACCCAAGGCAAGTGCCCCCCTGCTCCCCCCTAGCTACACCCCTGGACAATGGAATCACTTTGATGCTACTGATCTGCTGAGATTTTATAGTTGCTGGAATTGGCTCCATCAAGTTGTAACCATCTATGACCCAAGTGCATCATTCTGCATGCAAGGAGGATGGAAAAGAGTATTACAAACATCTGCTCCAGTAGATTCCAGGTGGCAGCAAATAAAACCTAATAGGATACAAGTCCATGCAGTATCCTTCATTCATCTCCTGGCTCTATAAGAGGATTAAAACTGGCCATAAACAGAGCTATGAGCTGTATGGCACCCTGCTGCTGGCATAGTCAATCTTAGAGATAAGGCAGGATAGATAGATTCTCTAAGAAACCACTGTTCTGCAATAGAATAGCTCTCAGGTCTTAAAGTAGACCAAAACCCAGGATTATGACTATCCTGGGTTTTGGTCCTTTCCTCCGGGGCACCCCGATCGGGGCTTCGAGCTCGCTGGTGGCCGCATACCCCGCTTCCCTCTAACAGGGAGCGTGCCTGCACCGGCCATTCACAAATGCTGCCATCCAAGTGTGGGGTGGGCCCGCAGAATCAGTTCCTCCCAGACGTCCCAGTCCAACACAGGTGACAATAGCTCAGATATGGGCCTGTTTATTGGAATAAAATGACCCTCTCCCAAGTTTAAGGCCAGGGCTATAGGCACATCTTTTACTAGATATCAGAAAAATGATAATATAGCTATATTGCCAGTGGTTTTGTACAGATGTATTTTTTGAAGACACTTGTAGACTGGTTGGAGAGCACATCTCTGGAGAGCTCAGCAGTCTTTGAACTAGTCATTGGCTCGTCTGGGTCAATAAAATCCTTTGCTGATTTGTGGCCCAAGTCGGCCCCTTCTAACATGTATAAGCTTTGAAGGATTTGTGTTGGTATTCTTCGTATTACATACTGATGGCTGACTTATTAAGGATTTCTAGTTAACTGATTTCTCCCCGTCTCTCCCCCATTTATCTCCCAGGCTCTCCTTACTACTACAGTTCCGCTGCGAGGGCTGCGCCTACTCCAGCAACCGCTGGAGCGTATGATCTCCTGTAGTCTCCAAAGATGCCATTCTTCACCACACCCGGGCCATGGGAAAGTAAATCTATGGTGACCAAAAAGACTTGTAGACAGTGGTGGCACAGCAACAGTATTAACAAGGGCGACTCTTCAGTTATCTATTAACAACCCTTCACAGCAGATGAGCAAAACAAACATACTTAGAGGATGACTGAAATTTACACCACTGCACCACTCCAGTATGGACTAAAGATTGGCAAGCGCTATACATCATCACACTATAAAATGGTTCATTTTAAATCCATTGCACCTAATTGGGTTTTGAGATGGCTACAATTTCCAAATGTGGAAATGTGGAGAGATACATATTCCAGTAAATTTTAAGACCGAGCCATAATTTTGAGAGAGAAAAATTCTAGGTTTACTTCAATGCTAATTTTCTGATACACGACGCTGCAATATTTATCTCTGTATCTGTGACAAACATCTGGATTTAGACTGAAAGGTTTCTGCTGAGGAAGCCAACTGGGTTTGGAAGAGAATAGCTATTGCAGGAGGGTATCTACATTTACTCCCACCTGCCAGAATACGGGGAGGTTTGTTTTTCTTTAAGAAGATCATTCTTCTAGTCATGCAAACTTCTACTACCCACCAATGTTCTGATTTGATTTTTCACTTACCAATCAGTAACATGCCATGTCAGTGAACTCCCTAGTTACCACCTATGTAAGGATACGTGAGGATGACAGGGACTGGTATTGCTCTATGCTGAAGACCCCCCCCCCCCCCCCATATATCATCTATTAGCTGTCACAGGCAAACAACATGACCGGATGGGTGGCATCAATGCATTCTCATGCTGCACCATTCTCATCCAGCAATAACTAGTAGTTTCTATAGAGGACATGGTTCTATGGCTTTTTAAGCTTTTTGCACTGGAGCTCTAATATGAGAGGAAGCTGAATTATTTTTCTGTGGCTGGATTTCAACTTTTATTGACTTATAAAGGGCCACCAACAAATCATGGTTTGTTGTGGATCTTCACATTGCTGTTTTATAGCTCTGCTGCTGCATTAAATACTTAATCCCTGTGTCCGTGTGAGGATCTGTAACACATGACCTGTTGGTGATCTTTGAGGAAGATGTTTGACACCTGTCCTTTAACAAAGTCATAAATAGCGAAAAACGTATCAAATCAGCCATGAGAACAGCAAGTTCTCTCTACATCACCAGTAACAGTACAAATCACCCACCTCAGATGCAGAAATGAAAACTATGTCAGAAAGTCGCTGGTTATGAGGTAAAATGACGTTGTTTTCTGGAGGTGGAAATCCTCTTTAGCTGAAGAAAAAAAGACGCCTCCCCAATATAGGAAAAAGCTATCGCCCCTCCTCAGGGCGGTGATGCCACAGCTTAGGTGACCAGGAGAATATATGAATATATAGGGACCGCTGGCTCAGATACATTTTTTGAAGTCATAATGGCGCTTCAGCAAAAGGTCTGCTTTATTCAGCTGCATATGTCTCCTCCTTGTTTTATATTTAGTATAAAACCGAATCTCTCTAAGAAAAACAAGACAGTATCTTAAATAATGAGATATCTCCACAAAATGTACCTATCAGCTCTCCCATCCCTACGAGGCTCTATACATGCAATATGTTTGAACTGAAATTATACTGTATGTGTGTAAAAGAAGTACTCAAAGTGTTTTGTACAGAAACATAACTGGCAAGAAACCATGTCTAGTGTACAAAGACTTAAAGCGGACCAAAACCCATTTTTAGCTAGTATCACATGCATTCCTCCCCCCATGACGAGAACCTTTTGCCAATTTTCACTGCTCCTGCTTCACTATAATCCCATATAATGGCGCCTGTTTTCGCTGTAAAGTTCCGCCTCCTCCATTCATTGGCACTGGTGTGTCACACCTATGAAATGACTGATGTCTGCCATCTTACAGAGAGGAACAGCAAAGACGATTCTAAAAGGGAAAATATCCATTTCTAGCTCGACACCCAAAGAAGGGAATATCGGCAGGGGCTTAGGCCGAATGTATTTCACAAGTTCAGTGGGTTTTGGTCCGCTTTACCAGGGAGCACATTGTCCACCCTGTCTATGGTGTGTCAATGTTTGCACACTTTGGTCCTATACAATGTTTACCTCACGCCTGAGGCGGGGCATGGTCTGTGCTTTACCTCTTAGTCTGCAATAAAGCCAGGGTCTCAGAGAAGTGCATCCCATCATACTAAAATCCTTGTACCCACCTGATGCCAATGCATGGAATCATCCGGAAGGTCACAAGGATATTCAATGGTCAGTTCTTTCTTGTCACTTCTATATACTCTCTTGTAAAACAGGCTCTGTATATATCTGAGTAACAAATACTATGTATATAAATTATTTGTAAAATAAAATATTTTAAATAAATAAGCATGAAATTCACTGCCTCCTGTAAATGTATTTCTGTATTATGGTCCCGGTAACTGTATGTCTTAAATCTTGTTGGAAAGATCTTAAGCCCTATCACCAAATTGCCTAATATAAAAAATCCATAAGAGATGAGGGCCGACTTATACACCCCAACTGAAAACATTTCCACTAGTTTTGTGGATTTGTTCTACTGGTAGGAATAATATCCATGGGTGACAGGTTTTTGAGCGTTCTATTACGCTTTTATAGGGCCTATCTGCTTCATTCATTCATTCGGGTGCTTGCGTTGGTAGCAGTCACACTATGGCAAAAACACCCACTAAACTACTAGCCTGATGCGCCAGGCATAGGCGCTGGTAACCCAGGGCTCAGAGGCCAATCGGACGCCCCCTGGCCCTGGCAAGTTACCAGCCTCTATGCTCTTCCGCACAGGTCCGGGCTCTTCTGCATCCCCTTGGCCAGTGGGGATGTGGGTAATCAGACGGGGGGTATCGGCTTGTGCACCCCCTCATACGGACTAGTAAAGGAGTCCCTTGGAGAAATAAGACACCACTCATTTTATTACATTTAACAATACCTTAACTTTTTATTAATATTATTATTGTTTATTTATATAGTGCCATCATCTTCCGTAGCGCTGTACACCGTAGTACCTTTCAGAGTCTTCCTCCTTCTGTCCCCCACTGGATGGCGTCCTCGTAGCTGGTCCAGTCTAAAATGCTGGTGGTGGTGGCACTAGCACCCACCTCACCACCATCTGCTGTTAAGGGGGCAAAGGGTCTTTCTACCCTGGCATTTCGCTAAAGGTAATGTTGGGCTGGCGGCGAGCGCTTACAGTGCATCTCTAGACGCAACTAAAATCCATCACAAAATACCTTGACTTAGCACAAAGCAAGTGCAACAGATGAAAACTGAACCTTACTTAAAGGACCCTATAACTCCCTTATTAGGTATGCACCACCTAACCAATCATGTACTAAGCAGGTGCCAACTACAGGGACCTAATGACCACAACCCTCTGTATTTGTTGGGACCCCAGGGCTAGCCCACCAATCGGTCCTCAAAAATACTGGTTGCACACTGCTAAATCTGATATCCAATTTATTAGAGCATAGAGTAAAAACACATAGTACTACATACACACAACAACATTATATACAAACAATTAAAAAACACGTAATAAAACCCAAAAAAGCGGGGAGGAACTTCAGGGCTGTAATAATACCCAGTTAATAATCAATTAATTATGCATACAATATTCAATATAAATGACATATACTTACTTAAAGGACCCAATGATAAAAACCCATATAAATAAGCTGGATGGCGGGAGGATGAATCACGTATATACACGGCATCAAGAAATATCCAGCCAGGCATGTCTCTTTTGTTTTAATGGAAGGAAAAGGACAGCCCGGGGTGACAGGCTCTGTCACCCCTCATAGACTAAACCTGTCACCCCTCATAATCTAAACCTGTCACCCCTGGAATTTTTTCCTACCATGAGAGAATAAACCACAAGTTTGGTGGGTTTATTCAGTTTGAGTGTGACCCCTTCTCTCATAGCCGATGTGTTTATATGCATTTTTAATATTACACAATTTCGCGATAGTGCTCTTTAAAGAGACTCTAAACTCACGGCAATAATTAGTCAGACAGCAGATCACCTAATGCCTGAACCATGCACCTCGCCCCCATTTTCTGCAGTGCAGGGTAGAAATAGAAGCAAGGCTCCAAAATGAGCCCTTTTTTAATTTTATTCCTCCAGGATTACGCAAAAAATCGGTTCTATAGCCACCTCGTCCTTTGGTGCTCTCAGTGTGAGTGAGCACGTCAAGCCACAGTGGTCCCACAGTTGTCAATGACCAAAGCAGAGAATGCTTACGACTCATAAAACTGTACCAAGACATGCCCCTCCCACCTCAGCCACAAGCTAAGTAACTGAAGCTAAGGAATTTGAGGCATTTACATACAATCCAGAGACTTTCAGCTGCTTTAAAATGGCTCATTATTTACTGTTCCAAGGAGGATAAAGTGTGAGAAAGTTAGTGTTTGACTGGAGAGGGACTTTAACAGAGGAAGATTTTTGTAACCCCGTAGCTACCCTGACCCACCCCTTTGCTAAGCCCAATTTGGGCTTTAACCCTTTAAATGCAAGCTATGTGAAATTCACAAAGCTGCCTCTCGGTCTGGTAATTGCCAGCTACGGGAATTGTATGTATAATTCTAACCATTTTCCTGTTTGTGTGACAAAAAACTCCTCCTTCCAGGGTCCAGTGGCAGGGGTCTCCTCTTCCCCCTGGGGGCCTCCTATCACCCCTTAGTGAGGCAGAGAATGCCCCCCTGGCGTCTTATGTCTCACTGGCAGCGAGGGGCCTTTTATATGACATCATCTCACTCTGCCATCAGAAGCGGGCAGCGAAGGTTGGGTTGGGGGCAAGGGAATCCGATCCCGTGCCCTGCACCTATCTACCACTGATCCCTTTCAGCTGTCAGCAATTAATGATGGATTCGAGGTAAGTAGCCTCTGCGTCTACCAGTCCCTATAACTGGTGCATGGGCTGGTTTTACTAGGAAGGGGGGACCCCATGCCATTTTTATTTTTAAGGGTTTTAAAAGAATCAAAGTAAAAAAGCACACCCCGCCCTCGAGAGGAAGGGCCCCCCACCAATTTTTGTTTTTTTATTTTGACTTGGGTTTAAATCTTGATATTTGCATTTAATTGAAAAATGTCAAAAACGCTTTTCGCTTTGGGCAGGAACAGGTATCTACCAATACATATGTATTCTGTATACGTTGTAATTGGGAGGAATGGCTTCTAGTTTTCTATAAAAACGCATATTTTTTATTAAACCAAAAAAAAAAAAAAAAAATATATATATATATATATATATATATATATATATATATATATGGCTTTTTACATTTATATTTTTTACCCCAAACAATTCTAAAAGCACTTTAAAAGCTACAGACAAGCTCAAAGTCTGCCGAAAAATCATTATATCATTTCCCTCGAAATTCCTTGTATTTTCTGCAACAATCACAGTTAAAGTGGGCCCACACCCAGGATTTTCACTATCCTGGGTTTTGGCCCACTTACGCGGGTCACCCCGATCTCACCTCACCCCGCTCCTACGCGAGCGCTCGTCCAATCAGAGCGCTCAGAGCCGCTGTGGTATGTACAGACAAGCGGCGGACAACCACAGCGGCTCTGAGCACGCTGGAGGCCGCATCTCGCACTTCCCTCTAACAGGGAGCGCGCCCGCCATTCACAAACGGCCAGCGCGGGTGCGCGCCCTGCTAGAGAGAAGCACGAGATGCGGCCGCGGCTCACGCATGCACCATTGGAACGGGGATAAGGTAAGGTTTCTGGGCATCCTGGGGAGTTTCACACAGCGGGGCATCCCGATTTCGGATGCCCCGCGGGGAGGGATCTGATCGGCCCGGGAATCTTATAGATTCCCGGGCTGATCCCCCCTGGGTGTTGTTCCATTTTAAACATGTATTGCGTAAAATGTTGGAAAATGGCAACAGAGGGTGACAACACCTGCAGGTAGGCTGGCGGAAAGGGGTTAAAATAATAAAACAACTCACCTGATGTTCCCCAAGCCCTTGAGTGGCAGCTGTAGATCTGAGTAAAAGTTGCACTTGAGTGCAGAGCTATAGAGCCAGTCAGTGGAGATCCACAAAACATGACCTGCTTGTGGGCCTGGATTATGGGGGACATGCCCGTCTGTTTGTTGCCACCAAAAAAACATGCAGGAATGTCCCTGAAAATACTTAAAATTAGGCTATTAACCCTCAATGTTACTCAATGTCTGTAAGTTGCTGAGCGTGCAAGCCACGTGGTCAGCACTCACTCTACAGAAACACTTCCCTGATCTTAAGAATACAGCCCACTTGGCACATCCCCGGCATTCCCCTAGCCAGGGAAGTGCTCCCTTAGCCACAGGGTAGTCTGGGATGTGGCCACAGGCAGCAGAAGCGCCAAGGGAGCCGCCAGGAAAGTTAAAGTGGACCAACACCCACGGGTGATCGGCCCGGGAATCTATAAGATTCCCGACCCGATCACCTCCCTCCCCGCGGGACATCCGAGATCGGGATGTCCCGCGGGGTGAAACCCCCCCAAACTCCTTACCTTATCTCCCCGCTCCCAGCGCCGACGGACAAGCCGCAGACAAGCGGCTCCTCCACCGCCGCCTCCCTCGCGACCCTCTAGACGTGCGCGCGCCTGCGCCGGCCGTCTGTGAATGGCCGGCGCGGCCACGCGCGCGTCAAGAGGGACGCGCGGGAGGCGGCGGCGGAGGAGCCGCTTGTCTGCGGCTTGTCCGTCGGCGCTGGGAGCGGGGAGCGGGGAGAGGTGAGTTGTTCGGGGGGTTCGGGGGGGTTTCACACAGCGGGGCACCCCGATCGGGGGTGCCCCACCGAAGTGGACCAAGACCCAGGATAGTCAAAATCCTGGGTGTTGGTCCACTTTAAGATTACTGCCGACTCTGGGGTTTTCATGCAGCGAGGCATCCTGATTTCAAGTGTCCTGGGAGCAGGCTAGTGGACTGTCATGCAGTATTTTAGACTCCAGGCCAATGCTGTGCGGCTTCACAAAAGCTTTAATGGCAATTTTCATCTGAAATACGGCATGGCGCCATGGTCTGCGTTTTTTTAAAGATTCTTTTTCATTTTAATTTGATTCTTGGGGATGGATTTTACACATCATTTAATACAATAGTGCGTGCAAATTTGAAATATTGAATTTAATATGCTATACTCCTGGCTGCAAAGATGTCCCCCTCCCTAATACTTAGTGAACCACTAATTAGGTAAAAATGTGAAGTTCCAGAAATCTTTTAAGCTGTGTTCCAGCTAAAGCGTCTAAAAACACTTTTAGCTTGAATGTCGCAGGAAGGTAACTACTTTGCCATTGTGTTACTGCCCATGCGCAGTGATAGCTCACCCACCCAATCTGTGCCAACTTTATTCTGTCTCCTGACAGCTATATTTGGAGTATATCACTGGAGTCTCAGCCCTGGATTTCTGTTAAATTTAATGAGGTTATAAAAGGTAAAATACAAAAAAATTAGTATAGGAAGAGATTCAATTTTGTTTGGAGTTGGACCTTAAAGTGTTTAGCAAGTCAAAAGTTAATAATATCAGTAGCTTACCTTTCATTAAGTGGCTCTAGTGCTCTCCTTCCTGCTATATCTGTCTCCTTAGTGAGTAAAATCACTTCCTCATTCAGCTTTCAGTCTCCACCCCGCTGACATGGTCCATCAATCAACCTTCAGGGGACCAAGAACGGAAACACCCCCCACTCCCTCCCCAGACATCCTGATTGGCTGCATCTCTCTCCACAGCTCTGAAACCCCGCCCTCCTCTCACACTCATCACATCGCTGTTGCGACACCCACTGTTTCTCTTCATTTTTTCTATGAATCTCCAATGTTCTAATACTTTTAAAAATAACTTAGGAACTGCAGGGGCTTTTTGAAAATGGATTGTAGTTTAGAACAATGCAACGAGTAGCCCATGACAATGGGACAACAATCGGGCTTGCCTTTAGTATAACTTTAACTTCTGCTTTAACACAAGTCGCCTGTATGTATACTGAGAAAGCAGGACACAACATGGCAGTTTTTTTTTTTTTTTTACATTTGCAATAGAAATCTGCTATAGCAACAAAAGCTACTGGTTCTTTAGTGACCAAATGGGGTTCCAGGTACATTATGTATATCATAATTTACCCTCCCAGACACTCATAGACCTGTGCAATCGCTGTCCTACAGGGGTCATGTGCAGGCTTACCTTGGTACACAAGCAGAGAGACTGGGTCCTGATTACCTACTTTTCACTGTAGGACAGCTAAAAACTAGCTTCAATTACTTTAAATAAAGGGGGTCCCCAAGTTCTGAAATACTCATAGCTGGCCTTCCATTGAAAGGACAAAACAGACAAACGGTGCATTCCTATAGATCCCCTCACTCCTAAAATAAAATCTGGCAAAGGTGAGCAGGTGGATCCCCCATTCCATTTGCCCCCACCCAGACCAAGCTGGTGCCTCTATGAGGATGATGCTGTGTGGCTTCTCTATCTGTACAATCCAAAGGTGAGCAATGGAAATGTATATCAACAACACAGTCACATTCATTGAATATATGTTTACCACCTTATGCTCAGTCCTTACGCTATCCTCCCTCCTCTGTTTATCCAGTACTTGATATAATTCCCTGTGCTAACCATCAATGATTCCCCTCAATAAAATGCCTGTTGAAGCTAGTACAGTTGTTACAACAGACTTCTTTTGTATGGGCATCAGTGAACTTTACACTTCCAACACTGAAGCCAAGTCCCTATGGTGATGGGGGATCTGAACAGGCCCAACTCATCCCCTTAACTAGGCCCTGCTTAAAACCAAAGTAAAAAACCTAAATTCCACAGTGGTGCTTTCCAAATACTGGAGGGAGGGGTGCCAGGGGTTCACCATTAGCAGCACCATGTGATGGAGTGGCCATCTGACTAGAAGCATGGACGTGCAGTGTTGTCAGAAAGAGGTAAAACCAGTCCACACACTGCCATAGAGAAGTCATTCCTTATGCAGAACCACTACCAGGGCCGTTTCTAGGGACAGGCGAGTGGGGCAATTATCCTAGGTGCCAAAGCAATTGTGTATGCAGGGGTATGCACCCTTATCCCGATATCCAGGTTTCTGCGGGAAAGACAGGGACACTGTTAGTGGTGCCAACTATATAGATGGTGCTATATAAATAAACAATAATGATAAATATTAATATGCCAGGTCCCTCCTCCCCCCAATATTGGGCACAGTCATATGGAGGGGGGCACTGCCTGCTGCTAAGAAAGAGGCTTAGCATGTACACATAGCAGTATGGGGCAGTAGCAACACCATATGAAGGGGGGTTGGGAAGGCTTTTTTCCTTCTTGCTCTGATAACTATTGCATACCTCCCAAGCGTCCCTGATTTGGAGGGACTGTCCCAAGTCTATGTCCCCCTGACCCTGGTTGTTCTCATTTGTCCCTCTTTGAGGGATTCATTCTCCTATTCAAAGTGTTTATATTATTGTAACTGTTACAACCTATCTCCTATCCAGGGCCAGCTCTAGGTTTGTGGAGCTCTTGGGCAAGAGAGTCTTAGTGGGCCCCAAAGTAGTGAGTCACATGATGTCACCTTTCAGCTCCGCTGCCACAAATGGGTCATATTCTGCTGTGGATTGTTCTCCAGTCCTTACTGCTTTCCCTATAGCCACCAATAGTCCTCTAGTCCTTGTTGCATTCAGTACTGCCACCAATCAGCCTACGGTCCTTACTGCTTGTTCCACGGCCACTAAAGGCTCCACCATTGCTGTCAGCTGTCATCTGGTTCTCGCCACCTTCTCCATTTGTTGCTGATCATCCCCTTGTTGCTGAGCCCAGCCATGAGTAGGTCTGCACACAGCACCCGGCATTCGGTGGCTCGGGTCCACTGTTAAATAATACTATTGCCAAGTGTGAGCCTGAGTGGGCCCCTGAAGAGACCAGGGGCCCTGGCAATTGCCAAGGTTTGCCCCGTGCTGGCGCCGGCCCTACTCCTATCCATCAATCAATCAATGCGGGGGCGTGGCTTAATTTAACAATTGTCTGTCTTTCGCATCATGAAAAGTTGGAAGGTATGCTATTGAGTCTGCCCTGGCCACCACCCCTAGACACTCCTCAGGGGGACCTCTTTGCCATATCTGGCATGGTTTCCAGATGTCTGCTTGGTTAAAGAATAAAGCTTAGATTAAGACAATATATTGGACCTAAATATTGGCGCAGCTCTGCAGCATACAGAGAGCAATGGCTGGGTGTGTCGGTGTTCCACCAGCACTATGCAGAGAGTATAAAAAGTGCAGGCAGCCCATTTCAGGGAGGTGTATGCAAGCCTCAGGATGCTGCATTATGGGCCAGACTCCTAGGAGAGCTGTGATCATTCATGTGCTGAGAACTCATTAGGGATAAATCAAACCAGTAACAGCAGGAAGCAGAAACATTACACCCACCATTCATGTTCCCCCCTCCCGTATTCCACTTGCCCCCCCCCCCATCCTAAGACTCTGAATATTCTACCTCCTCCCAGATCATGATGGGAGGATGGATGCACACAAGCCGAATCGCTCCTTCTCATTGCCTCTCATTTGGAGAGAAACTGCTGAGGAAAAAGAACACCTTTCATTTAACTCTCTCCTTCCCGCCAGTTCCCGCATTAAGCTGCTACACAAAAGCCTAACAAACAGAACCCCCCATGTCACATTAGAGAAGAGTCCTGGGACAACTAGGAGAAGGCAAGGGACGGGAACAAGGGATCCCAAGAGGGAAGGGCGGGGAGGGTTATGATTTGCAAATAAAAGTTCACGAAGCAGAAAATAAAAAAGCAAATCATACAGATGTGCTAATTTTCAGGATCATTGCTTCGCCTGCCCTCTCTCCGTGGTGAAGGGGTCGCTCCCTGGAGACCCCTTGCAGCAAAATAAGCAATGGCCCCTTATTGGAAGCGAAAGGATTCTGCAGACACTCCTCTCAAGCTAATTAATCCTAGGGACTACTTGTATTCTTCTTGACCAGAAATGGCAGGAGTGCCCAGAAACCTGCAGGTGATTCCATCCCCTCACAGATCACAGCTGGCATAAGCACCACCCCAACCCCAAACTTCCAAGAGACAATTTTATAGAAAATTTGTAGGCAAAGTGGCCCCTAATCTAGATCATTGCTGGAGTCAGACAAGCCTATGTTGGCAAAACTCCCTTGCACCACCCCCAGTTCTACTGTGAGGAGGTACTTACCTACTGTCCATCCAATGGGGGACCAATCACTGCAGCAGCAGGCACCTCCTATAGGCTGTAGCTTCCTTTTACCCATCAGATGGAGCCTGCAGAGCAATGGTACCTTATTACTGCGGAACTGTGAGGCAGTGGGATGGGGTCTTTGGGTAACCTGTGGAACAGCCTTGGGTGCTTGGGTGTAGGCAGGGCCGGTCTTTGGGATGTTTGTAAAAGGTGCCATCATCCTGGGGGGGGGGGGGGGGGGGGGGGCGGGCAATTCTTGTTCTCTATTGAGTTTTTAATGTAGCAACAAAACTTCTTTTACTATTTTCACATTCCCCCTTCTTTCTCTTTTACGCATTTCCTACTGTCCACCTTCTTTCTCTATTTTTCAAATCCCCTCAGTTGTTCCATTTTTCATTCCACCCATTGATCTCTATTTTTCCCCACCCCCTTCATTGGTCTCTCTTTTTCACATTCCCCAAATCACTTTTTCTCTTCCACATTTCCATGACTTCCCTTTCCCATTCATCTTTCTCTCTTTTCCACATTCCCTTCATCATCTTTTTCTGTATTCTCTCTTTTTTCTCTTTTCCTTAATGGCCGCTAGTTTTCCCATTCCCTGCCTCTATCTTTCCCAGATTACCATATTTGTTTCCTCCTATCTGCTTTCATCTGGTCTCCCTCTTTTTTCCATTGTTCTTGACTTATCTCAAACCTCCTTCACTTTCTCTCTATTCCTCTTCTCATCCTATCTATCCTTCTCTATTGGAGTGTGTATGTGTGTGTTCTTGCACAGGGCGCCTCATGAGAATGGTGCAGATTGGATGAGCGGCAGTGTCTGACCTCTGGCTGAGGACTTGCCTCTTCCTAACCTTTCACTGCTAATAGTCAAACGCTCAGTTAGAAAAAAAAAGGCTGGATATCGGACCTGTCATGTACACAGGTCATCCAGGATATCCAGGATGAGAGGGGCAGAGAAGAAGGTTAGATCAGGGAAGAAAAAAAACACATTCGTCCTAGGAAAGGTTTAGGTCAGAGGTCCCTAAACCTTTTTCTTTATCAAGTACCATTTGCCATCAGCTAATGCATACCTCCCAATTGTCCTTCATTTGGAAGGACTGTCCCTCTTTTGAGTCCATGCCCCCCCTTTTGCTCATTTGTCCCTCTTTGAGGTTTAATATGCAGATCTGCATCAATAAATGATTGATTTGCCTATTCAAAATGTTTATAATGTTGTTACTGTTACAACCTATCTCCTATCTATCTCTTAATGAGGGGCGTGGCTTTAATTAAAAACTGTCCCTCTTTCCCACCCTGAAAGGTTGGAAGGTATGCCTAATGCTCAGAAATACCACCTAGGTGATAAGTATTGTCAATCACCTAAATCATTGTTAAAGATACTCAAAACAGCCATTTAGAGAGACCCTCTGTTAAAATAAGACTGGAGGGTCACCTAACAGGGCAGGTGGGAGGCATTCGATTGAGGGAGCCCTGGGAGTAAACTGACCAGATGTCCCAATTTGAGGCCTTCTGTGCCTCCAAAAACTCTGGAAACACCTAAATGTCCCACTTTGCTGACATGGGGAAGACTGTCCCAACAAATGCAGAATGTTGGATGTCTGGGTGGTTTACAACTCTTATGACTCATTAGCTGAATAGTGGTAGTGGAATACATGGACTTCTGAGCATTGGCTCAATCACCAGCATATTTTATGGACCAAATATTCCTAGAGCATGTGACCTGTAATTAAGCCACACGCCAAACCACACCCCTACCAGCCTATTACCTACAAACTGGTTTAAACTGTCCCACTTTGACGAACCCAAATAAATGGTCAGTTTACCTGGGAGGACATCTGCTGGGAGTCCTGGCAGGGCGGTATTTGCTGTCCATGCTGCCCTAGGAATTTTGATGCTTTTGAGTAAGGTCATGGTACAGGAGTATACAAATGTGTGCCCCCAGCAGCCCTGCAAATATACAGTGTATGTGCATCCAGACACAAATCCACCTTCAGCACCCCAAAACTGTGGTCCTATTAACAGCTGTCCTGCAATTAAGCACTTTTGCCCTCTCCTTCATTACACGCACACACATGGTATGCATCTTTCTGTGGCTGGGAGGGGGTGCTCATGAGGGGGCATTACAATGCTGGCAATTAGCCTTTTTTATTTTTACAGGTAATGGCAAACTCTACTGCCCCCCCCCCCTGCAGATGGCTGCCCTAGACACAGACCTAGGGTAGCCTAATGGGAAACACATGCCGTTGCCAGTATTTCATGAATTGGTTTTGGCCACCAATCTCTGCTCCACATGGCCACCCAGAGTTTGCAGGGTAGGTGGCTGCTCAGCACTGTTCCATGAGCCTCACTGCCCACAGACAGTGACGAGGCTCACAAACCAGCGTAGAACATGAAAGTAGGTAAGTAAGCAGGCACTGGGATTCAGGCCTCAGAGCAGGTATGCTGTGTGGTCATGCTTCAATCAGATGCCCCCTGCTTCAATTAGACCCTGCCCTATTCAGTGGACATCTAGTCTTATTTGACTGGAGGGTCACCCTAACCCTTTAACTGCCAGCTTACCTAGAGATGTGGTCACCCTCTGTTGCCAGGCCATTTTCACCATTCTATATATGTTTAACTGTGATTTTTGCTGGAATTTCCAGAGATTACCAGGAAAATAATATATTGTATTTTTGGCAACGTTTGGGCTTTGAAATGAAATGTCTTGTTTGTAATTTTTTCAGTGCTTTCTCAATACTTATGGAGTTTTTCAAAAAATCATATTGTGTGTAACGGCGCAATTTTTCCTGATTACGGCAGTACCACATATGTATTGGTAGACACACCAAACTGAAAAGAGTGCTTTATCAGATTTTCAAATAAAATATGCGCACTATGAATGGTTAAATGTAAAAAAACGGTGTGGGAAGGGGGGTCTGCTTTTTTTTTAAAAAATTAAGGGTTAAATCCTTAAAAATTAAAGAATAAAACATGTCATAAGGTTCCTTCCTCATCCAAAAAAAACAACCCTGGTAGACCAGGGAACAGAGGCTGGTCACCCCGACCCCCGGTTCTGAATGTTTCCAGCCTAGATAGCCTCCATTCTGCACATCCCTTGGCTTTGAGGATACAGGTAATAGGACCGACGGTAATGCTTGCTGGCAGATGACTTTCCAGCCCCTCCTGCTCAGAGACCTCTTACCAGTTCACAAAGAGTTAAGTGTAAAAAAAACACACACAGAAAAAGTCTTTTTGATTTTCTTTTTCTACCAACCTCAATTTCATCACCGATCGCTGCGCCAATCACTGACAGCCGGAAGTGAACGTGGTAGCCAGGTGTGGGGACAGGGGATTGGAGTCCCTTGCCCCCGCTTCCACCGAGAAGCCTTTCATACCGGCCGAGTGAGATGATGTAATCCCACTCTCGGTATAAAAGGCCCCACCCTGCAGCTACCACATGAGGCAGGGTACGGATGTTCTCTGCCTCGCTGCAGACACCCAGTGTTGGATCCCGGATGGAGGTAAGCTTTTTGTTTGCCCACAACAGGGTGGAAACGCCAGCTTCGTTAAGTTTAGCTGGCACTAAACATTGGAGAGACAGCTAAGTAAATTGTATGTAGCTGCAACTGAATGAAAAAAACACAAATAACACCTAAGTTTTCATCATATCTTAGTGCAGTTTTGATTTTTAGAGCAAACCTGGCTTTGGATAAATGTCAAGAAGTGGGTTGGGGTACTGATCAGTCTGCAGCCACACCACCTACCTCCACAATAATGAATGCCACGGGCAGGGCCAAATCAAATGTGGTGGGGGTCCCTGGGCAGAAAATCTCCTGGAGGTTACTAATAGAATTTTTAAGTAATAGTCAACTGCAAACCTCTTGACCCCGCCTGAAGATGCCTGCCAAGTGCCACCTACAGTCTGTGCCGATCTGTGGAATCCTGGCGCTTTAGCCCCCGAACCTCTTCTTCTCCACCTTTGTCAGACTCGGGAGGCATCCTCGGCTCTAATCCTTTCCACTGCTGCACTGGGCCTCCTCCCTCTGGCTGAAGAAATGCTAGTAGCTTGTTTCCAGTGGCTCCCCCCCTATGGGGACAGGGGAGCAAACTCCCAGCATTTTTTTCCACCGTGGGCTCCACATTCCTGGTCCCCTTCAAACTCCTTGCTTGCATTGCAAGCTAGAAAAGGCCTTGCCCAAGCCGATCTTGCTGCTTTGTAGAGGAAGCCACAAACAAGTCCATTTCGACCTTTACTGCAAGTTTGAAGTTTACTGTTGACTCCACTGGCATCTTCCTGCCTCAGCCTCTTGATGACCCTAGTAAAAGTGATGGAGGTCGCCTTAACATAGCAAGTGGTAGAGGCTCAGGGGCATGCATCCCTTGGGCACTCCAGCCTTTACCACCAGTGGTACACGCAACTAATAGTTGGGAAACACTGGTCCCCGAGATCCAACCAACTTGTCCCTACAGAGGAATACCCACAAAGAATAGGTGGGGATCTCTTTATTGTAGGGAGCTCTTTACTGCAGGTGGCATCAGGGCAGTGATTCTAGAGGAGCCTGATGTAATAATATGGAAAATCCAGGCCAAGCAAAGCCATCTCCACTAGTTTTTTTGTAACACATCAGATTTTTTAGGTGCCCATATTGATGTACTGATTACATTACTTTATTTAAGGGTTTTAAAGTGATATTTTAAAAGCAAGCTTCAACTGTCCTTTATTTAGTTTAGCAAATGGTAAGACCTGAATATGCTCAATGTGGGTGGGATTGGTTGCGTGACACACTGATTATTTTTGCTCACATTTTACAAAATCAAAGCTGGCACTTCTAAAAATAAGATCCCACTAACAAATGATCCACGCTGAGGAAAAAAAAAAGGCAACCGGAAAAGTCCTCCCGGACTCTTTATAAATCCCCCCCCCCCCAAGCGTCTGTCATGCGTGCCATGTGTGGTTCTAGGGAGCCCCTTCCCCTTAGTAATATACCCAGACATCTATTACCATCGCTGTACAAATGTTTTCAGCTCCTGAAGCTTTGTCACCCGCTTGGCTGCTCAAAAACAAAGCCATCCTTTGTCTGCCTTCAGACTTCTTCCCCCTGTCACTGCGCAGAGCGGAGATGGGACAGATGCCCCTCTCCTTCAAAGCAAGTCGTATGCCATTGACTGGAGGCAGGACAAGGGTTAAATCTACAGGGCCATCGTTCCAGGAAATTCATGTGTCAGTATTATCAGCTTCATGATGACATAAATAAGAGGAATATTGTGTAATCACATCCTAACACTAGTGGCAGGAACACAGCCTGGATGACGGCTCGAGTGGCATATTACAGCTTGCACACCAAATATTTCCGCGAATAAGACAGGAAGAACGTTCTTTTTATTACCGAGGCCCTAGGCTCAAATCATGCCTGTCAAAATGACAGCAGGGATAAAAAAAAAAAAAAGTTTCTCAAGGATCTCACAGCTCACCTTCCTGCATCACAGCTAGGTCTGGTGCTAGCAAGTTATGAAACTACAATCAGGAAGGAGGAAACCTAACTCCTTATTTACCAGCCGTGTGGCCACAATAAACTGTGCAAAGAAAACCAACATGCGGCATCTCGCAGTCCAGTAGGACTCCCCCCCTCCTTTGTACAACTTCCTATATATAACCAGCATACTGAGAGTTATGGCCCACTTCCATGAACAGATAAATTAGCTGTTCATTGAGTGAGTAAACGTACGTTTCAAGCAGACTTTGCGTTTGATGGCTAATTGTTCGTTAGTGCCATCGTTCATGAGATCGCTTGTGCTGTGCACCCCACGTCCTATTTGTGGTCGATTGCTTTTTCCACATATCAACAGTCGGCGACCAAGAAATTTGATGTCAGTCAAAGCAATAAGATGCTCAAACAAAGAACAAATTGTCGCTTGTTGGAACTTCTATTGATTCATTCTAGTCTGATTTTTCATTCACAAACCGATCTGTGTAAATGAGCCATTGTCAGACTACTGGGTAAGAACCCTGATTGCGGAGACTAAGAACCGACTCAACTCTTGACCAGGAAGCCTGGAATCTAAGGACCAACCTGGTTTTCACTAGAGCCTCTAAAGTTGAGGATAGGCTGGGCTGTGGGAAGGCCCCAGGTCAGGCAACATAGCAGTGGGTATTGCCAAGTTCTGGGTAGAGGACAGACCAGAGCAGGACTGGAGACATGGGACGGTCAAGCTGAGGTCGTGGGAAGCCAGAACTGGATCGAAGTAGTAACAAGCCGAGGTCGTGGGCAGACAGAACTGGATCGAAGTAGTAACATGCCGAGGTCGTGGGCAGCCAGAACTGGATCGAAGTAGTAACAAGCCGAGGTCGTGGGCAGGCAGAACTGGATCGAAGTAGTAACAAGCCGAGGTCGTGGGCAGCCAGAACTGGATCGAAGTAGTAACAAGCCGAGGTCGTGGGCAGCCAGAACTGGATCGAAGTAGTAACAAGCCGAGGTCATGGGCAGCCAGAACTGGATCGAAGTAGTAACAAGCCGAGGTCGTGGGCAGGCAGAACTGGATCGAGGTCAAGCTGAGGTCGTCAGGAGAACAGGAGCGTAGTCAAAAATCAAGCCGGGTCGGTACACAGGAATGGGAGACTAAAACAAGCAGTAGAGAAGACCAACTGGCAATGCAGGTCAGGGCTCGCCAGTATTTAAAGGCCTCTGCACATGCGTATAATCGAGCGCAGTTTAGTGCGCATAATTGCGCCGCAACAACAGATTGTGCTGCTACGGCTGACAGCACATGTGCATGCGCTTACTGCCCATACTATGTATAGTGCACAAATGCAAGAGCACGGGAAACCTTGGCTCCCTCTGCTGGGGAACAAGAGGAATAGTCCAGCCATTAATGATGCTTTCTTTTAACGCAGAACAAATCCCGGAATTGCGACTTTCCCGATTTGGGATGCCTTGCTGTGTTAAACCCCAAGATCGCCCATAGAAACTCACCTCTCCCTGGTCCTATAGCACATGAGGTGCATATGTAATATTCACCGAATGGCTCTGTTTATGGCACTTGGAAGCAAGAGCAGGCACATCCCCAGCATCTGGCGCTCTCCCAAACCCAGCGATCTGCACGGCCCAGAGATGCGGCCGTCTGACGTTTATATCGGCAAGGGAGCCAGGAAGGTGAGTTTTGTGGCACCCTGGGGGAGGGTGGTTCACACAGTGGGACATCCAGATTTGGGATTCCCCACGGGAAGCCCAGGACTGGCCCTGGAATCTTTTTGTTACCAGGGCCAGCATCGTTGGGTTTTGTTCCACTTTAAGTGTTGTTGAAGAGGAAAAAACCTGAGATTTTCACTATCCCGGGTTTTGTTCCCTCCCTCACAAACTGTGATGCCCCGCTGAGTTTTCATGTAAATGCACCTTCCGGCACATGAGCGGGCCATTGGCCAATCACCAGCCCGTGTTCCATTCGGCTTTTACTATGCGTCGAGTGTTCCAGCCGATTCCCAGGAATATACACAGCGAAACCCACTTATAGAATCTAGGTTGGTGGGTGCTCCCCTTTTATCCGGACCAACACCCATTCTAAGGGCACACAGTATGTCTCTGAATATATTAGAATTCATCCGGCTGCTTCTGTCCTGTGTAACATCATCAATTAACACTAGTGACCCAGTGCCACTGGCAGCCATGTATGCCCAAGCCTTCACACTGCCTCCCTCTGCTGTGTTTTACAGATGATGTGCTATGCTTTGGATCATAAGCTGTACCGAACCTTCACCATACTTTACTTTTTGGTAGAGGTTGATCTTGGTTTCATCTGTCCAAAGAATGAGGCTTATGAGTGGCTTGCACCATGCTGTGCCCCCCCCCCCCCCGGATTTACTTTCATGCAGTCTGCTCTTTATGATAGATTTGGATATTGATACGCCTACAACCTGGAGAGTGTTGTTCACTTGGTATAACGAAGGAAGTGCCCACACCTACCCATGAAGCAGCTTGTCAATTGCCCAATTACTTTTGGTCCCTTTAAAAACTGATGACACATGTTAAGGAGCTGAAACTCCTAAACCATCCATCCAATTGAAAGCTGAAGGTCTGACAATGACAATGTTTATTATATAACTATAACTTGAATATGTTTCAGTAAATAGGTAAAAAAAAATTGTGTCAGTGTCCAAATAACTATGGACCTAACTGTATGTTATGTAGAAAAATGTAGTGATCAGTGTCTGAATAGCCTATAGGGGGCTGCTGTTAATAAATATAAAAAATATATACCCTTACCTCATTGGTACCTTGCCGATAATGTGCCCTATGGCAGGAAAAATTACAACAGAAATTTGTTTTTGTACTTTTTTGTTTGTTAAAGTTAAAATGCTGATTCAGGCTGCAATTCACCAAATAATTAGCATGACCAAACAAGATGATTGGTGTTTGCATTGTGAGGGTTCCCTGGATAAATAAGGACGAAAGAAATAAAACGGTCACCCACATTTATAGCATTGCACCATAAATCTCTTTCTAGCTGCTCATGGGCTCGGGATTCAGAAAAAGTCGGGATCTGTTTAATGAAAAAGCGGCCAAGTGTTCTCATGTGTTCAGCTTCCACCAAGCAGCACTTCTCTGTGCCTTTTAACTGCTCAAGAGGCTACAAGAGACTCACATTGACGTCATTAGATAGAAAAACACTGAGAAAAGGCATTTTGTTTTAGTCTACAAAAAAATTGCATCCTGATGAACCACAGCAACACCAACCAAAAGGCTGCTGGTAGGACAATATTTAGGGACAATGCATGTAGGGACCAGGGAAGTTTATAGGCAAAATAACGCTCAGTGCGGGAGGGTAAAAATGTAGCCCCCCTCCTCACCCACCTATTGGTGCTGCTACTGTGCCATACAGGTATGTGCCATTCTGTGCCTCTACCTTAGCAGCAGGCAGCGCCCCATCCCCATGGCTGAGCCCAATATGAAGGGATGATGGCCTGTACCACTAACAGGGGCCCCGACTCATCTGCAGAAAACAGGATGACTAGAATATGGTTTTGTCACCCAGGGTGCTCGCCCTCCCCTAGAAACAGCTCTGGTAGGGGCCTACCTAGTGCTGCATGCACAACTTGAGCACAGGATTCCCTTATAGGCCAAATCAAGCTTAAAGTCCCAGCTTCTAGTAACCTCCCAACTAATACAACTCACCTGCCACCCCCCTCTCCCCGCTTGCCAGCGGAATGTTGGGTGGGGACGCTCTGTGCACTTGAGTGACAGTCAAGTAAATTCAAGAGCTGCCTCCAGGAACAGCAGGCTGCTGCACAGTTACAGTTGTTTCAGCCCTGGCCTGGTATTTCCACTTTTTGTTGCAAACAATTGCCACGTCTGACCATGTCTAAGAGCCAAGCCTTGTTGCTGACTATTGCCACAATTGATCACATCGCAAGCGCAAGAGAGGCCTTAGTGCGCTTCCCTGAAGGCCAAGACAGGATTAGCATTTGCTATGTAAAGGGAGCCTCTGCCACCTGATCACTGTGGTCATTGCGAGGCCGATGGAGTAACCTAGTAAATATCAGATTCGTAATGAGGATAGGAAGAGGCTCCTATTTACAGCCCCAGGAGCTGCTTCCACTGCACAGCATCAATATCAGACTGGACAGCAATGACAGGGCCAAGATCATCGGCAGTGTGCAGCAGGGGGGGTGGAATAAAAAATGCTGGTAGCACTGGAAACAAGTTACAAGTATCTCTTCATGCAGAGCGAGGAGGCCCGGAGCAGCATTGGTGAGGATTGGAGCAAAGCATGACCACTGCGTCCAACAGAGGTGGAGAAGAAGAGGGTTGGCGGTTGGGCAGCAAGCTGATGCATCACCTGCATCCTTGCACCATGCACGCACCCCTGTCGCAGCCAGATCGCTCTGCATTGAAGTCAATGAGAGCTGTTTGCTGAAAGGTATAAACACGGCAAAGGGCTCTGATTGGCCTGAAAGCCTGTGAAGCGCCGTTGGCCAAAGTTTTTCAGGCAAACTGGAAGGGGGGGGGGGGGGGTTAACACAACATGGGCACTCCAGGGATAACACGTGATTCCGTCATCCAGCGATGGGGCAAGCATGGGGGTGTCCATCATACTGGCTTTACAACCCCCCCTCCCCCCCCAACAAGCCTTCTCCATTTATGCATGCTGACAGGGCATGCCCCTTCCATTGGGGGGGGGGGGGGGATTGGGGGATTGTGAGTAAATATTTTTTACATTAAAAAAAAAATATGTACACAAAACAGAAAAAACCCCACTCCACTCACAGCAGCCTAAAAAGAGTCCCTGTACCCCAACCACCCGCAGTAGCCCCCAGTTCAGGTCCCCATTGATTTCTATGGGGTTCGGAGTCAAGTTTGGGTCCCAAGCCGAACTTTCTACTAAAGTTTGGTCAAACCTAGGCTTCCACAGGTTCGCTCATCCCATATATAACCAATCGATCTCAAGTATTTCCCATTAACCAAATCAACACGCAACAGTCAAACAATAAACTTGCTTTGTTTATTCCAGTGCAAAATGCAGATAACACTTGTGCTTACATCAAAACCTCTATATAGTACCTGTTAGGACGGCCATAGACAATGAAGGCTCAAAGAGACCAAAATGGCTTTATTCACATACTACACATGACCATCTTAAATCCAGAGCCTTTGATGTGTGCAGCAGCTCATAGACCCCAGAAAATCTGCACATTCCCCAATATGCTCTTTGGAAATTCTGATCACCCCAAAAAATAAAATTATAATAACCTTTTATTAATTATAAAATGGTGGAATGACAGTACAGAAATAGTCTATTACATATGACTTGCACAGCTGACCCGATACCACCCGCCAATGTGCACAGAGCAGTGGATAAAAACAGGTTCAAGCTCAGTAACAAATTAGGTTTCACAAAATAAAATGCAGCCAGAGGTGCACCAATAGGTCACTTTGTGATTTAAAGGAGAACTCCAGCCTGTTTCAACCAGTCATGTCTTGGGTGGGGCTAATAAAGTCAGTGACAGATGCCTGCTTCTAGCTTTCACATTTAGGTGGGGAGTCTGATCATCTAGCTTTCATTTCCCAGCCAAGCTTATGCTGTCACAGGCTAAAAGCCCCATCATGCCCTTCATGCCCAGCCAGAGAGGTGCTACTATGGAGGATCCCGCAGCCCTATAAATGCAGGAGGTGAAGCCCTTCCAGTACCCAAGTCTCCTAAATGGCCATGGAATCCAGCATTCCCTTATATCCAAACCCTGTCCCTATAAGAGATGGAGGAAAGATCAAAATGACTGAATTCATTAACAATTAAAGGGGCAGTACAGGCAATAGTAATGATAAGGCAGCAAAGAAAAAAAGCCTCCCCTCAATTTCTTGAAGCACACTGTAAATGCTTTAGCAAGTCTCCAAAGTTTCCCCCACAGTTCAATCCAATTTCTTCATGACCACGCACAAGTGTGGGAAGCCTTGGTGGTCACGCTTGCCAGGCTCACTCACATTGGAAGCACTGAGGAACAGAGGCGGCTGTGGGAGGGGCAAACTTTGGAGCATCTACAGCCTGCTGCAGGAAATGGAGGGGAGGTACATGGGACATGCTTCAAGTGACCGTCTTCCTGCCTTATTAATGCCATTGTGGCTGTGGGAGGGGCAAACTTTGTAGCATCTACAACCTGCTGCAGGAAATGGAGGGGAGGTACATGGGACATGCTTCAAGTGACCCTCTTCCTGCCTTATTAATGCCATTGTGGCTGTGGGAGGGGCAAACTTTGTAGCATCTACAACCTGCTGCCTGCTGCAGGAAAGAAGGGGAGGTACATGGGACATGCTTCAAGTGACCGTCTTCCTGCCTTATTAATGCTATTGCCAGCACTGTCCAAAATTCAAATCAAAAGATCTGCCATAAACACTTATGAAACTCCTAGGTCGCTGAGTAAACTCCCCTTTCCCTCGTCCTACGGCGCATGGGCGGGCTCTCATCCAATCAGAGTGCTTAGATAGGAGCCAAGGGCACCAGCATCCCTGATACCCTTTAAAGCGGACCCAAAGTCAAAAAAGTTTACTAAATTGCTACCCTAAAGCCCCCCTCTGGCAAAAACTATTTGATAGGGCTTAACTTCATGGAATAACAGGCCGATTCTTTGCTGCTGAACTGCAGGGGAGCGGCCATCTTGCCACACACATAAGCATGAGGGGAAAGCTGAGCCAGCCGAAGCCCACACCAAACAGAGAGATAAATGTCTCAGAAACACGGGCAGCTTGTATATTATGTTATATGAACACACACCAAATAACCTGCTTCTAGAGAGTTTGTGTGTGTGAAGGGAAACCTACAACAATGTTTCCTTATCATGGTTCACTGGACTCTGGATTTATGGCACATCTTTCAGTCAGTGTATCTTGTAAAATGATACATATCTTTCATCTGTGCAGCAGAGCAATATGTCATCACAGCTGATGGATTTCTACTAGAAATAAAGGAGGATTGCACTGATATGTGAGGCAATTTTTACTGTGGCATTGGGTTTTTATATAAGCTGGATTCGTTTATGTGGCAAGATGGCCGCTCCCATGCAGCATCCAATCTGCCTGCTATTTAATAACATTTGCATGGAGTTAAGCCCTCTCAAATAGTTTATGTCACTGATTACCAGAGTGGGGCTTTAGGGTGCAATTTACTGAGCTTGTTTTTTTTACTTTTGGTCTGCTTTAAAGTGACTCTGTCAGTGGATTCAGGGAGACAGTAGAAGACTTCAATAATTGCAGCAGAAGGTAGGCCACTATTAGAATCAAAAGGCTATCCAGATTTATTCTGGGACATTTATGCTAATATAGTTATTGCTAATTATGCTCATATAGTGGGGTTGGGAGTTTTATGTATGTGATGTTTCTTCAGAAGATCAGACATGGTGATCACATCTGATTAATGGAGTTCCACTTTAAACCGGACCTTCAGCATTTAGTGAAAAGCCCAAACCCATAAAAAACTATTCCCCAGCATCTAAAATCAATTTATTTTACATTTTTAGTCACTTACTTATTATTCTTTCTGGCACTGGGCTGCAAATCTGTTCAGAACTCTAGGGTATGGGCACTGCCATCTTGCCTTAAGAAGCATCACATACTGAGGAGAGGAGGGGGCAGGGGAAGTGCAGCGGCATTTCTGTGCTGCTGCCACCAGTTTCTATGAACAGTCATCTCAGTGGGGGGGAATAAAGCATGTGCTCAGAAAAAGTAAGAAAAGCAAAAAAAATCCAGCAAATCACCTTACCATTTATTTGGGCACAGCCCAAGGTAAAGAAAGCCCTCCGGCCCTACCATTATAATTCCCTTACAAGCCTTTCTGGGTATATAGCTGTGCTGACAGTAACCCCAGAAACCCCAGAATTGGTCATTTAAAGGAAACCTAACCCCACCTTTGTGCCAAAGAGGCACCTGATTCACATGGACACAAAACCACCTAAACCCCTTATGCCATCGGTGAACCCTGCATTAGAGATATATACATCTTTACCTAGCAGTGCACCATCCGAGGGCGGTACCAGAGGCAAAGATTCAAAATGATGCCCCCACCTGTTCTAAGTCCCCCCCTTGGCGCCTCCCTGACCTGCTGCACCTGGGGCAAGTGCCCCTCCTGCTCCCCCCTATGCAGCTTTTTTTCTGACCACCTTCATAAAAAGCTCCATGACTGATTTTAACTTACTAAGGATCTTTAACTGTAGAGGCATCCTATATCAGAATCACCAGAAAAGATTGTTAAAAGCACCTAAAGTCATTTTTGACTATAGGTCTGCTTTAAATAGAGTTTACGTAGGTGTCATCAATCCATAGCTGGTAACCAACAACAAATAAATTCTGTGACACCATAGTAAAAAATATGGAGCTAAATCTCCCCCTTGAGGTCACTGATGGCAAAAGGAACATTATAGTGGCTGTGTGTTCTCCACTTTCCGAAACAAAAAAATGTGGAATTTAAGGGAACCCAGACTATAAGCCTCCAACATGGCACATGGGGTTAAAACATGGACCATAAGGTCCCCTCTCTATTTGTCAATCGAACTTTCTTTGTCCACTAGCCAGGGGATCACTTTAGGACCAGCATTAGAAAAGCAGCTGACGAGGAGAAACTGTTCACATTTAATTTAGGTTCACTTTAAAGTCTACCTCTTGTTTGGGTTAAAAAATGTCTCCCTCACACACCAAGAGGCCAACTTTTCACTTTTAGATGTTGCTTTTGGCAGTGATGTGGGTGGTGCTCCAGAATCTACCACAAAGTGGTCATGTCTCCTCCAGGTCAGAATATATAGGATGGAGGTCACAGGATTCCTAGCCCAGCAGTTGTTTTAAAATTTAGCTTAAAGGGTTAAATTTGCCCCATGTTGGCTGCCAAGGTCTGCATCTTTTATTCACCAGCCCATTGCATTTAGAGATCAACCCTTCTGAACTTGAGCCTTTCTGCTGACTCCATTTTCAGGGTCCCCTGTTTGGATTCACCGTCCCCCATAGAGATTCATACAGAGCTGATGGCTCCTCCTAGAGTGGCCCAGCACAAGGAAGATAGTTTTGCTTGGTCTTGTTGGAAAATATAAAGCAAACTGAATGAAAGATGCCGCTCCTCACAGCCAGCATGGGGAGAGCAGAAAGCAGGCTAAATTAACTCTTTACCCGGAATGTCTCTAACATTTTCATGTCTGGAGACTGGGTTGTGTTTTTACCAAAAGTTATGTATTTTTCATAGACATTGAAATCGTATTTGTTATTCTAAACACAAGCATGGAGTTTGGCTCTACATTGGGATTTGTGACTCAGGGTTGCCATCCGCTGTCAAGGTTTAGGTTAGGTCCACCAGCTTGGTCCAAAGCAGCACCTGAGATCATAGCGCAGCATCCAGCTCTGCACAGACGTGTAAACAATATGTGCAATCCGCAGTCACTGCGAATAACAGTACCAAAAACATATTTACTACCTAACTGTAATAAAGCATCAGCTTTCTAAATCGATTGGTGAATGACCTAGCTTTTCAACACTTAGATTGCTAAGCTTAAAGTGCACCAATACCCAAGTGGATCGGCCAGGGAATCCGATCCCTCTCCGCGAGGCATCCAAAATCAGGATGCCCCGCTGTGTGAAAACCCCCCAGACGCCCAGAAACCTTTCCTGGATCCCAATCCAACGGCGCATTCGCAGGCCGCATCTCGCACGTCTCTCTAGCAGGGCGCATGCCCGCGCAGGTTATTTGTGAATGCCGGTGCGTGCGCGCCCCCTGTTAGAGTTAAGTGTAAGATGCGGCCGCCAGCGTGTTTGGACGCCACTTGTACGTGCATACCACAGCGGCTCCGAACGCGCTGATTGGACGAGCGGCCGCACTTGCGCCGTAGGAGAGGGGTGAGGTGAGTTTTATCGGGCTTTCTGGGGGGTTTCACGCAGCGATCCCGATCGGGGTGCCCCGTGGAAGTGGACCAAAACCCAGGATAGTGAAAATCCTGGGTGTTGGTCCACTTTAAAGAGGAACTTCACAGGCGAGTTCAAGTTACACTCCTTGGCATATCCCGAATTGGAATGCAACACTGTATAAGACCCCCAGGAAGCCCCGATTCGCTCATCTTCTCCTGGAGCCCTCGCCGTGCCTCTGTGCCGTGTGCACGCCTAAGGCCTTTCTGAATGGGAGTCGTGGGCATGCCACAGCTAGAAGGTGAGCAGGTGATGTGGCTAGCGGTGCACTCAGCTCCTTACACCGCTGCTCGGATGCATAGCCGTCAGCAGAGCAGAGTGAAAGCTAGTGCACGGATTGGCTGAGCGGGACACTCAGTCAATCGGCGTGCTTGTTCTTGTCCGAGTCATGGGAGCAACAGGAAGGTGAGTGTATGGAGCAACCTGCGAGGGGATACACACAGTGGGGAATCCCAATTTGGGATGCTGCCGCATAGAGGAACAACACACCAAAAGGTCAAAATTGGGTGTGCTGTTCCTCTTTGAAAATAAAAGCCCTCACCAAGCTGACAGCCAGCAGGCTTGATCCCTTGTAATTTCCAGTTGTGGCATTATCAAGCTTAAATTTGAGACTGTGCTCCTGTCTGGCCTCCAGCAATCATGGCATATTAGCGGTGGATGCTCAAACAATTTGCCCCAGGCTGGCGGGTAAGTGATGAGTTTTATTTACTTGACTAGACAGGTACATGAAAAACCCCTTAGCTTTGCTCCTAAAGGGGACCTACAGATATAATAAAGCCTCTATGCTCACAACAATGCACTTTCAGCCTGCAATACCTCACCAATCACAGGCAACGGGACACCTAGAAGCTGCCTACCTCACTTTAATGCAGGGAGTATAGCCTACAAAATGGTCAGGTCTGATCAGGGCTGGCCAGGTCTGAGGATAGCGCCCATAGAAACACACACACAAAATGGAAAGTGAACTACAGTGGAAACACAGAAAAGAGGAATGCAGAAAAGGTCGAAGGGGTGGAGGATGACTGTGGGAAAACTATAGAGAGAGAGAAACAATGTTTGAGGGAATGAGATCGAGATGGAAAAATGCAGAAACTCAAGGGAGTGGAGGAGAAAGAGAGAAAGTGAGTTGAATAGGTAAAGATAAAAATTAGGAGGGCAAAAAAAAGAGAAGAGAAAAAAGAAAGAAAGAGAGAGAAAGAATTAAAGAGCGTGAGAGAAATAATGAGTGAGTGAGAGAGAGAAACAGGGGAAAGAAACTGTAAGAGATTCAGGCCCAAAAGGAGGAGAACCGGCAAGTCCCACTACCCAAAAGAGACATCCCAAAGGGACAATAAAGACGAGTAGGGAGGTGAGGGGAGACAGGAGGAAGGTGACAACAGAAAGATGGTGGGAATTTAGATACGACATGAAAAAAGGGAGAATACGAAAAGAGAGTAAAATGGAGAATGATCAAATCACGAAAGAAAAATTCAAGAAGGAAAAAGGCAAAAAATGATGATAAAAAAAGTGCAAAAAAGAAAGAAATTTTGAAAAGAGGGGCCTACTGGTCCAGCTGAGACCCCTTACAGAGAGGTTATGATGGCACTGCGCGCACACACCCCAAAGGCCGGCCATGGGTCTGATCACTGACAGTGACAATGCATTTGTAGATACTTGTCCTTGTGCTTTTTTTTTTTAATTTTAAAAAATGTTGCGTTATACTTCACCTGCTTATTTTGTGGGACAAGAGCAATAAAAACCCTAAAGTAAGACTTGATGCAAATAATCTGCCATCCAGAAAACTACAAAAAATACAAGCCCCAAAATCCTACTGACAACATATCGGCTTCCTGCTTATACCTGCAACCCTAAAACCTCCTGTTACCCCTCTCTCACACCATTAGTAGGTGAGGGCGGATGTCATGTTACCATGAATTCCCAATCTGAAAATAAAGCCCTAACCTAGAAACATGTTAACCTAAACGTTACTTAAACCAAGTTTTTTCTTTAACGGTGTTGGTCCTGCAGACAAAGAATAAGAACAAGTTTGGGGGGTGCATTCAGAATGCTGGAGCCCCCCAAAACAATTCATTTGTAGATACTTGTGTCCTTGTGCTTATTTTTCTTTAAATTTTTTAAAATGTTGCTTTATACTTCACCTGCTTATTTTGTGGGACAAGGGCAATAAAAACCCTAAAGTAAGACTTGATGCAAATAATCTGACATTCTTCAATTTCAAGAGAACCATTTTCTTTTTTTTTTCAATTTGTTGGCCATGAGATTCTACTGCAGCCCTCAGGCTTTCTCATTATGACAGTGCAAAAGCGCCAGCTAGAGGCAAAAAGAAAAAGTGCAGTAGGAGCGTAGCTATAAGGCTATAAGGCTATGGGGAACCTTTTCTAGGATATAGGAAGTTTTCCAGGAACATACACACTTCATAGGCAGGTTGAACTCAAATGCTCTAAATTCTCAAACAAAACCAAGGAACATTGTTCCTTAAAAAATACCATAGGTAAAAGTTCAGAATCCCATAGGGTTCCTCATTTAAATAAGGAATTTTAAATTCCTTTGATACAGGGCAAGGCCATCCATATCATCCTGGTATCTGCTAGGTGCAGCCAAGAGAACAAAAAAAGGCACATGGTGGTCCCAGTTACACTGCACCCAGTAAGGTACCATGAAAAGTGCTCAGGATATCTAGGAGCACGTAACAGAGGATCATCTGGGAATGAAACACCTCATTCACACAAGGTTTTTGTTGCGTTTAGGGATGATCCTCCTGTAAGTGCGACGTTCGGAGATGTTGCGTTTCACTTTCACCAACGGGGAGTTTTCTGGGTTGAGGGAAGGGCTTGAGTAGGATCGCTTTAATCCACCATTCTCCCCTTCGATGGCGTCAGGCTCCGTCAGCCGAGACTCAAACACCTGGAGATCTTCACAGCTGCTCTCCATACGCACGGCTAGAAGCTTTACATACGTTTCATATTTCAATTTCTAGGTAGAAGAAAAGTAAAAATGAGGTGAAGCTCTTGAATTTCATGGCCCCCACAGCAGTGACTGCATCAATCAGCACCTCTGCTAACACAAAGGTGCAGCTTGATAATGCTTGTGGCAACATCTATGTTCCCAGAGGTACTGATAAGTAAACAAGCGGTTTCAGCAGAAAACTACAAAAAATACCCCAAATCCTACTGACAATATATCTGCTTCCTGCTTATACCTGCAACCCAACCTGCAGGTTCAAGGTTAGTGCAAGCCTACCTAAAACCTCCTTTTACACCTCTCACACCATTAGTAGGTGAGGATGGCTGTAACGTTACCATAAATACCCCATCTAACCTATAAACACGCTAACCTAAACCAGACCAACACCCGTTTTTAATTTGATGGTTGTTGGTACAGGGTACAGTTCCATACCATCACTATACAAGTGCCTCTAAACAGGGTGCTATTGTGGCTCAGGACAGGGTTAACTGTCCAGACAGCGTCCTGCTTCTCCGCTGCTTACAAAGGAGAATGTTTGATAACTAAGGACAGTGAGGAGGACACAGGGCAGGGACTGTACGCCACACATTAACAATCCCTCCACGGTAGTGAGAGAGGGGACAGGCTGGAAGAAAGGCACCCCACTCACTAGAAAAGCCGCGCTACTGAAGTTATTAACCGATCAATATTCCAGCAATCACTATAACAGATAAACAAAGTCCAGCGCAGGAGTCAAAAAACCGTGTCAGAAACAGTCAAGACAATAAACAAGTATGGCTAAATGAATAGCATGACTCCGCGGGATTGGTAACAATAAGGCAGACTTGTATCTTCACTTCTTTGTAACTCTAATAAACTGTCACCAGCTGTGCTCTTCAATAAAACAGTGTATCCCAGCACCAGACCTTTAAATACACGTACCAGATAGCTTCTTTAGGTAAAGCTTATAATCTCCAAAAACAATCTCCTCAAGTCGCTCTCCTTTTTATAATAAACCGGTATCTTCACACAATTATACCTCCGTATGAAGCTTCCCCATACGTTTTAATATATATTGGGGAAAAAGCAAAAAACAATGCACATAGCGTGACTCCGTTTAACAAGTAAAGTGCTTCTATATTTATTGTGCTTACCACATAGTAGAATTAAAATTGCATTGGTTATTAAAATCCAGGTACATCATAGACAGGAACAGAACAGGAAGCAGCGTTGCCTTTCAGTTCCCCTGTATTCTAAGTATGTCACACACCCCGCTTCAAGAATCCATAACATGTGGGTAATATCGTCCTGAAGAGGCGTTCCTGCAGAGATGATAGTAAAAAGAAAGCCCCTCCCTGATCCATAAATACCTGGGCCCTCCCACTCATCACCCAGTTTTCCATCTCTGCAAGACGGCGAGCAAGTCAGAAGATGATGCCTCCTCCTTGCACAGGGGGAGTTAAGGTAGCCGGGGTTGCCCCCGGCCTGTTTGTTCTTATATTTCCGCTCGGCCTTATGTTAACTAGGGGTTCCAGTTTTATTAAGTTATATGCCTCCTCAGCTTTGGCTGTGGGCCCGAGCGAGGGTATACGGGCACCCATGGTGCTGAGGAGCTCTGCTCCCTCCCCGTGAGACCCTATCAGAGAGGGTAGGCGGTGGTTCCGGGTTGGTGATCCCGGTTTGGGATGCCCCGTCCCTGAATTTTATCCCGGGGGGGGGTCCCTCCTTAGTTCCCTTAGGGGTTGGGGTTCTCTATCCTTCCCTTCTCCCTATCCCCTGTGTGTGTGTGTCTGTGTTTTTACTTTGTTTGTGTTTCTTGTTTTTTCTCCGTTATGGCCCCTTAAGACTCGCTCTTTCAGGCGTGAGGTAAATCACCTCACGCCTGTGTCGAGGGGGGGGCGGGACCGGGCGGCGGCGCATTGCCGCGGCCCGATTCCCCTTCCTGACCGGCTCCTTACCGGCGGGTGCTCCGCTAGGCGGAGGCACCCGCCTGGAGCTGTACTACCGGCGCCGCGGCGGCGGCGGCGCCGGTTCAATGTGCAGGAACCTTGCGGTTCCCGCTCGTTCACTCATGGAGGGAGGGGGGCGGGGCCGATTCGCGGCGCGTCACCGCGATCCCGCCCCCTCCCTATCATTACCTCAGCGCAGCGGCGCTTACTGGTGCCCTGACGGGGGGGGGGGGGGGGAGCTGCGTGATGGCGCTGATCGCGCCTTTTTCTGGCCACGCCTGCGTTCTTCCTCCTCCCTGCCTTCTCCTCAGAGGATCCTTCCCGCCTTGTTTCAAGTCGATCCCTGGTTCCATAACTGTGAGTGGCCCAGTGGGCCAGGTTTTTCTTGAGTCCTTATATGTATATATATATTTATGGGGTGACATTATGCCAATAAGGGTCCCTTGTGTTTTTCAGGCGGAGGTCGTCTGGGACGCTTCATCTTTGTGATTAGAGGGTCTTTCCCGGTCCTAAATTCCTGGGTTCCATTAGAAATTCCTCCCACTCGGGACATTAAAGGGGCATCCCGGGTTGCTTATTGGCGTAATTCCCTGGGTCATTGCGACTATTAAAAGTTCACCTGATGGAGGCATCCCCGGATACTGGGGCAGGGACCCCTTCGGGGCATCCCAAAAGATGCATGTTGTGTGCTGCATCCATTTCTGGGGACGATGTATTGCTTTGTATACCTTGTGCACAGCAAACTATTGCGCGGCAGTCCGGACCCCAGGCGTCTGGGTCAGCACCGCCGGCCGAGTCATCTCAACCTCCCACCCTGACACGCGCTCCTTCTGACGTTGTCATGGGTAGGGATCTGCAATCTGAGATGTGCGCCAGATTGGCCAACCTTGAGAGAATTGTTTCCAGTTCAGTCGCCCGTAAGGCTCCGGCGAAGAGGAAGCATTTGTCTCCGGCTGCGCCGGTTGATGTTCTGGATGAGTTTAATAATCTGGATTGGTCTGATTATTCTGGGCTAGAGGAAGGTGAAGTTTCTGAGGGTTCAGAGGTCTCGGACGACGAGCAGTCTGCTGGCGCTGATGCGGAGTTTAGTGAGTTTGGGAGATCCTCGGATTCTTCTCACGCCCTGGCGCTGATGTTGGAGGTTCTGAATATCTCCCCCCCCGAGGTGGCGTCACAACAGGAGGGTGAGTTGTTTGAAGAGTCCAGGCCCCGCTTGGAGTTTCCTACGCAACGGCACTTTGACAAAATCATTGACAAGGAATGGGACAGGCCGGCTAGGCTCCCTGGTATCCCTCAAGGGTGGGATAGGAAATATCCTTTCCCTTCGGAGGCGGTTAAGCGCTGGGCTTCCCCACCCGAGGTCGATGCTCCGGTTTTGGGATTGTCTAACTCCTCGGTTTTAAATAGACCGGATTGTTCCACCCTTAAGGATGGGGAGGATAAACGTATTGATCAAATGGCTTGTCATGGCTTTTCTAGCATAGGGTCAGCCATACGGCCTGTGTGCGCCTCAGAGCTTATGGTGCTGGCTGCCAGGTCTGTGGTCAGGGACTTGTTGACCTCTTCCGGGCTTCGCCCTGGTAGTGCCGAGTTCCTTAGTCTCAAACGGTGTGAGTTGTTTTTATCTTTTGTTTTAACAGCCTTGGATGACACTTTGATGATGTGTGGTAGGACATCGGCTTTGTTGGTGACTATTCGGCGGTCAGTGTGGCTGCGCCAGTGGGCGGCCGATTTTATGTCTAAAAAGTCTCTGACGGCTTTACCCTTTGTTGGCTTGAGGCTCTTTGGTGAAACTTTGGACTCCGTCACCAAGGGTGGTAGGTTGCCTCAACGTAAGAAGCAGCGCCGTCCCTTTCGGGGGGCGCCTGCCTTTACAACTTCCTTTCGTGGAGCCAGATCTGGCAGAGGCTCTGCATTTCCCTCTTCCAGAGGAGATTCCGGAACCAGGGGCAGAGGGCGTGCCCGTTCTGGATACAGTTGGGGCTCTAAGCCCAAACCGGCTGTTAAGCCAGTTCAGCAATGAGGGGGCGCCCTCACCCTTGCGGGTGGGGGGACGGCTGAGACACTTCTCCCAGATCTGGGATCAAGAAGTCTCGGACAGATGGATCCGGGAAGTGGTGTCTTCCGGTTACAAGCTAGAGTTCGAGCTCCGCCCCCCCTCCAGGTTCTTCAGGTCTCGGATGCCTTCGGAGCCTCTGGTGGCGCAGGGGCTCCTGGTGGCAGTGCAGAATCTTCTGGACATGGCTGTCATTTGCCCTGTGCCCCCCTCGGAACAGGGCAGGGGCTTCTATTCCAATTTGTTCACGGTTCCCAAGAAGGACGGGTCGGTCCGTCCTATCTTGGATCTGAAGTTTCTCAACAGGTTTATTCGGCCGCGCAAATTCCGCATGGAAACGCTGCGCTCGGCCATTCACTCTCTTCGTCAGGGAGATTTTCTGACGTCCATAGACATCAAGGATGCTTATCTTCACGTTCCGGTTTTTCCAGCACATCAGCGGTTTCTCAGATTTGTGGTGGAGGATCGGCACTTTCAGTTTGTGGCACTTCCTTTCGGTCTCACCTCGGCCCCTCGGGTTTTCACCAAGGTGCTAGCGGGGGTGATGGCACTACTCAGAGTTCAGGGTATCCGCATTGTGCCCTATCTGGACGATCTACTGATCATGGCCTCTTCTTTCAACCAAGCGGAGTTGGACACCGGAGTGGTGGTGTCCACTCTGGAGAGGTTCGGTTGGGTGATCAATCACCCCAAGTCTTCTCTTTGTCCGTCCAGGGTTGTGACTTTTCTGGGGATGTCTCTGGACACCTCGCAGGCCAGGGTGTTTCTGCCCCAGGCCAAGATTCTTTTGATTCAGGAGTTAGTTCAGCTTCTCTTGTTGGCTCCTCATCCGACCATCCGGCTAGGGATGAGGCTGGTGGGGCTAATGGTGGCCTCATTCGAGGCAGTTCCCTTTGCGCAGTTCCATACGAGGGCTTTTCAGCTGCATCTGTTGACAGTGTGGGACAGGTCGCAGTCGTCATTGGACCGGTCCTTCCGGTTGACTCCCCGAGTTCGTCGTTCCCTTCAATGGTGGCTGGGGTCTGTCAATCTGTCGATGGGCAGATCCTTCCTGGCTCCATGTTGGGAAACGGTGACCACGGATGCCAGTCTGTCAGGTTGGGGGGGTGTTTGGAAGGACCTCCATTTTCAGGGTCTGTGGAGTCCTCAGGAGGCTCACGAGCCCATCAATATTCTGGAGTTGAGAGCCATCAGGTTGGTTCTGTTTCGCTTGACTCTTCAGTTGAGAGGTCTGCCAGTTCAGGTCCGATCGGACAACAGGACGGCGGTTGCTTACATCAATCACCAAGGGGGGACTCGCAGCAGGGGTGCCCTCAGGGAAGTGTCTTTGATTCTGGACTGGGCGGAGACCCACGTCCCGTGTATCTCAGCAGTCTACATTCCGGGAGTGGAGAACACGGAGGCGGACTTGCTGAGCAGGGCCTCCTCTCGTCAGGGGGAGTGGTCTCTCAGTCCCAGGGTGTTTCGGCTGATATGTCGCAGGTGGGGGGTCCCAGCGGTGGACCTCTTTGCCTCTCGTCACAATCACAAGCTTCCAGTCTTTGTGTCTCTCTCGCAGGATCCTCTGGCTCTGGCGGTGGATGCCATGTCTCTGAACTGGAGGGATCTGGGGTTCCTTTATCTGTTCCCTCCGTTTCCGATGCTAACCAGAGTGGTGCGCAAACTGGCCTTGGAAGGCGTGTCGGCGATTCTCGTGGCCCCGAGGTGGCCACGGCGCGTTTGGTTCGCAGATCTTGTAAGACTGGCAGAGGATCAGTTCGCTCTGCCTCTACTGTCGGACCTGCTCACCCAGGGTCGGCTGCGCTATCCCAATTTACCATCGCTGGCTTTGACGGCGTGGCTGCTGAAACCGCCATCTTGAAAGACGAAGGTCTTTCTGACGCGGTGATTCGAACTCTTATCAGTGCCAGGAAGCGGTCTTCCTCTTCTGTTTACTATAGGACCTGGAGGTCCTATATTGATTGGTGTGAAGGTAGGTCTTTCTCTTGTCGTGAGTTCTCCATTCCTAGGATTCTGGAGTTTCTTCAACATGGTTTGGATCTGGGGCTCCAAATTAGTACCTTGAAAGGGCAGGTTTCTGCCCTGGCGGTGTTTTTCCAAAGGTCCTTTGCACTTCATCCTTTAGTCAGGACCTTTTTCCAAGGAGTCACGCATGTACGTCCGCCTAGGAAGCCCTTGGTTCCAGTTTGGGATTTGAATCTTGTTCTCTCTGCTCTTCAGGGTCCTCCTTTTGAGCCCTTGAATGAGGTTGCCTTGTCTTCGCTTACTCAAAAGGTGGCCTTTTTGGTGGCTATCACTTCGGCTAGGCGTGTTTCTGAGTTGGCAGCTTTATCCATTAAAGCTCCATACTTTGAGAAGCATCAGGACAAGGTTGTTTTTCGTTTCAAGCCGGATTTTCTTCCTAAGGTGGTCTCGGCTTTTCATCTGAATCAGGACATAGTTCTGCCTTCTCTATGCCCAAATCCTAGCAACGTCAAGGAAAGGGCGCTGCATTCCCTGGATGTAGTTCGTGTTGTGGAACAATATCTTGAGGTTACGTCTTCCTTTCGCAAGACGGACGCCTTTTTTGTGGTGCCCTCCGGGCCTAGGAAAGGTTTGGCTCCTGCCAAATCTTCCATTAGTACATGGATTCGTCAGGCCATCATTGGGGCCTATTCTGCCAAGGGGAGGAGTCCCCCTTTTCGTGTTACTGCTCATTCTACTCGTGCAGTTGGTGCGTCCTGGGCTTTTCAGCACCAGGCTTCTGTTGAGCAAGTTTGTAAGGCCGCTACCTGGTCTTCTGTTCACACTTTTTCCAAGTTTTACAAGGTTGATGTTTGGGCGTCCGCGGATGCTGTCTTTGGACGCAAAGTTTTGCAAGCTGCAGTGGTTTGAAGTTGTGCATTGTTTCCTAGTTTTGGATCCCCGCCCTTGTTTCTGGACACTGCTGTTGGATGTCCCACATGTTATGGATTCTTGAAGCGGGGTGTGTGACATACTTAGAATAATACCATTTTGTGAATACTCACCTTGTAAAATGGGTATTATAAGTATGTCACACACCCCGCTTCACCCGCCCTTTTTTCTGTTATCAGGATCCTCTATTTTGTGAACTTTGCGTGGTTGCGTTTTATATTTGCCTCTTCCTGGTCCCTTATCTTACTGCTTCTGTATACTGGGTGATGAGTGGGAGGGCCCAGGTATTTATGGATCAGGGAGGGGCTTTCTTTTTACTATCATCTCTGCAGGAACGCCTCTTCAGGACGATATTACCCACATGTTATGGATTCTTGAAGCGGGGTGTGTGACATACTTATAATACCCATTTTACAAGGTGAGTATTCACAAAATGGTATTTTTAAAACTCCAAGGAATCCTTTTAGAGGCCGCGCTCCCCCGGCCGTGGGAGACGCGGTTAAGATCCAGCGCGCGCAGTAACACAAAGGAGGGAGACGTCTGCTGCTACGATGAGGCCACGCCCAACGCGTTTCATCACTACGGACTTAATCATAGGCTGCGGGCCCACCGATGCTTCACTAATTTATTCACCTCTCCCAATGACGTATACAAATTCATTAACTCTATCCTCACCGGGCTATGTGTAGTCCAACAGTTGTAAATTGACCACATTCTTTGTCTGAAAGCTCTATAAACAAGTTTGTTTTTTTCATTAAACCTTAGAAGATAGATAATTAAAACTAAATTAATAGCTAGAGGATATAATTATAATTTCAGGTAGAAATGAAAGGCAATGCTTTACATTGGTTATATATCTGTACCTCCATTAACTCTTAAAGCTATTATACTTTACATATTAAAATAAACTATAAAAAGCTTATAAATAGTAATCTAAAATATCCAATAAAAAATCCTAAAAAATGCAATGATACATGGAATTGTTTCAAAATGAATAAAAAAAATATAAAATAAAAATGAATCAATTATATAAAAATTATCCCTACATATAAAATATATATTGTTATTTCCCAATTAATCAATGATAACACTTCACATATAAAGGGAATTAATTTATTAAAAACTATCTCAAAATTTAGTCAGAATTAAATTTGATATTAATTCTAAAATAGTTTTAATAACAATTTCAACTGAGAAAAAAGGGGGGGAGGAAGAAGGGGGGAATCTTTAGTGGCTACCAATAAAACAATTAATATCGAATTCGATATTTAATCCATATGGACTCATTGATTTCATTTTAAAAATCCATTCAGATTCTTTTTGGGAGAGGAGTCTTATAATATTTCCTCCTTTTAAACCCAACTTAATATTTTCCACACCTAAAAATTTAATCCCCGTTGGGTCACAACCATGCGCCACCTTAAAGTGTGCTGACACACTATGTGTTTCTACACCTTTTTTAATATTGTACAGGTGTTCTCTTATTCTGGTTTTCAGCGTTCTACTTGTCCTTCCTATATATTGTAGGCCACATGGGCATTCTAATAAATAAACCACATTTACACTGTTGCAAGTTATAAATTGATTAACTTTATATTTTTCCCCAGTTTTTCTACATACAAATTCCTTATAAACCCGGGGTGCATTTTCTACTGCAATTTTGCAGCCCATACATTTTTTTATTCATTTTGAAACAATTCCATGTATCATTGCATTTTTTAGGATTTTTTATTGGATATTTTAGATTACTATTATAAGCTTTTTATAGTTTATTTTAATATGTAAAGTATAATAGCTTTAAGAGTTAATGGAGGTACAGATATATAACCAATGTAAAGCATTGCCTTTCATTTCTACCTGAAATTATAATTATATCCTCTAGCTATTAATTTAGTTTTAATTATCTATCTTCTAAGGTTTAATGAAAAAAACAAACTTGTTTATAGAGCTTTCAGACAAAGAATGTGGTCAATTTACAACTGTTGGACTACACATAGCCCGGTGAGGATAGAGTTAATGAATTTGTATACGTCATTGGGAGAGGTGAATAAATTAGTGAAGCATCGGTGGGCCCGCAGCCTATGATTAAGTCCGTAGTGACGAAACGCGTTGGGCGTGGCCTCATCGTAGCAGCAGACGTCTCCCTCCTTTGTGTTACTGCGCGCGCTGGATCTTAACCGCGTCTCCCACAACCGGGGGAGCGCGGCCTCTAAAAGGATTCCTTGGAGTTTTAAAACAGGGGAACTGAAAGGCAACGCTGCTTCCTGTTCTGTTCCTGTCTATGATGTACCTGGATTTTAATAACCAATGCAATTTTAATTCTACTATGTGGTAAGCACAATAAATATAGAAGCACTTTACTTGTTAAACGGAGTCACGCTATGTGCATTGTTTTTTGCTTTTTCCCCAATATATATTAAAACGTATGGGGAAGCTTCATACGGAGGTATAATTGTGTGAAGATACCGGTTTATTATAAAAAGGAGAGCGACTTGAGGAGATTGTTTTTGGAGATTATAAGCTTTACCTAAAGAAGCTATCTGGTACGTGTATTTAAAGGTCTGGTGCTGGGATACACTGTTTTATTGAAGAGCACAGCTGGTGACAGTTTATTAGAGTTACAAAGAAGTGAAGATACAAGTCTGCCTTATTGTTACCAATCCCACGGAGTCATGCTATTCATTTAGCCATACTTGTTCATTAACAATCCCTACCCCATCTTCAGCTGAAGGAGTGGTGACAATCCTTAATGGTAGCCATTGAAGTCTTCTACTCCTCATGTAGCCTTCCTGTGGGCGCCTGTGTCCTGTCCCTCTTGTCTGACTACCATAGGCAGCTCTGATTGTCCCGCCTCTCAGCTTCTCCCTCTGCCCAATCACATACAGCCTGGCTATGACAGGCATGTGCTGGAGCCTGTGAGCTGCAGAGGGGTTTAGGGTAAACACTGCAGCTCTGCTTGCATATGTTCTACCCAATGCTGGTGCAGACCTGAACTAGGGTGACTCCTAACCATACTGCCGACCTGTAGATTTCTCTGCCCCCATCCCAGCCTCATTACAGCTGCGCCCCCGTCTAGACTAGCTCCTGGAGCTAGAATTGGTGGCCTACACATTCAGGGCGCTGAGCTGTGAGGAGCGCTGGAGGAACGCTTTTACCTTCTGAATGAAAAATCCCTTTAACAAACCAATTCCTAACATCAGAATCAAAGTGTAATGGTCCTGGACAAACTGTTCTGCTAATAATAGATCCCCATCTCTGCTAAAAAGCAGAAAATAGAATTGCCATTACATTTTTCCTCCCCATAAGAATCGGTCCAAACTGCTTGCATTGTAAAAGACAAACTTCAGAATGAGCTGTATAAAGATGTGGCCTGCTTCTCACCTCATGTCGCAGGTACTCCTCCTTTAAGTGGTAGTCCTCCCAGTCTCGAGATTTGCTCTTTGGGTCTGGAAGATTTCGCTGATGCTCGGTCAGGTCATCTGTAAATCTGTCCATTAGGGACTCATGGGACTGAAGCTGCTCCTCCTGTAGGGATAATATGCAATGCTAGAATAATAGTGCAATGCTTCTTTATACATTGATTTGATAGGGGGTTATTCATCAAGGACAACTTAAAGTGGACAAAAACCCGGGATTTTCACTATCCCGGGTTTTGGTCTGTCCCCCAGGCATACCCCGGTTTGGGGTGTCCGTTGTGTGAAATCCCCCAGGTCGCCAAGCTCACTTACCTCTCCTAAGCACACTCTGGGGCTAGAGCTGCCTGCTGGAATCCTAGCCACACTTGCAAACGGCATCACTCGGCTCCCTTCAGCTCTGCATGGCCCCATACAGCCATCCAGTTGCGACGGGTGGGGATGCGCACAGATGGGAAGGGAAGCTAGTGATGCCAGAGCTGTGAGCTCGAGGAAAAGGTAAGAATATCAGGCGACCTGGGGGGTTTCACAGAGCTGGGCCTGCCTTGAAGTCACAGACACCAGGGTGGGTTTTGGTTCACTTTAACATGCCCAATTATGTGTGGAAAAGTAAAAACCTAAGCTTGACCCCCAAGTCTAAAAATACTTTTGGCCCAGCAAGCAGGGTCCCCGGGGGCTTCCCGATTTAGGGTGTTGCCTATTTTCTGGCTCCCATGCGGCAACCTTTAGAGCATTTCTGCACAAAACAGCATCCCTTTAGATGTGCGCTGTCTGTTGCCAGGAAAGAGGGGAGATATTTAACCCATAATTATCGAAATAGTGTTGATCTATGAAGAACAACACTAGGATTAAGTGTGGCCCACCCAAAAAGGAGATGGAACTAGGAGAAGGAGAAAAAAAAAAAAGGGGGGGGGGGGGACCAATAAGAGAAGCCGGTACAAGTTCCAGGCTGTATGAACAGGTCGAAGGTTTTGTTAGGAATTAGGCCTTTCCCAACTAGAATTTATTTTAAGGCCTGTGTGGATCTAGATTCTGGACATAATTTCTAAGGGCGGTGAGGAAGCCAGACAGGCAAAACTAGTTGGCCCAATTTTTGTCTACAGTGTATAAATGGATAAGCTGCCTGATGTATTTTCAAAATTGAATGTATTCACTTGGTGTTCCTTTAAAAAGTATGCTGCTACTTGTTTGGTTTTTAATCTATTGATGGACTTAATAAATGTCTAAAAGATTTTATTATCCACAAGCTACGACTATAGTTGCATTCCTAAAATTACTATAGTAAGCGAGGTTAAGCTCACAGGCCTTAAAAGAAATTCAAGTTGGGAAGGAAAACCTTAGAGATATTTAACCCCCCCTAACACAGGGACCCCTGGAGATCCTGCATGCTGCACCCAAAGTGCTTTTAGACCTTTGGTCTGGTTTCATTAATTCAGTGAAGGATTGGGCGTCTGAAGCTGAGAGGCTTTCCATTTCCACAACTCGCTTCTTCATAAATAACAGCCAGGGTGTTACTTAAAGTTGTCCCATGAAGAGTGGAGTATTTTTAGGTAACCCCACACAAAGCTGAGATAACTAGTTACACATCAATATACTTGACACTTGTGGGGCTAACTCAAAAAAATAATTGTTGGCGGGACATGGCATATTTTTGGAGTATATGGAAAATTAATTCAATTACTGTACATTTTGCAATGTGGCAGGTAGAAGATACCTATCCAGCCAGGGGTGTACAGAAGTTCCAAAGGGCCCCATAGCAAAAGTCAGTGTGAATTTAGCCCCCCCTCCAGATGAGTGATTTTCAAAATTAAGGGTTATATGCCTCCTCCCTGGGGTATCCCGATTTGGCATGTCCTGCTGTGTGGAAATTTGTAGTTTGCCTGTAAACCCAGCTTTCCATTGATCCTACAGCACATGTGTGGATCACCAGCCAATCACGGCTTGTGTTCTATATCGCAGCTCAGAACTTTAAAGCGGACCAACAGTCAAAAAATGACTTAAACCGGACCTTCACCATGATTTATTGAAAAGCCCAAACCCTTTAAAAGTGATTCCCCAGCATCTAAAATTAATATATTTTAAGTTTTTAGTTACTTACTTATTATTCTTTCCCCCACTGGGCTGCAACTCTGTTAAGGACTTTAGGATACGGGCGCCGCCATCTTGACTCAGAAGCATCACACTTATTGAGGAGATGAGTGGGATAAAGTACAGGGGGTGGGTTACAGCTGTGCTTTGCTCAGACAAAGCAGAGCTGGGGTCAGGAAAAGGTCAGCAATCCCAGAATGCAGAGCAGCACAGTCAGAAGATACTTCCTGTTTGCAGGCTTGCTGATGTCCCATAAGCCGCCATCTTGGATGTTTAAAGGCTCATAACATGCAGGAGATGCAAGTAGGGTGATTTTTAATGTGAGCAATCTGTATATGCAGGGTGTGGGAAATATATATTCAGAGTGAAGGACTGCTTTAAACCAGACCAACACAACAACAGTGCTCATATGCATCCCTCACCAGGGCAATTTAGATTGCTGCACATAAAAAACTATTTAACCTTTTTCCAAATCCTGCTGTGGTAAATTTTAAAAACAAAATGGCGGTACATGGATGTGCAGGCCACCTGCAAACAGGAAATGCTGCTGGGCTTTCTGAATTGTGCATTGCCAGTTATGTCAGTTGAATTCGGGCAGCAGGATGGCTGAGATGCTGGGAGAGGAGGCTCCAAAATGGCCAGCCTGTAAAGCTGAATGGGGCACTGGCTGCACCCTGCAAGTAACCAGTGAATTTGAATGGCAGCTGCCTGCCATGCCTCTGTGGTATGTACGCCCCTGTATCCAACCTACTGCCTTCTCATATGCACACAACACAGTAACAGTAGTTGATCCCACAGGTAGTTAGAGGACATGAGACCTCACTGGGCATTGGGTCTGATGAGATGAGATGGAGAATTCCCCAGCAAGTGATTACTATTGTTCTGGTATAGTATTTGAGTCTTGCCTAAGAACTCACATAAGGTAAATAGTATTGGTTGGGGAACTTCATCTAGCAGTTCATGGTTTACCCACTTAAAACTGCACCTTTTCTGTCACATAGAAAAGCTACTTTTACCCTTTTGGGCCATTTTGGTAACCTTCAGACTCGCATTATTTAGAGAAACAGCAGTGGCCGGATGTTTTTTGTCTGAGGGGCGTCAACTATATTTTTAGGGCAGCAATCTTTACAATCAGCATCAGAGAAATTCATGTTGGCCACACAATTTAGGCAGATAACAGTCTTTGTAAATATATTAATACATTTTAGAAAAGCTGTAGGTTTCCTATTTCTTGGAGAACACATACCAAATCAAGTTTGGAAGGGGCTGATGGGAGAATGGGCCTATAAAACCTCCTCTGAGAGCCCACAGCAGAAGGGAAAGGGGGCGAGGAAAACATTGCCGCTATCAAGTTAATCCGGGAGATCCAAGAATTCATCTCTTCCGACGTCCTGAAGGAGGTAAGTGACATAAAAATCTTTACTTTCATGTGGAACTAAAGGCACTCAAACATCACAACAGGAAAACCTTTGAAGTTATTGCACAGGCAAAAAAAAACATAAAAACACACATTTTGTCCCTGCAGCTTCTTTGTCTGGCCCTTGTATATTGAACTTACCAAATGTCAGGAAGATGACATCAAACTTCGATATTCCGGCCTCTATGAAGATGGAATTCATCCCCCCCCCGCATGCCCACTAATACATTGCAATGGCTGGGGTCTACCGGTTCCAGCTACCTCAGCACGCCCCATTATTGCAATGAATAGTGCAGAGGGGTGAAATTCAGTCTTGGAAAAGGTGAAGACTGAACACAAACGCGGGATGATGCAGCGCTCGTTCTCCAGTATTGATGGGTTTTACAACACCAAAAGTAGAGGATTATAGGGTAAATATACGTTTGATTGTATGATTAAGAGCCCCGTGCGGCTTGAAACGCGTCACACAGGATTGCTTGTTTTTTTCTCTACTTCAATGGGGCTACTTGAATAAGGATCTCCAATATTTTCTATGGGTTGGCTGTATTTTAAATTTCAATATTAAAAGCTAATTTTTAGGATTTTCGTGGCTGGACTATATACTGGACTTTCTAAATATACGTTTGGGCCTGTACAATTAATCAATTTTTTTTTTTTTTAATGCATAGATGGCCATTGTATGCTTGCGCACACATAGGAATTCATCCTCCGCATTTACCCATCCGTGCAGTGAGTGTACACATGGAGCAGTTGGGGGTTAGGTGCCTTGCTCAAGAGCACTTCTGGTCCTGGGTCATGACTGGTTTCGAACCTGCCACCCTCCGGTTACAAGTCTGCTCCCTTACCTCTAGGCCACAACTGTCCTACACAATAGAGTTAATTGTGGACTATCACAAATAAATGGTCCAATAACATAAATATGCGAGATGGCAACAGAAGGGGTTGCTTATACACAATGCAGAGAGGATTCTGTGGGCCGTCACTGAAGGTTGTGCATCCCTGTTATGAATTAATGAATCTCAATGCCAAATAAAACGTTACTTAGTTTTGGATAGTCTGGACTTGAATTTTTATTTCGAAAAATGACAAGTAAAAATGCAGTGAAGTTATCTAAACATAGAGGATATCATACAAGAGGGAACTCACTGAGCCTGGAAGAGGAAAACCCTCCAATCGGCAGTCTGCAGTCGGAAGACATTGGGTCTCTTGGTGTAATCACTGGCTCGCTCAGCCAAAGCATGATGGATACTGATCACTTCCTCAGGGAACTGGAATTCAACCCTGTACTCGTCCTGCCAACAGAAGCGAGCAAAGCATGTCAAGGCTGAACTGACTACGAGACAAGGTTTATGAAAAAGTGACCATTCTACTTTCCTTACATTTTCTCAACCTTTCTTTTGGACTACCAGAGGGCACCCAAGAGTTGCCCCGTTTGCAAGTCTTCTTATGCAATTAGAAATAAATAAATAGACCATGGTTCCAGCAAGTCCTATGACTTCCTGGAGGCCTTTTTGGACCTGGGGGTATTGTGGAGATGCCCTTTAGCTAATTTTTGGGAGCTTTGGATAATATGGGAAAAGCTCCAAATTAGCTAAAGGGCATCTCCACAATACCCACAGTTTTCGTAGGCTGACTATAGCCATTTTACTGGAACAGTAACTACATATAAAGCCAAAATGTCCCCCTATTGAATAAAGCAAGAGTAACCTGTGGTGAAACACTTCTGTCCTGTTATTTCAGTCCGTGAACTGAAGTACAAGCATGTTATCTGACCAGTAAACCCCATTTTCCTCCCAGCCTTCCTGCTGCGGCCCGCTGTCTCTGTGCAATGTGGGACTAGAAACTACAACACACAGTTCCTATGCCCCGCTCTAGTGTGACATGCGATCACATGCGAGCCAGGGCGGCAGCTAATAAAGTAAGAAATGTCAGGGTTCTCTGCTCTTGTCAAATGCAACCCCACTCCTCAACCCCCAGTCACCAGTCACCATGCTGCATCCCAAATCAGAGGTAAATTAATCTGTGATTGATTTCTACTTAATTTTATATACACATAGTTTTCTATTCAATAAGGTGGGACCCCCCCCCCCCCCCCTCCGAAAACTCTAGGGACACCTAAATTTTCCTCTTTGCTGCAATTATGTGGAGGCCTGTCCCACCAAATGCAGGATACCGGATATCCAGATATCTGTTGGTTTACAACTGCTCTTTGGCTGAATGGCGGTAGTGGAATGCATGGATTGGCTGAGCATTGGCTCAATCATCAACATCTTTTTTGGACTGAAGATCCCTGGAGCATGTGATCAGGGACAGGGCTACACCTACTCCTAAACATGAGTAGCATAAACACTGTGGATATTTGTTGGTAAAAGGCTGTAAATAAGCTTCACCCCACCATCCCCATCACCTACAAACTAATTTAGGCTGTCCAACTTTGAGGCCTCCAAAAAATGTTCAGTTTACCCAAGGGTCCACTTTTAATTTTTCATAGCATAATGCAATAAACAGTATATTGTGGATTATTTGGAAGCTGCTGGTAGAGCTACCTGTAAAAAAGCTAAGCTTCCCAGAGGCCAGGAGGGGAGTAGGCTTCAGCAAGGAAGAATGACACATATTCAAATGGCCTCCAACAATCCTGTAGTGGTTAAAGTGGTCCCACACCTGTTTTCTAGTCAAGGGGTGTGGGACAGCATTGTGACAGGTGTGGGGGGAGCCCCCCTGCAACCCCGTAATCCTAACCTTTACCTTGATCTTCAGCCTAAATGCAGTCCTCCAAATGGCTGTCAGCGCCCACATGGGTTGGGCTTTATCGGCGGCCGGGAAAGGCGGGCCACCTGACCGCCTGTTGCCAATTGGATGACTGCATTTAGATTGAGGATGAGGTAAGGATTTCAAGGTGTTGCAGGGGACTCCAGCAATCTGAACCCCTTGTTTAGAAAATGGGTGTGGGACCAGTTTAAGAATTCAAATTTGGGTTTAGGATGCAACATGCTTAGTTAGCAAACTGCAGTATTTTGGAATTTATCAGGGGTAAAGGTGGATTGTGGTAGGCCTCTACTCTGTGGTGTCACTACAGTTCTCTGGTTGCCAAAGGAAGCAAGAATAGAACCAAACCAATATACCTTAAAAGAGAAAAGTAGCGTCCCCTTCAGCACTATGTGGAAGGATTTCCAGCGTCTTTTTCCCCATGGAGCTATTGGGAGTACAAGACAAATAAATAGTCAAAAAGCAACATAAGACAAGGAAATAGCTACACTTACCTCAGTAAATAGTTTAAAATACAACTCTGTGAAGTACTCACCTGTAGAGTTGATATTATATGCAGACAGCACGTCCTGCTCCAGATATATTCATAACGTGTGGGTAATCCTCCACCGCCGTGCACTGCAGAACACGAAGAAAACAAGCTCCTCCTGGCCCTACATATAGCGGAGGACCTCCCACAAATCCCCAGCATTGAAAAGCAGTGAGAATGAGAGGCCAGGAGAAACAACCACCCAAAACTGGCAAACATATCAAAAAGGTAACAATCACCAAACAGGGGATCCAGAACAAGGTGAAACCAGGGTGGGGTGGAGCAGGACGTGCTGTATGCATATAATATCAACTCTACAGGTGAGTACTTCACAGAGTTGTATTATTCTAAGCATACAGCACGTCCTGCTCCAGATATATTCATAACGTGTGGGACATCCAATAGCAGTGTCCGTAAAGAAGGGTGAGATCCCCAACAGAAGGCAACAGCAAGCAGTTTACTGCCGCCTGCAAAACCTTGCGGCCAAACACAGTGTCAGCCGAGGCCTTAACATCAACCTTGTATAACTTTGTAAAGGTGTGAACAGAAGACCAAGTAGCTGCCTTACAAACCTGTTCCACAGAGGCTTGGTGCTGAAAAGCCCAAGAAGCCCCAACAGCTCTAGTAGAATGAGCAGTAAGACGAAAGGGGGGAGTCTTCCCCTTAGTAGTATAGGCTTGAACCACAGCCTGACGAATCCATTTACTGATGGTAGACTTGGCGGGAGCCAAACCCTTCCTGGGCCCGTGAGGCACCACAAAGAGAGCATCCGTCTTCCTAAAGGCCTGAGTGGTAACCAGGTATGATTTGACACACCTAACCACATCCAAGCAATGCAAAACCTTAGGGTTACTAGGATTAGGGCACAAGGAAGGAAGTACAATATCTTGATTCAAATGAAATGCAGACACAACCTTGGGCAGAAAGTCAGGCTTGAAGCGAAACACCACCTTATCCCGGTGTCTCTCAAAGTAGGGAGGCTGAATAGACAAGGCAGCCAACTCCGACACACGTCTAACCGAGGTAATAGCTACCAGAAAAACAACCTTGAGCGTGAGAACAGCAAGAGCTGCTTCATGAATAGGCTCAAAAGGAGGACCCTGCAGGGCCGACAAAACCAAGTTCAGATCCCAAACAGGAACCATAGGCTTCCGAGGGGGACGCACATGAGTGACCCCCTGAAAGAAAGTCTTGATAAGAGAGTGCTGGGCAAAGGTCTTCTGAAAGAAGATAGAGGCCGAAACCTGGCCCTTCAATGTACTAAGCTTAAGACCTAAGTCTAGACCATGTTGTAAAAACTCCAGCACCCTGGAGACTAAGAATTCCCGGCAGGGAAGAGACCTGGACTCACACTAGTCAATGTAAGCACGCCATACTCTATAATATATAGCAGAGGAGGTCTTCTTCCTGGCTTGCACCATCGTAGCCACTACAGAAGCGGACAAACCTTTTTCCATTAAGATGGTGGTTTCAATAGCCAAGCCGTCAAAGCCAGAGTTGGTAAATTGGGATGGCGTAGAGACCCCTGAGTTAGAAGGTCTGGTAACCTTGGCAGATCATACTGATCTACTGCCATTTGAACCACGTCTGCGAACCACACTCTTCTTGGCCACCTTGGGGCCACCAGAATCGCGGGTACCCCTTCCAGAGCTATCTTGCGCAGCACTCTGCCCAGAAGGGGAATTGGTGGAAACACATAAAGGAGCCGAAACTCCCTCCAAGACATTGACAGAGCATCCGAGGCCAGAGCCAGAGGATCCTGAGACAGGGATACAAAGCTCGGGAGCTTGTGATTGTGACGGGACGCAAACAGATCCACGTCTGGGACACCCCAACGGTGACACAGGGACTGAAATACCCTGTTGCAGAGGGACCACTCCCCCTGATGGGACGACCCCCTGCTCAGAGCATCTGCTAGCAGGTTTTCCGCCCCCGGAATGTAAACAGCCGAGATGCATTGAACATTGGTCTCTGCCCATGTTAGAATCAGAGACACTTCCTGGAGAGCACCCTTGCTCCGGGTTCCTCCGATGATTGATGTAGGCAACCGCCGTCCTGTTGTCTGAGCGTATTTGAACCGCCAGACCCTTCGGGTGCTGGGTCAAATGTTCCAGCACCAACCTGACCGCCCTGAGTTCCAGGACATTGATAGGGAGATGGGCCTCCTGAGGGCCCCACTTCCCCTGGAAGCGCAGAGACTTCCAGAACCCCCCCCCAGCCCGACAGATGGCATCCGTTGTGACCGTCTCCCAGGAGGGAGCTAGGAAGGATCTGCCCCTTGTCAAGTTCCTGTGGTCCAGCCACCACGCAAGGGATTGTCTGACCGAGAAGGGGAGCACCCAGACCTCGTCCAAGGACGCCGGGTCCGCGTTCCAAACTGACAGAAGGTGAAGCTGCAGAGTTCTCAAATGGAATTGTGCAAAGGGCGCCGCCTCGAAGCTTGCCACCATCGAGCCCACCAACTGCATTCCCTGCCTGATGGTGGGATAATGTCAGAGCTTCCACCTTCTGTGGAGGAAGGAATATCCTTGACTGAACTGAATCCAGAATCATCCCCAGAAACGGGGTCACTGAGGAGGGGGACAGAGAGGACTTTGGGTAATTGATCACCCAACCAAAGGACTCCAGGGTGGACACCACCAACCGCGTGTCCAATTCTGCCTGCCACAGAGACCGAGAGGTGATGAGTATATCGTCCAGGTAGGGCAACACGCGTATGCCTTTTAGTCTCAGAGACATCACCCCTGCCAGCACCTTGGTGAACACCCTGGGGGCTGACGTAAGGCCGAATGGCAGAGCCACGAACTGGTAGTGCTGATCCAGCAGCGCAAATCTGAGAAACCTTTGATGCCCTGGGAATAACGAAACATGCAGGTAAGCGTCCTTGATGTCCACAGATGTCATGAAGTCCCCCGGGCACAGCGAGGCAATGGCCGAGCGCAGAGTTTCCATACGAAAATGTTTGTTTCTGACAAATCTGTTTAGGATTTTTAAATCCAGAATTGGTCTGACTGACCCGTCCCTTTTGGGCACCGTGAAAAGGTTGGAATAAAACCCCATGCCCCTGCAAATGACCCCGAGGTCCAGAAGGTCCTGCACCGCTAGCATCAAGACTTGAGCTGAGGCAGGATCCTGTGGGATTCGGGACCCGACGAACCTGGTAGGGGGCAGTACAGCAAACTCTATTTTGTAACCGGAGGACACTACCTCCTGAATCCACCGGTCTGGGACGTGGCGTCTCCAGACATGCTGGAAATGCTGTAGACGTCCCCCCACCCTGACGGGCGAGGGCGCCCCTTCATGCTTGGGGGGTCTTGGGAGGGGCTTTGGGCTTGGGCCCCCAGGAAGTACTGGGACGGCGTCCTCTGTTCTTGTTCCAGGAATCTGCGCGAGACCCGGCGAAGGACACTCCTCTGCCCTGTTTAGCCCCACGATAGGGGGTCAAATGGGAGCTTGGACCACGAAAGGGCCAAATCTGACGCTTGCGCTGGGGCAACTTGCCCCCTTTAGCCCACTGGCGTAACCAGACCGCGCAGCGTATGGCTACCACCAGAGCAGAGGATCTAGCACTCAGCTTAATAGCATCGTCCGATGCAGATAGGATATAATTGATAAAATTCTCACAGGTAACCAAAGCATTGGCGGCGTCAGATGGCAAGTCATCCGCCCCTTCAAGAGCAGTCTTCACCACAGTCCTGAGCGCCACCGCCGTGATGGCTAAGGCGCAAACCGCTCCCCCAAATGCAAAGGCATGACAAGCCAGTTGGCCAACCCGCCGATGCTCCAAATCCAGCAGCGTAGTAGTGTCAGGGGAATGCATAATAGAGGTATTGGACAGACCAAGGATCGGGGCATCGACTTCGGGCGGCGAAGTCCAACACTTGATCAGGTCGGCAGGAAATGGGTACTTCTTATCCACAGCTTTAGGAACCCCATGGATGTTTGCTGGGATGTTCCCATTCTTTCAGCACGAGATTATTGAAATGAGTTTGTTCAGGAAACTCCAACCGCACCCTAGCGGTGTGAAACAGATCACCCCTTTGCCGAGGAGCCGCGGGAGGGGGAGAGAGGGATAACACATCAAAGATCTGAGTCAGCAGTCTATCAACATCATCCTGGGACCAATGATCAGGACCTGATTCATCCTGACTCCTGGACTCATCGTCATAGGACCCTGAGTCAGAAAATAGTTCCCCTTCCTCTGAGGGGGAATATGCATAGGACAGCTGTAAATCGTCAGATTCTACAGGAAGAATAGTAGCTTCAGGATTCAAATGGCGCTTCTTGGCAGTAGCCTTGCGCCCCAAGGAGCCAGCGATTAAGTTTTCCACACTAGCCAGTCTAGTGGCAAAATCAGTATGAGAATCCCCACTAGTATTGGGGGTTAGGTTCAGGCTTGGGGGAGTAGGGCAAGCAAGGCGAGGTGCGGGCCCAGCCTCAGAGGAGGTGGGGAGGCCAGCTAGCGCCTGCTGGGCACAAGGGACGCAGATCCGTGCATTGTCACCACTGCTAGGTGTGACCCCACAAGCTACACACAGACGGGCTTATCCCGAGGGAACCCCGTTCACAATATCCTGAGATGCATGCATATGGTATTATATTCGATATGCCAGTACGGATTGACGCTGTAAAGCAACCCTGGATGCCCCAAACACCCGCTGGGAAGTGGGAGTGATTTTTTTAAAATGGTCTGGACAGGGCATTACGCCGGGCAGGGAGAAGCCGCCAAAATTCGCAGTCTGAAAGACACAAGGGGAACAGGGATGTCAGAGCCAAGCGCGAGGAAGCAAAAGCTAGGAAAGAATCGCCCATGAGGGCACTTACAGCACAGCGAGGGGAGGACCGTCTACACCACGCGCACGTGAGAAAGAAGTGGCGCCAAGCGAACCTCGAAGGGCGGGTCAGAGCGGGCGATGACGCGGAACGCGCCAAACCAAACCACGCCCCCCCCCGGAGAGCGCAAAGCTCGAAAGCACGCAGCCAATCAGAAGCGACAGTTATTGTCAGAAAAAATCACCTCAGAGAAATCTGACAGGGTAAATACCGTGATAGAAACGGCAAGCATCTCCCGAACAGAGCCGCCGTACGTGCCGAGTGAATACAAAAAAGGCGCTGCGGATAACTAAAAAACTGAAAATGAAGCGCGGCTCTGACTCCGGTAATCAATAAAGGCCGGTGTCTAGTGTAATTAGGGCAAGGTTAGCCATCGTACACACAACCCCCCCCCTCTTTTTTCCCCCATTAACGGGGGAATCTAGGGAGGAAGGTGACCCATATAGGGGTTCACCGCTACACGGGGCGAGGGGCACTGGTGCGGGAGGGGCATCCAAATGAAGGCTCACCATTCACCTTAACCCCCTACCCTATGGTGGGGGATTGCGGTGGAGTCTAGCTAGATGAATATATCTGGAGCAGGACGTGCTGTATGCTTAGAAAATAAGACCACCAATCAAAACTCCAATGTAAAGGTAAAAGTAAATGAGCTTATATTTGTAATCCAAACACCATAAACCATGGTATGTGGTTGGTCCTGAGGAAGGGGGCCACAGTGCACCCCGAAACGTCGACCAGAAACCAATCCTTGTTTTGCACGATTTATGGTGTTTGGATTACAAATATAAGCTCATTTACTTTTACCTTTACATTGGAGTGCTGGTTCTTTACAAAATTCTTGGACTTTGGCGGTGTCTCTGCGGACTGCGCACCCACCCGACATGGGATACATATGAGTAAGAGTGCGACAGCCACTAGAAAATTCACCAATCAAAACTGACTTCTTCCTCTCAATACCGCATCACGGGGGCATTCCAATTTGAGATGCCCCTCCCGGGAAGCCAATGCTGACCATTTTTGTGTTCACTTGAACGCAATCTTAATAGGCTGCTGGCAGCCATGTTGGGCAGGGAATCTGCAAGGGAAGTGAGTATGGGCTGCCCTTTCCCAAGCTCCCCGGCAGGGAGTGAGGCATCCAAATCGGGATGCCCCGTGTTGTGACTGTGATAGGACCTACACTCATATGTTAATGGCACATTGCCCGCAGCTTCTTTACTGGCTTGAGTCTTTAGAAAATACCTTCAATGCAGACATATATAAATCCTTAAAAGTGAACATAAGATAAATATCATTGGGGGGGAGCTATACTATGTGCTGCTACTAACTACAATTCTGGGGGTTCCCCCCTGCCCCCAATTAGCGAGCCTGCTTTCATGTATGTGTGGGCAGGATGGAGTGGGGTGAGGAAACCTGTTGCCAGTTCATTGCTAAGAAGCTTCTTTCCTGATGGGTTAGAAAATGATAAACTAAAGTAAAAAAAAGAAGTTTCAAAAAGATTGAAGGCAATAATGAGCTTTTCTTGTCTAACTGCTCCATAGCTTATATCCAAGGATCAGCCTACAAAATCCCCCCCCTCATGTAGGTACACAGAAGGGGAGGGCTGCCCAGCACATGTTGTCTATCACTCATCAGGCTGGTTGAGTGGTGGATGGCATGGGACTTGATGCCTATGTCTAAAATGGGGGGAAAATCAGAGTATACTATGAATTAATTTAAAATTATCTTCCTAAAAGAGGCTCAAATAAATCGCTTTATAATTTGCTATAACAGGAGGGCTCATTGCAAGAGCGTGTACTCACTTTTCTTGCCATCAATAGCAGCATGTATTTTACGGCAGAGCATCCCTTGTTTGTAGACTGGTGCCTGTGGGTCAGGTGATGGGATGTCCACAAATGCATTGCTTTTTTTCCTGACGGACATAAGACTCTCTGGTCTTGAAATCACAGTATTTGTCAGTTTCTCTTCACTCCTGCCAGGAAATGGAACAATTATGAGAAACAGACAACAGTGTTTCCTGGGAATGACTACAGGGTGAAAATAAATACATACATCTATACATATATATATATCTATACATCGGCACACACATACAGTGCGACCTGGATGAATGAGAAACTTTACAGGCACACAAGTACAGGGGAAAAATATATGATTATATATATATATATATATATATATATATATATCCTGGATGCATGAGAAGCCTTACAGACACACACATGAAAATATGCAACTGTACTTACACAGCCCACTGCAGCTTTTCCATGCGGATTGAATGATACAGTGCCTGTAAAAGAAAGGAACAAAAAAGCACAGAATGTTTTATTATGTGACTGGTAAAATATACTGCAAAGGCGTAATCGTGACAAAGAGAGACAGGTGATTTGCTTTCCAGTAGAAAATACTTAAAGTGGACCAACACCCAGGATTTTGACTATCCTGGGTTTTGGTCCACTTCGGTGGGGCCCCGCTGTGTGAAACCCCCCAGAGAGCCCCAAAAACTCACCTGTCCCCGCTCCCACGTGACCGCTGCAGCCAATCCCCGCCGACGGACAAGCGAGCGCGCCCGGCGCCGCCTCCCGCGTCTCACTCTTACAGAAAGCGTGCCCGCGCCGGCCATTCACAAACCGCCGGCGCAGGTGCGCGCCCTGCTAGAGGGATGCGCGAGCGGCGGCGCCTCGCGCATGCGCCACTGGATCGAGGAGCAGGTAGGGATTTCGGGGCTTTCTTGGGGGTTTCAGGCCCAATGCTGATCGGCCCTGGAATCTTATAGATTCCCGGGCCGATCAGCATCGGGTGTTGGTCCACTTTAAACAGGAATAAAAAAAAACAAAAACAGGGAGTTTATTCACCCCAAAATGTGTGTCACATGTAACACAGAATTGCTACTACATAGATGCTTTAGGCATATATTATATTTCATAAAGGCTGGCCCAGGAGACAAGAAGCTAGATTTAAAGAGAAGGTACAGTCAAAAACTTCATTATGCAGAAGTGGGCATCCGGAATTGGGATGCCCTGAGGTGCATGGTGCACAGAGAGCATATTTTCAGGGATAATTTCACTGAGGCCTATACGCGTGTCAGGCTGGTGGTTGCACATGTGCATGGCAGCCGGCAAGCCGAATAGAATGCTGGCAGAAGCATGTAACATGGATCCTAGAAGAGACAAGTATCTGAGGCCCTGTTCTCCGGCTTACAGGGCACTGATGATTCAGGATGTTCCTGTGCTGGATATTTAAAAGGAAGTATTTTATATTTATTATTTTCCTTTTTAACTGCTTTCTGTTCATGGCTCTTTGACACCATCTAGTGGATCTATGCATTTATTACAAACCATGGAATGTATTTTTCTTATCACTTATGCATAATAAATGATAATCTTTATATGGATAAAAATGTTTGTATTATTATTATGCATAAGTGATAAAAAAAAATATACCGTGTATTCTAGCGATTGTAATAAATGCATAGGTCCACTAGGTGGTGTCATGTATATTTATCATTAAATATACATACATGATTTAAGTCATGCGCTGCAAGTTCCAGCCACCTTTAGGTTTCCGAGAACGTTGTTCCTGGGGTCTTGTGCGCCGTCCCACCTCTTCACACAGCCCCATTCATTGCAATGGAGGGGCAGGCCAGCCATTCATTACAATGAATGGGTTGCGCTCAGTGACCAGCAAAAGCAGCGCAGGGAGCGCCCACCCCTAATTCCCAGAAACGTACTGTGTTTTAACTTTTTGTGGGTTTAGTAACCCTTTAAAGCGGACCTTCACTCTGAATAAGAGTCTATCTTATATGTTTCCCACACCCTGTACATACAGATTGCTCACATTAAAAATCATCCTACCTGCATCTACTGCATGTTATGAGCCTTTAAACATCCAAGATGGCGGCTCATGGAACATCAGGCAGCCTGCAAACAGGAAGTGCCTTCTAACTGTGCTGCTCTGCATTCTGGGATTGCTGACCTTTTCCTGACCCCAGCTCTGCTCTGTCTGAGCAAAGCACAGCTATAACCCCAACCCCTGCACTTTATCCCGCTCTTCTCTCCTCAGTAAGTGTGATGCTTCTGAGTCAAGATGGCGGCGCCTGTATCCTAGAGTCCTGAACAGAGTTGCAGCTCAGTGTGCTTCGGAAATATTAATTACACGTGGGTTATGGTCCAGTAGAGGGCGATCTTCTGCAGAGATGACTAGAAAAAAGAAGCCCCTCCCGGTCCATAAATACCTGGGACCTCCCACACATCCCCCAGTATAAGAAAGCAGTAAGGGGACCAGGAAGAGCCAATAAAATCTATGAGAAAAAAGTTTCACCACATAGAGGATCCAAGATACAACTCAGGGTGGGACGAAGCAGGATGTGAGACATACTTATAATACCCATTTTACAGGTGAGTAATCACAAAATGGTATTATTCCAAGTATGTCTCACACCCTGCTTCGGAAATATTAATTACACGTGGGACATCCAATAGCAGTGTCCAAAAAGGGTGGGGATCCCAACAGGCAATAGTGCACAAATTAAACCACTGCAGCTTGCAGAACTTTGCGGCCAAAAACATCATCCGCTGAGGCCCGCACATCAACCTTATAAAACTTGGAAAAAGTATGAACATAAGACCAAGTAGCAGCCTTACAAACTTGTTCAACAGAGGCTTGGTGCTGAAACGCCCAGGAAGCCCCAACAGCACGAGTAGAATGAGCAGTGACCTGGAAAGGGGGATCCCTCCCCTTGGCAGCATAGACCCTAATAACGGCCTGACGAATCCATTTACTAATGGTAGACTTGATGGGCGCTAAACCCTTCTTGGGCCCGGAGGGCACCACAAAAAAGGCATCCGTCTTCCGGAATGGTGAAGTAGCCACCAGATAGTACTTTACACATCTAACGACATCCAGAGAGTGCAAAGCCCTCTCCTTGTCATTGCTAGGTTTAGGACACAATGAAGGAAGCACAATGTACTGATTGGGGTGAAAAGCAGAGACAACCTTTGGCAGGAAGTCTGGTTTAAAGCGGAAAACCACCTTGTCCTGATGTCTCTCAAAGTAGGGGGCCTGAATAGACAGAGCCGCCAACTCAGAAACCCGTCTAACAGAGGTGATAGCCACCAAAAAGGCAACCTTTAAGGTGAAAATGGATAGTGCAGCATCCTGCGCTGGTTCAAAAGGAGGACCCTGAAGGGCAGACAACACCAAATTTAAATCCCAAACAGGTAACATGGGTTTGCGAGGAGGGCGCACATAAGTGACCCCCTGTAAAAAGATCTTAACCAAAGGATGAAGAGCGAAAGATCTCTGAAAGAAAAATGCCAGAGCGGACACATGCCCCTTAAGAGTGCCAAGTTGAAAACCCATGTCCAGACCATGCTGAAGAAACTCCAAAATCCGAGGAATGGAAAACACCCGACAAGGAAAGGCCCTAGCCTCACACCAATCAATGTAGGTCCGCCAGGTCCTGTAGTAGATATTAGAGGAAGATTTCTTCCTAGCCCTGACAAGAGTCTGGACAACGGCTTCAGACAAACCCTTTTCCTTTAAGATGAAGGTTTCAGCAGCCACGCTGTCAAAGCCAGTGTTTGTAAATTGGGGTAACAAAGCTGACCTTGTGTGATCAGATCCGGAACCAGAAGCAGCCTTAATTGACTGACCGCCAGCCGGACTACGTTTGCGAACCACACCTGTCTTGGCCACCTTGGGGCCACCAGGATTGCTGGCACACCCTCTTGAACCAGCCTGCGCACCACCCTGCCTACCATGGAGAAGGGGGGAAACAGATACAGGAGATCCCGCCAGGCAAGGGACATGGCATCCACTGCCAGAGTCAGAGGATCCTGGGACAGAGACACAAAAGCAGGGAGCTTGTGGTTGTGACGGGAGGCAAAGAGATCCACCTCCGGGAACCCCCACTAACAAATGGATAGAAATACCTCGTAGTTGAGGGACCATTCCCTTCGGTGAGAGGACCCCCTGCTCAGAAAGTCCACTTCCAGGATCTCCACCCCTGGAATGTACACTGCCGAGATGCATGGAACATTGCTCTCGGCCCATGCAAGAATCAGAGACACTTCCCTGAGAGCACTCCTGCTGCGAGTCCCTCCTTGGTGATTGATGTAAGCAACCGCAGTCAGATTGTCTGATCGAACCTGAACCGGTAAGCCTTGGAGATGATGCGTCAGGTGCGACAGCACCAACCGAATTGCCCTCAGCTCCAGGACGTTGATGGGGATGTGCGCCTCCTGAGGACCCCACAGCGCCTGGAACGGATGTTCCTTCCAGAATCCCCCCCAGCCTGACAGGCTGGCGTCCGTGGTGACCGTCTCCCAACAAGGGGCCAGAAAAGATCTGCCCCTCAGCAAATTCCTCGGTTTCAGCCACCACTGAAGAGACTGCCGGACCAGGGGAGACATCACAAATGACTGATCCAAGGACAGAGGGCATCTGTCCCAAGCCGATAACAGATGGAGTTGAAGAGGCCTCATGTGAAACTGAGCAAAGGGAACCGCCTCGAAACAGGCCAACATCAATCCCACCAGCCTCATCCCTTGCCGGAAGGACGGGCGAGGGATGGACAGAAGAAGACGTATCAGATCTTGAACCGTCTCACCCTTCGACGGAGGTAGGGACACCCTGGTCTGAATGGTATCCAGATTCATGTCCAGAAAGGAAACCTCCCTTGACGGGGAGAGAGAGGACTTGGGATAGTTGATCACCCAACCGAACCTCTCCAGCGTTGACACTACCAACCTGGTGTCCAGCTCCGCTTGAGAGAGAGGATGCCGTGATGAGAAGGTCGCCCAGATACGGCACAATGCGAATGCCCTGTTCTCTGTGAAGGGCCATTATACCCGCCAACACCTTGGTGAACACCCTTGGTGTCAAGGTCAGCCCAAAAGGAAGAGCCACAAACTGACAGTGCTGATCTCCCACCACAAATCTGAGAAACCGTTGGTGTCCGGGGAAGATCGGCACATGAAGGTAAGTGTCCTTGATGTCTATGGACGTCATAAAGTCCCCTGGACGAAGAGAGTTGATGGCCGAGCGCAGAGTCTCCATGCGAAATTTCTTGGTTCTGATTAACCTGTTGAGAATCTTTAGATCCAGAATGGGTCTTTTGGAGCCATCCTTTTTGGGGACTGTAAAAAGGTTGGAGTAATAGCCCCGACCTCTCTCTGTGGAGGGCACCGGGCAGACGACCCCCATGTCCCGAAGGTTTTGCACTGACATGAAAAGCCCCTGCATGGCCCGGGGGTCCGAAGGAACCCGAGACCTGAGGAATCTGGGAGGAGGCCGGTACTCGAACTCCAGCTTGTACCCGGAAGAGACCACTTCCAGGATCCAGTTGTCCGTGACCTCCTGGGTCCAGACCTGGGCGAAGAGCCGTAGCCGCCCCCCCACTCGCGAGGGTGAGGGCGCCCCCTCATTGCTGAGAGGGTTTGGCAGCAGCCTTGGGTTTGGCACCCCAGGCAGTCCCGGGACGGGGACGTCCTCTGCCCCACCCCAGGAATCACCTCTGAACGCAGAATAAGCAACTCCCCTGCTTGCTCGAGAGCCGCGAAAGGAAGGATTAAAGGAGCCTGCACCCCGAAAGGGTCAGCGCTGCTTATTGCGTTGTGGCAATTTACCTGCTTTCGCCACAGAGTCCAACTTATCTGCAAACAGGCGCATACACAGGAAGGGTAGCCCTGTAAGCGCCTTCTTCGCAGCAATATCAGCCGCCCATTGGCGCAACCAAACCGATCGGCGTACAGCCACAAGCAAAGCCGAGGTTCTACTACACATGCAGATTGTATCATCCAAAGCTGATAAGACAAAGGTCATGAACAAATCACACAGCGTAAGTGCTGCAAATTCATCACTAGCAGGGTTAAGATGGGGACCATTCAACAGGCCCCTAATGACAGATCTGGTAGCCACAGCCGTGAGAGCTGAAGCACAAACAGGGCGCAAGGCCGAACTCACACTGGCAAAGGCATGCAACGCCATTTGATCAAGACGTCGGTCCTCACTATCCTTCAGAGTAGTGGAGTCTGGTGAGTGCACAACCAATGTGTTGGACAAACCCAGAACTGGAGCGTCAACCTCTGGGGGTGACGACCAACGCTTTACCGTCACAGGAAAGGGATACTTCCTATCCCACCCCTGAGGTATACCAGGAAGCTGGCTGGGCTTTTCCCATTCCTTAAGAATCAATTTGTCAAAATGCTTCTGATCCGGAAACTCCAAGCGAGGCTTAGTGACCCCCAAAAAACTCCCCCTTTTGCGGAGGGGCCTCCGCAGGAGGGGAAATAGCAAGCACCTCAAAAATATGGGCCAGAAGTCTGGGGGAATCAACAGTATCCCCACGCTCCTACCCCGCATCAGCATCCAAGAACTGCTGATCATTAGAGCCTTCAGATTCTGAAAACAATTCCCCTTCTTCCAACGGGGAATAATCAGACCAATCAAAGGAGTCATATTCCTCATAATCAAAACCCGTCGCAGCCGGTGCCAAATGCCTTCTCTTAGCTGGGGCCTTCCTGGCCGCAGAGCTAGCAATCAATTTCTCAACGTTGGCCAATCTAGCACAGACATCAGATTGCGACTCACCGCCAGTGACAACATCACCTGGGGTCAAAGCCAGGCGTGGTGGTGTAGGTGACGAGACCGGCGGCGCTGAACCGGACTGCCGCATAATGGCCTGCTGTGCACATGGTATGCAAATAAGCACATTATCCCCAGCGAGGGATAGCCCACAAACCACACACAGCCGGGGTTGCCCCGAAGGGATCCCGAGCCCGGCATCCTGGAAAGCCTCCATATGGTGATTTTTTATGGTAGTCGCAATGACCAGTGGGAATTACGCTAGTAAGCCACCCGGGATGCCCCTTAACGTCCGTTAGTGGGAGGATTTGTAAATCCCCAATTTGAGTGAGGGACCTAAGGATCAAGGAAGGTAATCCCCCTGGAAGACATAATAAACAATGGTACCATAAGCAAAAAGCACACATGCAGCATACAAGGCGCCCCTAAAACACATCCCGCTTGTACAGCAAACAAACAGGTAATGCATAGAAGCCCCGCAGGGCACTCACAGTTTAGGACCAAGAAACAAAATAGCGACCAGCCCACACCAGCAGCAGCAAGGCCGAGTGAACGAGAAGGGCGGGCCAGCGCGGATCGTGCGCCGCGCGTGGCCCCGCCCCCTCCTGTAGAGAAGCAGAACCGCGATTCCCAGGCATTGGCTGGGACCTCCGAGGGCGCCAAGAAGAGCGTCAGTGCCCGGCCCCGCCTCCTCTCCTAACTAAGGAGAAGAAAGAAACCATAGCCACGCTCCCAGCAACGCTGCGGAGCCGGTTCCGGGACCCAGGCCGCCGTCCAGCCAGACGCTGCCTGGCAACAAGTGAAGCACATCACATGCACACACACACACCAATCATACTCACTGACAGCTATCCGGCCAGGGCAAGCTGAATTAAAACAGAGGGCCAGCCCCCGCCCCCCCTGCGAACCAGGGACTGGGAGCAACAGGTGGGGGGGGGGGGGGTACCCAAGCCACCTAATGCGGCGCAGGGACAAAATGGACACAGCATCCCAAACCAGGATCCCGAAACCTCAGGTAAGCCTGCTCCCAATTTATCTATTGCATTGTATGTCCCAAATGGGGCTCTCAGAGATTAGGACTGCACAGAGGCACCATGGCGCTGGTGGTGCAGCTTAAGCATACTTCTGCAGATGTGTGTGACCGAGCCCTCTGTTTTTAACCAAGTTAAGAGACAGATTGTAGGTTCGTCAGCAAGCTAACCAGTTTGAGTGCTGTGGCTACTTTAAGACTTTTGTATCCTAATTGCCCTGCTAACGTGCACCTGCCAGGTTAGTTATAAAATGCTCTGAGCGGCTGCCACCCCTCCTTTGTTTCTTTATCTTTTTATATAATTCACCTGCAAATAGTACCTCATTATATTAAACTTCATCTACCTTGAGGAGCTCTCGAGGGAAGTTGCCCCCATCATTCATGCCTTCGAGGTTACTGACAAACTCCTGTGCAGTCATGTTCTTCCCAATGTTCTAAGAAAAAAGCAAAAGGTTTAACATGCACAGAGAGTAGAAACGAGCGGATAGCCAATACATTAATATGAAAGTGCGGGCAAATGTACTACAGACCCATTTTAGCCCATACAAATCCCCTACACTTCAGGCTTCATATTGCCAACACAGACTTTCCAAGAAAAACATTTTAACTGGTGTCTTTGCAAGCCCACGGCTGCTATGCAGAGCCATGCCACCATCAGGGGCAGATTGGGTGGCATTCAGATGAGTTGTAATATTATTTTAACTCTCAAATCAGGCTTAGCACAAAGATAGAGAGGGGTAACTGGGGGTTGCAAAAAGCTTGGTGTTCCTCTATATTTGAGAATACACATACCTGTCCATGTAAGTCTGAGTTAAGCAGCATAAGGGCGCAGGTGAGCGTGTGCACAGCATCTAAAACAGAACACAAGATTCCTGATTTGTAAGGATTTTAAGCCATTTTTGAGCTTTGCATAAAAGGCAAACAGGAATAATTAGACACTCCAAAACATGACAAGCTTACAAGGGGGTGCCGATAAACGTCATTCGTTTTGTGATCCTAAATTCTTTTATCAATGAAAGTTAGATCATTAGACAGGCCAATCTTTGCAATTGTTTGTGAGCAATTCCTGGCACAATCTCATTTCCGATTTGTATGTTAGAGTGCAGAAGTTAGCTGTGTATTACACAATACTTATTGCTAAATAGATAAAGGAATTGAAGTAAAAAGTAAATGTCCCACACAGGTAGCCATAACTTCAAACTAAATGGCTAACCAGGGCTTTGAGGTGCTGAATGCTCCTATGTACTCACCTGATCAGGCACCCTCGTACTATCATCTTTATTCTAATATTAAAGACAAAACTTAAGGATACAACATTTGAATGTAATTGCAGCAGGTGACACGCGGTTTGCTGCCCAACCAAAGGAACTAACTCAGGATGGGTTGAAGAAGTTGCAACACAGCAGCGACTAGTGCATCAATATCAAAGAAAAGTTTAACATTTTGGTGGTCAAGGCCAAAGATTTATCACCACACGCTCGTAGCACAGGCTCAGGACAAATCTGTCTCTCACCAGCAGAGCTAAACTCCTTGGGGTTGGAGGCATGGAAGCGCTTCGAGAAATGATACAGCACGCGCTCTCGTTCCTGAGTCTCCCCAGTCAGCACCAGCTCCTGCAGCAGAGATCTGTGAACAGTAACAGAATGTACCTAGTGGTTACTCACAAAGTGTGGCCAACAAAAGAATACACAAAAGCTGCAATTAAAGTATGGTGTAATAAATGTATTTATCTTGCTCCTATGTATGGTGTTAACAAATGCAAGTACATAGTAAGTACATCTAGTGCTTCACAGTAGACTTTTTGCAGACCTGTATCCAATAGGTACCCACACTATGGGAATGTGCATCAAGATGAAAACACAGTGGTACCAGTGAATTCTGGGAGATCACATACACCCTAAAGTCGTTTTGGCTTCAATAACAAAGTTTTGATCTGCTATAACATAATGGATTAATCATGGTCTGCACTTCAGCTTTATGTGAGGTCAGGGCTGAATTAAGGGAGGCCCCTGAGCACAAAATCTGGTGGAGGCCCCCGATACAGCATTTTTTTTCCTTTAAAATAATAGTCCAGCCAAGTGACTGATTGGTGGTTGTCTGGCAGCCACCTAATTACTGGAACGTCAGATTGAGTCCCTTGTGCGGGTGCGTGCTGCTCGGGAACTCCTGCTTTGTCATTCTGGTCGGGGGGTAGTGTAGTTGCCCAGCTGGTCCAGCACAAATCAGTTCTCTGTATTGCCAGAGGCTGTGCTTGGTGGCTTATGTGCAGTGACAGCTCTGCATGCACCCATCACTGTAGTGCTGATGACGGTGGCTTTGTAGCTCTAGACTCTCCGTCCTTCCCTGTGGTGGCATTGTCTGCAGGTTTGCAAATACAAAAAAGGCTTGCCCAGGTGTGTGTGTGTGTGTGTGTGTGTGTGTGTGTGTGGGGGGGGGGGGGGGAGGGGTTATGGCCTACTACTGTCGATGCTTTGTTGCTTGCCTCACGGCCTGTCAGACCAAAGACTGAAAAGCTTCCTGGACCAGTCCATAACCTAAAGTTTGGTGGAGGCCCCTGGGCACACGCCCCTTGTGCCCCCCTCATAATTCGGCCCTGTGTGAGGTAGGAGGAGTGTGCATGATTGAATACATGCCAGTTAATGCCCATTAAGCTAAGAACCTGAAGATCTCGGCTTAGGTCATGCATATTAAAAGAGAATCTTCACTTAACAGCTCTCAGGGCTGCAGTATCCCCCCGCTCCAAAATTGGGCCCTTCATGGGCACTGGTGGTATCCCATATCGGCCACCAGTAGAGCAGCGAAGGTGTTGTGTGAACAAGTAAGAATGTGAAAATACAATTCTGTGATTATTCACCTGTAGAATTGTTTTTTATTGGTATCCTGCTCGTGTCGCTTCATTCTTCACAATTGGGTTATCCACCACAAGGTGGCGCAGCTGACTGCAAGACAAGACTTGTGGCTCCCCCCGGCCCATAAAAGGACAGCAAATTCCCCATAATTCCCAGTGTTGAAAAGCAGTAATACAGAGAAAAGCCGGGAGGCCAGAGACCATTTTACACACTATACTCACACAGCCCCACTATAAACTCTCTCAACAGTAATCACCATAACAAGGCAAAAGAGGATAACAAAACAACGGTGGGATGAAGCGACCCGAGCAGGATACCAATAAAAACAATTCTACAGGTGAGTAATCACAGAATTGTATTTTTCCTGGTATCCTGCTCGGGTTGCTTCATTCTTCACAATTGGGACATCCAAAAGCAGTGTCCAAGAAGGGTGGGAACCCCAGTGAGCAACAGCACATAGTTCATGACACTACCACCTGAAGCACTTTGCGACCAAAAACAGCATCAGCTGAGGCCCTAACATCAACCTTGTAAAACTTAGAAAAAGTATGAACTGAAGACCAAGTAGCGGCCTTACAAACCTGTTCAACTGAAGCCTGGTGCTGAAAGGCCCAAGAAGCACCAATAGCTCTAGTGGAGTGAGCTGTAACACGGAAAGGGGGTTCCTTCCCCTTGGCAGAATACGCTTGACACACCGCCTGTCTGATCTACTTGCCGATAGTGGATTTGGCTGGAGGCAAGCCCTTCCTAGGTCCGTTAGGAAGGACAAACAGAGAATCCGACTTCCGAAAGGACTCCGTAGCAATCAAATAGTACTTAAGCGCCCTGACAACATCCAGGGAATGGAGGGTCCTCTCAGAATTAGAATGCGCAGGACACAAGGAAGGCAAGACAATGTCCTCATTGAGATGAAAAGCGGAGACAACTTTGGGCACAAACACCGGTTTAAGACGATAAACCACTTTATCCTGATGCCGCTCAAAGTAAGGAGGCTTAATAGAAAGCGCAGCCAGCTCAGAGACGCGGCGCACCGAAGTGATAGCTACCAAAAAGGCCACCTTCAGAGTCAAAATGGATAAGGCAGCATCACACAAGGGCTCAAAAGGAGGCCCCTGGAGAGCAGAAAGCACCAAATTCAAATCCCACACCGGTAGCAAAGGCTTACGCGGCGGACGCACATGGGTAACTCCTTGGAAAAAAGTCTTGATAAGTCTATGATTGGCGAAAGATCTTTGGAAAAATATTGCCAAGGCCGAAACCTGCCCCTTGAGGGTACTCAATTGTAGAACCAAATCCAAGCCATGTTGTAGGAACTCCAAAATCCTGGCAAGGGAAAAAGGACAAGGGAAATCCTTAGACTCACACCAGGCAATGTAAGCATGCCAGACCCTATAATAAATCATGGAAGAGGATTTCTTCCGAGCCTGAATCATGGAACTCACAACCGAGGTCGGCAGCCCCTTTTCCGTCAGGATGGAGGTTTCAGCAGCCAAGCCGTCAAAGCCAGCGTTTGTAAATTGGGGTAGCGTAGCATTCCCTGAGTGAGAAGCCCTGGATCGTCGGGCATGACGTAAGGATCCACTGACATCTGGACTACGTCCACGAACCAACACCTTCTCGGCCAGCGGGGGGCCACCAGGATGGTCGGAATCCCTTCCTGAGCTATCTTGCGCAGCACGCGACCCAGGAGAGGAAAGGGAGTAAATGCATAGAGGAGTCGAAACTCCGTCCAAGGAATTGCTAGCGCGTCTGTGGCGAAGGCCAGAGGATCTCTTGACAGAGAGACGAACCTTGGAAGCTTGTTATTGTGACGGGACGCAAACAGGTCCACGTCCGGTTGACCCCAGCGGCGACACAGGGCAAGAAAGATTTTGTTGCTGAGAGACCACTCCCCTAGACGAGACGTCCCCCTGCTCAGGGAGTCCGCCTCCTGGTTCTCCACCCCTGGGATGTAAACCGCCGAGATGCAGGGAACATTCTCCTCCGCCCAAGACAGGATCAGGGACAATTCCTTGAGGGCTCGTGTCAGGCCCAAGGCCTGATTATAGAATAACCATATGTATTATGATTGTATAATGTATAGTCCAAGACCTGGGTATGGGGGGGTTCTGTTTGTGGTACTTCCTTCTTCGAAGTCAAAAGCCTTTGAAGTAGCAGGATGTGCTATCATTGGACCCACCATAAACCAGAACTCAGATAAGAGACCTGGGAGAGAGATGCCCTCACCAGGTGGGGTCAGTGGGAGGGGGGATGAAGCTTTTCCCTCCTAAATTTAGCTAATAAAACCTAATGCTAAGGAGAAACCTAAGGCAGAAATCTCTGACACAAGCCTGTGGCAAATGGACATAAGACCTTAAGTAACAACTGAAGACACTCATAAGGACTGCTAAGCCATTATACTGTAAAGGACTTTCTTTTTATTTGCTGAACTGATCTTGCTGTACTCTTTTATGTATTTTTGTACCTGTATGTCATTTGTTTCTGTATATTACATCTAGCACTGTGATACCTTTTAATCAGATTAAATGTTTAATTAATCAGCTCTGGCCTTTGATCTCTAAATATATGAGCTTACCTTTCTGAAGGAAGCTCTGGTGAAACACGTTTATCAAAGGGTTAATTTGGTGACTTGCTCGGACTAGTAGTGCATACCCAGGGGTCTGGTGGCTTTAACCCTTGCACCATCACACTCTCTCTAGCGTCTTGGCTGGGCTGATGGAGCAAGCGAGCTGTCACGATCGCACTCCGAGTCCCGCCCTGATGATTGATGTAGGCCACCGCCGTCTGATTGTCCGAGCGGACCTGGACCGCATGACCCCGTAGGTGGGGAGTCAGCTGGAAAAGGACCAACCGGATCGCACTCAGCTCCAGGAGATTGATAGGCACATGGGCCTCCTGAGGACCGCTCCAGGAGATTGATAGGCACATGGGCCTCCTGAGGACCCCACTGGCCTGAGTGCGATCGTGACAGCTCGCTTGCTCCGAGTCCCGTCCTAATGATTGATGTAGGCGACCGCCATCTGATTGTCCGAGGGGACCTGAACCGCATGACCCCGTAGGTGGGGAGTCAGCTGAGAAAGGACCAACCGGATCGCTCTCCGCTCCAGGAGATTAATAGGCACATGGGCCTCCTGAGGACCCCACTGGCCCTGGAACTTCAGTGATTGCCAAAACCCTCCCAAACCGGTCAGACTGGCGTCCGTGGTGACAATCTACCAGCGCAGGGGCAGAAAGGACCTACCCACTAGAAGATTTCTCGAGTCCAACCACCACGAGAGGGATCGTCTGGCCAGAGGGGACAGAACTAATTCCTGCTCCAGGGACTCCTGTGTCCAATCCCAAACGGTCAAGAGATTCAACTGAAGAGGTCTCATGTGGAACTGGGCGAAGGGTACAGCCTCGAAGCAAGACACCATGAGGCCCACCGACTGCATCCCCAGACGGATGGATGGGTGTGGGCGCGACAATACGGCCAGTGCCTGCGTCTGACCCTTGACCTGAGCAGTGTCCAACGTCATGCCCAGGACGGACCTCACCAATGACGGAGTGATCGAAGACTTGGGATAATTGATCACCCAACCGAAAGCCTCGAGAGTGGACAACACCTTCTGTGTGTCGCTCTCGGCCTGCTGAAGAGATTGAGCAGCAATCAACAAGTCGTCCAGATAAGGAAGAATACAAATGCCCTGGCTCCTCAGAAGGGCCATGACACCCGCCAGCACCTTGGTGAATACCCGAGGGGCCGAAGAGATTCTGAACGGTAGTGCCACAAACTGGTTGATTCTCCAAGACGAACCTCAAGAACTTCTGATGGCCCTGGAAAATAGGAACGTGCAGGTAGGCATCCTTGATGTCCACCGTGGTCATGAAGTCGCCGGGCCGAAGTGAACTCACCGCTGACCATAAGGTCTCCATGTGGAAGCGCTTGACAAACCTGTTGAGACCCTTCAGGTCCAGGATAGGTCTCAGAGATCCGTCCTTCTTGGGCACCGTGAAAAGATTGGTATAGAACCCCCGACCCCGTTCCTGATGAGGCACAGGGCAAACCACTCCGGACGACAGAAGTCGTTCGACAGCCAACCTTAGGCCCTGCGCTGTCAAGGGGTTCTGGGAAATCCGGAACGACTAAATCTTGGGGGCGGCCAAGCTGCCAGCTCTATGAGATGTGCTGTCTCCAGACGTGAGCAAAAAGCAGAAGCCGTCACCCCACCCGGATGGGTGAGGGCGCCTCCTCATGCCTGAGGGGGCTTAGCAGGGGGCTTGGACTTGGAGCCACAGGAGAGACTGGGCCGACGCGGGATCTACCTCGTCCCCAGGAGTCCCTGCGACCACCAGAGAAGGAAGAACCTCGTCCCCCTCGGAAGGGACGAAAGGAAGAAGAGCCCTGAAAGGGCCATACCTGCTTCCTGTGCTGAGGGAGCCGCCCATCCTTCGCCAAGAGATCAAGACGCTCCCCAAAAAGACGAAGAACCCAGGAAGGGAATCCCAGTAAGGGATTTCTTGGCGGCAGCGTCGGCCACCCACTGTCGCAGCCAGATAGACCGACGAAGAGCAACCAGAAGGGCCGAAGCCCTGCCGCCAAGCCGGACAGCATCATCCATGGCTGAGATCACAAACTACTTTCTTCTTGATGGCAATGGAAACAATGGCCGCGGCGCAGACAGGACGCAGCCCAGCCCCCACAAAGGTGAAAGCATGGCAAGCAAGTTGATTCATGCGCAGGTCAGCATTATCACGCAAGGCATCCGTATCAGAAGACGGCATAACTGAGGTATTGGAGAGCCCCAGAACAGGAGCATCCACCTCCGGGGGACAGGACCATAGACGAATCAACTCCTCCGCAAAAGGATACAGCCTGTCCAGGGCCTTAGGTACCGACGGCAACTTAGTAGGTCTCTCCCACTCCTTAAAAACCAATTTGGAGAAGTGACCTTGCTCAGGAAGAACCAGGCGCTGTCTTTCAGGCCGAAAAAGATCCCCCTGTTTCTTCCTGGCCGCCTTCGGGGGATCAATGCGCAGGTTATCAAGCACCGCGGACAACAGCTTTTCCGTGTCATCGGGGAGCCACATGCCCTTGTCTGAGGAAGACCCGAGGTCACTATCAAAGTCACCCGGGCGGCCCCCTGAGGAGTCAGAATCATGAAATAACTCGCCCTCACGGCCACCAAGGGCCCCATAGTCATAATCATCATTGGCAAAGAGGTAATAAACGAGTTCCAAATGCCGCTTCTTACCCGAGGCCTTGCTGCCGGTCGGGCGGGACAACTGCCGCTCAATGCTGGCCACCCGCAGTGCCCTGCTAGCTTCCCCCTCACTGGGGGGGGGGGGGTGTCGGCAAAGCTGTAGGCAAAATAGGACTGGGGAGAGTGGCGCTCGACCCATCCTGTTCCGCAATGTCGCTCTGGGTGCAGGGGACACAAATCGTTCTGCGACCGCTCAAAGGGGATGTACCGCACAAGACACACAGCTTAGCCCACCCCGAGGGGCCCCCAAGCTCGCTATCCCCAGAAGCCTCCATATGGTGATTAGAAAACCAGTATCCACGGGTAACAAGCGCTAAGTGCCCAAACCTGGATAATCCCCCCCACAATGGTCCCTAAAAAGCCGGGGGGGGGGGGGGGATGGACAGGGAGGAACTACAAGAACAATATGGGACCAGCCTGCAAGACACAAAAGGGGCACACATAAGCATCCCACAGTGCATGCACCACAAAAAACTATGCACATGTCTGAATCAAAGACCGGACTTACGGACCACACAGCAGCGTCAGACCCAGGCCGAGGAGGGGAGAAGAATGCGGCCAGCAGCAGGACTAAAAAGGAGGCACAGCCGGCTCCCATGCAGAGTGAAGATGGCACCGATTGCAGCACTTCGAGGGGCGGGCAGCGGCGCGATGACGCAAACCGCGTCAACGCGTGGCCCCGCCGGTGCGAACTCCGTGCGCTCGTGCAGGGAAGATGACGCCCGGAGAGAGAAGACAGGGAGGGTCCCCCTTTCCCCCCACCCCTGCCGTGGAGCGCGGTCGGCGCCCGCAGCAGGCGGGGAAGAGCCACAGGTCTTGTCAACTGCGCCACCTTGTGGTGGATAACCCAATTGTGAAGAATGAAGCGACCCGAGCAGGATACCAGGAAAAGAATGATTATGTTTTCTTTTTCCATTTCACAGGAGGTTGTAGTTGTGGGGGAGAAAATTGACTCTTGAGGAGTATCGCAAAATTGTGTAATATTAAATATCAATATAAACACATTGGCCAATGAGTGGAGGGGTCACTTACACACCCCAAATTGAATGAAACTCTCGCCAAGCTTGTGATTTTCTTCTTTCGGGTAGAAATAAAACCCAGGAGTGCCAGGTTTGAGTGTATGAGGAGGAACAGAAGCTGTCCCCCATGATTTCCTCTTCCTTCCATTAAAAGAAAGAAACACGCCTGGCTGGATATTTCTTGATGCCGGTTGTATAAGTGACCCCTCCTCCCGCCATCCAGCATATTTATATGGATCTATATAACTGGCACCTAGTCAGTTAGGCTCCATTCCCATCTGAAATCGGCCTGCTTTTTTTTTTGTTTAACACATTGCATGGTCAGCATTGCAAAATGTCTTCTATAATATCAAAACACATAAGCCCTTGTATTGAAGTAAGAGACCCTGTGACTTTTTTTCCCCACACACCCAAAATAAATTCTATTTTGTGTAATTGAGCTTCTTACCTGAGAGCTACATCCAGGGACTTTCCCGTGAAGTCAAACAGAGCAAGGTATTCCTCTGCCACCATTGCACTGAAATCATTGCTACAAAAAATGCAAAGCTAAATCAATCAAAGAGCAAAATGAAAGTACCTCTCACCCAATCTCACAAAACCTCTAAAAACATCAAATCAAACAAGTCTTGTGAACGGTCACCAATGTATTTGCCTTGAATGTAGCACACAATCCTCTAAGGTTTGAGGTACAATGACCTGTATGGAAGATCTTATCTTAAAGAAGCTGTCCAGGCAAAGTAAGTAAAATCCCCACTTCCTCACCCAGTGCCAAGCCTGTCTTGGGGGAATAAAATCTCCCCCATAGATGCTTTTAATCCACAGTATAATGAACACACATTCCTGTGGTTGCATCTTTGGGTGGCAGTACATCATTTGCAAGCAATCTGTGTGTCCAGGGCCCTGACTCCATCTCTGTAACATTCCATTCCACATTCACTGCAACAGTGGGGGTGGTTCAGGCACTGCCTCAGTGCATGTCCTCTGTACAAGGCAATGGGGTTGCAACCTTGGGATTGGGTGAGTTAGGGTGATCAGCCAGTGAGACCACAGCGTAAGTGGTAAGTAGTACTTTTTAATTGTGTGGGTGAAAAGCTTTTTGGTCTTAAAGTGGACCTCCAGTCAAAAATTCTGTTCCAGTCAAAAAGTTTAGTGAACTGCATGGAGGTAGGCTCTCTCAAATAGCTTACATCTATCAGTGCTGTAAGCTTTTGAAAGAGCCTACCTCCATGCAGGTGTTGTGAAATAGTAGGCAGATTCTAAGCTATTGAACTGCATGGGGGCAGCCGTCTCCACAGTCAAAATGCCCCCAATTGTTATTGGAATAATGCTTTATTTCTAGTCAGAAAAAACCCAAACCATAAGCTAAGCTGTAAGGGCTCAGCACTGCTCAGAAAGCTCTTAAAAAATTGCATCAACATTCTAAACAACTGCAGCAGCAGAGCCATTGACTTACATTGATCCCCTCTAGGAGCTGTTGATTTAGTATGTGATGAATAAACCAACTAGATGTTTCACTTTCTATAGGACAGTTCCACCAAATGCAGAATGCTGGATGTCTAGGTGGCTTACAACTGCTCTGACTCTTTGGTCGAATGGTGGTTGTGGAATGCATGGACCTCTGATCATTGGCTCAATAACCAACATCTTTTATGGACCAAATATTCGTGAAGCATGTGACCCGTAATTAAGCCACACGCTTAACCACACACTTACCGCACCCATCACCCACAAGCGGATTTAAAATGTCCTCCAAAAAATGGTCAGTTTAGTCATAAATGACAGACATGCTGATCCCTTTCTGAGGTAAATCTCTCTCTGTTTGGAGTTTGGGATTTTGCTAAAAGCAGTCCACACCAGACAGGCTGCATTGTGTGGACAAAACAATACAACACAGGTACACTTCAGCCATGCTACATCAATGCCAGCTAGAGAAGTTCTGTGTTGGAGATAAAATCTTGCTGGCTGGTTGGCCTAATCCTAAAGACGCTCTCTGCTCATCTGCAGTGTGTCTGTGTGCTAGCAAAGGCTTAGTTTATGTGCAAGCAGGGCTCTTGGGTATAATGAACAAAGGGGGGTGGGAGCAGCTCAATCACTATTTATACAAAATTATCAACATTATTATTTAGGGCCTGGGAACTAATTTACCGCCCAGTTTAACCCTCTCATCAACTAAATATCAAGCAACAAACATGTCTAGCTATGTGGAAAGACAGAGATTTGGTTGCATATATTTGCAGATACATGTGGAAGCCACACATAATAATGTTGATAATTTTGTATAAATAGTGATTGAGCTGCTCCCACCCCCCTTTGTTCATTTGAATTGCCATGAGCACAAGCAAGGAGGAATTCAGCTAATATGGATTTCTCCCTGTGAAGTGTTCTAAAGGGAGGCTGGCTGCTTCCCAGGTGAGTAGCTCTCAGATATTTGTCTGCATTGCATGTCCCAACTTTGGGGACTCAGAATTAAGAGTAGGGACCACACTAAACACAGAGTGCCTTGCCGGGGCAGTGTGGCTTCCACATGTATCTGCAGATATATGCAACCAAATCTCTGTCTTTCCACATAGCTAGACATGTTTGTTGCTTGATATTTAGTTGATGAGAGGGTTAAACTGGGCGGTAAGTTAGTTCCCAGGCCCTGAATAATAATGTTGATAATTTTGTATAAATAGTGATTGAGCTGCTCCCACCCTCCTTTGTTCTCTTGGGTATAATCCAAGATGCTCACTTCCATGTAATTTTAGGAGTGCAGCTCTTCCACAACATCTGCATGGGGTTAAGCCCTCCCAAGCAGCATACACCACTGAGGGGAGCAAATCATAAAACTTAATTTTTTTTACTGGAGGTACGCTTTAATAAGTGTTTGTATATATCTTATATTAGAATAAAGGAAAATAATTATAATAATATATAATTATATATATATATTCAGGTCCTAACAAGATTATAGTTTATGGACAATTCTAACTTCTTTGAGGAATTATGCGCTACTGAACATTTTTTGCTCATTATATTTTTCTATTCTGGTGTGAAACCCAGAACATATTAACCCGCTATGTTAGGAGTGAGCTGCTTTTCCTGCACAGATGAGCAGGAAATCATGCACTGATAGTGCATGAAGCAGGTTCTGGCTATGGAGACAGTAGAGGTGTTTTGGTTCATATAAACGTACTTTTTTTGAAGATACGGAGCAACCTGATCTCTCTCAAAACCATCCAAGTGAAAAAGCTTTAATGCTAAACACCGAGCTGCCTCCACATCCTGCGAGCTGGCCACAGCTTCCACATACGACGTTTCCTCTGACCTGCAGATGAAAAAATAACGAGATGTTTAACAGGAAACAGTGTGGTAGGTGTTGGGTAGAAGAGGTGCTAAACCTTATCAGTCACCCTCAAAGAATATCGGGTGTGGGTTACATAGAAAAAAAATTAGCAATTCAGCGCCGATCGTCAGGCGATTCTGGTGCTGCATGCTCCCACTCGCCTGGGAGAAGCAAAGATGGCATGCCCCCCTGCTATAGGCTAGCCCGGATGTGACTGCGGTGCTTGCCACTATTCGGGGCAAAGACCAAAACCTGGTATTTTCAAAGGAGTGAGTCAAAACAGTTCTGAGCGAGCACTTTAAACTGGACCAACACAGTTACAGTGCAAAGGGGCAGGGGAATTCAGATTCCTGCACATAAAAATTAATTTACCTTTTTCTATCGCATGCTGTGGTCAATTTTAAAAACAAATTGGCTTCTCCTGGAGCTGCAGGCCACCTACAAACAGGAAGTGATGCAGGGTTTCCTGTAACTGTCAGTCATGTGAGTTGAATCCAGGCAGCAGCATGGCTGGTATGCTAGGAAAGAAAGCTCCAAAATGGCTGCTAGCACTAGAAAATTTGTGAGGAGTTGTTTGAGCTTTGAATGGATGCTGGGGCAAATTCAAGCGCTGACAATGATTCAGTATGATGCATGAAGATGGGGCAAGTGATTTTTTGGGTGTTTTCTTTTACAGCTGTGCAAGGCACTAAAAACAAATTATTATGGTTATACCAAAGATGATTAGCTTACCCCGAAGTCTCCAGGTCTGTTGACACGGCATCTAATTGGTCTAAAACAATCTCTGGAACACCCAGCTGCTCTTTAGGCTGCATCTCTGGAATTGTACTCTCTAATGGCATCACTTGGATCCTGTGCTCCTTGCCTTGGCAGCCCTGGCAGACACCATGCAGACCTTTATCCTGGCATAGTTCTAGCAGGATTTCTTCTCTCGTCCTGTCTTGAGTTGGTGGAGTAGGTTGATCCTTATGAGAATGTAGATCCCGGTTGTTTTGAGGAGGAGGATCTTGGCCAGTATGACAACACCGATCTTGACCATTACTGTTATGTGGAGGTTTATTTTGGCCATTAGGTGGAGGTGGATTTTGGCCGCTAGGAGGGGGGTGATGTTGGCCATTACGTGGAGGTTGTGCTTGGCCATTGGGTGGAGGTTGATGCTGGCCATTAGGAGGGGGTTTATGTTGGCCATTAGGAGGGGGTTGTGCTTGGCCATTGGGTGGAGGTTGATGCTGGCCGTTAGGAGGGGGTTGATGTTGGTCATTAGGTGGAGGTTGATGTTGGCCATAAGGTGGAGGTTGATGCTGGCCATTAGGAGGGGGTTGATGTTGGTCATTAAGTGGAGGTTGATGATGGCCATAAGGTGGAGGTCGATGTTGGCCATAAGGTGGAGGTCGATGCTGGTCATTAGGTGGAGGTTGATGTTGGCCATAAGGTGGAGGTTGATGCTGTCCATTAGGAGGGGGTTGATCTTGGAGGACAGATTTTGAATCTTCAGTTAAGAATTTTGTCCAGTAGTTAGACTCTGAGAACAGCAGACCTGTTTCTTCCACAAGGATTTCTTGGTTAGGAGCTGTCAGATAAAACAATTAGTTAACTCACTGCAAATATATACCTGAATACTAACAGAAGACCCTTGTTAACAAATGGAAACTATGGACTGGTGTCCATAAACCTAGGTGGATAGATCGAAAGACTATTGGAACATTAGAAAATCAATATGAACTTAATTATTTAATATAATCTTTTTTTACTGAGCACCCATACACTGATTTATTCACACAGGAGCAGTTTTCTCAGTTTTTAAAACTTAGCGTATGTGGCGAAAACATTTTTTTCTTTTTTATGACATCTTTCTAAAATCACACCCCCATGTGCAAATAGGAAAGGAGTCTCGGTGGTGCCATCATTGGGGCCGTTTATGCGAAATGAGGGGGTAACCCTCCCTACCCTATTCTATCTTTTCACTAACTACACAACACCCTATTAAGTTTGTAATTCATATCAACTATGGAGGCTAAGCCCAAATTTCAGTAATTTTTCTTCCCGTTTTCGTTATTTTCCGCTTTTTTATTTTCCTTCCCTCCCCCCCCCTTTTCCCCTTAATCTCATTCACTTCCTATTTTCCTTTCCTTTAACCTACCTTCTTTCCTACCACCCTCATGCTTCCCTCTATTCTCTTTTCCCTTTCAATTTTTTGTTCTTCACCTTCCTTACTTTTACTTTTTCTATTTGTTTGCTTCTCTTTCCCTCTTGCTCTGTCTCTATATAGCTTGACTGTGTCTCTAGCCTCATCATCAAACACCTGTTCTTGATTATCCAAACCTCCCTTTTCATTCTCTTCCTATTTTCCTTTCCTTTAACCTACCTTCTTTCCTACCACCCTCATGCTTCCTTCTATTCTCTTTTCCCTTTCTATTTTTTCTTCTTCACCTTCCTTCCTCTTACTTTTTCTCTTTGTTTGCTTCTCTTTCCCTCTTGCTCTGTCTCTATATAGCTTGACTGTGTCTCTAGCCTCATCATCAAACACCTGTTCTTGATTATCCTTCTCATCTCCTCCGCTTTCTTTTATTCTCTTATGCTTTCCACTGGTTGAGCCAGGAGACGGGGTAGAACTTTGTCATGGCTTAAGTTGGGGGATTGTTTCTTACCACAAAAAGGTATGATTCGGAGATAATGGTTTTGCCCAGGGGTGAATAATTTACTTTTTAGCAGCCCAGATTCCTATTTGCCAGATGGGTAGTGGGTCATTTTCCCTTTGGATCAATCAAGGTCGAGAACGTAGTTATTTTATAGTCTACACCTAATTTTATTTTCTTTGTAGTATAGACCCTCCCTAAAACTTTTTGGGGTCCTCAAAGTGTGATAAGAGTGGTAGGGATGTGGCTTATTTACGGGTCACATGCTCTAGGAATATTTGGTCCATTAAAGATGTTGGTGATGGAGCCAATGCTCAGTAGTCCATGCATTCCACTACCACCATTCAATCAAAGAGTAAGAGCAGCTGTAAACCACCCAGACATCATACATTCCGCATTTGGTGGGACAGTCTTCCCCAAGTCGGCAAGGTGGGACATTTGGGTGTTTCTAGGGTTTTCAGAGGGACTCAATGTGGGGCATCTGGTCAGTTTACCCATTCCCATAATTTCTGGATGTAGCGACAGTGCCACCAGAGTTCTAAACGGTGGCTTGTTCATTTTAACCCTACCAACACTTGAAAGCTGGGCCCTCCGATTATAATATAAATAAGTGTGTAATAGAATCTCGTGATAAATTTAAGAAAAAAAAATCGAGTTGAAGATGTTTGGATTAGTGAAACTGATTGGATAGTTCTAAGACATTCAGTTTTGCCTAAAACCCAAGGTCTTGCTCCCATTTTTGAATAGTTTTTATGGCTCAACCATGCAAACAAGCTAATGATCACAAAATGCAATATCGAACTTCTGCTGATGTGGTGTGAAGCGTTGCCAGCATGGCTAAAGTGTGAAATCATGCTTTAGCTGTTGGCTATAAGATGGACAATGGCATTTGGGTTTTACAGAAAAAAAAGTAACATCACTATTCTTTTATATCTGAATAGGAGCACATTTCCAAATGTTTGGTGGAATGTTGGACCATAAAAGTGAAGGTAATAATGCCTATGGTTATGAAATGAAATTGGAGGAGAGGTTAAACCGGACCTTAAGCATCATTTAATGAAAAGCCCAAAACCAGTTTAAAAAACTATTCTCCAGCATCTAAAAATACAATTCTGTGAAGAACTCGCCTGTAGAATTAATATTATTTGTATACAGTACGTCCTGCTCCAGATATAATACTTACACTTGGGTTATCCTCTGCCAGATGGAGCTGCACTGCAGAGACATGCAAAACAGGCTCCTCCCGGCCCTTCAAATACCCAGGGACCTCCCACAAATCCCCAGCATTGAAAAGCAGTGAACAAGAAGCCGGGAGAATTAAACCACCCAGAACAACTGGTAACGATAACAATGATAACAATCACCATACAGGGGATCCAGAATAATGCAAAACCAGGGTGGGGTGGAGCAGGACGTACTGTATACAAATACAGTTCTTCACAAAATTGTATTATTCTTAGTATACAGTACGTCCTGCTCCAGATATAATACTTACACTTGGGACATCCAATAGCAGTGTCCATAAAGTAGGGTGGGATCCCCCAACAAAAGGTGACAACGGGCAGTTTAAACTACTGCCGCTTGCAAAACCTTGCGGCCAAAAACAGCATCAGCTGAGGCCCTAACATCAACCTTGTAAAACTTCGAAAAGGTATGAACAGAAGACCAAGTAGCGGCCTTGCAAACTTGTTCAACAGAAGCCTGGTGCTGAAAGGCCCAAGAGGCACCAACAGCACGAGTAGAATGAGCAGTAAGACGGAAGGGGGGACTCTTCCCCTTAGCAGAGTAGGCCTGAATCACAGCCTGACGAATCCATTTGCTAATAGTAGACTTGGCCGGAGCCAAACCCTTTCTAGGACCAGAGGGGACCACAAAAAGAGCATCAGTCTTCCTGAAGGCCGCAGTGACTACCAGGTAATACTTCAGGCACCTGACCACATCCAAGGAATGTAGAACCCTTTCCTTAGCGTTGCTAAAATTAGGACACAATGAAGGAAGAACAATATCCTGATTCAAATGAAAGGCAGACACCACCTTTGGCAGAAAATCTGGCTTAAAGCAGAACACCACCTTGTCCTGGTGTCTGTATGGGGGCTGAATAGACAACGCCGCCAGCTCAGACACACGCCTGACCAAAGTGATAGCCACCAGAAAAAACAACTTTGAGGGTAAGTACAGCCAAAGCAGCATCATGAATAGGCTCAAAGGGAGCACCCTGCAAGGCAGACAAAACCAGGTTCAAGTCCCAAACAGGTACCGTAGGCTTACGTGGGGGACGCACGTGAGTGACCCCCTGAAAGAAGGTCTTAACCAAGGGATGCTGAGCAAAAGACTTCTGAAAGAAGACCGACAGGGCAGAAACCTGACCCTTCAGAGTACTGAGTTTTAAACCCAACTCCAATCCATGTTGTAAAAACTCCAGAATCCTAGGGATGAAGAACTCCCTGCAGGGAAGAGACCTAGACTCACACCAGTCTATGTAGGAACGCCATACCCTATAATAGATGGCAGAAGAAGTTTTCTTCCTAGCCTGTACCATGGTATCCACCACTGAGGCAGACAAGCCTTTCTCCATCAAGATGGAGGTTTCAGCAGCCAGGCCGTCAAAGCCAGAGTTTGTAAATTGGGATGGCGTAAGGAGCTCTGAGTGAGCAGATCTGGCGCCTCTGGCAGGACGTACTGGTCTACTGCCATTTGTACCACGCCTGCGAACCACACTCTTCTTGGCCACCTTGGGGCCACCAGAATCACTGGCACCCTTTCCAGGGCAATCTTGCGCAGAACCCTGCCCAGCAGGGGGAACGGGGGAAAGACATACAGGAGCCGAAATTTCTTCCAAGACAATGACAAAGTGTCTGTGGCTACGGCCAGAGGATCCTGAGACAGGGAGACAAAGGCCGGGAGCTTGCGATTGTGACGGGATGCAAACAGATCCACATCCGGTAGACCCAAACGGTGACACAGGGACTGGAATACCCTGTTGCAGAGGGACCACTCCCCCTGACGGGAAGTCCCCCTGCTCAGAGAGTCTGCCAGGAGATTCTCTACCCCCGGGATGTAAACAGCCGAAATGCATTGAACATTGGCCTCCACCCATGTCAGAATCCGCGACACTTCATGGAGGGCACCCTTGCTCCGGGTCCCTCCCTGATGGTTGATGTAGGCAACCGCCGTCCTGTTGTCTGAGCGCAACTGAACAGACAGTCCCTGCAGGTGATCGGTCAACTGCTCCAGAACCAACCTGACCGCCCGTAGTTCCAGAATGTTGATGGGTAAATGGGCCTCCTGAGGGCCCCACCTGCCCTGGAACCTCAGGGACCTCCAGAATCCCCCCCAACCTGACAGACTGGCATCCGTGGTGACCGTCTCCCAGGAGGGGGCTAGAAAGGACCTGCCCTTTACAAGTTCTTGTGGTCTAGCCACCACGAGAGGGACCTTATGACCAACGGGGGAAGCACACAAACCCTGTCCAAGGACGCGGGATCCTTGTCCCATACTGAAAGGAGGTGAAGCTGCAGAGGCCTCGAATGGAACTGAGCAAAGGGCACCGCCTCGAAGCTCGCCACCATCAGACCCACTAGCTGCATTCCCTGCCTGAGGGAGAGCTGGGGGCACGAGAGCAGGGACCGCACCTGCGCAATCAGAGCTTCCACCTTCTGTTGGGGAAGGAATATTCGTGACTGAACCGTATCCAGAATCATCCCCAGGAATGGGGTCACGGACGAAGGGGACAGAGAGGACTTGGGATGATTGATCACCCAGCCAAAGGACTCCAAGGTGGACACCACCCACTGAATGTCCAGCTCCGCCTGCTGTAGGGGCCATGAAGCGATGAGGATGTCGTCCAGGTAGGGCAAAACTCGAATGCCCCCTGACCTTAACAAAGACATCACTCCCGCCAGCACCTTGGTGAACACTCTGGGAGCTGAAGTGAGGCCAAATGGTAGGGCCACAAACTGATAATGTTGATCTTTCAACGCGAATCTGAGAAACCTTTGATGTCCCGGGAACACAGGGATGTGAAGGTAAGCATCTTTGATGTCCACAGACGTCATAAAATCCCCTGGGCGCAGAGAGCCAACGGCCGAGCGCAGAGTTTCCATGCGAAAGCGCTTGTGCTTGATAAATTTGTTGAGGATCTTTAAATCCAGAATGGGCCTGACTGACCCATCTCTTTTGGGTACTGTGAAAAGGTTGGAGTAGAACCCCTCTCCCAATTCTCTCAAGGGAACCTTGCAAATAACTCCCAGATCCAGAAGTCCTTGCACTGCCTGCATCAGGACCTGAGCTGATACCGGGTCTTGGGGGATCTGGGACCTGATGAATCTTGAGGGGGGCCGCACAGCAAACTCTATTTTGTAGCCAGAGGTAACTACCTCCTGAATCCACCGGTCTGAGACTTGGTGCCTCCAGACTCGTGCGAAGTGCTGTAGCCGTCCCCCCACCCTGGCGGGCGAGGGCGCCCCATCATGCCTGAGGGGTCTTGGGAGGGGCTTTAGGTTTGGTCCCCCAGGAGGAGCCAGGGCGTCGCCCCCTGCTCCTATGCCAGGAGTCTGCACGAGCCCCCCGCGAAGGACACCCCTTTCCCATGCTTAACACCTCTGTAGGGGGCTGAAAGGGGGCCCTGGTTATGAAAGGGCCGAGGCTGCTGCCTGCGCTGTAGTAACTTACCTCCTTTAGCAAAGAGGTCTAGGCGGTCCCCAAACAGGCGTAGGCCCTTGAATGGAAGCCCAGTAAGGGCTTTCTTAGCAGCATTGTCGACCGCCCACTGGCGCAGCCATACCGCGCGGCGTATAGCCACCTCCAAGGCGGAAGATCTGGCACACAGCCTAATAGCATCATCCGATGCAGACAGGATAAAGTTCACAAATACATCACAGTTAGACAGTGCATTAATAGTATCAGTAGGCAACTCGTCTGGGCCGTCAAGTGCATTCCTGACCATGGTCCTGAGCGCCACAGCATTAATGGCCAAGGCGCAGACCGGGAGCAGCGCCGCCCCTCCAAACGCAAAGGCATGGCATGCCAATTGGTCAATGCGCCGGTCCTCAGAATCCCGCAGCGTAGTGGTGTCGGGGGAGTGCATAATAGAGGTGTTAGACAGCCCTAGAATAGGAGCATCGACCTCGGGGGCGATGACCAGCACTTGACCATATCAGCAGGAAATGGATACTTCCTGTCCAAACTCTTAGGAATCCCGGGAAGTCTACTGGGATGTTCCCATTACTTCAGCACGAGGTTATTGAAATGGGTTTGCTCAGGAAATTCCAATCGAGCCTTAGCAGTATGAAATAGCTCACCCCTTTGCCTGGGAGCCGCAAAAGGGGGAGAGATGGACAAAACTTCAAAAATCTGAAGCAGTAGTTTGTCAGTATCATCCGGGGTCCAGTGATCAGAACCAGAATCGTCATGACTGACTTCTCGTCAGAAGACTCTGAGTCAGAAAACAGCTCCCCTTCGTCCGAAGGGGTATGGCCGTATAGATGCGAAAACTCATCAGACTCCGTAGGGAAAGGAGCAGAATCAGGGATTATGTGCCGCTTTTTTGCAGTGGCCTTGCGCGCCTAGTAGCCACATCAGGATGAGAATCCCCGCTTGTATTGGGGGTTAGACTCAGGCTTGGAGGGGTAGGTGAAGTGAGGCGAGGTGCAGGCCCAGCCACAGGAGGGGCGGGAAGTACCATTAGCGCCTGCTGTGCACAAGGGACGCAGACCCGTGCATTGTCACAGCTGATAGGTGAGACCCCACAAGCTACACACAGCCGGGCTTGTCCCGAGGAAACCCCGTTCACAATATCCTGGGATGCCTCCATATGGTGATTAATGGGCACAATAGGCCAGTAGGGATTGACGCTATAAGCTACCCTGGATGCCCCAAAGACCCGCAGGGAAGTGGGAGTAATTATACTAGGTCCAACTGGCAATTACACCGGGCCGGGAGAAGCCACTGGATTCGACCGTCTGAAAGACATAATGGGAATAGGGATGTCAGAGCCATGCGCAGTGAGCAAGAATGAAGAAAATCGCCCGCGAGGGCACTTACAGACCTAGGGAGGAGGAGGACCGTCACCACGCGCGCATGCGACGAGCATCTGAAATGGCGCCAAGCGAACCTCGAAGGGCGGGCCAGAGCGGACCTGTGACGCGAAGCGCGCCAAGCCAGGTCCCCGCCTCCCCCCACCCCCCGAAGAGCGCGAAGCTCTGAGGTAGTCGAGTGTATGACACACATAGAAAAAAAAAGGGGTCTGCCAAGAAGACGCCGCAGCGTCTGAGGCGACGCCGGCGCCTGTTCGCTCACCAATAAAAGCAAGAGACCCGCGTGGCGGTGGGCGACAGTAATAAAAGGCAAAAGGCGCAGCTCTGACACCAAGGTGTATAAGTCAAGGACAATACTAAGGCCATAATGTGTAATCAATACACTAAGACCGCCACACACCCCCCCCCCTTTCTTTCCCCCCCGAGCTACGGGGGGAACGAGGGAGGATGGCGACCCTTTGAACAGGGTCCACCGCAACACGGGGTATGGGGCAATAATGCGGGAGGGGCATCCACAAGAGGCTCACCATCAGCCTAAACCGCCTACCCTTTGGTGAGGGACTGCGGTGGAGCATGGCTCCGTTAAGCACGCGTAGTGCTGCCTACCTTCACCCGAGCAGCGCAGCCCAGGCTGGGAGGAACATCACGAAGAGGATGGGTGGGAATAGTCCAACAGGGCCGCAGGCTGTAATAGCCCCGCTCACCTGCGAGAGAGTGATACTTCATGTCTTCGCAGTCAGCACTGCAGAGAAATCTGGGGATTTGTGGGAGGTCCCTGGGTATTTGAAGGGCCGGGAGGAGCCTGTTTTGCATGTCTCTGCAGTGCAGCGCCATCTGGCAGAGGATAACCCAAATGTAAGTATTATATATGGAGCAGGACGTACTGTATACTAAGAATATTAATATATTTTACGTTTTTAGTCACTTTTTATTCTTTCCCCCACTGGGCTGCAACTCTGTTCAATACATAGAATATGGGCACCACCATCTTGCCTCAGAAGCTTCACATACTGAGGAGAGAGGTGAAAAGCATAGGGGGTGGGGTTATAGCTGTGCTTTGCAGAGACAGAGCAGGGCTGGGGTCAGGAAAAGGACAGCAATCCCAGAATGCAGAGCGGCACAGTCAGAAGACACTTCCTGTTTGCAGGCAGCCTGAGACCGCCATCTTGGATGTTTAAAGGCTCATAAAATGCAGGAGATGCAGATAGGATGATATTTAATGTGGGCAATCTGTATGTACAGGGTGTGGGAAACATATAAGATACCAAATCAGTGTTCCCATAAAAGACACATTCAAGTGTAGTGTACACAGAGCAATTTACAGTAACGGGAATGGCTGATTGAGTTCAGATATGGCTGGTGTTAGAATGAATCACCAGATACATGTCATTTAAGGTTCCCATCAGCAGACACATTCACATGTCAGTGACTCACACATATTCAAACATTCCGATGCTATTCAAAATTCTTCCATGAACATCTTTTTATAACTAGTAAAATATTTATCCTGTGAATGAATGAGGAGCTTAACAATCCAGCTGTGTGTATGGCAAAGACAGGAAGTGTCAATATCTTTCTGATCAGAAGTGCTTCCTACTATGTCAGATGTAATCAGATTCTCCCCAACATGCCACAACACTGACTGCAGCATAAAAAGAAAATCACTTCCTAATAATGTATATTGGATGCAACTTTCCTAAGAAGGTTAAGAAACGTTAATCATAAAAATATTTTATGTTCTTTCAATCTAAAGTCCTGTTTAACAAAAAATCAGTGAGTAGCAGTAGCCGCAGCAGCAGCAGTGGGGTGTTCCAGTGATGAGAAATAGGAGGGTCCCCTCCCCCATGCCCTTAGTTACAATACCTGAAACTTACAGAACTCTAAAAGGATTGTCCAGGCAGAAACAAACAAAAAAAACAGGCCTTTTCTCCCCCTTGTAAAAGAAATTAGGCATTTTATTAAAATACAATTTCTGAACAAGTAAATTAAAGTTCCTGTCCCGACAGTAACATAAAATGTCTATACTCACCTTCTATCCCCCACAGCTTCTCTGTGCATGGCTGGTGCTCCTGTGCAGTGTTGGCTTCTTCATACTCACGGATGGTAGGCAGTCAGCTATTCAATCTCCCAGCCCCCAGCGGTGTCTAAGTACGAAGGGACGTCAGGGGATCCAAGTGCGCCGATTGGACGAGCCTTGTTAGAATGCCCACTCTATTCATTGCTATAGAGGTGGCATCCCAAGACAGGTGTCTCACACCTCACCTTCATGTCAGCCTGGCAATGGAGGATGGAGTTGCTTGTTCTCCCTTATCGGTAAGTATGAAGATGCTGAGGCTGCACGGAAGAGCTGTGGGAATCTATAGCAGGGCGCATTTCCACATTTGTGAATGGCTGGCGCGGAAACGCTCCCTGTTAGGGGGTAGCGGGGATGCAGCAGTCGGCACGCTCGGAGCCACTTGTCTTAGATGAAGGGACGTAAGCTAATCCGAGCGCGCCGATTGGACAAGCCTTGTTAGCATCCCCACGCTATTCACTGCAATGGAGGTGGCATCCCAAGACAGGTGTGCCACACCTCACCTACATGTCAGCCTGGCAATGGAGGATGGAATTGTAGGACGATGCCGAGGCTGCACGGCGGAGCTGTGGGGGAAAAAAGCAGAGTATAGACTTTTTTATGTTAATGTCAGACAGGACTTTAATTTACTTGATGCTAATTGTATTTTAATACATATGCTTCATGCTCTATCTAAGTAGGCCAATTACTTTTAGAGCTGGAGTTGGACCCTGACTTTACCTTACTGACTCCACAGCCCTGCTGGAAAGGATAGAAGTAATTTGATGTCTCAGGTACACAATGGTTAGTAAGGGGGTTTAAACTAGAACACCACCCTAAAAAAAACAAAAGAACCCGGTTCAGGAGGCTCTGAACGCGCATGCTCTTTCAATGAGCCATTGCCAGGCCCACCCCCTTCCAACTGGGCATGCCCAGTAGGCACAATTAGAGCCTCTGGGAGCCGAGCGTTCCTTCCGGATTGTCGGCACAGCAGAAGGCCACATCGTTGCCAGGGGTTGCCAATGTTTGTTGGAAATAAAAAAAGAAGAGCTTCGTTTAATAAGCAGCAATCTGGATCGGGCTGGTGCGCAATCCATATACACAAAACGTTTTTTTACCCTGGTTTTAGTGTGGAGACCGCTCAGCCTCATGTGGCGAGTTATCCAGGTTTTATTAAATACCCCTTTAGGTGGTTGCTATAGGCTAAAACGCTCATTGCAAAGCTTTTGTAATTCAGCTTCAGCCCTTCAAAACTTAAATCAAGTGCAAAAGATTAAAAGAAAAACTCTAAACCCACCTAAGCAGATGTTTTCATTTTAGCAAAGGGCTTCTTCTAGGGTTAGGATCCCCCCCCCCCTAGAGCTTAGTTAATATGCTTCTGCCCTTAAAGAGCAAACTGGTAACAATCGATTTAGGCCCAACATCAAACTCTATGCTTTAAACCAAAGCATACAACATGTAGACAGAAAGGGTAGATTGGCCATCACTTTTCTTCAAAAGACTTGAGATCCACTAAGGATCAATTTGGGTTGTCCCACAGTGTATTATTAGACCATAAGCCTGAGAGTGGGACAAAATTAAAGGGATACAGCAGGAAAGGGCAATTGTTAGACCACTGTGTCTGTTGTGCCTGTGTTTGGCACTGTGCTGCAATTTTTACTGTTTTTAAATTGAAGAAGAATGGCTGAGATATCCAGGTTTACAGTTTCACCTTATGATTTCTCTCTTGAAATATCTGGGAATTATCGGCAGGGTCTGTAAGACAGGTATTCTAAGCACCCTGGCTGTTCTCCCTCTCTTCCAGTGTCCACGGTCTGATGATGCGGAGCTTTAGACCACCCGCGTAGCCCCATTATTGGTGGTCTATGACAAAGGAATTCAGGGGGTGTGCCACTACTCTTTGCCTTGTTTCTACTTTCATGAGCAGCTGCGTTCTGAGAGAAAGGGAGAAGGCAGCCATGATGAGGTGAGCTGTTGAATGACAGTTTATGCACTTTGCCTACAGTCCCCTTAATACCACTTAGCTTTTTTTTTTTTATTTATTTATTTTTTTAATTTAGCCCAAGCTTCAGCGCTGCAGAAAAGCACAACAAGCTTCTTCTTTGATAGGTTGCTGCTCACGTGCAGCGAGGGGGAAATTGCATAAATTAAATACTTAAAGCATTTCATCCCCTGGCTTTAAGGAAATTACTCACAGATTACAGGGACATCAGGAAGAGTTCTGTCCTTGGTTATATTTGCTGGAGGGTCTTCCAGGCACAGGGGAGTCTGAAGAGAAGAAATGATGAGCATTAGCATTCTATAAACGTAATTAGGAAATCCATGCTGGAAATGAAAAAATAGCATCATAGCATTGTGTAACATGGGGATGGGCACAGCGTATAGTTCATGTACTGAAACATAAGCTGTTAAACTAAACAGAAAAATGATCTATGAATTCGTAAATGCCTAAAAATGTCTTAGTATCATGCTAACTGGTTCCTTCACTTTCTCTCCACTGAAATACCTGCAATAATCATGGGAAATTTCAACATACCTATTGACACTGCCATCCTGCTGCTACCAGACTACTCACACTAATTTCCTCCTTTGGCCTCACACAGTGGTCCTCCTCTCCCACCTATGGCCATACCTTAGACCTCCTTTTTACTAACCTCTGCTCAGTAGCAAGCTTCCTTTCATCCCCTCTGTCACTCAAACAAGGTTTCCTCTCCCCACCTTCTGTCAGGTGGTGTACCACAAGGTTCTGTTTTTCTCTTCTCAGTCCACACCTATGATCTTGGACAACTCAAACTCATTTGGCCTCCAATATCACCTCTATGCAGACGACACTCAAATCTACCTCACTGGCCCAGATCTCTCTTCTCTCCTATCCTGTGTTCCTGACTGTCTGACAGCTATCTCATCATTCATCTCATCTCACTCCCTCAAACTAAACAAGGACAAGAATGAGATTGTTGTTTTCACACCTTACATTCAATCACTTGTTACAGCTATACTCAGTGATGTACCAACACAAGATAATGACAGGCTTTATATATTATATTTAACAGTAAAACATTATTATTATTATTATTAATATTAGTAAAAAGGTGGAGAACCCCTGTTTTAAACTACAGGGCTGGCCTCATAGGTCATTGGTCCTCTTTAAAGAAGACCTATACTCTTAATGAAGCTAAAAGCACGGTCCACACTTCCTCCCCGTTACCCTCCGCCAGTCCTGAAGTGGGTGATAATTGCCTATTTTCCACTGCCACTTGCGTGATGTGAGCAGCAACAGAAGCCTTCCATTGGGGGTTGGAGGTGTACAGTGGTGAAAGTAAGTCAGCCCCAGGCTTCATACAAAGTAAAAATATTATCCCAGATATCAAGTCCCATGAAACTCAAGGTGTAGAATCCTCCAGAGACTTGCAGTCAGAAGTTCAGAAAAGGCTGCACTGGGTCCAGACATACATGAAGATTAATTGCAGTCTTCTTTACCGATTACCGAGTGCAGTGCAACCCAGGATGGTCCAGATGCATGGAGAAGTGCAGGGTTACTCCACTATGTTCAGTGAAGGTCCACTTACTGGGGTCTGTTGTAAGGTGAAGGTCTGAGCTGAACAGGCCGCCTGGCGATTTTCACTGCCCAGGTGCCATTGAAACCAGAAACTAAGGCCCGAAAAAGGCCTATTCAGAATTTTGAAGCTAACTGGTGTGACGGCTGCCATGCATTTTCACTTTTGAAATGGTAGCAAAAGTCTGACTTTCAGTAGAGACGGAAAAACGAAACAAAACCAAGGGCGGCTGGCATCTGGAATCTTTCAGAGGCCGCTAGCCTTTCCCCAGGGCACCCTGAATTAGGATGCCCTGCTGTGAGAATCCCCCCAGGTCGCCGGTATTCACTCACCTTACCACAAGCACTGGTCAAATCTGAGCCATGTGCCATGACTATGTAACTCCCTGATCTGCTCATTATTCTTACAAGAACGGCAATCCCACAGTTGCCCCACATCCCCCCACTACCCTCAGGTGGCCCTGCCTGTGTCAGTTGTCTACCTAAATGGCTGGCGCAGGCGTGCACCACAGGAGGGGAATAGTGCGTCCCCAGCACCCATTCTGAATAAACTACAGGGGTTGCGCTGCTCCCCTCCAGTGGCCGCACCTTGGCAGTGAATCGGCCAACCTTGGAATCCTTTTAGACTCCAGGGCTGGCCAAAAATGGCTTTTTACCCATTTTTTTAGTTTGATACTTACCTGCTCTCATGGCCCTGGTAGTGTGTGTGTGCATGTATGTCGGCAGGAGTCCGTTTTTTTTTTACATTACATGCGTCTTCTAGGCACTGACACTGCAGCACTGATTGGCTGGCTAAGCAGCCAGTCATGATCTGGGTGGAAGCTTGGCTAGTCTAAGCGGACAAGTACTGCACTGCTCAAAGCGGGGGGATCGGGGGATCGGATGCCCAGCACCGCAAAGGTGAGTACCTTTCATTTTAAAATGCCAAATTGTGCTGAATGCCGTGGGCGGTGGGTGTCTGCTGGTTTACCTTTCCCAGGCTGGACTTCTTATCTGACCGGGGAGCGAGAGCAGCCGCATCCCCTGCATCTGCAGGCTGTGTGCGCGCTCTCGCCAGCCATTCAAAAAAGCTGGGGCTGGAGCTCGCACGCTGCTGTGGATGTGCCCGTATTTAGAGACCCCAAAGCATGCCTCCTATTGAAGGAGGTGCAGTAGCTGTATCCTGGATGGAACTTTGTTAGGAAAACGTTGAGTACCCCTCTATTACAAGACTCACGGATGGCGTGAAGGTGTAGGTTAGGTTAGTTTAGTGCCCATGTGAACCAGGCCCCTCCTTGGCACCAGGTACCAGGGAAGGTTTAAAGCGGATGAAAACCTGCAAGGCACAGCCGCTAGCCTGCCCCCCGTGAATCCTATACAGCACCCCCCCCCCCCCCCCCCCCGGGACGCCAGTAAACTCTCCTTTTCAAGCGGGGCCCTTGAAGCTGCAATCATCGGCGGCGCCTCCCTGGCTTCTCTGCGGCCATTTGCACTCCTGCAACTACTCTTTCTGAATAGCGGGCACGCGGGAGCACATGCACCGTCTGCACCTAGTCACTAAAGCACCTCTGACATCAACCAATAGGCAAATAGAATGGGCAGAGACAAGCATTCAGGCCAGGCGATGCGGGACATGAATCCAATGATCAGGTAAGAGCTGGAGCCCCGGACTAGGAGTGATGGTCTGAGTGGGACACAAGGGGAGTATAGCATTTCTTTTATTTTTGCCGGTAAATTGTCTTTTAAGTTTGCTTTCACGAGAATGATGACATTTATCAAGCTGTGGTACCCGCACATTTCCTACTTTTCACTTTCACAGAAACTTCCTTTTGACATTTTGGGGCAGTTGTGGCCTAGAGGTAAGGGGAGCGTACCTGTGACCGGAGGGTGGCAGGTTCGAATCCCAGTCCTGGGACATGACTGAAGTGCTCTTGAGCAAGGCACCTAACCCCCCAACTGCTCCTCGGGGGCCGTAATTTGGGCAGCCCACCGCTCCGGGCATGTGTACACTCACTGCACGGATGGGTTAAATGCAGAGGACGAATATCTATGTGAGCGCAAGCATATAATGGCCATCTATGCATTATTATTAATAAAGTAACGAGATCCTTTTTTTAAATTGCAGACCATAACACAAAAAAAACACCAACTAAACCCAGTGTTAATTTAAAGTAGCTTAAAGTAGACCTAAACCAAGGATTTTGATTATCCTGGGTTTTGGTCCTTGCCCCTCGATTGGGGCTGCCCCGCTGTGTGAAACCCCCTAGGTCGCCCGAACAAACTCACCTCTTCCCGGTCCTACGACGCATGCGCGGTCACTCGTCCAATCACGAGCTTGGATCCGCTCGAGCCCCTGCATCCAGGAGCTCATCTAAATTGAGCTGATTTGAGTGCACTGGCGGACACATTCCCCGCTACCCTCTAACAGAGAGTGTGCCCGCGCCAGCCATTCACAAATGCCTGGCGTGGGCACTTGCCTTGCTAGAGGGATAGCAGGGATGCGGCAGCGGCGCACGACGTTGGACCAGAAAATAAGGCGTGTTTATGGGCAACCTGGGGGGTTTCACACGACCTGGATGCCCCAGGGGAGGAAATTGATCGGTTCAAGAATCTTAGATTCCTGGGCCGATTTCCGTGGATTTTGGTCCACTTTAATCACCATGAGGTTAATGGCTGCATTTCAATGTGTCACATACCTCTTTAGCTGTGGTTAGATTGTTGAAAGCCGGCCTACGAGAGGTCCTTGTGCTGCTGAATGTCATTCGGTTCTCCTCCCACTCATCTTCATATATCTGAAGCTCCTCCAGGGACTCCTCCCGAGTTATGTGAGGCCATACAGCTGTCCTCGTACCCAGATATGTACTATTCCAAACATTCTGATTTAGCAGCTGGCTTCCCTGACTCTCCATATTCTCTACTGCCGGTTTATGCTCCATACTTGCTGTAGGATTTGTTGTGTGCTGAAGGCTGTTATCCATGTCTGAGTTTTTAAATAAAGGGTTATCACAAAACAGGCCTTCATCTTCTACCTCCAAGTCGGAGTAAGCTGTATCATCACCTTCTTGGTCCTCCTCTAGCTCCTGAGGTTTCACCGCTTCATCCACCCTCTGAATGGCTGGTAGGCCTACTTCAGGTCCCTGAATGGAAGAATGGCTTTTTGCTGGTTCCTGAGGCCTTTTTTTTAGCTGGATCTCCTTGGCTTTATGACTGGTCTCTGTAATGTCGATTTGGTCCTGGAGATCCATAACACAAAGCTGGACCTGAAGCAAGCTGGACAAAAAAACATCCTGAGCAGAGCTACTCTGAGACGCAGTACTGACCTGAGTCTTTATCTTGGAGGCACTCAGAGACTGATGGCGTGCAGAAACCATCTCTTTTGGGGCTTTAGAATAGTCTTTATTTACAAAGCTGAAGTCAATGTCAGTACCTGGTGTGAAACCAAGACTTTTGGTTTCATCTGTTTTAGGTTCATATTTATTTAACACAGGTCTCTCAGTCCTAGCTGGAGCCGGGGGCAAGCACGTCTCAGTAAATGATGGTAAATAATTAAAACTAGGACTAGGTGCAGCGGCATCTTGACCCTGCCACACGCTGGAGAATGTTTGCTTTCTTACGTCAGAGTGGACATAATAAATAGGTAACAGGTCGTCATCCACCGACAACTGCTGCTTTTCCATTTCACCCCTTTCATTTGTCTTTGAAGGTTTCTGGTCCAGCGAGGAAGACGGGAATCCTAGAGACCACTTCTTCCAACATCCATGTACCTATAGGCAGGGCCAAATTCTGGAGAGAAAATCCTCCTTGCTATTATCTGCCCTGCAGGTAAAAAGGAAACAAAGGGGAAGTGTTAATACTTAAAGCGGACCTTCACCCTAAATAAGAGCCTATCTTATATTTGTGTTGTGTGTTTCCTCCACCCTGTACATACAGATTGCCCACAGTTTAAATCATCCTATCTGCACCTATTGCAGTTTAACCTTTTAACATCCAAGATGGTGGCCCATGGTGTCTCAGGCTGTCTGCAAACAGGAAGTGTCCTCTAACGATGCTTCTCTGCATTCTGGGACTGCTGTCCTTTTCCTGACCCAAGCTCTGCTCTGTCTGTACAAAGCACAGCTATAACCTGCCCCCTGTACGTTTAAGGCCTTTCCTCAGTATGTGATGCTTCTGAGGCAAAATGACGGTGCCCGTATCCTAGATTCCTGAACAGAGTTCAAGCCTGATGGGGGAAAGAATAGTAAGTGACTAAAAACTTAAAATACATTAATTTTAGATGCTGGAGAATAGTCTTTTAGGGGTTTGGGCTTTTCATTAAATGATGGTAAAGGTCCGGTTTAATCTAAACCTTTTACACATTTAGACTTTCATGCCATTCGACAATTCTAAAGCATATGGTTAGATCAGAAAGGTGAGGAGTTTTTTTTGTACTATGTTATGTTATGTTACTATCGGTTGCTTATCCTAAATAGTGTGATAAAGGTCGTATGAAATTACATATGGACATATAAAAAAGTAAGTACAAAAGACAGTCCAAACACTAATAGCCAAAAGGGAAAGAAGTTTATACTGCACTAAAACATTACACCTAAAATTAATCTTTAAAAAGTCCTGCTTAACGTGTTGAACTTGTATTCCAAATGACATTCTAAGCTGTAGAACGTCTAACAAAATCTCAGAAGATGGCTTCAAAGGAGGAGTAAAGATGTTATGCACTTCAAATAGTGCCCTCCACAGATTATACCCTTCAGAACAGGTTTCTGCACCCCAGCCAGCCAGGTAATAATAATAACAGGGAAAAAATAAAAAAGCTATTCATGGCATGGAACTGCACTGACAATATTTTGTGGTTAATGGATTCTCTGGCAACCCTTATGTCTGTATATTGTTGTCCTGATGGCCCCGTATCCATAAAGAAAACTGGAAAGCCTAGCATTCATCTCGTATCAAAAGAACCCATTTGCTAATCACCTGATTTTCTCTGCAAAAGCCAACAAGAAAAGGCAGGTTATACTAAAGAAGATAAATGCCAGATAATTCAGAAAGGATTTGCTGCACTGACTAAGAAGCATTTCAGATATTCAGCAATAACTCTATACTCATAAACAAAGAGCTTTCATGTTATTAAATTCATAAACATGTCATCAGCCGTCAGGGGGTCTGGGCATGCTGGAGCTTGGCACTCACCCAGGCAGGATCGGGGCACGGAGGCGCATCCTGTATACATAGGTGCGTACAATTATCAGCTATGTTAAAAATAGTTTCTCCTCATGCCATCTGCTGAGTGACGCCATTTCAGCCCCCCGAGCTGCTGTGTTGTGAGAGGACTTTGCACGAAACACAATAGGGAAATACACAATGCTTGACCTGCATGCCAAAGCAGGGCAATAACATTTCTCCTTGTAGACATTACAGATACAGATACTGAGAAATGATTGCCTAGATCTTTCACAAGCCAAGCAGGGAAGCTGCAGTCCCCCATCAGATAACTGAGGCTGGAGGCTTCCAGAGGCTTATCTGTGTGTAGAACATTATCTCCTCTCACAATCACAACCTTATCTCAGTTCCTTATGCATACCTCCCAACTTTTGAAAACAGAAGAGGGCCATTTTTCATCCTTAAAGGGAAACACCACCTAATAATTACATAATAATAATACATTACAGACAAGCCCGCACCCGACACAGCCAAGCCTTCCCCACACACACAGCCAAGCCCCCTCCCCACACACACAACCAAGCCCCCTCCCCACACACACACAGCCAATCCCCCTCCCCACACACACACAGCCAATCCCCCTCCCCACACACACACACAGCCAAGCCCCCCCCCCACACACACACAGCCAAGCCCCCTCCCCCCCCCACACACACAGCCAAGCCCCCTCCCCCCACACACACACAGCCAAGCCCCCTCCCCCCACACACACACAGCCAAGCCCCCTCCCCACACACAGCCAAGCCCCCTCCCCACACACAGCCAAGCTCCCTCCCCACACACAGCCAAGCCCCCTCCCCACACACACACACAGCCAAGCCCCCTCCCCACACACACAGCCAAGCCCCCTCCCCACACACACAGCCAAGCCCCCTCCCCACACACACACAGCCAAGCCCCCTCCCCCCACACACACACAGCCAAGCCCCCTCCCCACACACACACAGCCAAGCCCCCTCCCCACACACACACAGCCAAGCCCCCTCCCCACACACACACAGCCAAGCCCCCTCCCCACACACACACAGCCAAGCCCCCTCGCCACACACACACAGCCAAGCCCCCTCGACACACACACACACACAGCCAAGCCCCCTCCCCACACACACACACAGCCAAGCCCCCTCCCCACACACAGCCAAGCCCCCTCCCCCCACACACACAGCCAAGCCCCCTTCCCACACACAGCCAAGCCCCCTCCCCACACACACACAGCCCCCTCCCCACACACACACAGCCCCCTCCCCACACACACAGCCCCCTCCCCACACACACACAGCCAAGCCCCCTCCCCCCACACACACACAGCCAAGCCCCCTCCCCCCACACACACACAGCCAAGCCCCCTACCCACACACACACAGCCAAGCCCCCTCCCCACACACACACAGCCAAGCCCCCTCCCCACACACACACAGCCAAGCCCCCTCCCCACACACAGCCAAGCCCCCTCCCCACACACACACACAGCCAAGCCCCCTTCCCACACACAGCCAAGCCCCCTCCCCACACACAGCCAAGCTCCCTCCCCACACACAGCCAAGCCCCCTCCCCACACACACACACAGCCAAGCCCCCTCCCCACACACACAGCCAAGCCCCCTCCCCACACACACAGCCAAGCCCCCTCCCCACACACACACAGCCAAGCCCCCTCCCCCCACACACACACAGCCAAGCCCCCTCCCCACACACACACAGCCAAGCCCCCTCCCCACACACACACAGCCAAGCCCCCTCCCCACACACACACAGCCAAGCCCCCTCGCCACACACACACACACACAGCCAAGCCCCCTCCCCACACACACACACAGCCAAGCCCCCTCCCCACACACAGCCAAGCCCCCTCCCCCCACACACACAGCCAAGCCCCCTTCCCACACACAGCCAAGCCCCCTCCCCACACACACACAGCCCCCTCCCCACACACACACAGCCCCCTCCCCACACACACACAGCCCCCTCCCCACACACACACAGCCCCCTCCCCACACACACACAGCCAAGCCCCCTCCCCCCACACACACACAGCCAAGCCCCCTCCCCCCACACACACACAGCCAAGCCCCCTACCCACACACACACAGCCAAGCCCCCTCCCCCCACACACACACAGCCAAGCCCCCTCCCCACACACACACAGCCAAGCCCCCTCCCCACACACAGCCAAGCCCCCTCCCCACACACACACACAGCCAAGCCCCCTTCCCACACACAGCCAAGCCCCCTTCCCACACACAAACAGCCAAGCCCCCTCCCCACACACACACAGCCAAGCCCCCTCCCCACACACACACAGCCAAGCCTCCTCCCCACACACACACAGCCAAGCCCCCTCCCCACACACACACAGCCAAGCCCCCTCCCCACACACACACACAGCCAAGCCCCCTCCCCACACACACACACAGCCAAGCCCCCTCCCCACACACACAGCCAAGCCCCCTCCCCACACACACACACAGCCAAGCCCCCTCCCCACACACACACACACAGCCAAGCCCCCTCCCCACACACACACAGCCAAGCCCCCTCCCCACACACACACAGCCAAGCCCCCTCCCCACACACACAGCCAAGCCTCCTCCCCACACACACACACAGCCAAGCCCCCTCCCCACACACACACAGCCAAGCCCCCTCCCCACACATACACAGCCAAGCCCCCTCCCCACACATACACAGCCAAGCCCCCTCCCCACACATACACAGCCAAGCCCCCTCCCCACACACACAGCCAAGCCCCCTCCCCACACACACGCAGCCAAGCCCCCTCCCCACACACACACAGCCAAGCCCCCTCCCCCCACACACACACAGCCAAGCCCCCTCCCCACACACACACACAGCTAAGCCCCCTCCCCACACACACACACAGCCAAGCCCCCTCCCCACACACACACACAGCCAAGCCCCCTCCCCACACACACACAGCCAAGCCCCCTCCCCACACACACACAGCCAAGCCCCCTCCCAACACACACACAGCCAAGCCCCCTCCCCACACGTCTCTTTCTCTCGAAACGCCGCCTTGCCAGCCCCACACAAAGCAGCACTCCTCACCTCCTGACACCGCAGCAGCTCCAGCAATGAGCACTGCACGCCCAACGCACACCTGGCTCTCGCACCCCGCCTGTTCCATTTCACAGCTTCTTCGAGCGGTGCCGCCATACTTGGGAGCGCGGGACCACTTAAAGCTGTGGCGCCATGCTCAACAACAGGCCTCCTTAAAGCACTATACAGATCTCCAAGCGGCCCAGATGACAGGACAATGGCCCCAAAGCAATGTCCTGTGAAAATCAGGTGCCAGGCAGTGGGGTTCAACTTCCAATATATTCATTTCCTGTACTATTGTGATTTTTTCACCCCCCCAACATTCACAGATACATGGGTCCACCCACAATGGTTACTGTACCTAGGGCATTCGCACTAAAAGGTGCAACCACATAGAGCAACAAGTTTAGTTATCATCATTGAAAATGTCCAGAGGTAATGTTAAAGGGATTTTTCATGCAAATGAAAAAATATCTTGTACCCTCATCTCGTGCCCTGGTTCACGGATGCACTTTTTTAACCTGAAGCTTTTATTTTCTAGAAATGCTTGGCGTGCTTAGTCTTTCGTATAGAGCTTCAGCCCTGAGGATATATTTGTGGGGTGTGACTGGGGCCTGTTGCGGCAGAAGTATTTGTGACTATTTTCCAGAGCTGTTGCAGCCAGGTGAAGAACATGCGCTCTTATGATGCACAATATTCAGTGCTAGAGGGGTTTACTGACAGAAGGCAGTTGAGATGCTATTAGTAAATCTGCAGGTTTTTCCAGACTGATTAAATTGTGCCGAGTAATCCCCCTTGACAGGTGCAACACCGTGCTTTCACAGTGGACAGTATTTTTGGTTTTACTTTACTGGCCTGGTGGTGGCAGTCATTCTATTTTTATTGGTAAATGTAATTGAGGGTATACTTTTCTCATCCTCAATTACCAATAAAAAAAAAAAAAAAAAAATACTGGCACCGCCAGGATAGTGGTCAGTAAAGTAAAAAAAAAAAATACCAAGCAGGTGGCAACATTAGGTGCAATGTGTACTGTGTTAGCCATTGCGAATAGTGGAAAAGGTATAACATCGTGTCTGACAAAGAACTAGGTATTCACGAAAGTTCACCTTAAATATACTCAGCCTACATATACCATATACTCGCCTTACTTCTTCACTTTTCTACAGTACAACGTAACCAACACAGAGCTAGAATGGTGCCTGGGCCTGTTTACCATCACAGGTTCGTATGGAGGCTGACTGTAACACTTTGCAAAGAAAAGGACTACGAGGCAGAAGAACCATAGGTCTAGGCCACGATAGTAACACAAGACGTATTGGAATCATGTTAGCCTAGTGCTAGCGCAGTACTGCAAATGTCAACAACAAACAGCAACTCTAAATAGCTTGATTTTTTATAATAGTAAAAAGTTAATGGTTGCGACATTATTGTAATTCGAATTTGAGAGTTCAGCATTTATTCCCTGTAAAAGTAGAGTGTGACACCAAGATCTCAGTCAACCCCCTCTCCTCTTGCTGTCTAAAATGTTTTTTAGGAAACATTTTAAGAAATTTTACATTACCAGCTTTTGTTTACCGTGTATTTAAATAGGGGCCTCCAGCATATTATTGTGTAAAGATGTAGAAAATCATGAGACACAAGCAGGTCCCACCCAGTTTATGGTTTTCAGCACTACAGGAAAACCTCAGGTTTCTATGAAAGCGTCTGAGTTATGGCAGTGATACACAAACACATACACACATCCACTTCAGCACTGACACAAAGATTTACGGTGTCGTATGGTGCTTTTCGTGTAGATTCTGGACATCTATGACCTGCCTGAAGCTCAGAGTGACCGGCCAATAAACAAAGAGCCATACTCACTAGGTTTCTACATCAAAACAGGCTAAACCCACCAAGGTGCCTTGTTTTTTTTCTATAGTTTCCAGGTACCCCATAGAACAAAACAGAATGAGTAAAACATGAAGTATATCCTTACTGTAAGACCCATGAGCAGAAGTAGGAGGCGGGGAACTTTTGTTTAAGGGATTGTCCAGGCATTTAAAGTGGTCCTTCACCCTGAATAAAAGCATATCTTATATGTTTCCCACACCCTGTACATACAGATTGCTCACATTAAAAATCATCCTACCTCCATCTACTGCATGTTATGAGTCTGTAAACATCCAAGATGGCGCTCATGGAGCATCAGGCAGCCTGCAAACAGGAAGTGTCTTCTGACTGTGTCGCTCTGCATTCTGGGATTGCTGTCCTTTCCCTGACGCAAGCTCTGCTCTGTCTGTGCAAAGCACAGCTTTAACCCCACCCCATGTACTTTATCCTGCTCTCTTCTCCTCAGGATGTGATGCTTCTGAGTCAAGATGGCGGCGCCCGTATCCTAGAGTCCTGAACAGAGTTGCAGCCCAGTGAGGGAAATAATAATAAGTAAGTGACTTAAAATATATTAATTTTAGATGCTGGGGAATATTTTATTAAGGGTTTGGGTTTTTCATTAAATCATGCTGAAGGTCCGGTTTAAGAAAGAAAGAAAAAAGAAAGGATACACACCAGTTTCCCTAATCAGGGACTCGCAGCATCAGGTAACCGAAGATCAGGACACAGTACTTGCAGGGATTAAAGTGAACCAAAACCCAGGATTTTTACTATATTTTGGGGGATGCCCTGCTGTGTGAAACCCCCCTAGGTCACCTGATCTCACCCGGTCCTACGGCGCTAGTCTAAAGCAAGCACCCTGGCGGCTGCATCCCCCCCTACCCTCTAACAGGGAGCATGCCAGCGCCATTCACAAATGCCTGGCGCGGTGACGCACCCTGCTAAAGGGATAGCAAGTATGTGGCTGCAGCTTGCGCACGCACTGTTGGGCCGGGGGAGAAGGGAGACCTGGGGGGTTTCACACAGCGGGCATACCTATTCTGGATGCCCCTGGGGGAGGGAATTTAGCGGCCCTGGAATCTTATAAATGTCATGCCCGTTGGGGCATGGGTTTCGAGCCACTTGAAATAGAGCTGGTATGAGGGAGACTAGGCTTTAGGGGTTAATATACGTCCGCTTTATATACGTCCGCTTTAAAGGTAAACTTGACCAGACTTTAGTAAATTTATTTCAGTTTGGCCAAAATAAAAAATTGGCAAAATTTGTGACCAATCCTAGCAGCTGTTTTTTGGTAAAGACAAAAAGGTTTTTAACACCAGTAATCGGTCTGTAGATAATGGTCACAATTAGCCATCTAATGTATTTGAAAGTGGAAAAAAAAAAAAAAAGATACCGCCCTTAAACTATAGTAAACTTCACAATGTTAGAGGTCCCCTTTAACAGAATATTTTTTTTGACAGTGAAAATAATTCCTTTTTAAAGCATAACAAAACTCAGGATTTTGACTATCCCAGGTTTTGTTCCTTGCCCCCCCAAGGGTTGCCATGAAAAAAAATACAATTCTGTGATTACTCACCTGTCAAATTGGTATTATGAGTATACAGTACGTTCTGCTCCAAATCTAATACTTACAGTTGGGATATACTCCGCCAGATGGCGCTGGACTGCAGAGACATCGAAAATAGGCTCCTCCCGGACCCTCAAATTACCGGGGACCTCCCACAAATCCCCAGCATTGAAAAGCAGTTAAAGAGAAGCCGGGAGAATTAAACAATCCAAACTATCAACTATAACAATGACAACAATCACCATACAGGGGATCCAAGAAAATGCAAAACAAGGGTGGGTTGGAGCAGGACGTACTGTATACTCATAATACCAATTCTACAGGTGAGTAATCACAGAATTGTATTATTCTTAGTATACAGTACGTCCTGCTCCAAATCTAATACTTACAGTTGGGACATCCAATAGCAGTGTCCATAAAGTAGGGTGGGATCCCCAAGAAAAATCAGCAGCAGGCAGTTTAAACCACTGCCGCCTGCAGAACCTTTCGGCCAAAAGCAGCATCAGCTGAGGCCCTAACATCAACCTTGTAAAACTTTGAAAAGGTATGAACAGAAGACCAAGTAGCGGCCTTGCAAACTTGTTCAACAGAAGCCTGGTGCTGAAAAGCCCAAGAGGCACCAATAGCACGAGTGGAATGAGCAGTAAGGCGGAAGGGAGGATTCTTCCCCTTAGCAAAGTAGGCCTGAATCACAGCCTGACGGATCCATTTGCTGATAGTAGACTTGGCAGGAGCCAAACCCTTCCTAGGACCAGAAGGGACCACAAAAAGAGCATCAGTTTTCCTGAAAGGTGCAGTAGCCACCAGATAGTACTTCAGATCTAAGCAGATGTAATGAGGGATGCGTTTAGACCTCCTAGCAGTCCATAGGGATTTTTGGAATCACCAAGTTCTCCGTTGGCTGCCAAAACGAAGAGGCTAGCTCTGGTGAAGGCATCCTTGGGTTCCTTTTTAAAGGAACACTATCGCGAAAATGTGTAATATTAAAAACCCATATAAACACATTGGCTAATGAAAGAAGGGGTCACTTATGCACCCAAAATGATTAAAACTCCTGCCAAGCATGTAGTTTTCTTCTCCTAGTAGGAATAAAATCCAGGGGTGACAGGTTTAGTGTATTAGGGGTGACAGAACCTGTCACCCGGTTTCCTCTTCCTTCCATTAATAAAAATAAAAAACAGGCCTGACTGGATATTTCTTGCTGCGGGGTGTATAAGTGACCCCCTCCTCCCACCATCCAGCATATTTATATGGATTTTTAGCATTGGCCCATTTTTTCGCAATAGTGCTCCATTAACCAGCAAAGCTTTGTGTATCTCATAACGATGAATGAAAAAATAGCTTACCCTAGGACAAGTCATTGCGTGGCCATCGCAGATCCCTGCGCTTGTGCTCAGCACACGATGGAAACACAGCGGAGAATACTAGGGCTGTTGTCACACACTTCCTGTCCTCCAGCGATGAACAGCAAGTGCAGGCAGCGTGGGAGGATCAACCCAAAGCGGTGACACTGGGCCCCTCACATCTGCAGGACCACACAGGCAGCAGTGATGGGGGGAACAGGATGTGCTCTACGCCAGGTTCTCCTGAGCTCTGGAGTGAGCTTTTTCTCTGGTGCTCCTGGCCAGGGTCACGCCACCTCCCCAGATGAGCCGCAGGATGACACAGAGAGACCTCCTGATCACTTTCTAAATGCATCTTTTAGTCAGTCAGCAATACAGCTAACAGGAAATCAGATCACCTCAAGAGGAAGTGCATCACATCTGAGTGCACATGTCAGTAACAGGTACAGGAAACTGCAAAGTGACAGAACGTTTCCACACATCACCCAGAACGCCTGCCAAGAGACGGCGGACCAAACCAAAGAGGAAAGAAAGAGACGCAGCCAATCAGCTCCCAGCTTTCAGGGGAATTTTAAAAGATGGAAGCAGAGTTGCGTTAAGTACTTCTGTATTCTCTGGCTCCTACGCAGAGCAGATTTTTTTTTTTTTTTTTTAAGATAATAGAGCTTGTGCCAATGGGACTCCTCTCACAATCATCCATAGTACACATTCATCCATACAATTTGTAAAATAAAATACAAATACTTAAACATATCTTACAGCGACATCTCTGTAAAGATATACACTTTAAATTTTGAGAGAATCTCTTGCCATTTTGTCCACCATATTTCATCCCACATTTGGGCTTCCTCAAGGGACACATAAAAATGCTCTAAAATGAGGCTGGCCAAGCTTATTGCACAAAAGAAAATATGTATTTATTATATTTTATTGTTATTTTGTTTTCCTTGAAGACATTTCCAATTAGCAGTCACTAGGGTGCCTTATCAAGGAGTCACAAAAACGCGGGACTTCAAAAAGGCAAAGTTTGACCAACTTAGAGATGCCCTACACTGCATTGACTGGGAAAATGTCCTTAAGAACAAAAGCATGGACACTAAATGGGATACTTTCAAAGGAATACTTAATTTTCATTGTGACAGATATATACCTTACAGGAATAAAACTATTAGACACACATGTAAACCGATGTGGCTAAATAAAAAGGTTAAGGGGGCAATAAACAACAAAAAAAAGGCATTTAAACGTTTAAAGCAGGAAGGGACAGCGGAAGCGTTAAAAAACTATAAAGAAGAAAATAAACAATGTAAACAACAGATAAGGGCAGCTAAGCTGGAGACAGAAAGACTGGTCGCGAAAGAGAGTAAAACTAACCCCAAATTATTCTTTAGCTACATAAACCGTAAAAGGTACAAACCTGAGGGTGTGGGCCCCCTGAAAAGCAAGGATGGGACCCCTATAGAGGGAAATGAGGAGAAAGCTAATTTGCTTAACAACTTCTTTGCTTCTATATTCACAAAAGAATTTGACATGCCCAGTGAAATGCAGGGGAATAACCGAAACCCTCCATTAAATGTCACTGGTCTAACCAAGGAAGAAGTCCGGCACCGTCTCAAGCAGATGAAAATCGATAAATCGCCGGGACCAGATGACATACATCCTCGTGTTTTAAGGGAGTTATGTACAGTAATAGACAAGCCGTTATTTCTAATATTTGTGGATTCCATAACTACAGGGTTTGTTCCGATGGATTGGCGCTTGGCAAATGTGGTGCCAATATTCAAAAAGGGATCTAGGGGGGAACCTGGGAACTACAGACCGGTAAGCTTAACATCTGTGGTGGGCAAGCTGTTTGAAGGTTTCTTAAGGGATACTATCCTGGAGCACCTTGGGGAAAATGACCTTATTACTCCATATCAGCATGGATTTATGAGGAACCGCTCCTGCCAGACAAACCTGATCGGCTTTTATGAGGAGGTAAGTTCAAGATTGGATCAGGGGGAGTCATTGGATATCATATATCTTGACTTTTCTAAAGCATTTGATACTGTGCCACATAAAAGGCTGGTACAAAAGATGAGAATGCTTGGACTGGGGGAAAACGTGTGCAGATGGGTGGGAAATTGGCTTAATGATCGGAAGCAGAGGGTGGTTATCAATGGTACACACTCAGATTGGGTCACTGTTAATAGTGGAGTACCACAAGGGTCAGTTCTGGGACCAATTCTCTTCAATATATATATATAAATGACATTGGGTATGGATTAAACAGTAAAGTCTCAATCTTTGCAGATGATACTAAGCTGAGTAAAGTAATTAAAACAAAGGAGGACAACAGGCAACTACAAACAGATTTAGATAAATTGGAAGCATGGGCAGTTAAATGGCAAATGAAGTTTAACACAGATAAATGTAAGGTTATGCACATGAGAAGGAGAAATCTGTGTCATGATTACACACTAAATAAAGAAACACTTGGTAAAACAACAATGGAAAAGGACCTAGGGGTTTTAGTTGACAATAAGCTCAACTGTAGTAATCAATGCCAGGCAGCTGCTGCCAAGGCAAACAGGATCATGGGGTGCATCAGGAGGGGCATAGGTGCTCATGACCAGAGCATCATTTTACCTCTGTACAAGTCACTGGTCAGACCCCATATGGAATACTGTGTACAGTTTTGGGCACCTGTGCTTAAGAAGGACATATCAGAACTGGAGCACGTTCAAAGAAGGGCAACAAAGTTAATAAAAGGAGTGCGGGGGCTAGAGTACCCGGAAAGATTGTCCAAGTTAGGCTTATTTAGTCTAGAAAAAAGACGATTGAGGGGTGATCTAATAACTATGTATAAATATATTCGGGGTCAATACAAGGATCTGTCCCACAATCTATTTATACCCCGGAGTGTAACCATAACCCGGGGGCATCCACTAAGGTTAGAGGAAAGGTGCTTTCTCCACCGACATAGGAGGGGATTCTTCTCTGTAAGAGCAGTGAGACTATGGAACTCGCTGCCAGAGGAGGTAGTAATGAGGGATACATTAAAAATGTTCAAAAGTGGCCTTGATGCCTTCCTGGCATGTAATAACATTTCCGGCTATGGCTACTAGACCACTGGAAGTAGTTAAACAGGCTGAACTGGATGGACTAAAGTCTTTATTCAGCCTTACATACTATGTTACTATGTTACATTAAATAAAATGAATTGATTTCATTAAGCTGAATATATATTATATCTCTTCATTTTAATTAACAAAAATAAATATTTATTAGGTATTAAAGCTGATGGAAACTCAGAAATGAGTCCATGCTCATCCACTCAGCAGTAGCCCGATGTTCAAAAAAAACTGTTTTTTTTACCGCCGAAGCCACACCCTGCGGCACTTTTTATGAGAGCCTATTGGCTCTGTCAAAAGTGCCGCTGTGATGAGAGTGCAGACGGCTGCCGGGGATGTGACCGTCAGGAGAATCGCATTGGGGGGGGTTTCACACAGTCTGGTGTAGGATGCCCCGAGGGTGGGCTAGTGGCCGGACCTGGAATCTTTTAGATTCCAGGGCCCCACCACGTGGGTTTTGACCCGCTTTAATTACATTATTAATGATAGACTAATTTAGAAGAAGGGATAGTTATCATATGATCCCAAATGAATACATTAATAATGGTAGTTATAGGCATTATTCATTTCTTTATGTTTTGCATAATAAATACTTAATGTATAATTAATTTAGACCCCCAAATTTCTTTAAAGCAGCAGAAACACCCTTCTTCCCATTCCATTCCTCCATGATCACATGAAAAAGTTGTCTAACGTCCACTCTGTCCCTTGGGGCTATAAATGACCACGCAGTTGTCTCTGACTCTAGCAGAGCATGTTTAAGACTCAAAGATGGGCCGTGGCATGCCCTTCCTGGCTAAGTCATGCTGAAAAAGTGAAAGTAAAGTCAGCAGCTTTGCATAGCCTACATAAGCTGTTTACCGTACATATAATCTAAAATGCTTTGAAATGGCTCATTGTACACAGTTCCGATGGGGCATATGGGGATAGGAAGATAGTGCATGCCTGAACAGGGTCTTTAAAACGTTGCTTGGAGGGACCTTTTAACTGTGAAGGAGGCCCCCATAAATTACTAGCTCAAATATACATATATAGAAGAATATGTGGCATTCACACACCACGCTGCTCTTGGGCAGCACTGAGGTATTCTCACACATATCCTGTGCTCAGTGCGTCTGGTAAGCAGGTGGGTGGCGGAAATGCCACAAGAGAGCGCCAGTGGGTGGGGGGTAGTAGCGCTGAGCCACCAGTAACTTACAGCCGTTAATCAAGTCATTGGAGCTATTTGTGTGGTGCTAATGCCCATGGATCCATGCCAGGCGTCAACAGCAGAGCTACGGTGGTCGGTTTCCAATCCCTGCCCACCTTAACACCTGAGCAAGGGGTAAAGGTCCTGGGTTTGCCCTCCCCCAATCTGGACCTGCATTGCTGGGCCAGAGTGTCTGAAAGCGGAAATGAAGGTGTGTTTTTCCAACATTGATAGTTCTGAGCTGACAATGGTGAAGAACATCCCAACTATCAGACGCAGCATCTACAGCAGTTTCTTGTCTGCTGCCACCCATGACGATTCCCACCTCTACCCTTCATCCTTATTAGACATTCATTGGCTTCTGTAGTCTGGCACGTGGACACCTAAGCAGCAAGCAGTCAAAGGAACTAACCTGCAGGTAACACATGTCCCTACAACTGAAGGAGCACCATCAAGAAAAAAAAGGTCCTATAATAAAATCCACATAAATATGCAGAAATAAAAGAGGATGTGGTTCCGTCTTAACCATGCAAAATATTCAACCAAGCTTGTTACTTTCCCTTATGACACATTTTGAATGTACCATTTTGCTTTTACAGTGGAGAACAACTCAACTCCACCGTCCCCCACCCCCATGCCAGCGTGTACTGAACAGCTTATTACTACTGCAGGTCTGATCTGTGTAGCTGTCTATCATGCAATGCCTTGAACAGACATTTAGAGTGGTTAAAGTGGACCAAAACCCACATTTTTAACTAGCTTTCCCTGAATTGCTCCCCCCACGAATAGTAACTTTTGCCAGTTTTTACTGCTTGTTGTAGCTGTAAAGCTCCGCCTCCTCCATTTATTGCCACTGTTGTGTGTGGCATTTATGTCATTGCCACACTTATGCAATGACTGATCCCCTGCAATCCTACAGAGGGGGAGAGCAAAGAAAAACAGTGTTCCAGGGCGATTTGATAAGCAAAAATATCCATTTCTAGTTCTACACCCTAAGAAGAGAATATCACATAAAAAATCCTCCTACCTGCTTCTACTGCATGTTATGAGCCTTTAAACATCCAAGATGGTGGCTCATGGAACATCTGGCGGCCTGCAAACAGGAAGTGTCTTCTGACACTGTTCTGTGTCACTCTGCATTCTGGGATTGCCATACTTTCTCTGACCCCAACTCTGCTCTGTCTGTGCAAAGCACAGTTATAACCCACCCCCCTGCACTTTATCCCGCTCTCCTCTCCTCAGTATGTGTAATACTTCTGAGGCAAGATGGAGGCGCCCATATCCTAGAGTCCTGAACAGAGTTGCAGCCCAGTGGGGGAAAAAAAACTTAAAATATATTAATTTTAGATGCTGGGGAAATAGTTTGGGCTTTTCATTAAATGATGTTGAGGGTCCGGTTTAAGCTCAGCGTCAACCAGCTTTTCCAGGTTCGTCCGAATGCGGAACTAGAACACGGTTTCCAGGTTGAAGTCGGTGTTCAGGTTTGGGGAATTAAACTTTGCGGTTCAGATTTGCCCAACACAACCCATCATCCTTTATTCTTATCAGGAGAGAACACCCACAGACTTGGTGGGAATATTCAGTTGTCATAACATGTTTATGTACCTTTATTTATATTAGAAGATTTCACAATATAGTTTATTTTACTTTCTTCATGCTGCCCTAGACATATGAACTCAGGTGCCTAAAAGGAAATACAATCCAGTCTAGGTTCCACAGCTCTAAGCTTGGTATTTCTTCATACAGTACTTTATAAAAGGGAAACCATGCTATGTCTAGTAGCATCCATAAAGCAACAGAGTGACCCTCATCCTTTTAATAAAGCCAGACTTTACATCTGATACTTTCCTTGTATTATTATTATTATTATTAGTTATGAATCATCTAATCCCAACTGGATTACTGCAACATCCTTCTTTGTGGCTTACCAACTAACAGACTGGCACCCCTCCAATCTATCCTGAGCTCTGCTGCTCGTCTCATCCATCTCTCCTCTCGCTCCTCCAGTTCTGCGCCTCTCTGCCAATCCCTACACTGGCTGCCAGTCCCACAGTGAATCCCATTCAAAACTCTCTCGCCTACAAAGCTCTCTCCAACCAGGCCCCTCCCTACATCTCATCTCTAATCCAACAATACCAACCCAGATGCAGCCTCCGCTCTGCTGCCGACCTTCTCCTGTCCTCCACCCTGGTCACCTCCTCTCATGCCCACCTCCAGGACTTCTCATGTGCAACTACAATCTTCTGGAATGCCCTCCCCCACCCAATCCGCCACTCCACAACCCTCAAAAGTGCCCTTAAAGTGGACCAACAGCCAGGATTTTGACTATCCTGGGTTTTGGTCCACTTCAGGGGGGCACCCCGATTTGGGGTGCCCCGCTGTGTAAAACCCCCCAGAAAGCCCCCAATACTCACCTCAACACGCTCCCACGTGGCCACGGACGAGCGGGTGACAGCGGCGGACGAGACAGTGCGCCCGCCGCCGCCTCCCGCACGTCGCTCTGACATTCACAAACGGCCGGCGCGGGCGCGTCTAGAGGAGCGCGCGGGATGAGGTGTGTCTATTTGGGGTTTTGGGGGGGGCCCTCAACGCGGGACATCCCGATCTCGGATGTCCCGCGGTGTGTGAGGTGATCGGCCCGGGAATCTTATAGATTCCCGGGCCGATCACCTCAGAGTGTTGGTCCACTTTAAAACTCACCTATTCAGACAAGCATATAATCTGGTTTAGCCATTTATCTAAAGGACACATGCCACAAAGCTCAATACTGACTGTGTGTGATCCTTCCCCACCGTCTCCACCCCTCATCCTTCAGACTGTAAGCTCGCAAGGGCTGGGCTCTCTCCTATTGTATTCAGAGTATCCATTGTAAACTCTGTAACACTGCAATTGTAATAATCAATGTACTGTATGTTTCTACCCTGTCTGTAATTACTACTTTGTACAGCGCTATGGAAGATGATGGTGCTATATAAATAAACAATAATAATCTAAAACCTTTTTAAAAAGTTGAAGCGTCTTCCTACCTCATGTGCAGCATTCAGAAGTGCTGGCGAGAGAGGGGCACGAGCAGCTGAGCTGCAGGTGGCGAGAGGCTCCCATTCCTTCACGGCCTGTGGGCAGGAAGCTGGCGCACACACTGCTGTTCTTGGCAGAGCCCGGCCTGACCCAGCACAATGCTCAGGGTGAAAGGGGAAGTGCCATGTCTTCCAATTACATTTCATACGAATAATAAAAAGCTTGTGCGTGCAGCTACAAGGCACAGAGAGGCAGAGCTGCTGCCGCCACCATCACCCCGCGAGAACACACTCGGAACTTTAATGAAGTTAGAGAAAAAGATTATAGTATAGAATCTCTTTCTATGCCGGGTGGTCAGAACACCAATAGAAGCTATGCTGCACTCAGGTTCTAAGTGACTACTACCCAATGTGGGATGCCATTTTTGGAAAGTATTACAGGCGGACTTAGGAGTCTTTTAGGTCTTGTTTTGGTTCTTTCTAATACCAGATGTTGGAGTAACAGATCGGTCATTTTTTAGTCCAGTGCATCAGAGATTAGAGAGATTGGGAGGGATTTAAAGTGGACCTTCACCGTGAATAATAGCATATCTTATATGTTTCCCACATCCTGTACATACAGATTGCTCACATTAAAAATCATCCTACCTGCATCTACTGCATGTTGTGAGCCTTTAAACATCCAAGATGGCGGATCAAGGAGTATCAGGCAGCCTGCAAACAGGAAGTGTCTTGACTATACCACTCTGCATTCTGGGATTGCTGTCCTTTCCCTGACCCCAGCTCTGCTCTGTCTGTGCAAAACACAGCTATAACCCGCCCCCTCCTGTTCTTTATCCCACTCTCCTCTCCTCAGTATGTGATGCTTCTGGGGCAAGATGGCGGCTCCTGTATCCTAGAGTCCTGAACAGAGTTGCAGCCCAGTGGGGGAAAAATAATAAGTGACTAAAAACTTAAACTATTCCCCAGCATCTAAAATTAATATATTTTAAGGGTTTGGGCTTTTCATTAAATCATGCTGAAGGTCCGGTTTAAACAAACAACAGATGAAGACCTTCTCATAGAGTGCAAGTCCTCTGTAAAGCAGACTCACACTATCCCTGGAAAAGTAAATCAATTGACCTACATTATAGACAGCAGGTATAAAGACAGCCTGCTCTAACTTCTCTAGTGCAGCAACTGACCTGCAACATTTCATGTCCCTCCCACCTTTTCACCCCACTATAGTTTTAAAGCAGATCAAACCTTCTAACCCCCCCAATACCCCCTAAATGCTCCCCCAGCCACCTTGGGAAATGCTACTGCTCGGTGGCAGCTCAGTTTAACATAGAAACATAGAAGGTTGACGGCAGAAGGAGACCATACGGTCCATCTAGTCTGCCCTTATGTGTATACTGTATGTGCTCTTTATCTTAGGATAGATGTGTGCTTATTCCAGGCATTTTTAGATTCAGTGACTGTCGATTTTTCAACTACCTCTGCTGGAAGTTTGTTCCAAGCATCTACTACTCTTTCTGTAAAATAATATTTTCTTATAGGATCTTCCCTCCGACTAGCTTCAGGTTGTGCCCCCTTGTTCTATCATTAAGTTTCTTCTTAAAAACACTTCCCTCCTCCTCCTTTTATTCACCGCCATAGCCACAACCAGATGGCTGATCCCAAATGTTCCCGCTGACGAGACAAGCCCATTGGCTGCATCCCCAGCTTCTCTCTAGTCTGAAGAGGGCTCACATCCTTTTATCTGAATGGCTGGGAGCAGGAATCAGCTAAAGGTAAGCAGAAAATGCTGTGCGAGCCCCAGGAAAGGTGAGTTGTTTGGGTGTTCACACAGTGGGGCATCCCTAGTTGGGATGACCCAGGGACAGTTGAGCGGCCGGCCCTGGGTTTTTTTAGACTGCAGGGCCGGTCCTCACGGATACGATTAAGTTACTAGCCCCACAGTTTGGGAAACACTGTTCTGTAAGGCTTGCAGAGCATCTAAGAAAATTCGATTTCCCCCCTTTAGGCAACAAGTCTGTTTTACTGAATGTGCTCAGAATTACAAGTCCAGAATGATTCTCAGCCATTAAAATAAGAAGACAGGAGATGAATGAGGCTACTGCAGCGCAGAGCGGGCGGGGGACCCTCTATACAGTAAGGCCTTTGTTCGCAGAAAGGGGCGGCCCCGCATTATCGTGAAAGTAATTATTGTGGGATCTGTTCCAGAAAATCTGAGGCAGTCAAATACAGAACTGAACGTTTAGAAGAAAATCAGCGTAATGCTCATTGCTTCCAGAAGCCAACCTCAGCCCTGTCACAGAGCAAGGAGTTCTGTAAATAAGGATGTGAAACTGAATCATGGCACCTCTTCTTAAACCGGACCTTCAGCGTGATTTAATGAAAAGCCCAAACTCTTAAAAAAACGGTTCCTCAGCATCTAAAATCATCTATTAAGTCACTAACTTATTATTCTTTCCCCCACTGGGCTGCAACTCTGTTCAGGAATTTAGGATACGGGCGCCGCCATCTTGACTCAGAAGCATCACACTTACTGAGGAGAGGAGAGTGGGATAAGGTACAGGGGGGCGGGTTATAGCTGTGCTTTGCTCAGACAGAGCAGAGCTGGGGTCAGGGAAAGGTCAGCAGTCCCAGAATGCAGAGCAGCACAGTCAGGAGGCACTTCCTGTTTGCAGGCTGCCTGATAAGATGGCGGCTTCCATAAGCCGCCATCTTGGATGTTTAAAGGCTCATAACATGCAGTAGATGCAGGTAGGATGATTTTTAATGTGAGCAATCTGTATGTACAGGGTGTGGGAAACATAGAAGATAGGCTCTTATTCAGAGTGAAGGGCCGCTTTAACCATGTCACCTGAACTAGAGCTCTGGGTGCCTCACAGATACCGGTGTTCATTTTAGGTATCCTTTAGCTCAAATGATATTATTGCATTTCTCGCAATAATGGTGGAAAACCCTGGTATAGACCAGAATTCCTAGCTACTTCCATGTGCCCACATGGGTGTTACTAAAACTGGGGCACTAAAGCCTCTCTTTAGAGAACCTGAGACACCAGCCACGTGCGAGGAACCTCCCCAACCAGTCACATAACAATAAAAACTGGACAGAAGGTCTAACAATCTAGCACATCAAAAATGAATACAAGTAATTGCCTTTCCTGTACTTTTATCTACCTGGTAGGAAGAAAACACTGAAAGAAGGGCTTTGCCCATCCGATGGAATTTGGCAAAAGAAGCAGTTTTTGTGTGATTTGTGAAAGATATAGAATGATATTTATAATAACAGCTCACAGTTGAGGACGTGTAATTAGCAGGGCTGCCATAGTGGTGCCACCCCCTCCCCCAGCACACAAACACGCTCTCCCCACCATGGCAGTTTCCTGTAACGCTCACTGCTTCCGGTCGCTGTGAAATGCCGCAATTGCACATAAGAGAGGTTCTCTGCTTTCAGGTCACATTCTGCCGTGTACAAACAGAGCTGCAATGTCTAAGTGACCAGCAGATAGCGGCCATACTGCCCTGCATGGGAAACCAACCTACACATTCTGTCTTGAACTAAGCCCTTAAAGAGGAACAACACACAGAATTTCACTTTCCCGTGTGTTGTTCCCCTTGGGGAGGAGGGGTATCTCATATTATGTGCATCTCCCCCATATCGCCAATTCACTCATTTTCCTGTCATTTCCACAGGCCAATCAGCGCACCTAATTTAACTCGGTTCTGTCAGCGGCTAAGCCGTCTGAATAGCTAATCTTCTAGCTGTGGCGTTCCCGTGCCTCCCATTCAGAAAGGCCTGGTGTGGGCGCGCGCAATTCTAGGAGTGAGCAGCCGTAGGGCGAGCCGCGGTGAGGGCTCTGGGCGGAGGTGAGTGTAATGGGGGATTTCACACAGCATAGCATCCCAATTCGGGGTGCCCCAAAGAGTGGATCTCGGTTGTCCCTGTAGACTTTTAGACTCCAGGGCCTCTGAAGTTGCTCTTAAAGTGGACCAACACCCACCGGTGATCGGCCCGGGAATCTATAAGATTCCCGGGCCGATCACCTCCCTCCCCGCGGGACATCCGAGATCGGGATGTCCCGCGGGGTGAAACCCCCCAAACACCCCAAACTCCTTAACCTAGTTTCGGCGGCGGCCGGCCGCCGCCGCCTCCCTCGCGCCCCTCTAGACGTGCGCGCGCCCGCGCCGGCCGTCTGTGAATGGCCGGCACGGGCGCGTCAAGAGGGACGCGCGGGAGGCAGCGGAGGAGGAGCCGCTTGTCCGCGGCTTGTCCGTCGGCGCGGGGAGAGGTGAGTTTGGGGGGTTCGGGGGGGTTTCACACAGCGGGGCACCCCGATCGGGGGTGCCCCACCGAAGTGGACCAAGACCCAGGATAGTCAAAATCCTGGGTGTTGGTCCACTTTAAACATTAAGTCACCACTCTCACCCCCTTTGCAGGGGACAGGGAATCAGCTGAGCCAAAATGGTTAAGGTCTTGGTCTTCGTTTTAGATTGGGTCACATGCCAGGTACAGAGCAGCTTCTCCGGGTCAAGTTTGGGATTTAAATGTACACTTTATAAGGAAGATACCCTGAGCCAGGTGAACTCAACCACTTTTTATAAAGGTCCATATACAGGCATCTGGTGAGAGGTGAAGGTTTGGGTGGGGGGCTGTCACAGGCAAAACTAAAAAAGGCTGGGATGGATGGGGCAGAGCTGAGGGGGACAAGAGGGGATGGGAATGTGATGGATGGGGTAAAGCTGGGGGGCCGGAATGGATGGGGCAAAGCTGGAGCGACAGGAATTGATGGGATTCATGGGGCAAAGCTGGGGGAGGGCAGGGATGGATGAGGCAAAGCTGGGGGAGGGCAGAAATGGATGGGGCAAAGCTGGGGGAGGGCAGGAATGGATGGGGCAAAGCTGGGGGAGGGCAGGGATGGATGAGGCAAAGCTGGGGGAGGGCAGAAATGGATGAGGCAAAGTTGGGGGAGGGCAGAAATGGATGGGGCAAAGCTGGGGGAGGGCAGAAATGGATGGGACAAAGCTGGGGGAGGGCAGAAATGGATGGGACAAAGCTGGGGGAGGGCAGAAATGGATGGGACAAAGCTGGGGGAGGGCAGAAATGGATGGGGCAAAGCTGGGGGAGGGCAGAAATGGATGGGACAAAGCTGGGGGAGGGCAGAAATGGATGGGGCAAAGCTGGGGGAGGGCAGGAATGGATGGGGCAAAGTTGGGGGAGGGCAGGGATGGATGAGGCAAAGCTGGGGGAGGGCAGGAATGGATGAGGCAAAGTTGGGGGAGGGCAGAAATGGATGGGACAAAGCTGGGGGAGGGCAGAAATGGATGGGGCAAAGCTGGGGGAGGGCAGAAATGGATGGGACAAAGCTGGGGGAGGGCAGAAATGGATGGGGCAAAGCTGGGGGAGGGCAGAAATGGATGGGGCAAAGCTGGGGGAGGGCAGAAATGGATGGGACAAAGCTGGGGGAGGGCAGAAATGGATGGGGCAAAGCTGGGGGAGGGCAGAAATGGATGGGGCAAAGCTGGGGGAGGGCAGAAATGGATGGGGCAAAGCTGGGGGAGGGCAGAAATGGATGGGACAAAGCTGGATGGGGCAGAGATTATGGGACAGGGATGGATGGGGCTGAACTGGGACAGCGGGACAGGATTGGATGGGGCAAAGAGACAGAGAAACAAACTTTGCGTGTACCTTGCAATGCCACTTCCTGTCCGTGCAGTACTTCATATTGCAATACTAGGTGCCAGGGAGCCATGACACTGGCAGGGAGACTAAGCATCACATCACCGATCAAGTAATGGTGGCAGTGCTGAGCACAGCAACACAGAAGCAACTGAGTGCAGGGCTATTTGGGCAGAAATCTGGCGCCGAGGTCCACATTTGGACCCCCATCTGCCAGTTGAGTACCGCTGCCTTGAGCTATATTAGTAAAGGCTGAAACTGCTCACAGCTTCCTGTAACATGTCAGTAGGCATGTTTGAGGCACAGTCTCCACCATGCGTGAGGCTATGACAGTTATGCTGGTATCAGCTAGAGCAGTGGTTCCCTTTTTATGCCAAGTACCCCCTAGCAACAAGCAATTACAAGTATCCCCAAGGAGGATATCAAATATTAAGGCGGTCCCTACTGCTATATGTCAGGCTGGGGGGGGGGCATCCAGAATGCTGGAGCCTCCACACACATCACCCCACAGAACGTCCGTAAGCCTCACCTTAACCGCGGTCCACCAGAGCGATTGGCCATCGGTGCTCACGTGGGCAGAACATTCCGGTGGACGAAACAATGGGTGGCCCTCGGTGGGAGGAGCGGGTGAAAGTGATATTTGAGGGCATTCTGGGGGGGTTATGTTCGGAGAGGATCCAGCATTTTGAATGCCCCCCCAGCCACTGAGTCTTGCGGTGCCCTGGGGAGAGGGGGGTTCATACATACCATCTGGGATGCCCCTCGGGAAGGCCAGCGGGAGGCCCTAGAACCTTTTAGATTCCATTGCCAGCCACCCTAGGTTTTGTTCTACTTTAAATGGTGGTTATATGCTTCTGTAACTCGCTCTTAGGTAACTGACAACCAGAAGGTGTACTTTAATTCAAGTGGATGTCCAGTCTGTCTCTACTGTCCCCCTGGCAGGCTGGCTCAGGAGACAATCGGAGGTGAAAGTAGAACAGTATGTCCAACACCTGGATTTTCTTCCTACCAGCAGAAGAAAACGACAAGCTAGACAGGATTTTTCAAGTTGACCATCTCGCTATGTAGCAAGTTTAGATGAATTTTCTAAATTGGACAATTTTGGGAAAACAAACAAAGGACCCTTTGCGTGGAATGTCCCTTTAAAGCAGAACAAACCTCTCCGGGCTGGCCCTGCCTGGCAGCTAGCCTGCCCCCGGGGTATCCTATTGTGGGATGCTCCACTGTGTGACACCACTGGGGTTGCCGGTAAACTGACTGATTTGATACATGGGTTTTTTTTTTTTATTTAACCTTCCAACAAGCTTGGTCCGCTTTAAACCGGACCTTCAGCATTATTTAATGAAAACCCCAAACTCCCTAAAAACTATTCCCCAGCATCTAAAATTAAGTTTTTAGTTTCTTACTTATTATTCTTCCCCCCCCCCACTGGGCTGCAACTCTATTCAGGACTCTAAGAAATGGGCGCCGCCATCTTGCCTCAGAAGCATCACATTCTGAGGAGAAGAAGGGGGGTGGGCAAGTGCAGGGGGCAGGTTATAGCTATGCTTCGCACATACATAGCAGAGCTGAAGTCAGGAAGAGGTCAGCAATCCCAGAATGCAGAGCTGCATATTCAGAAGACACTTCCTGTCTACAGGCAGCCTGAAACTCCATGGGCAGCCATCTTGTATATTAAAAGGTTAAAAAAACCGCAATATGTACAATTAGGATGGTTTTTAATGTGGGCAACCTGTATGTAAAATAGACTCTTATTCAGGGTGAAGGTCCGCTTTAAGTGCCAGGGTATGTTGGCTACAGGTTTAACAATAGGACTGGAGGTCGGGGTTGGCAGTGTTTAGAGAGCCAGAGAAATTCCACAGGGAAATATCTCTCTAAAGTGAAAGGGTCCACTTTAAAGGGACAATCCAGACCAAGGGTTAAAGGGTCAGTCCAGGCAATGGCAATAATATGGCAGCATGTCCCATGTGCCTCTCCTATATTTGGTGATGTGTGCTGTAGATGATGTAGCAGGTCCAACATTTGTCCCTCCTTTTAATACTGAGTTTTGGTTCTTGCCTCTGGGGCACCCCGATGCCCCACTGTGTGAAACTCCCTCCGGTTGCCCACTCCAAATCTTTCCACGATCCTAAGACGCATGCGCTGCCTCCAGTCCAATCAGCGAGCTAAACTGCGCTGGCGCTAACTCGGACGAGCGGGGCCAAACGTGCCAGCGGCCTGCTAAAAGTATAGCAGGGAGTGTCATCACTCGTGCATGCTCTGTCGGATTGGGGAAAAGGTGAGTTTACTGGGTCACTTGGGGGGGGGGGATTTACACAGCAGGCCATCATGAATCTGGATTATGTGTGGGAAGGGAGTAAGCCTCAAACTCCAGGGTGGGTTTTAGTCTACTTTAAGGGGACTATGCATGACAAGGTCAGCAGATGGGAGACAATTCAACAAAGCTTATCAGGAAATGCCAAGTGCTGGTGAATGAATGACCTCTGACACAGAGCATGAAGTAAGTAGCAAGCAGGTTAATCTAACCAGTAGCCTGGTCAGAAGCAGAGGCCGGCCAGGTGTGCCTACCCGCCATGCTGCTGTCACAACATTTACCTGAGCACTGTACACAGATGACAGGCTTCACTGCACACAACAGGCAACTAGCACTGCCTGTATAGACACAACCTTTAGTGACATTGCTGTGACAATGCCGCATGGATTGCAGCTCTGCTGTGTAAACACAACTGTGCTACAGCTATGTTATCTAAGTGAAAGCCGGGAGGACACAGCTACAAAGATTACACGGTGACCTCCCAACCACCCGTCAAACATAGTTTATCAGCAGATCTTAAAGTGGACCTTCACCCTGAATAAGAGCCTATCTTGCATGTTTCCCCAACCCCCCTACATACAGATTACCCACATTAAAAGTCATCCCACCTGCACCCATTGTGTTTTTTTAAACCTTTTAAAATCCAAGATGCTGGCCCATGGAGTCTCAGGCTGCCTGCAGACAGGAAGTGTCTTCTGACTATGTCGCTCTGGATTCTGGGATTGCTGTCCTTTTCCTGACCCCAGCTCTGCTCTGTCTGTGCAAAGCACAGCTATACCCGCCCCCCTACACTTTTCACCCCTCTCCTTTCCTCAATACGCAATGCTTCTGAGGCAAGATGGCAGCACCAATAAAGTAAACAACTAAAAACTTAAAATATATTACTTTTAGATGCTGGGGAATAGTTTAAGGGTTTGGGCTTTTCTTCAGTGATGCTGAAGGTCCATTTTAAAGCTCTAGTGTTTAATATTATGTAAAAGGGTCTGCAAAGGCAAAACAATAAAACACTCACCTTTTCTCCCTTGCAGCTGCTTCCTCCTGGTCCAACAATTAGGAACCCCCCAGTTTCCAAAAATGCCTTGCCATTGGGGTGTGCCGCCCCCACAGCAATCATAGCTAAGAGCACACCCAGCTCGAATCAATGCAATGGCCATAAATAAAGCTCTTAGTGCTCTTTGGCTGGTTGATGCAGTCAGAGCGCTGATAGTGCAGCACAGGACAGCAGCACTCATTCTCCAAATGGTACGTTTTTGATCACTGGACCGGTAGAAAGCTGCGGGGGAGAATCGGTAGGTATACTGTTATGCGACCCATTATAGTGAACCAGAAATGTGGGCTTTTGCCTATCACGGGTGTCACAGAACATCTTAGGTTTATTTTAATTCTCTGTGTGTGTATGTTGGGGTAATAGATATGTGTGTGTGTATACATATAAATATACATATATACACTTTAGTTGACCTGCCTGTAAACCCCTCATTTCTTTTCTCCCCCCTCCCACTTGGATTTCCTAGTTATCTAACCCTCACATCAATGCTGATAACCATCTCCTCTTAAAATCCTTTCCTCCCTCACACCTAGTAATAAAACCACTTGGAAAAGCCAAATAAACAAATTGCAAATAGATCCCAGCTAGGTCCCTCATGCTTGTCACCCCCCTCCCTTGGAATGTGGTCAGTTGGTATCCTATAGCAGAAATGGGAGGGGTAGGGAGACTCACTGTTCTGGGGCCTATAAGCATGGCTGGAAGAATGGCCGGAGAGACTCGATTTGACCATCAAGAGTGACACGCTGCTTTTAACATCCAAACAAAAGAAGACCAGAAAGCGTGTGAGGACAATTGATTTGATCAAACAGAACGCAGCCCAGACGGACTTTTAAGTATATTTTCCACCTTCTTTTATTTTGCATTGCTATTTATCTTATTTACCGTGTTTTATAATTAACTCTGGTTTTATCACCTTGCATCGTGTTTCTTGTTGTTTTTGTGTTTTTCTGTTTGTTTAAATAAATTCTAAAAATACAGCAGATGCTCTCAATTGATCTGAAATAAAAAGCCCACGCTATTCTGAAGAGCCTGGCTACCTTACTTGCCTAGGACGCTCGATCACCCCCACCTGGAAGTGGTTGTGGGTCGATCGATACGTTCGATCTGATTGTATTGTGTGTGGCCTGTATTATATTATAGAGTTGAGCACTGATTGTGCTCTGGTGGCAGCAGTTTATAGCCACGTGTGTTGCCAATTGAAGAATTGCAGTGACATACGTGGGGTACGATCAATAGGTCTGATCAACCCGTGCAATCGTCACAACGGGTTTTTGGTCCGAGCATCAGGGCATCCCAATTTAGAATGCCCTGCTGTGAACTCCCCCCCCCCCCCCCCAGACCACCAATGATTCTACAGCACACATGCAGGCTCTCCTCCAATTAGATTTACTAGGCATGCAGGAAACTATTAAAATAGGGCTGGTGGGGGAGCGCACAGAGACCAGAGGGATGCCAGCAGCGGCCCGCACATGCTTAAAGGGATTGCCAGCAAGGTAAACACATAGCTTCAGGGGGGTTTATTCAACATGGCATCCCAAATCAGGATGCCCCGTGGGTAGAGAATGTAATAGAATTTAAAGCCAGTTTTGGTTCACATTAGGTTGTTATTCATTATTAGATTCTCTCTCTCATATATATATTCGAGTGTTTAGTATTAATATGAATGCATATATTTTTAAATGTATGTATTATATCAAAGATTTCAAGCCAAGGAGTTATTTTGGTAGGTGTAACCTTTTCTCCTCCCTTGAGTCAGAGACTCAGAAACTCAGTTATTTACCCAACGTTTCGGGCCCTTGGCACAGCCATCTTGGAGAGGCTGCACAAAGCAATATTGAGCACCAACAGTGATAGGTTCTATGCAAGGTAACCCAACCCATCCTGTCTCAGAACCAGGGGAGGGTTACACCAACACAGGGATTTTCACCTGTAAGGGTTTTGAATTATACCCGTCATGCTTGGAAACTGCCACTTGTGGTCAGATTTTGTCTGAAACTGACAAAGCAAAAAATCTATCTGCCCATGAAGGGATCAATTGCAGCATCAGTAAGAATGGCTGAATACAGGGTTGGGGAAGAACAAGGGGTGGTCTTTAGGTGCCAGCTTTATCGGGATCCTTTCTGTTGTGTAGCAGTAATTCTAATTATATGGCATGTGAATTTTGCAGCTCACACCTCTTAACACAGGAATAGAAAGTGCAGCAATAAACTTGTGTGAGAGCATCCGGGATGCCCCTTGTGAAAGCTGTAATTACAGAAGTGACACAGCCTGCACTTTAGTCTTTGTGATAACAGCCTCTCCCTTCTCCCCCGCAGCTGATTTACTGGGCAGTGCCAGCATTTACCTGATGGGATCTAAATATCAATTGTAGGTAATGGGATCTTTTGTTTTGATTTACATTTCCAAGATTACATGTGCATCTTACTTACTGCCATCCGTCCTCCTGCACTGGTTTAGCTCTTTGTTGGCAAGGCGGCAATGTATCACTTCTGGGACACATTCCTCTCCACTGGGGTATCATGATAAGGGCCGGCCTTAGGGTCGGTGTCTGCAACCCCCAGATAGAGATTGGACAAGAAAAAAGAAAGACTGAAGGTAGACAAGAGAGAAATTATAGGAAAAGTGAAATGAGATTGAGGGAAAAATGAATGTAAAGGGAAAAGGTGAAAAGAGGATGGAGGGAATGTCGAAAAGAAGGAGAAACGATTTAAAAAAAAATAAATAGATGGGTTGACACAGAAAGTGAGAGATAGAAGGAATGTAAAAAGAGAAAGATGGATAGAATGTAGAAATGAGAGAAAGAAAAACCTAGAGAGAGACAGAGAGAGAAATAAAGATACAGACAAAGAAAGAGAATATATAGTATATATATATACACACACACCGGTATATATATATATATATATATATATGTATATATATATATATACACACACACACACCGGTATATATATATATATATATATATATATATATATATATATATGTGAAAGAGAGAGAGAAAGCTACAAAGGAAGAAAGAAAGCAAGAAAGATATATATCTACAGAAAAAGATAGAGAGAGATAAATTAAGAAAGATAGAGAGAAACTGCTACAGAGAAAGAGAACAATAGAGAGAAAAATTGGAAAGAAAGATGGAGGGAGGGAAGGAAGAAACGAAGGTAAAAAAAAGGAGGAAGATGTTTAAAAGCTATAAAGTGGCAAAGGGAAGGAAGGTGACAAAAGAAAGATCCTTTGGCTTTGGTATCTTGCATATCACTGGCTGGCTGCTGGAGTCGGGCCACACTCTGCAAGAGCAGAGCCATATCTGGAACATCAACACCCTACCAAAATCACAGTGAATGATGGGAATATTCACTTGGCGCAAAGGGGTAAATATGAAAAATTCAGCCCTGCCAAGCAAGCGGTATCAACAGTGAGCATATTCATTTTTGTTGGGAAGACAGGGCCGCAGTGACCTTCATCCCAATTTTGGGTGTGGAAGTCAGCTAGTCATTTGTGATATATAAAAATTCATGGGTGTCATCAGCAGCAAAATGAGATGCCAGACTCAAAGTAAAAGGAAAGCAGTGCCAGGGACAAAATTGAGAATTATAAACTAGAACAAGGGGCTAAATGTGGGGTCACAGACAAATGAACACTAAAGCACATTAAAGTGGACCAAAACTGGGGATTTTCACTATCCCGGATTTTGGTCTGTCCCCTTGGGGCACCCCAGCTTGGGATGCCCCACTGTGTGAAACCCCGACGTTCGCCCATTAAACTCACCTCTCCTCGGTCCAATGGCACACTCGCTTCTCCAGCTATACATATTAATGTGAGACTGGAGAAGCTGAATGAAATTCCAGCTGCACATATCGGCACGGCACAGCTAGGAGTGGATGCGAGTGATGCCGTAAACAGTCGCACATGTGCTATGGGCTCCAGAGAGAGGTAAGAATTCTGGGTGAACTGCAAGGTTTCACATAGCGGGCATCCCAGTTCAGGGAATCAGCGGTTTTGCCTTACTTTAAGCTCTGCTATTTTCAAAACTAAAATAAATATTCTGGATGGCAGTGGGCTATAAAACAAAACTGGGAAGCCCCTGTAAAGCGAACCTATACCCGGCTCACCTGCCCTTTTTGCCCGAGTACATGGTGCGACGGGTCGGCGGTGGCCCATTTTTTTTTTTAGAAAACAGGTTTTTCCACTGCCTAGGCAATACCCACCAGCCAATTTTGGGAGAATCGCACCAGTGGTCAGCCTGAAACCTTAAAGATCCCAGGGCGGCTGCTGTGTTTTTTCCTGGGGCATCCCAAATCGGTATTCCTCAGTGTGAAACCCCCCCAGAGCACCCGTAAAAACATATTTTTCCCCGCTCCATAGGCGCATGCACTCTTGCCCAATGAGAGCTTGTCCAATTTGCCTTTTGGGAAATGACTAACTGTTCACAATGAGGAGTCTGCGCTGCCGCATCCCCCCGTGGTGTGCACATGCTCCTGTCCCAGCCCTTCAGATAGGCTATGGCAGGAGCGCTCGCTGCAGGTTTTATGGGGGATGTGCTTCCCATCCTAGTCAATAACAACCATTCGCCGATGACATATTCAAGGCAAAGGGCTCTGATTGGACGAGAGCACACACATGTGACGTTGGAGCTAGGAAAGGTGAGTTTGAGTGGGCTAAATAAATGTACTCCCCGTCCCAATTCGGGATGTGCCGGGGACATGGAAAAAAGCCAGGAAAGTCAAATTCCCAGGTTTTGTTCCACTTTACCATGGATAAAAACCCATGACATGATCCTAAAGTTTTAAAGCGGACCAAAACCCACCGAACTTGCAAAATACATTTGGCCATAGCCCCTGCCAATATTACCTTCTTAGGGTGTAGAACTAGAAATGGATATTTTCATTTTTCGAATCATCCTGGAACACTTTTTTTTTTTTTTTTTTTTAATGTCCCTCTCTGTAGGATTGCAGGTGATCATTCATTGCATAGACGTGGCAATGACACACAGCAGTGGCAATGAAAGGAGGCGGCGGAGCTTTACAGCTTAAACGGGCGCCATTATCTGGGATTAGAGTGAAGCAGGAGCACTAAAAAAAATTGCAAAAGGTGCTCTTCATGGGCGGAGCAATTCAAGGGATGGCATGCCCCACCCCCTAGGTTCCCGTTAGTCACGTGCATGTACTGGCCATGAATCATTCCTGCACATGCACCGCGGGATTGGCAGATTGAGTTGAGTACAGGGCGCACCAAAGGCAGGGGCATAACTAGGGGGAGCAGGGGGGCATTTGCCCTGGGTGCAGCAGGTCTGAGGGACACCAAAGGGGGGCATGAGCATAGGTGGGGGGCGCCATTTATAATCTCTGCCCTGGGTACCAGAAGGACTAGCTACTCCTCTGATTTCACAAATAAGTGCAATTCCAAATCGGGATGGAAGCAGACCAAAACCCAGGTATATGAAAATCCTGGGTTTTCATCCCCTTTAACACAGGGTCCAACAAGCAGAGCAATGCTCCTGGCTGGGAAGAAAGCTTCCAGTCCTCTCAGCAGAGTCCAGATGCTGAAAAAGTCTCTTTTCTGGGCCAGGACACAGGAATAAAGCTGGACACAAAACTGCAGCCATTGCCCAGAGCAACCAATCAGGTTTCATGTTTAAAAGGAAAGCAGGAATGTGATTGGTCGCTATGAGCAACGGCCGTCCCTCTGTGTGTATGTGTCCCATTGTCTCGCCACAGACTCGGGTCACACCGCCCATAACTAACCCAGAACAACAGGCCGATATGGACACAGGAATAAAGCTGCACACACTGCTGGTCACAAAACTGCAGCCGTTGCCTAGAGCAACCAATCAGGTTTGAGGAAAACAGGAATGTGATTGGTCGCTATGAGCAACGGCCGCCGCTCTGTGTGTATGTGTCCCATTGTCTCGCCACAGACTCGGGTGACACCGGCCATAACTAGGCCGACACGAGAGCAGCAGTTCCCCAGGTAGCAGCTGTGCTGTCGCAATATGGCCACACTCACCCATTACGAGCCCGTCCGCTTCCACAGCGTCCTCGTATCTCCCTCCACCGGTGTCCTGAAGGGGGCGCTCTCTCTCTCTCCTCCGGTAACTCCCCGCCTCCTCTCACACCGGAAGACAGGCGGCGCGTGCGCTCGGGTCACCTTCCACTGGCGGCGCCGTCACCTCACCTCACCGGACCGAATCAATGGCGAGTGTGCAATTCCCTCACACACCCTGGCCGACACCCAGCCAGCTCTCATATTAGAGTTCCATACGATTAATCGATCAGCACCGGGAGATTTTATTTCTGAGAAAATGTTTTTCTCCCTTAGTGTCATACAGCACCATGTTCAGCTGGACAGGTTCTCACATAATTTACACAGCTAAAAATGGCGCTGAGGAAATCAAATCATATAAAAAAAGGGAGAAAAAACATTCCCACCTTAAAGTGCTTAAAGTGGACCAACACCCAGGATTTTCACTATCCTGGGTTTTGGTCCACTTCGGTGGGGCACCCCGATCGGGGGTGCCCCGCTGTGTGAAACCCCCCAGAACGCCTGGAAACACCTCATCCCGCTCCTACGCGGGCGCTCGTCCAATCGGAGCGCTCAGAGCCGCTGTGGTATGCACGTACAAGCGGCGTCCAACCACAGCGGCTCTGAGCGCTGGAGGCCGCGTCTCGCGCTTCCCTCTAACAGGGAGCGCGCTGACCATTCACAAACGGCCGGCGCGGGTGCGCGCCCTGCTAGAGGGAAGCGCGAGACGCGGCCCGCGCATGCGCCGTTGGAACGGGGTTAAGGCAAGGTTTCTGGGCTTCCTGGGGGGTTTCACCCCGCGGGACATCCCGATTTCAGATGCCCCGCGGGGAGGGATCTGATCTATAAGATTCCCGGGCCGATCCCCCCTGGGTGTTGGTCCACTTTAAACGATTGTCCTTTGCTCAAAAATTGTTTAAAGCAGCCCTTCACCCTGAATAAGAGTCTATCTTATATGTTTCCCACCCCCTGTACATACAGATTGCTCACATTAAAAATCATCCTACCTGCATCTACTGCATGTTATTAATCTCCAAACATCCAAGATGGCGGCTCATGGAGCACCAGGCAACCTGCAAACAGGAAGTGTCTTCTGATTGTGTCGCTCTGCATTCTGGGATTGCTGTCCTTTCTCTGACCCCAGCTCTGCTCTGTGGAAAGCACAGCTATAACCTGCCCTGTACTTTATCCCACTCTCCTCAGTAAGTGTGATGCTTCCGAGACAAGATGGCGGCACCCATATCCTAGAGTACTGAAAAGAGTTGTAGCCCAGTGGGTAAGCGACTAAAAACTTAAAATATATTAATTTTAGATACTGGGGAATAGTTTTTTGTTTTTTTTTTATAATTAAACGTTTTTATTGAGGGAGACAATGGCTACAGCTCATGGCAGCGCAGTGCCAGGTAAATAAAAAAAAATGCATGAATTACAGCCATTACACAGAATAATAATCTATAAAATCAATCACCATCAATCAAAAACATATAAGAAGGTGGCGGGATAAAGGGTGTGGCTGCTTTGAGCCTTGCTCCAAGTGTTTCAGACTGCAATTCCGCTTAACCACCTGATGTATCAGCTGCAACCCATGTCCCCAACTTTTATAAACGGGTAATAGAGCTGGGAGGAACAAAGAATAAACTATTGGACAACAAGAAACGCAGGGGGGGGGAGGGGGGAGGGAGACAGGACAGGCACATCGGGGGAAAAGTACATAGGGAAAGAGGGGAAGGAAAAGGGATGAGGGGGGGCCAGATGGGAGGTCCAGTCCTCAAGAGGTCTGAGAAAACCAGGCTACGTATAGAGGAGGAAATCAGGGGAAAAAGTGAAACTGTCCCATATCTGCCAGGTTCTCCTGTGCTTTTCCAGAGTTCCTCTTAGCGAGGCAGTAAGCTCCTCCATCCTACAAATGTCCCGGACAACGGCCAGCCACGGTGCTATTGTGGGGGGCTCAGGAGATCTCCACCTCGCCGGGACGCAGGTTCTAGCCGCACTTAAGAGGGGGGCAAGAAGGGACCTGCGCCTAGAACTCAAGGAAACCGGTGCAAGGTTAAGCAGATAGCATACGGGGTCTTCACCCAGATCAACATCTGTCAGTTTCCTGACAATCTCTCTTACTCCTGCCCAGAAGCTGGAGAGTTTCTCGCACTCCCAAAAAATGTGTGTCATAGTCCCCCTGGCCCGCAGGCACCTCCAGCAGAGGGGGGAGGAAGAGGGGAACATTTTCGCTAGCATCGCTGGAACCCGGTACCAGCGTGTCAGGATTTTGAAGTTAGTCTCCTGGTATTTGCGGGTCTCCGGCCTCTTCCACACATCCCCACCCTGCATGTGAAGTCTCCTATAGCAGTTCTGCCTGATCCAAGCTCTGAAGGGACCTCCCGCTATCTCCACCGGGAAATCAGGGTGCCCCAGGACGGGTGTCAGAGGGGACGGGGAGGGGGAGAGGCTCGTCCCAGCCAGGAACCTGTCCACTACCCTCCTGGACGGACCAACCATAGGGTGCGTATTCAACTGTGGGAGTCTATTCAGTGGTATCCATGGCAGTCCAGGGAGAGGGCACGGGGAGGCAGCCTGCTCCATTCGAACCCACTGCTTCAAGTCAAAGTGTCGACACCAATCAATTACTCGGCTCAGATGGGCAGCGGCATGGTAACGCTTCCAATCTGGGAGACCCAATCCCCCCCTAGATATAGGGACCGTCAGTAGGGAGGCCGCCATACGATGGGAGCGACCAGCCCAGACAAATCTAGTACATAGTCCTGTAAGCTGTTTAAAGAAGGTGTGAGGGATGTCTATTGGGAGGGCCTGAAATAGGTACAGCACCCTAGGGAGGACGTTCATCTTGATGACACTGACCCTCCCAAACCAAGAATAAACCCCTTTGTTCCACTTGAGGAGGTCCTCTTCAATAGTGGGGGAAAATTTAAGGCATACGTTCCCGGCAATTTGGAGGGGATGCGTGTGCCCAGGTAGACGATGGCCTCCTGCTCCCATTTAAAATGGAAATTCTCTATGACACGTCTCAGGCGTTCCGCAGGAATATTAATGTTTAAGGCAGAGGACTTCTGGTAATTGATTTTATAATTAGACACCTCCTGAAAGCTCCTGAGCTCGGCGAGGAGATTAGGTAAAGTGATCTCCGGCTTTGACACAAAGAACATCAAGTCATCAGCGTAAGCCGCCACCTTGTGCTCAATCCCACCCACCCTCACTCCCGAAACGTGTTCTGCCTAATCAGGCGTAGGAATGGCTCTAGCGAGAGGATAAAGATAAGGGGGGAGAGCGGGCAGCCCTGTCGCGTCCCATTGAATAAGTTAAAAGCCTGAGAAGGCAGGCCATTCACCACCACGGACGCCGAGGGGCAAGTGTATGAGGCCAGGACCCTGTTAAGCATCCTGTCGCCCAACCCTATGTGGCACAAGGTCTCCTCAAGGAAGACCCAGCTCACCCTGTCAAATGCCTTCTCGGCGTCCGTGGAGAGGAGCAACGCAGCCTCCCCCATCTGTCGGACGTGGTGAATCACGTTCATGACTCTAGTGGTATTATCCCTCCCCTCGAGATTCGGAACGAAGCCCACCTGATCCCAATGAATGAGGTCCGGGAGGAGGGGGGCAATTCTGTCCGCCAGGATTTTGTTGTATATCTTGAGGTCGCAATTCAGCAAAGAAATGGGCCTATAGCTCCCGCACTGTGCTGGGTCCTTGCCCGGTTTAGGAATCACGGCAATGCTAGCCCGTAAGGTGTCCCGGGGGGGCGGAAGGCCATCACTCAAAGAGCCGAAGGAGGAAATGAAGTGCGGGCCCAAGGTGCCCGCAAGTTCCTTATAATATTCCATGCTATATCCATCCGGGCCAGGTGCCCTTCCGGGTTTCATGCTCTTGATGGCCTTCGTAAACTCCCCCACGCCAATCTCCTCCTCCAAGGCCTCCACCACGCTCTGCCCAAGCCGGGGAAGGTCCGATCTCTGTATGTAGGCCCTCACCTTTTGTCGATGCGCCTGAGACCTATTTTGCGGTAAATTGTACAGGGCGTCATAAAAGTCCCTAAAAGTTTTGGCTATATCCCCTATTTTATAGTGCCTAGTGCCTCCGGGGTCGAGGATGCCGGGAATATAATTCCTCAATCGCTGCCCCCTCAGGGCTCTAGCCAGGGCCTTACCACTTTTATTACTAAACTCGTAGTAAAACCTACGGCTTCTCGCAATCTGGCCCCTGACCTTTACGAAGCTTATGTCTCGGAGGGTCTCTCGCAGTTTAGTCAATTTGGCAGATAGCGCGGGGTCCAGGGACTGTTTATGTCTAGTCTCCAGGCTTCGGAGCTCCTGGAGCAGGAGGGCCGCTTGTTTTTCCCTTTCTTTCTTGAGGTAGGCACCCCGTCTAATTAAGACGCCCCGGATCACACATTTGTGAGCCTCCCACTGAGTCATACGTGTCACGTCAGGGGTATTGTTCTCTGAGAAGAACTCAGTGATTGCCGACTGAATTTCCGCCTTGAACGCCGGGTCCTGCAGGAGGGAGCTATTGAGCCTCCAATGCCCGGAGGGGGGGGGGAGAGTCCGGAACCGATAAAGTGACGGAAATAGGGGCATGGTCAGAGATCGAAATCGAGCCTATGTGCGGTCGCGAGATTAGATGTACATACCTATGGGGGATCAGGAACCAGTCTATACGTGAATATGTGTTGTGAGGGGGGGAAAAGTAAGTGTAATCCCTCCCCTGGGGATTAGCAATCCTCCACACATCAAGGAGTTGGTGGTCAAACAGAAGAGCCTTAATCCTCCTGATAGCCGAGTAAGGAACGCTAGAAGTCCCCCTAGAGGTGTCAATTTGAGGGTCAAGTACACAATTAAAATCCCCTCCCAAGAGAAGAATGCCGGCTCTGCCAACCTCTCCAAGGTAGATCTCAAGAAGCTAGCCTGGTTCACACTTGGACAGTAGCAGGTCGCAAGCGTCACCTTCTGTGTGTAGAGGGTTCCCCTGACAAAAAGATACCTACCTTCACAATCGTGGATCACCTCCTCCAACGTCCAGGGGAGATAGCCCGCCAGGACGATGGACACCCCCCGCGACTTAGAGTCAGGGGAAAGGCCATGGTACTGGTGTCTGTAGTAACGGCTCGACAAATTATACACCCTCCCCCCCTTAAAATGGGTTTCCTGGAGAAAGGCAATCCCTGCTCCTAGGCGCTTCAGCTCAACCAATACCGAAGCGCGCTTTACAGGGGAGTTCAAGCCCTTGACATTTAGCGAAGTGCACTGGACTCTGGACATAGCTGTGCGGGGTCAACGGCTCCTATCTCAAGGATAGAAGATACGAAAAGGCGTGGGTTCTCAGGCCAAGGATAGGACAAAGGAGGGGAGTAGAGGAAGGGCCAGTAGAGTAGGGAAGGAGGGAGGAAACCGAAAGAACACCAGACGTCAGAGGTAGACAACCACGGGAGGGGGAGGGCAATACAAGAGGAATAAACTCACAATGGACTAAAACTTACGAGGTAAGACCTAACGTGTAAGGGGCACTGAAACTTAGGGGGATCTAAGTGGGGAAGGAGTTTTCCTGTCCCAGAAAAAGAGAGAACCCTGGGCGCCCGAGGCTAACAAAAGGCCAGCCCAGGGGACCACAGGGTCTCGGCCTACAGCGGGGGCGAGACGGTTCCGAAAGACAGAGGAGTTCCCCCTGGCCGACCCCAGGTTAGAATAGCTGTAGGGCAACCACCCAGAGTTATAATATCAGGAAAGGGCCTCATCGTAGGGCATCACCCGCTGGGGTATTAGTGTGGAGAATTTGGTGCGAGACCGGGCCCGCCGACCCGCCACGCAGTGAACTGCCCGATGGCGGCCTCCAGAGCCCACAGGCTAGCGGTCAATCAATGCGGGCAGTCAAGCAGGTGGCACCATCATATGTATAAACAGCTATCACTGTAAGCGAGTATGTAAGAGGTTTGAGAGTCGCCAGGACCGCCACCACGGTACGACCCCCGGGGCGTCCAAAGGGCACCCACACAGCGGGAAGCCAAGGGCGGGAAGATGGAGCACAGCGCACCGCTCCGTGTCCCCCCCCCCCACCCGCAAAGAGAGCGAAGAGAAAAGGGGTGGCGACGGCCTAGCGAGCCCGAAGCTCAAGGAACCAATATATACCGTGCGGACTTCAACTTGCACAACGAGATAATACAAAATAACCATCTGTAAACCTTACAGTCGTAAACTGTTAAACAAGTAGATAAGTAAATAACAGGATTCAGGGCTCGCCGAAAGCCGACCCCCGGCAACAAGCCCCAATGGGAGCTCATTGCGTAAGGCCAGTCAAGAAGATAGGTACTGAGCATCACGGCAAGAGCCCCCGAGACACAGTCTCAACAGGCAAACCGAGTGAAGTGCAGGAGGGTCAGCCCGACCAGTCCGAACCGCAGCAATCAAACGTATACAGTTTAAAGAGTAATCAGTAAAGCAAGAGCAGTAATTGGAAAGACCGCTGGTGACCATGGAGCTCGCCTAGTCCTCACTGGACAAGCGACGGGGATCACCCATCGGCCCACCGCCACGTCCCCTGCGGGCCTCGGCTCCACCCCTCGCCCGACGGATCCTTTGTGGCCGACCCCCGAGAGGCCGAGGGGGACCAAAGGAGAGGGAGACATCACGCCAATCCGGGATCTCCACCGGGGGGGAGTCCAGGAAGGTGAAGAGATCTGGGAGGTCCACTTGAGTTTTCACAGTAAAAGTACGCTGATTCCTGCGGACCACAAGATGAAAAGGGTATCCCCAGCGATATGAGCCGCCACACTCCCGGATCTTAGACAGCAAGGGCCTCAGGACCCGCCTCATCAAGAGGGACCTACGTGAAACATCAGGAAACAACTGTAGAGACGCTCCATCAAAACGAATCTGACCATGCGCCCAGGCCCTCGTCAGGATGTCCTCCTTCGCGGTGTAATAATGCAGGCGGCAGACAACGTCCCGTGGACGAGTAAGGTCGGAAGATCTGGGGCCCAGGGCCCTGTGGACCCGATCAATCACTATCTCAGTGTCCGGAGGGCGGCAGAGTAGCTCGTTGAAGATGCCGATGATGGTAGGTCGCATCTGGTCCGGGCCCGTCGCCTCGGGGAGGCCCCTGATACGGATGTTGTTGCGACGACTCCTGTTTTCGAGGTCGTCCAGGTGCAAGACCGTCATCTGTGCGACAGCCTTCTGCTGGGCCAAGTCCCGTTCCAACGTCTCCAGCCTCTGGGTAGTCGTGGTGCGGAACTGCTCCAATGAGTCGACTCTGGCATCGAGACCGCCCACCGACTGCTGCAGATCAGAAATGTCCTTCTTAAACGTGCTCTCAACCCTGTGAATGAAGGATTCAAGGTCGTCCCTGGTAGGCAACATCTTCAGCTCTGCCTTCAAGGCTGCGAGGATGGGGTCAAGAGGAGAATGCGTCGTTAGGGGAGCGTGCAGGGCTCGCGAGGTAGTCTCCGGAGGTGCCGGCACCCCTCCCACAGCCGAGGAGCTGCATGGCGTCGGGTCTCGAGGGCATCCCGAATTCATGGGCCCGGGAGGCCAGGCCGGGCGGGCAGTGCTGTGGTCAGGCGCAGGCCCACCGTCGTCGCGAGGGGCCGCCACATCTCTCCTCCCCTACATCGGGGTGCGGCCGCGCGGCCAGGTAGATGAGGAGGAGTCGCTCCTCTGTTGCCACGCAGGGGACGAGGGCATGCCAGGCGAAGCCCCACGATCATACCAGGCACCGGGCAAACCTGGAGGGGTAAGTGCTGCAGCTGCTCCCGGGGGAACACCAGTAGGGGCTGGGGCATCCCGCAGTGGATGGAACTCCATCTCGGACCCCAGAACCGGGCCAGGGCTGAACCCCATCTCGGGAGGCCCCCTCCACGGCAGCGGGGAGGGGGTGTCCATAGGTGAAACATCTGGGGAGCCAGCCAGGGGCCCCGTCTCAGCCAGGCGCCCCTCATGTCGTGGGGAGGGTGGGATGTCAGGGCTGGGGCAGATGGATGTGGGAGAAGCTGTGTAAACGTTCATTGGCTGCCCTTCAGCCATTATATGGCCCACAAGGGTTGGGCTCTTCTGCCCCTGATCCCCTGTAGCTGTGGATGGCACAGTGGTTATCAGAGAGTGTCCTCCCCCCCGAGTGGTCTCGCAGGTAAGGCTTCCAGGCACATCTTCCCTCCCAGCCTGCGGGGGAGCGCAGATCTCGCAGGGGCTCGAGCGCTCTGAGCAGCTGCTACTGCCTGGGGAGCTCCGTTCAGGCCGGCACCGTTCCCCGTCCTCATCTGCGGCTGCTGCTGCTTCACGGCCACCGCCACCTCCTCCACTAGCGCGGGGCAGCGCAGGCCAGCGCTGTACTCCGGCGTCCCGCAGCCAGCGGCACCGCCGAGGGGACCGGACCCCCCCGCCGAGGGCCGGGCGCCCCCCTCCTCGTCCGGTACACTCACCGGCACCGAGGCCGACGGTCTTCTCGCCCTCTCCTGAGGCTCGCTATGCACGGCGCCGGACACGACCCCCTCAGCCTCCAGCGCCGCCATCTTGGGAGTCCCCTCTCCTCCGCCCCTCGAGCGATCCGGGGCCAGGTAAGCGTCAATCTTCCTGCGTGGGGGGGATGGTTTGCTCCTTGTCTTCCGACCCTTAGCCATGACACCTGGCACCGGGTATGGGTGGGTAGGAGCCCGAAAAATTGCAGATAGATGGGTCAGCCGGAGGGAGCTCAGAAGGTGCACGTCCTCACGCTATCATCGCCGGCCACGCCCCCCTGGGGAATAGTTTTTTAAGGGTTTGGGCTTTTCATTAAATCATGCTGAAGGTCCGGTTTAAAAGTGGACCTCCAATCCAAGATTGAAGCAGACCTACACTCTCTCTGGTAACTGGGAAATAAAACTAATCTAACTTCCCCCCTCACACCATCAGTGAGCCCAGCATTTGAGAGGTGCTTACCTTCTGCACACACACATTTATGCAGGCAAGCCCCCAACCAGGGGTGGACTGGGGTTAAAAAATGGCCCAGGACTTTTTGGGACACAACAGCCCTGCTGTACTGTTCCTGGAGCAGTATAGAATAATAATGTCACATCATGAATATCGATATGTTATTTTTTGCACCATAAGGCTCACCTAGGCGTTAAAGGACAGTCACCCTATTAAAGGCAGTGAGCAGCATCCCTCATTACAGCCAGTGTGCAACATCTCCCATTACAGACAGTATGCAAAATCCCCCCATTACAGGAAGTGAGGGGCATTCCTCATTACAGCCAGTGAAGGGCACCCCTGAATTACAGCAAATGAGGGGCATCCCACATTGCAGCCAGTGAGGGGCATCCTAAATTACAGCAAGTGTGAGGCATGCCGAATTGCAGCCAGTGTCGGGTAGGGGTGTCGCGATATTTCATTCAACGATACCAGAATCAAACACCTGACACCTCGTTCGTTCCGGCTGGCTCTCCTCTTTCCTGGGGGAAGGGGGGGGGGCTCTGATCCCACATGGGGCTCGTCTTCAGGAGAGAGCCCGACAGGCCATCTTCATGACTAGCCCCACCCCTTTGGGGGGCGAGGCAGATGACATCACCCCCCCCCCCCCCCACGCAGGCGCCATCCCGGCGCCCAGCGGTTCAGCTGTCAGATGCGATGATCGCCGGCTAGAGGAGGACGGGGCAGAACATCCTCTGATCTCCTGCCTCCCCTCCTCCTCTGGTCAGCGATCACGACATCTGTCATTGGATCGGTGAGGGACACAGGAGCTGACAATCAGAGGTGAGTAAATAATAAAAACTTTTTCTCTGTGTGTTTTTTTTTACTGTTAACCCTTTGTGAACTGGTAAGGGGTCCATGAGATCCCTATACCAGTTCACAAGGCTCTGGGTCTGGCAAGTCACTTGCCATTAACCCTGAGCCCCCCATTACCTGCCTCCCCAAAGGCCAGGGTGGGACAGAAGAGCCCAGGGCCATTAGGCTATGCCGGCTTGTAGCCAGGGCCCCTTCTCCCTGTTCTACAAGCCCCCATAGCTGGCCCCAGGCTGGTTATGTTGGGTAAGAGGGACCTCACGCCATTTTGGGGGGGGGATTTTTAAGGGTTTTTAACCCTTAAAATTCTCCAAAAATGCCACCCCCCCCCCCCCGGGAAGAGGGGCCCTATGTCATTTTATTTGCAATATATCGTCTTTGAGACAGAATCGGGATATATCATATTAGTGTTTTAGGCCATGCATATTAAAGCAGAACAAAAGCCACTGGGGCTAGATTGGAAGTCTGGACACTAGCCTTTCCTGGGCATAGGGAAAGGGAATCGGTCGCATCCCCAGTCTCCCTGTGGTTCCTATCTGAATGGTGGGGAGTGGGAGTGCCCTTTGACTGCAGGGAGGTGGGAGATGCGATAGCCGGTGCATCCCCGGCAGTGGGCTCACTCCTGCCCCCAGCCATTCAGCATAGGCCAAAGGTGCTGGCAATGCAGCCGTCCAATATTTTCATTGGCGAGGGAGCCAAGGTCAGTTTTGCAGCGCCCCAGGGGAGTTTCACATAGCGTGGCATTTTGGAATGCCGTGCTGTGTGAAATTCCCCAGGATTGCCATAAAATATACTTTTCTGGCAACCCATGGTGCATTCGCAGGCTGCATTCTCTCTTTTCTTTTTCTGTTTAAAGTGGAACAAAACCGACAAATGGTCGGTGGCCCTGGAATCTAATCCCCTATCAGGATGCCCCACTGTGTTAACCCCCACCCCTCAAGTCCTGAGTAAAACATACTTTCTCCCTGATCCAACTGCACTTGCATGAGCCATGGCCGTCGTAAGCTATATCCGTAGAGGGGCACACTCCCACGCCAGGCATTTGTGAAGGGCTGGCACAGGCCCAGGTATGTAGCCAACGGCACGCTCAGCTCCACTCGGCTGCTTTCGGCTAGGAATCGAATAATTGGCCAGTGCAACTGTTATACTGGGTGACCTGGGGGGTTTCACACTGCGGGGTGCCACAGGGTCAAGGACCAAAACCCACGACAGTCGAAATCCCAGGTTTTCGGTTCACTTTAAAGCGGACCAAAGCCCACCAAACATGTGAATTACATTTGGCCAATACTCCCCTCTTAGGGTGTAGAACTAGAAATTGATATTTTCACTTTTTTCTGTCCCCCTCTGCGAGATGACAGGCTATCAGTCATTACATCGTTGTGGCAATGACATCATTGCCACACACAACAGTGGCAATGAATGGAGGAGGCGGAGCTTTACAGCTAAAACATGCGACATTATCTGAGATTAGAGTGAAGTAGGGGCAGTGAAAATTGGCAAAAAGCACTTCTCATGGGGGGTGTAATTCATGAGAAGCTAGTTAAAAATGTGGGTTTTGTTCCGCTTTAAATTTTTTCAGTTTAAATAAAGCATTCTCTGTCTTGTACTTGTAAACAAGGGACATTCTTTAACTGTTTAATCCCCCTCCATGGTGTAACCTGGGTCTCTTACTAAACTGGCTTCTGAATTTGTTCTGTACTGCGAGCAACTCAAAATAACCAGACGTTCCTGTGGTTTCTGGTCCTCAGCAGGCCGAGACCTTGGGGGAAAAATATGACTATTCCTTACTGTGGGACTAAGGGATGGCAGGAGCCAGTATCTAGTGAGTGTGCTGAGCAGGAGCATGTCCTGTTCCAAAGACGCACGTCACGTATACATATAGTGAATGTAAAGTGGTCCTCCGCACTTATGGATTAGTAAATCTGAAGTTAAAAGTAATTATGTTGGTTTCCCTACCTTGCCTTACAATTGGCAGTGCTAGGTCAGATTTTATGCGAAATGTGCTAACAGTTTTGTAAAGGTTTTCTGAGGAGGCATTTGATGGTTCCCTTTGGTTTTTGCGGCGTGCTTGCCCATTGCCAATATCTGCTCAGTCGCTGAATGGGGCTTTAACATAGCAGTGACATATTTCTCTTGTGTAGCTGTGGGGTATTCATGCCTAATATTCCCTCTGAGGCTCTGGCTAACAGGCAAGCCTTCATTCCTAGCCAAATAAACCTGAAGGACCTGAACAGCAAGATTATCCGACCAGAATGCAGTGGAATGGATCCAACATCTTGCTGGGACACCGTCATTAGCATAAGCCACAGAAACCGCCCTCTGTTTAATTCAAGGGTTTCCCTCAGTAGTAAGAGCATCCGGTAATTACCAAATAAAAGAGGCTCTGGATATTCATGGACTGAAAACAGAACGTGTCTGTGGGACTATTTTCCCCAGCAGTCGCTGCAGGCCAAATTCTGACTGCCTGGCAGAACATACTGTCATATGTAGTTTTAGCAGTTGGGGCTGATGGTATAAAAAATATCTTGAAGACTGTGGGCAAAGTGGGTGATCCCTTTACCCACGTTTGTTTTAGAGGGCACATTCAGTGATGGACTTGGTCAAAAAAATCAGCCCAGGATTTTAATCTCCCCAGCCCGCTCATGGCCAGCCTGTGTCACCTTCATAGGTATTGAAGTTTTAGTCTTGTAGGGGCAGGTACTGTGGCAAGGGTAGGGATGACCCCCACAACCAAGTATGTCTTGGCAAGGGGAGTATAGCAGAGCTATCCACTTAATTTTTAGAGGGCACATTCAGTGATGAACTAGGGCAAAAAATCAGTCTAGGATTTTACTCCCCCCAGCCAGCCCATGGCCAGCCTGTGTCACCTTCATAGGTATTGAAGTTTTTGTCTTGTAGTAGCAGATACTGTGGCAGGAGTAGGGATGACCCCCACAACCAAGTATTTCTTGTCTAGGGGAGTATAGCAGGGCTTGTACAAGGGGGGGGGGGGTAATCTGAAAGGGAACTAGGGATGCAGGGATTAGAGGGGAAATAAGAAGCAGCAGCCGAGCCAGTATAAAAGCACTGCAGCCCATCTGGAATCCCCGCAAACCTCCCTATGGCCAGTTCAATCCGTGGCATAGCAATACCCCAGGTGCACTTTTATTAGGCACAGCAATCTACCAAATCCATGACTAATATGAAGGGTATGCAACAATCCCTTCAATCCACTTTAGGCAAGGGGCACAGCAACGTATTAAACATACTCAGGCACCTAGGTCATCACTCGCATAAAATTTCAGATTTTTGTTACTCTGGGGCTCAGTTCATCCTACTTTAGCAGAGTAAAACAAGATCGATTATATTCTATTATCATCTCCTGGCAGTTGGAGACTGTAACCCCACTAATTATTTCCCATACACAGACTGGGTTTATTAAAGGGAGGAGCACTGCCAGAAACACATCATTAGCAGTTATCCTAATAGACTATTTCAATAACAAGAAACTTCCGCCTGTCATGATTACACTGGACCTGGAACTTTGACAGGGTTGGCTGGTAATACCTAATAACTACATTATCGGCTTTTGGACTTGACCCAAGGCTAGCTGACATAATGGCTTTATATTTTAACCTGCCAGGTGCCAGAATAATTGTAAACCATTCATCACAGGTCACTATATCAGATGGCACAAGACAGGGATGCCCCTTGTCCCCAATGTTCTTCAACATACACCTGGAAATATTAAAGTGGACCAAAACCCAGGATTTTAACTATCCTGGGTTTTGGTCCTTGCCCCGGGGTATCGCAATCGGGGGTGCCCGGCTGTGTGATACCCCCCATGTCGCCGAAACCAACTCACCTCTTCCCTGCCCTACGGCGCATGCGCGGGCGCTTGTCAATCAGCGTTCGGATCCGCTGGCGTCACGTTGTTTAAAGCGAACTGCTCCAAGCTCGCTGGCAGCCACATACCACGCTACCTTCTAACAGGGAGTGTGCCCGTGCAGGCCATTCACAATTGCCTGGGGCGGCACACGTCCTGCGAGAGGGATAGCAGGGATGTAGCCGTGGCTCATGCACACGCCATTGGACCAGGAAAGAAGGTAAGTGTATGGCCAACCTGGGGGGTTTCGATTTTGGATGCCTTGGGGGAGGGGATCGATCCGCCTAGGATTCTTATAGATTCCTGGGCCGATCATTGTGGTTTTAGGTCCACTTTAAGACATCCAACTCCAAGATTGAAGGCATTATAATGAATAATATTGAGACCAAGACTATTGCTTACACACTCATTCTCACTTTAGAGTCATACTAAAGGCAAGTTTGATTGTTGTTTCATTGTATCGGACTACAAGATGCACTGTCCCAAACTTCATTTTCAAAAAGATCCTGTAGTTCCAAAGTAATTTGTATTAGAACATTGGAGATGAAGAGAAACATTGGAGGGATCAGTGGATGTGCTTTACATATTCATAATGGCCCGTCTCTAACGTGTGTGCCTGCAAGCCATCCAGGAGGTCACAAACTGTCACCGGAAAAGTGGGGACTTAGAAAAGGGGTCAGGGGTGCTGAGTTTGGGCCCCCAGTTCTACAGAACTGCGCATGCCAGGAGGCCCAAACTTGGGATACGGGGCTCATCTCAGGCTGCACAGGGAACCCAGTGGCAGAATTTTAGGCCCAGGTCCAGACAAGCTATGGTAACCCAAAATCCCGGTACCGTTGCTTTGTGGTCCCGGGTCCAATCGGGGCTCTTTCTGTAGCTGGAGTGATGTGAAGCCAGCCCCTTCAGTCATTTGTAAAGGGCTAAGCTCCACTCGGCTGGTTTTGGCTTGGGATTGGATACTTGACCAGTGCAACCAGACTCGCTGATTGGACTAGAGCCCGCACATGTACGACTGGGGAAATCTATGGTAACTGTGGTAATGTGTATGGAAAAGTGATAAATGGTGTGTATTTTTCCCCTGCTATGCTGTATCAGGCAGGATCCATGCCGGGTTTTCAGGACCCAGTTCACATTCCCCAGTCCTCTACAGGTTTGTTCCCTGATCTCAGGTCTCGCACAGGTGATGAGGCTGATTGCAGGGGAAGCCGAAATAAAAGGAGCCGCTGAGCCTGTCAGTTTGCTGTTGACCAGCCTGGAGGAAGGAGCCCAGGCTGTACTGCTTAGTGGTGATTAAGAAAACTGGATTTAAGCCGAAGATCTTGGCTTCTGCGACCCCAAAACTTGGACTTGTGTGGATGAGCAGCGTGGGCTTGTATGCCCTGTAAAGCGGACCTGAAGTTGAAGTTGAGTTGGTGAAGTAACCGCTTGATTTATTGCATTGCATCCTGCAACCTCTGATGTAAGAGACCTTTCGTCTGTTGAACATTTTAGTTTCAATAAAACCTTTCATTTTTGAAGAACTGTTGTCCGTGTCACTGCCATTCGCCCAATCGCTCACAATTGGTGGAGGATGTGGGCATAGACTGTTGCTAGGGGCAACGGAGTGACAAAACGCTGAATTTAACAGTGCAAGGCTTGGGTGAAAACGGCAACCAAGATGTCTCACATGGAGGAGGTGATAAAGCAGCTAGTACAGGCTAATCTCCAGCAGCAGGGGACAAACCACCTGTTGATGGAACAGATTGCTGCGCTCAGAAAGACCGTTTTGGCTAAAGTCTCACAACCGGAGAGAAGCCCGGTTGAGACGGACGGTGCAAGGAGAGCCGTACAGTGGGTCCTACAAAAGATGACCCCTGAGGATGATGTCGAGGCCTACCTCACTGTATTCCAGCGCATGGCTGAGAGAGAGCAGCTGCCAGTTGCCGAGTGGGCAGACGTGATTGCACCGTTTTTTGGCAGGTGAGCCCCAAAAAGCGTATTTTGACCTCAGGGAGCAAGAGGTACGGGACTATGGTGGGACTGCAAACATATAAAACCTTTATGGAGTATCACAGAACAAATTATACAAAGAATTAAAAAGGGAGAAATATCTATCACTGCCAAGGAGGCCTTACTTATTACTCCATACGTCAGCAGTTCCCAAAGTAAAGAGGACAGTTTAGCTAACGCAGTGGAAAGGCTGATCTCATTAATCTTATGGATTACAAGAAAGAGTATAGTTATTAGATGGGGAGAACCAAATGATCTAGATCCTGTACAATGGAAAATTCATACGATTCTGCAAATAGAGAATGAAATCTGTCTAGCAACCGACCAGGAATATAGACAAATCTTATTAGAAGGACTGGAAATAATTAAAGAAGTGGAAGTCCAACACAGTAGCTGTGGCTATTTTATGCACAATGATATTAGAGATAAATAATTAGAATTAAAGGGGGAGAGAGGGGTGGGGGGGTTGGGATGGGGGGGTTGAATATATCCCGAACTAAGTGGTATCCGCTATTGATAAGATCTATAATCTTTATGTACTATACAAACTATGATGCAACTAGACTCTAGACGTCATGGGAGACCATTGTGATGATGGAATATCCCGATGATGTGGAGCAAATTGACTGCTGATTGTTTGTAAAAAAAAAAAATAAGTAAAAAAAAAAGAGGTACGGGACTATGCCAAACTTAAAATAGAGATCCTTGCTCGCCTGGGGGTTACGCCACTGGTTCGTACATAATTGGACTTTTTCCGTTGATAAGCCTGCCCGGTCACAGATGTACGACTTAATTCATCTTGTCCAAAAATGGTTGGAGCCAGAGCATTCCACACCTGCACAGATCGTCGAGAAAGTCGTGGTAGAACATTTTTTTCAGACCCTGCCGCTAAAACTACAACGATGGGTGGGACAAGGCGACTCACAGACTGCTGAGAAAATGGTCAACATGGTTGAGAGATTTATCATGACTGAGGACCTAGAAAAATTAATTGGTTGGTTGGCACTCCAAAAAATAAAGCAAAAAGTTGTATATGTGTAAGGGTGCTACTTCCTTTGGTTCACTTCCTCTTGTGAACCCCAAATCATATATACTCTCCACAATATCAGGAAGTGAAAGCACACCAATTTATGCTCAAAAAAGATTTAATATACACACGTCACAAAAAAAATATAAAGAATATTTACACTGCTATATACATAAACCATATGATGACAGGAGATTTTATCCATAATTTACATATATACATTTATATAGAAAAAGGATACTGGTCCCAATGTATAGCTTCAGGGGAGGCTGTATGTATCTAGACTCTGCATAATATATAAATATATATAAAGATTAACTGTAACAATAACCAGTGAAGACTATGCAAGTGGTAAAAGATTACCTTGTAATGAAAAAATGAACAAATGGATACAATGGATAACGTTATAGGCCATATGAATCTGATCAAGCCATGGGAGGATCGTGAAGTCTTAGTAGTTACCCCGGCTAGAGTTAAAGAGGCAGTGCGGACCGTTCTCCCTGTCAAAATAGGTGAGTCCTTGTCAGGCCACCAAACACAGGAGGTCAGGGAGTGTCTGCAGAGAAATAGAGATAAGTTTAAGAGAGTAGAACATAGGCAGCGGAAGTTACAAGAGAATTCAGATGCTTTGTGAAAATTGAAAATTAAAAGGGGGGGGGGGGGGGGTATGTGGTAATGTGTATGGAAAAGTGATAAATGGCGTGTATTTTTCCCCTGCTATGCTGTATCAGGCACGATCCAAGCCGGGATTTCAGGACCCAGTTTACATTCCCCAGTCCTCTACAGGTTTGTTCCCTGATCTCAGGCCTCGCACAGATAATGAGGCTGATTGCAGGGGAAGCCGAAATAGAAGGAGCCGCTGAGCCTGTCAGTTTTCTGTTGACCAGCCTGGAGGAAGGAGCCCAGGCTGTACTGCTCAGTGGTGAATAAGAGAACTGGATTTAAGCCGAAGGACTTGGCTTCTGCGACCCCAAAACTTGGACTTCTGTGGATGAGCAGCATGGGCTTGTATGCTCTGTAAAGCGGACCTGACATACCCCGGACTTGTAGCTTGCTGGAGTATCAAACCCTGGATATTCATTGAGTTGGTGAAGTAACCGCTTGATTTATTGTATTGCATGCTGCAACCTCTGAAGTAAGAGAACTTTTTGCCGTTGAACATTTTAGTTTCAATAAAACTTGCCTTCAATTTTTGAAGAACTGTTGTCTGTGTCACTGCCGTTCGCCCCAATCGCTCACATAACCCAAAATCCCAGTACCATTGATCTGTGGTCCCCGGTACAATTGGGGCTCTTTCTGTAGCTGGAATGATGGTGGTAAACCCAGCCCCTTCCGTTCATCAGAACCGCCGGTCCAAAGTATCCCTTCCATGACCTGCCAAATTTGGGCCCTGCTGCCCCAAACTTTCAGGGGATACAGATGGGATCTCCAGCTGTTGAATGCGCCTGAGTGGGTTGCACCAGGGCCCCGCTGACTTAAACTGTATTGGACACTCCCCTCTCTATTGTCCCCAAGTTTGGTGTAAGTGTGACCTACCGCCGCAGAGCTGCGGGCAATTTTCAGACACCGACTCTTGGTCTGCTGTCTTGTGGTCGGTGCGCTTTCATAAAAGTGGCGATCAGAGAGGAGGGCGGGGTTTCACAGGTGCAGAGAGAGGCAGCCACTCAAGGTGTCTTTGCAGGGAATGGGGGTGTTTCCGTTCTTAGACCTTAGGTTGATCAGTGTACCGCATTGGTGGGGTGGGGATGGAAACCCGAATGAGGGAGTGATTTTCCTTGCTAAGGAGGCAGGCAGAGGAAGAAGGACAGTGCTGGAGCTGAAGGTAAGCTACTGATAATATTTTTTTTTTCTTTTGACTTGCCAATTGCTTTAAGCAACCCAAGAGATTCCATACCAAGGCCATGAGTGTAATCACAGAATTTGGTATCTAATCTCATTTCAAAATTAGTATTGACAAATGATACATTCTCTCCCATATGCATTCAGATCAGATTGAACTAATTATGTAGATCTATCAGCTTTTCTGGCAGAAGGATACTTGTCTCACTAAAACAACAGATACCCTATATGCCCTAAACTTTATCCCTCTCTTAATGAAATTTAAGTAAAAACTCTATAGGTGTCAGAATCTCAATGTAAATCTGATTGAGAAGATTGGCTTGATTAAGATGGTAATCCTTCCGTGGTTTATTTTTTTTTTCATCCAAAATCTGCGGACAAGCATAACTCAACTTAAGAGTGACACGCGGGAGGCAGCGGCGGGCGCGCTCTCTTGTCCGTCGCTGCCTCTCTTGTCCGTCGGTGGGGATTGGCTGCAGCGGTCACGTGGGAGCGGGGAGAGGTGAGTTTTTGGGGCTTTCTAGGGGGTTTCACACAGCGGGGCACCCCCGATCGGGGTGCCCCACTGAAGTGGACCAAAACCCGGGATAGTGAAAATCCTGGGTGTTGGTCCACTTTAACTCGGAAATGATGTCATAGATTTGCTATGTAAAAAACACCAGCTATAGCTATTCTCTGGTCTCACAGGCTTGTTTACTCCCACTGCATTCCAAATTATTTTTTTATAAGGAAATCCACCAACTGTCCTGACGGGAAAAGACTATTCCTTGCTCAGATATGAAATGGGAGAATTACTTAAACCTAAAATTGGATAGCAATATTTGGAGGCAGGTTCATACCTAAAACTCTGCATTTAAAACAGTTAATCTACAAATATCAAACTAAATTAAATCAAACCTTCTATACTAACCTGCTTCCTGTACTGATGGGGGCACCTCAGCCTATCAAATGATTCTTCAGTTTCATGGATAAAAAGAGGACCTAACCAGAAAGCCTTCTTCTCCAGCTCCCAGCCAAAAATCCTGTCTGGAAGCCAGGGCAGAAGAAGGGGAGACATGCCCCCCTTTCAATAGATTAGCTTTTGACCTCCACTTTAAGAAGAAATCAGAAGACAACAGGAAAGGAGGCCTCCTGGTGGGGGACTGGGGGGATAAGACGCAAATCGGTAAGTAAACGGTACATTATAAATATATTTTTGCTTGTTTTTTACACTATTGGGAAACTGCTAAGGGGTCCAGGGGACCGCTATACCAGTTCACAGGGTAGGGGGGTTGCCACCCTCGCCCAATTTCACACACCTCTTGGGGCATGGGGAGGTGCAGAAGAGCCCGGTGCCCATTGGTAAGGGAGCGAGTGTTCTTCCAGGGGTGCCCTTGGACCCACACCAAAGGGCATAGGGGCTGGTAAGTTGGCAAGGGGCAACCAGCCTGAACCCTGAGTTACCAGCCTCTGTGCCTGGTGCCTACCCTAGTTGGCTATGTAGGGGGGCATTTTTCTTTTTTATTTAAAACATTTTGAGTTACCAGCCTGGCTGGTTGGCTATGTGTGTGTGGGGGGGGGGGGGGCATTTTTCTTTTAAATTAAAGAAATTTTAAAACAAAAAAAAACACTTCTGCATACCATTTTTATAAAAAAAGGCATTCTGGCATTTGTGGTATGGCTTTTTTCAATTTAAAAAGCCACACCTCACAAACTTGCTCGTCATTCATTTGACTCTCGCTGATACAAGAGTCAAGTGAAAAATCTCATGCAAGTAGAAAAAAACTCAGAAAGGAGAGGATAATCATCCCACAGCTTACTTGCATGTATTTGGAGGATATGCAATTTGATTTTATTGCATGTGTCCCCTAAATCATGCAAGAATTCTCTAATGTGAAAAATGCTCTCTCACAGAACCGAGATTCTCTCAACCCTTTTAATGGAGAAAACTCAACAGAACAATTGAGAAATGTGCTGACATTCCTCCAAACTAATCAGCAACTATTTGAAATGCATAGATCAGTTATTGTGCGTAAGGGGGTCATAGCAGAAAAGTTCATATACATTTTCTGGTCACAGATTATACATCATTTCCTCAATGAATAAATGACCAATTCTAATATGTTGTCTGCAGGAAATCCAAGGATAAGGTAACACTAATTATTGGCTAACTCAATAAGATTGAAAATGCAAATGCTTTCGAAGGTTGCATTTTCAATCTTATTGAGTTAGCCAATATATGGTATTACATTAACCTTGGATTTCCTGCTTACATCGATGGATAACATGGTACAACAACTTACTGACACTAATATGTTGTCTAATTTTTTTGTGTTGCAATTCGTTTGTGCTGCATTGCGTTTTTGCATACTATGCAACCACAACGCAACCCATAGACCAAATTGTCAGCACCAAAGTGACAACAGTAATTTATGAGGGTGTACAATAGACCATCAGCATGGAACGTTTTCTTTCCTGTACTGTGTGAAGAGGAGAGTAAGCAGCAGAGCATATTTGGCTGCTCGGGTTGCCATTGCAGGCACTGGGGGAGTGCATTGTGAAATTCTCTTCCTCATGTTTAAAATTGTGCAAATTCTTGACATGTCTCGTGTTAGTCTTATGACAGCGCCATATGCTTCCTCATAAATGTCCCAGTGACATCATTACATTAATGTGTATATTCCAGCTTTACCAGACATAACAGGTCATTAAATACCCAGATAATTTCTTTATTGTTATCCTGTGTTTATGGGATTGGAAGTGTCCTCATCCTTGGGCTGATCCTCATAGAGGCTGCTAATGACTGGAGTATAGGTCATTAGATACCTTTATTAGCCTACACATTATCTGAGGGGACTTCACCTCTACACCACATTCCAAAATATCCAAGTAACAGGGTTTGTTTCCCAAATTAAAACACTCTAAATGAACTGTTCCGAACTGAAAATGATATTTCTTTGAATTTACAGCATTAAAGCAGAACAAAATTCAGAAGCAGCTGGTCTGGAATCTAAAAGATTCCAGGGCCCGCCACTAGCTTTTCCCTGGATCAGGATGCCACACTGAGTAAAACCCATTAGAATGCTGCTATTCACTCACCTCTTCCTCATTCCTACGGCACATGTGCGGGCTGTTGTCCAATGAGAACCATCTGCCGTGTCATGTGCACTCTCTAGCCATTCCGATGCGCATGGGATGCTTTCCATTGAAGTCAGTGAGAGCTGCTTGCCACATGACATAGTCAAGAGCCTGCACATACGTCATAGAAACAAGGAAGAGGTGAGTGAATAGCAGGGTTCTGGTGGGTTTCACACAGCGGGGTATACTGATTCAGAATGCCCCAGGGGAATGGAACAAAACCAGGGAAATTCCTGTTTTTTCTTTATTGCATGGCACGGCCTGCTTCGGTATTCATAACAGTTGAGTTACTCCGCCACAAGGTGGCGCAGTGGTACTGCAGAAATCTGTGGCATCTCCCGGCCCCCTATAAAAAGGGGGATCAACCATAGAGTTCCCAGTGTTTCCTCTGCAGTGATACTGCGAAGTTAGAAGATGGCTTTCTCTCTAGCGCAGGTGAGTGGGGCAACCAAGCCTGCGGCCCTGCATGTCTTTCCATCCGTTTTTGGACCCTCACTGCCTCCCAGCCTCGGCTGACAGATCGGGTGAAGGTAGAAGAGCACTAGGGTCAAGTGCTCCAGGAGCGCATCTCCAGCCGCAGACCCTGTACCACAAAGGGTAGCCGACCATAGGCTTTATGGTGAGCCTGATAGGGATGCGGAGTTCATGTTCTGGCTTCTGAGGGGGGTGAGGGGACTATGTCTCCTTCTTTTCCTTCAGGGGTCCCCCCCTCCCCCCTTGGCCCGGATACTCGCTGCTGGCCTCTCGTCTCTCTCCCCCCCCCCTTTCTGGCTTTGTTCGGGGGGGGGGGGGGTGGCATCGGCGAGTAGTATTCTATGTGGTGTTTTGGTGTTTATTGTGTGTTTTTTGGTGTTTTTCAGCCGCCGCACGCTTTGTGCTGCACTCCGCAGCGGTTGGCGCTATAACCTGAGGCGTTTTTTTGCTTTGTCATGCCGCTGGCCGGGTCACGTGATCGCCATTTTTTGCGCTCTTCGGGGAGGCGAGGCTTTGGGATGACACATATCGCGTCGTCTCCCCGCGCCCCGCCCCTCGAGGTACCTCTGTCGGCGCCATTTTGGACTAGCTGCGCATCTGGGTTTCTTCCTTCCTGGCTGCAGTGCTGCTTCCTCAGGTGTGTCGCTTCATCCTGCGGTCTGTGCCTTGGTGACCCTGCGGTGTCTTTGGTCTGTGAGTCCCCCTTGGGGTTTTTTTTATTGACCTTGGGGGTATGCGCTGTGGGATGCTCATGTGTCTTTTTCACTTATGTCTTTCAGGCAGGACACCATTGGGTTGTGGTTTCTCCCGGCTCTACTCCTTCCTCCCCCTAATCCCCCCCTTTCACCGATTTCTGGGGGCATCCCCTGGTAGGGCATCCCGGGTGGCTTCTGTATTAGCCTTTACCCACCGCTGGCCTATTGTGCCTGTGTTAATCACCATATGGAGGCTTCTGGGGATAGCGTGCTTGGGGGTCCTTCGGGACAAGCTCGGCTGTGTTCCATGTGTGGGGTATTCCCTGTGAGTAACAGTGTCACGGTGTGCGTGCCGTGCGCTGAGAGTGTACTTGCGCTTCAAGCTGGTTTGCCTGCTTCACTTCCCAGCTCTGTGCCTCGTCCGGCTTCACCAACTCCCCCACACCGGCAATTGGGCCCTAGTGAAGGGGATATTAGCAGGGAGTCACACTCTGATTTGGCTCTGCGGGTGGCCAGCATTGAGAGGAAGCTTGCTAGGACTGTTCCTAGGAAGGCCTCTGGCAAGAAGCGGCACCTTATTTTCGCTCCCTCACGCTCTACAGAGGAGTATGAGGAATTTGATGTCACTGCTGGACGTTATTCCCTAGAGGAAGGGGAACTGCTCCAGGACTCTGACTCCTATGGGGACCAGCAGGAGGGTTGTGATAGTGACCCTGAATCTGGGGAGGATTCATGGTATCCTTTGGACACTGATAATTTGCTGTCTCACATTTTTGAAATTTTACACATTGCTGCCCCTGTGGAGGCTAAAAGGAAACAGGGTGAGCTGTTTCGTCCTAGTAAACAGCGTCTGGAGTTCCCTGTGCAGGGACATTTCACCACTATGGTGCTTAAAGAATGGGAACATCCTAACAGGCTGCCTGCTGTGCCCAAGGGTTTGGATAAGAGGTATCCCTTTCCTGCTGATCTTGTTAGGCTTGTCCAATACTTCGATCATGCCTTTACCTGACACTACCACTATGAGGGACAGTGAGGACCGGCGCATGGATCATTTGGCCTGCCATGCCTTTACCTGTGTGGGGGCTGGATTGCGCCCGTCCTGTGAGGCTGCCATTACAGCTATTGCCCTTAAGAAACTGCTCAAGCGTCTCCTTGATGGCACTACGGATCGTAGCCGGGGGGGGGGGGGAGGAGTGTAGGACTCTCTTGGTTTGCTCTGATTTTGTGGCCTTTATCCATACTGCTATGGATGATGCTGAGCGGTAGGGCCTCTGCGCTCTTGGTGGCTATGCGCTGCTAAGGTTACGTCAGTGGCTAGCTGACGCCGCTGCTAAGAAGGCTCTCACTGGACTCCCCTTAGCGGGGCTGCGGATATTTGGGGAGCGTCTTGATGTTCTAGCCAAGGTTGGCAGGCTACCTCAGCGTAGGAGGCAGTCTCGGCCCTTTCGGGGGTCCTCCGTTCCCCTCCCTTCCTTTCGTGCTCCCAGAGGAGGCCGTGGCTCCCTCCTCTCTAGTGGCCGCAGAGATTCTTGGGGCTGTGGCAGATCCCGTGGTCGTCCAGGTCCCTCCAGTAGTTCCAAGCCCAAACCCTCTCCCAAGCCCCCTCAGGCATGAATCCCCATCCGGGTGGGGGGACGACTTCGGCTCTTTGCTCACGTCTGGAAGCTTCACGTCTCAGACCGGTGGATTCAGGAAGGAGTGTCCTCCGGTTACAAGATAGAGTTTACAGCCTGGCCGCCCCCAAGATCCAAGTCAGGAGTCATTTGTCAGGTGCCCCATCAAGAACAGGGTCAGGGGTACTATTCTAATCTTTTCAGGGTCCCCAAAAAGAACGGCTTTCTGAGCCCCATTCTGGACCTGAAGGGCCTCAACAAATTTGTCAGATTCAAGCATTTTTGTATGGAGACGCTACGCTCTGCTGTCAGTACCCTTCGCCCGGGCGACTTCATGACCAATGTGTACATCAATGATGCGTATCTTCATGTGCCTATCTTCCCAGGTCATCAGAGATTTCTAAGGTTCGAGCTGCAGGATCAGCGCTACCAGTTTGTGGCTCTACCCTTCAGTATCACCTCGGCGCCTGGGGTGTTCACCAAGGTACTGGCGGGGGGTGATGGCTCTGCTAAGGAACCAGGGCATACGCATCATTCCTTACCTGGACGACATCCTGATTGTGGCCAAGTCCTTTCCTCAGGCCGAGCAGGACACTCAGATGGTGACATCCACTCTAGAGTCCTTCGGCTGGGTGATCAACTATCCCAAGTCTTCTCTGTCCCCGTCCTTGGTGAGGTCCTTTCTGGGCATGACTCTGGATACCTCTCAGGTCAAGGTGGGGGGTCTTCTGATGCAGGCTCGGGCTCTGCTATCGTGTCCTCATCCCTCCATCCGTCAGGGGATGCAGTTGGTGGGCCTGATGGTGTCCTGCTTCGAGGCAGTCCCCTTTGCTCAGTTTCACATGAAACCTCTTCAGTTGCACCTCTTGTCAGTTTGGGATCGGGACCCTGTGTCCCTGGATCAGGAATTTGCTGTCTCCTCTGGCCAGACAGTCCCTCTCATGGTGGCTGGACTCAAGAAACCTTCTGGGGGGCAGGACCTTCCTGCCCCCGTGCTGGGAGACGGTCACCACAGATGCCAGTCTGACCGGTTGGGGAGGCTTCTGGAAGTCCCTGAAGTTCCAGGGTCAGTGGGGCCCACAAGAGGCCCATGCTTCCATCAATGTCCTGGAACTGAGGGCGATCAAGTTGGTTCTTTCTCGCCTAACCACTCACCTTCAGGGTCGGGCTGTTCAGATCCGCTCAGACAACCAGACGGCGGTTGCCTACATCAATCATCAGGGAGGGACTCGGAGCAAGCGAACCTTCAAGGAAGTGTCCCTGATTCTGTCTTGGGCGGAACGGCATGTTCTCTGCATCTCAGCGGTCTACATTCCGGGAGTGGAGAACCAGGTCGCGGACTCCCTGAGCAGGGGGACGTCTCGTCTGGGGGAATGGTCCCTCAACAACCAGGTGTTTCTCTCCCTGTGTCACCGCTGGGGTCAGCCGGACGTGGACTTGTTGCGTCCCGTCACAATCACAAACTTCCCAGATTTGTCTCTCTATCTCAGGATCCTCTGGCCTTTGCCACGGATGCACTGGCAATACCTTGGACGGAGTTTCGGCTTCTCTATGTGTTCCCTCCGTTTCCTCTCCTGGGCAGGGTCATGCGCAAGATAGCCCAGGAGCAGGTACCAGCCATCCTGGTGGCCCCTTGTTGGCCAAGAAGAGTTTGGTTCGCAGACGTCGTGCAGTTGGCAGTAGACTGGAACGTCTTGCCCAAGGATCCAGATCTTCTCACTCAGGGGCAGCTACGCCATCCCAATTTACAAACGCTGGCTTTAACGGCTTGGCTGCTGAAACCTCCATATTGATGGAAAAGGGGATGCCTGCTTCTGTTGTTGATACCATGATTCAGGCCAGGAAGAAGTCCTCGTCCTTTATCTATTACAGGGTTTGGCATGCTTACATTGCCTGGTGTGAGTCTAAGTCTCTTCCCTGTCGGGTTTTTTCTATTCCCAGGATTCTGGAATTCTTGTAACATGGTTTGGATCTAGGCCTTCAACTTAGTACCCTAAAAAGCTATGTTTCAGCTCTGACAATTTTTTTCCAAAGATCCTTTGCCAATCACCGGTTGGTTAAAACCTTTTTCCAGGGTGTTTCTCATGTGCGTCCACCCCGTAAGCCTTTGCTACCAGTCTGGGATTAGAATCTGGTGTTGTCTGCTCTGCAAGGGCCTCCCTTTGAGCCTATCCTTGAGGCTGCCTTGCCCATTCTGACTCTTAAGGTAGCCTTTTTGGTGGCTATCACTTCTGTAAGGCGAGTTTCTGAGCTGGCGGCACTTTCCATCAAACCTCCTTATTTCGAGCGGCATCAGGATAAGGTGGTGTTCCGGCTGAAGCCGTATTTCTTGCCTAAGGTGGTGTCTGCCTTTCATCTCAATCAGGACATTGTTTTGCCTTTATTGTGTCCTAATCCTGCTAATTCCAAGGAGCGGACACTGCATTCTCTGGATGTGGTCAGGGCTCTGAAGTTTTATTTGGTCGCTACAGAGACTTTCAGGAAGTCTGTTGCTCTTTTTGTTCTCACTTCTGGACCTAGGAAGGGTTTGCCTCCGGCTAAGTCCACTATCAGCAAGTGGATCCGTCAGGCGGTGATTCAAGCCTATTCTGCTAAGGGGAAGGAACCTCCCTTTAGAATTACTGCTCATTCCACTCGTGCTAATGGTGCCTCTTGGGCTTTTCAGCACCAAGCTTTTGTTGAACAAGTTTGTAAGGCCGCTACTTGGTCTTCTATTCATACTTTTTCTAAGTTTTACAAAGTTGATGTTAAGGCCCAGCGGATGCTGCTCTTGGCCGCAAGGTTCTTCAGGCGGTAGTGACTTGAACTACTGGCCATTACTCCTAGGGGATCCCACCCTACTTTTGGACACTGCTTTTGGATGTCCCAACTGTTATGAATACCGATGCGGGCCGTGCCATGCAATAAAGAAAAAAGCAATTCTGTGAGTACTCACCTGTAGAATTGTTTTTGTGCTTGCATGGCACGGCCCGCTGCGCCCCACCCTTGTTATCGTTATTCTTGGTTGCCTCTTTGTGGTGATTGTTCCAAGTTAAATTGGGGTTTTTTACGTTTTTTACATTTTTTACTTTTATTCTCTCCCGGCTTCTTGTCTCACTGCTTGTCTACGCTGGGAACTCTATGGTTGATCCCCCTTTTTATAGGGGGTTGGGAGATGCCACAGCTTTCTGCAGTACCACTGGGCCACTTTGTGGCGGAGTAACCCAACTGTTATGAATACCGAAGCAGGCCGTACCATGCAAGAACAAAAACAATTCTACAGGTGAGTACTCACAGAATTGCTTTTTTTCTGCTTTAAAGTGGACCAAAACCCACTGAGATCAGCCCAGGGATCTTTAAGAACCCCCCAGGTCGCCCATAAACTCACCTTTTTTCCCGCATGCACGAGCAGCAGCTGCATCCCCATTATCCATCTAGCAGGGAGGGTGCCCGCACCAGGCATTTGTGAATGTCTGGCGCAGGCACGCTCCTTGGTAGAGGGTAGCAGGGTATGTGGCCACCAGCGCACTCGAATCCGCTCGTATTAGATGAGCTCCTGGATGAAGGGGCTCGAGCAGATCCGAGTGCGTTCATTGGACGAGTGGCCGTGCATGCGTCGTAGGACCGGAAAGAGGGGAGTTTGTTCGGGCGCATGGGGGGTTTCACACAGCGGGGCACCCCCGATCGGGGTGTCCCGGGGGCAAGGACCAAAACCCAGGATAGTCAAAATAATAAGGTAACATTGGAGCACTAGTTTTCACCTTCACCATTCTTGCATCCATTTAAATTTCTGTTTGAGTTTTTTTCAAGGAAGTCAGAATAGCCTCCCAAAGCTGCAGTTCTGATGTTAACTGCTTCTACCCCCATATGTATTTTTTGCTTGAGGATACACCAAATGTTTTCAATAGGGTTTAGGTCAGGGAGGCATGGTGGCCATACCATGAATTTCTCCTCCTTTTATGCCCATAACAGCCAATGCCTCAGAGGTATTCTTTGCAGCATGGGATGCATTGTCATGTATGAAGATGATTGTGCTACAGAAGACCCAGTGTGAGGATCAGGGGATCGGCTGATGTCCTGCTGGTGGCTTGCCCTATTTACTACCTGGTTTGCAATTTGGACAGCCACCAGCGGTGTCAGCAAAGCCCCTGGATGTTCTATCTGCCCCTCAGCTGCTGTACCTGCTGTTAGGCCTATATATGTGGGAACCACCATGCAGTGGAGAGCTGCATCTGGAGAGCTCCCCGCCCTGACATAATCATGCTGCCCAACCCCACCTGGCCAGAGCATTGTACTGCTGACCCTTGTAGTCCCTTTAGTTTGCTTTTCTGTGTCTACTCTGGTTGTCTGAATGGATCCTTTAGCTCACCATAATGTGGATGCAGTGCACGCATTATTTAAGGGTTACTCAAAATCTTTCTGTTTAGAAATTATTAGTTTCATTCACAACTGATTAACCAAGGTGATTTTGATTTTCCGGCTGCTCATCCCCTAATTAAAATCCTTGTTAATGTTGCCTTTGATCTTACCATTCCAGTTCCTTGTTTTCAGAATTTCCAACTTTCTTTAGTTTTGCTACTCCATTTCTGTAGGGTAAACAGAACCATGTACCCCTAGTCAGATTCCCCAAGCTCCTCTTTCTCTAGATAGGCCTGTTTTGTCTGGGAGTTACTCAGAGGTACTGTGTGCTTTACTGGGGGGGGGGGGGGGTCTTGGCCCAGGGGTCTGCTGGTTCAACATGGAGCTTTTCCAAGCAGGCAGCTAGAGGGCAGACCCTAATTCCTAATTTTATGATGGTTCAGATGATGATCATCATCGCCAATTACATACCTCCCAACTTCTGAAAACTTGAAAGCGGGACAAGCCATGCCCCCGGCCACACCCCCGTCACGCCCGGCCACACCCCCGTCACGCCCCGGCCACACACCCGTCATGCCCCGGCCACACCCCCGTCACGCCCCGGCCACGCCCCCGTCACGCTCTCCAGCTCCAGCAATGTCGGCTGCCTGGCTTCACCCCTGCATGCGGTACGTAGCCCCCCCACCCCCGTGCGCCTGCCCACCCACCCCCGTGCGCCCGCCCCACTCTCTCACCCCACGCGCCAGGAAGTTATCTTCCCGCCGGCGTCATTGCGGCCCTGGGCTGTCACAGCGCAGGGGGTCCCGGGACATTTGGTAATGTTCCGGGACCGCGGGATCCTTCTAAAAAATCGGGACAATCCCGTGAAAATCGGGACAGTTGGGAGGCATGCTGTGCCGATGATGATACCAAGTAATGGACTGATTTGTCTGGTGATGGGGATTGCTCCGATGCATTACCTGAGGTTGCCCTAAACCTCTCAAGTGCAAGCCATGGGGTGGAAGGGTCAAAGACCTTGCAATACAGCCTAGACCCCACACACCATGTGCTTGCACAAATTCAAAAGAAACAAAGGGGGGTGGCAGCCGCTCAGACCATTTTATAACTAACCTGGGAGGTGCACGTTAGCAGGGCAATTAGTACACACAAGTCTTAAAGGAGCCACAGCACTCAACCCTGTCAGCTTGCAGGCCAGCCTATAATCTGTCTCTAAACTTGGTTAAAAACAGAGGACTCGGTCACACACATCTGCAGAAGTATGCTTAAGCTGCACCACTACGCCCATCTGGGACATACAGTGCAATAGATAAATTGGAAGCAAGCTTTGACCCTTCCACCCCATGGCTTGCACTTGAGAGGTTTAGGGCAACCTCAGGTAAGCCTGCTCCCAATTTATCTATTGCACTGTATGTCCCAGATGGGCTCTCAGAGATTAGAGTTAGGACTGCACCCCACAGAGGCACTTTGGCGTAGTGGTGCAGCTTAAGCATACTTCTGCAGATGTGTGTGACCGAGTCCTCTGTTTTTAACCAAGTTTAGAGACAGATTATAGGCTGGCCTGCAAGCTGACAGGGTTGAGTGCTGTGGCTCCTTTAAAACTCATGGATTTGGACGTCTGTAGTTTGAACTTGCCCTCAAGGTGGTACTCTTTTTTTTCAAGGGAGCGTTCAGGAGCTCGCTCCTGAGAAAGGGGGTGAGTGTGAGGATCTGAAGATTGGCTGATGCCCTGCTTGCGGCTTTGCACTGTTTACTACCTGGCACGCAGTTTGGCCAGCCACCAGCAGTGTCAGCAAGGCCCTGTTCTGTTTATAGTCCTTGATGCAGCATGCCTTCTATCGGCTCCTGAAGGTTGCTAGCTCCTGACCTGGGCTCTTGGTGAGTGCACCAGCACCTTGGGGTCCCTCTGGGTATCCCTGTATTCTATACTTTGTTAGTTAGTTTTGTTTCTTATGCCCTTTATCTTTTGTTTCCTGATGTTAAGGTCCTTTTGTTTCTGCCTGAGTTATAGGTCATCCTTTGTTTGCCATTTCTCAATAAGCTCCATTTTAGCCTGTGCATCTTATGGGCAAATATCCACTCACCTTACCAGCATTCCCATGCCGCTAACTGTCCTCCTGCATTTGATCGTGCTCCCACAGCCCTGGTTTCAGCAGGTTGCAGGAGAACAATCAGATGTAGGACACATAAGTGCAGGAACACCGGTAAGGTACACACCTTCAGGTTTCCTAAAGGGGCCTACCAGCATTCTTCCCATGATTCCAGCCCAAAACTCCTCCTTGCTGGCATTGCAGCCTTATTGGGAAGTGCTGATCTTCCAACAACCATCCACAACTTCATCCATCTGGACCTCCCAGGGTTGTACAGCATCTATATTGTTACAAAATGAGTCTTCAAGTATGTCTGGACCCACTGCTATGGTTTCTGCTTGTGAACACAAAGGCACCAGCAGCTCCAGAAACCTGTGTGCTGGTTAGTAATAGCAATTTAGCAGCTGCTCTATTATCCTGATTCATTTATTTTTCTCAGTATGCCTTTATCTGCACAAACCCATCTGTGTGCTGAAAAAAACTCTTCACGGTATGATGGTCAGCCTTAGGATTTCGTGAAATATTTAATGTTGTCATATCTTGTCCAAGGCAATGTGCTTTTTGGTGCTTTTTGGCAGCGGAGAGATCCTTTCTTTTTCCAATATTGTAACCTGTAGCCTGCCTAATAATGAACTTCAATAAATAGTTTTCCTCTAATTATCACAGATGTTTGAGATTTGTTCCAATTATCCAAAGATCGAAAATTATTACATAAATATGACCTTTAAATCCAGTTTGCTTAATAATTTGGAATGCAGTGTATATCTGGGGGAGCGGCAGGTGTTACTTATTATTGTGTTAAAACATTAAGTAGCGACTTTAAAGTTTAACATTTTGGAAACTAACTGGGCATCTTAAGGGCTTAATTCGCTCATAAACAAAAGACTTTGTGAAGTCAGTAATTGGCGGGTGTGGTTTTATTAGTCTTATTCCTGTAACATATTTGCCAGGATGTTCATTGACTGTATAATTACCTAATCTGGTCTGTGTTTCACATTCATCCAGGACTTGGTATATCTGTAGGAATAAATCAAGGCAACTGGATTTGCTGTTTTATTGTCTTGAAGATGTTTCTCTGGTCATCCAACTGGCTTTCTCAATTCAGTGTGACTTGTATAGTAATCTAGCAGCATTAAATGATAGCTCCAATCCCTGTGTTTTACCGTATAGTGGTGGGGTGATAGTAGCTCCATTGCATTACACAGCCTTGTAATTTGCAGACAATAGTTGTCATAGCCCCTGGTATCTATTCAAGCTTGGTTTCGGCATTTTCACATCTCTTTTGAGCCAGTCAGTCACAGTTTCTAAAATGCAAACTTGACCGTCATCAGCTGTGAACTGGCCATAGGTAGCTCCGGGGGATTCCTGATGGGCTATACTGCTTTGAGGCTGACTGGGCTGCTGCTTCTAACTCCCACCTCCAATCACTTCCTCTCTTGTCTCCCCCCCCAACCCCTGGTCCTGCTTTCCCCCCATAACCAAGAAACCACAACAGTTTTCTGCTGTAGCCTCAACACCAGCACACTCCTTGACCAGTCAGAGAGGCTAAGCTGAGATTTGCAGGCTGCTCTTAGGCTAGGGGCAGTAAATCCCAGGCTGCTTTTTTTTTTAACTCTGTCCAAAAATGACCGTCATCATGCAGCACAAATTAACAAGAAGGATTTGATCACCATAAATCCCCTGGTTGACCCGACCCCTGGTTACCTAAAACAGGGAAAACCAGAGGATGTCTGAGAAACTTAGATCCTTAACCAACATCACCCCCCCATCTGCTTTAGACCTGGAAGCACATTCAGGCAACAGCTGGTTCAACATAATGCCCTGAAACAGAATCACAAGCAGTGGGACATTTTGTATGAAGTGAGCAGATCCAAACAGAAGTTACTCCAGTGGATGGTGCAGCATAGAGGGGCCAACACCTGTCTATGTATCTACATCTGCATGAAACAGGACAGTCACATTTGCATTTTAAATATTAAAGTAGACGGGTGAAAGATGTGAAGGAAGCTATGTATGTAAAAACTAAGGAGACCAGCTTAAGTAAAGGGGGGGGGGGCTGTGCCACCTACTGTCTGCAATTTACAATATTACTACCAAAAACAGCCTACTAATGCCTCATGATTGTATAATGCAATGCATTATACCTCACCTTCCTACTGTTTATGCTAGACATATTATGTGGACTAGAGCTATCATTTTTTGCTGCTGGATTCCTGTACAGTTTACTCTAAACTGAGAAAGCCAGTCGGATGACTAGCAAAACATTTTCAAGGAAACAAAATAACAAGTCCAGTTGCCTTGAGAAATCACCTGCTCTACCTAATGAAAATGAATGATAGCACAAAAAGATCTTATGTGGCGGCTGCTACACCAGAGAAGCAGTTTCTATCTTGGTGGGATCATTAAAGAAAATTTCCAGGCATGAAAACTTTACCTATGTACCTTTCACCTGCAGCCAATCGCTCCTTGCAAATTCGCCTAATCACTCGATCCATTTCAATGGCGTTGGGCCTCAATTCAGCCTCTGTGTTGACATGTAACGCCTGCCTTCAGTCACAGTAACATGTGACGCCTGCTCCCCTCACTGCAATGCCTGAGGCATGACATTCCCCCTCCATTGTAATGAATTGGGAAGACAAAGCGGCTTGTGGCAGATATGAAGCCAGACTTGAGGTCCGACGGCATTTGACTGGACCAATTGGTTGATTTTGCAGGCATCAGGATCGGCTGTGGTGGATAAGGGGTTTGTTTTTATCCCTGGGTAATCCCTTTAAACTAATGGCAATGTGTTAAAATGCGTGAAAATACGTTATTTCAGAAATGTTTATTGCTCTAACGCTCATTTATAATGCTCTAACGCTCAACTCGTGGTAATTTTTTCAGGCTTCGCTTCCTGAGACTGGAATTGTGTGTCACTGGAAAAATAGGACACATATTTTTTGGTGGTCAAGAAATGTGGGTCCTTATGGCATGCATGAATATCTGCACACAAGAATAATTTGCTGCATTGTGGAAGCTTCAAGACAACATTAATGGTGGGGGCTAGGCGTGCCCACACCAGAGACCAACCACGCCTTTCTCATATAGAAAAACAAGTCTCTCAAAACAGTATTCTTAACATAATTACTTTTATTAGAAAAATAACTGTATTATTTCACCATCTCAACCTTTGCTATAGTGCCTCTAGGTATAGCCACATACCACGGGCATCAGCAATGGATTTACAATATTTTTAATAAAACCATCATATACAGGTTACAGACATACATCAATCACTACAACAACACTGTTACAATATTAAAACCAGTACATACATCTGAATAGGCAATTCTTAATGGTACCCTGGCAGGGCGCCAAGACCTTTGGGGCCAAAGACGGACTAGTTTCGCCCCACTCAAGGCTTTCTCAACATCTTGAAAGTGTGGAACAAGAGGGGAGAGATAACAAACAGCCTAAATCTGGACAGATTTTTTTTAGAAAACTCCGCAATAAACGGAGGAACACTAGAAGACGCAATAATAAAAAAAACTTGAGGTCCCGAGAGATCCCGGTAGGGCCCTCACAGGTCACCGTTTGGGACAATTGAGAACAGGAACAACAAAAGGAGGATGAGATTAATATGATCAATCTATCTGAATATACACTGACCCCTACACAGAAACAAGTCCTGGCGTTAGGCCTCAATTTTTGCCCCACCCAACAAATTGACATCTTCGAAACAACAAAGGACCTTCATCTTTTCTCAAGGAAGGTGCTCTGTAAATTAATGTATTCACATGAGTAGACACCAAACGAACCGGCCCTATCAGACTCACAACTTGAAAAAGATCTAATAGAATTGAGCGAGGAAGCTACGGGAATTACCCCTATGATAGTTCCAAAGAAAACTGTTTTCATAAAACCTTCCACTTTTTATCCATCCCTCAGTTCCAACCCACATTTGCTGACATTCATTGATGTAGTTACAGCGGACATAGAGAAATTGGGTAGGGCTACTAATTTATCACAGGCACATTTAGAGGCCATGAGGGAGTTGGAACAAAATCAAGAAATAACAATCAAACCTGCCGACAAGGGGGGAAACATCGTAATTATGAGTAATGTCCAATACATCTCTATGTGTAGAAAGATATTGGACAACAAGGATTGGTACATGAGGGCCTCCGCGTCCAGACTCGCCGAGGCATCCGGGGAATATCACTCGCTCATCGAGGATGCGGTGACTCACGGGGTGGTCGATGGGCAGACTGGGGCCTACCTGGAGGCCCATCCCCGATAATCCCCACCTTCTATTCTCTTCCCGAAGGTGCACAAGTCTGCCACTTGTCCACCAGGCAGACCCATTGTGTCGGGCATGGGGTCTCTTACGGATGGCGCCAGTAGGTTCATCGACCACCACCTCCAGCCTTTGATACATCAACTTTCATCCTACCTAAAGGATACTGGACATCTTCTCCGCATCCTCGATGGGTTGACTGTGGCCCCGGGGACTCTTCTGGTGTGCCTGGACGTGGAGGCCCTTTATTCTAGTATTCCCCATGATTTGGGCCTACAGGCCCCTCGATACTTATTGAGTTGGATTTAGACCAACACAATCTCAATCTTTTCATTCTAAAATTACTTTGATTCGTACTCACCCACAACTCCTTTCTCTTAAATGGCCAAATATACCACCAGATACAGGGTACGGCAATGGGGACCACTTGCGCCCCCTCCTATGCCAACCTGTATCTTGGCCGTTGGGAGAGAGAGGTGTGGAGTGGGGACAAATTCACAGACTACCTGGTATATCGATGATATTTTATTCTTATGGACAGGCCCCTTCAGCACTCTAAAGAATTTTGTATCCGCTTTAAATCATAATACCAAAACTCTCAAATTTGCATATGAATGGAGCGACACACAGCTTAATTTCCTTGATCTGACGATCCGTGTAGACAAGGAGGGATACATACAGTAGTTGAAGATAGGGATTACTGGGCTTCCCCTGGTTGAGTTCCCATAAGAACCCGGGGCTCCACAATCCTTTAACCTCGCCCAAAATGGTAACAATATGGTTGGTAAAAACAAGTTAGTTTTATTAATATGTTAAATACAAGACAATACTAATGGTTAATAACCACATGACAACATACATACAAATAATGCCTGTTTTTCACATTGAATATCCAGGCCAAGATAAAATCATATTCACAAAATATTCAGACGCTGGTGCAAAAATGTTGCTTGTGTGTCCCAAAGTGGGCAGACTAGTTTCGCCTGTCTCATAGGCTTCGTCAGTGCCCTTAGACAAATCCTAAAAAACACATGCATATATGGTAACATCCCGGCAAGCAGTCAGTATTTGTCCAAAAAGTATGATTTTTTACATCACATTATTCAACAATATACATAAATTCATACCTCTATTTTATAGAGTGGTAAATGCAGCTGGAGACAGCCCTTGATGTCTGCCGTGTAGCCAATTATGTTATCACAGGGCTGATATAAAGCGATAGTGTATGAGTCAAATGAAGCCGTCAGTGCAAATGACAAGCCATAGTAGACTAGTAGCACCTGCATTTGTAAGAACAGATTGCCTCATGAGTATTCCTCCCACTGATGTGGCTGCTGGTTACACAAATATTATATAATCATGTGAATAATAAGGATAATCAAGTGAATGCACATACCTTCTACACTCCATGAAGCATGAGGGGAAGCACTGATTGTGCCTATCACCTCCTGTCTTTAACAGCAGCGGCGCCGTGAAGCGAGTGCTGACGCTGTGGCCGGTGTTAAATGCTGGCCAGTCAGTAGCATCACGCATCCGTGATCGTGCGTCGGCGCCGCCCCTCCCCCCCTTCAAAAGACCAGTAGGGGGTTACTAGGGGGGACGGAAGCCGAGCACATTGATCAGACTCTCCAGTGTCGCATCACACACCGGAAGGTGGGGCTCACAGACGCCCTCGCCGACCAATGAAGTGACAGGCGCTGGATGTCCCTCCAGGCGCCGTCTCGTGTCTCCAATCGGCGCCATTTTGGTGGAGACCTGTGTATGAATGAACCTGACATATATGTTGGAATGGGGCCTAATTAAATAAGGGTATATTAATGCCACTATGACGGTGGTTCAAACTTGTTAATAAGAGGGCCTCCTAATAGTCAATATTCCATAATGGTGAAATAATTACTGAGGAATTGGCTGACATCAAATGATGTCAGACACAGTGTGAAACTCCTACCTCTTGATTGCAACCTGCCCTAAATCTAATAGTTATTTAAGTGGGGGGTATTTATACCCTAAGCATACTGTGTCTGAATGAGGTATTTTCATTGGTAACTGGCCATGGTTACCATGAAACAAATGTTTGTCTCTCACAGCCTGGAGAGACCTATGCTTACTGTAAGCCATCAGAATCATTATATTGCACTGATCCAACATCAAGTCCCACCTTGCGCCTGGGACACGTGATTGCTACTGTGTCATTCCTAGACCGGTCAGCACTGGACATTTGAACAGATATACAAATACAGTGTTTAAATAGGTAAAAAAAACCATGCTAAGCTCCTACAACCGCTGCAACCATTTGTCTACAGGCTGGCGCCAAGTGCATTTACCATAACAAGGCATGAACGGGGATGAAGAAGAAGAAAAAAAAAAAAAAAAAAAAAACTGTTTTCACACAATACATACAGTTGTTGGTAGTAATCCAATATAAACCCCTATGATACCAATTTAGATAGCTGTCAAAGAAAGGGAGCATAACTTATGGATTCATTTAGTCCCGGATATTGATGGGCCTTGAAATGATGAATCCACTGTGTCTCACGTTTTAGGGTAATTTTCTCCAGGTCCCCCCCTCGTGGGTTGGGATGTAATCTGTCCAACCCCACAATGAACATATCTCTTGGGTTTTTATCGTGGCACTCAAGGAAATGTCTACCCACCGGGGTCTTACTGTTTCCTGTCCTAATGTCATAAGAGTGTTCATATATGCGTTTGCGGAGCTCCCGATTGGTTTTACCAATATAAAATCTATTACACTTGCAAATTAAGACATATATGATATTAGCACTTTTGCAGTTAATGAAGTGTTTAAGTTTGTGAGTTGGCCGGTCACCTAATACTATTTCTTTAGTCTCTTTGACATATTTGCACATGTTACATGAGTGACATTTATATGTTCCTGTCGTCTTGCAACAGGTCAGTCGTTTGGTTTGTGTATAATGACTATGGACTAACCGGTCTTTAATGTTACGTGCCCTCCGAAACACAAATTTAGGTTTACTTGGAAGTATTTTGTTAAGATCGGCATCATTTTGTAGCACGTGCCAATGTTTCTGTATGATGTTTTTTATCATGTGATGGTGGGTAGAAAAGGTCAAGATCATAGATAGAGGGGGGTCATCTTTCTTGGTCTTTGGTTTATATAATAATTCATCTCGTGATCTTTTTTTGGCCCGTTTATAGGCCTGTTTAAGAACTGGTACACTGTACCCCCTATTTGATAGTCTGTTAAAGATCTCATCTGCAGTCTCCTTAAAATCTCCTTCTGAGGTGCAATTGCGGCGGGCTCTCACATATTCACCATAGGGAATACTCTTAAGGAGATGTTTTGGATGGGCACTAGAGGCCCTAAGCATCGTATTTGCGGCTGTCGGTTTCCGATAGAATTTTGTAGTGACTAGCCCTTCTTGGCTCAGCATCACTGACAGATCTAGGAAGTTGATAGCTTCTTGGCTGAACTCTACAGTGAATTTAAGGTTCATGTCATTCTTATTTAATTTCCCTACAAAGGCCTCAAGGTCTCTTTGTGTACCTGTCCAAATTAATATGATATCATCGATGTATCTGTGCCACGTGGCCACGTGGCACAGGTACATCGATAATTCGTCCTCAGCCCACAGACCCCTCTCCCAACCCCCCAGATACAGGTTGGCGTACGATGGGGCACAGGTAGTCCCCATCGCCGTCCCCTGTATCTGGTGGTATAAGATGTTGTTAAAGAGAAAGAGGTTGTGGGTGAGGACGAATTGTAATAGTTGCAAAAGAAATCGATTATGTTCATGCGTTTCTATAGGCAATTCGTTCAAAAAACGACGGACATTCATGAGACCCTGTTGGTGTGGTATGCTTGAGTACAGGGCCTCCACGTCCAGGCCCACCAAGAACGACCCCGGGGCCACGCTCATACCATCCAGGACCCGGAGCAAGTGTCCCGTATCTTTAAGATACGACGGTAATTGATGGACCAGTGGCTGGAGATGGTGATCGACGTAGCGGCTGGCCCGATCGGTGAGGGAACCCATACCGGACACTATGGGTCTGCCAGGAGGTGCTATGGTGGACTTATGCACCTTCAGCAGAGCATAGAAAGTAGGTGTGACCGGAAATGGGACCTCAAGGAAGGAGCCAGTCGCCACGTCGATCACCCCCCCCCTCCACCGCCTGGTGGATTAGAGCGTGGTAGGCCACGGAGTCCTCTGCGAGCCTGGACATGGGGGCCCTTGCATACCACTCAGTGTTGTTTAGGATTTTCAAACACATACGTTCATACTGTGCTCTATCCATTATTACTATGTTTCCCCCCTTATCTGAGGGTTTAATGATAAGGTCCGGATCACTCTCTAATTCCCTCATTGCCTTTCTTGCTTTGTAGGGGACATTATAGCTCCTCTGTCTCGGTAATTTTTCAAGGTCCGCTGTGACCAAATCCACAAAGGTCATTGCATGTGCAACGGCGCCTGGAGGGACATCCAGCGCCTGTCACTTCATTGGTCGGCGAGGGCGTCTGTGAGCCCTGCCTTCCGGTGTGTGATGCGACACTGGAGAGTCTGATCAATGTGCTCGGCTTCCGTCCCCCCTAGTAACCCCCTACTGGTCTTTTGAAGGGGGGGAGGGGCGGCGCCGACGCACGATCACGGATGCGTGACGCTACTGACTGGCCAGCATTTAACACCGGCCACAGCGTCAGCACTCGCTTCACGGCGCCGCTGCTGTTAAGACAGGAGGTGATAGGCACAATCAGTGCTTCCCCTCATGCTTCATGGAGTGTAGAAGGTATGTGCATTCACTTGATTATCCTTATTATTCACATGATTATATAATATTTGTGTAACCAGCAGCCACATCAGTGGGAGGAATACTCATGAGGCAATCTGTTCTTACAAATGCAGGTGCTACTAGTCTACTATGGCTTGTCATTTGCACTGACGGCTTCATTTGACTCATACACTATCGCTTTATATCAGCCCTGTGATAACATAATTGGCTACACGGCAGACATCAAGGGCTGTCTCCAGCTGCATTTACCACTCTATAAAATAGAGGTATGAATTTATGTATATTGTTGAATAATGTGATGTAAAAAATCATACTTTTTGGACAAATACTGACTGCTTGCCGGGATGTTACCATATATGCATGTGTTTTTTAGGATTTGTCTAAGGGCACTGACGAAGCCTATGAGACAGGCGAAACTAGTCTGCCCACTTTGGGACACACAAGCAACATTTTTGCACCAGCGTCTGAATATTTTGTGAATATGATTTTATCTTGGCCTGGATATTCAATGTGAAAAACAGGCATTATTTGTATGTATGTTGTCATGTGGTTATTAACCATTAGTATTGTCTTGTATTTAACATATTAATAAAACTAACTTGTTTTTACCAACCATATTGTTACCATTTTGGGCGAGGTTAAAGGATTGTGGGGCCCCGGGTTCTTATGGGAACTCAACCAGGGGAAGCCCAGTAATCCCTATCTTCAACTACTGTACTAGCTAAATTTAGGGGCCCACCACCTGTACCAGCCCTGACCTGTTACTAATGTGCTCCCAGTGTTTAGGAAGCATCTTTGAGATAAATAACGTTTGTTTTTTTTTTTTTTTTTTTTTTTTCCCCCAGCACCAACTACACATTTTGGGAGGGTCGCTTTCACTAGTGGGTTGTGCGTTACTACCCACAACATTTATTGATATCTAGGGATACATACATACTGACTTTTTAAAAAAATCATCTGCGGCTAACACAATCTTGCAAGCTACTAGTTCTCACCCCAGACATCTTCTACGCAGTATCCCCTATGGGGAGTACGCCCGGGCACGGCGTAACTGCACCACAGAGGCCGATTTCCAACAAGCCGCTGATGGCATTAGACTAAGATTATCAAGGAGCCTTAAGACTTTGGTTCAGCATATAAAAAAGCTAAAAGTAGACCTCGCAATGAATTGCTATATAAACCGAGGCCCCGCCAGAACCAGTCGCACCTAGCCCTTACATTTTCAGCACACCAACAGACCCTTAAGAAGATAGTGAAACGGAATTGGAATATCTTATTGGCCGACCACCATCTTAGCGCAATATTACCTAATCAACCCAAGTTCGTCTTCAGACGAGCAAGGAATTTACGGGATAAATTGGTACATAGCCATTTTACGAGGAATAAACAAGGAAAATGCTGTAAAGTGAGGGGAACATATCAATGCCAAAAGCCGTGTAGTGCATGTAAATTTATAAAAGTTGGCAAAAATGTAGATCTGGAGGGAAGGAAAACTATACAATTAAAACATTTCGCAAATTGCGAAACCTCACATGTGGTTTACATTCTTATTTGCCCATGTGGCTGCTACTACATTAGCAAAACTAATAGACCTCTCAAAAAGAGGATTTATGAATACCAATATGACATTAGGACAGGTAACCAAAGAATGCCAATTGGCCATCACTTCTTTTACTGCCAAACCCTGACTTTCCAAGTTTTGGACTGTGTCCATCCATCGCCCAGAGGGGGAAACATCGAGAAAGTCACATTACAGCGAGAGACCCAGTGGATATCTCGACTAAAAGCTTATGTTGCACCAGGTCTTAATGAGTCCATAAGTTTCCTTCCCTTTTTGTAGGGTTTTTTTTTTCAGATTTAAATTAATTCAATTTAATTTAATTTAATTGGATTTAATTTGATCTAACTTAATTTATTTTCATATAATTTTATTATAATGTGTGCATTAATACGTGCAATAGGTATTGTAACGGGACTTGGAGTCTCCACATGGAACACAGGGCATAAACACATAGGGACCTGGCCTCTCACTTATATATTCTCTATTTTTATTTAGCTACTCTATATTTTGCCATATCTAGAGGTATCACCGCTATCGCCTGGCTTGAGGGAGCGGGGGTCCATAGCTTTGGGTGGGAGGGCAGGGCGTTTTGCCTCGCCCCATTACTGGGCTGAGGGGGGCGGGACCGCCGGCGGCCCCTGCCCCCTTTTCGAGTGGGGAAGCCCGTCACAGGGCGTACCCCCGGAGAAGTGCATTCCTGCGCCTTCCAGCCTATTTAGGCTGGGACATCTACTGCCTGACTGGAGGGACGCCGAGCGTGTGCGGGCGGTGGGGCGAGCGCGCACTTAGTACTCCCGACCCCCAGTGTGTTGGCGGGGTTTGTGTTCCCTCCTCTCCCCTGTCTCTTACTCCCCCCCAAGGCGAAAGGGGCGTGACCCCATGTCTCCCCGCCGGCCGAGGGTGGCGATGCCAAAGGTAATGAGACGCCATATGTCTCAATTGCCTTCTGGCCAGTGCATCACTAGTGGGCGGGGGGATGTCTATATTAGACAATCCCCCTCCGCTCCATGTGTCTTGGGTCCATTTCACAAGGTCTTCCGGCGAGAGTGCACGTAGCCAGTGGTCCCGAGGAGGGAGCAGTAAGGCATGGCATGCGCCCTGCTTATTCAACTTTCTCCACTATAACATGTGAGTAAAACTTTCATTATATGCCTTTTACCTTGGACCCTATCCCCTCGATTCAAAGAGCAAAAGTTAATTGATTTCGTATCGAGAATCGTAAGTTTGGGTGGGTGTTAGTCATTTTTTCCTGTTTTTTTGGCCATTTCCGACTCGCACGAGCCTACGTACGAATGCGTATATGCTCTTACGATCAGCGGAAGTTCGTTCCTAAATTTTAGGATCAAAACGTAAAACTTAGGATCAAAACGTAAAACTTAGGATCAAATCCTAAAACTTAGGTTCAAAACGTAAAACTTAGGTTAATTGGATGTGTTTAGGTGTGATTCAGAGAAACCTCTAAACGCGTTTTAAAAGAAAACCACAGCCGACACCTTTTAGCAGCCGGATTGCTGTTCGTGAACAGGTTTTTTGGCTATGTGGAGGAGTCTGCGCGTCTTGAGCTCCAATGAACTGCATGTATCAGCATGGCCGAGGCCATAAATTGTATGGCAATGCATACCTGATTCATGTATGCCTTATAAAAGCATTTTAATGTGGACCTTAATTAGTCCTTTGCATGTAAACCTTTATTTTGCAATATATTTGCGTTAATTAAAGAAACTTATGTCCTTTGTTATTTATTTTAAAATTGAGGTACTAGAATAATATTTTTAGATTGCATTTATTGGTGTAGTTGTTTACCTTTGCTTTGTTTAATTATTTAAGCACATCTTTGGTCAGATGCATCACACTTACTGAGGAGAGGAGAGCGGGATAAAGTGCAGGATGTGGGTTACTGCTGTATTTTGCACAGACACAGCAGAGCTGGGGGCACGGAAAGGTCAGAAATCAAAGAATCCAGAGCAACACAGTCACAAGGCCCTTTCTGTTTGCAGGCTGCCCGATAATACCTGAGCCGCCATCTTGGCTGTTTCTAGGCTCATAACATGCAGAAGTTGCTGGGTGTTTTTTAATATTTGTGAGCAATCTGTATGTAGAGGGTGTGGGTAACCACACAAAAAATTTAAAGTTGTACCATTTGAAGCATAAATATTAAAATTAAATCCACAAGTAAAAAATGCAAGTTAACTAAAAATTAAACAAAGTAAGATTTACTTATGCAAATGCATTCATTAATGGTTGGTTACTACAAAATGAATGAAATAAAGAAAAATAAAAGACCAAATATTTAGAATGCACTTTAATGAGGTAAGTTTGTAGTGCGGAGCCGCAAGATCAGAAGGATTTACGTCCAGACAAAAAAGGAAAAAGGGCAAAACCAATGTTGCAACCTGAGAAATGAAACGGAAAATTCAGGATGGAAACTGACATAGGTCTGATTCCCGAACTGCCATACGAACGGACGTATATTTTAGGATAGAAACGTATTTGCTTATTGAATCACTCGCAAGTTCATACGAACGCACGAGCGGACGTGAAAAATAGGATGATCGTGAGCCAAATCCAAGCTGTTACATGTTTCTTTGAATCAACCCATATGTGTAGTATTACCAAGAACCCGAAAGGACACTTAGATGTGTTACTATTTCATTACAGATATGTGAGGTTGGTGGTCAATCAGTATATGCTGTACAATATTTAATTGAGAAGGAGTGCATAATCAGAATTTTTTCTTTGTGTTTTTTTTTAACTTTTCAGGTAAATCATCATTTATTTCTGCTAAATCATGATACACACTGTAATGTTAAATTGTATGTACCATTGATTTGATACGCTTTAATATATGCTTTTTTTTTTGGTGGTGGCTTTTTGGGTGTTTTTTGGGTGTCTTAAGACGAATTTGGACATCCAGCTATCTTGAAAAAGGAACTGAAGGTAACAAATCTTGAGAACTAACCAATAGAAGAATGGTCTCCTGGGTTCTATGGAATTCAGAAGAGATCTAAGGCAAGTAGCAGAGGTCTACACACACCACCCCACAATCTGAAGAACACCGCAAAATAGGATGATAGCAAGAGAGGACTTGAATGTCACTAATCCAGCAAGCTAAAGAGACTGGAACCAGAAAATGGACCTTCCATTTGGGATACTTGATATAAGCCCCTTCCAAGGCCTCGAACTGAGCCTTTTGCCAAAGCTGTAAGCACTCAAGACAGGACCCCAGTACAACACTGTATCAGCTATATGTACTCTTAGAGTACTGATACTCAGGCCCATTTCCAAGCCCCAGGTGCACCCGGGCCCATAAGGTCAGGGGGCCCCATCATTGTCACTCCACCTTATTTATCATATTTGTGCTATTTGGCATCAAAAAAGGGAGCTCCATTTGTCTCTGCCATTTCAGTCTTTAGTTGTCTAGCTACATCCAATCAAGTTAAAAGACAATAAATATTTACTGTATGAACCTTGAAAGGATTACCTGTAATGTTCTCACCAAGGCCCTGTGGCCACTGCCAAGCCCCCGGTATAAAATCCAGAACTCAGAAAAACCCCTGGGCTTCAGTTTCCTGAAAAATAGATCTTTGTAGTAACCTTCAGAGGAGACAATAGCAGTTACATAGCACGATGCGCACATCACATTCACAATACACTATAGGCTAACTAAGTTCCAATAGTAGGCTTGTGACTTCTTTAGAAAGTATTACAGCCAATTACCAAAGAAACAACTAAGATAAATCAATTGCTATATGGCTAAAATAATGTAACACATTGGACCTCTCACCAGGGAGCTGGCAGGCCTTTCTGAATGACTCATCTTGTTTGTTATAGACCCAGCAGGGGGGGAGAGATAATACATCCCAATGTTTTATCTCTCATCCAGATACATGGCTCTCAAGCATTCTGTGGCCTCTTTACTTACCACTGGAAGGAAGGAATCCCTGCCTCTGGGTGTGAACCTCTGCTTCAGCAGCATGGAGACCTCAGGGTCCAAAAAATAGTCTTTTACATCTTGGCATAGAACTGGACCTTGGGAAGGGAGATCCAAAGACTGGAAAATGTAATGTTTCGCTACAGGTAGCAGTGTAGCATTCCACAGGATATAAAAAAATATTTTGCAGTACTTACTGGCTGCCCATCATTCAATCAACTACAGCATGTGCTCATGCAGCAAATGTTGTCCAACCGATTTACTTCAGAAAATTCTCTGAAAGATCAATATAGTTGAACTCTACCCCAAAGAGGGACCGTTATGATTCCTGAAGACGAAAGTGACTAAAGAAAAATGATTCAGCAAACCCTTGAGAGTATTGCTGAAATAGATAGAAGATTCCTTTCTGACCACAGAAGGATATTTTCTTTTCTCAAGTATTTAATCAAATACCCTCTTGTATTTCATGTCCCTCTTTCATTGTTGACATAGGTTACCGCTGCCACATGGACTGAGTGGATATAAACATTTGAGTCGAGGAGACCATCATAGTGAGAAGAATCTTGTCCTACTCTAGCCAGAATAATAGTCAACCCGATTATAATTCTAAATTTATTCTAAAGGTGCATAAAAGGACAGCAGATAACCTGTTGCATAAATAGGTGACCTTGGATTGCCTGTCTGAATAAAAGCTTTTAATAAATGTTATTTTAGCACCAAGAACTGAAAATGAGTAACCGACAAGGTAACATGTTCCCTCATTAGGGTTAAAATAACAAATGACAGAGTTAAGACAGATTCAATTTAAAGTCTGGAAGTGGCTAAGATAAGCTCTGATACCTAAAATCATAAACCAATGCAAGTCTTGGGCCTCTAAGCTGCCAATATAGAATACTCCATATGTCGCTAATGAAGTTCCAGGGTGCAACATTAGTGCTGCTTTAGCCCCAAGTCAAATGCACACAGGCAACCACACTTAGTCAAGTGCAGATTAAACCAGATAGCCATATAGACCAGTGGTTCTCAATTGTTTAATGCCAAGTACCCCCTAGGTAAAACACAAATTACAACCAAGTACCCCCAAGTACGGGATAAATGTTACCAATAAGTAGGCCACAGGCATTGTAACACTTTTAAAACAAGAAGGAATATTTTATTACTGTTAAAATAATATACCAAACCCATCAGACCTACCATGTTAGTGCACCCCTGAACATCACTATGTACCCCTTCAAGCTATGGCGTGTACCCCCTAGGGTACGTGTACTGCAGGTTGAGAAGCAGTATAAAGAACATAAATCAATTGCTAGCACTACCATAGGAAATGGTCTAGATCAGGGGTTCCCAACCAGTGGTAATAGTAACACTGGTGGTACCCAAGATCTTACAAGGTACCTCACAAGACTGCCGATTGACCTGTAACCCCACCTGATCTGCAGCATCTATACTCTGCCCAGGAGATTGCATCCTATTGCCAAAAAATCATATATGTAAGTATAGCAACAGCAAAGTTCCCCAATCTGCCAGGGGCAGAAAAATGCAGAGAGTTAGTCCAGGTGACCATTAATTACCATTATATGGTAACAGATAATAGAAACACTGCTGAGACTCCCTGCATCAGCTAGATTGGGCTTCAACACAGGCAGTAAAATGGGTCATTCAGAACAGCCCAATGTAATGCCAGATTGAACCTATATAACTATAGGTTATCTTTATGTTCTTTATTAGAGAGAGCCATTATATTCCATGGTGCTGTGCAAGGTAGACATTACAGGAGTGTAAGACAAGTAATACACTATTCATGCACAGGAGCCAGAGACGCACCTGCCCATACGACCTCCCATTTGATAGGCAGCGGGGCATTTCCCCCCAACTCCCTATTCAGTGTGTCATTCCCCCTCCCATTCCCCATATAGGCAGTGTGGCATCCCCCCTCCCATTCCCATAGGCAGCGTGGAATTCCCCCCTCCTATTTCCATAAGCAGTGTGGTATTCCCCCCTCCTATTCCCATAAGCAGTGTGGTATTCCCCCCTCCCATTCCCCATATGCAGTGTGGCACACCCTCACATTCCCCATAGGCAATATGGCATCCCCCCTCCCATTCACCATAGGCAGTGTGACACCCCTATCCCCTTTCCCATATAGGCAGTGTGACACCTTTATCCCCTTTCCCATATAGGCAGTGTGGCATTCCCTCCAGCCCCCAGAAAAAAGTATACTTACATGAACGCTGTCCCCGATCTGGCCTCCATGACTGCCTTGGGCTTGCTGTCACACAAAAAGCAGCGCCAGAAACCAAAGCGGGGACAAACACTGGTGTGTCAGCGCGCTCCAGCCCGAGAGGCGGTGGCGGAGCTGATAGCCAGAGCGGGGACTGCCTCTTGGTTGTTTGTGTCAGCATGCGCTGACACCCGAAAGGCATTGGCAGTGCAGAAGCCAGAGAGCGGGGACAGACAAGGTCCCCACTCTGGCTTCCAGCCACCACTGCCTCTCGAGTGTCAGTGCATGCTGACACAAACATCCGAATGTCATTGCGCACCAGCCCAAGAGGCGGTAGTGGCTACGCGTAATCTAAGTATACTTTTTATTTTTTTTTTACACATTTGCCCAATAACAAGCACTGACATGTCTCTCCACTTTTGGGAAAAAATAGTGCGTTTTATAGGGCGAAAAATGCGGTAATACAGCTTCAGAGACTTGCATCACCATTGTTTCAGCTCCCCGTGTATTTTTAAATGTCAGTGTGGATTTTTGTGGTAACGGAATAAAGTATAGCATTATTTACCTCTTATTTTGTGGTGCAGCCATTTGTGCCCCTCTTGGGGGGGGGGGGGGGGGGGGGGGCTTGTTTATTTAGCGCTGGTTAGCCGGGAACTGGGCAATTCCTCAGACAACATTCCTAGCCCCAGCAGAATGTCTGTGGGGAAAAGCTGACCCTCTCATCTCCTTATAAAAAAGAAAAAAGGGATCAGGGAAAACAGGCTGGTCCAACAATAGACTGTCTGATGGCCCCCTGGGTCCTTGGCAGGCTTGCTCCAGAGCCAAGGGATGGCTGCTACCCAGCAAAAAGAGACCCACAGCACCTGGAATACTCCCTTTATCCATAATCCATCCAAGCTAGTGGTCTGATTCCTGCCAGGCAGGTACACATAAAAAACTGGAGGCTGGATGGGGAGTCAAATTTTTATGATGCATTGCTGGTGGTCATGTGTTCATATCTCAGTGGTATGCTGCCCTAAGGATGTTTTGAGAAACTTTGTTTAGCATGCAGAGTCATGTTTCATCTACTTTTACAGTTGATCATCCACTGTTTGCTTTTGTGATACTACATTGTGAGTGTTTTGTGCTGTCTTAGCTGGTGGTTGTTTGGGGGGGGGCGTTATCTGATCACAAGCTGTTGCAATGTGTGCTCATTTCCTGCTATTCACAACAGGCGAGGGCATTGCATAACATTTTAGGTGCACACAATACTCTGTAAAGTTACAATGCAGGAGTATATTGGGTGACATCATTATGTAAAATGCCAGACCTTCCTGTTTTAGTACAGCTTATCAAGTATACAGTACAGACAGAGCCTCCAGAATTTCGCTAGTAGTAGTTAGATAGGGCACCATAAACAGACAACTTATTCCTCTGACTTTTATGATTAAACACACATTCTAATTTAAGCAAAAGTTTGCCAGTAATCATCCAACTAGCCAAGCATCTAACCTGGCCAAGCAGAAGATTTTGTCAGGACAAGGGTTCATTTGGTCATTAAAGTGAAAGTTTAGTTGGATTAGGCATCATAAATAGGCAAAAATATGAAATGCTACTACAAAGTGTAATGGGTGTTGAAAATAACTCACTGAACTACTATTTAATTATCTGAGCACACCAAGAGAATGTCCAAAAAAAGAAAGTACAAAAGTATATATAGATTTATTGATGCAAACTTGTCAGAGCAATGATGCACATGACTGCTAGCCCAATTGTATTAAGTGTGTCCTATACTGATTCATAAGGGTCACATATGCACACACAAAAAAGTTGTCTGTAAGACCACATATGGCCACAGGGTGGCACCATAAGTACATACAATCTATGGAGTACAGAGTCTTATTGACCAGGGTTTCCCAACCGTTTTCTCCTCTCATTTTGCAATTATTTAAAGTACCAGCCACCACAAATATTGAATTTTTAGGGAGGGCGGATGTCCTATACTAGCCAAACAAGGCAATCTCTTCTGCCAGCAATGCAGTCATCCCAATATGCCCCACTCCTACACTCCTGCAGCTTTATTATTATTATTATTATTGTTTATTTATATAGCGCCATCATCTTCCGTAGCGCTTTACAAAGTTGTAAATACAGACAAGGTAGAAACATACATATATAGACTATTACAAATACAGTGTTACAGAGTTTACAGTGAATATTCTGAATACAAGATACAATGGGAGAGCCCTGCCCTTGCGAGCTTACAGTCTAAAGGATGAGGGGTGAAGACGAGGGGGAAGGATCACACACAGTCAGTATTGAGCTTTATGACAATGGAAGTATACAAGCACAGCGCTAATCCAGAAAACAAATTCTTAAAGGCATAAAAAAAAAAAACATTTTTTTTTTAGACTTGCTCAAACGTATAGATAAATTGTACTATTCCAACAACCAATAAGTCCAAGATGGTAAAAACAACAGAGCAAAATATAATCAGAAAGTCTCCTTCAAAGCATGTTATACGGCATAGAGACGGGATCCCACGGTGCATGCACGCTCACAACAACGTGATGCGTTAACCACCACCTTATAGGGGTGCTGCTTACCAGAGGATAGAGGACTACAGGCCTTTAGTTAAATAGAACCGCTGCATCCTTATTCATCACGACTTCCATCCGAAGTGCCCTTAGTGGGAGCCAGGCTCTTTAAATGGATATCACTATAGACGAAGTGTCTCTCAAACGTGAGTCCGCATATGAGGCTCGATTCAGACAGACGCAAAAAAACTTTCAAAACGGTGCCGATGTCGTATTTTTTTCAAATGTTCCCGCTCTCGTATGAGCGTTCGAGCGATTCTATGCATGCATTGAAAACCTTGTGTAAAGTTTCCGTCCGTTCGTACGGCAGATTACGAATTACGCGGATGTCATTTTCCATCCAGACTTTTCCGTTTCATTTCCACATGTTACAACGTAGGCTTTCGTTTTTGCCCTTTTCCCATCGTATCCTCCAACGAATCCTTTACGTTTCCCGATAGATTCTGTTTCCATTTTACCAAAAATAATCGTCCAGACGGAATCCTTACGATCTTGCGCCTGCGCACTACAAACTTAACTCATTAAAGTGCTCGCCTACATATTTGCCACCCTCACTTCTACTAAAATGTTTAGCTAAACCACTTATCACTATCCTCCATCTTCCCTTTTGGACCCTTAAAGCTCACCCAAACCACTTATCACTATCCTCCATCTTCCCTTTTGGACCCTTAAAGCTCACCCAAACCACTTAGCAATATCCTCCATCTTCCCTTTTGGAACCTTAAAGCTCACCCAAATCACTTATCACTATCCTCCATCTTCCCTTTTGGACCCTTAAAGCACACCCAAATCACTTCTCGGTCATGTGAATATTCATCTTTAAATATTTCTGTGCCCATTAGTTTTGTGTTAATGTAGTTTGTTAATGAAATGACAATGTAACTTTTTTAAATAATTACCAGCATCAAATATGCATTTTTTAAAAATGTGGTAAATTTCAACTTTAAACAACTATAATAAATTAAATACATAGCAATGGCAGGCCACTGAACATTATTCTTCATCTGTGGTCCCCAACGAGTTGCGCAGCTCCTGCATCTCGCCCACCAACTGAAGGACCCTGACACTCAGTTGTGCCACTCTGGCACATGTGGTCCCTGTAAATTAAAATTTGGGTATAACCTTGTTGGAGTCATACTGCAGTGCCCCCCCCATATGGTCCAAACACCTAAATCTGGACTTCATAGGCCAGAGGGCCCTCGCCACCACGGGCCGGGTTTTGAATAGTGCCCGATTAGAGAACCCCTGGCCCGCATTCTGCAGGCAAAGAACGGGCATCAGGAGCAAGGGCGAGTGGCACATCTTGCGGTTCCTGCAACCAAATATAAAATAATTACACAAAGCAAAGGTAACCAACTAAAACACTAACTCCTACAACACATTAAGATTCAAGTTCAACAATCCAAATATAATTCACAAAGGACATAAGTCTAAAAAAATATAGCAATTATATGGATGTGTGGAAAAATAAATGTTTACATGCTAAGGACTAATTTAGGTCAGCATTAAAATGCATCTATAAGGCATGCATGAAATGTATTGATTCAGGTATGCATTGCTATACAATTTATGGCCTCGGCCATGCTGATACATGCAATGCCTTGGTGCTAAAGGCGCGCAGACTCCTCCACATAGCCGCAAAACATGTTCAACAATAGCAATCCGAGTCCTCAGAGGTGTCGGAAGTGGTTTTACAAATAAACGGATTTATAGGGTGGTGAGCCGTCGGAAAACAGCTCTCTGAATCAGACGGAAACCATCCCAGCAACGGAAGTTTTCTGAAGGAACGGAAATTTTTCAATTTTGTTTGGAAATGTTCCGAATTGCTTCCGTTTATCGAAAGCGCATATACACATTCTCCCGAACGTTCGTGCGAGTGAAAAATATACGAAAAAAGCCAAAAAATGACAAACACCCACCAAAACTTTCACAGACAGCTACGGAAGTCCGGACAAATGTGTCTCTGAATCGAGCCTATAGAGCAGGGAAAAAAAAGCAAAGGAAGAGACCTAGTGCAACCCCGTATGCTAAAACTTATATCTATTTAATAGAAAGATTTGCACTTACAAACATAGAAGTAAAAATGGCGTTTAAAATCCAATCATTGAAGGCGCAAGTGAGTTGCTTCAACCTTTTTTCAATTTCCAATAGGGCCGAAACAATTTGTAATAATAATTCATAAAATCAATGCCATATCCCGCCTGACGCGTTTCGTTTCTGTGGCAACTTTGACGAAGGCTGGGGAATATGGCAAACAAAAGAAACATATACTCACATGTGAGGGCTCCACTTCCGTCCTTGGCGTCCATCCCGTAGTTGGTCCCGCCTCACTGTCAATCAGTCATACGAGGGAGAGGACGTCCACTTCCGCGTATGATGCGGTATACTAAAAGCGCGTCACTCAGTAGGCGGAGCCAGCGCGTAAGGAAAGAGCTTCTATGATGCACCCGCGTGAGAGAAAAATAGACAGTAACAAGTGGCTCAATGGACGGGGTTAGCGCGCCAGGACGGGGGAGAGTGTCTGTCTAGTGAGAAGGAACCGCTGCCAATCACGGCAACGGAAAAAATAGGAGCCCAGCCTATAGTGGGCTGGGCCAGAGAAACACTCTGAAGCAGGCTGTCTAATAATAAATAAACACTGCCAGTCACTGTCTACAATACATATAAAACACAACCTCTTATTCATACCGCTGTCTATCAGCCTTATAATCATATTCCTTATCAGCAGGCGGTTAGAGTCTCCTAAATCATTTATACAGAATATGCAGGCCAGGATATAGTCAGCCAATGGTATAAATAAAAAGATGAAAAAGCCAATGACACTAGTAATGGCTGCTTATCCTTAAGAATTGACAGCAAAAAAACAAAAATTCCAATGTGGCTAGCCAAATGGCGACGAGTCCTATAAGATTAAAATAAGAACACCCAGAAAAGGCCCAACTGCTCTTTAAGGGCCAGAAGAATCAAAAACGCTATCTATTAAAGGGCCAGCGTCAGAAGAGGGCATTAGGCATCAGGGTATCTAGCTCGTAAATCCACTTCCCTTCCCGTTTGGAAATTTCTCTTGTGAGATTAGACCCACGCCAATGTTTGTAGAAAGTATTTAGCCAGCCAGCTATTGTTATAAAATCCTTCAGCATTTATTGTCTTCGTTTAAAATCAATAGTCCAACAGGTCACAGCATAAATCAATATGTACATGACAAGCCCTAACGCCAACGCGTTTCGGACAACAGGTCCTTAATCATGACATCCAATGAAGCAAGTAAGTAAAAACCTTTAAATCTCCTTCAACCTTCAAAGGGGCTCCCATCAATCATGCGTTCAACAACCCTCCTGTAACTCATTACGTTAATTCAAAGCTCTCCTGGGCGTCATCCCAGTTGAGCTCCTCCCACGCCAATGTTTATCCACCTTGTCTAATCCAATAAAAGTATCAAAGATGGATCACTAGAATGAACTGCTTTAAAGTGAGCAGACAGACTATGGGATTCAAGACCACGTCTGACATTGTAGACATGCTCTCTTATGCTCACTTTCAACTCACGTGTGGTCCTCCCCACAAAGAATAAATGGAAGGGACACTAAATTAAATAAACCACATGGGTAGAATTACAAGAGACAAAGGTGGGTATTTTTACCTCATGTCCAGTTTTAAAATTAAGAAAAGTTTTCTTCGGTTTGGTAACCCACATGCCTGTCCTACAACCCATGCATGTGCCACACCGATAAAAGCCCTTCATGGTAGGGTCAAACAAAGAGACTTTCTGAGGCGAATCGATGAAACTGCCAGTTAGAAGCTGCCGCAGATTTGGTGCCCTTTTAAAAATGACTTTGGGATGGTTAGGTAAAAGGGGACCTAAAACAGGATCTTCTTTTAAAAGAAGCCAATTAGGGATGAGCCATTCGATCCGGCCGAACCCGGATTCGATCGGAATTTCATGAAAAATTCGATTCGGATCGAATCCTAATTTCCCCGTGCTTCGATCGCTCGAAGTTTTCCTTTAACATCCATTCATTTACATTACAGGCATTCTAAGATGGCGGACGGGACATGTCCAGATATCTACCCCGCGCCAGTGCAAGCTGGGGCAGTCACATGCAGCCTATCAGCAGCCAGCAAGCCCGGTGACGTCACAGCGCTATTTAAGTCGGCGGACATCTTGCTTTTCCTCATTTCTCTATTGCATTCGTGAGAGACAGGACGCTGCTGTAGTGAGGGAGAGACAGAGAGCCAGGGACAGACAGGGACAGGCAGGAGACAGGCAGGAGACGGGCAGAAAGTCAGCGAAAAGCAGGGAAAGTTAGGAAAAATCGGAGGCAGTCACAGGGAGATTTTTTTTTTTTCATCCAGCCTGAGTGTTACTGGCTGGCTGACTGGCTTTGTTAGCGTTTTCAGGCTGCTTATACACTTACTGTGCATATATACTGAACTGATCTCAAGTCTGCTGTGAGGCATCCCATTCTGTGACTACACCAGCCTCTATTTACTATAACCCTTTGCACTTATTCTAAAAGTAATTTGGCCTGATAAAGACACTTTTGCTGTGCATATTAGTACTGCTCCCAGGTGCACTCCGGTTGGGGCATCCCATTCTGTGACTACACAAGCCTCTATTTACTACTATAACCCTTTGCACTTATTCTAATAGAAATTTGGCCTGATAAACACACTTTTGCTGTGCATAGTACTACTGCTCACAGGTGCACTGCTGGCTGTTGGGGCATCCCATTCTGTGACTACACCAGCCTCTATTTACTACTATAACCCTTTGCACTTATTCTAATAGAAATTTGGCCTGATAAACACACTTTTGCTGTGCATAGTACTACTGCTCACAGGTGCACTGCTGGCTGTTGGGGCATCCCATTCTGTGACTACACCAGCCTCTATTTACTACTATAACCCTTTGCACTTATTCTAATAGAAATTTGGCCTGATAAACACACTTTTGCTGTGCATAGTACTACTGCTCACAGGTGCACTGCTGGCTGTTGGGGCATCCCATTCTGTGACTACACAAGCCTCTATTTACTACTATAACCCTTTGCACTTATTCTAATAGAAATTTGGCCTGATAAACACACCTTTGCTGTGCATAGTACTACTGCTCACAGGTGCACTGCTGGCTGTTGGGGCATCCCATTCTGTGACTACACCAGCCTCTATTTACTACTATAACCCTTTGCACTTATTCTAATAGAAATTTGGCCTGATAAACACACTTTTGCTGTGCATAGTACTACTGCTCACAGGTGCACTGCTGGCTGTTGGGGCATCCCATTCTGTGACTACACAAGCCTCTATTTACTACTATAACCCTTTGCACTTATTCTAATAGAAATTTGGCCTGATAAACACACTTTTGCTGTGCATAGTACTACTGCTCACAGGTGCACTGCTGGCTGTTGGGGCATCCCATTCTGTGACTACACCAGCCTCTATTTACTACTATAACCCTTTGCACTTATTCTAATAGAAATTTGGCCTGATAAACACACTTTTGCTGTGCATAGTACTACTGCTCACAGGTGCACTGCTGGCTGTTGGGGCATCACATTCTGTGACTACACCAGCCTCTATTTACTATTATAACCCTTTGCACTTATTCTAATAGAAATTTGGCCTGATAAATACACTTTTGCTGTGCATAGTACTACTGCTCACAGGTGCACTGCTGGCTGTTGGGGCATCCCATTCTGTGACTACACAAGCCTCTATTTACTACTATAACCCTTTGCACTTATTCTAATAGAAATTTGGCCTGATAAACACACTTTTGCTGTGCATAGTACTACTGCTCACAGGTGCACTCCTGTTGGGGCATCCCATTCTGTGACTACACAAGCCTCTATTTACTACTATAACCCTTTGCACTTATTCTAATAGAAATTTGGCCTGATAAACACACTTTTGCTGTGCATAGTACTACTGCTCACAGGTGCACTGCTGGCTGTTGGGGCATCCCATTCTGTGACTACACCAGCCTCTATTTACTACTATAACCCTTTGCACTTATTCTAATAGAAATTTGGCCTGATAAACACACTTTTGCTGTGCATAGTACTACTGCTCACAGGTGCACTGCTGGCTGTTGGGGCATCCCATTCTGTGACTACACAAGCCTCTATTTACTACTATAACCCTTTGCACTTATTCTATTGGAAATTTGGCCTGATAAAGACACTTTTGCTGTGCATAGTACTACTGCTCACAGGTGCACTGCTGGCTGTTGGGGCATCCCATTCTGTGACTACACCAGCCTCTATTTACTACTATAACCCTTTGCACTTATTCTAATAGAAATTTGGCCTGATCAAGACACTTTTGCTGTGCATAGTACTACTGCTCACAGGTGCACTCCTGTTGGGGCATCCCATTCTGTGACTACACCAGCCTCTATTTACTACTATAACCCTTTGCACTTATTCTAATAGAAATTTGGCCTGATAAACACACTTTTGCTGTGCATAGTACTACTGCTCACAGGTGCACTGCTGGCTGTTGGGGCATCCCATTCTGTGACTACACAAGCCTCTATTTACTACTATAACCCTTTGTACTTATTCTAATAGAAATTTGGCCTGATAAACACACTTTTGCTGTGCATAGTACTACTGCTCACAGGTGCACTGCTGGCTGTTGGGGCATCCCATTCTGTGACTACACAAGCCTCTATTTACTACTATAACCCTTTGCACTTATTCTAATAGAAATTTGGCCTGATAAACACACTTTTGCTGTGCATAGTACTACTGCTCACAGGTGCACTGCTGGCTGTTGGGGCATCCCATTCTGTGACTACACCAGCCTCTATTTACTACTATAACCCTTTGCACTTATTCTAATAGAAATTTGGCCTGATAAACACACTTTTGCTGTGCATAGTACTACTGCTCACAGGTGCACTGCTGGCTGTTGGGGCATCCCATTCTGTGACTACACCAGCCTCTATTTACTACTATAACCCTTTGCACTTATTCTAATAGAAATTTGGCCTGATAAACACACTTTTGCTGTGCATAGTACTACTGCTCACAGGTGCACTGCTGGCTGTTGGGGCATCCCATTCTGTGACTACACAAGCCTCTATTTACTACTATAACCCTTTGCACTTATTCTAATAGAAATTTGGCCTGATAAAGACACTTTTGCTGTGCATAGTACTACTGCTCACAGGTGCACTCCTGTTGGGGCATCCCATTCTGTGACTACACAAGCCTCTATTTACTACTATAACCCTTTGCACTTATTCTAATAGAAATTTGGCCTGATAAACACACTTTTGCTGTGCATAGTACTACTGCTCACAGGTGCACTGCTGGCTGTTGGGGCATCCCATTCTGTGACTACACCAGCCTCTATTTACTACTATAACCCTTTGCACTTATTCTAATAGAAATTTGGCCTGATAAACACACTGTTGCTGTGCATAGTACTACTGCTCACAGGTGCACTGCTGGCTGTTGGGGCATCCCATTCTGTGACTACACAAGCCTCTATTTACTACTATAACCCTTTGCACTTATTCTAATAGAAATTTGGCCTGATAAACACACTTTTGCTGTGCATAGTACTACTGCTCACAGGTGCACTGCTGGCTGTTGGGGCATCCCATTCTGTGACTACACAAGCCTCTATTTACTACTATAACCCTTTGCACTTATTCTAATAGAAATTTGGCCTGATAAACACACTTTTGCTGTGCATAGTACTACTGCTCACAGGTGCACTGCTGGCTGTTGGGGCATCCCATTCTGTGACTACACCAGCCTCTATTTACTACTATAACCCTTTGCACTTATTCTAATAGAAATTTGGCCTGATAAAGACACTTTTGCTGTGCATAGTACTACTGCTCACAGGTGCACTCCTGTTGGGGCATCCCATTCTGTGATTACACAAGCCTCTATTTACTACTATAACCCTATGCACTTATTCTAATAGAAATTTGGCCTGATAAAGACACTTTTGCTGTGTATAGTACTACTGCTCACAGGTGCTCTGCTGTTGGGGCATCCCATTCTTTAACATACCATACCCCTCTTTATTTAAACTAAGCAGCTCTCTTATTTACACTAAGCAGGCCTGTTGGAGGCTGAGTGTTACTGCTCACTTTTGGTGTGCATTATATTCTGTTTCATATAGACCCACTGCTGCCTGGGGGTTCTTAAAATATCACCTACTACCACGCCAGTTAGACTATGTCGGGCAGACAAGTGCCTGGAAGTGAAAAGAGGAGTGGCAGAGGCCAAGATTCCGCAGGCAGAGGTTGCAGCAGACTGGGGGCCAGTAGCAGCAGGAGTCACGCTGAGAGACCTAATCTGCCAGTATCTGCTAGCGGTCGGGTCTCCACCAGTAACGCATCTGCCGTGGTAGATTGGTTGACGCGCTCATCAACAACATCATCACAACTTACGTCTGAGACCCCCAGTCTAGGGTCGGTAGGTTCCTCTGACACAACCCTGAGTTGGCATGCCCCGAGAGCAGTCCCTGTCCTCCCATTGCCTCTGTCCTACGCCGTTCCCTCCCCCAGCGACGTATCCTATGCTTTGGGTTCAGCTCCACTCTTTAGTGAGGAGGATGATCAGATAGAGGACAGTCAGCAGCTACTGCCCAGCCAAGAAATGGAGGTGGCTTCTTTAGCTAGGCAGACAAATAGTGATGTGGACAGTGTCGTGGGTGCTGCGAGCGTTCCAGCTCCTGCGCCAGACACTGTTGACGAATCCATGAACATCAGTGACGTACAGCCACAACTCGGTGATAATGATGATGACGATGAAGCCGATCGCACTTGGGAGCCGGGTGATGAAGGGGCTTCATTGTCATCATCAGGAGAAGAGGGGCGCAGGTTGCCCCGGAGTCAGCAGCTGAGGCAGCAAGGTGGTAGCAGTCAGCATGGGGGCACAATTCCAAAGGCTGGAGCCGGCCGGGGCCGGGGTAGAGCACCTGCTGTGCGGCAGTCTACCTTATCGGGAGGTAGTGGAGCAGGGGTTCCTGTAGTTGGCAACAGCAGCAGTGAATCAGTGAGGCCAGGGGGTGGGAAAAGTAGCTACTCGGCAGTGTGGCAGTTTTTCCTGAAGCATCCGCAGGAGGGTAACATGGCCACATGCAAGATATGTAGGCAGAAGGTGAAGCGTGGCCAGGGTCCAAATGTTGGCACCACGGCCCTGCGTCACCATATGCAGCGTCACCATAAAGCGGCCTGGGAGAACCTAGGCTCCGGAGAGGTGGGCCAGACTGCTTCCTCACCGAGTGGCACGCCGCTCCCAATTTCTGCCGAACAAGGCTCCAGCACCTCAGCCGAAGGCAGCTGTGCGTCATACCCATCCTCTGTCGCTCCTGCTCCTCCTCCTCCTCCTCCAAGTCATGCATCCCGCCAGCAATCCATCAGCGAAGCCATGTCCAAGAGACAGCAGTATGCGCCCACTCATCCTACGGCGCAGAAGCTGAATGTGCTCCTGTCCAAGTTGCTGGTGCTGCAGTCGCTCCCTTTTCAGGTGGTGGACTCTGCACCTTTCAGAGAACTGATGGCTTGTGCCGAGCCGAGGTGGAGAGTCCCAAGCCGTCATTTCTTTGCCAAGAAGGCAGTACCAGCGCTGCACACTTTTGTTGAACAGAAGGTGGGCCAGTCCTTGAGCCTGTCGGTGTGTAGCAAAGTGCATGGCAGCGCCGACGTCTGGAGCTGTAACTACGGTCAGGGACAGTACATGTCGTTTACGGCCCACTGGGTGAATGTTGCAGCAGCAACTTGGACAGGTCACGCTGCTTCGGCCTCCGCGTTCCCTGCCCGTTGGGCCTGTGACACTGTGCGACTCGGCCTCCTCATCCTGCGCCATCTCCTCACCCTCCACTGTAGGCTCAAGTCTCAGTGCCCCTCCAGTCTACCATGTGTGCAGGGCACGGAGGTGTCACGCAGTGCTTCACATGGTTTGTCTTGGCGAACGGAGTCACACAGGGGAGGAACTGCTTAAATTTATTCATCAGGAAATCCAAACATGGCTTACTCCAAGAAAACTTAAAATGGGAATCATGGTTACCGACAATGGGAAGAGCATTTTGTCTGCGCTGCGCCAAGGAAGCCTGACCCATGCCCCCTGCATGGCTCACGTCTTCAGTCTGGTTGTCAAGCGGTTTCTGAAGTGTTCCCCCCATCTGCAAGACATCCTAACAACTTCAAGGAAACTTTGCATGCACTTCAGCCACTCATACACCGCCAAACACACCCTTCTTGAGCTACAGCGTCAGAATGGTATCCCCCAACATAGTCTGATTTGCGATGTTTCCACCCGTTGGAATTCCACCCTTCACATGTTGGACCGATTATATGAACAGAGAAAAGCCATCACGGATTTCCTGATGATCCAAGCAGATAGGGGGACTCCCCTGTGTAACTTCAATGTCAACCAGTGGCAGCTCATACGTGACACCTGCCGTTTGCTCAGGCCCTTTGAGGAAGCCACTTTATTTGTCAGTCGGCAGGATTACGGGATGAACGACGTGATTCCACTGCTTCATGTACTACAGCACATGTTGGAAACCATGGCTGGTCAGGGCACTGGAGACATGGCGTTTACATCTTACGGCGACATGAACCCCATTGGAGCTGAACTGGAGGAGGAGGAGGAAGAGGAGGAGGAGTTGCCCAGCGAAACACAGTTTAGGCTGGTTTATCTAGTCAGCGGACAGGAGAGGAGGAGCAGGAGCAGCCAGAGGAGCTAGAGGTTTTTGAGGAAGGCGAGACAGAGGACCTGGGCACACCGTGGCAGTATGCAGTGGAGATGGAGACAGGTAGTCCATCCGAGTCACTTGCGCAAATGGCAGGAAGCATGCTCACGTGCTTGCGTAGTGAACCCAGAATTGTTTCCATATGTCGGCGGGATGACTTCTGGCTGTCTACCTTATTGGACCCTCGCTTCCGGCACAAAATGGGGGCATTTTTTAAACCCACCAAGAGGGAGGACAAACTGAACTACTACAAAGACATTCTACGTAGGCAGTTGGCCGATGCCTATCTGCGCCATGGTCCATACTCTCGCAGGTCTGACTCGAGGGGACCTCTGCGCTCACCTTCCACTGCCATGGCCGCTGGGGGGGTTGGCAGGAGCAGCAGCAGCAGCTCCATCAGCAGCAGCCTCAGTCTTCAGTCGCTAATGAGTAGCTTTTTACACCCGCATAGTGAGGCTACTCATGAGCAGCAGGAAGACCTGGAGCAGGACCTGAACCAGCAGGTCATGTCATACTTTGACATGACCATGCCAACACACCTTGAAGATCCGCTGGACTTCTGGGCAGCCAAACTTGATTTGTGGCCGCAACTAGTTTGCCCTGGAAAAGCTGTCCTGCCCGGCAAGTAGCGTGCCATCTGAGCGGGTGTTTAGTGCGGCGGGGGCCATAGTTACGGCGAGGAGAACTCGTCTGTCAACTAAAAAATGTGGAGAGACTCACCTTTGTCAAAATGAATCAGGGATGGATCAGCCAGGATTTCCACCCACCAATGCCTGATGCATGCAACTAGATTCAGCATGGTGCCACGTTTTACACTTTCCAAATGGTGCAAAACATATTTATGTCTTTAGGCCAATTTTTGGGCTCCTGCTGATGCCAACTCCAGGGTGTGAATCATCCAATTTTTGGGCTCCTGAAGCAAACTCCAGTGTCTCTTTAAAGTAATATTTGGGCTCCTGCTGCTGCTGCTGCCAACTCCAGGGTGTGATTCATCCAATTTTTGGGTTCCTGAAGCCAACCCCAGTGTCTCTTTAAAGTAATGTTTGGGCTCCTTCTGCTGCTGCTGCTGCTGCCAACTCCAGGGTGTGATTCATCCAATTTTTGGGCTCCTGAAGCCAACCCCAGTGTCTCTTTAAAGTAATGTTTGGGCTCCTGCTGCTGCTGCCAACTCCAGGGTGTGAATCATCCAATTTTTGGGCTCCTGAAGCCAACTCCAGTGTCTCTTTAAAGTAATATTTGGGCTCCTGCTGCTGCTGCGGCCAACTCCAGGGTGTGATTCATCCAATTTTTGGGCTCCTGAAGCCAACCCCAGGGTCTCTTTAAAGTAATGTTTTGGCTCCTGCTGCTGCTGCTGCCAATTCCAGGGTGTGAATCATCCAATTTTTGGGCTCCTGCAGCCAACCCCAGTGTCTCTTTAAAGTAATGTTGGGGCTCCTGCTGCTGCTGCCAACTCCAGGGTGTGAATCATCCAATCTTTGGGCTCCTGAAGCCAACTCCAGTGTCTCTTTAAAGTAATATTTGGGCTCCTGCTGCTGCTGCTGCTGCCAACTCCAAGGTGTGATTCATCCAATTTTTGGGCTCCTGAAGCCAACCCCAGTGTCTCTTTAAAGTAATGTTTGGGCTCCTGCTGCTGCTGCCAACACCAGGGTGTGATTCATCCAATTTTTGGGCTCCTGAAGCCAAACCCAGTGTCTCTTTAAAGTAATATTTGGGCTCCTGCTGCTGCTGCCAACTCCAGGGTGTGATTCATCCAATTTTTGGGCTCCTGAAGCCAACCCCAGGGTCTCTTTAAAGTAATGTTTTGGCTCCTGCTGCTTCCAACTCCAGGGTGTGATTCATCCAATCTTTGGGCTCCTGCTGCCAACTCCAGTGTCTCTTTAAAGTAATGTTTGGGCTCCTGCTGCTGCTGCTGCCAACTCCAGGGTGTGAATCATCCAATTTTTGGGCTCCTGAAGCCAACTCCAGTGTCTCTTTAAAGTAATGTTTGGGCTCCTGCTGCTGCTGCCAACTCCAGGGTGTGATTCATCCAATTTTTGGGCGCCTGAAGCCAACCCCAGTGTCTCTTTAAAGTAATGTTTGGGCTACTGCTGCTGCTGCAAACTCCAGGGTGTGATTCATCCAATTTTTGGGCTCCTGAAGCCAACCCCAGTGTCTCTTTAAAGTAATGTTTGGGCTCCTGCTGCTGCTGCCAACTCCAGGCTGTGATTCATCCAATTTTTGGGCTCCTGAAGCCAACCCCAGTGTCTCTTTAAAGTAATGTTTGGGCTCCTGCTGCTGCTGCCAACTCCAGGGTGTGATTCATCCAATTTTTGGGCTCCTGAAGCCAACCCCAGGGTCTCTTTAAAGTAATGTTTTGGCTCCTGCTGCTGCTGCTGCCAACTCCAGGGTGTGAATCATCCAATTTTTGGCTCCTGAAGCCAACCCCAGTGTCTCTTTAAAGTAATGTTTGGGCTCCTGCTGCTGCTGCCAACTCCAGGGTGTGATTCATCCAATCTTTGGGCTCCTGCTGCCAACTCCAGTGTCTCTTTAAAGTAATGTTTGGGCTCCTGCTGCTGCTGCTGCCAACTCCAGGGTGTGAATCATCCAATTTCAATTTTTGGGCTCCTGAAGCCAGCTCCAGTGTCTCTTTAAAGTAATGTTTGGGCTCCTGCTGCTGCTGCCAACTAGAGGGTGTGATTCATCCAATTTTTGGACTCCTGAAGCCAACCCCAGTGTCTCTTTAAAGTAATGTTTGGGCTCCTGCTGCTGCTGCTGCCAACTCCAGGGTGTGATTCATCCAATTTTTGGGCTCCTGAAGCCAACCCCAGTGTCTCTTTAAAGTAATGTTTGGGCTCCTGCTGCTGCCAACTCCAGGGTGTGATTCATCCAATTTTTGGGCTCCTGAAGCCAACCCCAGTGTCTCTTTAAAGTAATGTTTGGGCTCCTGCTGCTGCTGCTGCCAACTCCAGGGTGTGATTCATCCAATTTTTGGGCTCCTGCAGCCAACTCCAGTGTCTCTTTCAAGCTATGTTTGGACTCCTGCTGCTGCTGCTTGAAACTCCAGGGTGTGTCAGTCAATTTTTGGGCTCCTGCTGCTGCCAACTCCAGTGTCTCTTTCAGCCAATGTTTGGGCTCCTGCCCCTCATAGTGATGCCACTTCAACTCTCTGCAATTGTGCCGCTCTGCGATTCTATTAGCGATGCCTCTGATCTGCATGTGATATTTATTCAAAGTATTATTTAACTAACCCAGCACGCATCCTGTGCGTGTTACAGCAAGGCAGAATGGTTTACAACCCTATTGAGGCTCTAGGAGGCTCAGAAATAGCCGTTTTTAATAGCGTTTCGTCGCGAATAAATTCGGGTCGAAACGATTTTTGTCGGAAAATTCGGCGAATCAGTCGAATCGAATTTTTCAAAAGTTCGCTCATCTCTAATGCCAATGTTTCTATATCAATCTCCTAACCTCTCTATGCTGAGTGTTAAAATTAGTGAGAAAGGAAAAGTCAAACCCAGAGGTTGAAGACCTATTGGAAGATTTTTTAAGGCTACAGTCCAATATAATCTTTTAATGGTCTCTTGCTGTGTATGGATCTGGTCGGGGTTGAGCTTTATGGAATGTGCTCTTTAGACAATTGGTTAAGCCAGATTGTATGCTTGTCTGAATAGGTGAGTTTAAGGGCACTTTTGAAGGTTTTGAGGGTTGTGGAGTGGCGGATTGGGTGGGGGAGGGCATTCCAGAAGATTGTAGTTGCACATGAGAAGTCCTGGAGGCGGGCGTGAGAGGAGGTGACCAGGGTGGAGGACAGGAGAAGGTCGGCAGAAGAGCGGAGGCTGCGTCTGGGTTGATATTGCTGGATTAGAGATGAGATGTAGGGAGGGGCCTGGTTGGAGATAGCTTTGTAGGCGAGAGTTAGAGTTTTGAACAGGATTCGCTGTGGGATTGGCAGCCAGTGTAGGGATTGGCGGAGAGGCGCAGAACTGGAGGAGCGAGAGGAGAGATGGATGAGGTGAGCAGCAGAGCTCAGGATAGATAGGAGGGGTGCCAGTCTGTTAGTTGGTAAGCCACAAAGAAGGATGTTCCAGTAATCCAGACGGGATATGACCAGGGCGTGCACTAGCATTTTAGTGGTGTCAGGTGAGAGGAAGGGACGAATGCGGGAGATGTTTTTAAGTTGGAGGCGACAGGAGGTGGCCAGAGAGTGAATATGTAGTTTGAATGAGAGGGCAGAGTCCAGAGTGACTCCCAGGCACCGAGCTTGGGGAGTTGGTGTTCTTGTGTAATTGTTGACAGAAATAGACGTGTTAGAGAGGGGAGTTAGAAGGTGGGAAAATGACCAGTTCCGTCTTGTCCATGTTTAGCTTGAGGTAGCGAGATGACATGAATGAAGAAAAAGCAGCTTGCTGACTTGGCTGTCTAGCATATCCTATTAGAGGAGTAGCTCGTCTGCAGTGTTCCCCTACTTTTACCTCAGTGGTCTAGTACTACCAAAATGAAACTCGACTACCATCAATGGTGCTAGTCTCCCTCCCTACCCACCTACCAATCTGTCTACCCTCCTGCCTGCCCACCTATCTACCTGGCCATCCCCCTGCCCTTCCATCTACCTACCTGCCCACCTGTCTGCCTTCCTGCCTTCCTGTCCAAGAGTGCGCATCTGGGGATACGCTCATGTGTGCTTGGGAGTGCGCGAATGTGTGCTTGGGAGTGTGCGCATGCACATCTAGGGGGGCTCGCATATGTGTGAGAGTGCGCGTATGTGTTTGGTAGTGTGGGTCTAGGCGTCCAATGTCTCCAAGCAAAAGGGAGAGAGGAAGAGAGCTCATCAGAATCTCAAGCTCTTACAGACCCCACTCATTATACTGCTTATGATCCAAGTGATCTATAATAAGGTAAAAAGTATTACCATGGAAGTCTATGAGGTGAGTATGTCACGTTCCTGATCAGTGTCAAGAAAACAGTAATCAAGATAGGTGTATTCAGCTTCTTTCTGACCAGAAGTTTCTTTGTTTGCTTGATTCTGATTGCTATGTGCTGATTGTGTGTATATATATATATATATATATATATATATATATATATATATATATTCTAAAATATAATGTCGCTCAACCTGCTGGAGAGTGAAAAAACATTTCAATCCCGCCCCTGAATATATATATATATATATTTGTACACATACACTGTAACGCTATGATAATTTGTTACCCAAGATATTGTAGAATCTTTAACAATCCTTTGTTTAGCAAAATGGCTGCTGAGTACTTAATGCAGACCAAAATCCACATTTTTAAGTAGCATCTCCTGCATTCCTCCCCCCATGAGGATCACCCTTTGCCAATTTTCACCACCCACTCCTGCTTCACTCTAATCCCACATAATGCCTGTTTTAGCTGTAAAGCCCCCTGATTCCTCCATTCAATTCAATCCTCCATTCCTACATTCAATGCCATTGTTGTGTGTGGCAATGATGTCATTGATGATGTGACTTAAACCAGACCAACACAACAAACAGTGCTCCTATACATCCATGCCCAGGGCAATTTAGATCGCTGCACATAAAAGATCATTTACCTTTTTCTAACTCCTGCTGTGGTGAATTTTGGAAACAAAAGGGCGCCTCATGCATTTGCAGGCCACCTGCAAACAGGAAGTGCTGCTGGGCTTCCTGTTACTGTTCATTGTTATCTCAGTTATCTCAGTTGAATACATTCAGCAGTATGGCTGAGATGCTGGGAGAGGAAGCTCCAAAATGGCGGCTACCTTTCTTTTCCAACTGTGCCAGGCTGTTGGTCCGGTTTAAGCAATGACTGATCGCCTGCCATCTCACGCACAGGGACAGCAAAAAATCAGTGTTCCAGGACAATTCGAAAAGCAAAAAGATCAGCAAAGGCTTTCCTTGCTTCTGGTTTCGGCCTAGGCTGCTAGTCACATGCATTTTAAGCAGGCCAGCAATAGATACCTGTTGGCTTGAGATCTGGGCCAATCAGAGATCACCTGTATTAATCTGAATGAAACAAAGGCAGTGGAGACTTGGGGGCAGATTAGCTTGGGGCAGCTGAAGGACACACAAAGATGGCTTGTGGGAGCTTCGGGGACTGACCAGGAGCCTTCTATTGGGACTGAATTGTGGACTTGAATGCAGCAGCCATCTTGTGAATGACTTTGAGGTTGGATGAGGCCTGTTGATTTCTGCCTGGAATGCATAAACCAGAAGAGTAATCTGTTGTATCTTTTTTTTTGTTTTAATGTATGATTTTGCCCTGTTTGAGGCTTTCTTCTTTTGTGGAAGAGCTTGAATTTTTTTTTTGTACATTTTTAACAAGCAGGGTATAAATAATTTAAAGTGCCCATTTGTTACTGACATATGAACTTATTGTACAATGTGATATATATATATATATATATATATATATATATATATATATATATATAGTGCCTTATACATTTAACCCTTAAGTGCCAGCCTACCTAGTTATTAGGGTCGATTCTAAATGCAAAAGTTAATTAATTTCGGATCGGGAATCGGAAGTTTGGGTGGGTGTTAGTCATTTTTTCCCTTTTTTTTGGCCATTTCGTATTTGAACGAACGTTCGGGCCTAGACGTATATGCTCTTTCGATCCTCGGCCGTCAATTGTATTATTTCCGTTAGTTATTGTATATTTCCCGTCCAAATCGTATTTTTGCCGATCAGTCCTAATTTTCCCGTTAATGACATGGGCTTGCGATCAATTCAGAGAGCTGATTGCCAAGTGTTTCTAGGCACATTTAAGGGTTGATTCCCGAACTCTTATCCGGCAGCTTTTTGGCCTCGGGAGTAGCATGGATAGGAGTGAGTTCGAGGAACATCAAGCTCTAATGCTTTTTGGCATCGATTTGATCCGGATGTCTGAGGGCAGATTGCCTGTGCGTCGTCGCATGCACATCGATAGCATGAATGATGTTGAGCTGTTCGAGCTGACCAGGCTTAATCGCGCTTCCCTCCATAAATTATATAGTGAGCTGCGGCCATGGTTAGCCCGCACCACAAGGAAGGGGCAAGCAATTTCAGGTATGACCAAGATGCTTGGCTGCCTGCAATTTTTGGCGAACGGCTCGTTCCAGAGGCTGGGTGCCCTCTCTGTGGGGTTTTCCCAGCCTACGCTGAGCCGCGCATTATCCAAATTTTTGGAAGGCATGGCTGCCATAACTCAGAAATATATTTATTTCCCTGATGATATGGTAGCCAGAAACGCCATTAAGCTTGGTTTTTTTAATATTGCCGACATGCCCAATGTAATTGGTGCAATTGATTGTACACATGTGGCCCTCGTTCCTCGTGCAGCCGACGAGTACATATACAGGTAGATATTTGGGGCGCTTTTTTAGTTTAACAGTTGTTTAGCATAAACCATCCTATTATTGATTCCAATGTGTAATATTCCCTCTGATTATTCATCCATATGTTTCTTATTCCATTAGCTTACATATCCCTCTGTGCAATATTCCCTTCTCATAGTAATCCCTATGTGGATTGATCCCCTTATATTTTTTAGTCTCGGTTCAAGTTTGCCTCCTATTACTGATGACAATAGTGTTTCATTCCTCTTTATTTTTGTGGTTTGTTTGGCCGTACAATTTAGATCTGTCATTTGTGTGCAGGCCAGTTTTTGATGCCAAATGGGTTGTGCCCTTATGTGTTGACCCTTTTTTTTATGTTTTCTCTTTAGGAATCGGAAAATGGGACACTCCCTTAATGTCCAGGCAGTGGTTGGGCCTGACATGCGTTTTTTGAGTGTCCTTGCCGGCTACCCTGGGTCTTCTCACAATTCCTATATTCTTAGGCGATCTGGATTGTATCGGCGATTTGAGGCTGGTGAATTTTCTGGTGCATGGCTGCTTGGTAAGTGGGTTTCATTTTTGGCACTTGCTCTTTTCTTTGACTTTTCCTTGACACAAGCGGGTGACAGCGGCGGACAACACAGCGCGTCCTCCGCCGCCTCCCGCGCGCCCCTCTGACAGTGCGCAAACAGGCGGCGCGGCCGCGCGCACACCTAGAGGTGCACGCGGGAGGCGGCGGCGCCCGCTGTCGCCGCAGATGATGTGTTTTTTGGTGGGTTTGGGGGGGGGGTCCCTCATCGCGGGACATCCCGATCTCGGGAATATTATAGATTTCCGGGACCATCCAAACTGGCTGACGGTCCACTTTAATAATATTTGTTTTTTATCTTGAACGTTTGCTTGAGATATGACCCCACATTTGGCAACTGTTGCAACATCTTTCATTATTCTTGCCCAAACAACAAGCGGTTTCCCACAATATTATTCTGTAACTGACATACTCGTGTTTATTGTTATTTGTGGGTGTCCCCTCAGCAGCATCCTAATTGACACATTTCTGAGCCCTTAAATATACCCATATTTAATAGCACCCTTGACCTAGCAGATGTGTTACCAGTCTTTGTGGACTTTAAGCATATTATGTTTATTTTAACCACATCTCTTCCCCTAATTATTTGGATAATGTGCCCTGTTATTTTGGCTTTTAATGGCTTTTTTTTGGAAATTAAATTAGCTTATTTTTCTGACTTTCATTGCTTAATTGTCTTTTCTCTTTCTCTTCTTAAGGGGACTCAGGTTACCCTCTGCTTCCTTGGCTCATGACGCCTGTGTTGCGGCCCCAGGATGCTGGTCAAGAAGCCTACAACCGTGCGCACCGCAAAACCAGGGCTGTGGTCGAGAGGGCCTTTGGCCTTTTGAAGACCCGTTTTAGGTGTTTGGACCATACCGGGGGCGCCCTTCAATATGACACTAAGAAGGTTATTGACATTATAATGGCCTGTGCAGTTCTGCATAATTTTGCCCTCCAAGAACGTGTCCCCCGATATGTTGATGTTCTGCCCTCTACACCCATTGAAGAGGAAGCAGAGAATTATGCGGGCACAACCAGTGAATCTGGCCAATCTGTGCGTGCCAATTTGATTGTGCAGCATTTTTCCTAAATAACATTATTTGTTGCCTTTTTGTTTTTTGGTTGCCTTTGTTGTCAATTGTGTGCCATTAAATGTTCATTTGTATGCCTTGAAATAGTTCTACTGTGGTTCCTAATGTTTCCTTTGCTTTTAATTCACCTTGTAAACCATGTTAACGTATACTGTGTTTGTTTTAGTCAAAGGTGGGGTACAATGTTATTTGTAATCAAACCAAACAAGTTTTTAGAATGTTTGAAAATATTTTTTAGTCTGACGACAAAAAGCATATCAAAATGGTTCACAACAAATTACACAGTCAGCATTCAATTGTGGTTATAAACAAATCAATACCGGGTTTGTATCCTTAAAAAAATAAAAACATCTACACCTGGAACTCTGTGGCACACCAAAACAAGGACAGCCAGTCCCATGCCCATCCCAGTCCAGTCATTAATAGTGCCTGTGGCCATGGCTAATTTGGCCTGGCCATAATGTCACCCAAACATGTCTGCAAACCGGAGGAGTCCCAAAACCCCAAATAAATGTAAAGCCATAAGTGGCCCATGTTAAATGCCACCTACACTCACCATTCCAATATGGCATTGGCTACTGGCCTAACTCCCAAATATAATGAGCTATATGTGAGCAAATCCTTAACCCAACCTGCAGCTCCAACCCAAATAGTATGTTGGCAAAACTCAAACGCCAAGTAAATACAGTGGGGGGAATTCTAAAAGATGTGGCACACAATCAAGGAGAGGTTGCCTTAATAAGGTGGATACCCAAAAAACCCGGGTGGAGGGCCATGTGACTGGGAGCTACCCTGGGCGAGGGTTGCATTGGTAATCTGCAACTGCTCCAAAATGTTTCTCTGCATATTGAGCAATTCACCCATGGATGCCTGGCTTGCATTAGTTGCATTGACCATGTTGCTGTTGTGGGTCCGAAGCTCACTCAGCATGGCCTGTAAGGTAGCATTGAGGGTGTCCATCTGGGCATGCCTTGCCTCATGCAGATGTTGATGGCGTGCCTCAAATGCTCTCCTCTCCTCGTGCCATAAATCAACCAGGGCATTCTGCCTCCCCAGGGTAATTGTGCGGCGCAAGGGAGTGCGCCGCACAATTACCCTGGCTCTTGGGTGGGCCCTGCCTCGTGGTCTTGGGCCCTCAACAGCAACAGGCATACTTTGCAATTCCTCAACAGCAGAGGGAAACCTGGGGACTGTAGCCTCAGTCTCAGCATGCTGTGCCCCATCTGCATGCTCAATGGATGCGGGTTCACTCTGCTGCTGCGGAATTGACAGAGATACATTTTGGGACATTTGCAGATTCTGACCCAGGGGGAGGTCTTCGGATGGGCTCAGCATGGTTCCATCTTCCTCCATGTCCTGGATCTCTTCCATGATTGTGTGTGTCTATAGGGGCAGAAAAAGAACAACAAATAAGTTTGGGTTCTTCATTTAATCCCAAACATTTTAAAACATGCTTCTTCACTTTGTTTCAGTTAATAAACACAAGAAACTTACCAGAAAACTCGGATCTGGACTCCGATGCTGTACAGAAGTCAAAGGCATATTCAAACTGGGGGGGGAGTCCACACTTGCTGTGGTCTGATGCTGGGCTAAAGAAGAGACAAGGGAAACCAGGTTAACACACACGCAAGCAATGTTTGCTTTAGCAAAGTAAAACAAATACATTGGCTAATATTAATTATTTCTACAGCAACGTGCAAAATTAGTGCATTACCCTCAGTTGGAGATCTGTGCAATGGATTGGTTTAACTGCTAAGTGACCTCAGTTCCAAGTTAGGAAGTGGACACAGTCAGCATCCAACTAGCATTGGCCACAAATCGAGTTGCCCTAACATTCTTTAGTTCAGATCTGTTTTGGCCTCTTCTTTCCATCTTTGGCGTCAATCACAACTCACACACCCAATGTCCCACACATCCCTATTGATGTGTGTATTGTGTTTGAGGCTACATTTATGACTTGGCTTAATTTAAATCCTGCTTACCAGCAAAATTTTTGCTCATGAAGAATTAAACTAATGTATCGGCCCAAATCTGTTTGGCCAAAATGTACACAAATATGACCCAACCATGCACATTTGCGCTACCCAAAACAAGCCACAGCAGAGGGGCATAGCGTCAACTGTTACCTTTCTAAAGTTAATTAAGCAACCCACAAGGGAAACATGCATATGAAGGTTACTCACCTTCTGTAGGGGTCGGTGAGTCTGTGTCCCTTAGGGCTGCGTGGCCACCGACCGCGAATGGATGGAGAAGGCCCAGCACCATTTCCTCAGCAGGTGTGAACTCCAATTTTGTGGGATAGCCCCCTCCAGTTTTCATGCTGTAAAGTAAAAGTAGGATATTACAAATTGTAAATTAGCATACATTCTAACACTGACATTTTCCTTGATCATTTATTTACCTATAATTATGCCTTTTGATTTCTTTTTGGCGTACAGCATATTTAAGATCCGAGATTTTCCGTTGGATTTGGCCCACATCTTTCTTCTCTTCCCCTGCTGCATTTACTTGGCGTTTGAGTTCTTCCAACATTTCCATTTTTCGCTGCTTGGTTGTGAATTTGGATTTGCTCCCATATAGCTCATCATAGACTAATGTTAGGCCACTAGCCAATGCCATATTTTGGCTATGGGAGAAACGGCCACACAACTGTCCGCGACGCAATGTGCGGCCAGCTGTTTGGGTTTGGGGCTCCTCCATGTGTGCAGACACATGTGGGGACATTATGGACTCGTGGTGGGTTGGGGAATGCCTAGATTGTTGGCTTCCCAATGACTGGGCTGGACTGGGCAAGGGGCTGGGTGTTCTTGCGTGGCTGGCCACAGAACTTCCAGGTGTAGATGTTGCAACCAAATGCGGTTGCAAGATGGCCTTTCTTGGCCCTCTTGGGGGGCTAAGTGCCCTGCTTGGCCCTGGGCGTGGACTTCTGTCCCAGGAAGGGCTGCGGGCCCTGGTGCTTGCCCGTGCAGGGGTTCGGCGCCTGGATGGGCTGGGGCTTCTTGGGCTGGCCCGTGCAGGCGTTCGGCGGCTGGCTGGGCTGCGGGCCCTGGTGCTTGCCCGTGCAGGGGTTCGGCGGCTGGCTGGGCTGCGGGCCCTGGTGCTTGCCCGTGCAGGGGTTCGGCGCCGGGATGGGCTGGGGCTTCTTGTGCTTGCCCGTGCAGGCGTTCGGCGGCTGGCTGGGCTGCGGGCCCTGGTGCTTGCCCGTGCAGGGGTTCGACGCCGGGATGGGCTGGGGCTTCTTGTGCTAGCCCGTGCAGGCGTTCGGCGGCTGGCTGGGCTGCGGGCCCTGGTGCTTGCCCGTGCAGGGGTTCGGCGCCGGGATGGGCTGCGGGCCCTGGTGCTTGCCCGTGCAGGTGTTCGGCGCCGGGATGGGCTGGGGCTTCTTGTGCTGGCTCGTGCAGGCGTTCGCCGGCTGGCTGGGCTGCGGGCCCTGGTGCTTGCCCGTGCAGGGGTTCGGCGCCGGGATGGGCTGGGGCTTCTTGTGCTGGCCCGTGCTGGCGCTCTGCGGCTGGCTGGGCTGCGGGCCCTGGGGCTTTCCCGTGCAGGGGTTCGGCGCCTGGATGGGCTGGGGCTTCTTGGGCTTGCCCGTGCTGGCGCTCTGCGACTGGCTGGGTGGGCTGCGGGCCCTGGTGCTTTCCCGTGCAGGGGTTCGGCGCCTGGATGGGCTGCGGCTCCTTTTAGTTGTTTTGGGTGCCGCAGGGGCACATGCCTTTGTGGCCCTTTTTTGGGAGCTTGCGGGTACAGTGTCCCTTGGTGGTGCCGAGCTGCTAATTACCTTGCTTGGCCGACCCTTCTTTGCTCCTTGTTGGGACCTGGTTTTGGGTCCCTCAGCGGCCTGGCTTGCCTTGGAGCGTTTTGCCGGGATCTTTTTGGGAGCCATTTTCGTTCAAAAGACAAAGAGAAATTAGGTTGGGGTGCAGGGACCTTTAAATAAGGCGCACAGCGTCTGACGCCTATGCGCACGACTACGCGATCTTACGGACGTACGTTCGTGCGGAACCAGGAAACCGCTGGGGTTTGACTTATCTGCTGCCTTGAAGAAGCATAAACATGGCGCCCACTATCTTCACCCGTCAACAAGAAGAGATCATCATGCTGGTAAGTGCCTTTCTCTGCCTTTTAAGCTAATACGGACTGATGTACTAAATGTAAATGATGCGGTTGGAACTAGTTTTGGTGATGTTAATGTTTTAGAAGAGGCTCCTCACACTTCATCCTCAAGGGCCGAGCCTGGCCACGTTTTAACCTCTCTATGCTGATGTCCTAATTAGGGCAATTGCTCTGGCTTAGCACCAGTTAATGAACCTGTGGAGTAGCGTGGCTAGCTGTCAAACCTGGCCTGTCTCGGACCTTGATGCGGATGTTTGCGGACCACTGTTTGCCTAAGACCTCCAAACACAACGGCAAGCGACACACGTGGGCCAAAAGCCTAAGCATAAGCCGACATCTTGGATGTTCAAACCATCCTAACATGCCATAGATGCAGGTGGCCTGATTAGTAATGTTGGCTAGCTGTATGTACAGGGTGTGTGAAACATATAACATAAGACCAGACTCTGAATCATAGTGAACGTCCGCTTTAAGGCACTCCCCAAAAATGGCTGGCACTCTAAATGTGTGTGTTAATGACATTACATTCGCAACTTCTGATGCAACACATATGGCTCTGTGTGTAAAAGTAAAATCTCTGTGTCCATTATGTTTTTCAGATCATGCTTCAGCGCCGGTATGACTTCGCGCCCAATGTGTGCGAAAAAAGGGACATCGCCCGGGAGATCATCGCGGAAATCCACCGTGTGACCAGCACCACCTTCACTCACACCCAGATAATGCAGCATTGGTCGGACCTGAAACGTCTGCACATGCCCCGGGTGCGGAGGTTTTTTGGGATCCATTTCCCAAGTAAGTACAAAGCGATTGCATGGTATATTTTCCAAATGTATAAGTTATGCCTTTATTTATAATGACTTTTCTTTGTTAGTGTTGGAAATGGATTTCAGAATTCGCCGCACCCGGAGGCGTACAGGCCGACCAGTGCTGCATGCTTCTGCATCTGTGAGTGAAGGTGGTGGATCTCCCGGGCTACGGACCTACCCCTCCTCTGTGGCCTCCTCAGACCAGCCCCTGGACCTTACCACAGAGGAGGGGCCCAACCGCGTGGGCGTGGAGTCATGCCCGGCCAGGCATGGGGAAGGCTCTGGTATGTCACTCTTCATGTATATGCACAAAGATATACATGCAAGGCCAAAAACTAAGTGCTCCTTTATTATGTTTTTGTAGAAGCTTCGGGAGCGGGTGAGATAGTGGAGGAGGAGGCAGCAGAGATGCTGGAAGTTGATCCTGGCGAAGGTGAGTGATGTCAGCCAGACTGGGAGCCAGATATGTTGGGAATAGTGACTCTATACAACTACTAACCAAATGTCACATGTTTCTCCAGGGACTTCTTCACAGCATAGCCAGGACCAAGGGCAGCCTGTTGGCCCCAACCAGCCATCTGTCGGCCACCAACTCTGTAAGTATCCATGCCATTATTCATATTTATGTGTTTTTTGCTAAGAACACACACATAACTAAAGGCGTAGCCAATGTATAGTTAACACTTTCATGTGGGCACTTCGTTAGCTTAAAGCGGACCCTAACTCGTATTAAGAGCCTAGCTAATAATTATCCCACACACTGTACATACAGATTGCGAACATTCCAAAACAGGCTACCGGCATCTACTGCATGTTAGGAGCCTTTAAACATCCAAGATGGCGGCATATGGAATGCGCCATATTTACAGGCAGCATGGCATCCAGATTTAACAAAGTAAGGTGCTGCCATGCATTGTGGGACTGCTGACCTTTCCCTGAACCCAGCTATGCTCTGTATTACCAAAGCACAACTGTAACCTGCTCCCCTGTACTTTATCCCACTCTCCTCTCCTCATTAAGTGTTATGCTTCTGAGTCCAGATGGCGGCGCAGTAATAAAAAATGCACCAAAATGTACTTTTAACGGGTGCAGAATCATTTGGAAAGAGTTTTGGATTTTCATTAAATCATGTTGAAGGTCCGGTTTAAGAAGTTTCAATACTTACCAGTGGGAAATGCATTTACTTTATCCCTTGGAAGAATGACATATGTCATGCATTTACATGTATTTGATTAACCCAAAATCTATTCCCAGCATACAAACCGGTCTGGTACTCCTATTTATGTTTATTTCTCTATTGGTTACAGGGATGATCCCAAAAACCTTGGAGGCCAAAAAAAAAAGGATCAAGGAGTTGGTGGCCGAGCTGCTGGCCATACAGGCGACGTTGGGGCCAACAGAAGAAGAAGAGGAGGAGGATTAGTGCCCTTGGTCCTGGCTAATTTTGTAAAATAGTTTTACAGTTGTGTTTATGTTGCCACATTTTATAGTTTTTAAAAAAAAAAACATTTTAAAATTTTAAGAGTTTTTTACCAACCCAAAGCCACAAAAAAACAAAAAAATTTTAAATAAATAATATTTTAAGGCTTTAGAAATTTGTCATTTCTAATATGCGCCAAAAAAGACATTTACACAAACACGAAAATACATGCTTAGAAACATATAGACATATGTACATTATGTGGTTTGGGTAAGTTTTATGGTCGTCCAAATGAAGAAGGATGCAAGCGCTAAGGGGTTTGGGTAAGTTTTATGGGCGTCCAAATGAAGAAGGATGCAAGCGCTAAGGGGTTTGGGTAAGTTTTAGGGTCGTCCAAATGAAGAAGGATGCAAGCGCTAAGGGGTTTGGGTAAGTTTTAGGGTCGTCCAAATGAAGAAGGATGCAAGCGGTAAGGGGTTTGGGTAAGTTTTAGGGTCGTCCAAATGAAGAAGGATGCAAGCGCTAAGGGGTTTGGGTAAGTTTTATGGGCGTCCAAATGAAGAAGGATGCAAGCGCTAAGGGGTTTGGGTAAGTTTTAGGATCGTCCAAATGAAGAAGGATGCAAGCGCTAAGGGGTTTGGGTAAGTTTTAGGGTCGTCCAAATGAAGAAGGATGCAAGCGCTAAGGGGTTTGGGTAAGTTTTAGGGTTAATAAAGGTACGTGTAAGAATGTCGCAAAGTAGTTTGGTTGAGCTAGGTAGTGTACGATATGGGTCACATTAGTTGAGTGTAGCTTGTATTGCGCATGCGCAAGATCTTCCACATTTACGAGCGCACGAGTGTTAGAGGTTAAAAAGCAGGAAAAACCATCGGGAAACGCAAGAAATACGAAGAGGTGGACGATGGAAAAAGGGAAAAATAACATGCTGCCGTCTCAACAACAGATCACTCAACCGAAAATTTACGTTTGGAAATGACTGGCCCAAGGTCGGGAGATAACATACGAACGGACGGGAATTTTACAATAGGAAACTCATTAGGTTATAGAATCACTCGCAAGTTCATACGAATGCTCGATCGTTCGGAAATAATACCATGATCGGCAACAAAATCAAAGCTTTGACATGTTTCTTTGAATCGACCCTATTGTCATCCTCTGTTGCCAGAGCGTTTTTCACTGTTTTGCGCTACATGTGTTGAACTGTGAAGGGATTTCCCAGGGAAAATTATGTTTTTTTCAGCAGTCTTTTTCTGGGATTTAACATGAAATGTCTTGTTTGTAATTTTTTAAGTGTATTCTCAATATTTTGGGGTGAAATTCGTGCAAGAAAATAAAAAAAAAAACTTTTTTATAATTTGTAGTGTTTTCATGTGTTGTAATAAAAAATGTACCATATTTTTCGCCCTATAAGACAAACCTGCCCATAAGACATACCTAGCATTTGGAGGATAAAAGTAAGAAAAATAATATTTTGAACCAAATTATAGACAAGGTGCAGAATCCTTCAATTACAGGCAGAGTGGAATTCCCCCTTCCATTCCTCGTAGGCTGTGTGGCATTCCCCCCTCCCATTCCCTATATGCAGTGTGGCATTCCCATTTCCCAAAGGCAGAGTGGAATTCCCCCTTCCATTCCTCGTAGGCTGTGTGGCATTCCCCCCTCCCATTCCCTATATGCAGTGTGGCATCCCCATTTCCCAAAGGCTGTGTGGCATTCCCCCCTCCCATTCCCTATATGCAGTGTGGCATCCCCATTTCCCAAAGGCAGTGTGGCATTCCCCTATCCCATTCCCATAAGCAATGTGGCATTCCCATATCCCATTCCCATAGGCAATGTGGCATTCCCCTATCCCATTCCCATAAGCAATGTGGCATTCCCCTATCCCATTCCCATAAGCAATGTGGCATTCCCCCATCCCATTCCCATAAGCAGTGTGGCATCCCCCCTCCTATTCCCATAAGCAGTGTGGCATCCCCCCTCCTTTTCCCATAAGCAGTGTGGCATTCCCCCCTCCCATTCCCATAGACAGTGTGGCACCTCCCCTCCCGTTCTCCAAAGGCGGCAGAAGAAGAAAAAGTCAACTCACATGATACGGGCGGTCCCGCGTTTCTGTCCGGGCTGCCACACTGTGGGAGGCCAGAACAAGATAGAAGAGCGGCCCCGCTGCTGCTTCTTGCGGCCAGGGCACACACAAGCGGTCAGCTCCGTGAAGCGCAGGCCACATCCACCCACTCGATAGAGCTGCCTGTCTGTGTGGCCCGATGAAGCAGCAGTGGGGACAGGGACGGTGCCATTGCCACTCCTTCATCTTCTTCTGGCCTCCAGCTGCTGCCGCTTCCTCTTCCGGCCAGGGCACACGCAAATACCTGGATCTGTGCAGCAGGGGTGTGTGGCCTGCGCGACTCTGTGCAGGCCACGCCGCCTGCTGCACGGACCCTGGTGTCTGCATGTGCCCCGACCGGAAGAAGAAGTGGCAGCAGCTGGAGGCCAGAAGAAGATGGAGTAGCGGGCGCTGTCTCCGTCCCTGTCGCTGCCAGAAGAGACAGCGATAGCAGCGGGGGAGACGGGGACAAAGCCCATTGCTCCTCCATTTTCTTCTGGCCTCCCGCAGTGTGGCAGGCAGCCCGGTCAGCAATGCGGGAGCGCCAATGAGTTTACTTTTTGTTTTTTGTTTTTTTTGTTTTTTTTTACATACGCCTGATAAGACGTACTTTTGGGGAAAAAAATAAATGAGTCTTATAGGGTGAAAAATATGGTATATTTTTAATAAAATCATATTGTATTTGAAATCCCTGTTTCTCCCGGTTACAACGGTACCACATTTGTATTGGTAGACACCCTTTCCTGCCCAGGAGACTTCCTCAGACTTCTCCAAACTAAAACAGCGCTTTAGGAGATTTTCAGATAAAATACAACTGCTATGTGCACCTTGCAGTCTTTCAAGAAAAGCAGAGCTTTAAACTCGAACTGTTTGCACAAGCATAGCTTTTGGTTAATGTTTGTGTTTAATTCTTTTTTGCTTTTTTGTTAATTTCTGTGTCACTTTATTTGGACCATATTTATATATGGTATTAATTGATATCCACCAGTAGAGGGCTCCCTCATCCCGGTTTCTCTAATTTTTAACTGTTTGTTTATGTATGTTGCATTCATTTAAAGTGGACCAACACCCAGGATTTTGACTATCCTGGGTTTTGGTCCACTTCGGTGGGGCAACCCGATCGGGGGTGCCCCGCTGTGTGAAACCCCCCAGAAAGCCCCAAAACTCACCTATCCCCGCTCCCACATGACCGCTGCAGCCAATCCCCGCCGCCGGACAAGCGAGGTCCGTCGCCGGACAAGCGAGCGTGCCCGCCGCCGCCTCCCGCACGTCACTCTTATAGGGAGTGCGCCCGCCCCGGCCATTCACAAACGACCGGCACGGGTGCGCGCCCTGCTAGAGGGATGCATGAGCGGCGGCTCGCGCATCTGCCGCTGGATCGAGGAGCAGGTAGGGATTTCAGGGCTTTCTGGGGGGTTTCACACAGCGGGGCACCCTCGATCGGGGTGCCCCGCAGGCTTATAGATTCCCGGGCAGATCAGCATCGGGTGTTGGTCCACTTTAATAAATATATACGTGTTTGACTATTTTACATCTCAACTCAACTTTACTTTGGTGCAGTCTGTTAAAGTGGACCAAAACCCAGAATTTGGACTATCCTGTGTTTTGGTCCTTGCCTCTGGGGCACCCCGATCGGGGATGCCTCACTGTGTGAAACGACCCAGATCGCCCAGCCTCACTCACCCTTCCCCATCCTACAGCGCATGTGCAGCCTCTTGTCCAGTCGACCAGTGGTGGCCACATCCCCCACTCCCCTTTAACAGGGAGAGTGCCCACGCCGGCCATTCACAAATGCCTGGCGCGTGCATGTGCCCTGCTAAAGGGATAGCGGGAATGCAGGCCACTGTTCGCACATGTGCCTTTGGACATTTCCAGGCGACCTTGGAGGCTTTACACAGCGGGGCATCCCGAATCTGGATGCCTCGGGGGTGAGCAAGTATGCCTGCCCTGGAGTCTAATGGACTCCAGGGTGGGTTTTGGTTCACTTTAAGGTCAGTTTACCTGTCCAGACTTGTCGAGTTTGTTTGGTATTTTGACCTTGATAAGTTAGTATTCTTTTGCAGTAGTGCGACTCTTTTGTCCTTTGTTAAAGCATGTGCGTAACAGTAATTTTACTTGAAAATTTCAGCTCTGCAGACAAAGCATGCAACTTGCACCTTTTCAACAAAAACAACCTTTTCCTAGTGTCCTGTTCAGGTCGCTCCATTTCTTACATGTGGGTATTCGCGCACAGTTACTGCAAGACAAAAAAGCTGTGACTCCTCCCGGCCCCCTATAAAAGGCAGGTGTCTCAATAGAATCCCCAGTGTTCGCTTGCAATATTACTGCGAAGACGTCTGGATACTCTCTCTGGAATATCGCAGCTGAGCGGGGCATCCCAAGCCTGACGGCCGCTGCACTCCTATTCCCACTGTCTCCATGGACCCAAGTTGTCTCCCAGCCTTGGCTGTACGGGTCAGGTGAAGGTAGGAGAACGCCAGGGTCAGGCGTTCGCAGAGCTAGGCTCTGGGGCCTTAGACCCTCTCCTGAAGGGTGACTGGCCATAGGCATTGGTGAGCCTATTTGGGGAGGGGAGGAACCACCTGAGCCCTTTTGATGTGTATCCCACAGCTTTATTATTTCTCTGTATTGTATGTGCGGTGCTTTTACTTTCTATACTTTCCCCCCTTGATCCTTGACATCTCCCTTCTCCCCTCCATCTTGGCTGAAAATGTGAGGGGGGGGACAGGAGCGGCTCTTCGTGAGGCCGCGACCTCGGAGTGATGCGGAGCGCGCCGCGCAGAGGGGAGAGAGCCCCCACCATTTTGTTACTGGGCGCTGATCTCTGGTGGGGATCTTCGCACCACTGTCGGGGGCGGGGACGCTCGATGACGCGTTCTGCGTCACAGCAGTGTGCCTCACCCCTCGAGGTACGATGTCCGGCGCCATTTCCCCCGCCCGCCGGAGGTCTCTTGTGGCCTTCGAGGGGAAAGAGAGGGGGGAGAGCCGCATGCGCTGGTTTGCCTCTTCGCCGGCTGCCTCCCCCGCATATCTTTGCTGGCTGGATGTCTTTTCATCATTAGGTCCTGGCCTGTGCCAGTCCTCTAAGGCTTTGGGCTGCCTGACGCTCCGCTTTGGTCCCCGGACGTCCTCCCTACTCAGGCCGTGTCCCTCTTTTTTTTGCATTCTACTTTTCATGTGTGCATGCGCTGTGGCGCCTTATGGTTTAGGGGCATTGTCAGCTGTGGGTTGTGGTTCCTCCTGGTCTCCTAAACCCCCCTCCCCCTTCCCCCTCAACTCCCGCACTTCTTCTGAGGGATCACAGGAGGGACTAATTTGGGAATCATTAGGTTGGGGCCGTTAGCTCCTGTTAACCTGCATTAAGTTGCCATAATCACCAAATGGAGGCTTCTGGGGATAGAGAGCTAGGGGCCCTTTGGGGCAAGTTATGCTCTGCCTCATGCGTAGTACCTGTCCTCTAGCGGACTCAGCGGGGTGATAAACGTGTGGATATGTTGGGTTACCTTGACAACACATGTCCTTCTGCTATAAAAAATGTCTTCTGGAAGAAAGGATATGCTGAGAGAACTTGGAAATCTATGCCTTGCTTCAGATGGCGGTTATGTTCCTTGCTTTGGACTAGGATAGGGCGGCGTCTCTGCCCCCAGCCCTACTTACCTGTAGCCTCGCCAACTCCCCCGCGCCTGCATTAGCTCCCAGTGAGGGAGAAGCCAGCAGAGGGTCCCACTCAGATGGTGCTACAGGTGACCAGACTGGAGAGACAGTGATTTTGCAGGGCTACTGGGAAGACCTTGAGCAGAAGCAGCACATTGAGCCAGGTTGCTTGATTTTTGCCTACGACTGCAAGCATTTTGGCGGTCGGGACTCCATGGAGGGGGGGAGTGTTGATGTCTACGTTCCTCAGGGGATTGGTCGGGTGGCTATGACAGCGACCTTGCTGCTTCCTCGGACGAGGAGATGTGGCTCCCCAATGTCACGGAAAGGTTGTTATCTTTAATGTTTGTGACTGGCATATTGTATCCCCTAAGGCGGCTAAAAAGGGAGCAGGGGGATATATTTCGCCTTGAGAGGCAGCGGCTTGCTTCCCCCGAGCAGGTCCACTTTGCCATATTGGTGTTCAAGGAGGGGTAAAGGCATAATGATTTGCCGTCCGCGCCTGAGGGCCTGGTCAGACAATATTCCTTCTCTGCGGAGTTGGTTCGCCTCCGGACCGTCAACCCCCCCCCCCCCCCCCGAGGTGGATTCCCTTGTGGGGATTATTTAACACTACGGTCATGCGTCACACAATATGCTCCTTGCGCGACCCTGCTGACAGGCCCATGGATCTGCTAGCTCGTCATGCTTTCACCTTGTGGGTGCTGATCTTCGCCCTGTTGGTGTCGCGGCTATTGTCTCCTTTGTCATCAGGAAGGAGGTGGTACAAATTGTTGCTATTGCCAAATCTCGCTAGCGGGCGGAGGAGTATAAGGATCTCTTTGCCTGCGGGCCCCTTGGCTTTTGCGGTCTCAGCTATGGATGATAGTGTCCGCCTTTGCGCCAGGGCCTCGGCCCTACTTGCCGCACTTCGTCGTTCACTTGGCTGCGACAGTGGTCAGCTGACGCGGCGGGCAAGATATTTTTCACTTGTTTCCCCCTTTTGGTGCTCATGCTTTTCGGGGAGCGTCCGGATCTCCTGACTAGGGATGGGAGACTCCCTCGGTGACGGAGGCCCGCGCGGCCCTTTCAGGGTTCTTCTGCCTACCGCTCCCTTCGAGGAGGAGGAGGCTCTTCCTTTTCAGGTGACCGCAGAGAGTCCTGGGGATCCATTCCCTCTGGGGAACTATCTCCAAGCTCCCTCCAATTCTTCTCAGGCTGAGGGGGCGCCCTCACCCATCCGGGGGGGGGGGGGGGCGGCTTCCATTATTTGCTCATGTCTGGAAGCAGCACGTCTCGGATCGGTTATTCGGGAGGTGGTGTCCTCCAGTTAGAAATTAGAGCTGGCAGCCTGGGCGCCCCCAATATTTCCTCAGTCGCAGATATCCCAGAACCTATTGATGGCGCATGGTCTTGAGGGGCCGTACAACACCTTCTGCTGGGTGTTGTGATTTGTCCTGTACCTCGTCATGGATGAGGCCGAAGGTTCCTTTTCAATCTGTTAGATGCCCAAGAAGGCTGGTACGCTGAGGCCTATCTTGGACCCAAAGGACCTCTGCAAGTTTAGTCAGGCTTTTCCGCATGGAGTCCTTATGACTCGCCGAGAGCTTACTTGTGGTCTGGCGAGTTCAGGTCCACGGTGGACATCAGGGTTGCTTATATGCACATTCCGATTCTCCAGGGGCATCAGAGGTTCCTGAGGTTTGCGCTGGAGGATCAGCATTACCAGTTGTAGCGCTGCCGTTCGGGATATCCTCAGCCCTCCTGGTGTTCACCAAGGTGCTGGCGGGCGTCATGGCTCTTTTGAGTTACCGGGACTTTAGTGTTCTGCCTTATCTGGACAATTTGCTGATTGCGGCTCAATTTCTTCAGCAGGCCAAGAGCGATACCCGGACTCATTTTCTCAGGTCGTCTGTCACTCCGTTGTTAGCCACGTTGCGGGTCAAGGTTTTTTCCTGCTCCAACAGAAGGTGGCGGACCTCCAGTTGCAGGTGCAGGCCTGACTGTCTTGTCAGCGGCCTTCGATCCACCTGGGGATGAAACTGGTGGGTCTGCTGGTGTCTTGCCTTGAGACAGTATCCTTTGCTCAGTTCCACTCGATACCTCTTCAATTGATTCTCTTGACTGTGGGGACCGGACGCAGGAGTCCCTGGCTCGGGAATTTTCTCTGTTCCCCCGGACCAGACGGTCCCTCTCGTGGTGTTTGGACTCCAGAAATCTGTTGGTGGGCAAGTCCTTTTGACTTCTCGTTGGGAGATCGTTATCATGGACGCCAGTCTGTCCGGCTGGTGAAGTTCTTGGCAGACGCTGAAATTCCAGGGCCAGTGGGGTCCACTGGAGGCCCACTTATTCATATATCTCCTGGTGCTGGGAGCTATCAGGTTGGTCCTTCTTTTGTTGACTCCCCATTTGCAGGGTCGGGCGTTCCAGACGGCTGTCGCTTAGTTCTATCATCAGGGCGGGACTCAGATCGAGCGAGTTCTCCAGGTGGTGTCCCGGATCCTGTTTGGGCGGAGGAGAATTTTCCCTCATCCTGGCGGTTTACATTCCCTGGGTGGAGAATCAGGAGGCAGACTACCTTAGCAGGGGGGGGGCCTCCCGCCTGGGGTAATGGTCTCTAGGCATCTAGATCTTTCTCACCCTGTGTCTCCGCTGGGGTCAGCCAGAGGTGGATCTGTTTGCCGCGGATGCTCTTTCATATCTTTGCTCGAAGTTCGGGTTCCTTTATTTTTTCCCTCCGTTTACGCTCTTGGTCCGTGTGCTCCGCACACAGGTTTGCTGCGTCACTTCAATTTACAGACGCTGGCTTGACGGCTGGCTGTTGAAACCTCCATCCTTATGGAAAAGGGGCTGTCTGCCACGGTTGTGCGTCCCATGTTACAGACTCGGAAGAAATCTTCTTCAATTATATATTACAGAGGATGGCGTGCCTACATTGCCTGGTGTGAGTCTAGGAGCCTCTCTTGTCGCTATTTCTCTAGTAGGATTTTGAAGTTTCTACAACTTGGCTTGGACTTGGATATCCAACGAAGTACCCTCAAGGGTCAGGTTTCGCCCTTGGTCTTCTTTTTCGAAGGACTTTTACTCTATCATAGTCTGATCGAGACTCTTTACCAAGGAGTTATTCATATTTTTCCACCAAGTAAGCCTGTACTACTGGTGTGGGACTTGCATTGGTGCTTTCGGCTCTCCAGGGTCCCTGCTTGAGCCCTTGGGTGAGGCTGTTTTTTGTCTGTTTGATTCTAACGGTGGTGTCTTTTGGTAGCGATCTGGCTGTGCCTTATATGAAGTCTCCTTACTTTGAGCGGCATCTGGATTTGGTGGGGTTTCGCTTTAAACCTGATTTTTTATCTAAGGTTTTTTTCTCATTTCTCCTTAATAAGGACTTTAGGCTCGATTCAGAGAGACAAGAAAAAACTTTCGTTTTAGTGCCGATCTCTTTTTTTTTTTTTTAAATGTTTCCATTCTTGTATGAGTGTGTGAGCGATTCTATGCATGCATTGCAAGCCTTCTGTAAAGTTTCCGTCCGTTTGTACGGCAGATTACGAATACGAGGATGTCATTTTCCAGCGTGACTCTTCCGTTTCATTTTCACATGTTACAACGTAGGCTTTCGTTTTTGCCCTTTTCCCATCGTATCCTCCCACGAATCCTTTACGTTTCCCGATAGATTCTGTTTCCCTTTTTCAATAAATAATCGTCCAGACGGAAATCCTTACGGTCTTGCACCTGCGCACTACAAACTTAACTCATTAAAGTGCTCGCCTACATATTTGCCACCCTCACTTCTACTACAATGTTTAGCTAAATCACTTAGCGCTATCCTCCATCTTCCCTTTTGGATCCTTAAAGCTCACCCAAACCACTTCGCGGTTAGGTTCTTCTTCCATTTTAGCCCCCTAAAACTTACCCAAATCACTTCTCGGCCATGTGAATATTCATCTTTAAATATTTCTGGACCCATTAGTTTTGTGTTAATGTATTTTGTAAATGAAATGACACTGAAACATTTGTTTTTTTATTCCATCATAAAATATAAAATCTTAAAAAATTTAGAAAATTTCAAATTTTTACAACTATAAAAAACTAAATACATAGTAATGGCAGGCCACAGAACATTATTCTTCATCTGTGGTCCCCAGCGAGTCGCGCAGCTCCTGCATCTCACCCACCAACTGAAGGACCCTGACACTCAGTTGTGCCACTCTGGCACGTGTGGTCCCTGTTAAGAAACGTAAATTAAAATATTGGTATAACCTTGTTGGGGTCATACTGCAGTGCCCCCCCCCCGTATGGTCCAAACACCTAAATCTGGACTTCAAAAGCCAGAGGGCCCTCGCCACCACGGCCCGGGTTTGGCATAGTGCCCGATTAGAGAACCCCTGGCCTGCATTCTGCAGGCAAAGAACGGGCATCAGTAGCAAGGGCAGGAGTGGATATCCAGAATCCCCTGAAAGAATTTAAAAATACTAACATAAAATACACATTCTAAGCTACAATATTGTTTAACATGTCATCAAGGGCTAAAAACAGCCATAGGTTAAGACATGAGTCATCAACTATATTCATTGCCATACAGTGAAAATGGATTGATGGAATGTGAGCAAACTTACCCAGGAGCCATCCACCAGATAATTCTCCTGACTCAAACTGACGAAATAAGCCGGAGCTCTGCAATATATAAGCATCATGGGACGACCCTGGATGCCCTGCAAGAACACTGAGGAATCGCATAGCTGGACCAAACACTGCTTGTATGTTGTGCGAGTGGCACATCTTGCGGTTCCTGCAACCAAATATAAAATAATGACACAAAGCAAAGGTAACCGACTAAAACAATAACTCCTACAACAAATTAAGATTCCAGTCCAACAATCCAAATATAATTCACAAAGGACATAAGTATAAAAAAAATTGCAATTATATGGATGTGTGGGAAAATAAAGGTTTACATGCTAAGGACAGAGCCTTTAAATACTTCCTGGTTGCAACAGAATTCTTCAGGAAATCCTATTCTCTCTTTTTTCCCACTGAAGGATCTAGGAAGGGCTTGCCTTCAGCCAAATTCACTCTCCGTAGGTGGTTCGGACAGGCGGTGGTGCCTGCGTACTCTGCAGGGGGAAGGAATCCTCCTTTTGTGTCACTGCTCTTTCTACTAGAGCTTTTCATGTCTCCCGGACCTTTCAGCTCCAGGTCTCTGTTGTAGCGGCCGCTACTTGGTCTTCTGTTTGTACCCTTACTAGGTTTTATGGTGTTGAAGTTAGGGCCTCAGCTGTTGCTGTTTTTGGCCGTAAGGTGCTTCAGGCGGTAGTGTCTTGAACTACGTGCTGTTGCTTACTGGGGATCCCACCCTTCTTTTGGACACTGCTTTTGGATGTCCCACATGTAAGAAATGGAGCGACCTGAACAGGACACTAGGAAAAATACAATTCTGTGAGTACTCACCTGTAGAATTGATTTTGATGGTGTCCTGTTCAGGTCGCTCCATCCCACCCTTGCTCTGTTATCCTCTTTTGCCTGTTATGGTGATACCTGTTGTATTTGGCCTTTTTCTTGAGAGAGTACATGCTGAAGCTATGTGATGTAACATGGTTTCTTGGCCTCCCGGCCTGTCTCATTTTTACTGCTGTTTAACCACTGGGGATTCTATTGAGACACCTGCCTTTTATAGGGGGCTGGGAGGAGTCACAGCTTTTTTGTCTTGCAGTAACTGTGCGCCATCTGGTGGCAAATACCCACATGTAAGAAATGGAGCGACCTGAACAGGACACCATCAAAATCAATTCTACAGGTGAGTACTCACAGAATTGTATTTTTACATTAGGAATACCCCCCACAAACCATATATACCCTGAAGGAATACACTTTAACTTTTTTGGCATACCCAGCTTGTTGTACTGTGCTCATCTTTATGGAAGTAATCTCTCAAAGAATTCTTTGGTTGCACAGGGGTGCCCTAAAAAAATGTATAAAAAAGCAAAATAAAAAACACATTTGTCCTAAAATGTCAATAAGAAAAGAAGAAAAAACAAGCTAAATCATAAAGTGCAAGGTCCCTGAACAGAACAATACCCAACATGGCTGGACGTGTGAGCAGTGTGCATGGGATGCGGCCAGCTGGCTGCACCTTGTCACAGCGGCACTTGTCTTGTAGATTAAGCGGTGGACACATTTTTGGTTTTCCATTGGCATTAAAACGCATCTTTTTAGGGTAGTCTACCACATCCCCTAATCTGACACTTCCTCTTCTGGGAGCAAAAACACAATAAATGCTTTGTGCCATTGTTCAGCCATCTTAGCAATAAATTAGAGTATATCCAATCTGTATGGGCAAGCCACAAGCTGTTTTAGTGCCATTTGGGTGCAAAGGGTGTGGTGCGTAGTGTTTGATAATGGATCGGGCTCAGAAATATAATGTAGAAGTTGGGTTAGAGAAGAAGAGGTAGATTAGGGGACATGGTAGGCTACCCAAAAAAGATGCATTTTAATGGAGCACATAAAATTATTGATATATTAAATTAATCCAATTGTTGGGGGAAGGACATGGAATTGGTGCAGCTCGGGTCCAGCCATCTTAGAAATAAATAGGCATATTCAGTATATGTATAGGCCACTCACAAGCTGATTTAGGTCTTTTTAGGTGCAAAGGGGGTGGTGCATAGAGTTTGATAATTTATCGAGTTAAGGAAAATACAGTATAAGGATGGTTTATAGAAGAAGAGTAGATTAGGGGATGTAGTAGGCTACCCTAAAAAGATACATTTTAAAGAAGTGTCTAAAATTCTTTATTTATTGAATCAATCTTATTGTTGGCTGTGGGGCATTCCAGGGAATAGGTGCAGCTACATTGAGGGATTACTTCCAGAAAACTGCACCCATGTCAACAAGCCTGGTACACCTAGAAAGCCTGAGGTGTATACTTCTAGGGAATATATAGTTTGTCGGGGGTATTTCAAATGTAAAGGGTTGTTTTTCTTGAAAAACTGCAAGGTGCGCATATTGCATAGCATAGCATAGTTGTATTTTATCTGAAAATCTCCTAAAGCGCTGTTTCAGTTTGGGGGAGTCTCCTGGGCAGGAAAGGGTGTCTACCATTACATATGTGGTACCGCTGTAACATATATCACTCAAACATATTGAGAATACACTTAGAAAATGACAAACAAGACATTTCAAGCCCAGGCTCTGCTGAAAAAAACAATATATAATTTTCCTGGGAAATCCCCTCAAAAATCACAGTTGAACATGGGGAGAGCAAAATAATGCAAAATGGTCTGGCAACAAAGGGTGACAAAATCTCAAGGTAGGCTGGCTGTTAAAGGGTTAAAAGTATCTAGCAGGTGCCTTGACTTCACCTTTAGGACCACCTGATGTACTCTATACATTTGACTTGTGTGGTTTACAAATGTGCGATGCCAGCCTAAATGGCCATAGGTCAAATTTAGAGAAAGTTTAAATGTAAAATTCCCCAAAAGCGTGTATCCCTGATGTCAGTAACTTTCAGTTATTGAGAAATTTCACAATAATACTTAAGACCAGCCATGTTTTGCATAATCTGAGTTTACTAACCACAAAGTTTCCTGTCTAGCGTATGTACATAGGCAGCATCTTGATTGCCAGTGACTGATGGCCATTAACCGGTATTAACCCTGAGTGTTGGGAAGGCAATCTGATGGTAAAATGGCCTTGTAGTGTAAGTTCCCTAGGTGACTAAATTCTAGGGGGTTTATTCATCAAGGGATAGCAGCAGGTAGTGCCTCGTAGCGGCAGGCAGCGTCTGGTGAACGTAGGGTGCTGTACACAATACCACATTTATGAAAGGGATTCTGGTGAGCGACTCTTAACAGTGCCATGTAGCGTGCGATTCATCATTACAGGTGGCTCAGCGTATAGCGCCGGCGCTCTAGCTTCCAGAGCGCCAGGTATTACCTATCATGGACGTTCCTTTTCTTCTGTTTAAACAGGGTTTTTTGTTTTTAATTTTTTTTTTTCTTTCAAATAATTGTGTGACCTCTCCTGGCCTAGAAAAAGTCATTTTTGAAAACGTTTTAATTTTTTTATATTTTTATGCAGACTTGTCATTACAGGTCTGGCATTAAAGTATTAATGTCACAATGTTCCAACAATGTAATTCCATGTGTTTTCGCTTTGTTACTGGTGGATATGTGTTCAAAAACAAACTTTAATCACAGTGTCTGGCGCTCTATGCTATAGTGACCAGATCCAGAGCACCAACACTGTGTGTGTCTGCTTTTTTTTGTTGAATATGGTGTGAGTCGCTGAGAGTCGGTCACACTGAGCTGGCGCTACCTTTCGCTCGCTGCAGCGCTGTACTGGTATTAGAACGCCCAACATACATCTCATTAATCAATGGCGGGCAGGTAACTACAGCGACTGAGACGCTCTGTTACAACGCCCAATAGCCGATCACAGCCTATACTAGCGGTCGCTCTTAGCGCCTCTGTACAGATGCTCATCTGCCGATAGCTGGCGCTAGTAATGAATCAGCCAGCCCTTCATATTAAGTTATCCATATAACTTTGTGGCCTGTGGACAGAACAGCTAGGCTGGGGATGGGAGGGCGCATCAGACTAGAGGGAAGCAGGGGATGCGGCCAGCATGCTTATCACATCCGCAGGAATCGGCCAATTGGCAATCTCTAATAGCTGGGCATTGCTACAGCGGTGTAAAAAGTTTTTTTTTTTTTTTTCAAACCGAGCTGCCATTGAGCAAGCAGCATGGGGAATTTTATGAGGTTTTGTCATCTTTAAAACATTTCTTTTTGTTCGATAAAAAATTACAATTCATTACAACTAGGTTACCAGCTCTTAGAGAGGAAATCTCCCTTCTGCACATATTTTCTCAAAAAAAAAAAAAACTTGCACATAAAAGCACCTGTTGAATTGGAGAGGGAAATCAGAAGGATAGAGAGAATGCATACTTTCACAGTGCTGAATCAAGCCTCTTATAATAATTATTCCATATGTTTGATCATTAACACTTTTCCCTCTTTACTCAGTAAACTATTATAATAATTAATTGCAAACATCTTACTGTATTGAATTTATTTACAATACACTAAACACACATTTTTTAAACTGTTAGAATCCTCCCATTAAATGAAATGAGTTTGCTTTTAGAACTAGCAGATATATTAGTGTGTTGTAAACAAACTGTATAGACAGTAAGACCATCCACAATTTTTTTTCAGATAATATGCGCAAAAGGGCGGTTTTCTCTCTTAGAGCTGGTAACCCAGCACTCAGGGGCTCAGGTTACAGGACCCTAAGCCCTTTGGTATGGGTCAGTTGTTCTTCCAGGGGCACTCCTCATGCGGGCTCATCCACACCCTGATTCCTTCTGGCTCTGGGAGGGGGTACACCATTTCTTTTTTAATTTTAAACAAATAAAAAATAAAAAAACCCTCATGCAAGCAGAAAGGAAGTCTATGAACATTGAACAACAGTTTTTGGAGCCTTGGCCATGAGTCATCTTTCTTTTTAGAGGGAGCTTGGTACTTTGTATCTGCAGGAGGAACATGTAAAATCCCAAAGTAAATGTTTCCTAAGTACATTCCATGAAAAAACAAAAAACAAACAAATCCTTGGTTATCCATGACCCTCTTGCCCAAAGTAAAGCCAAGCCAACCCTCCCTCCCTCCCTCCCTCCCTCCCTCCCGGGGCTCAGGGGAGGAAGCTTTCTGGGAAAGGTGAGTAGTGCACTTTGGATTTGGCCACAGAGGACCTCAGGGGCAAAGCCTTACCCTCTTTCTCATTGCCCTTATCATCCCAATCTGTGGGGGGTGTTCGGGATCTCAGGGCTCAAGGGTGGCACCCAGGAACAGTCTGTTCCTGCAACATATCTGCCTTGGCCATAGATCCACCTGAGGAACTCTCAGTCAGCACCACCATATTTTGGGTAAGTAGACTAGATGTAAGTAGGAACATGCATATATCTTCTAACAGTTACCCTTCTACTGACCTAATTCCTGCATGTCTTTTCAGGACTTCTCCAGGTACCCAACAACACCTCACCAGGGGCAGTGAAACCGAAGTCGTCCCAACTGATCCCAATTTCCCTGAAACTTCTTACTGTGCCCCTACTCCTGTTCCTCCACCCCCAGTCCTAGGTTTAATAAACATTGATCCTTGGTTCTACCTGCAAACAAACAAACAAACAAACAAAGGATCTTTTGTTTTTCATTACACCCCCATCCCACAGCAGCCTGAAAGAGTTCCTGCACCCACCATCCAAATGGTGGGACCCAGCCATCATAATATAGGTTATTGGGGCTCAGACACAATATAGGCTGTATAGAGATTGGGTCCCTTTATAACCTATATGCAGCGGCTGGGGCCTTACTGTAGTTTTACCTGGACCTCTGTCCCCAAGGCAGCAAGGCTTACCGTCTTATGGCCATAAAGGAACCTGAAAATCAGACTAGGGATCTATCTATCGCATTATAGGTTATGAGCAATATACGCTTCATAGAGTCTGGGCTCCTCTTTAACCTATGCGTGATAGATTGGCCCCTAGTTTGAGTTTAGCTTCAAAACAAACAAGTGTGGGGGAGGAGGGCAGACACGCTCATTTATCATCACTGCCAGCAGCAATAGTGTGGCAGCCTGTGGGTCTCCCCCGAGCTAGGCTTCTTTGGGGCCCCATACTGGAGTCTTGGGTCTCATGGAGTCTTGGGTCCCCTGCATTGATGGCTGCCCCCCTACATTGTAAACAGGTTGTTTGCCAGCAATTTTCAAGAGGGCAGGGAACCACTTTCAATAAACTTTGCTGGCAGACAACCTGTAAAGAGCAAGTGTAGAGAGTCAATCCTGAGTTATCCCTGGGGAAAAAAAAGAAGACAGCAACTCCCTTCACTGGAGTGAGCAAAAAAAAAACATTTTTTAAGGGTAAAGAAAGAGTAAGGTGAGTGTGTGGGAAGAGAGGAGGGGTGGTAGGACTGGTGGGGAGGGGAAGGGTGCAGGGGCAAGTGGCAGAGCAGCGGGTTCTTCTCAGGTGCCTTTTAGGGGTATCCATGGTAAATAGGTGTTTCAAGACAGAAGGGAAGGTAAGGTTAGGAGTTGCACAAGAGACAAAGGGAAAACGGCAGGTTTAGTCCCTTAGCACCTTATACCTAATTTTCTCAAGGGAAGAAAGGGGCCACTGGAGAATCACTTAGGGTAAGTCTATGCACTGCCCGAGCCACATTCATCAATGTGGTCCCTGGCAGTCCCCGGTCTGGTTTCCGAACTCCGAACATGGACTTCCGTGAGCAGTCCCTGCTTGTGTTCGGGCGCTTCGGGAAGCTCGCTGTTCAGTATTAACCCTTAACTTTACAGTCCAGGTTCACTCATCCCTAATTATGTGACATCTTTAAAAAAAATGATGTAACATGTTGTAAACTCATGCCGCAGTTTATAGACTGGTGCTACCAGTCTAATATGTCTCAGTGAAACACACAGCTCTCCACCCACATACCAATATAACTTTTTGGCATATCAAAAACAATTCCAACAGGTATTACCACATAAATACAACCACGCCTGCATTCGAATTTTCTAAAGTTGCACAAGTGTTTGTGTTAGTGTAACTGTGCCAGTCAAAACCTCCATTTTGGTTTTACCGATTGAGCTGTATTTCGGTCTCATTTGAAAGATATAACCATCATGTTACCAAGCTCTTGCTGTAAAGTGGTTTACCAAACCTTCTTTTTGACTATTTTGACTATCCTGTGTTTTGGTCCACTTCCCCGGGGCACCCCGATCGGAGTTGCCCCGCTATGTGAAACCCCCCAGATAGCTAGTTACAACTCACCTCACCCCGCTCCTGTGCTGCCACTCGTCCAGTCAGCGTGTTTGGAGCCGCTGAGCTATGCGCGTCAAAGCGGCGTCAAAGCTCAGTGGCTCTGAGCACGCTGGCAGCCGCATCTCGCGCTTCCCTCTGACAGGGACATTTTTGAATGGCCGGCGCGGGCACACGCCCTGCTAGAGAGAAGCGCGAGATGCGGCCACGGTCCTCGCATGCGCCGTTGGACCGGGATTCAGGTAAGGTTTGCGGGCGTCCTGGGGGGTTTCACACAGCAGATTTTGGATGCCCCGTGGGGAGGAATTGGATCTTATAGATTCCTGGGCCGATCAGGCAGGGTGTTGGTCTACTTTAAGCTTCAACATTTTTTAGGTAATTAAGGGAAGGGACAGTAATGTTTTTTTCTAGGATTTTGCTGTTTGCTGTTAGTGACCCCTTTGAAAAGCCTAATATCTTATATTGAAAATATTTTTTTCCAGGCACATGATAAAAAATCTTTACTGATCTTATTTCCCTGCAGCTGTTCCATTCTGTGGAAGTCTCAACTATTTTAGGGTTAGGGGTGAGGGTCCTGTCTGAACAGTGAGTCTAGGATTTGGGGTTCACTATAAAATTGAGATTTTTTAAGCAATGTTTGCTTTAGTCAAGACTATTTACTCCATTCATACACACAAATAGACTGTTCTGTATTTCATTACGTTTATTTTGTTGTCAAAGTTTTTCTATACTTTTCCTTTATATAAAAATAATTTTTAAAAATGTTTCCCATACAAATGCTCATTGGATAATAAAGCCTGTCACCCTGTTACAATTACAGAGTATTTATATGCTATGATTCCCCACACATATGTTTAGATGTCTTGTTATATTATCGAGGTACACAATTCAATTTTGTACTAAAAATATCCTAAAATTACAAAAAAAAATTGATCATTAGGTTGCAGGAGAATGATGTGAAACGTCAGCATATAAAGGGTTTATTTAAGAAGCTCTAGTGCCAAGAAGTGCCAGATGAACATTGGGTGAATTTCAAGTCCCAGTGCAAATGGTGTAGGTATCAAGTGAAAAATCGATAGCGCCTCACCCTGCACTGTGTGGCCTTATCCTATACATCCCAATGGGCTGGGATGGTTGTAATTTTTTTGGCCACTTTTGTTCATTTTATTTTTTTTTTTTGGGGGGGGGGGGTTGGTGCATGTGTCACGGGATTTCTGTGCTGTTTGTAACTGATTTTGAATGCATTTCTTACACGTGTGTTGCACTGCAAACTTGTGATTTGGGCCATGCAGATCCTGTGTCATGCCTTTCACGTGTCATGCACTTCCCAGTGTTTTTTTTTTTGGCCTGCCACCTCCTTAAAAAAAATGGGGATTGCAACAGGCGCAGTGTGTCTGGAATCCCCTATTTACATTGTCCATATGGAGGCTGAGGGGTTTATTCATCAATGGATATTGCCAGGTAATGCCTCGTAGTGCCAGGTAGTGCCTCGTAGCTGGTGAACGCTGGGCTCTGTACGCAATACCACATTTCTGAAGGCGATTCTGGTGAGCGACTCTAACAGCGCCATGTAGCATCTGATTCATCATTACAGGCGGCTCAGCGTATAGCCAAAGTACAAAGTAATGGTCAGCTCTACCTGTGCAATACTCCGATCCCAGTTGTGATGGGGAAGCTCATCCGGCATGGCCACGAGCGCTCACCTCGTATCCAATTCCACACAAGAAGTCAAAGCCAGCGTGCAGCGTAAAAACATCCACGATTTTATTTTCAAATCATTAAAATCCATCCATGATCAAAACATCAGTGAGAAAAGGAACATCAAGATTGCATGTGTAGTCTCCTTGCCTACGCGTTTCGGACGTCAGTTCTTACTCATGACATGGAGAAATAAGTCTAATCAGACATTTAAATATCAGTATTCAGTAAACTGCACATGCGCTAAGCTCAGCGTATAGCGCCGGCACTCTAGCTTCCAGAGTGCCAGGTATTACCTGTCCCTCTCCCATACATTTCAATGGACGTTCCTTTTCTTCTGTTTAAACAGGTTTTTTTTTTCTCTCATATAATTGTGTGACCTCTCCTGGCCTAGAAAAAATCATTTTTCAAAACTTTTTAGATTTTTTATATTTTTATGCAGAATTGTCATTATAGGTCTGGCATTAAAGTATTAATGTCACAATGTTACAACAATATCATTCCATGTGTTTTTGCTTTGTTACAGGTGGATATGTGTTCAAAAACAGACTTTAATCACACAGCGTCTGGCACTCTATGTTATAGCGACCAGATCCAGAGCACCGACGCTCTGTGTGTGTCTGTTTTTTTTGTTGAATATAGTGTGAGTCACTGAGAGTCGGTTGCACTAAGCTGCCGCTACCTTTCGCTCCCTGCAACGCTGTACTGGTGTTAGAAAGTCCAACATACAGCTCATTCATCAATGCCGGCCAGGTTACTAGAGTGACTGAGAAGCTCTGTTACAGCGCCCGATAGCCGATCACAGCATCTGCTAGCGGTCGCTCTAAGCGCTGCTATACAGATGCTCACCTGACGATACCTGGCGCTAGTAATAAATCAGCCTCTTTGTTTCTTTAAAATGAATTCTGAACTTTAACAGCCGGCACTAGGGGTCACTAGCGCATAGGCTTTGATAAGTCCTGTGCTGTGCACCGGCTGGGAGGAAGCGAAGGCAGAGAGCTGCTTGTCTCCAGGTAGCTCTGCAAATCTGGCGCAGAGAGTGTCTGGCAAGAGGGGCTCATCTAGCACCCTCCAGTCAAAAAAGTAAATAGGGCTTTGTTCATTTGATTTCGATTTAGTAAAACCCATATGAGGGTGTGGGTCAGCTGTGGATATGTGAATCAGTTATATGCGTTATTACTTGTGTGGGAATTTCATGCCATTAAAATGACTGGTAATGAAATTAATGAGGTTTCAGCAGTTGCTGAACCGGTAGGACAATTCCTGTTAGAAGGCTGGGCAAGTATTTACATGAGACTACTTAAAGCACATATATAGGCTTCTACACCCAAACCAGGTATCACGGAAGAGAATCCTTTTCCTACCAGACGAACAGACGCTGCAGGAAGCATGAAAGTACTGAGGTAGGTGTCTAGCTGCTCAGCTTTCATTCTTGAGCTTTGCACACTTTCAGTAATTACACCATACAGAAAACAATGGTCCCTAAGTGACACCCTGGTTTGGGGTGCTTCACAGTGTGAATCCCAAACCACTGAACAGTGTTGTCAGGGAGGATTCTGGTTCACAGGGACAATACACTGACTCAATCCATCCCCCTCATTCCATGGGTGAGCCCTGCATGAGAAAGATACTCACCCTTTCCTAGAAGAGCTCCATGCACTGTGAAGCAGGGGCCACTGACTTTGTTGCAGTGTGCAGCTATTTGTTGCCCCCCCTATCATACAGAATTCCATGGCCAATTTTGTCAATCTAAGGATCTTTAGCTGGAGGGGAATTGCAAATCTGAATCCACCATGGGAGATGGTTAAAGTGGACCAAAACCCAGAATCTCGGATGCCTTGCTGATGTGAAACCACACAGGTCCAGTAAAACTCACCTCTCCCTGGTCCTACGGCGAATGTGCAGGCTCTTCTCCAATCAGCATGTTCGGCTGCACTCATCAATATTGGCTAAAACTTAGCTAAGGGCCGAATCTAGAGGAAGGGAGCTGAGCAGGGCTGAGCGGAGCCGAGCACGCCGGCGGCAGCATCCCCGATTGCCTCTAACAGGGTAAATGCTTGTGCCAGCCATTCACAAATGCCTGCCACGTGCCATGCTTAGGGTATAGCTGACAGTGGGCACGCCTAGCGCATGTACCGTTGGATCGGGGAAAAGGTAGGTTTTTTAGGAGACTTGGGGGTTTCACACAGCAGGACATCCAGATTTGGGATGGCCGGGAGGTGGGAATCAGATAGCTCTATAATCTTATAGATTCCAGGGCCATCAACCGTGGGTTTTGGTCCACTTTAAAAGGGTCCTCAATTAATACCAGGGTCTCCCTGACATTCACAAATCAAATCTCTCAATCTTCCTACAGATTTATCTGTCTCTTTCCCCTTTCTCTTTCTCTCTCACTCAGAGCCTGAGATTTTTCAAGACCAGCACAAACAAGAAAAAAAACCCATAGCTGGCACAACCTACTGGACTTCTAGTTGCTTTAAAAAAAATCCAAATGTTTGGGCTGGTATTGGCATTTTTTAGAATCCGGGCTGCCCCTCTTGGGTTTCGTTCCACTGTATAGATTTTGCACTTGCTTTGCTGTTGACATGTTAATCACCAGTCTGAATTCTGAAAAAACTAGTTCAGCATTTTCCAACCAGTAAGTACATGAGATCACTAGAACACGGCAACACTGCTGACTCACCCAAATGGCAGTAATGGAATCCTGTAGACAGCTCCACATTCCTTGTGTGTGTCTGTGCTGGATGTTTTCTCTACTCCATGAGGCTTGGCAGATAGCTTACTCGATTGTTCTGGGATCACGTGGTTAAATTTCAAAAGCTTTATTTTGGTACAGAATCTTGTTACAGCAGACATGTACTTTCATTACAGCTGGAAACTTGTGGTGTAATCCATACAGCAACAACAGGTAAAAGAACTATAGCTGAAGAAGGTAGCAGCAGGTGTGCACTGCTTGGATGTCAGAGTAAAATGGCAGAAAGGGAGGGGAAGAAGGGAGGAGTTACTTGCATCAGAGCAAGACTAAGGGAGCCTGGAGGGGACAAGGGGAATTAAAGGCACAGTGCTGAGCCTATGTAAATAAACATATATTGAACTATTACCCCAGGTAAAATAAAATGCACGTCGTGGGACATGACAGATCTGTACCGCCAACCGATCATCCCCAATGTATACTATAGCCAAGCTTTATTTCCACAGTGTGTATTTTAACATCCAATATATTGTCCCTGAAATAATAATAAAATGCAAAGTTCTACTGACCTAGGTGATATACAGTCTTATTGTAATCTTTACATTTGCACTCATTGTGTTTCATTTTTCAACAGAGCAATGCCCTTCATCATGCTTCAAAGCGATTCTTGTCAAATGAGTGACTGTTATCCAGGTCCCATCATTACATACGCTACCCCGCCATACATATCCCTACGGGAGATGATAGGATTTCACCCACCTCCGGTGGTAAGACCACGACTATTGCTGGATATGACAAGAAAATTTGATGCAGAGGAAGGTAAAATAACATTTATACCTATTATGTGATGATACATATAACATGGTGGTTATGGGTTGGCTAAAGGATACCATTTTACACAAAAACAGAAAACTATGCCCACCCACCTTCCAAAGCATTTGTACCCAGAGCAGATATTCATTACTTACCTGGTCAATGTGCTCCCTGGCTTATAGCATCCTCCATGTTGGCTGTTCTAAGCTGGCCACAAATCTGGAAGAGTAGAGCTATGTTAACATCAAAGTGAATGGTGTGTGCACCTCCACTTGCTTTGTGCAGAGGGGGCGTGTCAAGTACTGCCTAGGAAATGTAACACGTGGCGCTCTTGAACCTAGAGCGCCGGCGCTATATGCTGAGCCGCCTCTAGTGATACATGTGACACTACATGTCGCTGTTACAGGCGCTCACCACATTTGCTTTCTTAAATGTGGTTTTGCGTACAGTGCCCGGCGTTCACCAGACTCTACCTGCCGCTACCTGGCAATACCTGGCGCTATCCTTTCTTGAATAACCCCCTTAGTCTAGTATAGATAAGGGTAGGAATAGAAACAGATGAACCATTTGCTGCCCGTCACTCCATAGTGGAGATTTAGGGGCTTATTCATCAAGGGATAGCGCCAGGTAGTGCCTTGTAGCAGCAGGCAGCGTCTGGTGAACGCCGGGCGCTGTACGCAAAACCACATTTATGAAGGCGATTCTGGTGAGTGACTATAACAGCGCCATGAAGCGTACGATTCATCATTACAGGCAGCTCAGCGTATAGCGTCGGCGCTCTAGCTTCCAGAGCGCCAGGTATTACCTGTCGCTACCTGTCGCTCTCCCATACATTTCAATGGACATTCCTTTTCTTCTGTTTAAACAGGGTTTTTTGTGTTTTATTGTTTTTTTTTCTCTCTCAAATAATTGTGTCACCTCTCCTGGCCTAGAAAGAGTCATTTTTGAAAACTTTTTTGATTTTTTATATTTTCATGCAGAATTGTTATTACAGGTCTGGCATTAAAGTATTATTGTCACAATGTTACAACAATGTAATTCCATGTGTTTTTGCTTTGTTACTGGTGGATATGTGTTCAAAAACAGACTTTAATCTCACAGAATCTGGCGCTCTATGCTACAGCGACCAGATCCAGAGCGCCTACTCTCTGTGAGTCTGTTTTTTTGTTGAATATCGTGTCGCTAAGAGTCGGTCGCAATGAGTTGGCGCTACCTTTCGCTCCCTGCAACACTGTTAGAACACCCAACATACATCCCATTCATCAACGCCGGCCAAGTTACTAAAGCGCGCGATAGCCGATCACAGCGTATACACAGCCGAGTGGTCGATTTTAGCACCTCTGTACAGATATTGTGTAATGTTTTGGATTAATTCTGTATGTAGAATTTGACCAGTCAGGTCATTCGGGCAGGCCAATGTCCCTCTCAGGCCCAGGGGCAGGTTAGCCAGCATTCCGTTCCCCCTACCCTAATAAAGAACAGGTTTTTCAAATCAGATTTGAGTGAGCAGACCATGGGAATATTCAAATCCAGTTTCTTTGGCTGGGGAATTCCAATACTTGCCCACTTGAGAGTCCAGCAAGACAGATCCACAAGTTTCCTGTGAGTGAAACTGGCCTGGACATCAAAGTGCTATCGGGGTATAAGGGAGGAGAAGGAGAGCTTGGGGGGAGGAGAGGAGGCCCTCAGGTAGGTGGCGGGGAGAGCAGAGAAAAGGAGGAAAGAAGGCTGCCAGCGGAAAGGTCTGCTTGCGGGTTCCCCTGTCAGGAGGGTAATTGTGTGAGTTGCTGGTCAGGTAATGTTCTTAATGTCGCCTTAATCATTGTATATGTGTATAACTCTAATCATAGTGTGTTGTATTTTGTTGTTTTGTCAGATTGGATTGCATTGTTATTTTACCTACAATATATCTCAACATTTGTCTCAGTGTCCTTTGAATTTACCGGATGTCCAAAGATTCTACAGTCTTTTGCGTGTATCCATTGTGTTTTCATTGGCCAGTTATCAATAATATTCATATATTTTTTGCCTATTTTAGTTGACCCAGGCAGGATATATATATATATATATATATATATATATATATATTCATATTTTAGTTATTACATTGAACTATAGAATGGGGAGTCTCACGTACCCCCAAAAAACTATCCCACAAGGAGTGGCACTACCACATATATATAGAAAATATATGAAATTTTATTGAAAATTAAATCTACAAAAGACATGAATACAATACTATTTAAAAAGCTCTAAAAAACATATACACGTGACAAAACCTATTCTCGCCTTGAAAAAGCGACGGGAGTGCGTCGCGCAACGCGTCGGCAGCGACGGAGGGGGAAACTCTGCTGGCCATGATGCTAGACATGTGAGAGATCTAGTTACTTGTTGGATGTCTGTTGCCTTTTTCCTACCTGGTTTGTCCTCATTACTTTTGATGGCACTTTGGCACTATAGCACTTTAGTTTTATGTTTGCACAATTGTATTATAATTAGATTATGTATATAGAGTATGCATCAGTGATTTAGCACTTTATTCAGATCAACCAGGTATGGGCAGGCTCAGGCATCGCCATTTAAATATCTTACTTATTTGAGGCAACTATTCATCAGCATTAGGGTGATTTTTGTTCCCCCTTTCCCCCCCTTATAGGTTTTGTCGTGTACATGTTTTTTAGAGCTTTTAAAATAGTATTGTATTCATGTCTTTTGTGGATTTAATTTTCAATAAAATTTCATGTATTTTCTATATATATGTGGTAGTGCCAATCATTGTGGGTTAGTTTTTTGGGGGTACGTGGGGCTCCCCATTCTATAGTTTTTTGTATTCACTGTTGTGTTGTTCATCTGTTACATTTATTGTCTCGCTGGTGCGGTCCCACACTCTTGTTTTTAGTTATTACATTGCTTAGGAGATTAAATTGTTTACAGAATTGGACGAGCCATTCAGGAGTAGAATTGTTTGTGAGCCAGACAAGGAGATATTGGTATTAATAGTTTACATGTGGACCTAACTGGATCAACTATGAAGGGAATATGATCGGGGAAATTACAGTTGTACTTTTTTTATATACAGTTGCCCTTTAAACCTAAAAAAAAAACTACCCTACCTATTTAACCTACCCCATAAAGTACTCTGTATCTATAATATTGTTATATTTTCCATACATGAGTTTCCAGTAAAAAAAAGTTTCCCACGAAGAAAAGACAGCTGCTGTTTCTGTGTCTCAGAGCAGCCCCTCCTCAAGGCAACATTCACAAATGACAAGACAAGATGAAAACATATCACCAGGGTGGGAGGGGCAGAATGCTGACACTTAAAGCAGACCAAAAGTAAAAAAAATGTTCAGTAAATTGCACCCTAAAGCCTCACTCTGGTATTCAGTGACATAAACTATTTGAAGGGGCCTGACTCCATGCAGATGTTGGAATAGCAGGCAGATTCTACGCTGTATAACTGCATGGCAGCGGCCATCTTGCCACATACATGAGTCCAGCTTATATAAAAACCCAATCCCACAGTCAGAATTGCCTCACATATCAGTGCAAATCTTCTTTATTTCTAGTAGAAAGACATCAGCTGTGATGACTCATCATAGAAAAAACATATAGAGTCCGCAGTGAAGAAACATTGTTGCAGGTTTCCCCTCACACACAATCTCTCTAGCAGCTGGTTATTCAGTGTGTGTGTTTATATAACATCCAAGAAAGAAATATTGCGGGTGGCACCAATGGTATATTTATTCAAATGATATGAGGTGCATTGCCCCTATAGGCAGCCCTGCAAAAGCACAATGAATACCCAAGAATGGGGGTATCCTCCACACCCCCCCCACAACAATAGGCCCCCGGGGACTAACAATTGCACTCTCAAAAGGTAAAAATGAATGGTCTTTATTTAAGGTAATCACATGTAAAAAGTACTTTAAAGTGGGCCAACACCCAGGGGTGATCGGCCCGGGAATCTATAACATTCCCGGGCCGATCACCTCACACACCGCGGGACATCCGAGATCGGGATGTCCCGCGGGGTGTAACCCCCCCAAAACCCCGAAAAATCCTTACCTCTCCAGCCGCTGCTTCCGCCGCCGCCGCCTCTCTCGCGCTCCTCTCGCGCTGAATGGCCGGCGCGGGCGCGCACACGTCAAGAGTGACGCGCGGGAGGCGGCGGCGGGCGTGATCCCTTGTCCGTCGACGGACGTCACTTGTCCGTCGGCGGGCATTGGACAGCGCACTCACGTGGGAGCGTGGAGAGGTGAGTTTTCAGGGTGTTTGGGGGGGTTTCAGGCAGCGGGGCACCCCAAATCGGGGTGCCCCGGGGAAGTGGACCAATACCCAGGATAGTCAAAATCCTGGGTGTTGGTCCACTTTAAAAACTACATTTTCCCAGTGCTGTTACAAGTCCAGCCACATGGGGGAGCCATCCTGCCAGGAACAGTATATTACAATGTGCAAAGACAAATGGTGATTAAATAAAATCCTAAAACATATCTATCTATTCAATAAAGTGCTATGTGCTAAAGCAAGTGTACATTACGGACCTCTAAACAACAATGGGCCAGTTAAAGCAATAAAGTGCAAGGTATTCAACAAGAGACAAACAACACAGATCCTCATTTATTCACCTGACAGGAGAGCCACCATGCAGCAAGCCCACGCGTTCCGAGCCCCAGGGGCTCTTTTTCAAGGTTGGGATAGTGAAATAAAGGTCATTATCCCAGCCTTGAAAAAGAGCCCCTGGGGCTCGGAACGCGTGGGCTTGCTGCATGGTGGCTCTCCTGTCAGGTGAATAAGTGAGGATCTGTGTTGTTTGTCTCTTGTTGAATACCTTGCACTTTATTGCTTTAACTAGGCCCATTGTTGTTTAGAGGTCCGTATCTTGATAATTGATGTACACTTGCTTTAGCACATAGCACTTTATTGAATAGATAGATATGTTTTAGGATTTTATTTAATCACCATTTGTCTTTGCACATTGTAATATACTGTTCCTGGCAGGATGGCTCCCCCATGTGGCTGGACTTGTACCAGCACTGGGAAAATGTAGTTTTTAAAGTACTTTTTACATGTGATTACCTTAAATAAAGACCATTCATTTTTACCTTTTGAGAGTGCAATTGTTAGTCCCCGGGGGCCTATTGTTGTGGGGGGTGTGTGGGGGATACCACCCATTCTTGGGTGTTTATATAACATAACACACAAGCTGACTGTGTTTCTGAGGCATTTATCTCTCTACTTGGTGTGAGATTCTGCTGGCACAGCTTTCCCCTCATGCTTATGTGTGTGACAAGATGGCTGCTCCCATGCAGTTCTACAGCAAATAATCGGCCTGTTATTCCAGAACATATCCAAGGGTTAAACCGGACCTTCACCATGATTTATTGAAAAGCCCAAACCCTTAAAAAACGATTCCCCAGCATCTAAAGTTAATATATTTTAAGTTTTTAGTCACTTACTTATTATTCTTTCCCCCACTGGGCTGCAACTCTGTTAAGGACTTTAGGATACCGGCACCACCATCTTGACTCAGAAGCATCACACTTACTGAGGAGAGTAGAGTGGGATAAAGTACATGCGGGAGGGTTATAGCTGTGCTTTGCTCAGACAGAGCATAGCTGGGGTCGGGAAAAAGTTCAGCAATCCCAGAATGCAGAGCAGCACAGTCAGAAGGCACTTCCTGTTTCCAGGCTGCCTGATGCCCCATGAGCCGCCATCTTAGATGTTTAAAGGCTCATAACATGCAGTAGATGCAGGTAGGATGATTTTTAATGTGAGCAATCTGTATGTACAGGGTGTGGGAAACATATAAGATAGGCTCTTATTCAGAGTGAAGGACCGCTTTAAGCCCTGTCAAATAGTTTTTGCCAGAGAGGGGCTTTAGGGGAGCAATTTACTTAACATTCTTTTTTTGACTTTTGCTCCACTTTAAAAACTTTTGCACAGCTAAACATGGTGCTGCATTGCACCAAGGAAAATAAGGCCCTTATTTAACAAGGGATAGCGCCAGGTAGCGAATGGTGAGCGAGCGGTAATGACGGGCCCCTCCGCAATCACACATTTATCAAGCCGATCCTGCTTAGCGACTGACAGAGCGCCAGATAGCGAATCATTCATCATTATTCCAGCCTCACCCCACAGCGCCAGCGAGCGACCTTGAACAGCGACAGGTATGACCTCTCGCTACCTGGCGCTCTCCAATGCATTTCAATGGAGCAATATTTAAATATTCATAATTAATTGCTATTCATTATTTTTTTTTTTTTTTAAATGTCAAAAATTCTGTGACCACTTCTGCAATGTTAGATTTTTTTTTTAAGGGAAAAAAAAGAAATAAATTCATTTGTGCAGAATTGATATTACAGGTCTGATATTAATGTATTCATATTACAAAATGTTTAGAAAAACATGTTTTTTTTTTACTAAAAATATGGTTGTTTGGGGGTTAAAAAACTACTTTTAACCCATCGCCGCCAGCGCTCTGGGGTTTAAACAAGCATTTCACAGCGCGAGAATTTTTGGAGCGTGATTTGTTAATGAATATGCTGGGAGCCGTTCGCTATGGCCGTTCGCTGTCATGCGCTCCCATACAGCGTGGAACCTGTCAAACAGCGACTCCTAACCCCGTATTCAATATTACCGACACCGACAGTCGCTGTCAACAGCCGAACAATGGCCAAGCACAGCGAATACTAGCGGGCGTTGTGAAAATAACGCTACTGTCGCTCATCTGTCGCTACCTGGCGCTATTAATGAATAGGCCTCAAAGTGAATAAGTGAGAGACGAAAATAAATAGAGATAAAACAAAATAAGTGAGAAAAAAATTCTCATGGTGCTGAATCGACACTTATTAGTTGTAACTAAATAAGGACAATTCATAGTAGACTGTAGTAGAATTATATTAGTCAATTCGATGAACCTGTTGTTTATTTCTTTATTGGTTCAGGTTTAATCCTCATTGAGAAGGAAGGCACTATGGAGGAGGAGGGTAGTGTCTACATACAGGATAGAAAGATTTCCTCTACGATTGAAGATACAAGAAGCAAGGCAATCATTTATAATTCCTTCAACAACACACTGCTGGCAGAGAGCTTACAGGGACCAAACAAAGGTCAGTTTTGCTAATAATTAAAGTATGTATTATTGCTTATGTATTATTGCTTAAAGAGGACCAACACCCAGGGGTGATTGGCCCGGAAAGCTATAAGATTCCCGGGCCGATCACCTCCCACCCCGCGGGACATCCGAGATCGGGATGTCCCGCGGGGTGAAACCCCCCAGAAACCCCCAAAACATCTTACCTGATCCGCCGCCGCTTCCGCCGCCGCCGCCTCCCGCGCGCCCCTCCAGACGTGCGCGCGCCCGCGCCGGCCCTCTGTGAATGGCCGGCGGGGGCGCGCGCGTGCGCGCGCTGAGAGTGACGCGCGGGGATTGGCTGCGGCGTTCACGTGGGAGCGTTGAGAGGTGAGTTTTTTGGGGTCTCTGGGGGTTTCACACAGCGGGGCACCCCCGATCGGGGTGCCCCGCCGAAGTGGACCAAAACCCAGGATAGTCAAAATCCTGGGTGTTGGTCCACTTTAACCCATTCAATAACAAGCTGGGCCATGACAGGCCCTTTTCTAGCTTAGCTATGAGAACTTGGGACGAAGAAAGCAGCTTTGCTTGGAATACATAGAGGGGCAACCATTGCCTTAGCGGTTAGGAAAGCGGCCTTGTGACTGGAGGGTGGCAGATTCGAATCTCGCACGTGACATGACTGAAGTGTTATTGAGCAAGGCTCCTAACCTCCAAATGCTCCCCGGGGCCATGTACAGTACTTGTGACAGCACTGTGCTTTAAATCTTCTGTCAGGCATGGCAGGCCTGGCACTTTTTGTATATTTAAGTGGACCAAAACCCAGGATGTTTTGACTATCCTGGGTTTTGTACCATTCCCCGGGGGCACCCCGATCGGGGGTGCCCTGCTGTGTGAAACCCCCCAGGACGCCGCAGCCGCAACCTCTTCCCAGTCACATGGCGCGTCTAAGAGCAGCAGCTCTGACGGCCGCATCCTCTGTCTCCCTCTAACAGGGAGCCGCGCCTGCCGATTACCAAAAGCAGGCGTGCGCACTGCTAGAGGGAAGAAGTGAGTTGGCTGCGGTAATCTGGGAGGGTTTTACACAGCGATCGGGGTGCCCCTGGGGAGAGGACCAAAACCAAGGATAGTCAAAATCCTGGGTTAACAATCCTGGGATACTTTAAAAAAGTATCAGACCTGTCAGTCCTGACAGAAGCCAAGTGGGCAGCAAGTGTCTGCTCACAAATATTTCAAGCACAGTGCTGTATATTCAGACACACAAATCACATCCGTCACCCGTCAAGTGCCAGACCTCTGCCTCCATTTATAGTGATAAATATAGTGACTGACTTGGAAAGTTTTGTGACTTTCAAGTGGGAAAAAAGTAAATGTTACCTGCCAAATTGGGGTGCCCTGGTTTGTGAAACCCCCCAGATCATACAGATCAACTCCCCTCTTCTAAGATGTATGCGCAGGCTCTCATCATGGTTGCCATGCATATTAATTGTTTTGCAAATGGCTCTTGTTTATGGCAATCGTAGTAATGGCGGCTGCATCCCCCGCAGATCAAAGATGCAGGTAATACCGGTGCCAATGTTTACATCGGCTGGGGGCCAAGAGGTGAGTGTTGTGGAGCCCTGGGGAGTTTTACACAGTGGAGTATTCGGATCTGATCTTTTAGATTCCAGGGCCATGCCATAAGGGGTTTGTTCTGATTTAAGCTGTCCCACTTTGAGGCCTCCAAAAATGGTCAGTTTAGGCCAACGCAAAAAAGGGTTTGACATCAAAAATAATCACTGCTCATGTTTTTTCTTTTTAAGGAAACACATTTGAAATCACTACCTACCGTGATGGCCCCCCTAAAGCCAAAACACCCGTAACTCTGAAAATTGCAGGTACAAACCACTACCTGTGCTACAATCCATCAGGAGGAGGACTAAAACTAGAGGTGAGCTCCAACAGTTTTATCTAGCCATAATTCTCAGAGGACAGCATTGGGCACATGGAAACATTTTTCAAGGAATCTTAAAGTGCACTTATACTCAGAAAGGAAGTTTATGTCATCACCTCCCAACCTTAGCCCAGTGCCCCAAAACAGCCCGTGTTTCTTTTTTTACTAAAGCCTTTGCCCGATATTGTCAAAAAACACTAACAGGAAGCAGTATGATGTCTGGATGGCAGCTGTATGCCAATTCATTCAGTTACAAGCTAAACTGTGACATAAAGGCAGTTGAGCTTGTAGTGCTTTCAGATTTATTGCAGTTATTATAACTGATAAATCTGACCCCCAAGATTGACATTAATATCAGTAATGAAATGTAGATAGAGCAGAGATGTATAAGTGAAGTGAGGCAATAATTAGGCAAATTGTGCCTAACTGGTATTAGAAAGGTAACTGGTACAGGAAGATCCATATGAAGTATTATTCGAACAGGAGTACTATAAGAACAAATACATACAGATATACACTCCACACAGCATTGTACCTTTTTTTAATAAATTAGAATCCTACTTTAACACTGAAAACAGCTGAAGATAGTGATGGAGGTCCCCTCTGAATGAATTTTTATTTCTAAATCATGGAACCTCCACATCAATGATTCATTCATGAAGCAATATTACATTCGCGTTCAATTTTGCAAATAAATAAATTACATATAATTATTAATTATTTGTCGGGTTGCAGTTTGCTCCCGAGGCATTCTGATTTCGTATGCCTCACTTTGTGAAACCCCTGGCCCTTTTTCTGGCTTCCTTCTTCCTTGTTCCCATGGTGCATGTATGGGCTGCCCCTGGCATCCCTGCACTACACTTCCATGGACCTCCGTACCAGTTTAAAGGCAGCAAGAGTTGGCTTGCTTATACCACCCAGTTAGCTGCTCCTCCTCCTGTACATTGGTGCCAATCTTGATGGTGGGCCTAGAGTTCTTCCAGGGGTGTCCCAAGTCTCTTAAGTTTTGCAGCCCCCATGGCTGAAGTATGTGGGGGGGGGGGGGGGGCTGGCCATAGGGATACCCTGGAGAAATCCCTGGTGGGCTGCACTGCTTTGGGGCCAGTGGGCTCTTGCTTCTTACACCCCCAATCAATTCCCGCGTCCCTACTCTACCCCCTCCCGGCCCCATCCTACCCTTCGAGTCAAGAAACCCTAGCCCATTTTCTGCCTCCAGTGTCTAATCTACACCTTCCCTGTTACATGATCTGCCCCTACACTACAAATAGTACCTTCAAGTTGGCCATATCTACCCCTGCAACCTGCAATGCTATAGTCTCATCTTTGGAGGACACTCAAGCTGAGTAGGGATGCTGTGGGCTAGTCATGGGCTGCTGGGGCTGGTAAAATCCTGTGCTGATTTTTGGCCCCAGTCTGCCACTGGGTGCAGTGGAGTCAGTTCAGATCATACATTGTGGAGTAACATGAACTGACTTTGCTGGAACATGCATGCAGTAAGAGAAGGTCACCTTACAAGGTAAATAACACAGATAGGAAAAGGTCAGTGAGTTCACCTCAATGTACATGAAATACACAAACTGCATAGAAAGACTACAGATAAGTAAATGTAACAGCGACATCTAGTGTCATAAATGTAAACTTCAGTCATTCCAGGAAAGCCGTAAGCTGTTGCATAGTATTATAACTCCAACATTATATACAAATGTTTTGCTATAGATAAAGGGGGAACCTTTATATTTATTGAGGCAACTTTATAAGTCATTGCTCCATGGTTTGTTCATTACTGAAGATTTCTGTTTAGCTTCTAATCTAAAGCATGTTGGAATATTAATGCTAAAGCTTGATTTTTATTCAGGATGCTGGAAACCTTAACCAAATAAATGAATCAACAATGAGATTTCTGTTTTTCCGCATCAACAATTCAAGAACGACTTTTGAGTCAGCCTTAGCTCCAGGCATGTTCCTCTGTACCTCCGACCAGAGTAGAGCACCAGTGACTGTCATGTCCACTGCAGATAATTCAAAGATTTTCGACTTCAATATTAAAAGTGAACTGCTTCGGGCTTTTAATAGGTTTGGCCAAAGAATCACTCTACAAAGGCCAACGACAGAACAATACCAAAGGCTTGACGAGGAGATGCTGCAATGGCCAACTACTTATGGCGTATTCACCTATGGAACTTATGGAAACCCTGTTTGTTGGTAGACCACCAGAATAAACGTGATAATGGCACATTTTACAAATAGTTGGAACATATTTTATACAAAAGCAAAACCTGCAATATTTATTCTAGTGTGATGTATGTGTCTGTATAAGTGGAAGCGAGCTATGGGGTGTTCTTTGTTGCACGTAGGTCTTACCTATTTAATATCTTAGTATTAGCTGGTGGCAGGCAGGAGAACATGGTTGGGAGGTCTCGGGAGTGTCTTGGCTATTTGAAAACCTTACAAAAAAAGTTGAATTAAAAACAGAAAAGTAATGTGAAAACAGCATCGTTACTAATTTTCTATTTTACTACTTACATTTCTGGCATTCAGGCTTGAAATATACTGTATTTTTCCCTATAAGCTGCCCTAGGATTTGGAAGAGGGAAAAGAAAAGGAAAAAAAATTCTGAACCAAATAGTGAGTTATTAACTGGGTCACTCCAACACATGAACATGATTTGATCCAAATCATTCCATTGTAGCTTTGGCTGTAAGTTTAGAGGTCTTTGTCCTGCTGGAAGGTGAAGCTATGCCCTAATCTCACATCTTGTGCTGCTTCTAACCGGGTTTCCTTGAGGATTGCCCTGTATTTAGCTCCTTATATCTTCACATAAACTTTGACCAGCTTCCCAGTCTCTTCTGAGGAAAAGCATCCACATGGAGGGGTGTTCAGGGTGAAAGGGTTCAGGAAAAGCAATGTATGCTTTCCTCCACACATAGCATTTGGCATTTATGCCTAAAGGTTTAGCTTTGAACTCATCTAACCTCCTTCTATTATATGCTTGCTGTGTTCCCTACATAGCTTGAGGCAAACTACTAAAGGGGCCTTCTTCTGGCTAGCTTTCATGCCACTCTTTCGATATTTCTGGTGTACATGACTAATAGTTGTCCTGTGGACAGATTCACCCATTTTTTATTTTTAAACATTAAGAAATGCATGTATCATTTTTAAAAATAAATTCTTGCTGCTTTTTGTTGCTCTATCACATTAAATCTCAAAAAAATGCATTCAAGTTTGTGACTGTAACATTTAAAAAATGTGGAAAAGTTCTGGGGTTATAAATACATTTTCAGGGCACTGTATGCTTTAGAGCAGTGGTCCCCAACCCCCAGGCCGCAGACCGCTACCGGTCCGTGGCTCAAATGGTACTGGGCCCTGAGGCTATCGCGCCCCGTGCTCCAAACCCTCGCCCCTTACATCATCCCTGCACCCACCTGCACTAGGGTTCCCTCTAAGGTGCGCGCCTGGGTGGCCGCGCACCCGCTGTTCCGAGGCTGCGCATCTCTAATCCCCACCCGCGCAGCAAGTGCCGCTGAGAGGAGCTGATTGTTTCTACAGGTTGGAAGCCACTGTAAAAGCACTACAGTTCGCTCCTCCGGCCAGCAGGGGTCGCTGTTATCTTGCATACTGCTTTCCTCTGTGGCCAGCATAGGCAGTGCAGGGAGTCTTGCGTTTGAATAACAACCTGCCTCAGCGCTCCTCTGAATCAGTGCTGCTCTCTCACAGCACCACGTGATGCCAGGAGCTTTTCTGGATCTGCTCTGACAGGTGAGCAGTTGGCTGGGTCTTCATGTTGGTCTGATCTAATCCAGTGCTGGGTTTTTAAAGAAGGGAGGAGAACAATTGCTGTGGCCACTCTGGCACTGCCAAGACACATAAGGGCCATTCCTTGTGGCATCCCCCCCCCCTCCTCCATGTATGGGGCTGTAGCATTCAGCAGGGTCACTGGCTGCTCAGCCACATGCAGAAACATGGAGGAGAGGGGTGATGAGCCCTGCCTGAAGAAGGTTTCAGCATATGGTTGATTACATCAGTCAAACTACACTTGTATATGCCCCTCTCTAGTCAATGCATGGTTCCTGAGAAGGTGGACAGGAAACTGCAGCACACATTTTAGCAGTTAGTAGGTGTGTGTGCTCTGATATCCAGTCCCCCATCTTAGAGACCATATCTTTACTAGATAAATATAACAGAGGGACTGTAAGCTGCATTATGGCATGCTTCACTGTGTGAACCCCCGGGTGCCCTAAAATGTACCTTTCACCTAGTCCCATGGTGCATGTGCAGTCACTTCCAACCAGCACTGTATGCCGTGTATATTAAGGCTTGATATACAGCTCTGTTTGGACAAAGTGTTGGCATAGTGAAACTGGAGATCCTGCGGCCTGTGGCACGCTGCCGTCCCAGCTTATCTGAATGTCTGGGCAGGGGAGCACACCTCTGGTGCAAAACATGCTGTGGGTGCGACAGAAAGGTAAGTGTTTGCAGTGCAATCCCAGGGAGGTGGGGTATTGTGGGGTATTCCAAATAGCAATGCCTGAGAGGTTGTTATTAGAGCATTGCCAGTGCCCCCTGCGCATTAACCCCGGTAAACCCTCATAATCTTTCCTTTCTCCTCAGTCCCTGGTGAAATCGAGCAATGCGATTGGCCATCATAGTCATCTGGTTGCCGGTGGCCAGATACCCAGAAGAAGCCAGTAACTGCGTCAGCTAATCGCAATGCTCGGTTTTGCCAAGGGGGGGGGGGGGGGGGGCAATAACATGGAAAGTCCACTTTTGTTCCACAGACCTCAGGAAAGCTAGCGAGAGTGGGCACAAAGCAACCCATAAACCTCACCACCGCTCCTGCGCCAACACCAGAGTTTACCAACCTATTATATTAACAATATTAACAATCAATGCCGCCGCACCACCCCCAGCCCCCCAAATCCTGAACCGGTCCACGGTGAAAAAAAGGTTGGGGACCACTGCTTTAGAGTATCTATGAGGTGATTCATGTCACCATTAGCCTGGCCGCATTTGCAATCTGGTGGCAACTTGCTTCTGTCGCATGGCCGCCCTCTTCATCCTCCCTTGCGCAATTTTTTCTGCTTATGAAAGGAGAAGTAGTTTCCTACTGTATTTCCATAGCTAACGATTATGGCTCCACGGGGACACAGAGGAAGCTCATGGATTACACATAAGCTGTTATATCAGCAAAGTAAGAATAACTAAGCTTTATTGAAATACATCAGTTATTAAGGTGGCCGCAATTGGCCACCAGGCGGTCATGTGGGCTGTAGTGTTCCATCCACCGAATGCAGCTAATTGCAGCGTTGTCACAGCCCACTTGACCGCTGGATGGCCAATCATGATGTTGGATCCCCGTCGGGGGAGTGAAGTTAAACCAGACCAACAGCCTGGTACAGTTGGAAAAGAAAGGTAGCGACCATTTTGGAACTTCCTCTCCCAACTGACATAAATGAAATGCACAGTAACAGGAAGCCCAGTACAATTTCCTGTTTGCAGGTGGCCTGCGAGCTCATTAGCGGCTATCTTGTGTTTAAAATTGATCCCAGTAGGCATTAGAAAAAGTTACATTATTTTTTATGTGCAGCAATCTAAATTCCCCTGGAGAGAGATGCATGAGGACATTTTGTTGGGCTGACTTAATTCAATTTTGACGGTCCGCTTTAAGGTTAGGTTTACGGGCGTCTGGGGGGGTTATGTGCAAGGGGGCCCCAGCATTCTGTATGCCCCCCAGCCTCCCATTTTAGCAGCAGCCCTGGCGGCAACCAACACTCGTCGCGGAGGGTGTTGGTCCGCTTTAAAGAGAAACTACCTCGCAGCCAGTGCTAAGCCCAACTCACCTGACCCCCGCAATCCTTACCTGATTCCGGTGGGGGGCGGGACAGATCTGCCACCCAAGACCCAAAGGGGGAATTGCCCTGGATCCTAGGCAAGGTGAGGCGTTCCCCTTCCTACCTGAGCATATTAGGAAGTCAGGGTTGTGGGTTACAAAGAGACTGGACTTCTGCTTTAAAGAAAAATGTTTTATTACATGTCCCATGTTTTTGTAGCTAGTTTAAACATAGACCATTATAAATTAGATGCTACAAAGTTCAGACCAAATGTTGTGGGAAGAGCAGACAGCAGGAAAAATGACCCTGCCCTTGCGAGCTTACATTCTAAAGGATAGGGAATGGAGACAAGAGGGGCAGGATCCTGAATGGCAGAGCTTGAATTTGGCAGAATGAGCCCTGTGAAGGTTATGTTGTTGTCTGAAAAGGTGAGGTTTGAGGGCAGTTTTAAAGGCTTGGAGTGTTGAAGAGTGATAGATTGTGCCAGGGGGGACATTCCAGAGAAGTGGGGAGGCACGGGAGAAGTCTTGAAGGTGGGAGTACAAGGAGTAGGACAGGAGAATGTCAAAGGCAGTGCGGAAGTTGCGTCTGGGTTGGTATGGCTGGATTAGAAATGAAATGTAAGGAGGGGCCTGGTTGGAGAGAGCAAAATAATGTCTTAAAATGGACCAAAACCCAGAGCGATCGGCCTGGGAATCTATAAGATTCCCAAGCCGATCGATTCCCCTCCCCCGGGGCATCCAAAATCAGGGTGTGATACCCCCCAGGTCGCTCCTTTCACTTACCTTGCTTCCCGGTCCAATGACGCATGCACGAGACGCACCCCTGCTATCCCTCTAGTAGGACATGTGCCCGCGCCAGGCATTTGTGAATGCCCAGGCAGGCACGCTCCCTGTTAGAAGGAAGCGGGGGATGCTGCCGCCAGCGCGCTCGCTGCTGGCCTTAGACGCTGGCTTAGACGGCGTGACGTCAGCAGCTCCGGTCGCGCTGATTGGACCAGCGGTTGTGCATGTGCCATAGGACCGGGAAGAGGTAAGTTGGCTTCTGCAATCTGGGGGTTTCACACAGCGGGGCACCCCTGATTACTGCTACTGTTCTCCACAGGCTGGCTCAGAAGACAAGTAGTTAGATGTAAGCAGTTCTCCCCTGTAAAAGTGGAATAGTGCATTCCCTGGATTTTGTTCCTACCTGTAATAGAAATCACAAGCTTAAAATATATTAGGCAATTTTATGATAGAGGTCTTTAAATAAATATATGTTTTAATATCCTTTTTCTGGCAACTGCTGGTTGTTTATAGATTCCAGAACACCCTTACACAGATCTGTAATAACAAGGTGGACAACACTTGTTCACACTTCTTAATTATGGTTGATCAGTGATCGTCCTGGTAGGATAATCGGCCTTACCAATAAAGGTATCCTTTTTTAAAGTGGACCTTTTAACCTGAACTGATCTCAGATCTGCTGCATCATGATTTGGGATGACAGCAGCTTCAACCTTTCTAGGATTCCTCCCTAGGTCTGCATTTAGCAAACAAGTATACCAGAAATCATGATAAGTGGTTATATTAACCCTCCAGCTGGAGATTAAATGGTAAACCTTTTTGGCCTGAGCAATCCCACCCCATATCCCTGCACCTGAATAAGGGCCAATATAATTAGGAAAAACAAATATCACCTTTTTGCTGCATCCTGCTTTGATCACCACAGCAGTCTGGTACTTTACCATTTGATGCTAGGACCTGCCATGGGTCAGGCAATCACATCATGACTGGATGAGGTTAAAGCAGAGCAACACCTACCGCAGGGTAGGTGTTGGTCGTCGCAAGCGCCATCGCTAAATGACAGTCTGGGGGGGCATGCAGAATGCTGACCCCCCCCCCCACACACATGACATAACCTCTCAGAATGACTGAAAACTCACCTTTCACTTGGTCCAACCACGGGAAACCAGCGCCGCAAATGGCCGCCCGGGGCTCATGTGGGCAGTGACGTTCCTGCTACCAAATGTCCTGTCCATTTGAGCTCCAGGTGGCTAATAGCATTGCTGGATTCTCATCATTGGACCAAAGAAAAGATGAGATTTACCGCAGTTCTTGAGTGTTATGTGCAGGGGAGCTTCAGTATGGATGCCCCCCAGACTGTCACTTAGCGTCGGCGGCAGCAACCAACACCCACACCCAACACTGTTGGTCCGCTTTAACAGAGATAAGACCCGTCCCAGGCCCTCCCCCTATGTTCACAGGGAGGGCCTGGGGGTGAGGGGGTTGGGTCTGTTCCATAGTGCCTGGAGGTCCTCTTTATATTTTATTGTAAAAAGAATATCACCAATAAATCACTAGTTAAATGTCTTTTTATAGTTATTCCAGCCACTTAGTATAAAAAAAAAATCTCCATTCTAACATTGAATGCAGTAGAATATCTGTGGAGAACTTTCCCATGAAGCACAGAGAGTTAATATAAATGGAATGTCACACAGCAGACTTGCAGCAGGTGGTGATAGTATGAGCTATAAGGTGTGTCTCTAAATAATCTCACTGAAACTGAGGTAGGAAATTATTTACGGTAGTTTGCTTAAAAGGGAAAAGGAAATGTTAAAAGTCAAAAACGTCATTCTTGTGTTGAATAAGGTAAGTGACTGTGTATCTTGAATAGTCATCTATGAATGATGCCTCCAGGTGTAGGTGGGTTTAGGGGACCACATACATCACTGTTAACTAGTTGTCTTGAAGCTCTATTCTGACTTACTTTAGGAAGTGTTGCTCTTGTAGCTTTGGATGTGATGCAACATTCACACTTAAAGTGATACTGCAGGCAAAAGTAATTGTTACACCATTGCATCAGGCTACATTTGGCACTGTTCTAACCTGTTTTCCATTTTAAATTGAAGCAGAAATGGCCGAGATATCAAGGTTTACAGGTTCAACCAATAACATTCTCTTTGTCATACCGTCCCCCAATCAGCTCAGCAGAGCGGGACAGGATTGCTGGTCCCTCTCTCCTCCTCCAGATTCATCACAGATTATGCAGCATCACAAATCCAAGAGCCACGTCCACTTTTTTTTCAGAAGAGAAATCATAAGCTGAGCCTGCATTTTAGTTGTCTGTGACCTAAACGCCTGTGCCACATATGTCTACACAGTCATTGTGTTTATGGGTGCATAGTTTCACCTTTTTCTTTACTGTGTTGAGCTGATACAGATGATCATCCAGCTTAGCACTTGCTACCGTCTGGTTGCCATCCAGGATAGAACACTTGTCACACTGGAATTTTACAGTGAGTGCTTTGGCAGTCAGACGCTTCACAGATAAGAGTCCTCTATCTAAATCAGGGACATAATGCACATCTTTTACTGGTATGGCTAAATTGTGTCCCCCATCATTCGGGCATACAAGGGTTCTATGCCAATATACCTCTGCATGTATTTTACTTTGATCTGCAAGGTATATAGTCTCTTTAATATTCAGATCTTGTTCTGTGAAAAAGCTTCTATCATTTGTCATGTGACTGGTTGTTCCAGAGCCTTGAAATGTATGGTTTCCTTTAAACTTTAAATGTGGCATTCCAGTTCCCTTCACATGGATCAGAAATGGTGGCTTTGACCTTCTGTTTATTATAAGAGGGATGCTGTCTCATTTGCTCAGCTTTCCATATGGGACAGTCTCTCTTTTTTGCGTTCCTGTTTGTGGCATCTAAAGCACACCCTGGTTTCCTTCCTGTGTAGCCTTGTGTCTGTAGGTTTAACCCTTCTAGTTCCAGCTACGTAAGTCTCACTTAGCAGCCTCTCCTACCATTAAGTGCCAACTAAGTGAGACTCACGTAGCTGATTTTAAACCCCCACAGTAAAAAAAATATAAAAGTAAAAAATGCACCTGGCCCCTCGGGCCGGGTCTTCTCTTCACCCGGGGGGCATCCGATCCCCCCCAGGGCTCTTCTGTCTTCAGGAGGGCGCCCAAAATAGCGCCCCCCCCGCTTCGGCCGCTCGCACAAACTTTAAAAAAAAGAAAAATGACATTTACTCACCTGCAGCCCTGATTCCTCCCGCTGGGCCTCCTCTTCACTGGGGGGGCCTCCGATCGTCCCCCCCACCCCGGGCTCTTCCGTGGTGAGGAGAGGGCGAGAAATCACCCTCTCCCCCCACTTCAAAGCCCGGGGGGGGCAGAAGAGCCTGGACCCACACAGGGTATATGGGCTTGTAGGCTGCATGGTGGGGGGCCACAAAAGCTCTGGCCCCCCCACTCTGTTCTTACAAGCCCCCATAGCTGGTCCCGGGCTGGTTATGACGGGTAGGGGGGACCCTACGTCATTTTTTGAGGGGATTTTTAAAGGTTAGGGTTAGCCTAACCCTAACCCTTAAAATTACAAAAAAAAATTGGGTCCCCCCTGGGATTTTTTTTTAAATTAACCCCTTATGTTTATAGTGTGGATAGTAGTTGTATTTTATTTGTAAATGTTATAAAGTGCTCTTTTCAGTTTGGGGTGTCTCCTGGGCAAGAATGGGGGGCTACCGATACATATGTGGTACCGTTGTAATCGGGAGAAATGGGGCTATCACATGCAATATGTTTTTCATTAATAAAACAAATGTTTTATTTAAAATAAAGGAGACAATTGTCTAAAAAATATTATTTTATTTATTTTTTTGTTTTTTTACGCAAAAATATTTAAAAAACAGTAGAAAAATTACAAGCAAGACATTTCATGTTAAAGCCTAAACTCTGCTGCAAAAAAATATATAATAATAATGTATAATGTATAATGTATAATGTATAATGTATATAATTTTTCTGGAAATTCCAGCAAAAATCACGGTTAAACATGGTGCAAAATGGGGAAAAATGACCTGTCAACAGAGGGTGACAAAACTTCAAGTAGACTGACAATTAAAAGGGTTAATAGTACCTATGCATATTGGGTATTGTTCTGCTCGGAGGACCTTGCGCTTTTAGATTTAGCTTGTTTTTTCTTGTTTGCATATTGATATTTTAGGAAAACATGTTTTGTATTCTGCTTTTTAAAAAAAATTTAGGGAACCCCTGTGCAACCTAAGAATTCTTCAAAGGATTACTTCCAGAAAGATGAGCCCACTTGCACTCTGTGCAACCAAAGAATTGATTGAGGGATTACTTCCACAAAACTACACCCACATAAACAAGCCTGGTACGCCTAGAAAGCTTGAGGCGTGTACTTCCAGAGAATATATAGTTTGTGGGGGGTATTTCAAATGTAAAGGGTTGTTTTTCTGGAAAAACTGCAAGGTGCGCTTAGCACGTAGCATAGTTGGGCAGGAAAGGGTGTCTACCTATACATATGTAGTACTGCTGTAACCAGGAGAAATTGGGGTTTCACACGCAACAAGATTTTATTGACAAACTTACATTTTTTATTACAAAAAACACTACAAATTGCAAAAACTACGGGCCAGGGGTATAGCCGGCACCACTAATAGTGGCCCTAACTGATCTACATCTATAAAACAGGATGACTGGGCTAAAGGCGCCCCAATGGCCTTGGCTACCAGGGTGACCGCCTTTCTCTCCCTTCCCTAGAAACTGCCCTGGTGCTGAATTGCCCTAAGGAAAATAACCATTAACCAAAAGTTGTTCTCACAAAAAAGTGAGAAAAAAAATTCTCACGGTGACAAATCAGCTAGATGTGCTGACCACAGACAGGAAATGTATTGCGAATGGCAAACTCTGCTGTGGTCATCAGCGCCTTGAAAGGGGAAGTGATATGGGAAGAACGGAAAATATTGTGAAATGCTTCTGATCTTACACAGATTCATTGGCCTGGCAGATTTTCTCCATATCCGAAGAAGGTTTCCGCTTTTATTAGAAAGTGTTCATCTGTGTTTACAGTGGAAATCTATAGTGGAAATCCCGGGTTTTGTTCCTCTAAGCAAATCATGATGCCTCTGGGGGAGTAAGCTCAGGGTCAGAAACCAGTAACCCCTTTGCTACTGGTACAAAACATTGTGATCATCTTATAGGAAAAAGCTGAATTAAAGCATGAGGGGGTTAAACATGTGAGCTCAGGAATGTGGAGCGTCATCTCTGCTTCCATCAAACACAGGCTGAGCATGCCTGGAAAGTATTTGAAACATTGTATCAGTTGCATAGAGTGGTTGCCGCTGAGTTTGGTAGGTTTTTCTAAATTGATTGTTGGATGTCTGCTAAGATGTGAGATGAGTCATCAGGACTGGCAGATAACTAGTTCTAAATAGTATAGAAAAACTATTTTGGATATAGAATGACTAATATAGTGGACCATACGCCCTGAGGAAGTGACGCTGTGATGTCACGGAACGCGTCGGCGGTGAGGTGTGCGGGTGTGCGTTGGGGGGGGGCATTCTGCTCTGGATATGTGAGTGTTCACTCATTACTATTTATATTTTATTGTCTGCCTATCTTTACTTGGCGGGTCCTCATTTCACTGTTATGCACATGTCACTTTAAATCTTTTTTGTACTGCTTTGTATAGTATAATAGATATACCGGCACTTAGATAGTCATTATATTGCACAGGCGTAGCACTTATAGTTGTTTGTTGTGTATTTACATTTATATGTTTTAGCAGGCAATTGGATAGGTTTGTAGATTACAGAGGAGACCATGGGTCATCATTTAATAGGGCTTCTTTTTTATAGCTGAGAGCAGCGGGTTTTGTCTCCCCCCCCTCCCCTCTGTGAGTATGTTATATGTTTTTTAAATGATTTTAATGTGTCATACAGCACCATTCAGTAAATATGTGTACCAATAAAGCTTGATGTTATTTGTACCTTCATAGTGGTGCCACTGCTTCTGTAGGGGGTTGGGGGGGTAGTGTGGGACTCCCCGCCTTGTCCATAATATAGTGGACCAAATAAGACCCAAATAGTCCTCTGTTTAAAGTTAAATACAAATGTGTATACTATTAAAACAGATGATTTGTATGACCACATGCACAAGGAGCGAGGGTTAAAGTGATCACCCATGAAAAAACAGGTACTCACTTTTTGTCCTCCGCAGTTGGTTCTACTCCAGCAATCAGCAGCTCACCTGATTGCTGGGTCACACCCTGGATTGATCAGGTGAGAACTCTATTTACCAGGATCGCAGAAGGGTGCAATCCTGACACGGAAGTGTTGTGTGTCAGGATCGCACCCTAACACCATCAGTCACAGGGGCATTGCCACTACTACATTCACTGCAATCAGGTGAGTTGCTGATCACCAGAATAGGACTGATCAGCTGCGGGGACTAAAGGTGAGTACCTTTTTGTTTATTGTTTTAGGATGCCAATCCTGTTCTTGGTTACTATGTACTATGTAATAATTTCTCTTTTACTGATCAGAATGTAAATTTCAGGTATTACAAGTGTAGTCCAAGAGTGGTTCTATTAATCAGTACCTGATCATACTCACTTGACCCGCAGAGCACTATAATGACCAGGAATCCCTGGTCTATATGGTTATAGGGCAAGTGAGGCTGCTCTTCCTGGACTGAAGAGTATCTATTTTAAAATGTGGACTCTTCTGGTCACCTACACCAGAACATAAATGGGGTTTATTTTCCCATTTTCTTATACTTTCCCCTTGTTTATATGTATGAACGAATCAAGGCAACTGGACTTGAAGTTTATTTTTTTTGAGGATATTTTGCAAGTCATCCCACTTTTTCAATTTAGAATGACAGGCTCCAACCTAGTTGCCGAGCTCTCCCCCTTTAATCAAGCCCCTGCAAACTCCCTAAATCTAACCTGTCACCTCAGGTGATTGGAGGTGGTCACATGTCCTGCTTTTGGCAAAGCAGAAGCCCGAGAACGTGCAATTTTACCAGCGCCAACCAATCACACATCCACGGGGCAACAGGTAAAATTTAGGGGGTTTGCAAGGGCTTGATGGAGGGGGGGACTGCGACAATCGGATTGCCCCTCTTCCTAAACTTACCATTTTTGGGGTCCTCAAAGTGGAACAGTTTGGTGAACTTATTGGTGATGGAACCAATGCTCAGAAGTCCAAGCATTCCACTACCACCATTCAACCAAAGTCAGAGCAGTTATAAACCACCCAGACATCCATCATTCTGCATTTGGTGGGACAGTCTTCCCCATGTCAGCAAAGTAGAACACTAGGTGTCCCCAGAGTTTTTGGGAGGGACAGTGGGCCTCCAAGTGGGACTTTCCCACCGAAAAGCGGAAATCTGGTCAATTTACCCCTTCCCCCCAGAGTGGACCAACACTCATGTTTTGGTCTGGTTTACCCTACAGCGTTTTATTTTAAACATAGTACAGTGCATGTCACCAACAAACATGTCACCTTGGCTCAATTAAAAACTGAGAGTAGTCAGGATCAATACACTATAAACCATGAGTGGATCACATGTAATCTTCAGTTGCAGAACTGCAACACCCAGCATGACTGCTCCAATTACTGACAGCAACATTTTAATGATCACATACCTCCATCAGACCAATAACACCCCCTCATAAAAAAGTAATTGTCCCACGACTCATAAAAAAAGAAATAACATTTCTCTGTGCAAAGTATGGCTACCTAGCCCCCTTTTTACTGTCATAGTGAGGCTCACTCCCATAGAACACAATGGGAAGGATATGAAGCATATTATCAGATATGCAGTTTTCTGAAATTATTTTAACCAACAACAAGTTATTAATTTTGCAGTGTAAAGATTATTTTTATTAGAACAAAACTGAAAAAATAATTATATGTTTTCATTTGTAATATAATCTACTTTATTTACTTTATTAACCATTTTAGTGCCAACTATGTGAGTTTGATGTAGCTGATTTTAAACCCCCATAGCATAAAAAAACATAAAACTCACCTGACTCCGGACAGGTCTTCTTCTCACCTGGGGCCATTCGATCCCCCCCCTCCCCATGCTCTTCTGGCTAGGGAAAAGGGCCCGAAACTCTCCCACTCTCCCATGGCCACAATCCCTCCTGCCAGGTCTCCTCTTGACCTGGGGGGCCTCCGATGTCCCCCCGGGCTCTTCCATTGTGAGGAGAGGGCCCTCTCCTCCAATTCCGTCGTCACCACCGCTAGCCCCGTCTTTTGAATGCAGCCTGGAAGACCTAATCTCTGATGTCATCCTGCACCCGCTTGAAGATGCTCAGTAGTGTAGGGTGATGGGTGGGAAAAGGTTGGAGGCGCAGGGGGCTGTGATCCCCGGCCTCCCCAGCCCCCCTACACCGATCACCCCAGAGTCATTGGATCGCCGTGGGACACAAAAATAAACCCCTTACCTTAAACCAGGGGCCCATGCCACTCCTCCCAGTCTTCCACGGCCAACGCAGGTAGACCAAGTAAGTGGCAGCCCCGGGTTTGCTACTCTCCTGCTGCCCATTCACTTGAATGGGAGGGCAGAAGTGCGTAAAGAGCCAGGGGACGCGGCTTTGTGTTTTACTCCAAAGATGGTGGTGCTCAGGACCCAGATCGCTGGAGGAGAGGCACAGGCCCCTGGTTTGAGATAAGGGTTTTTTTCTTTGTAACCCCGTGTCCTGCCCCAGCACCAGGGTAGGGTGGCAGGGTGGGGGTGTAAACAATTATATACGTCCAATTTATGTACAATTAATAGCAATATCTCATTGAATAACTAAAATATTAATTATATATATATATATATATATATATATATATATATCCTGCCCGGCTCAACTAAAATAGGCTAACAAATATATAACCATTATTGTAAAAGATATTCACATACATATAAAATATTAACATAAATACAAATACATAACACTGCGCTCACTTCATAATTAAAAAGTTAAAAAAGTTTAAGTCCACATTAATGGTGTTCAACATGTAGTTGTCCTTATTCCAAAAAGAACACAATACATAAATAGATAAAAAAAAACAGAGCAGCAAAAGAAAATAATCAGACGATTTAATACAGCAGTAAAAGAAATCCGTATCCCAAAGCGCGTGCACTTCACACTGTGAGGTAGCTGTAATTAATCCACCACCAACAATGCAGACTCTAACCGACTGCGGAAAGGCTTTGTTAAAGTTGCCTATTGGCGACAAAACGTGTCGGCGGTGGCGAGTGGCAGAATTTTTGATGTGGTACCTGGACTACTTGCGCGATTTCCCTTCCTATATGGCTGTCAGATTCCAGGGCCGGTGAGATTTGGATTACATTGAATGCTGGCTTTATGGATTTGTTTGTGAGTGCATTTTATTAGTGTTAAATTTTGGATCATTGCGGAATTACACTAGATTTGGTCCTTTTTTGCTGTTTCCTTCCATATGCTTCTGTTTAAACTTGGACCTACTATTGTTATCATCGTGGGCGAGTTTATGCCTTAAAGGGAACATATCTGGAGCTCCTTTGCCTATTTGGATGCCCTGTTGTCTTTCTGCAGTCGGTAAGAGTCTGCATTGTTGTTGGTGAATTAATTACAGCTACCTCGCACGCGCTTTGGGATACGGATTTCTTTTACTGCTATTGAATCGCCTGATTATTTTCTTCTGCTGCTCTGTGTTTTTTATCTATATAACCATTATTAATAACTGGCCAATGATAACGCAATGGATACATGAAAAAGACTGTAGAATCTTTGGACATACATCTTTGGAGTAAATTAGAAGGACACTGAGACAAATAGTAACGCTAGAGATATATTGTTGATAAAACAACAATGCAATCCAATCTGACAACAAAATACAACACGCTATGATCAGAGTTATATGATCAGAGTTATATATATATATATATATATATATATATATATATATACAGTGATTATGGCAACATTAAGAGCATTACCTGACCAGCAACTCACACAATTACCCTCCTGAAATGGGAAACCACAAGCCGACCTTCTAGCTGGCCGCCTTCTTTCCTCCTTTCTCTGCTTTTCCTGCCACCTTCATCCTCCAATTATACCGTGATAACTGCAAAAATCACAGTTAAACATAGAGCAAAATGGTGAAAAATGAGTTGTCAACAGTGGGTCACAAAATCTAAAGTAGGCTGGCACTTAAAAGGGTTAAAGGCTGCTATGCATGTTGGATATTGTTCTGTTCGGTGGACCTTGCACTTTCAGTTTGCTTTTTTCTCGTTTGCATATTGATATTTTAGGAAAATGTGTTTTTTGCTTTTTTATGCATTTTGTAAGGAAACCCTATGCAACCAAAGAATTCTTCGAGGGATTACTTCCAGAAAGATGAACCCACTACAACAAGCTGGGTCCGCCTAGAAAGCTTAATGTGTGTACTTTCAGGGAATATATGTGTGATGCCCAGCGGGACACCAGCCTTCTGTAAGCAGGCAACCCCCAATCTCCACCGCCGCTTCTGCCTATAGTCAAGCCCCCGCTTGCCGGGACGCTAGGCACGCCTCACCGGACACGGTTGCCCCCAGGTCTTAATAGGCACAAAGGATGGCTGCTTACGGTGAAGGCCGATGAACCACGAGGGTATCCCGAAGCCGAGGTCGTTCACAGGTAGTCAATCCGGAGGGTGCGTCAGAGTACAGGGATGAGACAGGTGCGTAGTCAGGGGTAGCCAATGGGTCAAGCCAGGAGGTCAGAGATTGCAGGGTATCCCGAGGGGCAGGCAGGTTCGCAGTCAGACAAAGCAGAGGTCGGTACAGGCAGCAGACAGGGATGGTCCATCAAGCCGGGTCAGGATCAGATAACAGCTAACAGAATCACACCCTAATCACAAGAGACTATCACGGGCACTGAGTGCTGGGCTGACTCCATATTTATTTGGGAATCGACCAATGGCCACCCTGGGGGGGAGTGTATGTGCTGATTGGTGTAACTTACAACACTGAGTGATTGGACACACTATCCAGGGGCTGGTCAGTCTTGGCTGCAGGGCTGATCAGCCCCTGATTCCCATCAGGTGTGGAGCACTCTGCGCTGCCTGCCACTCACAGTACAGCGCCTCCTAATGGCAAAATTTACAGACTGCGGGACGCGCGCCTGCACAGCTAGAGAGGGGCAAGGGAGGCTGCCAGAGTGACGCGCCGCGCTCCCAGCAGCAGGAGTGCTGCGTCGCCCCGCGGACGCTCGCCGCCGGCCCCCTGGCAGAGGTAAATTCCTTACATTACCCCCCCCTTGAGGAGGGGCCCCAGGACCCTCCACCCTGGGTTTAAGAGGATTTTCTTTATGAAATCTTTTAATTAAACGGTCTGCATGCACATCTCTAGCTGGAACCCAACTCCTCTCTTCTGGCCCATATCCCTTCCAGTCAACTAAATATTGCAAGGAATTCCGGAGGAAACGGGAATCCAGAATTCGTGCGACTTCAAACTCCTGCTCACCATCAACTAGGATAGGAGAAGGAGAGGAATCCTCCTCCACTCCCCTGGCAGGCTTAAGGAGGGAAACGTGAAAGGAATTACAAATCCTCAGAGATGGTGGAAGTTTGAGTCTGTATGTGACTTGGTTAATTTTCTGTAAAATGGGATAAGGGCCGATATATCGTGGTCCCAATTTTACAGAGAGTTGGCGTAGCGGTAAATTTTTGGTAGAGAGCCAGACCAAATCCCCCACTTTATAATCTGGATTCTTGGATCGGCGACGATCCGCAAAGACCTTCTGCTGACTCGATGCCTGGACCAAATGCCGCTGAATCTTGGCCCATAAATCTGGCCACTGGGACAACCAATCGTCTAAAGAAGGCAAACCAGAGGACGAGCCTGAAAGTGCTGAGAACTTAAGATCCCTCCCATATACACATCGGAAGGGCGATACCCCCGTGGAGGAGTTAACTGCATTATTGAAGGCAAATTCAGCAAAGGGAAGAAATTGGGACCACTCTGACTGAATATCAGAGGTGAAGCAACGGAGATATTATTCTAATGACTGGTTGGTCCTTTCCGTCTGCCCATTGGACTGAGGGTGAAAAGCTGAAGACAGAGAAGCAGTGAAGCCTAGCCGGGTGCAGAATGCCCTCCAGAAGCGTGACACAAATTGGACCTCCCTATCTGAGACCACATCTTCTGGAATTCCGTGAAGTCTAAAAATATAATCTAAGAAATATTGAGCCAATTCTTGGGCTGTGGGCAGCTTTCTTAGGGGGACAAAATGCACCATTTTGCTAAATCGATCTACCACAACCCAGATAACGGTATATCCCTGGGACTGTGGTAAATCAGTAATAAAATCCATTGCCAAGTGCGTCCAAGGCTTTGAAGGAGTGGACAGGGGCACCAGAGGTCCGGCAGGAGCTGACCTGGGGGTTTTGCTACGGGCACAGATCTTACAGGCCTGAATAAAGGCCTGGGTATCTCTCCTGTAAGATGGCCACCAGACATGACGGGCTAGAAGGGTCAAAGTCTTTTTAACCCCTGGATGACCCACCGTCTTGGAGTCATGAAACTGCTGAAGTACTGCCGGACGGTGGGACAGGGGTACAAAGAGGAGGTGATCGGGTTTGCCCGGAGGAGAATCCGATTGAAACCGACTTAGTTCACTTGACAGGTCAGGTTGGATGACAGCTATGACCTTGTGTTGTGGGATTATGGGAAGGATCTCCTCTACAGGGACTTTATCAACTCTGAAACTCTGGAGAGAGCGTCAGCTTTAACATTCTTTGTTCCTGGTTTGTATGTTATGGTGAAATTAAAACGGGAGAAGAAAAGAGACCATCGGGCCTGACGGGGGGTTAACCTTTTAGCTGATTCGATGTATTTTAAATTCCTGTGATCTGTGAATACCATAATTGGGAACTGGGCCCCCTCTAACCAATGTCTCCATTCCTGAAAGGCTAATTTCACAGCTAGAAGTTCTCGATTGCCAATAGCATAGTTCCGCTCAGCGGAATTAAATTTTCTCGAGAAAAAGGCACAGGGATGTAGCCGTTCAGGAGACCCACTGTACTGTGAGAGAACTGCCCCTACCCCGAGCTCAGATGCATCTACTTCGACTATGAAGGCTCGGTGGATATCAGGGTGGGTCAACACAGGTGCCGAACTAAAGGCAGACTTAAGGTTCTCAAAGGCTTGGATGGATCGGCCCGACCAAGTAGGGGTAAACGCCCCCTTCTTAGTGAGGTCGGTGAGTGGGGCTACCAAGGTGGAAAAGTTTTTTATAAAGCGCCTATAAAAATTAGCAAACCCCAGAAACCTTTGTAAACCCTTCAAATCTTTAGGTTGTTCCCACTGGAGGACTGCAGACACTTTGGCCTGATCCATTGTTAACCCAGTATCGGCAACAATGTATCCCAGGAACGGAACCTCAGAAACCTCAAAAACGCACTTTTTTAGCTTGGCGTAGAGGTGATTTTCTCTCAATTTCTGTAGAACCATCCGCACATGCTCTCTATGCTCGGTTAAGGTCGGGGAGAATATTAGGATGTCATCTAAGTAGATGACCACAAAACGGCCCAAGTATTCTCTAAAAACTTCGTTAACAAAGTCCTGGAAGACTGCTGGGGCGTTACATAGGCCGAATGGCATAACAAGATATTCATAGTGCCCGTCCTGGGTATTGAAGGCAGTCTTCCACTCGTCTCCCTGACGGATCCTGATTAAATTGTAGGCCCCCCTCAGGTCAAGCTTAGAAAAAACCTGGGCCCCAATGACCTGGTTAAAGAGTCCCTCTATTAAGGGAAGGGGGTATTTATTTTTAACTGTAATTTTATTCAGGCCCCTATAATCAATACAGGGGCGCAAGCCGCCATCTTTCTTTTCCACATAGAAAAATCCGGCACCCGCTGGTGAGGTAGACGGCCGAATAAAACCTTTCTGCAGATTCTCAGCAATGTATTCTTTCATGGCCTTATTCTCAGCTTGGGTTAAATTATAAATCTTTCCCCGAGGCGGCATAGTTCCTGGGAGAAGATCAATTGGGCAGTCAAAAGGCCTATGAGGAGGGAGTTCATCAGCGGCTTTTTCAGAAAACACGCCTGCGAAATCTGCATAGGGGGTAGGGATGCCCTCAGCAGTCAAGCGAGTGGCACGTACAGGGAGCTCAAGACAAGACTGGAAACATTGTGGCCCCCACTTGATAACCTGCCCAGAGACCCAGTCAATTTGGGGATTGTGTTTAGACAGCCAGGGGAGTCCCAGAACCAAAGGGGTAAGTGGCATCTTAAGGAGCAGGAAGCTCATTCGCTCCGTATGTCCCGCCCCCACTCTAACAAACACTGGTGGAGTACGGTACTGAATCAGGCCCCCCACAAGGGGGGTATTATCAATGGCTTTGACTCTAATTGGATTGACTAAAGATTGCAGCGGAATCTTTAATGCTTGAGCCAGGTCCCAATCAATAAAATTCCCGGCGGCCCCACAATCCAAAAGAGCCTCCACAGACCTGGACTCAAAATCATGAGTAATCTCGACAGGCAAAGTAATTTGTGTGCAACACAGAGGAAATACCTTGCAGCCTAGGTGGGTTTCCTCGACCCCACCTAGGCTCTGAAGTTTTCCGATGCCTGTTTCCGAGGGCAGGAGCGGACCAGGTGACCGACTTCTCCGCAATAAAGGCATAGACCTTGCGACAGACAACGACACCTCTCAGCTTCAGAAAGCTTGGTGGCCCCAAGCTGCATGGGTTCTTCAGAAGAAGAAGGGACTAAGGCCTCAGGCTTCATACTGACTTCAGACTGGGCCCCTTTTTCCAGGCGTCTTTCTCGTATGCGTCGGTCGATGCGGATAACCAATTGCATGGTTTCATCCAAGGTGTTAGGTACTGGGTGATTTACCATGACATCTTTTATGACCTCTGACAGACCTAGCCTGAACTGCCCACACAATGCTGGGTCATTCCAGCGAGAATCCACTGCCCAGCGTCGGAATTCCGAGCAATATTCTTCTGCCGGTCTTCGCCCCTGTCTAAGAGATCGTAGCTTGGCATCAGCAGTTGCCCCTCGGTCTGGGTCATCATACAGGATCTCCATGGCCTTGAAGAATTCCTCAACAGATTGGCGGGCGTAATCCTGAGGGGAGAGGCTAAAAGCCCAGGATTGGGGATCCCCATGCAAAAGGGAGATGATAAGTCCCACCCGTTGCTCCTGAGAGCCAGAAGCATGAGGGCGAAGCTGAAAATAGAGCTTACAGGCATCCCGGAAGTTGGCAAATTTACTCCGGTCCCCTGAAAACTTCTCTGGAAGGGGAATCTTGGGTTCAAGGTGGAAAGGCGGCTATTGCCCCCTGGGGCACAGAGGGTGCAGGAGCTGGACGGTTCTCCTGAGCCGCCACTCGAAGTGCCAGGTGCTCCACGGCCGCGGTCAGGGCCTGCACTTGTTCCAAAATTTGGTCCATTTAAATGGCCCGTGATAATGTGATGCCCAGCGGGACACCAGCCTTCTGTAAGCAGGCAACCCCCAATCTCCACCGCCGCTTCTGCCTATAGTCAAGCCCCCGCTTGCCGGGACGCTAGGCACGCCTCACCGGACACGGTTGCCCCCAGGTCTTAATAGGCGCAAAGGATGGCTGCTTACGGTGAAGGGCACGAAGAACCACGAGGGTATCCCGAAGCCGAGGTTGTTCACAGATCCGGAGGGTGCATCAGAGTACAGGGATGAGACAGGTGCGTAGTCAGGGGTAGCCAATGGGTCAAGCCAGGAGGTCAGAGATCGCAGGGTATCCAGAGGGGCAGGCAGGTTCGCAGTCAGACAAAGCAGAAGTCGGTACAGGCAGCAGACAGGGATGGTCGATCAAGCCGGGTCAGGATCAGATAACAGCTAACAGAATCACACCCTAATCACAAGAGACTATCATGGGCACTGAGTGCTGGGCTGACTCCATATTTATTTGGGAATCGACCAATGGCCACCCTGGGGGGGAGTGTATGTGCTGATTGGTGTAACTTACAACACTGAGTGATTGGACACACTATCCAGGGGCTGGTCAGTCTTGGCTGCAGGGCTGATCAGCCTCTGATTCCCATCAGGTGTGGAGCACTCTGCGGTGCCTGCCACTCACAGCACAGCGCCTCCTAGTTGCAAAATTTACAGACTGCGGGACGCGCGCCTGCACAGCTAGAGAGGGGCAAGGGAGGCTGCCAGAGTGACGCGCCGCGCTCCCAGCAGCAGGAGTGCTGCGTCGCCCCGCGGACGCTCGCCGCCGGCCCCCTGGCAGAGGTAAATTCCTTACAATATGGTTTGTGTGTATTTCAATTGTAAAAGGATGTTTTGGTTGAAAACGTGCAGAGCTGAAATTTTCAAGTAAAATTACTGTTACGCACATACTTTACTTTGGGGTGTTTGGCAACTCTTCCTTTGACAATGCTATGCATGTTGGATATTGTTTTATTCAGGGGACCTTGCTTTTTCAGATTTAACTTGTTTAACAAGTTTTTTCTTGTTTGCATATTGTTTTTTTTTTTAAATGTGACTTTTTTAGGGAAACCCTGTGCAACCAGATAATTCATCAAGGGGTTATTTCCAGAAAACTGCATCCACGTCACAACAAGCCTGGTATGCCTAGAAAGCTTTGTGGGGAGGTTATTTCAAATGTAAAGATTTGTTGTTCTTGAAAAACTGCAAGGTGCGCATAGCAGTTGTATTTTATCTGAAAATCTCTTAAAGTGCTGTTTTAGTTTGGGGGAGACTCCTGGGCAGGAAAGGGTATCTATCAATAAATATGTGGTACCGTTGTTACCGGGAGAAATCTGTCTTTTACACACAAACAAAAAAATAACTTTTTTGCCAATATTTTACCAAAAATATTGAGAATAAACTAAAAAAATTACAAACAACATTTTGATAACAAACTAAATATAATTTTCCTGTGAAATCCCTGGAAATCCCTTCAAAAATCACAGTTGAACATGTGTAGCTTAAAATAGTGTAAAATAGTCTGGCAACAGAGGGCGAAAAAAACTCTAGCACTTACAGGGTTAATCCAATGTCACCATATCAAGCGCAAACCACATCGAAGTCCAATCACGCTAAGTTTTCACAAGCCGATAAATTGGCTGTTCAGCAAGCAAACCGACCATTAAAAACCCTCTGTAATTGAGTGACTGTGTTGAGATGCCAATGTTGGGCAATCGATCGCTTGTGCCGCTCGTTCTCATAGCAAAACACATTTTTGTGGGCTGTTTCTGTTTCCACATTCCAACCAAGGGCAGATTATGAACCAAAGGGGGCCTCCACCAGTCTTTGGGTTATATTGTGGTACAGGGAGTCTTTGGTCTGACATGCCGCGGGGCCAGCAACAAAGATATCGGTGGCAGTGGGGGCACCCCACGCCTGGGCAAGCCTTTTTTGTTTTTGCAAAAATGCAGCCAAAGCCACCACAGGGCAGGACGGAGAGTCTAGAGCAGCAAAGCCACACTACAGTGATGGGTGGGTGCAGAGCTGTCAGTCGGAGGCCACTTACTGCACATAAGCCACAAGGCACAACCGCTGGCCGCTCAATGCAGGGAACTGTTTTCTGCTGGACCAGCTGGGAGACTACACTACCCCCCACCCAGAATGGCAAAGCAGGAGTTCCCGAGCAGCACACACCCTCACAAGGGTGGCACAAGGGACTCGATCTGACGTTCCAGTAAGTAGGCGGGTGCCAGACAACCACCATTCAGTTACTTGGCTGGACAATTATTTTAAAGGTAGAAAAAATACTGTATCTGGGGCCTCCAACGCATGTAATCCGGCCCTGATTCCAACCATCAATGATAAATGAGAAACTTTTGGTCAGCCAAAATGATACGACAGCCGATCGATTAACCAATTCTCATTCATTGTTTGATCGCAGCGGCCATTTCCATGGAGCGGTGTCTTGCTTGATAATCTCTTTATCTAAACGAGTCGTTATTAGTATATTATGTGCACTGTGACTCATTGTAATGGCGTCCAGAAATGTCACTGTACATGTAACCCTTATTTCCCTTTGTTTTGTAGTTGTCCAGACAAAGTGTGTCAGCAGAGGCATATAAAGCTCCAGCAGCTGCCCGGGGCCATTGTAAAAGAAATCTTTAAATCTGTGCTTTGTAGTTATTACCATGAGCTGTGTCATGTGCACCATGTGCTGACCTAAGCCTCGCTATTTATGGACTACATTCACTGCGCCTGCATCTTAGTTCTCTGCAAGATTATAAAAATTCTATTCTTGTTGTTATGCTGGAGGCAGGTGCCATCTGGAGTGGAGGGGAGTTGGCTGGCTTGAGACGGGACTGAATTGGTGATATATTGTCCTTTTTATCATTCAATGTGTTTGATATTTGTTGTCAGTGGCCTCATACACTCTGCTTATTGCACATTGCACTTTCAGCCCTGGCTTTATGCCTGTCATTGGGCTAACACCCATTGTTTCAAAGGCACAGGCACTAGCACTTTTTTTCCTGTTTAGTTACACTTTTTTCTTTGCTTCGATATTTGTCACTGTCTGTTAATTGGCGCTGTCGCCATTTCATCCTGTTTCTTTGCACTTTGTTGCTATTTGCACACAATTGCACTTTGCACTTTTATTATCACTTGCACTAGTGTTCCTCAGCGTGTTGCAGGTCACTACAACCTATTGGCATATTGTAGATTCTTTATATATTTGCTATTTATACTTACTTAGAGCACAGTCAATCCTTGGTATTGGCATTTTAATGCAATTGTTGAACGTAGATTATAGCAACTGTCTACTTATTTGAGTAGTCCTTGCCCCCTCTCCCCTCTCCCTGTACCGTCTCTCCAGGTTCCAGTTTTTTAGTTTATGTGTTTGTCTTAAATTGTATTGTATTGTTGTTTTAGTGTGTATTTCACTTGTCATTTATGGTATCTGGTCTTTAGGTATGTGCAGCTTTTTGCATTAATAAATGTAATATTTTTAATCCATTGCTAGTGTGTGCGGCCATTTTCCTGGTCTTTGGAGAGGCAGCTTCAGAGCCTTTCCAGTATAGTGTCTCGGGGAGGCTGATTCGTCATTAGCGGCAGGTAGCGACAGATGAGCGTCTGTAGCAGGCATTTTCAGAGCGACCGCTAGTAGTCGCAGTGCTCGGCCGTGGGTCGCTACTTTATAGCGACTCAGTCGCTGTGCAGTAATGTTGAATACATTGTGAGGAGTCGCTATTTGACCAGTACAGCACTGTATGGGAGCGCATGTTAGCGACTGCTCATAGCGACTGACTCACACCATATTCAGCAAAAAAACAGTCTCACAAATCTCTGGCACCGAAAAATATTTGTTTGAAGCCCAGAGCGCCGGAGGCGGTGTGTTTAAAGTCTGTTTTCAAGCATCCAACAACTAGTAACAAAGCGAAAACATATGGAATTACATTGTAACAACATTGTAACATGAACACTTTAATGCCAGACCTGTAATGTCATTTCTTAGGAAATATATAAAAAATGAAAAAAATATGAAAAAACTGCTATTTCAATGCCAGGAGAGGTCAAAGAATTACCGTATTTTTCGCCCTATAAGACGCACTTATTTTCCCCCAAAAGTGGGGGGAAAATGTCCGTGCGCCTTATCGGGCGAATGAAAAAAAAAAAAAAAAAAAACACTCACCCCTTCCCGGCACTCCGGCGTTGTCTGTCACACTGCGATAGGCCGGAGGAGTGGCGGGGGCTCTGTCCCGGTCCTGCCGCTGCGATGACAGCGACGGGGCCAGAGACAGAGCCCCCGCCGCTCCTCCATCTGCTGCCTCTTCCGGGCTCAGAGCACACGCGAGCACGAAGGTCCGGGCAGTGGGTGGGCGTGGCCTGCACCGTGCAGGCCACGCCCACCCGCTGCCCGGACCTTCGTGCTCGCTTGTGCCCAGGAGCAGCAGATGGAGGAGTGGCGGGGGCTCTGTCTCTGGCCCCGCCGCTGTCATCGCTGCCTGAAAAGACAGCGATCGCAGCGGCGGGGCCGGGGCAGAGCCAGCTCGTGAATGGGGTGGGCGTGGCCTGCGCCGACGCTGTGGCGCAGGCCACGCCCACCCCATTCACGGAGCCGGCCGCTCGGCGCAGCGGTGTCAGCGGACAGGTGAGTTTAACTTTTTTTTTATATATACATGGCGCCTGCCTATACTAATGGGGGGAGGGGGGTGGGAATGGGGAGAGAGGGGCCACACAGCCTATTCTAATGGGGAGAGAGGGGCCACACAGCCTATACTAATGGGGGGAGGGGTATGCCACACAGCCTATACTAATGGGGGGAGGGGGGTGCCACACAGCCTATGGAAATGGGGGGAGGGGGATGCCACACAGCCTATGGTAATGGGGAGAGAGGGATGCCACACAGCCTATGCTAATGGGGGGAGGGGGGTGCCACACAGCCTATGGAAATGGGGGGAGGGGGATGCCACACAGCCTATGGTAATGGGGAGAGGGGGATGCCACACAGCCTATGCTAATGGGGGGAGGGGGATGCCACACTGCCTATGGGAATGGGGAGAGAGGGATGCCACACAGCCTATACTAATGAGGGAGGGGGGATGCCACACAGCCAATGGGAATGGGGGGAGAGGTGGATGCCACACAGCCTATGGGAATGGGGGGAGAGGGGGATGCCACACAGCCAATGGGTATATGGGGAATGGGAGGGGGGATGCCACACCGGGTATACAGGGAATAGGATGGGGGCATGCTACACGGTCTATGGAATGGGGGCATCCCACACGGCCTATGGGAATGGGATAGGGGAATGCCACACTGTCTGTAATGGTGCGTTTTTGGTTTAAAATATTTTTTTTCTTATTTTCTTCCCCCAAATCCTAGGTGCGTCTTATGGGCAGGTGTGTCTTATAGGGCGAAAAATACGGTATTTGTGATTTTTTGGGGAAAAAAAAAACCAGTTTAAAGAGAAGAAAAGGATCGTCCATTGAAATGTATGGGAGAGCGACAGGTAGCGAGAGGTCATACCTGGCGCTGTGCAAGCCTGAACGCTGGCGCTGTTCGCTGAGGCTGTGAAAATGATGAATCAGACGCTACATGGCGTTATCCCAGTCGCTAAACAGATTCTGCTTGATAAATGTGTAATTGCGTGCCGTGTCCGGCGTTCACCAGTCGCTACCTGCCGCTACCTCTCATTAACCAGGCGCTACCTGTCATTAGCCAGCCACTACCTGACGCTATCCCTTCTTAAATAAGGGCCAAAGTGTTAGTTTTCCAGGGCCTGACCCAGTGCATTTTTGTAATTGTAGGCTGTGCATACCCGCCCCCCATCTTTCGGAAGCAGGGGCATAGCTAGGGGAGGGCATGTGCCCTGGGTGCAGCAGGTCAGGGGGTGCCAAATGAGGGCCTGAGCACAGGTGGGGGGGTGCCATTTTGAATCTTTGCCCTAGGTTCCAGAAAGCCTAGTTACTCCTCTGGCTGGAAGAATGGTGCTGCTGGGAAGTGTAATGAAAGTTTTATTATCCTTCATTGTATTGTAGAGGCTTTTCAAGAAATCAAAGAGCTGATGAGTCAGCAACGAAAACATAGATTAATAGGAGGGGGCGGCTTACTCCATAAGTGAAATAGATATAGCAACTTGAGAAATACTCCCTTCCCAGGGAGGGTCTCAGTTTACTTTAAGGACACGGAAGAGGGCTGCTATTGCGCAATGTCTAGTCTTTCTCTTGCCAGTGACGCAATCTATTGTGTTGTGCAGGTGTGTTCACTAACTGCCATAAAGGAATTTCCTGCTACTGCTGGATCTCTCCGCCTGGAGCATCGCAGGAAATGATTTCCAGGAATGACAGGGGTAAACAAGGTATCTTCTGGCAATGATACCAGGTTAGATTAGATGTGTGCTGTGTCTGTGAGGCCGGGGGGTAGCTAAACTCTAAGATCATCAATGGCAGTTACATAATTAAATATCATCTTTAATAAATGTGATTAAAATCCACTATAAAATGGAACCAATGTGCCCGAAAGTGAATTTATTAGAGCATATCTACCAAATTAGGCCATGCCCCCTCATTGAGGGATAGATAGGAGATAGCAGTTAAAACAATATAAACACTTTAAATAGGCAAATTAATAATTTATTGATGCAGATCTGCATGTTACACCTCAAAGAGGGACAAATGAGGAGCAGGGGGACATGGACTCAAAAGAGGGACAGTCCCTCTAAATCAGGGACACTTGGGAGGTATGTATTAGAGGATATGTGTGCTGTGTCTGTGAGGCTGGGGAGTAGTTAGACTCCTATATCAGCAATGGCAGTTACATTATGATACATTATCCATAAAATTGGGATTACAATTTATCCCAATTTGTGATGCCCCAAGGTGAGGGAGTAAGCCTGCCCTGGAGTCTTATAGACTTTAAAGAAGACCAAAACCCACCCTGGAATCTATGAGACTCCAGGGCAGACTTACTCCCTTCCGCTGGGACATCCCTAACTAACCTCCCGAGTCGCCTGGAAATTTTTTCTCTGAGCCCACGCGCATGCATGACGGGCTCTGGCATCACTCACCCATAACAAATGAATCGCTGTATGTGGCAGTGCACAGCCAAAGGGAGCTGAGGGATGTCACGCAATGCTCGCAAGTGCGGCTAGGATTCCAGCCAGAGGCTCTAGCCACACTATGGGCTCGAGGAGAGATAGGCGAATGGCGGGGCTTCACTCAGCGAAAGGGAAAGTTGCCCAAGGCAACGCTACATATAACAGGATAACGCTGCAGCGAATGATGCATAGCGCCAGTTAGGTGCGTCTGGTGCTCTGCACTGAAACCCATATTTAATAAAAAAAAATCACGAAGCCAGTGTCAGCACTATAAAACTGGGTGCTCTAGCGGCGAGCACCGGACGAAAATATAAAATATATATGTCTATTTCTGAACACATATACACCAGCACCAGAGCGAAAACACATGAATTGACATTGTTTCAATACTGTAACACTGACACTGCAATAGCAGACCAACACATACAATTCTGACAAAAATAAAATAAAATGTAAATATAGGACAATATAAGTCTTTGGTTGGTGGCCAGGAGAGCCAAAATAATCATCATATGATAAAATAGTGGGAAAAAGTGCATCCACGCGCTATTTATACACAAACAAATGAAAGACCATTGAAGTGTATGGGAGAACGCAACTGAGCGACAGGTGCTGCTGAACATAGTGAGTGCTGGCGCTTTACAATGAGCCACCGCTAGTGATACATGTGACGCTACATGGCGCTATTAGAGGTGCTCACCAGCTTGACTTTCATATATATGGTTTTCGCATACTGTGCCCAGTGTTGGAAAAAGTGCATCCAAGCGCTATTTATACACAAACAAATGAAAGACCATTGAAGTGTATGGGAGAACGCAACTGAGCGACAGGTGCTGCTGAACATAGTGAGTGCTGGCGCTTTACAATGAGCCACCGCTAGTGATACATGTGACACTACATGGCGCTATTAGAGGTGCTCACCAGCTTGACTTTCATATATATGGTTTTCGCATACTGTGCCCAGTGTTGGAAAAAGTGCATCCAATCGCTATTTATACACAAACAAATGAAAGACCATTGAAGTGTATGGGAGAACGCAACTGAGCGACTGGTGCTGCTGAACATAGTGAGTGCCGATGCTTTATACTGAGCCACCGCTAGTGATACATGTGACGCTACATGACACTATTAGAGGCGCTCACCAGCTTGACTTTCATATATATGGTTTTCGCATACTGTGCCCAGTGTTCACCTGGCGCTACGTGGTACTACATGGCGTTAGTTCTTCTTAAATAAGGCCCCTAATTTTCAAAGTTAAAACTGAAATCACAAAAAGTGAAAAACAAACTGGTTCCAAAGTTAAATCCTACCTAACATAATATTCTCCTTCATAGATGGTAAAAGCCAAAGCAGCACAGGTAAAATATATCACTCGTACTCGTACTCGTCATGTTTTCCCAGTTATCTCTCTCATCTTGACTTTAGATGCTCTGTAGCTTTCATGTCGGGATGCTTGTCATTATTGTGTAACATTTACAGCCCACAAGTGAGGAAATCGTAGTGGAACCTTTTTTTGTTATATACACATAATAGTCACATCCGGATAATCCAGTCTGCCTGGGGGGAGGCTAAGGGTTGGTAAACCCGACATTGCTCAAACAAGCATCCGGATGACATGCCTGAAGCCGCCCATAAAAGCAGCTGGCGTGCAGAGACAACCAGATAACAGTCTACAGGGGACAGCAACAGACTATTCATTTACCTAACTCACTACTAGGTATGAATTCAGCTGAAGTCTCAGCTTTTAAATTGTTATATCTGTATCTGAATAGTGTGTGTGAATGTGATTGCATTTTTAAATATATTTTAATACTTTCTACAGAAACCACAATGGCAGAGGTTCCAGAATTAAATGACATCCCTATGAACAGCTACAGGTAGAGCATTGTTTAGCACACCATTCTTTACATTTTAAATGTCATTTTGTTTACAGTGAAGTAAATATAATTTTTCTTTTTTTTTGTTTAGTGAGGAAGAGTTTTATGGAGATTACTCCTGCGAAAAGAATGACATTTCTAAAAAGGTAAGTTTTACTTTATAACATGTTTTACATTTACTTATTTTCATGGCTTTTTCTAAGGCAGGGCAAACAGGGTGATTGTCCTTTGGGCCAAGGCCATTGGGGGCACCTTGATCCCAACCATATAGTTTTCTGCATATGAGTCAGGGATACTGTTACTGGTGTAGACCATTAATCAAGTCCCTTATACCCCTTATATTAGGCTCCGTCATGGGGAGGGGGCACTGCTTGTTGCTAAGATCAGCATCAGCAACAGCATGGCACATACCTGGAACAACAGCTGTCCCATACAGTAGGATGGGTGAGGAGGGGGCAAATTACTTTCTTTCCCGCACTGAACACTATTTTGCCTAGAAACCGCCCTGCTTATTTGATAATTACAAAATAACAGAGGCTGATCTCCATGGTAAAAAATATTGTACATGTCTGGTTTTTATTAAGCTCCTCCAATCATAGTACAGGACTGGAACATGTCTACAAATCAAAAGTTTTTATTTTTCTTCTCAGTTTTTTTTTTATCATCGTTGCTTTTTGCAGGATAGTGGCAGTATGTTTAATATTATTTCAGAAACATGTCACAAATAGGCCCTTCTATATTTTCCTTGTGACATTTTTTTTTTATAAAAGTCCTCTGACCTTTAATTTGTAAAATATTTTGCATTTCAAAAACAAAACGGATTGATCAGAAGATGAATGTTTGCTCAATAATCATTCATCCTTGTGACATGATTCAGCTATTACAGAATACACAATATTTCGGTGATAGATTTTGCTATTTATACAGATGGCGGCCTGGTGGGTTTATCTCTAGCCATGAAAAGCTAATAGGTCACTTCAATTCATATCTGAAATTCTAGATTAAGAGTGCAATTGTCCCTTTTTTAAACAACCAAACATTTAACAAGAAATGTAAGAGCCAACACATAGATACTCTAAAATAATGTTCCATGGGGAGGGGGGATATTTTTTGAATGGCCTTCTGGGACATTAGCTCAAATACCTATGTTTAAATATTTTTATTTATTATATTACGGCATATAATATAATATTTTATTAATTACGCCAATCTGATAAAACAGCAACAGCTGAAAATAAAACAATTTACAAACTTTATATTTTTTTACAGTGTGACAGCCATTTAGAATGGGAATCTTGCAACTCTGATTGGTCGACCTTCAGACTGGATCCAATAAGGGAGATAAAGAGACCAAGAAAATGCCGTGGCTTCAGAAAAGCAGTCATGATTGTAGTCATTGTGGAAAAGCTGAAGGGTGTAAAAGGATCTGAAAGGCAATGCATGTTCAATGACTTTGATTTGCTGAACGACATCTTAGTGGAGGGTAAGATTCTATTAGCCTAAATTAGAATAAATGTGTTAAAATTAAGGAATATATGAGGTCTCTGTTAATCCTGGAAGCCTTTATAAGTAGCAGAAGGGATTTGGCCCAAAATACATAGATACTCAGTTGGGAAGTATAAAACATCTTTTTCTGCTGATCCCGAGCTTCCAATGTAGTCCTTGTAGCACAAGATACATTTCTCTAACACAACAAGAGGCATCCAGTCCATTTTAATGCAAACACTTAGCAGGTAAAACATGCTCATACCTGTTGGGTTCTGCCATGCTTTCCGAGGGATTGCTATATTCCATCCTGCACCTATGTTGGTTCCTAACCTCAGGATTGACGACCAGAATCCTGAGCCTCCTTTCTTAGATAGGTGTTAAGTGCAATGGGGTGGCTTCGAACACCTCTTCTATTGCAATAAGTGGAGTTTGGACAGACACTGCACAGCACTGCAATGCTACACCAGATCCCAGTAACATTTAGTTATGCCTCTATTTGCTGGCAATGTTTATGTCTAAAAGTAATGTGCCAAACCCCTACATCCCTAAATAATGTATAGAAGCCATAAAATTCATATTTCTAACATATTTTTCTTTCTTTCTTTAGAAGAATGTTTCATCAATATTCAAGAGAGAGCCTCAGTCCAACCCAAATTCTCCTTTAATTACTCTGAGGTGTACATGATTAGAGACAGCAGAGGAAAGTGCATGACACTACGGGAATATGAAGGCAATGCTCATCTTCTGGCCCTGTATTTACAAAATGGAAACATTGAGAGCGAAGGTAATTTGTTATTTGCAGTTTCCTGTGCTTTGTTTTTTAAGAACTTTTTTTTCTGTGAACGGACAAATTATAACTAGCTATTCAGAGATCCTTTATTTTGAATTCATTGGAGTTTTAGGTCTCCATATCCTGGGTGAGTGTAAGCTAGCCAGGTTATGGGTTATATCATTGTAGAGCTATAGATTTCATATGTGGCCCTGATAAAAGCCACCAAGCCTGAATAGCATGTAGCTCTGGGGTCACTCAGCACAGGCCACAGGCCACAAGCACTAACCCCTTTGGGTTAGGCAGTTTGCCAGTTGTTCTGAAATTTAGTGTATTTTAACAGATCTTCTACAAGAAACAGTCCTCTAGAAGTACAAGTTACAGTGGCCAAAGTGCCAGTTACAATGGTGGAGAGTTAGTGTATCCTGTTCCTAGGATTTGCCTCTATTGTCAACCCTTGAGGACTTTAGACTTATTTATTTGCTGGAATGGCTACTTGGTTCAGCTGCTTCACACAAAATGGCCTTCATTCATTTCAGGGTAGCATTGGAGGCTTTCTGTACTTTGAAGACAACTTATTAATTGATAAAATGCGTTAATACCTAGACATCCTCTTCAGACTTTTTTTTTAAATTATGGATTTAAATAACAATTACTGTCACCCCATGGATTTGTTTTTCATATGGTCATGTTTCCTTTTTTCTTTTTAGCAAATATAAGCATGGGTTTCTACAGATCAGCCCCTTTTGATGGTGAAAAAGCTCCTGTGACATTGGCCATTAAAGGCCGGGACCTCTATTTAACTTGTGTAGCTGAAGAACATAATACAGTGTTATGCCTCAAGGTATGCCAATGCTTGAGTTCTTCCTATCTTTGGAAAAATTGCTTTTCATGGATAAGTATAAGGATAAATGATGTTTTGAAGCATTCATTTGAAAAATTATAATGCATTTTGGACCAATTGTACCAAAATGTAGGCTAAAAATAATGCTTTGCTTCCCTGAAACTGATCCAACCAGGTCCATGGCTTCAAAATGCACCTAGTAAAAAGATCTGCCTATGGTCTTTCAACACCTTATTCAAAGCTCAGTCCTTAGTAAACCTGTTCTAGGTTACACAGGAAGGAAATTATTCGACATATGCGCCAAAACTAATCCTCTGAGAACTACTTAATATAGCACAAACTAACCTATATACAGTATAGCTAAGCTCTTTGCACCTGATTGAGCTAATTAATATTCTTGCTGAGATTTAGCCTCATTTCCTGTCTGCTGTAGCAAAAGAATTAATCTACTGAAAGGAAAAGCTATGACCTTGGTTCAAGAACCCCATATTTTCCACTACTTCAGTCCTGATTATTCCCATGGATTTTATGTTAAATTAGTTTCCTTCCTCTGGTGAGGTCAAAAATAGCAAAATGGCTTTCGCTCTAGTCTACTGCATCAAAAACTAGAATAAATATTTGGCTAAATTGGGACTTAAAAATTTGTTTTATGCATTTCAAAAATGTGTTACCTACTGATTCCTCAATCTAAACAAAACTCTCTTTTCTTGTTGTTCCCGAAATAGAGTGTACCAGACATCAAAGAGAAAAAGGGCTCTGACTTGCTGCCATTCTTGTTCTACAAAAGGCAGAACAGCTCCATCAACACCTTCGAATCAGTGGCTTTCCCTGGCTGGTATATTAGTACATCTCAGTATGCCAACCAGTTTGTTCAAGTGCAGCCAGGAGATGATCAGCAGCACATAAGAGAGTTCTTGATCACAAAAACGGCCTAAGCCAGCACTCAGCTGCTCCACAAGCCTCTTCTGTTACATTTCTGACCTATCACCGATCAGAAACCTTTCACTTTTATAAAGTGCATATTCTCACCAGAGAACAAAAAAAAGTAACTCCATGAGTATATATCATTATATTATTTATGTATTATTAGCCTATTTATATTTATTATATTAATTCTATGGGTGATTTGGTGCTGTATTTATTTATTTACCTATTTATTTGAAACATTTTAATTTTTTGGTGCGTAGGTATTACTGTATATCCTGACCAAAAACAAAGGGTTAATAAATTTGTATAGAAAACTCATTTTGCGTGGTGTGATATTTGTGTTTTCCAAAGTGGACCATTGCCCTAGTGTACCACTATAAAAGGGTATTGTCACAAAGCAACAATTCTTACTTTAAATTTGGATAGAGTGAGTAGAATCAGTTTAGTATTTGCCACCGTTTATGGAGAATACTGTATTAACTAGAATAGAAAGAAAAAAATAATATAAGGAATGGCAGAAAGAAAGTACAGAAGAACTGAGAAACAGCGAATTGAGAAATAAAAAATGAAGTAATATAAGGAAAGACATAAAGTTAGAAGGGAAGAAAGAAAGAAAAAAAGAAAGAAAGAGAAAGGAAGGATAGAATAAATGGCACAAAAAAGAGAGAAAAGAGAATAACCAAAATAGGAAAGAATATAAAGAAAAAAGAATGAAAAGGACAAAAATAATAAAGATAGAAACAAATAATAAATGGAAAGAAATAAGAAAATAATATAAACATTAAATAAAAGAAAGAACAAATGCATGAGAAAAAGAATGAATGACAGAAAGAAAGAAAGAAAGAAAGAAAGAAAGAAAGAAAGAAAGGCTCAACCAATGGCCAATCTGCCCCTTATAGTCCTTAATCCTGGTTACTGCACGGCCCTGCATCCTGCATATGGGCTGCCCAGGGTAGAGGGAATGAGGTGGGCCCTAAGGGGCAAGGGCACCAGCACCTGCTCGAGTATGCCCAGTACTCCAGCCTTTTGGCTCTCCCTGGAGTCTAAAAGACTGTCTGGTTCCCTCTCCCAGGATGCCCTGCTGTGTGAAACCCTAGCAATTGTCTATGTATATTTATATAGCCGGCAACCCTATGATGCATGCCTGGGCTGCAGCTGCATCCACAACACTGGCATATCTGTATGTGAGGTGCCTACCCACACCAGGAATATCTGAGTGGATGGCGCTGCATGCCCCTCAGATAAAGGTGAGCAGGGATTCTGCCACTCACTGCATTCAGATGGGACCATCAGGAGATTACTCAGCAATTCACATTGATACACACAGTAAGGAACTGCCCCTGGCAGGGTGAAAATATTTGGTGCTGTTCCTCTTTTATGTGAGTGGTGGACAAAGGGGTGGCCCTCCTCAACAAGGTCTCTTTGTGATCCCTCTAGGCTCTAATTAACCCTGCCAACCAGGAAAAATGTGGGGCAAGCAGACGGCACTCCCCACACCTATGACCCCAATGTTTAGTGTGCCCTTCAATTTACCCCCACAGTGGGTGACTGCTTGTAGGGTGCACTAGGCAAGGAGAGGTTGCACCACCCCATCACCTCTGTCAACCCCCTACTCCTATCAAAAAGATTGCAGCGGTGCACCTCCAGGACCCCCCAGAGGTGTCCCCTGGGCCCCTTCATGCTCCAATTGACCCCCCCCCCCATATAGTTTGGTCCCCAGATGGCTGCAGGTACTGAGACACTTCCTACTGGCTCCGCATTAAAAGAACCCACTGACTGCAGCAGTGTTTTGTGGCTTCTGGACTCTTTTCATATCAGGTGAGTATTGCCAGGTTGGGGGGGGGGGGTGGCTAGAGAGGTTATAGGACGGAAGGTTCAGAGAGAAGCAGAACCCCATCCCCATGGCCTTTGCTATACTCTCCTTGTTAGGTTAGGTACCCTGGAGATGGTAGGCAGGAAACCACAGCACACACTGTGGCTTCCTTTAACAGGTTGCACAGGTAGCTGCAGGGCATAGTGCATTCTCACCAAATGCAGGGAGATGCCCCTGCTCTCTGGGACCCCCAGTTTGCCTGGTATCATCAGCAATCCTGTGCTGCAAGGGCAGGCTTTGAATAATCAGTGGTTTATGCTGTGCATACAAGTATGAATGAAAGGCATTGATCACTGAATAAACACAGAGACTGGCACAGAGCCCCACTTTCGCCACTTCCCTCCGGCTGTGCATGTTTGTGCTGGTCATTTAGATAGGCCTGGCACAGGAGCACGCATCAGTTGGAGAGATGATGCTGTGGCCCACACATGCGCTGTGGGATCTCTGGAAAGGTGAGTTTTTCTGGAGAACTGGAGATTTTAAAGTGGACCAACACCCAGCCCAATCTATAAGATTCCCGGGCCGATCCAATCCCTCTCCGTGGGGCATCCAAGATCGGGATGCCCGCTGTGTGAAACCTCCCAGGACGCGAGCAAACCTTACCTGACTCCCGGTCCAACGGCGCATGCGTGGGCCACCATCTGTGAATGGCCGGCGCGGGCTCGCTCCCTGTTTGTTTTCCAAACAATCAGACACCCATGTGAACATTGCTTTAACAACTGGGGACTGATGTTCACTAAAGCTGCCTCTTATTGCCTTTTATGCCTATTGCAAATATGTGAGCAATTTACAATGTGTTTGGGTTGGAGGAATCTGTTCAACAGCAAAAACATGGAATGAAATCAAACAAATATTTATCAGTGGTGAAGTTTCAGGCTACCCCCAATGTCATCTAATTTTCTTGCCAATTTTGATAAACTACTAAACTTTTTAAAACATCGGTTCAAAAGACGGCACAATATCTTTCCACCTATTTCATCTTTGATGTTTCATAAATGACCATGTGAGCCTGATAGGCTGTTCCTTGGCTGCCATAGAAGATCCCGAGGAGGTGAGTACCCAGGTGGCCTCATACTCTAGTTTTGCGCTGTCGATGCAAAATGGGGGAGCCCAATCTGGGCTGCACCGCTGCTGCATACTAAAGGCAGTATTTGGTCATTCTTCTTCTTTAAGCTCAATTATTTGATCCATTTCCTTGACACAATTAACTTTAAACCTGTTGCCACGGGAAACTCACCTGGGTCCTGGTCCTGCGGCGCCTCCGGGCACCGACCCGGGACACTTCCTCCCTGTCAGCCGCACTGAGTATCGGCTCGAGCGGCGCCGTGCACGGCTGCTGCCTCCTCCTCTGCGCGGCCCCGCTCCCTCACACATGCTCGCGCGTGCGTGAGCACGTTCTTCATATGCCCTCCGGCGGCGAAGCTGGAAGCTGATTAAAGGGACCAATCCCTTCTAGATTAACTAGAGTGTCACACCCCTCAAAAAGCTTATTGGCCATCCAGCCTAAGGTTCAATGTGCACCAATCACTACACATCCCTGTAGTGTGCTCGGCCCTATAAAGGTTTTACCTCTTCAGTACTCCGGTGCCCGTGATAGCGTTTAGCTGAAGGTGGCCTTGATCTTGATATTGCTTGTTTGATCCCGTTGCCGGCCTTGCTTAGTTTTGACCATTCTGTGATTGCAGCCTGGACCGACCCTTGCTTGTACCCCGACCACGCTTCTGTCTTACCCTTTGTCTTACCCTTTGTGCCACGAACACGTGACCTCCCGGATTGACCTTTGGCTTGACCTCAACTCATCTATTATCTATCCCCTTGGTGCTGCGATATTTAAGGACCGAATTCCCATGTATGACCCCGGCTTCTCGACATCGCTTAGTCTGGCCTTTGGTTCCCCTGCCTTCACCCCCTGTAAGCTCACATCCTTTGTGCTACTAAGTCCTGGGGGCAACCGTGTCCGGCGAGGCGTATAAAGCATCCCGGCAAACGGGGGCTTGACTAAAGGTGAAGCTAGCAGCGGAGATTAGGGGTTGTGGGCTTATCTTGAAGGCGGGTGTCGCACGGGGCCTGACCCCTGTGCTCTAAAGGTGGCTTCTATACAAAGAAATATTTTCTCCATTCTCACGCTTTAAAGTGGACCAAAACCCACAGAGATTTGCTCTATAAGATTCCTGGGACGATTGATTCCCTCCCCCAGGGGCATCCAAAATCGGGATGCCCCGCTGTATGAAACCCTCCAGGTCGCCCATAAACTCAACTTAGTTCGAGCAGAGGACACCCCCACTAACACTCTTTCATGGCGCGTTCCCGCACCAGGCATTTGTGAATGGCCGGTGCGGGAAGACTCCCTGTTAAAGGGGAGCGGGGGAAGCCGCCGCCAACTTGCTCAGATCTGCTCACGTTAGACGAGTTAGCCAAGCATGCTGACTTCACGAGCGGCCATGGATGCGTCATAGGACCGGGAAGAATTGAGTGCGATCAGGCAACCAGGGGGGTTTCACACAACGGGCATTCCTGGGGGCAAAGACTAAAATCCAGGATCGTCAAAATCCTGGGTTTTGGTTCACTTTAAATAAACAGTCCGGCTGGATTCTATTGTGCCTTCTTTTTCCTTAAACTATGCTTGGCATGTGATATTGTTTTGACCTTATATTCCCTTGCCAATGTACTTTCCACCCTGCCTCAATCAATTCTTTGAATTTAAATATCGTATGCACTGGGGGTGTTATACAGAGATCTTGTTTGCGGTGATTCTGAGATGTGAAATCTGTGCACAAACAGGAAATGTATTGCAAGACACTGAAGTCGGCAAATCCGTCACTACACCTAGAAAGGGGAAGTGCAAGAGTATGGGAAGATGGGAAAGATTCGAATCTTCCACTAAAGAAAATATAATACAACCAATGTCCATTTGTATTGTATATATATATATATATATGTTATACAGTATTTGTTGTATTGTATGAGATACCTGAACTGGAATATTAGTCATTCAATAGAAAAATTATGTTGATTGCAAAACAAAAAAAAAATCAAATGGTTAAAAATCTATTGACTATAAGGGTCTGCATAATGATTATTCTAAAAAAAGTTCTGTTTAAAAGTCTGTATTCAGGAGATAGACCAGCATGTAGCGGCTCGGAATCGGGAGCTATATTGAATACTCAGCCCGGTATAAGCGATGACTTGGTGCCAGTTGTAAATGCACCAGAAAACATCGACGAACAAGGGGCCATTATTCAAATAGCCGAAGAAATTCCGGACCTTCTACCCAATCTAGACAAATGTCGTCCTAGATCAAAGAATTTTCCCTCTTTGTCCTTGAACCGAAACATTTCGGTATTTCTGCAAGCAGTTCAACATGACCTAAAGCAAGTAAATTGGAGACAATGTGTATCAACTTCTAATATGAACTTAACACCTGCAGAAAATAAAGCTTTGAGAGAATTGGAAAGTGCCCCTGACATTGTTATACGCCCCAGCGACAAAGGTGGTAACGTGGTCTTGCTTAATCAAGACTATTACGTGAAAGAGATTGGGATACAGCTGGGAGATGAAAATACATATAGAAGGGTAGGGACCAACCCTTTTCCTAGTGTTGTTGCCAGACTTAATGACAAGTTAGATTGGGCCTTGGAAGAAAAACTCTTAACCCCTAGTGTATTTAAGTACCTCTCAGTGAGTGAGTACAACATCCCTGTACTCTATACTATTCCGAAAGTCCACAAATCCCCCTCCGCGCCACCAGGTAGGCCCATCGTGTCGGGGAATGGAGGCCCCCTTGAATGCGTGTCTAGGTTTATAGATGAGAACCTCAAACCCTTGGTACGAATTTTGCCATCTTTCGTCTTAGACAGCAGCGATGTTTTGCGGAAGCTAGTCTCCTTTGAGCTTGAGGGGGAGTGGCTTCTGGCAAGCATCGATGTTGAGGGCCTGTACACGTCCATTCCCCACATGGTGGGCCTAGAGGCTGTAGCACAGTTCCTAGATGACCTTGGTCCTTGTGACGCGGCCCATAACGAACTGGTGGTGGATCTTTTGCATTATGTACTTACGAATAACTATTTCAGATTCGATGGCAGTTTTTATCATCAGATACGTGGAACAGCCATGGGGGCGGCCTGTGCCCCATCGTACGCTTGCCTGCACCTGGGGCGGTGGGAGAGCCTCTAGGTGTTTGGGCGGGCGGACTTTGGGGCGCGGGTCGCCCTCTGGCTGCGCTACATTGACGATGTCCTGGTGGTGTGGAGGGGGACGTTGGGCGAGTTTGAGACCTTTGTGGACCATTTGAATCAGAATAACCGAAATATACGCCTTACTTTCAAAATTGGCTATGAATGTATTGAATTTCTGGATTTGCTTATTAGGCGGGATGGGGCTAAATTATCCACATCCACGTATAGAAAACCTACGGCAGGGAATACTCTGCTTCATTTCACCAGTCACCATCCTCCCCCACTTCTGCGCGGTATACCGTATGGACAATTCCTGCGGATACGAAGGAACTGTAGCTCAGAATGCGAGTATGTGCGGGAGGCCAGGGAGCTTTCGGGTCGGTTTAGGGAGAGGGGGTACCCCCACAGATTGATCCGTACCTCTTTCAAGAAGGCACTCGCTGTCGATCGGAGTGATCTTTTGAGAAATGACAGTTTGAAGAAGGAGTCAAAAAAATGGGTAGGAGACCAGCCAGTAAGATTAATTACAAACTTTGGTACACATTGGGAGAGATTCAGGACAATTTTACAGTCCCACTGGCACATTTTACAACTGGACCCAAAATTAGCAAGGTGTATAGGTCCACGCCCCTTACTTACAGCCCGGCGGGCGATGAATATGAAGGACAGATTGGTTCATAGTGACCTAGTCAGAACTATTGGGACACCGGGGATGGATAGGTTGGAAGGTTCGTTCAAATGTGGACGGTGTAAAATTTGCCCCTTTATAGAAAAGACCAGCACGTTTGTTGGTACAAGAGGAGATCCACCGAGAAAAATAAGGGGCTTTATAAACTGTGGGACTACTCATGTTGTGTATATGCTCACCTGCCCGTGTAATAGAAAGTATATTGGAAAAACTAAGCGCGCTTTGCGCATAAGGGTAGGTGAGCATGTGCGGGACATAAAAACGGGGAGTGAGAAAAGTCCCGTATCAGACCACTTTAAAGCTTTTCATCATGGGAGCCCAAAAGGCCTTAGGGCATGTGGTATTTTTGTACTGAAGAAGGGTGGTAGACGGGGCTTCCTGGATCAACGCCTGATGCAGCAGGAAGCGAGGTTGATCTTTGAGTTAGGAACAATGACCCCGGATGGGTTAAATACGGACTCTGGCCTGGGGGCCTACCTGTAGGACTATACGACACACCTTTCTTTCTGGGGTGCCTCTCTATTCATCTCTATATGCCCCCCTGGGTTAAGTGATATGTAAATATGTAAATACTAGGCTGTGAAGTGGGTAGGTATCTGCGTTATTGTTAGGCACTTACCTCGTCGCCGTCCCTGGTCCCGCGGCGCGCTGTCGGGCGGTCCCCGGCCGGTTGCTGCCCGGCGCTCCCCGGGTGTCTTGGCTCCTCAGCTCGCTTGTGGGGGTCAGGGGTCGGCGGCGCGGGATGGTGTCGGCGGCCGCGCCGCAGCCCGCTCTGCGCGGCTGCGCGGTCCCGCCGAGCTCCCTCGCTGTGCGGCGCTTCCCCCTCCCGGCGGGGGCGCGCTCGATCTTCAACGTGCTCCTTTATGCCTCCCGGCGGCGCTTTCCCCAGCGCGTCCGCCGGGGGCGAGTTTGAATCACCCAATCTCTGTCCTGCTCATAGAGTGAGTCCAGGGACTGGTCGGCCTGTCTGGCCTGGGCCGTCCAGTTCCTGGGACCACTCCCGTTTTTAGATTGTGCACCAAACACTGTTCCCTCCATTTTCCCTGTTTCCCACTGGCCAGATATCCCTATAAAACTGCACCATTCCAGTATCCCAGTGCCCGTTATAGCTTCTGGGTTCTGGATGTGCGTTGCTGTGTCTTAGTGAATAATTTGGATTTGGACTTTGACTATTCTCGCCTGCTGCCAGCCTTGACCTTCTGCTTTGCCTGACCACTCTTTTGCCTGACCCTCCTGTACCTCGCCTGTGACCTCCTGGACTTGACCTCGGCTACCCTCGACCACTCTTTCGTTGTCTCCCTTGGATACCTCGCCTGTGACCTCCTGGTTTGACCTCGGCCTGAATTACGGACTTTCGCACCCGGCATCCTCATTCGGGATTCCCTGCCAAACATCATTCTGCACCTTAAGCTGTTATCCTTTGCGCCTGTTAAGTCCTGGGGGCAACCGACTGGGAGAGGCATTACCCGTGTCTCCTACAAGCGGGGGCTTGTCTATAGGCGGAAGTGGCGGTGGAGATTGGGGGATACCGGCTTAAGACAGACGGGTGTTTGGTATAGTCCTGACATTATAACGGGCCAGAAGAAGAATGGACCAAATCCTGGAGCAGGTGCAAGCCTTGACAGCGGCTGTGGAGCACCTGGCTCATCGAGTTGCGGCCCAGGAGAACCGTCCTACTCCCATTGTCCCCACTTCTCAGGGGACTCCGGCCGCAATGTCTGTGGAACCCAAGATCCCACTTCCAGAAAAGTTCTACGGCGACAGGGCAAAATTTGCCAATTTCCGGGACTCTTGTAAATTGTACTTTCAGCTTCGTCCGGTTTCCTCAGGGTCACAAGAGCAAAAGGTTGGCTTGATTATTTCCCTTCTGCATGGAGATCCTCAGTCCTGGGCCTTTAGCTTATCAGCTCAGGACCCAATCCGCCTATCGGTGGATAGTTTTTTCGCTGCTATAGAGGTCCTCTATGATGATCCCGACAAAGGGGCCTCAGCTGATGCCAAATTACGTACCCTCCGCCAGGGACGCCGTCCAGCCGAAGACTACTGTTCTGAATTCCGGCGTTGGGCGGTTGACTCACGTTGGAACAATCCTGCCCTCTGCGGCCAATTCCGACTAGGTTTGGCTGACACTATCAAGGATACCTTGGTGAACTACCCGGAACCCCAGACTCTGGACGAATTGATGCATCTGGCCATCCGCATTGATCGTCGACTCCGGGAGAGACGCCTAGAGAAAGGGTCGCATCTTGAATCGGCTTCAAAGTCTGAGGCTCTAGTCACTCAACCTTCAGAAGAGCCCATGCAGTTAGGTGCCACCAGGCTCACCGAAGGCGAGAGACGGCGACGTCTATCTGAGGGGCTCTGTCTATATTGTGGAGGAACCGGCCACATGGTCAGACTTTGCCCAAAGAAACCGTCGGGAAACTTCAGAGCCTAGGGGGTTTCGAGGGGGCCCTCCTAGGCTGTAAGGTATCTCCTCAAGTATCGTCTCCAGTTTTCATCCCAGTCCAGTTTAAGAGTGGTGTTAAATGTATTAATCTAAAGGCTCTTCTAGATTCTGGAGCAGCTGGGAATTTCCTAGACTCTGAACTAGCGCAGACTTTAGGAATTATGGTACAGACCTTGCCGACTCCTATCCGGTTTCAGCCATTGATGGCACTCCAGTGGCTGGGGGGTTAGTTCGGTTCCAAACCCCTCCTATGCAAATCAAAGTGGGAGCCAGTCATTCTGAGGTTATCAGGTTCTTGATATTGAGAATGCCTGGTACCCCTTTGATTTTGGGTTTGCCATGGCTGCAGGAGCACAATCCCCAAATTGATTGGGTTTCGGGGCAAATCACCAAGTGGGGACACCAGTGTTTTCAGAACTGCCTAGAATTCCCACTCAGGGTTGCGCACTTAGCACCTACTGGGGTTCCAACTCCATATTTGGAGTTTGCTGATGTCTTTTCAGAAAAGGCGGCAGACAAACTTCCTCCCCATAGACCTTGGGACTGCCCTATTGAACTGCTTCCTGGTACGATGCCTCCCAGAGGGAGAATATTTAATTTGACCCGAACAGAAACCCTCGCCATGCGGGAATATATCGCCGAGAACTTAGAAAAAGGGTTCATTCGGCCTTCATCTTCTCCAGCAGGGGCAGGGTTTTTTTTCGTGGAGAAAAAGGATGGGGGACTTCGCCCCTGTATTGATTACCGGGGCTTAAATAACATCACGGTAAAAAATAAGTATCCCCTACCGCTTATTGAGGGACTCTTTACACAGGTGGTTGGGGCGCAGGTCTTCTCTAAGCTCGATCTCCGGGGGGCCTATAACCTCATAAGAATCAGGCAGGGGGACGAGTGGAAGACGGCCTTCAATACCCTTGAAGGGCATTATGAGTATTTAGTAATGCCTTTCGGCCTGTGTAATGCCCCTGCGGTCTTTCAAAGTTTTGTCAATGAAATCTTTAGGGACTATCTTGGCCGGTTTATGGTTGTTTACTTAGACGACATTTTAATTTTTTCTTCATCCATTGATGAACATCGTAAACACGTGTGTCTGGTTTTGCAGAAGCTTAGGGAGAACAATTTATATGCCAAGTTAAAGAAATGTCAATTTGAAGTATCTGAGGTTCCGTTTCTCGGTTACATTATCTCCAAATCTGGTCTGTCTATGGACCAATCTAAGGTGAAGGCTGTTTTAGAATGGGAGCAGCCCAGAGATTTGAAGGGCCTGCAAAGGTTTTTGGGTTTTGCCAATTTTTATAGAAGGTTCATTAAGAATTTTTCTGCCCTGGTTACACCACTAACTAACCTAACTAAGAAAAGCGGGTACCCCCCGGTTTGGCCGGCTCAAGCTGTCCAGGCCTTCGGGAATCTTAAGAGGGTATTTAGTGCTGCTCCCGTCCTAGTCCACCCTGATGAGCAACGACCTTTCCTTGTGGAGGTGGATGCTTCTGAAGTCGCGGTCGGGGCAGTCTTGTCTCAGTATTACGGCTCACCTGCACGCCTCCATCCATGTGCCTTCTTCTCCAAGAAATTCTCAGCGGCCGAAAGAAATTATGACATCGGCAATAGAGAATTACTGGCCATCAAGCTAGCCTTCCAGGAATGGAGACACTGGCTGGAGGGGGCTCAGTATCCAGTTACGGTCTTTACGGACCATAAAAATCTAGAATACATCCAGTCCGCCAAGAGATTAACTCCTAGACAGGCTCGCTGGTCCTTATTCTTTTCTCGGTTTAATTTTTCTATAACTTATAAGCCCGGGTCCAAAAATATAAAAGCGGATGCCCTGTCTCGGAGTTTCTCTCCTCCTGATTTACCGGAAAGGGTGGTGTCTCCCATCTTACCTCGCTCCCTAGTGGTGGCCGCCATCCAACCCCAACTTCCTGATCTTACTCAGTTCCAGGCCCAAGCTCCTCCTGGGAAACCTGCTTCAGCCCTGTTTGTGCCCTCTATTTACCGGTCTGAGTTCTTGTCCCATTTTCACGATACCAAAACAACCGGTCATCCAGGGGTTAAGAAAACCATAGCTTTATTATCACGCCAAGTTTGGTGGCCTTCTCTCAGGAAGGACGCTCAAAGATTTGTCTCCGCTTGCAAAGTTTGTGCCCAAAGTAAGTCCTTGAGGCGTTCGCCTGAAGGCCCACTCCTTCCATTGTCCATTCCTGCCTCCCCGTGGACCCATCTGGCCATGGATTTTGTTACTGACCTTCCCCCGTCTCAGGGACATACTGTTATTTGGGTAGTTGTGGACCGCTTTAGCAAGATGGCCCATTTCGTCCCTTTAAAGAAACTCCCCTCAGCTCAAACTCTTGCTCAGCTCTTTATTACTCATGTTTTTAGGATTCATGGTATTCCCATGGATATTGTTTCGGATAGGGGGGTCCAGTTTGTCTCCCGGTTTTGGAGGGCTTTCTGTGCCAAGTTGGGTTTCACCGTCTCCCTTTCCTCGGCCTTCCATCCGCAATCGAATGGACAAACCGAGAGAACGAACCAGTCCCTGGAACAATATTTGCGCTGTTTTACGGCGGATGCTCAAACTGATTGGGCCTTCTTCTTACCATTTGCGGAATTTGCATTTAACAACGCCGCACATTCTTCCACGGGGGTTTCTCCTTTCCATTGTGTTTATGGCAAGGACCTGAAGTTTTCTGCCCTTTCGGACCAACCCTCTAGAGTTCCCTCCGTGGATGAATGGGTTTCCAAATGGCCAGGGGAATGGAATAAAATCCAGCAACATCTAGCTAAGGCCGCTCTTCAGCAGAAAAAATTTTCTGATCGCAAACGATCTTCTAACTCTAGCTTTAAGGTGGGTGACTGGGTTTGGCTTTCAACCAAGAATTTGGCGCTTCGCCAGCCCTCCGCTAAGTTAGGACCTAAATTTATTGGCCCCTTCCCCATAACACGAAAAATTAATCAGGTTACGTATCAGCTGGCCCTCCCTTCGTCCATGAAAATCTGTAAATCCTTTCATGTTTCACTTCTTAAGTCTGCAAAAAACCATGAACCTAATAGTCCTCCTAGTCCTGTGTTAGTTGATGGGCATCAGGAGTTTGAGGTTGCCCGGGTTCTTGATTCTCGCCTTTTTCGAAACTCTCTTCAATATCTTATTGACTGGAAGGGATACGGTCCGGAAGAAAGATCTTGGGTTCCGGCCAGAGAGGTTCATGCGCAGAATTTGGTAAAGAGGTTTCACAGAGAGAATCCTTTGAAACCCAGTTTGGAGGGTCCGGTGGCCCCTCCTCAGGGGGGGGGTAATGTTAGGCACTTACCTCGTCGCCGTCCCTGGTCCCGCGGCGCGCTGTCGGGCGGTCCCCGGCCGGTTGCTGCCCGGCGCTCCCCGGGTGTCTTGGCTCCTCAGCTCGCTTGTGGGGGTCAGGGGTCGGCGGCGCGGGATGGTGTCGGCGGCCGCGCCGCAGCCCGCTCTGCGCGGCTGCGCGGTCCCGCCGAGCTCCCTCGCTGTGCGGCGCTTCCCCCTCCCGGCGGGGGCGCGCTCGATCTTCAACGTGCTCGCGCGCGCGCGCGAGCACGTCTCCTTTATGCCTCCCGGCGGCGCTTTCCCCAGCGCGTCCGCCGGGGGCGAGTTTGAATCACCCAATCTCTGTCCTGCTCATAGAGTGAGCCCAGGGACTGGTCGGCCTGTCTGGCCTGGGCCGTCCAGTTCCTGGGACCACTCCCGTTTTTAGATTGTGCACCAAACACTTCTGTTCCCTCCATTTTCCCTGTTTCCCACTGGCCAGATATCCCTATAAAACTGCACCATTCCAGTATCCCAGTGCCCGTTATAGCTTCTGGGTTCTGGATGTGCGTTGCTGTGTCTTAGTGAATAATTTGGATTTGGACTTTGACTATTCTCGCCTGCTGCCAGCCTTGACCTTCTGCTTTGCCTGACCACTCTTTTGCCTGACCCTCCTGTACCTCGCCTGTGACCTCCTGGACTTGACCTCGGCTACCCTCGACCACTCTTTCGTTGTCTCCCTTGGATACCTCGCCTGTGACCTCCTGGTTTGACCTCGGCCTGAATTACGGACTTTCGCACCCGGCATCCTCATTCGGGATTCCCTGCCAAACATCATTCTGCACCTTAAGCTGTTATCCTTTGCGCCTGTTAAGTCCTGGGGGCAACCGACTGGGAGAGGCATTACCCGTGTCTCCTACAAGCGGGGGCTTGTCTATAGGCGGAAGTGGCGGTGGAGATTGGGGGATACCGGCTTAAGACAGACGGGTGTTTGGTATAGTCCTGACAGTTATTTGTTTGTTATTTGCTGGTGAATAGGTAGAAAATGACTTAGGTGCATCACTACCTAGTAGGCAACGTATAGGTGGTGTCAGGGTCATTATCCCTTAGCTACATAGGATGTGTGTAGCAGCAGAATCAGTGGAGAGGGTTTGTAAGCGTCAATAGGCAGATGGGAAGAAATATCATGCAACTGTTGTGTGTAGGAGTACAATATGGTACTAGATAGAGTATATATATACCCACTTCCCCAGGAAGCATTTTTGTGAAGTATATGAGATGCATACTGTGATAGGAGGGATAAGAATTACCGTGACCTGACCTATAGTTGCTCTGATAAATAAATGTGTGCTTCGTGATAGCTGGGAGCGCTAGCTCCGAATTGTGAATGGTGATTGATGGTGTGTCCCCTAGTTACATGGGCCCCACATAAGGAATTTCATTGATTTGGCTGTTTTCTAAGTCTAAACATGAAGACTGAAATAATGACATGGACTATGTGATGCCTACCTCCACAAATAGAATGTGGCAAGAGACTAATTGATATTTGTATTGGGGGCTCCCTTAATACACTCATACCAATATCTCCACTAGGAGCATGAGACGTTTACTATGGAAGAAGGGACAAGAAGTCCCGCTGTGCGCCCCGCAAGCGAGGGGACAAATGTGCGCCTCCTGACAGCTGGGCGTCTATGACAGTATTTACAATCGTGATGGCTGGGCGTGTTTCAAGGTGGGGATGACGTGGAATACGTCACCACAGGAAGTCTAAGTGACCGGCCGGCTGCATACGCTAATGACGCGGAATGCGTCACTGCAGAGATTTTTTGATTGACCAGTCAGCAAGGCCTACCCGGAGAGAGGTGAATGACGCGGTCTTCGTCACACCAGGAAGCGTACTATGGATTGGTCACCCGTGATGCGGGGGAGGGAACTCATGGTTATAGTGGAGGTATGGAGGGCCGCCCACCACCCTGACGAAGCTCCGGTGGGCGGAGCGAAACGCGCGTCGGCGGACGGTCGGCCCTCTCCACGTGCTGGCCACCCCGCTTCCAGCTCTGCTTCTGCTCCAAGTCCCTCCAACTTTGAAGTGTTGCGCAACACCGACGTTATGGCGCCAGCGCTCTGCAATGGATAACCGCATGTGTCAGCTAAGTACTTGCCTTGGCGAGGCATTTTATACACTGACTGTATGGTCTACACTAGAGCCTAGTGATTTGGATATGCAGTGTTATGCCTATACATGACGGATCTTTGATGCGAGACATTAAGCATATTGCCACGCTGTGTGATTGTCGCACTTGATTTCTTTGGAAGCTGCAGATCAAGAGAGTCACATGATGACATTTACATATGTCAAGTAAAAGCTCAGCTGGTCAGTAACAGAGTCAACTTCTTCTGTGAGGAGGCTTGCCACTGTCTCATATGACAACCTTGCTTGCTTGCAAGCTTTGAGTAGTGTATCTTGCCGTCCCCCTTGGGTAGAGTTCAGTAGCGCTGCTTGCGGGGTGGGCCATAGGTGTGCGTGGTAGTGTGTGAGTGTGCACGGTGGGCCCCCGTGATTTTAAAGCACCTTTTTACTTTTTTACCTGTAAGAACATTTCCCATGTGTGTGCTGTAATTGGTATAATAAATTGATGTCTGCTCAGCAACTTAGCGTCTTCAGCCTATTTGCCAGGCCTACATTTAACCAATTGTCATATATGTTTTGTTTGAGCTCGTGTAGGGGTTAGTAGGACGCCGCTGAGTATGTGCGGCAGTGCATAGACTTAATATCCCAACTCTCTCCAGCCATTTTAAGCGGATTTAGTTATTCTAAAATAGTTGAGATATAGCAGCAGTTTTAATGAGACAAGTGAGGAATTTGATTTAGAATATTTAAAGGATTGTGCAGGCTAAGTTTAAAAACAAATCATTGTTTGCTTACCTACTATGCAGAGGATTTATCACTGTGCTCTGCTGAATAAAGCTTGTTGTTGTTAAGATTTAGAGGCCGATTCATTAATAGCGCCAGGTAGCGACAGATGAGCGACAGTAGCGATATTTTCACAGCGCCCGCTAGTATTCGCTGTGCTTGGCCGTTGTTCGGCTGTTGACAGCGACTCAGTCGGTGTGCGGTAATGTTGAATATGGGGTTAGGAGTCGCTGTTTGACAGGTTCCGCGCTGTATGGGAGCGCATGACAGCGAATGGCCATAGCGAACAGCTCCCAGCATATTCATTAACAAATCACGCTCCAAAAATTCTCGCGCTGTGAAATGCTTGTTTAAACCCCAGAGCGCTGGCGGCGATGGGTTAAAAGTAGTTTTTTAACCCCCAAACAACCATATTTTTGAAAAAAAAAAAAAAAGTTTTTCAAAACATTTTGTAATATGAATACATTAATATCAGACCTGTAATATCAATTCTGCACAATTTTTTTTTTTTTTTTTTTTTACCTTAAAAAAATATCTAACATTGCAGAAGTGGTCACAGAATTTTTGACATTTAAAAAAAAAAAAGAAAAATTAATAGCAATTAATTATGAATATTTAAAGATTGCTCCATTGAAATGCATTGGAGAGCGCCAGGTAGCGAGAGGTCATACCTGTCGCTGTTCAAGGTTGCTCGCTGGCGCTGTGGGGTGAGGCTGGAATAATGATGAATGAATCGCTATCTGGCGCTCTGTCAGTCGCTAAGCAGGATCGGCTTGATAAATGTGTGATTGCGGAGGGGAGCCGGCGTTCTCGTGGCGGTGACCGTCATTACCGTTCGCTCACCATTCGCTACCTGGCGCTATCCCTTGTTAAATAAGGGCCTTAGCCTCTCTCCTGTAGCCTCAATCTCCACCCTTCTTGCATCAGACTGTGTGGGACAATGCTCCCCATTCACTGCAATGGAGCCTAATGACTTTGAGACAATGGGGGCCATGCTAAATATTTGGTGAAGCCAGTGTGACTTGCAGTGAGCAATGCGGAGTGGATTGTAACCTGCATCTGAGCTTTTTAGCGATAAAACTCAAAAAAGTGCAAAAAAAAGTCTTTGTCCTACATTTTCCCCCCAAAAAATCACCTGTACATGTGATGGCACATTTTTCGGTGTAGGTACATTCATTTTCCAGTGATGGAAGGATATGTTTTTACAGTCTGGAACAGCATCCTATGGCCTATGCTAAATATTTCACCATTTTTTTTGCATAGCCCATAGGGTTCTGTTGTTTCCAAACAAAAGCAAATATCCTTACCTCAATGGTAAAATGATGTGCCTAACATGTAAAATGCCCCATCACCTGTACAGTTCATTTTGAGGAAAAAAAGGTAGAAAAACATTTTTTGCATTTTTTTGTGTCTAAACACTAGAAAGCTCACCGAGATGCAGGTTGCAATCCACACTGCAATGCACATCGCAAGACACTCTGGTTTCACCAAATATTGAGTATGACCCCCATAGTGCACATGTATTCATTAAAGATGCGGCTAGAGAGGCTCTGCAGAAAATCTTTCCAAACTCATATAACTACCTCACAAGTGTGGGTATAATAAAATCCTGCTGAGTGTAAATATTCTGACTCTATAAAAATGCTGTAAGTATGAGGTTCTGCGTCTGTACTGAACCTGGACTCATCCAGAGGACATTTTAGCCCTCTTAGACACAAGTCGAAGTCCATGACAATGTAAAACCCTCTTCAACTAAAAAAAGGTGAATAAGGAGCTTATGGTATATCTAAGGTGCACCTTTTAAATGTAATATACTGTAATGTACACAGTTAGGAGACTGTCAATGGTGCCAAAGGTAGTGTTGGTTAGTATGGGATGTTGAGAGGTAATACGTGGTGGTCTTAAAAGATGATCTGGACATTGGAAGAGCAAAACGAACCAGACATTAGAGATTATATTTTTTCCTGCCCCCCCTGCAGCCACCATCAGGGCCCCTGGTCCCTCCACAGCCACCACACAGGGTCCCTGCTCCCAAAATATAAAAAAAAATGTCTCCCTACCTCTCTCCTGCCCAGCAGGCCCCCACCATTCTGCCACTCAGAAACCTTTCGATGCCTCGCACACGGTGTCAACCCTCATGTCAATCACTGTGTCTGTGCACAGCGCGGTCTGTTAATTGCAGTGAATGGATGGCGCAGAGTGATTGGCGGGAACAGAGGGGCCCGACCTCCACGAGTGCCGGTCGTGGCCTAAATAATTCTGGTGCATATGCTTCCTGCGCCACCTGTTCTCATAAACCAGGAGATTTCCAAGTGCCGGAGGGTAAGTGCTGAAGTGAATTTCGACGAAAGGTGCTGTGTGTGTGTTGGGGGGGAGCCCAAAGTTTGCACTGGGGCCCAAAGGATTTAATTACATCACTGCTCCAGGTCTAACTACATCACAGCACCAGCCTCTACAAGCCCCTCCTCACCAGCAGGGCTGTATTTACCAATAGGCAACCCTAGGCCTGTGCCTAGGGTGGCTACTTGCAGGGGGTGCCATGGCATGTGCTATTACTGCTATAGATAAAAAAAAACCTTTGCTGGCATTTTAATGCCTCCTCGTGAGCACCCCCATCCACAGAAAGACACAGTGTTTGTGTATGTGCAGGGGATGAGTGTACAAGCTCCCAGCTGTTAACAGGACCTGATTTCCCTGCCTCCAGGCTGTGGTGGTGTGACTTTTGTGTGTCAGAAGCCTGGGAAGCCAGTAAAAAGTATAGGGCTCTGCATTTAACCCTCTCCTCCACACATTGTCTGCATGTAACCCCTTCCACCCCTCCCTGCAAGTGGGGTGTAAGCAAAGAAAAGTGCTTAGGGCAGCCTAGACACCAAATACAGCCTTGCTCAACAGTCTTTTTCTGCCACCACCACCATTACTATATGCATCCATCACCATCATATGTCGCCACCACCATTACCATCATATGCCACCCCTATCGCCAACACTATATGCCACCACCACCACAACCATCCTAAGCCAGCAAAATCATCACCACCAAATTTCACCACCACCATTCTATGCCACCACTATAATCATTACCATTACCATCCTACGCCACCATTTTAATCACCACCGTATGCCACCACCATTACCATTGTATGCCACCACTATCATCATCAGCATTACCTTCCTATGCCACCACTATCATCACCACTGTATGCCACCACTATCATCATCACCATTACCTTCCTATGCCACCACTGTGATCATTACCATCCTATGCCACTACTGTCATCAACACCTTATGCAGTCTCCAAATTCCTATATACAGTACATATGTAGCGGGCGCATGCCTGGCCAATGGCACAAGCCCTGAGGAGCGAGGGGGGTTCTTGGACCTAGGGTAGGGCAACTCAGGTTGGTGTGGAATGTGTGCGGTGGAGGTACACTTACTGATTCAGTCGTCACTGGTCACCAAACATGACACGTCTTGATGCAAACAACAGGGTCTTTATTTGAGGGCTTCCATCCATCTCAACAGCATAATCCAGTACAGGCAATATTCATTGGCAATTACAGCAAACAGTCTTTACAGCTTCCAGTGATCACAACCTGGTTTCTTCCCTCACTGTTGCTCGGCTCCTCCACTACATTAACACTTCCCCTCTTCAAATCTAAGAAGTACACTCTAGAAGGGTTGGGTTCTCCCTGCCTTAACCAACTATGTTACTAGGCTCAACCAGTGGCAGGTCAGGTGATGCTGCCAATGCCACCTGGCTGAGTCTCTATTTACTTACTTTAAGGGATAAATAATCTTACTGTTATTCCTTAGGCAGCACTGCCATCATGTGGACTCATGACACAATGGTACCTAAGTCCCACATTTAACTACTATTATTAAAGTTCCTATCACTTTCAAGGCCTACACCACTGACAGGGTTCTAATCTTTCCTAACTGTAGTGTTGACCTCTGTTTCCCCCCGTCATATATATATATATATATATATGCAAACAGAAACCCTCAAACATTTGAATGTAACTTAAAACTCAAATCCCCACTTTGAAAGTAAAAAAAAGTTCTGGAGTTGCAGCTTTATGCATGGATGTTGGTCCTTGTTGTGTAATCGTATAACCCAAAATTGAGGAAACTGGAATATTTTTTCAATACATGTAATAGCCACATCCTATTAACTCTTGCTTGTAAGGGAGAGGTTAAGGATGGTAAAACCCCACATTGCTCAAACATACATCCGGATGTCATGCCTGTGGCTGTATATAAAATCAGCTGATATGCAGACAAACCAGATAACCATCTACAAGGGACAGCGACGGACACATTTTTTCATTATTTTAACGTCAAAAGGTCTGAACTATTTTATCTGCTTTTATAATCATACCAGTATAACAGCTAAATAGTATTTTACAGCAATTTCAACTAAAGTTTCTACTAAACTCATTTTAACACTCTCTACAGAAACAACAATGGCCGCAGTCCCAGAAATAAATGACATCTCAATGGAGAGCTACAGGTACAGTGTTATTTTCTACATCATTCCTAACATTTTCAATGACATTTAATTTACAGCAAAGTAAATATATTTTTTGTTTTTTGTTTAGTGAGGAAGAATTTTATGTAGACTACTCATGCGAAATGAATGGCATTATTACAAAGGTACGTTTAACTTTTTAGTGTCATTTTACATATATCACATCATATACTGTAGATGTACAGATATCAAATAATAAAGTATGATCTCCAAAGGATTTTCCTTCTACATAAAAAACTAAATCTTCTTCACATGTGATAGGACAGTTCTACAGGTGAGGTGCAAATACTTTTGAATAGGGTTAATAGAACAAAATAATGAATTAGAAACACAATAAAAATTAGCCATTACAAATTTTTATTTTTATAAAAGGAAGAGAAGTTTTTTTTATTTTACCTTATTGCGTGCTGAGTTAGAAAGGTTTCTCAAGAAAAATCCAAAATCATTCCGATTACCTCCTATGTTTCATTAAACCGGGCCAACACACATTTTTTGAAAAATGGATATTGTTCCAAGTACAGGGGGGATACCAACTTCAGACACCCCTGTGCGTTAACGGCCTAGGATGGGGGAAATCCAGTGCTCTGATTGGCCAGAAGGAAACTTGGCTTGGCGACAGCTGCATAACCGTACCGGCCGTTAACGTGCAGGGGGCATCTGCAAACCCCCCTGTGGGATTTTTTTTAAAAATGGGTGTTGTTCTGGTTTAAGTTAACCTTACCTATTGTATATATACCCTACATTTATCTTCCAGGACTTGCTTACTTTCAAAGAGAAGTGTGGCATGCAATTCTTACCAAGACTATTCTATCCAAATTTGTTAAGGGATGTTCTGTCCATTAACCATAGCTAACCAATCATTAAATATTATTTTGTATGGCAGCCATTATCAATCTAGATACATTTCTAAAATAATAATAGATTAAACACACATATTAACATAGTCAAAAAAAGATAGAGACACTTTTTGAGTGGCCAATTCTCTTTTTATTCTCCTTTGATTAAAGAGGAACATCAGACCTAAAATATAAAATGGGGGTGAGAGCATGGCTTTAGACATACTCTTCAAAGTCCTGCGACGCTCAGCAAAGTCTCGCGGCTTTTCAGCCCCTCCCCTTGCATCCCATTCATGTGCATTGCACAGGTGTGGGATTGGGGGGCGCGCGCAGTGCCTGATGGGATGCAAGATGGCACTGTTCGTCAGGAGGTTGCCGGGAATCGAACGGACCCAGAAGATGGATTCCCTGGTGAGTTGAGTAAAGATTGCTCAAAGGAAAACCGGAGGGGGGCAGAAGTTTAGGGAGGTTTTAACCTCTCCCCCGATGTTCCTCTTTAACTCTAAAAATTGTTAAATTAATCTTTCAATGTCTGACAATAAATCATTTTACAAACTCTTTTCACAGGGTGACAATAACCATTTAGGATGGGAAGTTTGCAACTCTGATAGGACAGCCTGCAGATCTGATCCAATACAGGAGATAAGGAGACCAAGGAGAAGCCAGCATGGCTTCAGAAACGCAGTCATGATTGTGTTCATAGTGGAAAAGCTGAAGGGCGCAAAAAGATTTGAAAGGAAGGAAGGAAGAATGTTGAATGACTTAGATTTGCTGGATGACATCTTAGTGGAAGGTAAGATTCCATCAGCTACTATACACGCTTATGCTGCAGGGTCTGCAATAATCCTTGTTGTCTTCAGAAGGGTTTTGAGATTGCCGGTGGGGTTTGGCTCATAGAAACTAAAAAAAAAAAAATATTAGAGTCTGGCATATTTATTATTAGTATTATATTTTATTAAAAGTATAACTTTTCTTAATGATCCAGTAGAGACAAATCTTCAGCAGCTTGTACCCATACCACTTCCACTTAGCAATGGAGAGCACGCCGGCATCGCTGAAACGTTATTTTAGTCTGGTCAGTAAGGAGTAGCCACTGGCAATAGGGGAGCATAGTTTTAATGAGATTACTAAAGAAGGAATCGTCTGCTGCCAAGTTCACTGGAAAATGGAGTAAAGGTATTTTTTATTATATTATTATAATGTAACATCTTTTTCTTTCTACAGAAGAAATTTCCATCAACGACGTGAAAGGAACGTGTGCTGTCCGACCCAAGTTCTCCTTTAGTTACTCAGAGGTGTACATGATTAGTGACAGCAGAGGAAAGTGCCTGACACTGCGGGAATATGAAGGCAATGCCCATCTTCTGGCCCTGTATTTACAAAATGGAAACCTTGAGAGTAAAGGTGAGTTGCGATGCTGTTACAATGCCATGCTATAAGATAAGTAGAAATAACCAGACAGGTTAGGGTTATCCAAATGGATTCCCTTTAGTCCATCTTAATGGAACTCTGTTTCTGTAAGCTTAATGGGTATTTCTACCTCTATCAATCAATCAATCCTAACATACATATATGTAAATGATATTATTGTGATTATTACATTCATTTGTGGGCTGCTTTTAGTCCAATTCACCGAAACCCATCTAGTTTTCTCTATGATCTATCTGGTCAGTTCTGGCTATTCATCCTCAGAGCCACGAATACCAGTTCTGATTCCGCACTGAAAAGTAAACTAACTTCTTGAAAACTTACCTTTAAATAAACTAGGCCCAAAGTTCAGACACCCTAAGTCATTAAAGGGTAATTTCAGTTTCAATGGCATTTTTAAAGGTTTCCATTATTCTATAATGATGTCCTCAATGTGTTGAGTTTATTAGAAATATATTTCTTTAATTTTCTATTTGTTTTCAACTCTTTTAAAACAGTTTTCTATAGCAACAATGTGTTTACCTTAGCTTTGTACACCAAATCGGTGATTTGGAGTACATATCATAGACTTCCTCACTCTTGGGTGAATGGGTTTAACCCATTCTGCTGAAATTCAACTTCTTCAGTTTGGAATGATCACAGTCTTGTGTTCCCATAGCAAGGGTTAATGGCCGGTTTCTCAGCTGAATAGGTCATTAGGCTGCTTAGACTTAGCCAAAATGGCTAAAAAGTTCACCTGTTACATTAGAAGAATTGTGGGACTTGTAGTCCATGTGTTTGACTCAAGGCCATGAAAACCACTCCCACTGTAGCAAAACAGAGTCCCAGAAATATGAGAATCATGGAAACATGCAAGTATATCACAAATATGGGGGCACAATCCTAACACAAATGGTTTATTTTACATTCCAAAAGAGGAAAACAATAAGGCAGAACACCAAAAACATGGCAAACATTGAGTTTTCCTTTAATGCTCTAATGCTATACAAACAACTAATAGAAGACTGTAGATTCTGATGAAGTGTATTAAAAATGTTACATTCAATTTTCTATTTTCCCTTCTTTCAAGTTAGTTGCCCAAATGTGTTGATGCTTATTGCTTAAACATCTTCATTAGTTTAATTATTTATAGATTTTAATAATCAAAGCCTTTTCTTAATATAAAATAACTGTTTCCCCCAAAAATGTGTTTTTAAAATGCATTTACTTCTTTTTTTTTTTAGTAAAGATAAACATGGGATTACACAGATCAGCCCCTTTCGATGGTGAAAAAGCCCCAGTAACATTGGCCATTAAAGGCAAGGAGCTATATTTAAAGTGTATAACTGAAGAGAATAATACAGTGTTATCTATTACAGTAAGTCACATGTTTTGCTTTTTCTATTATTGCTTTTTAGGATGAATGAACTTCAGTGCTTTCAATCAGCACCAACATGTTTTTCAAGAGACAAACACAATAATTTTAATTTCTTTGGTTTTATTCCTTCCCCTTGTGTGTATCCCCAGAGATCACCAGTCAGTGGTGCTAGTTCAATTTAGATTTCTGCATAGAGCGAGTGCCGCCGGCCACATCCCTACTTACCTTGCTGTTGGTGTGCCAAAGCTGGCCAGTTAGAAAGGCCTGGCGTAGGTATGTGCTTTAGATAGAGCTATGCTGGGGATGCGGCCATGGTGCCAAAATGCGGCAAAGGCTACAGAAAGAGGTCAGTAAATTGGCCGATCGGAGCAACCCAATTTCGGATGCCACATAAAGAGGGAAATCACTGCCCCTCGAGTTTTATAGACTTGAGGGGGTGGCTCCTCCTCCTTAAAGTTGACCCACAACAATTTCCTACCTAATGGGTGTGGCTGCGCATTGTGAAAGGCTTAAGGGGGGAATCCAGATTGCTGAAGGCCCTGTGCATCAACCCCCGCAGCACCAGCAATACTTACCTGAACCTTGATCTTCGGCCGAAATGTGATTAGCCGGCGGCGGTCATGTTGGCTGTCCCTGATTGGTGGCTAGGAAAAAGAACATGATCCCAACCCACGTAAAAGCCAGAGGTGAATCGTGGGGCCCATTTTTGCCGAAGATCGAGGGTTCAGGTAAGAATTTTTCCTCCTTTGCAGCATCAGGTCCACAACTGGAAACCATAAACATTGAGGAGATTCAACCCTAATCCCATCAGGTCCACAACTTCAAACCATAAACATTAAAGAGATCCGACCCTAATCCCATCAGGTCCACAACTTCAAGCCATAAACATTGAGCAGATCCGACCCTGATATTTAGCCACCTTGCTTAGGGATTTATCCTCAGCAATACACTTCTAGGTTACAAAGTAAAGCATGATTTAACATACACACACATACTGCAGCAATAAAGAAGGAACACATCAGATCAGAGGGTTATCATATACCATACTAATACCATGTTTTGTACTGGACACTACTGGGCACTGCCTTTGGCTCCTGTTGATTCCCGACGATTTTGTGTTAAAAATTAATTTTCTGACATAAGGGGAAAACAGGTAACAAGAGTGCAAAATGGCTCCAATCTAGGTCTAATTTAACAAATAAGAAACAGTTTAGAATAATTTAGAAAATATACATTTATAAGTTTCTTTTTCTCAAAAAATCTCATGTATTTTCTCTTGACTAACGCTTCTTTATTTGGCGTTTCAGAACGTTATAGACATCCAAAAGAAAAAGGGCAATGACTTGCTGCCTTTCTTGTTCTACAAAAGAAGACATGGCACCAGCCACACCTTTGAATCTGTGGCGTATCCTGGATGGTATATTAGTACATCCCAGTCCACCAACCAGTTTGTTCAAATGAAGGCAGAAACTGATCAACAGCACATAAGAGAATTCACACTTATGAAAACAGCCTGAACCAGCAACCAGCCACTCGCATGTATGTACCGTGTACAGTGCAGCTCAACGTGCCTCTTCTGCTACACATCTGACCTTCACTGTTCAGATATAACAGAAGCCTGACATTACTTTTATAAAGTTCATATTCTCACCAGAGAGTATAAAAAGTAACTCAAAGAGTATCTATTTATGTATTTATATGTAATATTAGTTTATTTATCATAGTATGTAAGGCTGAATAAAGACCTTAGTCCATCCAGTTCAGCCTGTTTATCTCCTTCCAGTGGTCTAGTAGCCATAGCTGGCAATGTTAGTACATGCCAGGAAGGCATCCAGGCCAGCCACCTTTGAAATATTTTAGTGTATCCTTTATTACTACCTCCTCTGGCAGCGAGTTCCATAGTCTCACAGCTCTTACAGAGAAGAATCCCCTCCTATGTCGGTGGAAGAAGTGCCTTTCCTCTAACCTTAGTGGATGCCCTTGGGTTATGATTACGCTTAAATAGTTCATGGGACAGATCTTTGTATTAACCCTGAATATATGTATACATAGTTCAGGCATCTCTTTTCGAAGCTGAATAAATCTAACTTTGACAATCTTTCAGGGTACTTGAATGCACCCCAATTCTGATATGTCTTTTTTTACACACTGGTGCCCAGAACTCTACACAATATTCCATATGGGGTCTGACCAATGACTTGTACAGGGGTAAAATGATGCTCTGCTCATGGGCACCTATGCGCCTCTTGATGCACCCCATGATCCTGTTTGCTTTTGCAGCTGCTGCCTACAGTTAAGTTTATAGTTAACTAAAACTCCTAGGTCCTTTTCCATCATAGTTTTACTAAGCATTTCCTTATTTAGTGTGTAATGATGGCAAATTTCTTCTTACCATATTTATAACCCTACATTTATCTGTGTTAAACTTCATTTGTCATTTTACTGCCCATGCTTCCAATTTATCTAAGTCTGTTTGTAGCTGCCTGCTGTCCTCTTTTTTGTTAATTACTTTACACAGCTCAGTATTAGCTGAAAAGATTGAGCCTTACTGTTTAATCCATACCCAATGTCATTAGTGTATATATTGGGCCCAAAAATGACCAGAAATGGTGACCCAATCTGATCATGTACCATTGATAACCACCCTCTGCTTCCTATTATTAAGCCAATTTCTCACCCATGTGCCCACATTTTCCCCCAATCTAAGCATTCTCATTTTTGTACCTGACTTTTATGTGTCACAGTATCAAATGCTTTAGAAAAGTCAAGATATATGATATCCAATGATTCCCCTGATCCAATCTTGAACTTACCTCCTCATAAAAGCTGATTAGGTTTGTCTGGCAGGAGCGATTCCTCATAAATCCATGCTGATACAAAGTAAGGTAATTTTCACCAAGATACTCCAGGATAATATCCCTTAAGAAACCATCAAACAGCTTGCCCACCACAGATGTTAAATGTATCAAACTTTTTAAATATTGGCACCACATTTGCATAATTATTGAATCCACAAATGGCTTAATGGCTTGTCTATTATTGTACATAACGCTATAAAACACTGGGATCTATACCATCTGGTCCTGGGGGTCTTTTATCTACTATTTTCAGAAATATTTTTACACTGCAGTTGTAATGTTTCTTTGCATCTGGTATGTTTATGTACCTATTTATGTTCCTGTTTAATGTATTGTAGACATTACTGTATAATTATGATCAGATTTGAAGTCAATAAATGTTATTGTTATGTGTGTGACGTGATGTGTGTTCATCTCCCAGCCATCCAGTCTTTACACGAACTGAGTAGTTGGCATGATATTCAAGGAGACTTTTCTCTCCCTATGGTCCCCATGACTTGATCACATCATGCTAAGGAGAAGGACCAAGATACCTTCCTGATGACGGACAAGACACTACTGAGAACAAACTGGGGAACAATTCTGTCAGGCACTGAGATCTCCTTGATGCAGTGAGGGGAATTCATACTATGGGGTGCGGCTTTCTCTCAGAAATTCCTCTATCCTCGAGTACATAGGCTCTAGGCTGAATTCCAGGGAAGCCATGCCACGCCAGTACAAATGCCCCCTACCTGTGGTGGGTAGATCTCAGAGCCCAGCAGTAAGTCAGACTGTTTGGAGGGCGTTACATTTGTCCTCCTGAATCACAAACGCCAGCATAGAGGTTATTTTGACCACTTCTGCCGGCAAAAGAGCCACCGGACATTGGGAGGATGTCGTCCAGTGCTTGATGAAGATGGTGGAGGTGAGTTTATTTTAATCTTAATTTATTGATGAACGTTGGGGTCATTTCAGAGACTGGTGAGGAAACTCACTTCTTTGATAGGAGAGAAAATTGCCATTCACTTACATTGTCTACCTTAGGGCTGATTGAACGTGAATGGCAGTTTTCTCTCCTAAAAGAGAAGTGGGTTTTCTTACCAGGCTTTGAATTGACCCTATTGTGTAGCGTTTCTCTATTGTTCCTCTTTTCTCTACTGTTTTAAACTGATACGAGGACCCCATACCAATTTACAGGGTTGTGTGGGCTGATTGCGTACTCGATGATTTTACTCGGTTCTTGCCGAGATTTGAGTTAGATCAAGCTTCATCACGGATCTGAAGCTCATCACTAATATTCAGCACAACCTAGTGCACACAATTTCTATTCTTTACTCATGTTTTTGAAAAGAAGAAATTCAAAGCTAAAGTTCCTATCCAGCCATAAAACAAAACAAACCTGTACTCACCTTTTGTCCTCTGCAGCACCTGTATGTGTACCTGCACAGCTTTCCGTCCCATCTGTATGCCTATTGAGGGTAGAGATCCAGCAATTCCGCTTGCCACAGCTGCAGCCTCTCTTGCCGGCATCGTCAGGGACTTTTTTCTGCTACACACCTATTTAATTCATTGCAATGGAGCATGCCAAGATGGGTTCATAGCACCCCACCTCAGCCCACCCCTTCATTGAAATAAATGTAGTAGGTATGTGAACCCAGCTGGATGGATGCCACAGGGCTGGAGGATGGAAAAGCTGGTTCTTCAATATGTAAGATGGCGCCCTGTACGGAGGAGCTCTGTGGAATAAAAGGAGACTATAGACTGTATTTGTTTTATGCCTGGATAGGGACTTTAAAGTAATAGATTTTTGGCTAGTTCATAAGATTTACAATATACAGTCAATTTATTGAGCTAGCCAATAATTTGTATCATAACAATTATAATCTTTATTTATATAGTGCCAAAATATTCAGCATCCTTTCACAATCAAGGGTTATTATACAGATTAAAGTGGACCAAAACCAAGCTGGATCAGCCCGGGAATATTATAGATCCAAAATCGGGATGCCCCTCTGTGTGAGACCCCTCAGGACGCCCGCTGCACTTACCTGAATCCCGGTCGAACGGCACATGTGCGGGTCGCATCTCGCGCTTCTCACGCTTCTCTTGAGCAGGGCACGGGCGCACTCCCTGTTAGAGGAAGGCTCGAGATGCGGCCACCAGCGCGCTCGGAGCCGCAGAGCTTAGACGTCGCTTAGACGCCCATAGCTCAGCAGCTCAGAGCGCGCTGATTGGCGGTGGGGTGTGTTGGCTGCGGCGATCGGGGGGGGGGGGTGCCCCGGGGGAGTGGACCTCTTTAAACATTACAAATACACACACCATCAGCAAACATAAAAAACAGTACATACAGAGTATATGCTTTTAGAAAAGTCTACTTTTATGAAAATTCCGACAGACATCAGATCATGGGATTGCCAGAGGGCATGAGGATCACTGCTTATCCGTCACCCATTCCAGTAGCAGTAATCGCACACCCGCAGCCCAGGGCCCAAGCTTGGAGCTGCACATAGAGATTCCAGCTGGCCTAAGGCGTGTGAAGGTCATCTGAGACTGTTGCCTCCTGCACCACCACCTGCAGGCCGAATCAACGAAGTGCGGCATCCAGTGTCAGATCCGGGGGCTGTGGGAATGGGTCAGTGTTAAGAAGTTAACCCTTGCTGTTTACTTTGATGGATAACACCGTACAACAACTTACTAATACATTATAGAAAGAGTAGTGGTGGTCACAGCAGAATTTTTCGCAAACATTTTGGGAGGGTTGGGGCACAGTTTGGCACTGCCAAAGGAAGCAGCACTGTTTTTAACAAACATCATTGTCACCATCTAAGCAGTTCCATAACTTTTTACGGGTTGGTGCGTGCTGGGTTCAACAGAGTGGACAAGGGAGTGGCTGTAAACAATAAGGGGAGCCTCAAGCTACAATGGTGACCTTGGTCTGGGGACTCCTAGAAAAGTCCGTGGACTTTCCCTTCAATCTCCTGTAGTGCCTGTGCAGAAACAATTATGAAGTCATCGTACTCATTTTTTTCAGGAACTGATATTGAAAACCAGAAAATTGTTTGTATCATTCACAGCCTCATTCCGAGAAAAGTTTAAGCGGCCGCAATTTCTTTGTGTATGTATAGCATTTACGTTATTTGCAGCCGAAGTAGTTTCAGAAGCTGAGTTTTTACGTGTTTTTGGACGTAATTTGATGCGGATCCCATTGTTCTCGGTGTGCTGTGTCATTCGGTGGCTTTATGGCTTTGGCCTTTTTTAGTTTTTCCCAGCTATTTTAAGGTGCTTCCCACTGTCACCAGTGTACCCATGTAGTCTGCATGTCCTTGCACATACTTACCTTTGTCCCCCCTGCTAGCATCTAGGGCATCCCATGTAGTCTGCATGTCCCTGCACATACTTACCTTTGTACCTTGGCTGCCATGTCATCTGCTTCTACACACTGTTACTCACCTCATACTTCGGCCAACTTCTGTTTTGGTGTTTTACACCGCTGTTTGTTTGGTTTGCGTCTGCTTTATGTAGTTGCATAGAAAACCACACAGCATATGACTTTAAAACTCTTGTTTTAAAAGACTTTTTTATTGTTTGTTTTACTTTTTCATTTTTAAATATTTATTAACATAATAATATATATTTTTTTAAATTTTAGTAAAGTTTTTGTTGGGACCAACATGGCACCTGCAAAAAAAAACAAAAATATACATTACCACTAGTCTGTCCACATGTGTGCCTGTACATGCACGCACATTTTTACATATCTGTAATGGCCTAAATAAACCAAAATGTTTCCATCACAATTACCTACTTATTAGGTATAAAAGAACACAACTGAGGCTCAGATTTTCTTGCCACTGCTGACTTAGGAGCTCACTATTCCACACCATAGGCACCACCATAGCCCCCAGAGCCAGGAACGAGCTGAGGTAGCCACAGCACCCGGGCAAGGTACCGCAGCCCCACCGTTCCTTCCACAAGTAATCCCCTGCTGGCTCCCACACTACCCACTCTGAACGGGTCACCCATAGCAGTGTGAGACAGTAGCAACGGGAGATCTACACCCAGAGCTCCCTGGGCTCCCGGCACAGCCCACCACATTACACCCACCGATTGGGACTGTGCGGACCCCACTGTGGGCCCCAGTGTGGTGTCCACAGCAGAGCCCCCTGCAGAGCTAAAGGCAGAGCAAAAGACGCCGCAGTGGAGCCGCAGCTGGGCCTGATGACTTCCCAGCCAGTAGCCTGTGATCCAGCCCTTCTGTCCCTGGTAGTGCCCCCAGTGGTTCCCCCTCCACCCAACACACCACCCAGCAGACCCCAGCATCGACCAACCAGACTGGTTGCAAACTCACCAGGGGCAAGCTGAATGGCTTGTTTAATGACGCCCAGCTGGAGGTCCTGCTGGATGGTGTTTTGGCAAATTATGACTGCCTGGCTGGGTCACGGTCCCGCTCTACCCCTAAACCACTGGGGGGGCAGATGTGGGCAGATATTGCCCGCAACTTGACGGCTGTGGGGCCTGAGCCCAAGGATGCTGAGCAGGCCAAAAAGAAATAGAACAATCTCAAAACCATTGAGAAAAATCAGCACCAGACAGGCTGACACAAGTAACACAAATGTTGTGGGCAACTGTTTCGATGTAAAGTGGATCATTGAATGCACAGCAAGCAAGTGGTTTTGGGCCGAGGGGCAAACATTTATTTTGCTGAAATGTGGGCACTGTGTTGCCCTTGAGCCACTCATAGAGGGGTGCATTGTAGATATATTCCATAAATGAAAGACATCAAACATTCACTTGTTTTGGCTGTTTAAATGAGTTAGGTTGGCTTTTCCACATATGCCGACACCCTCTCCGTTAGGGCAATATTGTGGGGGTGATACAGGCCATGATGATTTGAACAACCTTGTCAGGTTTGTATGGGGGGTGTCCCCTGTGTGGTCCAGACACCAAAACCACATCAATAGGCCAAAGACGTGCTCCACAACAGCCTGGGTTCGGCAGTGGACCCGATTATAGGCCTCCTGGCCATCTGCCTTGGGCCTTCAAAAGGGTGTTAGGAGCCAGGGAAGCAGGGGATAACCTGAATTACCTAAAAGGACATCAAAAAACAACATTAACACCAATTAATGACCAAAACACACAAACAGAAGAAACCAAGTCCTAAGTGGAACCAGTTGGAGATTGGGAAACACATTTTGCAGGAGGCAACAATTTAGTATTGCCTAAGGCAAACCACTGAGTAATTAGCTACAGGGAGCAGGGTCATTTTAACTAGTCACATGAGCACAGTAGTAGTGATGTAGGGCATAGATAAAACTAGGCATCAAGTAGCAACACATCAAAAATACCAATACCTTTCAGTAAAAAAAATCACAGGATTCGGTCCATTTTAAAGTCAAAATAGAATGCATTCTAGGGGGAAGTGGACAGCAGCGGAGGCGTAGGGGTTAGGTGAGTAGTGCTGGACAGCAGTAGGGTGTGGAGGTGAGTGTTAGAGGACAGCAGCAGGGGTAAAGGGCAGCGGCAGGAGGTGGAGCGCTTAGGTGAGTTGTAGAGGACAGTGGTAGGTGGTTGAGAGGTTGGGTGAGTGGAAGAGGAGAGAAGTAGGGGATGAAGGGGTTAGGAGAGTGGTAGAGGACAGCAGCAGGGGACAAAGGGAAGTGGCAGGGGTTTGAGGGGTTAGGAGAGTGGTAGAGGACAGCAGCAGGGGGTGGAGGGGTTAGGTGAGCAGTAGAGGACAGCAAAAGGGGAGGAGACGTTAAGTAAGTGGTGGAAGGCAGCAGCATGGGGTGGAGGGGTTAGGTGAGTGGTAGAGGACAGCAGCAGGGGGTTTAGGTGAGTGGTAAAGGACAGTGGTAGGAGGTAGAAGATAGCGGCAGGAGGTGGATGACATGGCAGGGGTAGATGACAGTGGCAGGGGGTTTACACAGTAGGGCATCCTAAAACAGATAGGGGTAGTAAAAATCACATGATTCGGTCCATTTTAAAGTCAAAATAGAATGCATACTAGGGGGGATCTACCGCAATCCCAAACCCTATGGACCCCCCACAGTCAGAATCACAGTCATATAATTTGGGGTGCTATGCTGTTCAAATGCAACATCAGAGGGGCTTTCCTCTGTAGCAGTATCCCTGCTATGTGCTGGTCTGCCAGGGGGACACGCATATTAAAAGGATGGGGATGCGGCTACTTGTGGCCACATTTGAACAGCATTGGATCATACAAATAGGTGAATACGTGGCCTCATTGGGCCTTAATGACAAAGTAGATCTAAGACCTTATTATTTTCATCCCCTAATGTGGCATAGTAAGTGATGGTGATATTGTATGTGGAGAGGCAGTCTACCCTTGCAATAGAGATTTCATATTATCCCTGTAAATAGCCCATTTTTAAACCCTGATGGAGTCAGATGGTGCCATTGTAAATACATGTTAAAAACATTTCTTTCGTGTATTGTATATCCTGAGTGTGAACCTGGAGCTATACATTGTATCAGACACACCATGATGCTTGGCAGCTTTCCAAGTGGATTGTGTACACATAATGTATCTTTATTTTTGTTACATTTGTCTTGTTACAAATGTGACACACTGCTGCCTGTATAAGATTCTTTTGTGAAAAGTGTTACAATCTCATAGTGATCACCTCTGTATTACAATATGTATCTGGATGTCCAGTTCTCGTTTCTGTGTTTAAAGTGGACCAACACCCACGGGTGATCGGCCCGGGAATCTATAAGATTCCCGGGCCGATCACCCCCCACCCCGCGGGACATCCGAGATCGGGATGTCCCGCGGGGTGAAACCCCCCCAAACACCCCAAACTCCTTACCTTACCGCCTCCCTTGCGCTCCTGTAGGCGTGCGCGTGCCCGCGCCGGCCGTCTGCGAATGGCCGGCGGGGGCGCGCACGCGCCGAAAGTGACGCGAGGGAGGCGGCGGCGGCTGCCGCTTAGACGTTCCTGATCCTCGCTTGTACGTCGGCGCTGGGAGCGGGGAGAGGTGAGTTTTTCGGGGGGTTAGGGGGGGTTTCACACAGCGGGGCACCCCGATCGGGGGTGCCCCACCGAAGTGGACCAAGACCCAGGATAGTCAAAATCCTGGGTGTTGGTCCACTTTAAAACGTAACTAAACTAAATTATATATGAGCTCAATTTAAGCAGGCGAGACTGAGAGCGAATGTGGCGTGAATGTTGGCTGTTTGTACGTATGTATGTTGTCGCTGGGTGGTTGCAATTGTAATTGTAATTGTAGTTGTAATAGTGGTGGTAATTCTATTGTTTTACTGTACAATTTGAATAAAAATGTATTTAAAAAAAACCTGAAAAAAAAAAATATATATATATATATATATATATATATATATATATATATGTACTGAGGGTCTCCAGGATGCTGATAGTATATCAAACTATTGTACCTGGGGAGTGCTAAAACATCTGGCATTATTCTGAAAGCATAAAGCCACCAAAACATCAAAACATACACTAGTTGCTTTGAATTATTAATACAGAGACATAATAGGGTCGATTCAGCATCTACCATGGGAGCGATAGAGCAACCCGTAATTTTCACCAGGTACTGGATCAGTCCCAATGTAGACAATATAAGTGAATGTTCTCTCATAAAAGTTTTCTGATGAATAGACCCTATTCTGTGATCTCTCACACAGTGAGGTCTGTTGTGTGAGTTCTTTACAGTTGGTCTCTTCTATGATCTCTGTGAGCAATCTGATCTTCCTGTACCAATTTTTGTGGATTCCGTGGTTTAGAGTGGACCAACAGTCAAAAATATTGTGGGTGTCAGAAGCTCAAAAGGTACTTTGTCCATTGGGGGACCCCAGGCAGGGCCGGATTATGAGGGGGCGCAAGGGGCGCGAGCCCCGGGCCTCCACCACTTGCCTTCCAAAGGGGACCTCCACCAACCTTTGGGTTATGGTCTGGTCCAGGAGGCCTTTCAGTCTTTGTTCTGATGGGCTGTGGGGCCAGCAACAAAGCTATCGACGGCATTGGGGGCCCCCCGCAACTGGGCAAGCCGTTGTTTTTACAAACCTGCAGCCAAAGCCACCACAGGGCAGGATGGAGAGTCTAGAGCAGCAAAGCCGCCATCATCAATGCTACAGTGATGGGTGTGTGCAGAGCTGTCAGTGGGCAGCCACTTATTGCACATAAGTCACAAAGCACAGTGCTGGCAGCTCAATGCAGGGAACCATTTTCTGCTGGACCAGCTGGGCGACTACACTACCCCCCACCCAGAATGGCAGAGCAGGAGTTCCCAAGCAGCACGCACCCGCACAAGGGACTCGATCTGACGTTCCAGTAAGTAGGTGAGTGCCAGACAACCACCAATCAGTTACTTGGCTGGACTATTATTTAAGAAACATAATACTGTATCTGGGGCCTCCACCAGATTTTGTGCCCAGGGGCCTCCATCACACTTGATCCAGCCCTGATCCCAGGCCAAAGTTTGCTCTGGGGCCCATGGAATTGTAGTTAGAACATTGCTAACCATATCACTTTTTGACGTATATACCAGTATATGGCACTTTTAGATAGATATATATATATATATATATATATATATATATATATATATATATACAGCTCTAACTGCCTTCCCGGCCCTGGCGTCTTGTAGACATCAGGACTGCACAGCGCAGCTTTGCAGCCACTTTAAAATAGCAGCTTCAGTATCATGTGATGTATACTAATGCCATTTTCTTTCACTTTGTCAATGAACTTTTGATTATACCCATTTTATTTATATCTCTACATAGTGTGTTTGTTTAGCATAAAATGAACAATATTTATTGTGATTTGTAGTTATTTTAAAGTTATTTTTTTTATTTGTACTACTTTGCACCTTAAAGTGGACCAACACCCAGGGGTGATCGGCCCGGGAATCTTATAGATCACCTCACTCACCGCGGGACATCCGAGATCGGGATGTCCCGCGGGGTGAAACCTCCCAAAAAACCCCCAAACTCCTTACCTGATCCGCCGCCGCTTCCGCCACCGCCGCCTCCCGCGCGCCCCTCTAGACGTGCGCGCACGCCGAGAATGACGCACGGGAGGCGGCGGCGGATGCGCTGTCTTGGACGCTGCTGTCACCCGCTTGGACGTCGGCGGGGATTGGACAGCGCGGTCACGTGGGAGCGGGGAGAGGTGAGTTTTTTGGGGTTTCTGGGGGGTTTCAGAGAGCGGGACACCCCCGATCGGGGTGCCCCGCCGAAGTGGACCACAACCCAGGATAGTCAAAATCCTGGGTGTTGGTCCACTTTAAAGGGTTCCATTATTGTGTGGCAAAATGACGTCCTCAATGTGCTAAGCTTATCCGTTATTTTTTACATTTTCTATTTGTTTGCAACTCTGTGAAAACGGTTTTCCGTAGCAACAATGAGTTTATCTTAGCTGTGTACACAAAGTGGTGATTTCCAGTACATATCATAGACTTCCTCACTCTAGCATGCTAATCATCAGATTTAACCCATTCTGCTGAAATGTAACTTCTTAAATTTGGAAGCATACCAGTCTTGTGTTCCAGCAGCAAAATGCTTACTGGCAGAGTTCTCAGCTGCAGAGGTCATTAGGCTGCTTAGACTTAGCCAAAGCTGCTGATTAGCTCACCTGTTACATTGGAAGAATTGTGGTCTATTGTTTTTACTCAATGAAAACCACTCCCACTGTACCAAAACAGAGTCCCATGAATATAAGATTTATGGAAAACGCATGCTGATAAGTAAATCACAGGTTTACACACTCCTAACACAAATGATTATTTTACATTGCAAAAGAGAACAATAAGGCAGAACAAAAAAAATGACAAAAAGGGAGTTTTCCTTTAAACCGGACCTTCGCCATTATTTATTGAAAAGCCAAACCCTTATAAAACGATTCCCCAGCATCTAAAATTAATACATTTTAAGTTTTTAGTCACTTACTTATTATTCTTTCCCCCACTGGGCTGCAACTCTGTTCAGGACTTTAGGATATGGGCGCCGCCATCTTGACTCAGAAGCATCACACTTACTGAGGAGAGGAGAGTGGGATAAAGTACAGAGGGCAGGGTTATAGCTGTGCTTTGCTCAGACAGAGCAGAACTGGGGTCAGGGAAAGGTCAGCAATCCCAGAATGCAGAGCAGCACAGTTAGAAGACACTTCCTGTTTGCAGGCTGCCTGACGTTCCATGAGTCGCCATCTTGGATGTTTAAAGCCTCATAACATGCAGTAGATGCAGGTAGGATGATTTTTAATGTGGACAATCTGTATGTACAGGGTGTGGGAAACATATAAGATAGGCTCTTATTCAGAGTGAAGGACCGCTTTAACTACATCATTGTATGTAGCAATTTGAGTAAAGTATTGCAATGCTGACATCTACTGGTCATTTTAGTAACTGCTGCTTTGCAAAATGCACCACATACAGTATTCTGGCGAAACAAAACCCACCAGCAGCCTTTTAGATTCCAGGGCCAACCGCTGGCTTTCCCCTAGGATGTCCTGCATTGGGATGCCCTGCTGTGTGTGAAACCCCCCAGGACACCTGTCATCTTTCCAGTCGGTGCATCACGAACTCTCATCCAAGAGCCGTTCTCTACTTACTAAGGAATTTTACTTTCCTGGTGATAGGTCCGTTTACCTGGGGCATCCCAATTTGGGACGCCCCATTGGGTGGAACCCCCTCCCCCCGGATCACCAGGTTTTACTAACCTCTGCCCGGATCCCTCACTGCAACTCAGTGGCACAGGTGGATAACCAGCTCACCTCTATCTGAGACGCATACCCGTGTCAGGTCTTATTGAATGGTGGACGCTGGCACGCTCACAGTTACAGGTGAGTGGGGATGCGCCTGCTGTGCTTGCTTGATTCAGATCTTGTCGTTTAGAGCACAGGGTAACAAGGGACATTTGAATTGAACAAGTGTTGCCGATGTGGCTGAGCGGCCCACGTGGGAGCCAGGCAGGTGAGTTTTAGGGTTATCCAGGGGATAACAGGAGAGGAAGGAAGTGACATTTTGGGGTTTTATTCCTCTTTAAATCGGATGAAACCTTTGATTTTGCCCATCTCTGGTTTTGGTCCACTTTCCCGGGGCATCCCAGTTTCTGAAATCCCTGGATCACCTCAGATAGGCTGGGAGTGGGAGTTTGGCACAGACCACTGGGAGGCCGGGGATGTAGATGGTCCTCCTTTACTATCCTGGGCTCTGTGATTCAGCAGCCATTAGATGAAGACTGAAGCATGCATGTATTGTGGGACTGGCAGAAATGTACGTTTTTGGGGGTGTCTAAGGGGCAGGAAATAGCTGGAAAAACCTTCAGAGAAACATCCCAATGTGTTGATATGCACAGCAATATCCCATATCAGAACAAAAACCAAAACTTGGAATAGTGAAAATACAGGGTTTTGGTCCATTTTAAGTAGCACATTGCCAGTTCCCCTAACATCCTCTTTACCAGCTGCCAGGGCTTAAAGTGGACCAACGCCCAGGGGGGATCAGCCGAGGAATCTATAAGATTCCCGGGCCGATCAGATCCCTTCCCGCGGGGCATCCGAAATCGGGATGTCCCACGGGGTGAAACCCCCCAGGAAGCCCACAATCCTACCTTTTCCACGTTCCAGCTGCGCATGCGCGTCCGCCGCCCCTCTAGCGGGTGCGCTCCCTGTAAGAGGGACGTGCGGGAGGCGGAGGCGGACACGCTCTGCTTGTCTGGCGCTGCCTCTCGCTTGTCCGTCGGCGGGGATTGGCTGCAGCGGTCACGTGGGAGCGGGGTGAGGTGAATTTTCGGGGCTTTCTGGGGGGTTTCACACAGCGGGGCACCCCGATCGGGGTGCCCCACCGAAGCGGACCAAAACCCAGGATAGTCAAAATCCTGGGTGTTGGTCCACTTTAAAGCAGACCAACACCCACTGAAGTTGTGAAAAACATTTAGCCAGAGCCGCTGCTGATTCTCTTCTCTTAGAGTTTGGAACTAGAAATAGATATTTTCACTTTTTAAATAGTTTTAGAACACTGTTTTTTCCTGTCCCTCTCTGTAAGAGGGCAGGTGATCCGTCATTGCATAGGTGCGGCAATGATATCATTGTCACAGTGGCAATGAAGGGAGGAGGCGGAGCTTTACAGCTATGACAGGCGCCATTATCTGGGATTAGAGTGAAGCAGGAGCAGTGAAAATTAGAAAAATATACTCTTCATGGGGGGAGCATTTCAGTAGATTTTGTGCCCAGGGGCCTCCATCACACTTGATCCAGCCCTGACCCCAGGCCAAAGTTTGCTCTGGGGCCCATGGAATTGTAGTTAGAACATTACTAACCATATCACTTTTTGATGTATATACCAGTATATGGCACTTTTAGATATATATATATATACAGCTCTAACTGCCTTCCCGGCCCTGGAGTCTTGTAGACATCAGGACTGCACAGCGCAGCTTTGCAGCCACTTTAAAGTAGACCCCCATACTTATCTAACAGAAATGCTATGGGTGTCACTAGAAGCAGAGGGGTGTCACTGGCAGATAAGCCCCATATTAATTTAACAGAAATGCCATGGGTGTCACTGGAGGCAGAGGGGTGTCACCGGCAGAGAACCCCAATATTAATCTAACAGAAATGCCATGGGTGTCACTGGGAGCAGATGGGGTATCACCAGTACAAGAGCCTCATGTTTACCAAGCAGAAATGCTGTGGGTGTCATCCGCAAAGGGGTGTTACTACGGCCAGGACTGGCCAAAAGGTGAGTGTATTGGGTGACCCCCAGAATCTCACACAATGGGCATCCAAATTTGGGATGGCCATAAAGAGGGAAACCACTTCCTCTAGACGCTTATTGATTCTAGGAAGGTGGTTGCTCATAATTAAACTAATGACAAAAAGCTGCAGGCAGAGTTTAGGTCTGCTTTAAAAGGAGGTTACATTTAAAAAAAGAAAAACAACAAATATTTTCATTTTCATTGATGTGTAATATATGAAATGGGAACAATGCAATATATCGGCAGCAGGGAATAGGGAATTGCATTTTGAACTGAATGAAACATTTGCAGTTCACTGCTCCCCTTAGTGGTTGCTATGTGAAATGCAGGATTTTCTGAGCTAAGACATTCTAACTAATTAAGTTAAGCCACTCATCTCCTGGCAAAGGGCTCAGTTTAACCAGTTTGGAGATGAGGAGAGCCTGACTACATCTGTAACACTGCAGAAGACTCCATACCAGGGAAAGGTGAGCATGTAAATACTCGCCTATCCAGCGCCACAAACCTTTCAAGTGTATGCATAACACTTTCTGGCCCCTCTATACCATTGAGTTAGACTACAATAACCATTGCCATTGCATTCAACATACGAAAACCCACCAGATGTTGCTTCTGTTTTTTGTATTGTCCTGTATTTTGTCTGTGAAAGTAATTATCCGTCAAGACCATAGTATGTGTGTAGCAATAAGTAAGTTGAGTAAATCAAAGTGACTGGCTTCTGGAGTTCAGGAAACCAGTTGGATGACTAGTGAAACCTTCGCAATGAAGAGACATGCAGACATGCCCTGCATTTTATTTCCTGGCATACAAAACAGGTTTAATATAGAGAGTGATGCATTGTTTTGATAATAAAAAATAGACATGTCATTAGTTATTTGCATAATAATTACTTCCATTTACCAAAAGCTGCCTCATTCGTTTTGCAAATCATCATTTGTTCTTCCCCACCTGGCAGGTCACAGTGTTTGGCCTTAAACATATTTCTATGTGTGAATAAACAATGTAAAGGATATCCGCACACTAGTAAGGCAGGGTGCCCGACCCGGGGTGGTCCCACACCCCAATTATACGTTTCGGGTATTCTGATCATCTATGACTAAGGGCTGACAGAATACCCGAAACGCGTCAGAAGGCCTTGTATGTTTTGTGTCACTCTGGGTCTACCTTTGTATTTTAGCACTGCTTCTTAACAATTTTTTGGAGATGATTTTAATAATTTTCATTAAAGACTTACATTTTTAAGGTGTGCAGACCCATTCCCTTTATCCTTTTATATTTCTATGTGTATCTGCAGAAATGTTTCTAGCACCAGGGGCTTATTTTCTGTGGATCACCCAATTTAGAAACTTTTGAAATTGGGTTCTGTGCATGACCATTTCCCAAAGCCAAAATGGCCCTATACCACCCCCAACAGATTACTTACCCACAGTAAATGAACAGCCAACTCTCATGTAGTTTAGTACAGTGGTTCTCACATTTTTTACACCAAGTATCCCCTAGTGACAAGAAGTAGCAACCCAAGGAGGAGATCAGTTATAAATGTTACCAAAATAAGTAGGCCACGGTCCCTATAGTACTTTTAATTCAAAAACAAATTATGTTTGACTGATAAATTAATATACCAGACTCGAGAACCGCTCTGTGTCTTCAACATCCTGTCTGGGCTGTATCCTGTTCCTGTCCCTTGCCAGGTCAGGGGGATTCCTCCAGGTCCAACACTGGGATTTTCTGACGCCAGCAGAGGCCCCCACCAGCATCTATTGAAATGGGGGATACAGGTAATGTTTGCAGCCAGGGGTCTGAGGTTTTTTTCCCTATAACAAGCAGTGTGGACCCCCCCCATCCCCCTATGACAAGCAATGTGAACCCCCATCCCCCTATAACAGGCAGTGTGTAGAATCCCCCCAACCCCCTATAACAGGTAGTGTGCAGAATCCCCCCAATACCCCTATAACAAACATTGTGGCAGACTCCCGCCCCCCAATCTCCTATAACAGGCAGTGTGGCAAAATCCCCCAGTACCCGATAACAAGCAGTGTACAAACTCTCCCTCCATCCCCTGGAACAGGTGGAAACCCCCCATCACCGAAAACAAGCATAAATCTTGGGTCTTTTTCATTGGAAAAAAAAAACATGCTTGAATTTGCTGCATGGCTTGTTTCATTGAAAAAACATAAGATTGTGATGCATACTTTTTATTCACGAGCTTGGCAGGAGTAAAATGTCTGCTCAAACTTACTACAAAAATGTCGCAACATGCTCTGAATTAACTCAATGAGAGTTTTTTTTAACTTTCTGTGTATTTTTAATTGCTTGTGTGAGAACATAAGTGGATAAATGACACAAAAAAGAATAAGGTCTGCTGAAACGTGCAGGAGTACTTCTGTATATTTTTCCGAATGGGTGTAAAATACATTCTTGCACTGTGCTGAATTGACCCTAATGATGCAACATTTGTCTTGTCTTCTGTTTCATCAGCATCAGTTCAATAAAAGAGAATCAAACATGTGGCATTCATAAATCACCGAAGCAACACAGAACAATGAAAATGCTGACTAGATAGTAAGGCCTACACCCATCTGTACTGCAAATTATTACACTTCAGAGGAAATAGAATTGCTTTGGTATACACTAAGGGTGTTGCCAAACCAGATTAATAAAATCAAGGCTGATCTACATACTGTAAGCCCTAAGGATCCTTGTACTACCAATAAAACTAAAGCTGTATAATACATCGCACCACTAGCACATAATAGTAACAAAACAATATGAAAGTACAGTAAATCTATATTTACGGCCTATGAAATGGGCTTATTACATTGCCCCAGATTCACCCTACATGATAAAGTGCTAACATATTTAAACATGACTATAAGTAAAGAACAATAGTAATCACATATTTTTTGAGTGCTCAGTGTAATCCCGCTGCAACATAAAAATACACCAAAATATTAGTACATGTCTTTCTTGTAATTAATAACAATTCATCACACCAAACAGAAATTAATTACATTTTCACACTATAAAACACACCTGACCATAATACGCACCTAGGATTTGGAGGGAAATAAGATAAAAAATCCAAACCAAATATGGTGTAAAATCCCCCCCCCCCCAAGAACCTAATAACAGAAAGAGGGAGAATCTCCCCAACCACCCCATAACAGCATAAAGAATCAGGCAGTGTGGCAATCACCCCAAAAACGACAGTGTGCAGAATCCTCCCAATCCCCCTATAACAGGCAGTGTGGAAGATTCCCTCCAGTTCCCTATAACAAGCAGTGTGAAGCCCCATTGACAAACAATGTGAACCCCCCCCATCCCCACAGGCAGTGTGTAGAATCCCCTCAACCCCCTATAACAGGGGTTGAGGTATAGGTATAACAGGTATAACAGGTAATGTGCAGAATCCCCACTAATACCCCTATAACAAACAGTGTGGCAATTTGGCTAAATTTGACTACTTACCAGTCCCTAGCTTCTTTCTTCTATCCTGCGAAACGCACCATCGTCATCTGGTCCATCGGGTCATCCTCTGCCTCGTGCCGGGTCTCCACTTGCTCTTTGGGGCTCTTCTTTTCCATTCCAATGTCTTCTTTCAGCATTGATTCTCGCCGACCCCAGCTGGAGGCAAAAGTGCATATTACCCCCAATGTGTGGGATTAGTAGAAAGACTGCACTAACCTGCTGCCCCTGCCACAGCCACTGCCTCCCGTGCCTTCCACGGCCAGACCCCGGGAATGAGATTAATGGTGGGACAGATTGACGACTCGCCATTAACCACCGAGGCGGGAGCATCCTGATTTTGGATGCCATGGGGTAGGGAATCAATCTTTTAGATTCCCAGGCCAATCGCTGTGGGTTTGGGTCCACTTTAAAATAATAGTCCAGCCATGTTACTGATTGGTGGTTGTCTGGCACTTGCCTACTTACTGGAACATCAGATCGAGTCCCTTGCGCCACCCTTGTGTGGGTGTGTGCTGCTCGGGAACTCCTGCTTTGCCATTCTGGGGGGGGGGGGGTAGTGTAGTCACCCGGCTGGTCCAGCAGAAAACAGTTCCCTATATTGAGCTTCCAAAGGCTGTTCTTGGTGACTTATGTGCAGTGAGTGGCCGTCAACTGACAGCTCTGCACCTACCCATCAATGTAGCATTACTGATGGCGGCTTTGCTGCTCTAGACTCTCCATCCTGCCCTGTGGTGGCTTTGGTTTGGCATGGGGGCCCCCCACTGCTGCCAATAGTTCCCCGGGGTGCGCGCCCCTCATAATCCGGCCCTGACTATCTGATGCAAACACCAACAAACAACCATTCTATAAAGTTACAAAAATGTATAAAACCAAAGCCATATGTGGAAGCGGATTCACTACTAACGCCAGGTATCGGCAGATGAGCGTCTGTATAGCTGCGCTTAGAGCGACCGCTAGTAGACACTGTAAGCAGGTATCGCGCGCTGTAACAGAACGCCTCAGTCGCTGTAGTAACCTGGCCCGCATTGATGAATGTGATGTATGTTGGGCGCTGTAATACCAGTACAGCGCTGCAGTGAGCGAAAGGTAGCGCCAGCTCAGTGAGACCGACTCTCAGCGCTCCACACCATACTTATCAAAAAAGGATGATTGTTCTTGAAGTGATTAAAGTCTGTTTTTGAACACATATACACCAGTAACAAATCGAAAAAGGGAATGACATTGTTGTAACATTGTGACATTAATACTTTAGTGCCAGACCTGTAATGACAATTCTACATAAAAATATAATAATTAGTCAAAAAAGTTTCTAAAAGTGTTTGCTTGCAGCCAGGAGAGGTCACACAATGATCTGAGAATAAAAAAATGCGCTATTTAAACACAAGCAAATGAATGGCCATTGAAATGTATGGGAGAGTGTCACTGAGCGAAAGGTAATACCTGGCGCTCTGGAAGCTAGAGCACTGGTTCTATACACTGAGCCATCTGTAATACATGGTGCTGTTAGAGCCGCTCACCAGATTCACTTTCATAAATGTGGTTTTGCGTACAGCGTCCAGCATACACCAGACGCTGCCTGGCGCTACAAGGCACTACCTGGCACTGTCCCTTCTTAAATAACCCCCTTAGATATAATAATAACAACGTGGAAAAGCAATAACATTCAGTCATACGATATGATACCCTCACCATGGTCATAACCTTCTCGCAGATGTGTATCATGAGAGCGGTAACGGCAGATGAGTGTCTGTACAGCGTCGCTAAGAGCGACTGCTAGTGGTCGCTCTGATCGGCCATGAGTCGCTATTACAGAACGCCTCAGTCGCTGTAGTAACATTGCCGGCATTGATGAATTTGATGTGTGAGTCGCTATAACACCAGTACAGCACTATATGGGAGCGAACGGTAGCGACTGGTCCATGTGAGTGACTCAAACGGGCATATTCCTTAAAAAAAACAGCCTCACACAGCACCGGCGCTCAAAATTGTGTCGCTGTAGCCCAAAGTACCAGAAGCTGTGTGATTGAAGTCAGTCAATTTGAACACATATCCACTAGTAACAAAGCAAAAACATATGGAATTACATTGTGACACTAACACTTTAATACCAGACCTGTAATGACAATTTTTCAGTTTTCAAAATGTATTTAAATAGGCCAGGAGAGGTCACACAATTATAAGAGAATAAAAGTAACATCCATTGAAATGTATGGGAGAGCGACAGGTAATACCAGGCGCTCTGAAAACCAGAGCGCCACCGGGATCCGCTGAGCCATCTGTGATGATGAATTAGTCGCTACGTGTCGCTGTAAGAGCCACTCACCAGAATCGCCTTCATAAATGTGGTATTGCGTGCTGTGACCGGCGTTCACCTGCTGCTACCTGCCGCTACCTGTCGCTTACAAGGCACTACCTGTCGTTATACCTTGATGAATAAAGCCCTATGTTATTTTCAACTCGCTTAAAAAAGGGGGATATAAGGATGGCCCGTATAGGGAAAGTGAAGTGGGTGATATCAGAAGGTGGGTGAGTTGGATGGTGGGTAGTTAAATAAAGGGGGAGCAAGAATTGGGGAATGAAAAAGGTCTGTAGTTTCCAATCATACCTGCTTAAAGCGGCCAAAAAAAACACATTTTTAACTTGCATCCCCTGAATTTCTCCTCCCATGAAGAGCACCTTCTGCTAATTTTCATTGCTCCTGCTTCACTGCTAATCCCAGATAATGGCGCCTGTTTTAACTGTAAAGCTCCGCCTCCTCCCTTCATTGCCACTATTGTGTGTGGCAATGATGTCATTGCCACACTTATGCAATAGCTGATCGCCTGCGATTTTACAGCATGGAACAGCAAAAAAATCAGTGTTCCAGGACATTTCGAAAAACGGATATATCCATTGCTAGTTCTACACCCTAAGAAGTGAGTTTCGGCAGGAGCTTTGGGCTTTTTTGCTGTCCCTCTCTGTAAGATGGCAGTGATCAGTCATTGCATTGGTGTGGCAATGACATAATTGCCACACACAACAGTGGCAATGAATGGAGGAGGCAGAGTTTTACAGCTAAAACAGGTGCCATTATCTGGGATTAGAGTGAAGCAGGAGCACTTAAAACTGGCAAAATGCAGCACTCTTCATAGGGGGAGCAATTCAAGGGATGCTAGTTTAAAAATGTGGGTTTTGATCCGCTTTAAGGAGTCATTGTTTCTATATGCCATTATGGGGGTTGCCCTGGATGATGTCCCCATTTCTTTTGGCACAATGAAGATGGTACCAGTACCCAATTGATGCAGCATTACACTGGTATTGTAGATTTCTTGTATTGTAATACTGAGTTTAGAGGGACCCTAATAATACTAGTTTGCTTGCTCTATGTACACTATTAGCTGTTTACTCTTATTTATTTGTGGTCTGCAATTCCAATTACCCATATGGCTCAAGACCCAAAGACTTACTAAAAGTGGACCAAAACCCTGGAACATAACGTGTCTAAGCCTATGATGCACCATGAGGTAGAGGGTTTGGACACATGTTGTGTCCCAGGGTTTTGGTCAAATATACCATTTAAAGCAGAACAAAGCCTGGGAATTTAATTTTCTTGTTCCCACAGGGCATCCCGAAGTGGAATGTTCTGCTGTGTAAAACTCCCCAGAATGCCATTATTCACTCACTTCCTCCTTGTTCCAACAATGCATGTGCGGGTTCTCGTCCAATGAGAGTAGTCTGCCGTGACTATGTTATTCGGCAAGCGGCTCTCATTGACTAGAATAAGGAGCTTGTGCTGCCACATCCCCCGCATCCCCTATCTGAATGGCTGGGGCAGGAGCGTGCGCATGCCACCAGGGATGCAGGAGATGCGCCAGCATGCGCTCCGCATTGACAACAATAATAGCTGTTTACCAAATGACATGGGGGTTGATTCAGAGCCAGATGAGTTTTCTCTCAAGCTTATTGGGGAAATTGAGGTCTTCAGGGTTAGAAAATGCAATTTGTGAGTGGATTGAAAACTTGCTGAAGGATCGCGTGCAGAGAGATGCGGTTAATGATACTCTAAATGGTTATCGGTTGTAAGCGGAGTACCCCAAGTTTCATAGCTGGGCCCACTATTATTCAATGTGTTTATAAATGATATAAAAGATGGTATTAAAGTGGACCCTGATCGGGGATTCCCCGCTGTGTGAAACCCCCCCAGGTTGACCAATCTCACTTACCCTTCCCCGGTCCTACAGCGCATGCACAACCCTTTCGTCCAATCAGCACGCTTGGATCTGCTCGAGCCCCTTAGTCCAGGAGCTTGTCTAATGCAAGTGGATCCAAGCATGCTGGTGGCCGCATCCCCCACTACGCTTTAACAGGGTGGGTTTTGGTCCACTTTAAAAGCACTGTCTGTATTTTTGTGGATGACACAAAGATATGTAGCAAAGTGCAGTCTATTAAAGATGTTCACAAGCTTCAGGCTGACTTGGACACTTTTGAGTGTCTGGATATCCACTTCAGTTCAATGTGGGTAAGTGTAAAGTGATGCTCTTGGTGTCTAATAACCTGAAGGCCACATATGTCCATGGGGGAGTCACTAGCTGAGAAGGATCTGGGGATACTGGTAGACCACAAGCTAAATAACAGCATGCAATGCCAAGCAGCTGCTTCTAAGGCCACCAAGATACTATCATGCATTGAAAGAGGCCGGGAATCACAGGATAGAGATGTAATTTTGCCTCTTTACAAAGCACTGGTGTGCCCTCACCTGGAATACGCCGTCCAGTTCTGGGCACCCATTCATAGAAAGGATGCTCTGACTATGGAAAGGGTGCAGAGGAGAGACACCAAACTAATAAGAGGAATGAAAGATCTTAGTTAGAAGAAAGATTATGGGAATTAAATCTATTTTGTCTTGATAGAAGCTGTCTAAGGGGGACATTATTAACTTGTATAAATATAGAATGGCCAATACAAAAAGTATGGGGAAAATTATTTCAACTAAAATTGTCCCTAAACACAAGGGGACACTCCCTCTGTCTGGAAAAATATATACACTCTCCGGAGGCGACAATCATTTTTTACTATAAGAACTATAAAGCCTCCCACAGAAGCTTGTTATAGCATCAACAGCTCACAGCTTCAACAAGGATTAGATGCTTTCCTAGCAGAAAGTAACAATAACAGTTACTGTTAGCTGTTATCAGTTAAAAAAAAAATAATTGAATAAAAATTACTTTTCCCAACCCTGTCCCTTGGTTGAATTTTGATGGATATGTCTTTTTTTCAACCATACGAATTATGTAACTATTTCGATTCCAGGGCAGTAAGGGTTTTAATCAGCTTTAATCTTCGCACCAGGGCCCGTCACATTTAGTTAAAGTGGAACTTCAGTTAAAAAAGGACCCCTCCCTGCCACGCTACCCTGGCGCTGAGACAGGACGGGGGGTTACATAGAAAAAAACCCACGCCTTGGCCAGATGCCCGCACTGTCCTCCCAGTCTCCCACGGCCGCCGTACACAAAGAAGCAAAGCTGTATCCCGGCTCTGCGACCGCTACCATCACTTGAATGGGCGGGCGGCATTGCGCACAGAGCCGGGGGATGAGGTTCTGTGTCTTCCAGCCAAGATGGTGGTGCCCAGGATCTGGAGGAATGGCGTGGGCACCTGGCTAAGGTATGGGTTTTCCTTGTAACCCCCAACCTACCTCAGCGCCAGGGTAGTGTGGCAGGGCGGGGTCTTTTTAACTGAAGCTCCGCTTTAAAGTGGATTTTGACTGGGTTTTGGTCCTTTACCCCGGGGCACCCGAATCAGGGGTGCCCCGCTGTCTGAAACCCCCTAGATCGCTAAACTCAACTCAGCTCTTCCTGGTCCTACGGCGCATTTGTGTGGCCACTCATCCAATCAGCACGCTCGGAGCCGCTGATGTCACATCCTCTAAGGCCAACGGCTCCAAGCGCGCTGACGGCCGCATCCCCCGCTTCCATTCACAAATGCCTGGCGTGGGCATGCGTCCTGCTAGAGGATAGTGGGTGCAGCCACGGCTTGCGCATGTGCCGTTAAACCAGGAAGCAAGGTAAGGGGCGACCTGGGGGGTTTCACAATAGTGGGCCATCCCGATTTTGGATGCAGTGGGGGGGGGGGGGGAGAAACAATCAGCCCCTGGAATCTATGGGTTTTGGTCCACTTTAAAGCGATCCTTCACTCTGAATAAGAGTCTATCTTATATGTTTCCCCCACCCTGTACATACAGATTGCTCACATTAAAAATCATCCTACCTGCATCTACTGTTATGAGCCTTTAAACATCCAAGATGGCGGCTCATGGAACATCAGGCAGCCTGCAAACAGGAAGTGCATTCTGGGATTGCCAACCATTTCCTGACCCCAGCTCTGCTCTGTCTGTGCAAAGCACAGCTATAACCCCCCATACTTTATCCCACTCTCCTCTCCTCAGATGCTTCTGAGTCAAGAAGGCGGCACCCTTATCCTAGAGTCCTGAACAGAGTTGCAGCCCAGCGGGGAAAGAATAATAAGTGACTAAAAACTTAAAATATATTAATTTTAGATGCTGGGGAATCATTTTATAAGGGTTTGTGCTGTTCAATAAATCATGGTGAAGGTCCGGTTTAAGCCTAAGTCTGCCCCAAAGCACTCTAAGCAGATTTCCATCAGAAAAGCAGACAGAAACGTTGTTTCCAAAAAAATCTTTAACACCCGACTTCAGCGCACAGGCTTCTGCAGCAAGCGCTCAGCACATAGCGCACTATAATGAATAGATGGCTGTGTTCAGGGCTTTGCTGAAAGTCCTGGCCCCTCCCCGACTCATTCAGCCGACCAATCCGCGCCCAGCCCCGCAGCTCTGCATTGTACAGTCTGAGGCATGACAGTGCCGCCCTACTATAGCGGTTGCGAGGAAATGTTTATTATCAATAAAGTTGCTTAGAAAAAAAACATCTCGTGCAATGGGATTGGCTGGTGCGTTTGAATCAGGGCGGTTGGTGTGTTCGGTGCCCGGTGCGAAGATGGAAGCGGAGAAACAACACAGTGCACAAGGTGAGCATGCCCGGCTGTGTGAGGGAAGGTGCGAGCGCCCACCATAGATATATGATTCCATCCCCTATACACACATAGCGCACCTCCACCATGTATACATCCCCCTGTACTCACCCGCCCACCTGTGCAGAGCTGTCCTGACATGTCCACCTGTAGCCCACACATCCCTGGCCTGGGCTACTCACCCCTGCATTAACCCTGTGGCCCACACATCCCTGTCCTGGGCTACTCACCCCTGCTGTAACCCTCACATCCCTGCCCTGGTGCTACTCACCCCTGCAGTAACCCTGTGGCCCACACATCCCTGCCCTGGGCTACTCACCCCTGCATTAACCCTGTGGCCCAGACATCCCTGCCCTGGACTACTCACCCCTGCAGTAACCCTCACATCCCTGGCCTGGTGCTACTCACCCCTGCAGTAACCCTGTGGCCCAGACATCCCTGTCCTGGGCTACTCACCCCTGCAGTAACCCTGTAGCCCACACATCCCTGCCCTGGGCTACTCACCCCTGCAGTAACCCTGTAGCCCACACATCCCTGTCCTGGGCTACTCACCCCTGCAGTAACCCTGTGGCCCAGACATCCCTGTCCTGGGCTACTCACCCCTGCAGTAACCCTGTAGCCCACACATCCCTGCCCTGGGCTACTCACCCCTGCAGTAACCCTGTGGCCCACACATCCCTGTCCTGGGCTACTCACCCCTGCAGTAACCCTGTAGCCCACACATCCCTGCCCTGGACTACTCATCCCTGCAGTAACCCTGTGGCCCAGACATCCCTCCCCTTGGCTACTCACCCCTGCAGTAACCCTCACATCCCTGCCCTGGGCTACTCACCCCTGCAGTAACCCTCACATCCCTGCCCTGGGCTACTCACCCCTGCAGTAACCCTGGGGCCCACACATCCCTGCCCTGGGCTACTCACCCCTGCTGTAACCCTGTGACCCACACATCCATGCACTGGGCAACTCACCCCTGCACTAACCCTGTGGCCCAGTGAGCCACACATCCCTGCCCTTGGCTACTCGCCCCTGCATTTAGCCTGTGGCCCACACATTACTGCTTGTGCTTCCACTTTGGGATTGAAGGGTTTTGGTCCACTTTAAAGTGGAGCAAAAACCAACAGCTGCCGGCCTGAAATCTAAAAGTCCTGACCGCTGACTTTTGTCCGAGGAATTCCAAATTGGTGTGGAACCCACCCAGTGCACCCGGAAAAACTCGCCTTTTTCATCCAGCCGCCTACAGCGACTCTCAAGTTTTGACTGGGGAGTGAGCATTGCCGCATTCTTTGCATCCCTGGCGACGTGCAAGAACTCCCGTCTAAGCCATTCAGATAGATTGGTGCATGAGACGGGGGATGCAGCAGCGCATGCTCCCCATTAAAATCAATGAGAGACGTTTGCCGAAGGAAGTCAACATGGCAAACCGCTCTCATTGGCCGCACAGAGGTCAGTTTTACTGGGCTTTCTGGGGAAGTTCACACAGGGGGCATTCCATGAATGGAGGGTGTGGGCCGTCATAAATACTACAGAAGTAGTGGCCAATCAATCCAGGGGGCATGGGGCTTGGATCAGATAAATAACAGCGCCAGACTAGGCACAATCGTCTTTTTTTTTTTTCCCCATGCCTGCACAATGATGTTAAAACAGAACAAAACCCAGATGTTTGACTTCCCTTGATTTTGTTCCATGCCCAGGGGTATCCTGAAGTAGGATTCCCCACTGTGTGAAACCCTCCAGATGGTCCAGAACAACTCGCCTCTCCCCAGTCCAGTGACGCATGCGTGGTCCCATCAGAGCCATGTACGGAGTTTATTTCATTTGGCAAACTGCTCTCATTGACTAATGGGGGGCACATCACCAGCAGCATGTGCGCTCCTGCCCTAGCCTATCGGAATGGCTTAGTGGGAGAGCTTGCATGGCCAGGGGATGCGGCTGCTCTTGCTCCCCACTGAAAAAACAATCAGAGCCGCTTCCCAAATGGCAGACTGCTCTGATTGGAAGAGAGTAAATGCATGTGCCATTGGATCAGGAAAAGGTGAGCGAATGCCAGTGCCTAGAGGGGTTTCACACAGCGGGCATCCCCCTGGGTTTTGTTTTGCTTTAAAATGACACAAAAGCTGCTGCTCCTGGAGTAGGGCCTGCCGCTGTGTGACACCCATGTGGTCTTTTCAAAGATAACCAAAACCCATACCTAAAGCCTTCCCTGCAATTAAGAGGAAGAGTTTCTGCTATATTAGGGTGGAACTACAGCCCATGGGCCAGGCTTCCCGTCAACAGTTTGGGCCTACATCCCATGTGGAAAGGCTTCCTCTTAATACTTTAGCCCAATATCCTTAGGGCAGGCTCTAGGTAACTTCAAGTCCTGGGTGCAGACATCTCGGAGAGAATGCACAGAGTGACAGGTCTGTCACTCAATCCCGTGCAGCCGTATTACTGTACTGCCATTCAGAGTCCTGCCCTCCGCTGGCATCAGAGAAGCATTGCAGTGCTCAAGTGAGTTGTTCTAATTTTTTAAAGAAAAATGTCAGCTATACTCGCCATGTGTCCCACGCGGCACTGCAGATCTTACCTGATCGCTGGATCCCGCATTGCGCGCCTTATCGCGCTCTTCCTTTGTCATACGACACAGCGCTAAATATATTTATTAAAGCTTGGCACAGGGGGATGGTGGGGTGAATACAAAAGCTTGCTGTTCCACCTTAAACGCCCCTTGCAGCTCCAAGGCCTGCAGTTAGGTGTTCCCACCTATGCCACTACCAGGTCCTTATGGGGCAGGTGATGGGGACCCAATGGTGGAATATGTTAGTATACCTAACTGTGGGCCTAGGGGATTGGCTCATAAGGCCCCATTTAATCAGAAAGAGGTGCTACTTCCAGCCGGTAGGAAGCTGGTCTTTTCCACCATGTTCACATAGGCTTTTTATCTGTGTTACTGTGTTACTTCATCCTGGGTGACAATTTTCTAGTTGCTTTAATCACATATTGATTTCCACACAGAGGAACGCCGAAGGAAGCTACAGGAATACCTAGCGGAAAAGGGGAAACTGAAACCTCAAAATAACCAAAAGTAAGTCATATTAGTACAAGTTAATATGATGCCACTGCATCTGTGGCTGTAATCATGGGCACAAGTCTTAAAGGGACCACAGCACTCAACCCTGCTAGCTTGCAACCAAACCTTTAATCTGTCTCTAAATCCGGTTAAAAACAGAGGTCCCAAAGGGGTTAGGACTGCACCTGCACAGAGGCACCGTGGCGTTTGGTGGTGCAGCTTTAGCATACTGATGCAGATGTGTGTGGACTAAGACCTCTGTTTTTAACCACTTTTATAGACAAATTATAGGTTGGCTTGCAAGCTAACAGGGTTGAGTGATGTGACCCCTTTTAGACTTGTATATCCTAATTGCCCTGCTCACATGCACCTTCCAGGTTAGTTATACATTGGTCTGAGTGGCTGCCACCCCTCTTCTATTCAGGAGAACCAGCTTCTTAGAAATGGCTGGTATTTAACTCCTCCCTGTGGTGCCCTGTCAACTTTATTCGGGGTTGCGGAGCTAGTCTCTGTAGGAACATCCAACTACTGCCTAATCCCCCCCCCCAACTTTCAGACTTGCCCTTTAAAGAGTAACAGCACCCATTTCCATATCCTGATTCTAGGCAGAATTCACAGCAAAGCCCTTCTTCCCCCACCCTGAGCATCTGCCCCACAATAAGAGCTTTCATCCTAATAATCCATGATGAGAAGGGCAGGAATACCCAGTAGATTAGACACCAGTGTTGGAATAAGACCACTTCTTATTCTTGGAAGCTCAGGCTTGACTCTCATTAAGAACAAATGACAGAAAAAAAAAATCAAATTTTAATTGACATTTGTCATCTTTTTACAAAAATAATGTTGCGCTGTACTGTTTGGAAACGTTTAATAGTAGGTCTGTTTTGAAGGATTCTTTGTGCCCAAATAATAATTGTTGCTTGGGAAGAACATTTTGGGCTACTCCACAAAAAAAAAAAAAAAATTATTTTATTATGGGCCTAGTTTGATGAAATTTATTTGTTTTTGTCCTGCAGACCATATCTGAGGGACACCACCAACTTGCCGAATAAAAGGCAGCAGCCGCTTCATAAACAGGTAAGGACTGCATTAACACGTACGGGAGTATCTGGACCCTTCACTGGCAAACAAAAACCTCACCCTCAGTCACTGCAATAGCCTCTAGTAATAATTTAGCTCTGTTACTGTTATTAGCAGCTTTTTAAATGCTTACCCTGGGATGCGGCCACCAACGTGCGATTGTCGGCCGCTGCCTCCCTGGCTTCCCGTATCTGCGCATGCAATTTGAATGGTTTGCTGATGGAGCAGGAGACCCCGAATAGAAAGCTGGGGTTGTGGCTAACTGGCTGCAGCTCATCATATGCCGCGTGGCTTCGGTGGTGGTAAACCCCCACTTTACTTAAAAACCTGGCCACCACCAAACTAGCAGCATCGCACGAGGCACTAGGAAAGGTGGGGAGCCAGGGGGTGCTGGGGGGCAAAAATGGGTTTTGCTCTGCTTTAAGACATTAAAGTGGAACCTGGGTGAAAAAGTTGAGAAAAATCAACTTGAAGGAAACCCTTAAAGAAGGTTTGCAGGCAAAATAAAAACAAAAGGACACTTACTTTTTGTCCCGCATGTCTGATCATTGCAGGTCTGGGTATCAGGAACTGGCCTGAGCCCACGCCGCAGTCCGTGATCGGGTTACGTCCAGAGCCTCATGCTTCATTCTCCGGCACTCCATACTAGACCTCGGCCTACTACCTCCATTGCAATGAATGGAGAAGACGTGGCAGAGAGCCTGTGATTGATGGCGAGCTGCAATCCTGTCCATCGATCGAACCCTTCCCCATGGTCAGGCTGAGGCGGGGAGGTGGATTGTGCAATCAGGTGAGTTCCTGATCACTGTACCAGCACCGATCAGCATCGTGGGAAAAAGGTAAGTGCCCTTTTTGTTTTTATTTTGCGGAACTTATTTAATTATTTAAAAAGGGTACCTCTTGTCCCGTGCAGCTGATCGGTGCAAGGTCAGCCATCAGTTACTTGCCTGATTGCTGGCACTGAGCCACCGCCGCAGGTAGTCACACGCTGTCCAGGGCTGCAAACACCATTCACCTGCACAATGGAGGGAGACCTGTCACAAAAGGTAAGTACCTTTTTTTTTTTTTTTTTTTTTTTTTTTTTTTTACTGCCCGCTGAATCACTTGAAAGCATTGAGGCGTATATTTTTATGTAACATATGATATTGTGTTTTCCATGTTTTTAGGTCTTTCAGAAAAAGAAAGATATCCCAATTAAAGTGAAATCTGACCCAAATAAAAACACCAAGACTTCAGCTAATGGCCCCCTTCAGAGCAGACCAGGGACAGGAAAGATATCTGCGCAGAAAATTGTCTCCTATAACAGAGATGCCAGTCAAGCACTTGCTAAAAATCCTTTTGTATCTAAACCAACTGTATCCCGAGCAAGGTCTGATCAAGCAGTGCAGAGCAAAAATGAAGACCCCAAAAACAAGTTAGCAGCAAGAAAATCATCTTTTACAGTTTTCAAAACTGCTGAAAAATGTGAACAGCCAGATATTGGTCTAACAGTCATCCTGAACAAAATCCAAGATGGAGATAAAAGCAGGATTTCTGATGTCCATATCGTGGACCCGTCGCTCGGTTACAGTGAAGTGCCATCTCAAACCAAGCAAAAAAACAAGACGCAGACAAGGATTCCTATTAAGAAACCACCGTTGTTACACCAAGCTTTAAAACCAAAATCTGCACCTTATGTGACAAAAGCTTACCCCTCAGTTGGCAAACCAGTGCCAACAACAAGCGCTGGACATATCCGCATCGTCTCTCGGGTAAATCAACCAGTGTCCAAGAATGGGAATGCCACTGAAAGGAGCTTCCTAATTAAATCATCCAGGAATAATGGTGCACAGCCAAAGCGACAACAGACTGCGAGTATGGAGCAGGTTAAATCCAGAGTTCAGAAACTGAGCTGTATTACTAAACTAAACCCGATTACACATTCTGCTCCTGTACAGAAGAACATTAGCTCTGGCACCATCTCTGCTGCAAAAACAGGAAAATATAGCTCCTCTAATATCTCAAAAAAGGAGACTGATGTTCAGTGTCGACGTTCAATTAGTAAACCTGCTGTATGGCAAACAAGCACTGGACCAGTTGTCTACAATAAACCAGCGGGGCCTCATGTTAGCAGCAATAATCGGGCAAAAGGAGCAAACTGCAAGCAAATGCCTAACAGTGCCACTTACCAAGGTCAATGCACAGGAAAGGCCACATCCTCCTGTAAGACAGATAGTGGCATACCCAACAAACCCATTACTCCCAAAATGACGGTAGAAGATCGCAGGTAATTTTTAAGAATTTCCAAATAGATTAACTGTTAGTTTCTGAATGGGTGGCACGGGCACACCATGGCTAGGAGGTGAGTGGCCGGCTGCGCACACTTATTGGCTGAGCTGATTGGCTCGCTCTCACCTGCGCCATGGAAGCGACAGGAAGGTGAGTGTATGGGGTGACCTAGGGGGATACACACAGCAGGGCATCCCAATTCTGAGGAATAGGAAGGCACTGAGGAATAACAAACCAAAAAGTGAAAATTTGGTGTGGTGTTCCTCTTTAAAGTGATTGGCAAGTCAAAAAAAAAAATCAGTAGCTTACCTTTCATAGAGTGGCTCCAGCGTTGTCCTTCATCCTACCTGCCTCCTTAGTGAGGAAATCGCCTCATTCTGGTTTCCATCCCCACCTCGCTGATGTGGTGCACAGCCAAAGCAACAACAGACTGCGAGTATGAAGCAGGTGAGTGTATGGGTGCTTACCTTTCATAGAGTGGCTCCAGCGTTGTCCTTCATCCTACCTGCCTCCTTAGTGAGGAAAATCACCTCATTCTGGTTTCCCACCCCACGCTGCCGAGGTGGTCCACCAATCAACCTACGGGGGACTAAGAACCGAACAAGAATCCTCTCTGCCCAGACATCCTGAGTGGCTGTGTCTCTCTGCACCTATGAACCCTCCCCCCGACTGCTTACATCACTGTTTCCCACCAAGGGGAACACGTGACCACCAGCCAGAATAAATTCTTGACTCCTCCCTCCATACCCCAGTTGTTTTTCGTGTTCCTCCATGAGGTAGGAGCCAGACCACTAGCTCCTGGACCGGTAGGTTTAGGTAAGTATTTTTCCGGTGTTATGGGCCTGTTTTAGCAGGGGGTCCATTTCTCGGTCCCGAAGGTTGTTCCTATGCCTGGGGCCCGGGATACCCTATGGGATTTTAGGCCACATCCCATTGTTTGATAGTTATCAAAGGGGGGTAAGCTGAATTTTTTCCCTCTTACTGAGGATGACTTTGTGGAAGAAGCCGGGGTGTCCGGACCCCATTATATAGATTAGACATTTAAAAATTATAAGTAAGTTTATTTTAAAGTGGACCAACACCCAGGATTTTGACTATCCTGGGTATTGGTCCACTTCCCCTGTGTGAAACCCCCCAGAAAGCCCCCAAAACGCACCTCTCCCCGCTCCCACGTGGCCGCGCCGTCCAATCGGCGCCGACGTACAAGCTGATTGACAGCAACGTACAAGCAGCTTGCCCGTCGGCGCCTCCCGCGCGTCACTCTTGACGTGTGCGCGCCCGCGCCGGCCATTCAGAGACGGCCGGCGCGGGCGGGCGCGTGCACGTCTAGAGGAGCGCGAGTGAGTGCGGCGGCGGCGGCGGAAGCAGCGGCTGGAGAGGTAAGGCTTTTCGGGGGTTTTGGGGGGTTTACACCCCGCGGGACATCCCGATCTCGGATGTCCCGCGGTGTGTGAGGTGATCGGCCCGGGAATCTTATAGATTCCCTGGCCGATCACCTCAGGGTGTTGGTCCACTTTAAGTTTGTGGTGTTTATTTTTTGTATGTTTTATATGAGCTCCCTAAGAGTAATGCTCTGAGATTTTCTCTTTAGTGGACTTTATTAATTCTTTGGTACTGAAAACATTTTTTATGGGCATTCTGGAAGTTCCTGAGAAAATGGTTGCTCTGGTTTCTTTTCCAGCTTTTTTTTTTTTTTTTTTTTTTTTTTTGTGGGACTTTGACATTTCTTTAACTAGGCGATTTACCTTTAAGAGGCGGAGAAGATAGGAGAATGACGTGTTCTCTACTTCTCTTCTCCGCCTGGCTCTGTACTATACAGTGCGGTGCCTTACCTCCGCTGCGCTGATAGGGGGCGATCGCGAGTCTTTTTCTTCTTTCTGTTTCCGGGTTCCTTCCTAGGGAGCACCCGCACTGGATGCTCGCAGAGCTCCCTCACCGCCACTGCTGCCGCCGCCGCCTCACCACCACCACCGATGAGGGATAGGGGGGTTATTCTAAGTATGTCACACACCCCGCTTCAAGACATTCATTACATGTGGGTATACTGACCTGTAGATGGCGATCTTGCCGAGATGATACAAAAAGGCAAGACCCTCCCGGCCCATAAATACCTGGGACCTCCCACTCATTCCCCAGTCTTTCATCTCTGCAGAGGCGAGCAAGTCAGAAGATGATGTCTCCTCCTTGCAGGTAGCCGGGATGACTCCCGGCCTTCTTTTCTTCTATTTCTGCCCGGATCCCCTTATTTTTATAACTTGCCTCCCAGCCTAGGCTGCTGGTCCGGGCAAAGGTAGTTGGCACCCCTGGTGCTTAGGAGCCATGAGACCCCATAACAAGGGTTAGGCGGCTATCCGGGTTGGTGATCCCAGTTTGGGATGCCCCGTCCCTTGGCCCTACCCTGGCATGGATTCCCCCTCTCCCGGATACCCTTGGGCAGGGGGGGGGGGGGTTGGGGGGCGGGACCATTATGGATTCCTCTCCTTTTCAGTGTGTGCTTTTACGTGTGTGTGTGTGCGTGCTTTTACATGTGTGTGTTCTACTGTTTGCCTGGCGCCGGCCTCTGGCGTGCTGCATGGCGGCGGTGAGCCCATGAGGGATTCTTCTCCTCTGGGTGGGGGGGGGCATTTCTCATGTCACGGCTTCTGGCCGGGAGAGACTGGGGAGGGGTGGGGCCGGGCGCGACGCGCGAACCACGCCGGCCCTCCCTCCCTCCCTCCTCCTCCTCCTCCTGCACACGCGTCCTCCACTTGCGGTACTGTAGGTCAGGTGAGTGGCCTGATGGCCATCTGTTTCATCTGTTGTTCACTTATTATGCATCCAAGCATGGTCTGAGCGTGTGCTTGTGTTTGTGTTCCAGGTGGACCATTGATCATATTAAAGGGGGGTTCTCCCGGTCCAGGGTCCCTGGGTAAAAAATTTAGCTGGCTCAAAATCCTCCCACTCGGGACTTAAAGGGGCATCCCGGGTTGCATTATTGCGTAATTCCCTCGGAGCATTGTACACATATATTTATATAAATATATTATAAAAAAATCACCATATGGAGGCTTCCCCGGATACTGTGCTTGTGCCTCCCCTCGGGGCAATCCAGGATGTGTGTCGGGTATCCCTTTTGGGGGATGATGTATTTCTATGTGTACCCTGTGCGCAGCGGTCTCATAGGGAAGATCAGGCCGGTTTAAAGTGGACCAACACCCAGGATTTTGACTATCCTGGGTATTGGTCCACTTCCCCGGGGCACCCCGATCGGGGGTGCCCCGCTGTGTGAAACCCCCAAGAAAGCCCCCAAAACTCACCTCTCCCCGCTCCCACGTGGCCGCGCCGTCCAATCGGCGCCGACGGACAAGCTGATTGACAGCAACGTACAAGCAGCTTGCCCGTCGGCGCCTCCCGCGCGTCACTCTTGACGGGCGCACGCACGTCTAGAGGAGCGCGAGTGAGGCGGCGGAAGCAGCGGCTGGAGAGGTAAGGCTTTTCGGGGGTTTACACCCCGCGGGACATCCCGATCTCGGATGTCCCGCGGTGTGTGAGGTGATAAGCCCGGGAATCTTATAGATCCCCGGGCCGATCACCTCAGGGTGTTGGTCCACTTTAATAGCTTTAAACAGAGGAAGGTACTATTCCCTCTGGGACATTTACCTTTCCTTGCTTATGTTTTTTCTACCCTTGAGGATTCAGGCCAGAAGTATGATCATGTTGGGCTTTATCCTGATTTGGCACTTGACTCTTCATGTTCATTCCTTTTCATTATTCTTGAAGGATATGAACGAATGGAAAGATTCATTTTGGAAAATATTTTTTCTTGTCCTATGTTCATGGCACACTAAGTGCGGCTGCTCTCATCTGATCTCGGGAATTAAGCAGTATCGGGCCCGGTCAATATTTGGATCCTGGGCAGGGTCTCGAGGGGGTCTTTATCTTGCATATCCTTTTTCGGAAGAGAATTCAGAATTTGGGGAAATTGCCCTAAGTTGGAGATCCTTTGTGCCAAAGTCTCTAGGAGAGCAGGATTAGCCTTTGCTATCTCCTAAATAAGAATGTTGATTCACTGCCCTATCAGGTTTGGCAAGTGGAATCTAATATTTTAGACCTATTGGCTTTCATTGTATGATGGGAAGTTTGCCTTCTGCTTCAACAACATAAGGACTGTCGGTTGAATGGGACTAGTCTAGGGGTATTATTATATCCTTTTTCGTAAGCTTAGGCGTTTGGTGACAAGTGCCATTAGCTTTTTGGGAACAAAGAACATGGCTGTAACATATTCAGTTTATAGCATTCTCTGAGAACCTGGTCTGAGGATTTTGAGTCGGAGTGAGTCTTGTGCAATATTCTTTTAGGAATATTACTTTTCGGGCGGATTTGGGAATGCGGCCAATAAGTGCATGTATTTTCGGCCCGATCTGGGCCGCCTGTGTAAGGGAGTGCTCCTTGGAGCTTCTTCGGTTAGATGCTCCTTTCATTTGGGGACGCTGCTAAAGAACCCGGGGGGGGGGGGGGGTACCTTCCTCTACCTTTTCTGTGGGAAAGAAGGATTTTTAAAGGTTCCACTCGGTCTGGAATCTATTGGCCCAAACCCAAAAAGCTATGATGCCATGTTTGGGTTGGGGCCTGAATACCTTGTGTTGCCCCTCTCCATTCCAGGGGCTTAAAATGGGGGTTTCACATAGAAATTACTTGTCAGATTCTTGGTCTCCCCTATACCCGTGGGTTGGAGGAACGATAAGTTATTCTGAAGTTTGCTAACCTTGGAAGCCAGGCGAGTCATATCCCAGTTCCTGTCAGCAGCAGGAAGAGGGTTTTTTCCTCTCTCCTTCTGGTGGTGGAGGCTTTGGAGGGAGATTTATTCTGCTTTTAGAATATCTATCTCTATGTTCAATCAGACATTTCGAATGTTTTTTTTAAACATTTATTAATGAGAAGCATGCTTCCACTGGGTTTTTTTTTATGATCTTAATAGATCTGGGGAATGCCTAGCAGTTTCCAATGAGCTTCGGGCTCTGTCTTTTCGGATTCGCAGTAAAGACAGAGCTGGATATTGCGCTTCCAATTTATTGTTCCCTTCATGCTGGATTCAGTCCGAGAATTCTACTAAGGTTTTGGGGTTTTAGTCTGATTCCCTCTCGGATAATGATTTATGGTCGGAAGTCAACAACTTCTTCAGACTCTTTCTCCTTTCTCAAAGGATTTTGGCCCTTCAGGAAATCGTGATTCCTTTGTGCCAGTTCAGCACCTCCAATAACACTAGCCATAAGGGTGTTAGAACGGTTGACATTGCTCTTTTCCGGATTAGGTAATGTCACTTGCTTTAAGTGCTGAGGTACATGTCCGGAGTAGTTCCTATGGCACCCGGAATGAGTGGCGAGGGGGAACGAGGTTCATCGCTGGATAGGGGTCGCATTGGAATCCTTTTGGATTAGATGAAGACCTGAGTCTCCTTCAGCTATGTTCTGTAGGAATGTTGCACCATGTTGCAGTTTTTTCTGTATGACCTCATTTGAAGGAGTCAGAATAGTAGGTCAATTCTGAGTTCTTCTATATGATCGTTTGGATCTACTTTATTGCTCCAGCAACTAGGTCTCTAGCTAACCAAATATTTTTTTCTGGGTCCGGCAGTAGGGGCGGACACCTCAGCCCTTGCTCGGTATTCTAGTCTAGCCTATGCACTTTACAGTTAGAGGGTATTATCCATTCAGGTCCCTAGGCCACCTCTTATCTAGGTGGTCTTTTTTCCTAGGTTGCCTCTAACCCTAGGTGGCCTCTAACCCAGGGCCGTCTCTAGGTCCTGGGCTTTTTTTCTAGCCCTAGGCCATCCCTATGGGCCTGGCCCCAGGCTGCCTCTAGGCACTAAGGATGTCTCTAGCCCTATGTTGACTCTAACCCTGAGCTAGTCATTACTTTTACACGTACAGCTTTGGGGTTAGGTTATTCATTCAGGATTAAGGGTTCTACCCTTTGAGCCTTTTTCCCCAGATTCAGTATTCTGAGAATGGAGCTTTGCTATTTTTGATTCTCATCGGATTTTCTTAGATGCTAGGAATGATCCTTCTGCCGGTGCTGAGGAGAAAGTGTCCTTTTATATTCTTATACACATTTGGGAAGTACCTTTTTTTAGGGAGGCCCAACTGTGGGTTCATAGACGTTGTTACTCCGAGTAGGACTAAGAGTGTTCTTGTCGACTTTTACAGGATTGATTTTTTTTCTAGTTTAAATCAGGCTTTATGGTATCCCATCTCATTGACAGGAAGTGATGCTACATCTTGGGCTAAACAGGCAAGCTATTGCAGCCGCTTGGTCCTCAGCGAGGTGTTTTTTTGCTGGACACTCTTGATTAGATCTGCTGTCCTAGAAGATCAGTCTTGTGGCAGAAGTATCCTCTATTCTATTCTTTCCCACCCAACGAGGTAGTACTCGCCTATCTCTCGGGCGTATGTTGCCCGAAGGATGTTTTGAGAAAACTTAAGTTGGGTACCTGGTAACTTTTTTTCTAAACATCCGAAAGGGCAGCATACGCCGGCTTCCCTCCCTTATTATTTTTATGTGGAGTTGGTTTATTTATAGGTTATAGATTGGAGTTGTGGGTCTGTTTCTTTTCTCTTTCAGATCTCTACAACCACTGGGGAATGGAGGGAGGAGTCAAGAATTTATTCTGGCTGGTGATCACGTGTTCCCCTTGGTGGGAGGAGCCCGGAGGTCTCGGGCGTATGCTGCCCTTTCGTATGTTTAGAAAAAAAGTTACCAGGTGCTCTAATAGTTTTACATATAACTTACTACAGGGTTTTTTTGAAGACTGATTGATAGTGCAACGTGTAGCCTGAGACAGGACAATAGGCTAACCCACGAGTGGGCTTGGCCTCTACATTGATCACTCACATTGAGATCAATGGGTCCCTGTGCACGAGGCGCCTGTTATTCTCAATAGCATACTGCATGGGTGGCAGGTAAGGGTAAACTGACCATTTTTGGGGGGCCTTAAATTGGGACAGCTTAAACCATTTTGTGAGTAATAGACTTTTTTGTGTGTGGCTTATTTACAGGTTTTTTAGGAATCCATAAAAGATGTTTGGTGATAGTGATGGTGAGACAGTGCTGGGCCAAGCCATGCATTCCGCTACTGCTATTCAGCCAAAGAGTCCGAGCAGTTGTAAACCACCCAAGCGTCCTGCATTTGGTGGAAGTCTTCCCCATAATGTCAGCAAAGTGGGACATTTAGGTGTAGGAGGGACAGTGGGCCGTCTGGTCAGTTTAGGTAAGAGGGAGGGATTCTTTTGCCCTCTGCCATGCTCTGACTCAAGGTCCATGAAAGTTGATTTTTCCTTAAAAGACTTAATATGATAAATGCTAGGTTGTTGGGCTTTTGCCCAAAAAGCCTCTCTTGATAAAAAAAGTCCACATGCCAGCCCACAGGCTCGCCTGCCAGCCCACAAACTTGTAGTGCTGGGGGCTGAGCCAGGTTCACAATTTGTAAAAAACTGACTGCATATGATCCCTTGATTAAACCTCACATATCACAGCATTCATTCCCTGTATTTTATAGGAAAAAGCTTCAAGAGTGGTTGAGCTCAAAGGGTAAGACCTACAAGCGGCCTCCCATGACGCTGCCGCCTAAGCGGCCAACCACCGCTAAGAAGAAAACAGATGTAAACCAATCTGTGTGGGAGGGCATAGAGGAGGAAGAGGAGCTGCTACTTCTCTCTGAGAAAATTACCCAGACACTCTGCGACTGCCTGGAGCTGATTGATAAGGTAAGTGGTGTGACACACCTACCTGTTAGCCAATGTTTGTAGGCCCGTTTCATGGTATGTTCCTGTGTGTTGGTTGGTAGCCGGCTCTTTAGCCCTTCTAGGTTTTTCACAAGTAATAAATTGAGTAACTATTTAAGAGACAATGATAATAGATCTGTTTTTATTTTCTTCAGGCTTCCCATGTATTGATGACGTTTTTATCTTTCCACAGGGTGTTTCAGCTGAAGAAATTCATGCTGCCCTAGATAAGGTTCCCGAGGGTAACAGGTTTGCAAAATACTGGATATGCAAGGCCAAGCTTCTAGAAAGAGAGGGAACCTTTGATGTAGCTGAACTTTACAAGCAAGGAGTTCAGTGTGGAGCTATGGTAAGTGTTTTGGGCAAATTTCCCCTCTACTTAGGGAGGTTAATGCTGCATCCCTGGTGTGTTTGAAATCTTCCGTTATTAGCAAAGTCTTGTTTTTTGGGCTTGGATCCTTTCAGCCAATTACAGCCCCAGCTACATGCAGTTTTTCTAATGCGTGTCAGATTTAATGGAGTGAACTAAAAAGGTAAAGAGGGCCCTGCAAGGCAAATTTGATTTAAACCCTTTCATGTATCAACTAAGGAGGTTATTTAAGAAAGGATAGCGCCAGGTAGTGCTTCGTAGCATTTGGTAAACTCTGGGCGCTGTACGGGAAAACACATTTATGAAAGAGAATCTGGTGAGCGCCATGTAGCATCACATGTATTATTACAGGCCGTATAGCGCCCGGCGCTCTAGGTTGAGGAGCAACGCGGATTACCTTTTGCTCAGTGTTGCTCTCCCATACATTTCAATGGGCTTTCATTAGTTGTGTATAAATAGCGTGTTTGGCAATAAAAAATATTTTTTTTGCTCAAATCATCGTGTGACCTCTCCTGGCTGCAAACAAACACTTTTATACATTTTTGGGACTTTTTATATTTTTATGCAGAATTGTCATTACAGGTCTGCCACTAAAGTGTTCTTGTCCTAGTGTTAAAACAATGTCAATCCATGTGTTTTCGCTTTGTTACAGGTGTATATGTGTTCAAAAACAGACTTTAATCACACAGCGCCTGGCGTTCTATGCTACAGCGCCCAGATTTAGAGTGCCGGCGCTGTGTGAAGTATGGTGTGGAGCGTCAAGTGTCGGACGCACTGAGCTGGCGTTACCTCTCACTCACTGCACCGTTATACTGTTGTTAGAGCTCCCAACATACATCATATTAATCGATGCCGGCCAGGTTACTACAGCGCCCGATACCTGCTTACAGTGTCTACTAGTGGTTGCTCTAAGCGCCGCTATACAGGCACTCATCTGGCAATATGTGGCGCTAGTAGGGAATAAGCCGCCACACAACAGCTTTGCTGCTTTTGCTATTTTCACTTTAAAGTGGACCAAAACCCAGGATTTCAACTATCCTGGGTTTTAGTCCTTTCCTTTCACAAATGGCTGGCATGGGCACGCACACTGCTAGAGGAAAGCAGAGGATGCGGCTTTAAGAGCCATGGGACTGGGAAGAGGTGAGTCTGTTCAGACGTCTTGGGGGGTGCCTCTGGGTGCCCACAGCGGGGTGCCCCTGGGGAAAGGACCAAAACCCAGGATAGTCAACTTTTGACTATCCTGGGTTTTGGTCCACTTTAAAACTAACCTTTGCTAACGCTGTGATCGGACAACCTACTTGTAACCGATTCTTAAAATTAAAGTCCGTAGCGCTGCTGTGTTTACAAGTGTTCTCTTCCCAATGTACTGTTGAAGTGATGGTGGCGTAAATAATTCAACACAGGGGGGTTCTCGGCGTTTTTTTTTTAAACCAGTATCGCTTTCCATTTTCTCAATATATCATGGACCATCTGGGTAATGCGTAAGGGTTGTCAGCCCCTAAAATAGTGTTAAATACACCATATATAAAGTATATACGGTACCAAGCACATTCATAGTTCTAACCGCCTTTTGGAGCAGTTTTGTACATGCATTGCCTTGAAAAAGTATTCATACCCATTGGTCTTTTCCACATTTTTAAACGTTACAGCCAGGTGGTGTTCCGAGCACAGCGGGGCATCCTGATTGCCAGTGCCCCCGTGCATTAAAGTGGACCAAAAGTGTAATATAAAAAAGTGCTCAGCTGACTTTTTCATCTTCCATGACACTGGTCCAGATGCTCCCGCAGGACACTGCCGACTGATGTGGCTGTGCGGTTGCTTTTGCTAAGCTACTTCTGCATTCAAGGAGTGCTGAAACCACGCTTGTCACCAGCCGAAGTCTGCGGCTTCTTTCCCTGGAGTCTCGCTCCCGCACCTCCCGCCTACCATTCCGTTGGTCGCAGCTGCTCGGCAGAAACTTTCCCAGGTTTTTATTCCATGCCCCCTGGGCATGGCAAATTGCTATACCTCGCTGTGTGAAACCCCCCTAGTTCGTCCAGTAAAACTCACCTCTCTTCGATTCAACGGCACATGTATGTGCTCTCCTATCTGAATGGCTGGGGCAGGAGTGCGTGCACGCCATCAGAGATGCAGGGGATGCTGCAGCGCGTCACCATTGTAGTGTGTGCATTCGGCGTTGGACCAGAAAAAGGTGGGTTATTACTGGCACGCTGGGGGGTTTCACACAGGGAAAGCCAGTGGCCAGCCCTGGGATGTTTTAATTTCCAGGCTGGCCGCTGGTGTGTTTTGTTCTGCTTTTTATGACCTTTTTTATTTTTATGTTTAAAAGTAAAAAACATAAAATAAAATTAGACTGATTTAACCCCGGTAAACAGGACAATTCTTACCTTTCTCCTCTGTGTCCTGGATAAAATGACTACTCTGATTGGCCGGCGTGGTCATGTGGATGGCAGCACTTTGCTATAAGCCACAGAATGCGTAGGAGCTAGCTGACAGTTAATTTCTTTGCAGTTACCTCTAAAAATGAGCCACAGTGGGTGTGTGTCTGGACACAGGGCCAAGATTAGGCAAGAAGTTTTACAGATTTGAGTGCATGTTAATCTAAGGGGAAAAAACCTGTAAATATCAGAATTTTTTCATGCTTGCAAGTTTATTAGTTTTTTTCCAAATATTGCTTTTGCAGCCCATAGATGAACTCAGAGAAGTTGTCTTTGACATCATGAAGAATGCAAACAAGAAATCTAAAGGTAAGTGTCTACTAAATCCTCTTTTTTTTTTACTTGTTTCATTGGCTTTATCTAGATGCCATGATGCCATGTTATGGGTTGTACATCTGTTTTTAGTTGTCACCTTTGGACCACTGCCCCCTGAAGAGCTTGCCGAGGATGTTCAGAAGGATACACGATGGCACGCTACCCCAGGGAGGAGGCCAGAAGATGAGGAGGATCTGGATTTAACTGTGCAGATGTGCGATCAGGGCTCTGCAGTGAAATTCCAGGTCGCCTGCATTTCCAGGTAACACCCTGAGCTACTGAATGTTAGCTGTAGCTGTGTTCCTCTTCTTTGCCCGATTCAGTGGAACATTTAGGAAGTAGTCAGACCAAACAGTAGGAGGTTTAGAGGGCAGAATTAGTATCACTACTTTAGTTTACAAAAGTTTAGTGGCAGTGACACTGGCTTTCTAATAGAACGGAACAAAACCTGGGATTTTGACTATCCCAGGTTTCGTTCCCTCCCCGGGGACATTCTGAATTGGGATGCCCTGCTGTGCATAACTGGGGCAGTTATGGCCTAGAGGTAGGGAAACAGGCCTGTGACCGGAAGGTGGCAGGTTTGATTCCCAACCATGGGACATGACTGCATTGCCCTTGAGCAAGGCCCCTAACCCCCAATTGCTCCCCGGCACTGTGTTTAGGGCATCCCCCTCTCTGGGCACATGTGCACTTCACTGCCCCTTAGTTTGTAATTTACTTGTGTATAGTCACTCACATGGTGTTTATTCACTGGTGTGTACACTGAGCTGTGTTGTTCACAGATGGGTAAAATGCGGAGAAGGAATTCCATGTGCGCGTTGACACACAATGGCCACTATTGCACTATGATCACTATTATTATCACTGTGTGAAACCCCCCAGAATGGCCAGAAAAACTCAATTATCCCAAGTATACAGCATGTTCTGCTTCAGAAGATTCCTTACACATGGGTTATACATCCACAAGATGGTGCTGGACTGCAGAAAACAGCTTGTGTCTCCTCCCGGCCCTATATAAGTCGGGGACCTCCCACAAATTCCCCAGTTATTATCTGCAGTATGGGCTGTGAAGAATAGAAGATGGCTCTTTATGCTGCGCATGTAAGCTGGGCTTATTGGCCTGCGGCCCTGTAGGACTATTCCCACCCGTTCCGAACCCACTGCCTCCCAGCTTAAGCTGAACTGGTTCGTGTGAAGGTAGGCAGCACCGGGGTCAGGTGCTAAGGAGCGCTGCTCCAACCGCAGTCCCTGCCTTAAAGGGTAGGCGGTTTAGGCCCGTGGTGAGCCTTATGGGATGCCCCTCCCACTCTCTGGGGTCCTGTACCCCCTGTCCCCTTAGATGGGTCCCGTCTTAGGTTGACGGCTGCTCCTCCACCTTGCTCTCCCTGAGGAGATCTCCGGGGGGGGTGTATGTGTGCTTTGATGGTAGTAGTCCCTGGATGTGCGTTGCCATTGTTTTTTACTTATGTCGCCACCGATGGGCGCTTGTACTTTGCTCCTTGGACGGTGGCGACATCGCCTCAGGCGCTGTTGCGCACTCATTGGCCGGCTTAACCACGTGGGCGCGTTCTGCTCTCTTCGGGGGGGGGGTGGGCCTTGCGGATGACGTTTTCCGCATCACTTCTCCGCGGCCCGCCCCTCGAGGTACATGCGGGCGCCATCTTGACTCCTGTGCTGCGTGGCTGCTCTCTACCTACCGCGGTCCGTAAGTGCCCCCGTAGGGTGGCCCTTCTTTTATATTGTTATATTTTGATTGTCTCTTTTGGGGATGTCTGCTTATGTCTTTCAGGCAGGTCAAACTTTTTGTGGTTTTCCCGGTCCTCTCCCCTCGGTTAGCGTTAATCCTGTATTGGAGGGCTATTGTATTTATATATCTCCCACTTCCCTAGCGGGCTCTTGGGGCATCCCGGGTAGCTATTTTTAGCGTAAATCCTATATTGGCCTGCGGTGCCACGTTAATCACCATATGGAGGCTTCTCAGGATAATGTGCTTGGGGTTCCTTCGGGACAAGCCCGGCTGTGTATTGCGTGTCAGGTATCCCCTATAAGTGATGATGTCAGGGTGTGTGTAACCTGTGCCCAGCAGACGCTTGCGCTGCAGTCTGGGTTACCTGTGGCTGGGCCTGCGCCCCCTCTGGCTTTGCCTACCCCCCACGCTTACATCTGACTCCTAGTGAGGTGCATACCAGTGGGGAGTCTCAACCTGATTTGGCTGCACGGGTGGCCAGCATTGAAAAGCATATTGCTGGGTCTGCTCCGCGTAAGGCTTCTGCTAAGAAGCAGCATTTATCACCCGCTGTTTCTCTCTTTCCTATGGAGGCTGAGGAATTTTTGGACTTTACTGGTTATTCTCCCCTGGAGGAGGGGGAATTTTTCTCTGATTCAGAATCATCTGAGGAACAGCCTAAGATTTATGGTGATACCGGGTTGGGGTCTGACCCATGGTCCTCAGATGACACTGACAGGCTTTTGCCTCTTTTTTTTTTTTTTTTTTTTTTAAGTGCTCTGTATTTCCCCTCCTGCCGTGGCTCCTCAGCAGCAGGGCGAGCTTTTTTATACGGTTAGACCACGCTTGGAGTTTCCTGAACAAACTCACTTTAATAATCTGGTGCTCAAAGAATAGGAGCGGCCTAGCTTCCTGGGGTGCCAAAGAGTTGGGATAAGAGTTGGGAAAAGGTATCCCTTTCCTGCTGAGGTGGTTAAGCGTTGGTCATGTCCTCCCGAACTGGATGCTCCTGTTCTGGGGCTGTCCAATACATCCGTCATGCATTCCCCTGAAACTACTACCCTGAGGGATGGTGAGGACTGGCGCATGGACCAGCTGGCTTGCCATGCTTTTTCCTGTGTGGGGACCACGCTGCGCCGGTTTGTGCCTCTGCCATTACAGCTGTTGCTATTAAAGGCCTGCTCAAGAGTCTCTTAGATGGGGCCTCTGATGACGTGGGAGGAGAAGTGTACAGTTCTCTCCTGCTTTGCTATGAATTTGTTGCATATGTTCTGGCTGCCATGGATGATACCATTAGAATGTGTGGGAGGACATCTGCTCTGCTGGTGGCTATACGTCGCTCTGTCTGGGTAGCGACGCTGCCAAGAAGGCTCTCACTGGCTTTCCCTTTAAGGGGCTTGGACTTGTTTGCTAAGGGCGGCAGGTTACCTCAACGTAGGAGGCAATCCCAGTCCTTTCAGGGTACAGGGCGAGGAGCCGCCTTTGCTGGGGCCCGTGGAGTCCCAAGCCTAAGACCTCCCCCAAGCCCCCTCAGGCATGAAGGGGCGCCCTCACCCATGCGGGTGGGGGGACGGCTTCGGGTCTTTGCTCTTTGAAGTATCTCAACAGGTTTGTCAAATTCAAGCATTTTCGCATGGAGACTCTGTGTTCAGCGGTCAATTCACTGCGCCCGGGCGACTTCATGACATCTGTAGATATCAAGGATGCTTACCTTCATGTACCAATTTTTCCAGGTCATCAAAAATTTGTAGCCTTGCCTTTCGGTCTCACCTCAGCTCCTAGGGTTTTCACCAAGGTACTGGCGGGTGTAATGGCTGTAATACTGAGATCTCGGGGCATTCGCATCCTTCATTACTTGGACGACATTCTCATTACTTCTCAGTCCTTCCAGCAGGCAGAGCTAGAAACCCAGAGGGTGGTGTCCACACTGGATTCTTTCGGCTGGGTGTTCAACCACCCCAAGTCTTTCCTGTCCCCGTCATTGGTGAGGTCCTTTCTGGGCATGACTCTGGATACATCCCAGGTCAAGATCCTTCTCCCTCAGTAGGTGGTGGAGTGTCTTCAAGCTCAGGCCCAGCTTCCAGCTTCTTCTGTCTTGTCCTCATCCCTCTATACGGCAGGGGATGCAGCTGGTGGGCCTGATGGTGTCTTGCTTCGAGGCGGTTCCATACACTCAGTTTCATATGAGACCAACTACAACTCTTGTCAGTATGGGATCCTGTGTCCCTGGATCAGGTGTTTGTTCTGTCCCCTCTGGCCAGGCGGTCTCTCTCGTGGTGGCTGGACTCAAGGAACCTGTTGGTGGGCAGATCCTTTCTGACCCCTTGCTGGGAGACAGTCACCACGGATGCCAGTCTGACCGGTTGGGGGGGGGGGGCTTCTGGAAGTCCCTGCAATTCCAGGGTCAGTGGGGTCCTCAGGAGGACCACACTCCTATAAACATTCTGGAACTAAGGGCAATAAGGTTGGTTCTCGCTCAATTGACTCCACACCTTCGGGGATGGGCTGTTCAGGTCCGCTCGGACAACCAGACAGCGGTTGCCTACATTAATCATCAGGGAGGGACCTGGAGCAAGAGGGCCTTCAAGGAAGTGTCTCTGATTCTGTCATGGGCGGAGGAGAATGTCCCCTGTCTCTCAGCTGTGTACATCCCGGGGGTGGAGAATCTGGAGGCAGATTCCCTCAGCAGGGGGATGTCTCGTCTGGGGGGGTGGTCCCTCAGCAGCAGGGTGTTTTGCTCCCTGTGCCACCGTTGGGGTTTGCCGGATGTGGATCTGTTTGCGTCCCGTCACAATCACAAGCTTCCAGTCTTTGTTTCTCTGTCCCAGGACCCTCTGGCCTTGGCCATGGATGCGCTAGCAATGTCTTGGAAGAGCTTTCAGCTCCTTTATGTGTTTCCTCCGTTCCCTCTGCTGGGCAGGGTGCTGCGCAAGATCTCCCAGGAAGGGGTGCCAACCATTCTGGTGGCCCCCCGTTGGCCAAGAAGAGTGTGGTTCGCAATCATTGTGCAGTTGGCAGTAGATCAGTATGTCCTGCCCAAGGTTCCCGATCTGCTCACCCAAGGACAGCTACGCCATGCCAATTTACAAACGCTGGCTTTAACGGCCTGGCTGCTGAAACCTCCATCTTGCCTCTGTTGTTAGTACCATGATTCAGGCTAGGAAGAAGTCCTCGTCATCTATCTACTATAGGCTATGGCATACTTACATTGACTCGTGTGAGTCTAGGTCGCTTCCCTGTCGAGTGTTTTCTATCCCCAGGATTCTGGAATTCCTGCAACAGGGTTTGTATTTGGGTCTTCAACTTAGTACCCTCAAAGGTCATGTCTCAGCCTTGGCTATTTTCTTCCAAATATCTTTTGCCAACCATCGTCTGGTTAAAACTTTTTTTTTCAGCGGGTTACTCACTTGCGTCCTCCTCGTAAGCCTATGTTACCAGTCTGGGATTTGAACTTGGTATTATCGGCCTTGCGGTCTCCCTTTGAGCCCTTGCGTGCGGCCCCTTTGTCTATTTTGACGCTTAAGGTAGCCTTTTTGGTGGCTATCACTTCTGTTAGGCGTGTTTCTGAGTTGGCTGCGCTTTCTATCAAACCTCCTTACTTTGAGAGACACCAGGACAAGGTGGTGAAGTTCTATTTGGTGGCTACTGAACCTTTCAGGAAGACTGATGCTCTTTTTATTCTCCCTTCTGGCCCTAAGAAGAGTTTAGCTCCAGCTAAGTCCACCATCAGCAATTGAATCCGTCAGGCTGTGATTCAAGCCTATTCTGCTCGTTCTACTCGTGCTATTGGTGCCTCTTGGGCTTTTCAGCACCAAGCTTCTGTTGAACAAGTTTGCAAGGCCACTACTTTGTCTTCTGTTCATACCTTTTCTAAGTTTTACAAGGTTGATGTTAGGGCCTCAGCTGATGCTGCTTTTGGCCGCAAAGTTCTGCAGGCGGCAGTGGTTTAAACTGCCCGCTGTTACTTTTGGGGATCCCACCCTACCTTACGGACACTGCTATTGGATGTCCCATGTGTAAGGAATCTTCTGGCGCAGGACGTGCTGTATACTTGGAATAATACAATTCTGTGATTACTCACCTGTAGAATTGGTATTATAAGTATACAGCACGTCCTGCTCCATCCCACTCTTATCATTATTCTTAGTTACCTCTTATGGTGATTGTTCATTTGGGACTTTTGTTTTATGGTTTCCCGGCTTCTTGCGTTACTGCTTGTAAATACTGGGGAATTTGTGGGAGGTCTCCGACTTTTAAATAGGGCCGGGAGGAGCCACAAGCTGTTTTCTGCAGTCCAGCGCCATCTTGTGGATGTATAATCCATGTGTAAGGGATCTTCTGGAGCAGGGCGTTCTCAATACTTTTTTTGCCCAGCGTATATTTATATTTATTGGGCCTTTTTTGTCTTACTGCTTGACAAAGCGGGAACACGCAATCCCCCCCCCCCCCCCCCAATGTGTCGCAGTTTTTTTAAGGTTGTTGGAACTGGACCACTGTTTTCAATGGATTTTAAACTACTCCAGTAAAAGTAAAAGTGGTCAAGCTTTGGAGCTGCATGGAACTGTGTGTTTTTGTACTTGGATTATTTCTTTACCAGTTGTGGGTGAGGGTGTCATGGACCTGGACCCTCACTGGCTGCTTTAAGGTTACCCTTCAGGCTTCCCAAAATAGGCTAAATAAGTAGTCCAAAATCGTTCAAAGCTAGCAGATATAAAGTCCCTGCAATTAAATAAAGCAAACATCCCTTACCTACCAGCCCACAGTCATAAGTCATAAGGAAGCTGGCTCCCTTGTTTGGGGGTGCATCACATGAGTGTCCACTGCTCATGTGCTATCAGTGGTGGATGCTCAGAAGCCTGCCTGGAGCCAGTCACAAGCTTTCTCTAGTGCTGTAAAATGACCAAACTATTTGGCACTGCGCTGGTGGTAATGTAAGTGAGGTTTTTTTCCAATTGCTTGGACTGTTTCTTTAAAGCAGACCAAATCTTGGGAATTTCACCTCCTAGGTTTTGGTCCACTTTACATGGGCATTCCCCTGGGATCTCCTGAAATCCCACCTTGCTCCAACAGAGCCTTCTCCGATCAGAGTAGATTGTTGGGCATATTGATGCCCAGCATTCTGTACTGAATGACTGTATTGCTGAGTGCTTCTGGCTGCACACACCTGCTGCCAGACATTCGGATGCATGTTGGGTGTACGTCTGTCGGAGGGGGGAATGCTACCGGAGGCCCGCACATGATTACAGTGATCCCTGTGATTTCACACAGCAGGGGTTGCCCCACGGAAAGACTTTCACCTGGCCCTGTAGTCTTTCAGACTCTAGAACTGGGTGCCAAGGGTTTTAATCCACTTTTGGGCAGTTTAAATCTACATCAGACTTGATTTTTACTAGTAGCCAGCTGATAACATTTTAGGCAATGGCCTAAATTATTAATGAATTTCTTCAACTAAACAGCAAGAAGAAGAAGAAGCGAGATGGAAGCAGTCAGGAGTGGAAGTGTCTGACTCCAGTGAGAAGGTCTCTGCGCATCCATCAGTCAGCGTCTCAATATCCGGAGGTGGTACAAGAGCATGACACTGTTGTGACCTGTCTGAATGAGCTCCTGGACATGGCTGACACAGAGTCATATTTGTATGTGAGGAATGAAGCTTTGCCTGAAGAAGCAGACCATACTATCCTTGGGATGGTAAAGCAGGACAGCACAGAGGAACAAAATAAGAGGCCTGTGTGATGTACACAACTTGTGTTGTATTGTCAAGTGTACTAAACACCACCCACCTGCCTGTGCCTGACTAGACACGGCATCCTCCGAGAGAGACAGGCTGTGCGTCTTCCAATAATATACCAGCAATAGTTCAGGCTCGTTACAGGGGCGACCTGTCATACACATTCCTTGTCCAGAGGACTGGAGGCGCTCCCCGTCCCCTTTCCATTGTCATAAAGGACTTTCGCTTTATGAACAGGAGAAAAGTCTTTTGTCCCTTACAGGATACCTGTACCTGATAATGAAATCTGACTCTGGAAACAGAAGCAATCCATAGGTAACCTACCTAATGTGCACATACTTACTACTTTTTTGTTATTCAAATTGGGAACAGTGTTTTAATGTTCCCTCTTAAAGGAAAGAGTTTTTTTCTTAAAAAGGAATAAATTGACTTTACCTGACACATGAACCAAAAATACCAGAATTATAAGTGAGAAGTTGGAGGAATTCAAATTATGCTGATGCATTTTTTTTGCCATTCTAAATGATTGGATCTGCTTAGATGTGCAGTGCACCACTATAGCAATTTATACAGACATTTGCACTTGTGAGCATGTGAATGCTCAGCACAGGGCCATTAAACTGGACCTTCAGCATGATTTATTGAAAAGCCCAAACCCTTATAAAACGATTCCCCAGCATCTAAAATTTAATATATTTTAAGTTTTTAGTCACTTATTATTCTTTCACCCACTGGGCTGCAACTCTGTTCAGGACTTTAGGATATGGGCGCCGCCATCTTGACTCAGATACATCACACTTACTGAATAGAGGAGAGTAGGATAAAGTACAGGGGGCGGGTTATAGCTGTGCTTTGCTCAGACAGAGCAGAGCTGGGGTCAGGAAATGGTCAGCAATCCCAGAATGCAGAGCAGTACATTCAGAAGGCACTTCCTGTTTGCAGGCTGCCTGATGTTCCATTAGCCGCCATCTTGGGTGTTTAAAGGCTCATAACTTGCAGTAGATGCAGGTAGGATGATTTTTAATGTGAGCAATCTGTATGTACAGGGTGTGGGAAACATATAGGATATGCTCGTATTCAGAGTGAAGGACCGCTTTAAGCTAATGGCTGTGCGTGGCGGGGTGAGATGTAGGGGTGCCAGAACTGGGAGAGCAGGCAGATACTAATGTCAGGCTTATAATGCATGAAAAAGTCTGAAAAAACCCTGTTCAAAGCTTAACAGCACTTTCTTAAAAAGGTAATAAATGACAGGACTTAATTAGGGAATAGGGGGTTCCGCAAATAAGGCCTTGTAAGTCGGGGAGACAGGCAGTTGATATTACTACTTCCACATGACTGGGAGCAACCTGTCATACTGCAGTGACTACAGCAGGGCATCCCGATTGCTACATAATTATTTTTTGGACATATATGGTCATGGTCTTATGCTTGTGCATACATAGGAATTTTTTCCTCCACATCTAAACTATCAATGCAGTGAGACAAAAACAAGTAATGAATGCACACATGCCTGAAGAGGTGGGCTGCCCAAATCACGGTGCCTAGGGAGCAGTTGGGGGTGCCATTTGCTCAAGAGAATTCAGCCATGTCCTGACCGGGAATCGGACATCTGGTCAGGAAGACTGCTTCCTTAACCACTGGGCCATGACTGTCCCCTAAGGGGAAGTCCAGTCATTTGGACTGCTCTTCTCTTTTAAACAATATTTTTACAAGCCTCTTAAAAACCAGGCTTATATGGGGACAACAGACACTGAAAGGCCCCTTATTTCAAGATAGAACAGAAAGTTACATGGCACATACATACCAAGTATAACAGGATTACCCATCATTCGATTAGCTATGCAAATCATCCCTTTATGCCTCCTTTTGCCATTCCAAGCCTATTCTGTACCTCAGAGGCCTTTCAGCGCCCAGCCCCAGCCTACCGAGAAGGATAAATAATGCTGTGTGTAACCAGATCATACACTGTGAAGTTTACAGTTCTGGTCAACCTGCAGTTGGTGTTCTTTGGATTTGATGATTTGCCTGAATTCCAATTTTGAGTCTTACAAAGCATCTCTAGGCTATCTATGATGTGTACATTTGTGTGTTATGTGTACATTGATGGAGCAAAGGTATTAGTTTAGAAAGCAAAGTTCCTCAGCAGAGAACAAGACCTGAAGTGGGAAAAACACATTGCTATCACAGCCAGGATAGCCCAAAAAAGAGGACCTCTACCATAGGGGTATCCAATCTTTTTTTCATCAAGTAGATGCTGTATCTCCCAGCATCTGTACCAGGTTCCAAAATCTATTGGAAAGCAAGGTAGACCCAACGCCATAGGCTGATTTCCATCCATAAGGGAATATGTACCATTGTCCCACTATTGAGTGTGTTGTGTTGAAAGAAGCCACAGCTACACAGCGGTCACCTCTTCCCCTTAAATCCCATACATTTAGGGCCTGATTTATAAATTAGTCTATTCAAAAATATTATATTCTTAAACTGGCGCATGTTGCTGCACTACAGGAAACACGTTTACTAAAACATTAGTGGTACGGCAACATGCTAAATTATCATTTGCACTGATCTTGCATTCTCCAGCAAAAGTGCTTGATAAATCAGGCCCTTAGTATTCTCTGGTTGGAAGTTGTACTATATGAACAAAGAATTACTTTTCTACTATTAACAGAGCAAAACTGCGTTTTTCACTTTTTAATTTAAAAAAAACGATGTCATTCATAAGAAAATTGTGGGGAATACATGTCTATTGTGTAGTATTATATTCAGATTTTTAAACCACTTTATTTTAAGGAGTTGAAGGTTGTGTTTCTGTGATGCAATGTAAAGGCCAGCTTTTTTTTTTTTTACTTTATATAAAGCCTATACAATATTAAAGCAATATTGATCATAACCAACAGTTTGTCTGTCTGTTTAAACAAAAAATACAATATGAAACCATATTCTTAATTGTCCTAATTTGAAAAGATTTCATTATACTGTAGGTCTCCATTAAAGAGGAACATCGGAGACCCTGGAGTCTAATAGACTCCAGCTCCTCTCGAGTTCCAGTCCTTGGGGCATCTAGAATTGGAATGCCCTGCTGTGTGAAATGCCTCACGAACTCCCCGGAACACTCAGCCTCTCCTGGAGCCCTCGCTGCGCCTGTTCGCTTCAGCCGCATCCCCGCTCACCTCTAGCTGTACCCGCGCCCGGCATTCCTAAATGGGCAGCGCTGGCACACTACGGATGCAAGGGGGGCGGGCGATGTGGCTTAGCTATCACCAAAAGGAGCCAAGTGACAGCAAACATGCCGCTCAACCAATCAGTGTGCTCGCCCGAGTCGTCGTGGGAGTGCAAGGAAGGTTAGTCAAACAGGACGACCTGGGGTGGTATACACAGTGGGGCATCCCAGAGAGGAACAACACACAGGAAAGTGAAATTCCTCTTTAAACAGTGATTTATTTTTAAAGTGAAAGAACACTCATTTAGCACCTTTATAAGATTTTGGGGCAGCGGTGCACTATCTTTGGCTCTGAATTGCAGTTTTATTGTGGCTGTAAAGATATGAGGAAGTGGCTCAAAAAAAATAGAAAATTTAAATAAATGGCACATAGGATGGTCAAATCTGGGTACATGTCCATGTAAAATAATGACTTTGATATGAGGCTAGCAACCGGGAAATAGATTTACTGTCATGGTGGGAGGGTCCGAGGGCGCTCCATTCCCTACTCCATTCCCTACAATGGAGGGAGTGTGCCAGCACTCGGGACATGCCCCCTTCATTGAAATGGAGAAGGTGTGGGCAGTAATCATGACTGATATCAGGAAGAAGACTGGCAATGGGAGGGAGCTGTCTAGATCGCCAGCAGAGGTAAGTTTCAAACTCCGGAATATCGCAGATCAGCTGCGCAGGACTATAGGAAACTATGTGGTGTTTATTGTGTTTGCTTGTGCAGTCCCTTTAAATATGTTCTTTTCCAAGTATACAGCACGTCCTGTTTCACTAAATTCTTTACGCTTGGGATATCCTGCCACAAGGTGGCGCAGTGGACTGCAGAAAAGACTTGTGGCACCTCCCGGCCCTATAAAATGCCAGGAACCTCCCACAATTTCCCAGTTTCCTTCTGCAGTCTGGACTGCGAAGATAGAAGATAGCTCTCTCTCTTGCGCAGGTGAGCGAGGCACCAAGCCTGCGGCCCTGCGAGTCTGTTCCCATCCTATTCTGGACTCCCACTGCCTCCCAGCCTCGGCTGACCGATCGGGTGAAGGTAGACGAGCACTAGGGTCAAGTGCTCCAGAAGCGCTGCTCCAAGCCGCAGACCCTGTACCACAAAGGATAGCCGGCCATAGGCTTTATGGTGAGCCTGATTGGGATGCAGAGTTCATGCACTGCCTTCTGAGGGGGTGAGTTATTTGGGGTCTATGTCCTCTTCTTTTACTTCTTGGGCTCCCCCCCTCCCCTCCCTGGCCATGGATACTCGCCTCCCCTCGTCTCCCTCTCTTCTCCCCCCTCTCTGACTCACGTTCGCGAGTGATGTTTTTCTGAGGTATTTTGGTGATTTTAGTGTGTTTTTAGCTGTCGCACAGCTTTGTACTACGCTCTGCAGCTGTGGGCGCTATAACCTGAGGTAATTTTGCTTTGTCATGGCGCCGGCCAGGTCACCTATGGTGTTTTCTGAGGTAATTTGGCGATTTTGGTGTGTTTTTTGGTGTTTTTAGCTGCCGCGCAGCTTTGTACTACGCTCCCCAGCTGTGGGCGCTATAACCTGAGGTAATTTTGCTTTGTCATGGCGCCGGCCAGATCACGTTGTGGTGTTTTCTGAGGTAATTTGGCGATTTTTGGTGTGTTTTGGCCATGGATACTCGCCTTCCCTCGTCTCCCTCTCTTCTCCCCCCTCTCTGACTCCGTTCTTGAGTGATGTTTTTCTGAGGTATTTTGGTGATTTTAGTGTGTTTTTTGGTGTTTTTAGCTGCCGTGCAGCTTTGTACTACGCTCCGCGGCTGTGGGCGTTATAACCTGAGGTAATTTTGCTTTGTCATGGCCCCGGCCGGGTCACGTGAGCGCCGTTTTCGCACTCTTCGAGGGGGGGTGGGGCCTGGTGATGCTGTGGATCGCGCTGTTCCCCTGCGGCCCGCCCCTCGATGTACCTCAGCCGGCGCCATTTTGTACAACCTGCGTGGCTGGTTTTCTTCATTCCCGGCTGCAGAGCTGCTTTCCCTGGTGTATCGCTTTACCTAGTGGCCTGTGCCTGAGTGACCCCGCAGAGTCTTTGGCCCGTGAGTCCCCCTTGGGGGGTTTTTTATTAACCCTGGGATTTTCATGTGCTGCGGGATGCTCATGTGTAATTTTGCTTATGTCTTTCAGGCGGGATACCATTGGGTTGTGGTTCTCCCGGCTCCACTCCTTCCTCCCCCTCACTCCCCCTTCACAAAATAGACTTCTGGGGGCATCCCGTGGGAGGGCATCCCGGGTGGCTTCTGTCTTAAGCCTTTACCCACTACTGGGCTATTGCGCCTGTGTTAATCACCATATGGAGGCTTCAGGGGATAGCGTGCTTGGGGGCCCTGCAGGGCAAGCCCGGCTATGTTCCATGTGTGGGTATCCCCTGTGAGTAACAGTGTCACAGTGTGCGAATGCCGTGTGCTGACAGTGTCATTGCGCTGCAAGCTGGTTGTGCCTGCTTCGCTTCCCAGCTCTGTGCCTCCCTCTGCTTCACCTACTCCCCCGCTCCTGCAACTAGGCCCCTGTGAGGGCACTGTTAGCAGGGAGTCTCATTCTGATTTGGCTCTGCAAGTGGCTCACATTGAGAGGCCACTTGCCAGGCTTCTGGCAAGAAGCGGCACCTGGATCCCTGGCCCTCCCCCCTTGCTAAGGTGTATGTGGGGATTGATGAGTTTGGTGGCTGTCACCCCCTTGAGATGGGGGGACTTTCTCGGGATTATGACTCCTCTGGGAACCAGCAGGAGGGTTGCGATCGTGACCCTGGGTCGGTGTCTGGAGAGGATTCATGGTACCCTTAGGACACTGATAATTTGCTGTCACATATTTTTGATATATTGCACATTGCTGCCCCTGTGGTAGCTAAGAGAAGGCAGGGGGAGATCTTTCGCCCTGGTAAACAGCGTCCAGAGTTCCCTGAGCAGGAACAGGTACCATTTTGGTACTTAAAGAATGGGAACGTCCTAGCTGGCTGCCTGCTGTGCCCACGGGTTGGATAAAAGGTATCCCTTTTCTGCTGATCTTAAGGTTTGTCCAATACTTTGGTCATGCCTTCCCCTGACACTACCTCTCTGAGGGATGGTGAGGACCGACGCATGGGTCAATTGGCACTCTTACTTCTGACATTTCGGGGGTCCTCCATCCTCCTCCCTCCCTTCCTTTCGGCTCTCAGAGGAGGTCGTGGCTCCCTCTTCTCTAGTGGCCGCAGAGATTCTTGGGGCCTTGGCAGATCCCGTGGTCGTCCCGGTCTCTCCTGGATACCGAGCCCAAACCCTCTCACAAGCCCCCTCAGGCATGAAGGCGCGCCCTCACCCATCTGGGAGGGGGGGACGGTTTCGGCTCTTTGCTCACGTCTGGAGGCTTCACGTCTGAGACCGATGGCTACAAGATCTGAAGGGCCTTAACAAATTGTCAGATTCAAGCATTTTCGTATGGAGACGCTACGCTCTGCTGTCAGTATCCTTCGCCCGGGCGACTTCATGACCACTGTGCGGACATCAAGGATGCTTATCTTCATGTGCCTATCTTTCCGGGTCATCAGATTTCTAAGGTTCGTGCTGGAGGATCAGCATTACCAGTCTGCGGCTCTGCCCTTCGGTATCACCTCAGCACCTCTGGTGTTTGCCAAGATACCGGCGGGAGTGTTGGCTCTGCTACGGATCCAGGGCATCCGCATCATTCCTTGCCTGGACGACATCCTGATTGTGGCCCAGTCCTTTCCTCGGGCCAAGCAGGACACTCAGATGGTGACCTCCACTCTGGAGTCCTTCGGCTGGGTGTTCAACTTTCCCAAGTCTTCTCTGTCCCTGTCCTTGGTGAGGTCCTTTCTGGGCATGTCTCTGAATATCTCTCAGGTCAGGGTGTTCCTTCCTCAGCAGAAGGCGGAGGATTTTCGGGTGCAGTCTCGGGTTCTGCTATCATGTCCTCATCCCTCCATCCGCAGTTGGTGGGCCTGATGGTGCCCTGCTTTGAGGCAGTCTCCTTTGTTCAGTTTTTCATGAGACATCTTTGGTTACCCCTCTTGTCAGTTTGGGATCGGGACCCTGTGTCCTTGGATCAAGAGTTTGCTCTGTCCCCTCTGGCCAACGGTCCCTCTCGTCGTGGCTGGACTCAAGGGACCTTCTAGTGGGCAGGACTTTCCTGCCCCCGTGCTGGGAGAAGGTGACCACAGATGCCGGTCTGACCGGTTGGGGAGGCTTCTGGAAGTCCCAGAGGTTCCAGGGTCGGTGGAGCCCACAAGAGGCCCATGCTTCCATCAAAGTCCTGGAACTGGGGCAATCAGGTTGGTTCTTTCTCGCCTGACCACACACCTTCGGGGTCGGGCTGTTCAGATCCGCTCAGTCAACCAGACAGCGGTTGCCTACATCCATCAGGGAGGAACTCGAAGCAAGCGAGCCTTCAAGGAAGTGTCCCTGATCCTGTCTTGGGCGGAACAGCATGTTCCCGGCTTCTCAGCGGTCTACACTCCGGGGGTGGAGAACCAGGAGGCGAACTCCCTGAGCAGGGGGACGTCTTGTATGGGGGAATGGTCCCTCAACAAGGGGTGTTCTCGCTGGGGGCAGCCGGACATGGACCTGTTTGTGTTTCGTCACATTCACAAACTTTCCAGATTTGTCTCTGTCTCAGGTTCCTCTGGCCTTCGCCACGGATGCATTGGCTACTCCTTGGAGGAAGTTTCGGCTTCTCTGTGTTCCCTCTGTTCCAGACTTGCTCACTCAGGGGCAGCTGCGCCATCCCAATTTATAAACGCTGGCTTTGCCGGCTTGGCTGCTGAAACCTCCAGCTTGATGGAAAAGGGGTTGCCTGCCTCTGTTGTTACCATGATTAGGGCTAGGAAGAAGTCCTCGTCTTTTATCTACTCCCGGGTCTGGCATGCTTACATTGCCTGGTGTGAGTCCAAATATCTTCCCTGTCGGGTGTTTTCTATTCCCAGGATTCTGGAATTCTTGCAACATGGTTTGGATTTGGGCCTTCAACTTAGTACCCTCAGAGGTCATGTTTCAGCTCTGGCAATTTTTTTCCAAAGATCTTTTGCAAATCGCCGTTTGGTTAAGACTTTTTTCCAGGGGGTTTTCTCATGTGCGTCCGCCACGTAAGCCTATGTTACCAGTTTGGGATCTGAATCTGGTATTATCTGCTCTGCAGGGTCGTCCCTTTGAGCCTCTCCGTGAGGCCGCTTTGCCCATTTTGTCTCTTAAGGTAGCCTTTTTGGTGGCTATCACTTCTGTCAGGCGTGTTTCTGAGTTGGCGGTGCTTTCCATCAAACCTTATTATGAGCGACACCAGGACAAGGTGGTGTTTCGTTTTAAGCCAGATTTCTTGCCTAAGGTTGTGTTTGCTTTTCATCTCAATCAGGACATTGTTTTGCCTTCTTTGTGTCCTAATCCTGCTAATTCCAAGGAGAGGACTCTGCATTCCTTAGATGTGGTCAGGGTTCTGAAGTTTTACTTGGTAGCTACTGAATCATTCAGGAAGACTGATGCGCTTTTTGTTCTTCCTTCTGGACCTAGGAAGGGTTTGCCTCCGGCTAAGTCCACTATCAGAAAGTGGATCCATCAGGCGGTGGTGCAAGCCTATTCTGCTAAGGGGAAGGAACATCCCTTCCGCCTTACTGCTCATTCCACTCGTGCTATTGGTGCCTCTTGGGCCTTTCAGCACCAGGCTTCTGTTGAACAAGTTTGTAAGGCCGCAACTTGGTTTTCTGTTCTTTCTAAGTTTTACAAGGTTGATGTTAGGGCCTCAGCTGATGTTTCTTTTGGCCGCAAAGTTCTTCAGGTGGCAGTGGTTTAAACTGCCCGCTATTGTTCTTTGGGGAACCCACCCTACTTTACGGACGCTGCTTTTGGACGTCCCAAGCGTAAAGAATTTAGTGAAACAGGACGTGCTGTATACTTGGAAAAATACAATTCTGTGAGTACTCACCTGTAGAATTGATTTTGTAGTATACAGCACGTCCTGTTTCACCCCTCCCTTGTTATCATTATTCTTGGTTACCTCTGTATGGTGATATGGTCAAATGTTTGGTTGGGGTTTCCTTCATTATTATTCTCCCGGCTTCTTGTCTAATGGCTTTGTAACATTGGGAATTTGTGGGAGGTTCCTGGCTTTTTATACGGCCGGGAGGTGCCACAAGTCTTTTCTGCAGTCCACTGCGCTACCTTGTGGCGGGATATCCCAAGCATAGAGAATTTAGTGAAACAGGACGTGCTGTATACTACAACATCAATTCTACAGGTGAGTACTCACAGAATTCTATTTTTGCTAAAGATGCTCTCTAGCATTATATACATTTTTGTCTAAATGGGACACACTGGCCTTGATTCATCAAGAGTTGAAAAAAATTGTTGAAAATCATGTTAGTAAAAAATTCATTTCATGAGAAAAAAAGCCAGAGATCGTCACTGCTGATGAATCACCAGATAGGAAGACAATGAAAGTCAATGGCACATTTTTCCCATTGCATGGCACGGCCTGCTTCACACATTCATTACATCTGGGTAATCCGTCACAAGGTGGCGCAGTGTACTGCATAAGAGTTGTGGCTCCTCCCGGTACCATATAAAAACGGAATCACCATAGACTTATCCAGTTTTTTATCTGCAGTGATTCTGCGAAGATAGAAGATGGCTCTCTCTATTGCGCAGGTGAGCGGAGCTACCAAGCCTGCGGCCCTGCATGGCTATTTCCACCCGTTTCTGGACCTTCTGTGCCCCCAGCCTCGGCTGACGAATCGGGTGAGAGTAGAAGAGCACTAGGGTCAAGTGCTCAAGGAGCGCTGCTCCAAGCCGCAGACCCTGTACCACAAAGGGTAGCCGGCCATAGGCTTTATGGTGAGCCTACTAGGGATACTGTGTTCCTGTACTAGCTTCTGAGGGGGTGAGTGTTTTGGGACTATACTTTTACTTGTGTTTGGGGTCCCCGCCCCTCATCCCTGGCCTGGGCTCTCTCCGCTGCTCGCTCGCCTTCCTCTCCCCCTCCCCGTTGTGTGTTCGGGGGAGGGCGGGTGGTAGCGGCGAGGGTGTTTTTTAGCCTTTCAAACTGTTTTTATTTTGTTTTTAACTGTTTTAACTGTTTTTTCACCGCCTCACCGCTTTGTACTACGCTCCGCGGCGGGGGGCGCTATATCTGTGAGGCGTTTTTTCTATTGTTGATGACGTCGGCAAGGTCACGTGAGCGCCATTTTCGCGCTCTTCGGGGAGGGTGGGGCCGGAGGATGACTCGTATCCCCTCGTCCTCTCGTGGCCTGCCCCTCAAGGTTCCTCTGTCGGCGCCATTTTGACTCGCGTCTGGGGCCCTTCTTCATCCCGGAGCTACGGTGGTGATCCCTGTCTGTTGTCGCTTCCTCCTGTGGTCTGGCGACTGGTGCCCTTGCCCTGCTTGGTCCGTGAGTACCCTTCCAGGGTTTTTGGTTCCTTGGGGCATGTGTTGCGAGATGCTTATGTGTCTTTACTTATGTCTTTCAAGCGGGACAACTGTGGGTTGTGGTTTCTCCCGGTCCTTCCCCTTACCATCCCTCATCTTCCCTTACTGGCTTCTGGGGGCATCCCTTGGGGGGGCATCCCGGGTGGCTTTTATTAGCATTTACCCTGTGCTGGCCTGTTGCACCTGTGTTAATTACCATATGGAAGCTTCTGGGGATAGCGTGCTTGGGGGTACTTCGGGGCAATCCCGGCTGTGTTCCATGTGTGGGGTATCCCCTGTGAGTAACCGTGTCACGGTGTGCGTGCCGTGTGCCCAAGGTATCCTTGCTCTCCAGGCTGGGCTGCCCGCTTTGCTTCCCAGCTCTGCGCCCCCTTCGGCATCGCCTAAGCCCCCCCGCCCCCCGCGCCTGCATTTAGCCCCCAGTGAGGGGGATGCTAGCGGGGGGTCACAGTCTCATCTGGCACTGCGTGTGGCCAGTATTGAAAGGCAGCTTGCCAGGCCTGTTCCACATAAGGCCTCTGGCAAGAAGCGGCACCTAGCTCCCGTGACATCCCTCTTTCCTGAGGAGGATGAGGGACCTGATACTTTTGTTGGCCTTTACCCCCTAGAGGGGAACTCTTTCAGGACTCTGACTCCTCTGGGGACCAGCAGGAGGGTTACGACACTGACCCTGGGTGTCTGCGTCTGTGGAGGACCCATGGTTCCCTGAGGACACTGATAGCCTGTTAGCTCACATTTTTGAAATCTTGCACATTGTCCCCCCTGAGGTGGCTAAGAGGAAGCAGGGTGAGCTCTTTCGTCCTGATAAACAGCGCCTAGATTTCCCTGAGCAGAGCCATTTCACTAATATGGTGCTCAAGGAGTGGGAAAGTCCTAGTAGATTGCCCGCGGTGCCAAAAGGGTGGGATAGGAGGTATCCCTTTCCTGCTGACCTGGTCAAGCGATGGTCGTGTCCCCTTGAGGTGGACGCTCCCATTCTTGGGCTGTCCAACACCTCGGTCATGCCTTCCCCTGACACTACTACACTGCGGGACAGCGAGGACCGGCGCATGGATCAGCTGGCCTGCCATGCTTTTATGTGTGTGGGGGCTGGGCTGCGCCCGGTCTGCGCTGTTGCTATTACAGCTATTGCCCTTAAACAGCTTGAGCGTCTCCTTGATGGCACTACGGCTGGTAACAGGGGGGAGGATTATAGGTCCCTTTTGCTTTGCACAGATTTTGTTGCTTTTGTCCTTACTGCCATGGAGGATGCGGTATGGATGTGTGGTAGGGCCTCTGCCCTTTTGGTGGCTATGCGCCTCTGTTTGGCTGCGTCAGTGGGCGGCTGATGCTGCCGCTAAGAAGGATCTCACTGGGCTCCCCTTTACGGGGCTGCGGCTCTTTGGTGAGCGTCTGGATGTTTTATCCAAGGATGGTAGGCTGCCTCAACGTAGGAGGCAGCCTCTGCCTTTTTGGGGGCCCTCCTCTTCCTCCCCTCCTTTCGTGCCCCCAGAGGAGGTCGTGGCTCCCTCTTCTCGGGTACCCACAGGGATTCTTGGGGCCGTGGCAGATCCCGTGGTCGTCCCGGTCTCTCAAGGGGCCCCAAGCCCAAACCTTCCCCCAAGCCCAAACCTTCCCCCAAGCCCCCTCAGGCATGAGGAGGCGCCTGCACCCATCCGGGTGGGGGGACGGCTTCGGCTCTTTGCTCACGTCTGGAGGCTACGCGTCTCAGACCGGTGGATTCAGGAGGTGGTGTCCTCCGGTTACAAGATAGTTTGCAGCCTGGCCACCCCCAAGATTCATCAGATCCCGGATGTCTCAAATCCCTCTGTCAGCTCAGGGTTTGCGCCTTGCAATTCAACGTCTGTTGGAGTCGGGAGTCATTTGCCTGGTGCCTTCCCAGGAACGGGGTCGAGGGTTCTTTTCGCATGGAGACTCTACGCTCGGCGGTCAGTACCCTGCGCCCGGGCGACTTCATGACCTCAGTGGACATCAAGGATGCCTACCTTCACATGCCAATCTTTCCAGGTCATCAGAGATTTCTCAGGTTGGCTCTAGAGGATCAGCATTACCAGTTTGTGGCCTTACCGTTCGGTATCACCTCGGCCCCTCGGGTGTTCACCAAGGTGCTGGCGGGCGTGATGGCTCTGCTGCGGAATCAGGGCATTCGCATCCTCCCTTAACTGGACGACATTCTGATTGCGGTTCAGTCTCTTCATCAGGCCGAGAAGGATACTCTGGTGGTGACCTCCACTCTCGAGTCCTTTGGCTGGTTGATCAACTATCCCAAGTCTTCACTATCTCCATCTGTGGTGAGGTCCTTTCTGGGCATGACTCTGGATACCTCTCAGGTCAAGGAATTCCTGCCTCAGCAGAAAGTGGAGGGCCTTCAGAAGCAGGCACGGACTCTGCTCTTGTGTCCCCATCCCTCCATTCGGCAAGGGATGCAGTTAGTGGGTCTGATGGTGTCCTGCTTCGAGGCGGTCCCTTTTGCTCAGTTTCACATGAGACCTCTTCAGTTGCACCTCTTGTCAGTCTGGGATCGGGACCCTGTGTCCCTAGAACAGGAATTTGCTCTGTCCCCCCTGGCCAGACAGTCCCTCTAGTGGTGGCTGGCCTCAGGGAATCTTCTAGTGGGCAGGACCTTTCTGCCCCCATGCTGGGAGACCACAGATGCCAGTCTGACCGGTTGGGGGGGCTTTTGGAAGTCTCTGAAGTTCCAGGGTCGGTGGGGTCCCCAGAAGGCCCATGCTCCCATCAATGTCCTGGAACTGAGGGCGATAAGGTGGGTTCTTTCTCAGCTGAACACGCACCTTCGGGGTCGGGCTGTTCAGATCCGCCGGACAATCAGATGGCGGTTGCCTACATCAATCATCAGGGAGGGACTCGGAGCAAGCGAGCCCTCAAGGAAGTGCCTCTGATACTGTCTTGGCGGAAGAGAATGTCCCTTGCATCTCGGCGATTTACATTCCGGGGGTGGAGAACCAAGAGGCAGACTCCCTGAGCAGGGGGAGGTCTCGGCTGGGGGAATGGTCCCTCAGCAACAAGGTATTTCAATCCCTGTGTCACCGCTGGGGACAGCCGGATGTGGAGCTGTTTGCGTCCTGCCACAACCACGAGCTTCCCAGGTTTGTCTCCCTGTCACAGGACTCTCTGGCCTTCGCCACAGATGCGCTAGCAATGCCTTGGACGGAGTTTCGGCTTCTCTATGTGTTCCCTCCCTTTCCTCTGCTGGGCAGGGTGCTGCGCAAGATAGCCCAGGAAGGGGTACCAGCCATTCTGGGGGCCCCCTGTTGGCCAAGGAGGGTGTGGTTCGCAGACATCGTGCAGTTGGCAGTAGATCAGTATGCCCTGCCCAAGATCCAGATCTGCTCACTCAGGGACAACTGTGCCATCCCAATTTACAAATGCTGGCTTTAACGGCTTGGCTGCTGAAACCTCCATCTTGATGGATAAGGGGTTGCCAGCTTCTGTTGTTGATACCATGATTAGGGCTAGGAAGAAATCCTCGTCCTTTATCTACTACAGGATCTGGCATGCTTACATTGCCTGGTGTGAGTCCAAGTCTTTTCCCAATGCATGGCACAGCCTGCTTCACAAAGTCATAACATCTGGGATTCCGCCACAAGGTGGTGCAGTGCACTGCAGAAGAGTTGTGGCTTCGCCCGGTACCATATAAAAACGGAATCACCATAGACTTATCCAGTTGTTCTCTGCAGTGCTTACTGCGAAGATAGAAGATGGCTTTTATATTGCACAGGTGAGCGGGGCAACCAAGCCTGCGGCCCTGCATGTCTATTTCCACCTGTTTCCAGACCCTCTGTGCCTCCCAGCCTCGGCTGACGGATCGGGTGGCGGTAGCAGAGCACTAGGGTCAAGTGCTCAAGGAGCACTGCTCCAAGCCGCAGACCCTGTACCACAAAGGGTAGCCGGCCATAGGCTTTATAGTGAGCCTACTAGGGATGCGGAGTTCCTGTTCTGGCTTCTGAGGGGGTGAGTGTTTTGGGAGTTTATGGAATGTTTTTTCTGTGTTCGGGGTCCCCCCCCAATTGGCCTGGGCTTCGCCGCTGCCTGCTCGCTCTCCTCCCCCTCCCCCCTTCCCTCCCCGATGGGTGTTGGGGGGGAGTGGTAGTGGTGTGTGTTTTTAGACGGCGCTTTGTACTGCACTCCACGGCGGGCTGCGCTATATCTGTGAGGCGTTTTTTACTGTGCGGATGACGTTGGCGAGGTCACGTGAGCGCCATTTTCGCCCTCTTCAGGGGGGGTGGCGGATGACGCGTATCGCGCCGTTCTCCTCCGGCCCGCCCCTCAAGGTTCCTCTGTCGGCGCCATCTTGCTTCTGCTGCGTGTCTGGGGCCCTCTTCATCCCTGGGCTGCGGCGGTGATTTTTGCCTGTCTCTTCCTCCGTGGGTCTGGTGACGGGCGCTCCTTGTCCTGCTTGGTCCGTGAGTCCCTGCTGGGGTTCTTTTGCTGTCCTTGGGGCATGTGCTGCGGGATACTTATGTATTTTTGGTTATGTCTTTCAGGCGGGACACCCGTGGGTTGTGATTTCTCCCGGTCCTGCTCCTTACTCCCCCCTTCATCTCTCCTTACTATTCTGGGGGCATCCCTTGGGGGGGGCATCCCGGGTGGCTTTATTAGCCGTTACCCTGTGCTGACATATTGCGCCTGTATTAATCACCATATGGAGGCTTCTGGGGATAACGTGCTCGGGGGTCCTGCCTTACTCCTGGTTACTGCCATGGATGATGTAAGGGATCCGGCATCCGGCAGGGGATGCAGTTAGTGGGCCTGATGGTGTCCTGCTTCGAGGCGGTCCCCTTTGCTCAGTTTTACATGAGGCCTCTTCAGTTGCACCTTCTATCTGTTTGGAATCGGGACTCTGTTTCCCTGGATTTGGAATTTGCTCTGTCCCCCCTGGCCAGACAGTCCCTCTCGTGGTGGCTGGACTCAAGGAATCTTCTAGTGGGCAGTGGGGTTTTTTTGGAAGTCTCTGAAGTTCCAGGGTCAGTGGGGCCCCCAGGAGGCCCATGCTTCCATCAATGTACTGGAACTGAGGGCGATCAGGTTGGTTCTTGCTCAGCTGACCTCACACCTTCGGGGTCAGGCTGTTCAGATCCGCTCGGACAACCAGACGGCGGTTGCCTACATCAATCATCAGGGAGGGACTCGGAGCAAGCGAGCCCTCAAGGAAGTGTCCCTGATACTGTCTTGGGTGGAAGAGAATGTGCCTTGCATCTTGGCGGTTTACATTCCGGGGGTGGAGAACCAGGAGGCAGACTCCCTGAACAGGGGGATGTCTCGGCTGGGGCAATGGTCCCTTAGCAACAAGGTTTTTCACTCCCTGTGTCACCGCTGGGGTCAGCCGGATGTGGACCTGTTTGCTTCCCGCCATAACCACAAGCTTCCCAGGTTTGTCTCCCTGTCACAGGACCCTCTGGCCTTCACCACGGATGCGCTAGCAATGCCTTGGACGGAGTTTTGGCTCCTCTGTGTTCCCTCCTTTTCCTCTGCTGGGCAGGGTGCTGCGCAAGATAGCCCAGGAAGGGGTACCGGCCATTCTGGTGGCCCCCTGTTGGCCAAGGAGGGTGTGATTCGCAGACGTCGTGCAGCTGGCAGTGGATCAGTATGTCCTGCCCAAGGATCCAGATCTGCTCACTCAGGGACGACTGTGCCATCCCAATTTACAAACGCTGGCTTTAACGGCTTGGCTGCTGAAACCTCCATCTTGATGGATAAGGGGTTGCCGGCCTCTGTTGATACCATGATTAGGGCTAGGAAGAAGTCCTCGCCCTTTATCTACTATAGGATTTGGCATGCTTACATTGCCTGGTGTGAGTCTAGGTCTCTGCCTTGTAGGGTGTTTTCTATTCCCAGGATTCTGGCATTTTTGCAACATGGCTTGGATTCGGGCCTTCAACTTAGTACCCTCAAGGGACAGGTGTCGGCTCTGGCAAATTTCTTCCAAAGATCTTTTGCCAATCACCGGTTGGTCAAGACTTTCTTTCAGGGAGTTACTCATGTGCGTCCACCACGTAAACCTATGCTACCTGTTTGGGATCTAAATCTGGTGTTGTCTGCTCTGCAGAGTCCTCCCTTTGAGCCTATCAGTATGACTCTTAAGGTGGCCTTCCTGGTGGCCATTACTTCGGTCAGGCGAGTCTCTGAGCTGGCGGTTCTCTCCATCAAACCTCCTTATTTTGAGCGGCATCAGGATAATGAGGTGTTTCGGCTTAAGCTGGATTTCTTGCCTAAGGTTGTGTCTGCTTTTCATCTCAATCAGGACATTGTTTTGCCTTCTCTGTGTCCTAATCCTGCTAATTCCAAGGAGCGGACACTTCATTCTCTGGATGTTGTCAGGGCCCTGAAGTTTTATTTGGTTGCTACGGAGTCTTTCAGGAAATCTGACCCTCTTTTTGTTCTTCCTGCTGGACCTAGGAAGGGTCTGCCTCTGGCTAAATCCACTATCAGCAAGTGGATCCGTCAGGCGGTGGAGCAGGCCTATTCTGCTAAGGGGAAGTTTCCCCCTTTTAGGGTTACTGCTCATTCCACTCGTGCTCTAAGGCCGCAACTTGGTCTTCTGTTCATACTTTTTCCAAGTTTTACAAGGTTGATGTTAAGGCCTCTGCTGATGCTGCTTTTGGCCGCAGGGTACTTCAGGCAGTGGTGGTTTGAACTGCCTGCTGTTTCTCTTTGGGGATCTCACCCTACTTTATGGACACTGCTTTTGGAAGTCCCAGATGTTATGACTTTGTGAAGCAGGCCGTGCCATGCATTGGGAAAAAGACAATTCTGTGAGTACTCACCTGTAGAATTGCTTTTACCATGCATGGCACGGCCTGCTTCTCTCCACCCTTGTTATGTTCTTCTTGGTTTCCTTTTTATGGTGATTGTTCCAAATTAGTTGGGGTTGTTATCTTTATTAGTTCCTGGTTCTTGTATCACTGCTTGTCAACTACTGGATAAGTCTATGGTGATTCAGTTTTTATATGGTACCGGGCGGAGCCACAACTCTTCTGCAGTGCTCTGTGCCACCTTGTGGCGGAATAGCCAGATGCCATGCATGGTAAAAGCAATTCTATAGGTGAGTACTCACAGAATTGTCTTTTTCCTTGTCGGGTGTTTTCTATCCCCAGGATTCTGGAATTTTTGCAACATGGTTTGGATTCGGGCCTTCAACTTAGTACCCTCAAGGGACAGGTGTCAGCTCTGGCAATTTTTTTCCAAAGATCCTTTGCCAATCACCGGTTGGTTAAGACCTTTTTCCAGGGAGTTACTCATGTGCGTCTGCCGCGTAAGCCTTTGCTACCGGTTTGGGACCTGAATCTGGTGTTGTCTGCTCTGCAGGGTCCTACCTTTGAGCCTATCCGTGGGGCTGCTTTGCTCATTCTGACTCTTAAGTGGCCTTTTTGGTGGCCATTACTTCTGTCAGGCGAGTTTCTGAGCTGGCAGCGCTTTCCATCAAACCTCCTTATTTTGAAAGGCATCAGGATAAGGTGGTGTTTCGGGTTAAGTTGGATTTCTTGCCTGAGGTTGTTTGCTTTTCCTCTCAATCAGGACATTGTTTTGCATTCTTTGTGTCCTAACCCTGCTAATTCCAAGGAGCGGACCCTTCATTCTCTGGATGTTGTTAGGGATCTGAAGTTTTATTTGGTTGCTACTGAGTCTTTCAGGAACTCTTACGCTCTTTTTGTTCTTCCTGCTGGACCTAGGAAGGGTTTGCCTCAGGCTAAATCCACTATCAGCAAGTGGATCCGTCAGGCGGTGGAGCAGGCCTATTCTGCTAGGGGGAAAGTTCCTCCTTTTAGGGTTACTGCTCATTCCACTCGTGCTGTTGGTGCCTCTTGGGATTTTCAGCACCAAGCTTATGTTGAACAAGTTTGTAAGGCCGCTACTTGGTCTTCTGTTCATACTTTTTCCAAGTTTTACAAGGTTGATGTTAAGGCCTCAGCTGATGCTGCTTTTGGCCGCAAGGTACTTCAGGCGGTAGTGGATTGAACTTCCTGCCGTTATTCTTTGGGGATCCCACCCTACTTTATGGACACTGCTTTTGGATGTCCCAGATGTAATGAATGTGTGAAGCAGGCCGTGCCATGCAATGGGAAAAAGACAATTCTGTGAGTACTCGCCTGTAGAATTGCTTTTACCATGCATGGCATGGCCTGCTTCACCCCACCCTTGTTATCGTTATTCTTGGTTGCCTCTTTATGGTGATGGTTCCAAGTTAGTTGGGATTTTTTGTTACCTTTTTTTGCCTTTATTAGCTCCCGGTTTCTTGAATAACTGCTCGTCAACACTGGATAAGTCTATGGTGATTCTGTTTTTATATGGTACCGGGAGGAGCCACAACTCTTCTGCAGTACACTGCGCCACCTTGTGGCGGATTACCCAGATGTAATGAATGTGTGAAGCAGGCCGTGCCATGCATAGTAAAAGCAATTCTACAGGTGAGTACTCACAGAATTGTCTTTATTCCTGAGAAAAATAGTGAACTTCTGACTCCTTTTCACACTGTAGTAAAAAAAAGTGCCATTGACTTTCATTGTCTCTTTCCTATGTCCAGTCCGGGCCGTCCCAATCCATATACGTGTGCGGTTGACCGCCAGGTGGCGCATTTACTGCAAGATCCAGAGCTGAAACTCCTCCCGGCCCCCTATAAAAGGAGCTGTCTCTATAGAGTTCCCAGATTTCTCTTGCAGTAAGCTGCTGCTAGGATCATCTGGAATACTCTCTCTGGAAGGCAGCTGAGCGGGGCATTTGTAAGCCTGTCGGCCCCTGCCTCCTTATTCCAACTGTTCCCGTGGACCCACTTATGCCTCCCTGCCTCGGCTGACGGGACAAGGTGAAGGTAGGGAGAATGCCAGAGTCAGGCTTTTACAGAGCTAGGCTCTGGGCCGCAGATCCTCCATAAAGGGTAGCCGGCCATAGGCTAATGGTGAGCCTGTTGGTGGGGGGGGGGAACCACCTCAGGGACTCTTTGCTTTATTATCCCACCAACTTTATTATATATATTGTGTGTGTTTTTACTTGCACTTTTTTGCTGCGCTTACTTACCCTCCTTGTTCCCTCCGGGGCTTCATCTTCCTCCTCCTTCCTCCACCTCAGGCCACCCTGACATCATAATAATAATTTTGTATAAGTAATAGTGATTGAGCTGCTCCCACCCCCCTTTATTCGCCCTGACATCAGCCAGCTATGAGAACGCTGGGGGGGGGGGGGGGTGTTGTCGGCCCGGCTACGGGCGCGGATACTGCTCCGGGCGCGGAGACGCGCACTGTGCGGGGCCCCAACGCGGGCTAACTCTCTTTTGTGGTGAAGGAAGAGGCGGGCGGCCTTCGCCATTTTGGGCTCTGTTAAGGCGGGCTTTCGCGCCATTGGGGGGGGGGCGGGGCCGCGCTGTGACATTTTTCGCGCCCCTCCAGGATGGTTGCTCTGCGGTCGCCATCTGGTGGTCGCCATGGTTACGGTGTGCGGAGTAATGTGTCTATACTCCTATACCAGGCTGCGAGGTTGCTGCGCCTTGGGCCTTTAGTGGTGCCCAGTAGATTGCTCCTCCGCATGCCTGTAATGGAGTGCATGTGCTGTGGGATACAGTTTTGGATATGCCCAGCGGGGCATGACCTGTCGGCCTCCATTGCTACTGCTGGGACTGTGTTCCGTCGGTTGTGAGTATGTATATTTTTTCTGTGCATGTGCTGTGGGATACCTTGACCCCTTGTTGCTTGTATTTTCAGTCGGGCCCTTATTAAATGGTTGTGGTTCCTCCTGGCCTCGTCCCCTCCTCCTCCCTCTTCCCACCCCTCATTTTTTAGTAAAAGGGGATCGCAAAAAGAGGGACTATACAGGAGGGATTGGCGGTTTGGGCCCTTAGTGCTCTGTAACCTGCACCTCGCCAGAACCCCCACTATTGCATTCAGCCCTCAGCGAGGGGGATGTCAGCAGGGGGTCCCGAACTGGTTGACATACCAGGTGGCCAGCCTTGAGAGACAATTATCTCGCACGGCTCCTGGGAAGGCCACAAGTGAGAGAGGCACATTGAGCCCGGTCACTCGGATTACCTTTGATGATTATGATTTCCTTGGAAGTCTGGGCACCATGGAGGATGGCTAGTTGCTTAAGGATTCCTTCTCCATAGGGAATCATTCGGCCGGCTATGACACCAAGCCTGGTTCCTCCTCGGGTGCATGGATCAGGCTAGGATAGTGGCTTAAAGTATATTACTGAGAATTTACTGACTTCTGTGTTTGAGACCTTGCATTTTGTCCCTCCTAAAGCGTCGAAGAGGAAGCAGGGTGATTTATTCTGGCCTGACAGACAGAGGATTGTCTCCCCTAGCAGGTACATTTTTTCCAATTGGGTTCTATGGAATGGGAAAGGCCCGATAATCCACCATCGAAAGGGCCTGGACAGGCGGTCCCTTGCTGGGGAGCCGGTCCGCCTCTGGTCCCGTCCCACCCCGATGTGGATTCCCCAGTGTCGGGGTTCTCCAACACTACGGCTATGCTGTCACCCGATTCTGCTTCCTTGCGCGATCCTGCCGACTGGCGCATGGATCAGCTGACGTGTCATGCATGCACCCTTGCCGGTGCTTGGCTTCGCTCCGTGTATGCCGCGGCTATTTTCTCCCTAGCCATATTGATGTAGGTGAGACATCTGTTACTAAGCCTCGCTAGAGGGCAGGGTTTTTTATTAAGACCTCAAGGCCTGCGTGGATTTATTGCATTGTTGCTCCGCTATGGACGAGGCGCCCGGCGCCAGGGTTCGGCCCTGCTTGTTGCTCTTGCTGGCAGCGGCAAGGTCGCTCCGTAGTATCCCCTTCGTGGGGCACAGTTTATCGGGGAGCGTCTGGATCTTCTGGGTAAGGGGGATGAGACTCCCTCAGCGAATGAAGCCTGCACGGCCTTTTCGGGGTTCATCTGCATATCGCTCCGCGTGGAGGAAGGGGGCTGCAGAGGTTCCTGGGGACGAGGTAGGTCCCTTGGCCGCCTCAATCCCTCTTGTTGATTCAAGTCCAGGCCATCTGCCAGGGCTCGTCAGGCTTGAGGAGGCACCATCACCCATACGGGTGGGGGGACGGCTACTGCTATTGCTCACATCTGGAGACAGTGTGTCTCGGATCGGTGGATTCTGAGGTGGGTCCTCCGGTTACAAAATAGAGCTGACAGTCAGGCCGCCACGAAGTTTTCCTTAGTTTTGGACGTACCAGAATCCTGCTAGGTTTCAGGGCCTGAGACTGGCCGTGTAGCATTTCCTGCGGCAAGGTGTGATACCAGGTACCTCTTCAGGAGCAGGGTCTGTGGCCTTTCTCCGATCTGTTCATGGGCCCTAAAAGGATGGAAGTCAAGACCTTCTTGGACCTGAAGGGTCTCAACAGGTTGTAAGAGTCCGGCATTCCCGCATGGAGACTTATGTCAGCGGTGAGTTCGCTTCGGCCCGGCGATTCATGACCACGGTGGCATCGGGGATGCCTTTTGCGAATCCCGATTTCCTGGGACACCAGAGTTTTCTGAGATTGCTCTGGAGGGCCAGTCTTAAAGGAGCCACAGCACTCAACCCTGTTAGCTTGCAGGCCAGCCTATTATCTGTCTCTAAACTTGGTTAAAAACAGAGGACTCGGTCACACACGTCTGCAGAAGTATGCTTAAGCTGCACCACTACGCCAAAGTGCCTCTGTGGGGTGCAGTCCTAACTCTAATCTCTGAGAGCCCATTTGGGACATACAGTGCAATAGATAAATTGGGAGCAGGTTTACCTGAGGTTGCCCTAAACCTCTCAAGTGCTCTGGAGGGCCAGCACTTTCCCTTGTCTCTCTGCCATACAAGATTTCTTCAGCTCCCACGGGATTTTCACTAGAGGGCTAGCTGGCATCTTAACTATTCTGAGGAATGTGCTGCCTTATCTGGAATCTTTCCTATTGCGGCTCAGTCCCTTTAGCAGGCCAAGAGTGACATCCTGGCGGTGTTGTCCACTCTCGAGGATTTCTGATGGGTAATCAATTATCCCAAGTCTTCTATCACTCCCTCAATGGTGAGGTCCTTCCTGTGCATGACGTTGGACACCTGTCAGGTCAAGGTATTCCTCCCCCAGCAGAAGGTGGAGGGCCTCCAGACGCAGGTACAGGCCTTGCTGGCTTGTCGGCGACCATCGATCGGTCTGGGAATGAAACTGTTGGGCCTCATGGTGTCCTGCTTCGGGCAGTGCCCTTCGCCCAGTTCCACATGAGACCTCTTCAATTGAATCTGTTGACCGGTTGGGACCGGACGCAGGAGTCTCTGGATCAGGATTTTTTCACTGCCCCCCCTGATCAGACAGTCCCTCTTGTGGTTGGAGGCAAGTCCTTTCTGACTCCCAGGTGGGAGATGGTCACAACAGACGCCAGTCTGACCGGCTGGGGGGGGGGGGGGGGGGGGGGAAATCTCGGCGGTTTACATCCCCGGGGTAGAGAACCAAGAGGCAGACTCCCTAAGCAGGGGGACTTCTCGTCTGGGGGATGTCTCTCAGCAACTAGATTTTCTCGCTCTATGTCTCCGCTGGGGTCAGCCGGACGTGGATCTGTTTGCGTCCAGACACAATCACATGCTTCCAAGGTTTGTCTCCCTGTCGAGATCCTCTGGCCTCGCCACAGATGCTCTGGCAATTCCTTGGATGGAGTTCAGGCTCCTTTATGCATTTCCTCCGTTTCCTCTCCTGGGCTGAGTGCTGCGCAAGATAGCCCAGGAGGGGGTACCACTCATTCTGGTGGCTCCTCGCTGGCCAAGGCGGAGTGGTTCGCGGACATAGTTCAGATGTCAGTCGATCATTGCATCTTGCCGACAACTCAGGGGTTGCTGCGGCACCCCAATTTACAGACGCTGGCTTTGACAGCCTGGCTATTGTATCCTCAATCCTAATGGAGAAGGGACTGTCGGGCACAGCTGTTCAGACCATGATTCGGGCGGAAGAAGTCTTCTTCCATGATTTACTACAGAGTTTGGCATGCCTACATTTCTTGGTGAATCCAAGAGTTTTCCTTGTCGCATTTTTTTCTATCTAGGATTTTGGAATTTTTACAACACGGCTTAGACCTGGGTCTACAGCTGGGTACCCTCATGGGTCAGGTCTCTGACTTGACCATCTTTTTCCAAAGATCCTTTGTCAAACATAGGCTGATCAAGACTTTTTTCCAAGGAGTTACCCATGTACGTCCACCGCGTAAGCCTGTATTACCGGTGTGGGATTTGAATTTGGTGCTTTTTGCGCTCCAGGGTCCGACCTTTGAACCTTTGTGCGATGCTGCTTGTCTTTCTTGACCCTAAAGGTGGTCTTTTTGGTTGCCATCACCTCGGTGCGCCGAGTGTCAGAACTGGCCGCTCTTTGTATGAAGCCTCCCTACTTGAGCGGCATAAGGATAAGGTGGTTTTTCGGGAACCGTCTAACTCTAAGGAAAGAACCCTCCATGCCTTGGATGTGGTCAGGGCCATTAAGTACTACCGGGTTGCGACTGAATTCTTCAGGAAATCGGATTCTCTTTGTTCTCTCTGAAGGTTCTAGAATGGGTTTGCCTCCGGCCAAGTCCACTCTCGGTAAGTGGATTAGGCAGGCGGTGGTGCAAGCCCACTCTGCCAAGGGGAAGGATCTCCCTTTTCGTGTTACCGCTCATTCTATTAGAGCTGTTGGTGCTTCCTCTGCTTTTCAGCACCAGGCCTCTGAACAAGTTTGTAAGGCCGCTACCTGGTCTTCGGTTCATACCTTTACTAAGAGGCCGATTCATTAATAGCGGCAGGTAGCGACAGTTGAGCGACTGTAGCGGCATTTTCAGAGCTCCCGCTAGTAGTCGCTGTGCTTGGCCGTTGTTCGGTAGTTGATAGCGACTCAGTCGGTTTGCCTTAATGTTGAATATTGGGTGAGGAGTCGCTATTTGACAGGTTCCGCGCTGTATGGAAGCGCATGATAGCGACTGGCCATAGCGACCGGCTCCCACCATATTCATTAACAAATCACACTCAAAAAATTCTTGCGCTGTAAAATGCATGTTTAAACCCCAGAGCGCTGGCAGCGATGGGTTAAAAGTAGTTTTTTAACCCCCAAACAACCATATTTTTGGAAACCAAAAAAACAAGTTTTTTAAATAATTTTGTAATATGAATACATTAATATCAGACCTGTAATATCAATTCTGTACAATATTTTTTTTTTTTTTTTACCTTAAAAAAAATTTTCTAAAATGGCAGAAGTGGTCACAGAATTTTTCACATTTAAAAAAAAAAAAAAAAAAAAAAAAAAAAAATTATGAATATTTAAAGATTGTTCCATTGAAATGCATTGGAGAGCGCCAGGTAGCGAGAGGTCATACCTGTCGCTGTTCAAGGTCGGACGCTGGCACTGTGGGCTGAGGCTGGAATAATGATGAATGAGTGGCTATATGGCGCTATCTCAGTCGCTAAGCAGGATTGGCTTGATAAATGTGTGATTGTGGTGGGGAGCCGGCGTTCTCGTGGCGGGGCCCGTCATTACCGGCCGCTCACCAGTCGCTACCTGTCGCTATCACTTGTTAAATAAGGGCCTAAGTTTTACAAGGTTGATGTTTGGGCCTCAGCTGACGCTGCTGTTGGCTGAAAGGTGCTTCAGGCGGTAGTGAAATAAACTACATGCTGTTCCGCTCTGGGGTATCCTCTCTGGGGTATCCGCTCTGGGGTATCCCGCCCTATATATGGACATTGCTTTTGGATATCCCACACGTATATGGATTGGAACGGCCCGGACTGGACATAGGCAAAACCAATTTCACAGGTGAGTACTCATAGAATTGTATTTTTCTGGTGATTCATCAGCAGTGACATTCAGGCTTTTTTCTCATGAAATAAATTTGTTACTACCATGAGAATTTTGTTCAACTTTTGATGAATCAAGGCCACTGTATGGTTATGTATGTGACAAATAAAGCTTGATCTGAATTGATTGGAAGGTGGCAGATAAATGTCACTAAAATTGCATTCAAATCAAATTTGAACAGCTTTTTTTTGGGGGGGGGGGACATTGGTGGCCATTGTATACTTGCGCACACACAGGAATTTTTCCACCACATTGAACTCATTTGTGCATTGAGTGGGCTGCCTTAAAATAGCACCCAGAGAATAAGAGCACTTCAGTCATGTTACATGGCATTTGAACCTGCAACCCTCTGGTAATGTGTTTGCAGCACCATTATCAAACACTGATCCCTTCATATAACTCGTTGTATCATGTAATGCAACTTTCTTTAATCAGCAACTTCTGGCTTTATATTAAAAAATATTCCAAAAATGAATGGGAGTTGGCCTCCCTGAACCATTTGATCCCATTGACCCCGTTATATACTCAATCAAAAAGATAATTGCCTTTGACAAATTTTATTATAATATAATAAAATTTGTCAAAGGCAATTATCTTCTTGATTGAGTATATTACGGGGTCAATGGGACCAAAGGGTTTAGGGAGACCCATCCCCATTAATTTATAATATAATAATTATATTTGTCAATTATGAAAACCCTCCATTGACCAGCCTAAGAATACAAGTAAGCTTCTTTTATGTTATATGTGGGGGTTTGTCCACAGTCCTATAACATACCTTTTTTCCATCATTGGGGTTAATTAGGACTATAAGATATAATTTATATTAAATAAGACTGTTGAGTAACACCACATTCAGTACATCTAATGCATATTTGTCCACATTTTATTAATATAAGTTATACATTGTTAATGTAAAACAATATATTATAAGAGTATACATTCTCTTCAGCAACAGTTTTATTCAGTGTTTGTGCTGTGGAAAGCTGAGGGCTTCTTTAAGTAGCACTATCGCAAAAAAATGGTCCAATAATAAAAATCCATATTGGCGGGAGGACGGGTCATTTATACACCCGGTATTGACAAATATCCAGCCAGGCTTGTTTTTTTTTTTATTTTAATGGAAGGAAGAGGACATCTCGGGTGACAGACTCTGTCACCCCTCATGGACTAAACCTGTAACCCCAGGATTCTGTTCCTACCAGGGGAAAAAAACACAAGCTTGGCAGGAGTTCGATTCAGTTGGGGTGTATAAGTGACCCATCCCCTTATTAGCTTAAGTATTTATATGGATTTTTAATATTACACAATTTCACGATGGTGCTCCTTTAAGTGACATGCTGAGAAAAGATGGAGCAGAAATGTCACTGGCATTGCTTCCTGAGAGGGAGAAAAATAAAGCAAAATGCCACTATGGGTGACCCCTCCATCTTTATTCCTGGCGTTTCAAAAGCAACCAATGGAGTCTTCACAAATGGTTTGTCCTAGCAGCGAACTGCTTCCAGAACAGTGACCCTCATCATGAAAGGTGGAGGAGCAGCATGCAAAAGGAAGATTTTACAAGATGGCACCTCTCATCAAATGTGCCCTTTTTATCACACAAAATCTGCTTGCTGGTAATATATAAGAATGTAAGGGACAATTCTAGGATGTAAGGTATGGAGGGGCAGAAGGTGAGCAAAGATATTGGATGATACTGGTTCAAATGTAGACCTAATGTAGGAGACAATGCTTTGATTCATGGTCATAGAGCTCTGTTTACCAGCATGAGGCAGCCTGGCTTGCCGCCTATCGCTGCATTCAGGGAGCTCCTCACAGTTCTGACCTGTAGGCAGCCATGTGGGGAGTATGAGCCCAGACTGAGATACTTACTTTTCTCTATGGACGCCTCAGGTTAGTTCTCCACCATCTGTGACCAGAAATGTCTATGGGTAACTCAAGAGATGCTGATCCCCATACACAGCAAAAACAGTGCAGGAGTGGAGCAGATAAGTCATGGTCCCTTATGCCGGTAGGAGTGGAGTTTCCTTTTAGGATCTGTTTACATGCCCCTACCTACAGCTAGTAGCTGGATAGTGGGCTTGCTATTGGTAAAGTGTTGAGCATCCCAAATCAGAATGGCCCAGGGTTGGAGGTATAAATCAACCTAAAATCTTTTTTTACTTTAGTGGACCAAAACCCACTGAACTTGTGAAATACATTTGGCCAAACCCCTGGCCCCTCCCTTTTTGAGGATGTAGAACTAGAAAAATGTATATTTTAATTTTTAGAATCTTCCTGGAACACTGTTTTTTTGCTGTCCCTCTCTGTGAGATGGCAGGAGGTCAGTCATTGCATAATTGTCGCAATGACATCATTGCCACACACAATAATGGAGGCGGAGCTTTACAGCTGAAACAAGGGCCATTATCTGGAATTAGAATGATGCAGGAGGACTAAAAATTGGCAAAAGGTGCTCGTCATCGGGGAAGAAATTCAGGGGATGCTAGTTGAAAATGTGGGTTGTGGTCCACTTTAACGCAGACAGGCTTGTTTATTGATTGTTTGTTCTTTAAAGTGGGACAAGAAGAAACTTTTATTGTGGATTTTGTTCCTCTCTGGCAGGGCATCCCAGTTTAGGATAGCCTGCTGTGTATCCCTCAGAATCACCCGTAAACTCAACTTTCCTTCATTTCCATGGTGCATGGGTGTGCCACTCAGCAGTGCTCGTTCCATTCAGATTTTCTTTGCCACACTAACCTTAAACCAGACCTTCATCCTGAGTAAGAGCATATCTTATATGTTTCCCCCACCCTGTACATACAGATTGCTCACATTGAAAATCATCCTATCTGCATCTCCTGCATACTCTGAGCCTTTAAACATCCAAAATGGTGGCTCATGGAGTGTCACCTATGCCGCTCTGCATTCTGGGCTTGCTGACCTTTTTCTGACCCCATCTCTGCTCTGTCTGTGCAAAGCACAGCTATAACCTGCCCCCTTTCACTTTTGACCCCTCTCTTCTCAGTATGTGATGCTACTGAGCCAAGCTGGCGGCGCCCATATCCTGCTGAACAGAATTGCAGGCCAGTAAGGGAAAGAATGTGACTAAAAAGTAAAATATATTCATTTTAGATGCTGGGGAATTGTTTTTTTTAAGGTTTTGGGCTTTTCATTAAATGATGCTGAAGGTTTGCTTTAAGACATGCAGAAAGGTCCGATATGAGTTCTGTAGACTTGAGTGGTGCTGCTCCTATTTAAGGGTAAGGATTGTCCAGAGAATGGATCACTGTGTCATGGTAATGTGGGAAAGGTGCTTTGAGGGTGCAAAGTGCAACTGCAGGCAAAGGTAATTGTTACACCATTGCGTCTGGCTACATTTGGCACTGTCCTAAACTGAAGAAGAAATGGACGAGATATCAAGGTTTACAGGTTCAGCATATGATTTATCTTCTGAAAAAAGTGGGTGTGGCACTTGGATCTGTGATGCTGCATAATTTGTGATGAATCTGGTGGAGAAGACAGCAGAGGGAGGGACCAGAAATCCTGTCCCACCCTGTTGAGCTGATTAGGGGACGGGATGAAAAGGTGAATGTCATTGGCTGAACCTGTAAACCCTGATATCTCAGCCATTTCTGCTTCAATTTAAAAACGGAAAACAGTTTAGGACAGTGCCAAAGGTAGCCCAAAACACTGGTGTAACAATTACCTTTGCCTGCAGTATCACTTTAATAGTTATTTTGAACTTGCCCACTGCCACTGTCCTTACCTTATACACTGGAATAGTTACTAATCACAGTCACAACTGCACAAACTAATATACAAAAAACAGACACCCCTATAAAAATATAAATAGACTTTAGATTTCTGTTGCATTGCAATTAAATCCACACAACACTGTAAGTAGGTTTCCCCAAAATTGGGGCTCACGGCACCAGCTCATGGCTGGTGAGGGTTGATGGGTTAGAGTTTAGGCCCACTTTAAATGAAAAGTACTAACGTGCTCCAGTGTGTGTGCTGCTTATATTGTACAATTCCCCCTCCCCCCCCCCAGATATAGCTGATCATCTACAGCATGGAGATATGCCGGAATATATGTTGCCCGCCTCCTTCTTCCAGGCTGAGCCCAGTAACATTAATACAGCATGACACTCGCTGGCTTTTTGACTGGTTCTGTCTTTAAGGTAGGTGAATCTCCGAGACTAAACCTGGCTGTGTTCACTAGCTTTAGCCAATCCTCAGGAAGCTGAAATAAGAAAAAAAAGCTTTTATTACAACAGTGATTAATAATATAAACAATTAATAATGTCTATTAAAGCGAACTTACATCCTAAAAGTGACAAAACACGTGTTGTGGAGACTGTGAGGAGGAGTGGTGTCCCTCAATGGCTGGTCCACAGACTTTTGGCCATGGAATAGGGCAGGGTGCCCATCATAGGGCAGAACAGATAGAGGTGCCGCAGGGTGCAGCAGTGCCAATAGATGGATGAACACATATTGAAAAACTTCAGGAGAGGTAACTGAAGTAACCTGTGATCCTCAGCCCCTGAATAGATTCCTTGGTGACTACTCATAGTGGGAACCAGAGGTCAGAGGTTGGCGTCTAAAGTATTTGCCTATCTCTAAATTTGCCCTTTAGCCCTCAAGCTCTTTATCTCTGAATTGGCAAATCCTCACTCCTTGAGTCTATTAGTTAATCTTCTATTTGCCTCTTTGCACAAAATGGGCAAAAAAACCTCAAATCAAAAACAAGCGTGCTAAAGGGAAGCATGACCCACACCAGGGGGCGTTGGACCAGATGGGAGTGAAGCAAAAGGATAACAAGTCTATTACCCCAGGTCCAAATACCCCATTGACAGAGAGATCACGGTTAGCTGACCCCATGTTTATCTTGGATAATCAGATAAATAATACATCTTCAAGCAGCATTACTCCACTGGCGTGGGTGCTTCCCCAGAGACTTCGGGGATGTCCAATAGAAGAATTGAAGTATTAGAGGACAAAGTTGACGCATCATTATATCTGGCTTGGGAAAATTAAACTAAATTGGGCAAGCTTCAACTACATAGGACAATAGGGAAATAGGGGATTTGCAAAATTGGTCAAGGAGACAGAACTTTAGGACTTTTTGTTCAGATTGCACACCATTAACAACAACACTTTGATACCGATTCCTTCAGCCAACTGGAAATCCACTGAACTATCCAGGGGTTGAATCCTAACTTCAATAACTTATCTATGAGCTCCTTATGTGGTACAGTGTCAAAGGCTTTGCTAAAATCCAGATAGGCGACATCCACAGCACAACCTTCATCCAACACTTATTGACATTGTCAAAGAAATCAATAAGATTAGTCTGACATCATCTGCCCTCGGTAAAACCGTGCTCTTTTGGGTCCAACAGTTTGTTAATTTTTAGATAGGAAACTATCTGTTTCCATTAGTTTGACCACTATAGATGTTAAACTAACTGGCCTGTAATTACTGGCTTCTTCTCTACTTTCCTTCTTATGGATTGGTACAACATTGGCCATTCTCCAATCATCTGGAACCTCACCAGTTGAAAGGGAATTGTTCAGAAAATCAGGGGGCTGCACAGATCACAAATCTAAGTTCCCTCAGAACTCTGGGGTAGATTTCATCTGGGCCCATTGCCTTACTTACTTTTAGATGTGCCAACTCCGGAGCTGGACCCTCCCAGCTGGATGCGATGCTATGGCCATGCCTGCTATAGGTTTGAAAGTCACTATCTGAAAATACTGAACAGAAGCAGCTATTCAGATGGTCAGCTGAAGCCTTACCTCTGTCAATATAATTATTCTCCCTACTTCTAATTTTTGAGACTGCACCGTTTTCTTCTTTCTGTCGCCAATATATCGGAAAAAGGTTCCAAACTCTTGGAAAAAGGTTTCCGATCTCTCCTCTTCACAGATTTGGCCATCATACATATTTGTCAGAAGCACGCTCAACCTACTCTCATATCGATCACATATTTGCCTCCTTTGGACTTATATCTAATTCTAAGAGTTGCAGAATTAGGGAGGCAACTTGGTCTGACCATGCTGTGGTAGCTTTGGTGCTACCGGGGTTGTTGGCTAAGCCTAAAGCTGGAGGCTGAATAATTCTCTATTGGCCATAAACAAGTGGTGGATGAAATAGCCAGTACCCTAAAACAAAACTTTAAAATCAATAAAGCAGAAGACTCATCCCAAGCCATTAATTGGTTGGCCCATAAGGCCGTAGTTAGGGGTAGTTTATCCAAATAGCTGCTTGTTGAAAGAAACACCAACAATTAGAATTAGAACGGAAGAGCAGAGAACTTGAGCAAATGATGAAAAAGCATAAAGCTCATTGTGAAGAAATGGCCCAGCTTCAGTTAGGAAACCTCACATATTCCCAGTCTGGAGCTATTCTTTAAGCCCCTTGTTCTAAAGGCAAATGCACAAGTCCCTTAGCTATGCAGGAAGGGATAATTAGCATGTATATGTGAACAGCTCAGCTCACAGACCGCCTGCTGGTTGTGTCACATCTTGGGCTGCGAAGCTGGCGGGCAGTCTGGAAGCTCAGTGAACCTCCTGCTGTGAATTTGTCATAACCAGGATAAAACCGCAGACTCGCAGCACTGATAGAATTTGGATCATATCTCCGCATCCAGGCGTCCTAGCGCCAAAGCGGTTACAGAATCAGAACCGGTGTGCACGGAGGTCCCTGGTTGTAGTCGTACCCTGTGTAGTCGAACCTTATATCTCCGTTTACGGGCTTTTCCTTCATTTCCTATTCCCTCATAACCTATCCCCATGTGCGGTTTTGGGAGCCGGTTCTGATTCTGTAACCGCTTTGGCGCTAGGACGCCTGGATGCGGAGATATGATCCAAATTCTATCGGTGCCGCGAGTCTGCGGTTTTATCCTGGTTATGACAAATTCACAGCAGGAGGTCCACTGAGCTTCCAGACCGCCCGGCAGCTTCGCAGCCCAAGGTGTGACACGACCAGCAGGCGGTCTGTGAGCTGAGCTGTTCACATATACATGCTGTGAAGAAATAGCCCAGCTTCAGTTAGGAAACCTCACATATTCCCAGTCTGGAGCTCTTCTTTAAGCCCCTTGTTCTAAAGGCAAATGCACAAGTCCCTTAGGTATGCAGGAAGGGATAATTAGCATGTATATGTGAACAGCTCAGCTCACAGACCGCCTGCTGGTCGTTTCACACCTTGGGCTGCGAAGCTGCCGGGCGGTCTGGAAGCTCCAAAGCGGTTACAGAATCAGAACCGGCTCCCAAAACCACACATGGGGATAGGTTATGAGGGAATAGGAAATTAAGGAAAAGCCCGTAAACGGAGATCTAAGGTTCTGAACAACTCAGAAACCTTGGTTTTGGACTCACTGGGAGCGCAGCGTCCAGCCCGATAGTTTGGTACCGCTTACAAGGCCATGTGACCCCCCTGCTCCAAGTTATAGCTTTTAAAAGTTCTAGGGCAAAAGCTCATTCCAAAACGGTAGGAGGTGCCGGCCCATCCCACAGAGGGGAGGGGGGTGGAGAGCCCTGGCAGCATAAATAGGATGGTTGAAAACCAGGTAATTGTCACTCAACTGGAGGGGGATATGCAGCCAGCATACCGGGGGGGGGGGGGTGTCCATCATCATCATCATCATAAGCTCTTGGCACACCCCCTTGTGGGAGCTCCCCATCACTGCTACCCTGCAAACTGCATACTAAAGGTAACTGCTTATTGTTTTTCTGTGTGATGCACTCAATCCTGTAACCATCTCAAGAATAGCATATTTTGTTTATCACCTCTAACATTTCATATTACTTCATAGTTAAATGCTTGTTAACTCTGCCTAGTGTGCTCATAGCAATTAAAACGTATATTTAATTTGAGCGGTCTGCTTTGCGGTCTGCTTTGCCTTAAACCAAGAATCTGTGTGTTCGTGGCTCCGGGCCGGGTAACCCTGATAGGAGGGATCGGACAAGGGTTTTTGGGAATGCGATGTGCACGGAGGTTCCTGGTTGTAGTCGGACCCCGCGACACCCCGGTTCCCTGACACTCATCCTAACAGAGAGCTTTTAACTCAGAATGTATTTCCACTCTCAGTTTTTCTATCTTTAACTATCTATTTAACTACCAAAGTAGAGAATAACATACAATGGAAAAGAGCTAGATTCAACACTATGAGTAACAACCCAGGAAGAGGGTTAGCTCTCACTCACTTGCTACCATTTATGGGTTAGGTTCCCATCCTGCCTCCTTATTCTTGGGGGTATTGTTGATTCTGACCTGTGGGGTAAAGCACCAACAATACCCCCAAGAATAAGGAGGCAGGATGGGAACCTAACCCATAAATAGTAGCAAGTGAGTTCGAACAGTTCTACACAAGGCTCTATGCTGCACCAGAGTAAGTGAATGTCTCAGAGATAGAGACTTGGCTGGAGGCCTCTGGGATTAAAAAATCCCTGAGACATGTAGAGAGAGGATGGAACGGGAGTTGTTGTCTTGGAGTCTTGTCTTGGAACAGGAGTCTTCTGTTGAAGAAGTAGTAAGAGCTATTAGTAATTTAAAGATTTTCCTGGTCCGGATGGATTTTTGTTTTTATTATAAAAAGTTTAGCCATTAATTAGCGCCCCACTTGGCTGAATGATTGAATGGAACAAGAGATGGCGATAAGATACTGGGGGAGGATCTAGCGGACAGAATCGTAGTCATCTCTAAGAGCGGTATGGACCCCACACAGTGTGGGAACTACTGCCTGATCTCACTGATCAATGTAGTTATGAAATTGGTGACTGTGTTTCTTGCCTCCAGGCTGAACCCTTTTCTGAGTACATTCATTCACCTAGATCAGGTGGGATTTGTTCCCGGTCGCCAGGGTCTGGACCAGTAGGAGTTATTTCCTCCTAGAGCCAGTCCTGGAGAACTAAAAGTTTAGACCTAGAATGGAGAGGGGTTTGGATGGTGGAATATCCAGGTATTAAATAGAATCGTACAATTCTATGATAAAAAGGGTCGTATTACAATGGAACAATTGAGGGAGAAATATAAGATGCAGATGAGGGAGGAGTTTAGAGCTCAGTAGATACTGAGTTTGCTTTGTCATTTTGAGAAAGAACGTTGTAGCCTAGTTGAGCCCCTTGAGAATTACTACATCAATCAGTGGGGTACACCTGGGTCGATAGCACCGATTTATTCAGCAAAGCTTCCTCATACAAGAGCATGGCAAAAATATCTAGAACAAACGCTCTCTGGGGAAGATTGGGAAAGAATAATCATGAATGCAGGGAAGGGCTTTATTCACATCAGCTGCAGGAAGCCAGTTATGCCCTCATCCAGCACAGCAATTATGGCACACTCCCTCCATTCACTGCAATGGTGGAGGCGTGGCGGTTCATCATTGCTGTGATAGATGGCAGGGGGTGGTCTGTCATTGAGGCTATGGATGTGACTGATGACTGGGCCTGAGCAGCGTAAGACACAATCACACAAGATTTAGAGCTCGAGGCTAGAAGTGATTGTGGGGAACAAAAGGTGAGGATAGAGTTTTTTAAATGTATTTTAATGCCTGGTCACCAACTTTAATGCTGTGTGATTAAGGATTGGATTTAAAGACATTTCTATACTTACATGTTCCCTTTTAATGTGTTTTAAATGTTGCCCAAGCACCTTGCTGGCATCTGCCCCGTCAACGCTTACATGGTCCACTGTAGATTCATGTGGCATCTGCCAAATAAAGTCATATATAGGTAATAAGTAAAAAAAATAAATACGGTAACTAAAAGTGACTTCTTACATTAGTCAAGCCAATAACCTGCATTAACTACTTTCTATAAATGGAGTAAGGAGAAAAAAAAGATAGACAAGAGGCAGATAGACACAAAAGGGAAAACCAGACAAAAGAAAGACTGGCACAAGAAAGAGATACAGGAGAGACAAAAAGAAACAACAGAGAGACACAAGATAAAGACAAGAAAGAGAGATACAGAGGAGAGACAGAAAAAACGGCGAGACAGAAGCAACTAAGAAAGAGAGAGGAACAGCAACAGCGAGCGATAAGATAGAGGGTAATATACTCCACTCCAACCCAAGAACCCCCACCGCACCAAGACCAGACGCCTACTAATAGCGGTGTGCTGTAAAGCTGGCCACCCAATCTCAAATACACACAATTAAATGAGGATGGCCCAGACCCCCTTCCCTGGCCAGTAGGGATGAGCGAACCGGTTCGGACGAACCGGAATTCGCTCCGAATTTCAGGGAAAATTCGATTCGGCACGAACCCGATTTTTTTTTTTGGTTCGTGCCGATCGAATTTTCCCTGAAATAAAAAAAAAAAAAATGCCGGCACGGTGGGAGCGGGCTGGCCGGCTACCCTGTCAGCGGGCGCCGGAGCGTGGAGGCCGGCGCCGCTCTCAGCTGTCATCAGAGGACGCGTCATCAGAGGACGCGTCATCAGAGGGCGCGTCATCAGAGGGCGCGTCATCAGAGGGCGCCTGAGAGCGGCGCCGGCCTCCACGCTCCGACCATGCAGGTAAGTGTTTGCTTTTTAAACAAATGCCGGCATGGTGGGAGCGGGCAGGCCGGCTACGCTGTCAGCAGGCCGGCGGCGAACTCGAATTTCTTGGGGAAATTCGGCGAATCGCCCGAATCGAACTTTCAAGAAGTTCGCTCATCTCTACTGGCCAGCATAAAAACACACCACCAATGGTCATCAATTCAATATGACTAATTTTATTACATATAAATACACTAAAAGCAAGACAAAAAAAAGTTTAAACCAATTAAAAAACATACATACAAACAATTGCTGGATTAGGCTATGTGGACCCAAATCCCTCACATCACAAATTGTATCATCCTAGTATTGTTCCACTCCCCCTATATGCCCCCACAATGTCCCAATTGCAATATAAGATCTATTCCAACATTACAATAAAACATGATCAATATAATATAATAAATATATTAAATAAAGTGCAAAGTCACAAAGTATCACATATACATACACAGGTGCCAATTAATCCAAACCTAATCTAAAACTGTGCTCATCTCTAATCCGGTAAAGTGCTAAAGTTAAAAAGGCATGTGGTTATTATTAAGGCTAAATACGCAGAAGAGGACCAGAGGTGGAGAAATAACAATTATAATGATAACATTACCAGTCAAACAGATGTCTGCATGGCACCCCTTCCTAAACCCATGCTGGCCAAGGGGGCAGTTCTAAGCAATAAGTGTGACCCCTAAAAATGTATATACACACAGCTTGTATGCCTTCCTTTTTTGTGGTTACAACTTATTCGAGAAATACATTCAAAACCCCTCATGAAAGACTCAGGAATTTTATTGAGCCACAATCCACACAGGACCTAACAAAATGATTCAGGTTTTCTCATATCAGGAGGGAGTTAAAGGGATACTAAAGGCAAAGGCAATTGTTACACCATTGTTTCAGGGTATGTTTGGCACTGTCCTAAACTGTTTTCCGTTTTTAAATTGAACAAGAGATGTCCAAGATATCAAGGATTACAGTTTCACCTTATGATTTATCTTTTGAAATATTTGGCCGAGGCGCTTGGCTCTGTGATGCCACATAATAATCAGCATAATGGGCGTGGTCTGTGAGACAGGCATTTCCATTATCCTGCTGCTGTTCTCCCAATCTCCCAGTGTCCACAGTCTGATGTGGAGCTTTAGACCTTCAGCTTAGCCCTATAATTGGTGGTCTATGGTAAAGGAATTCAGAGGGTGTGCCACTACTTTGCCTTGTTTCGACTTTCAGAAGCAGCTTTATTCTGACAGGAAGGGTGAGGGCAGCCATGATAAGGTGAGCTGTATACACTTACCAGGACAGGGAGAGCCCGGAACAAGTAACTGAAAGGATAGTAGAGGAGATTCAGAAAGGTGGCTGCATAGAGATCCGCGTAACGTATTAGTTGACTGGAGAAAAGTGTCTGACGTGACCCGCTGCGGAACAAGCTTCCTGTCTTCCCATAAGACATGTCCATCTCTTGAGTAACTTTCTGTACACACAGATTGAGAGGAGGAATCAGACAGGGAACATATGTGGGGAAAACAGAGCATGGTCTGAGTCACTGCATGAACTCCAATTCAGTATCATAATAGAAGGACATGCCTTCCAGTGGCCACATATTTCTCCAGAGAGGGCATTCAGTTGATGACCTTAAAGCAGCCCTATACTCAAGTCAACATTTCCTCATTTATGATGTATGGCACCAAATGGCAGTTAATCAAGTGATCAATGGAAATCATTCAGGTTTGATGTGTCCACTGGGAAATCGTGAATGAAGAAGTTGATAACATACGTGTATATAGGATTACTTTAAGGTTATAGCTTTGGTGGGATATTTAAAAATGCAGGAGAGGAAAGAATGGGAAGATACATTTATACGAAGTAGTTTGCAGTTTGAGTAATTGAGTAGGGCTGTCCATTCTCTAAGGCCATAAAAAGGTTTTTATGAACAGGGAACAGACACAGAAGTTATAGAGAACTTGCTCTATCTAACTGACGTCCTTATCTGTTTTTTCTGTTCCTTGTCTTATAAAGAGTACTAGGTTTCCTCACATATCCTAAAATATACTCAGTAAACCTTTTTTCTGTTCTTTTTTACTATTTTCTTAAAGGGGCACTGTCACGGAAAATGGCCCAATGATAAAAATCCATATAAATTTGTTGGATGGCAGAAGGAGAGGTCACTTATACACCCAGTGTCAAAAAATATACAGCCAGGCCAGGTTTTACTTTCTTTTAATGAAAGGAAAAGGAAATCGGGATGACATGCTCTGTCACCCCTGATAGACTAAACCTGTAACCCCTGGATTTTATTCCTACCATGAGAGAATAAACCATTAGCTTGGCAGGAGTTTTATTCAGTTCGGGTGACCCCTCCTCTCATTAGCCGACGTGTTTATATGTTTATTTTTAATATTACACAATTTCGAACTGACCCCCCCCACGACCTATAATCATCTTGAACCAGCTATCTATGGAAAATGCATGGGCCTTTGCTCACATTCCTGGTTTGCACACTTACCACAGCAGGCAGTCTGGAATGGCTGTTGGTGGATGCTGGGGCCGGTGCTATCAGACATGCTGCCGGGTTCTGTGGCAATTATGAGAGTGCTCCAAAAGGTAAGAATGCCCCCCAGACAAGTTGCAACCTGGCCTTGCAGTCTTTTATACTCTAAAGCTGGGTTACTAGGATGTTGGTCTTCTGTCCCACACTTGCAAGGCTTTCTAAATAGGGATGCTTGCTTTGGGTGGTTTTATTCGCTCACACCACTGTGTGGCATCTGCATGGCAACCAATCTGGTGACGCCCTGAACACACTCCTGGTGGTGGTACCTATGGGTTAGTGGCAGTCACTTGTGCAGCATGTGCAATGAGGGTGTGATGAGGGATTAATGCAGACAGGGGCATCACTATTTAGCAACTCGGATCTATAGTCTGCAGCAACCCTAGGCATCTTGACTCCTGTCCGCATCTAGGGGTTGAAGATGAATGCAGTTTCTAATGTCACTAATGTCACTAGCACATAATTTAGAATAGAATATATAAAATATATATAATGACGGAATCCAGATAAACTACCAGTATGTCTTTGTTTGGGGGGGGGGGGTAGAACCTGGAAAGCAGCAAAGTAAAAAATCCTCCATTATTTTTCCTGCCCCTGTAGTACCAGTTCCTTTATACAACTTTCGTACCAATTGCCTATTTATCATCAGGATAGGGATAAAATGTCATGTCAGTTACTTTATCCCTAGCATGGTGGTTTTTAAAGGGACCGTAAAATCTACAAGGGTAATTTATTAAAAAAGGTGCAGGCGGCACTCCTCCGAGACGCTCCGCTTCAGCCAGCTGGCGCTATCAGCTGTAGCGCTCCTGGCCAGGCAGTGTTCGCAGCTCACGGCTTGTATATGCCTATGCACTAGCGCCAGACGGTTGTCAAAATTTTACAAAAAAAAAAAAGCGCTTGCAGAGATGCTAAAAAACGGGATTCCATGCACACAGCGCCTGTTGTAATCCCCATTTTTTAGGGTCAGGGAAGTTTTTTGTTTTGTTTTTTTAAATGGGAATTGCATTGGGGACACTTGAAAGACATGGCACAGCTTTCTCAGGGCCCAAATCATAAGTAAGTGCAAGAACTGCCTCCAAAAATAATCCCAAATACCCCAGGGATCCCGTGGCACATGCACCAGCCCCCAAAAATTATTTTAAAATGCCACAAGGCCACACAGTACAGGGTGAGCACCTGGTCCTATCTGGCACTGCAGGGAATACTGAATAAAGCTCCTGTGCAAGGTTATGAAAAGGTAAAAAACTGGATTAGTATACCTGGATCTGCTTCTGAATTCTGCTAACATCAGGGTGCTCATTGCTGCCGCTGTCCAGGTGCCTGAAGATGAGGATAAAACATTAACCCCTTGAATACAAAGCATTGGATTCTTTTGGAACTGTGTCTGTTATAGAAATATAACATGTCCCTGTCCAGGTACAGAGTGGTCGCTTGATAAAGAAAAAAGAAAAAACCCCGAAATGCATAGCGGACAGGGAACGGGACCTACCTTTTCCCAGATGGAAACATTTCATTTTAAGCAGGGAAGTAAAAGCAAAAGTTTTAATCTTATTTCAGTTGCATATATATATATATATATATGGGGGGGGTGCCCCTCCTTTACCTTAGGGCCCAATTCAAACTAGGGGCCAAGCCACCACACATAGGTTAGAGAGGGAGACAGACTCTATAGAGCTTATATTGTGTTTATCCCCCATAACATAAAATTCGATGACTGGGCCCCTAAATCTTTTGCTTCCTGTATAGTCTGGATTTTGAAGTAAGCCTGGTTGAATTTGGGCCAGAGGCTCGGTTTAAACTAAGGCCAAGCTATCACACATTAGTTATGGGGGGGGGGGCAGACATTAGAATTTTTGGGACCCATACAACAGTGGATGGCGGCCCTTCAATAACCTACTGTATTTACAAGGTGTAGAAAAAACATTTGTACGCAACCATGATAGTACTTACTGATATAGCTGAGTTAAAAAGATATCCAGGCTCTTTAGCTCATTGAATAGCTCTGAAAAAAATAATACCGTTTCATAAAAGTCAGTAGTGCTCTATTATTCTATATAAAATGGCTTTGTGAATTTTAGTGGGATGCTGCAGTCAGAGGTTCATCCATGAGATGGTTCTATTTTTCTGGTTCATGTTATCTGTATTAATCTTGTACAGTGGAATCTTGTATCTTAAAGTGGATTTAAAACCTGAGGGTCGCAATGTCTCCCACCCTGGATGATCTGGATTTAGAAAGCCGATCTGCTTAAAAACATCCAGAAATGCCTGATAATAGTGCCTGTACAATAGTAACCCCTTGTATTAATCAACCCCTTCCACAAGTTCCTCACTGTTGTTCCTTGTGGCCATTGCCATGATGGTAAACCCTATGATCTTCTTCCGGGTACAGAGAGATGAAGAGCGAGCCTTTGTAAATACATGAACTGCAAGAGGACTGGCTGAGGAAATGAGATTGGATGCAGTCCTACAAGGATGTTAACTGTGCTGGAGAGGACTAATACATGTCTATGTTGTGGTTGCCAAAGTCCACTGAGGCACTTTCTGTAATAATCTGTACAATATGTTATGAAATAATGAAAGAATTAGGTTCTCAGTTGCATCATCTTTAAAGTGATCCTATACCCAGAAAGGACGTTTATTTGGCCCCCTTTATCGTCAGCACAGTGCCCAAAAGCAGCCTGTGTTTCTTCTTGTTACGAAAACCTTTGCCAAATTTTCATAACCACACAAACCAGATGCAGTCGGCCAGAATGCTCCTTGACCAAGCAGCCCCGCCCCCTGGTGCTTTCCAGCCATGATACATTCAGTTATAGTACACACAGCTCAGCATTGGGCGTCAGCCTTATCGGTCATAATAACTGCAATAAATCTAAAAGCACTTTAACCTAACTGCCATTATGTGACAGTTTACATTGGAACTAAATGAATTAGTTATAGCTGCCATTAGGACATCATACTGCTTCCTGGCAGTGTTTTTATGAATATTCAGCAAAAGCTTTGGTAAAAAAAGAAACACAGGCTGTTTTGGGGCACTGGGCTGTGGATAGAATGTATTTCTAGGTATAGGATCACTTTAAGAACTACCACCAATTTTGTAGTCCAATTTTAAACCTATTGTGCCTGATCAATGGGGCCCAATAAAATATATTAGGTACTTACCGTTTTTCTCAGACCAGATATTGAGCTCTTTGGCCAGCTCAGGTACAACGAGAAATGTCCTCCATCCCTGTCTTTTCTTTGACTTGAGAATGTCCCCAAATATGTGGTCTCCTACATAGAGAATCTCCTTTCCCTTTACTCCAAGGAGGTCACACACAATGTCCGAGGAGCCTAAGAAACAGACATTGGTAAGTCATAATCTATTTCCTACAACATTTAGTAAATTGTATTTGTGATCTCACTTTATGCAGTTATGCTGTATAAAGACATGGGATAACAGACTGAAGAAAACACTTTACAGAATAGAAAACTGGTAACTTATAACCTTTTTTGTTTTGTGTGCCCTATATTTCATTTGATATCTAAAGGAATACTGAATGGGCAACAAAATGACTATACCCCATTTTCTGTTTTGGTGGGCTTAGTGTTAAATATTTCCAAATAAATAAATGAGAAGTTTATATCACTTGAGCAGATTTTAATGGCATATACCTAACCCTCTGTTTTACAGGGACCTAAACTTGAAACACACGTGCAATCACAGTTTGAGTCCTCCCTTCATTTACACTCCTCTGAGTTGGAAAACCTGCTGAGGACTGGGCCACTGGGCCGTATATATGTTTCACAGGGACCCATAACAAAATTCATAGTGGGCCCCATAAAAGAGCAGATACAATGTATTTACTGAAGCTGCAGACTGCTGTGGGGCTACCTTGGCGGCGGTGGGCCCAGTGTTGTCCATTTATCGTCTGGGGTGCAGCGGTACAGATACAGCAGCGTGAAAAGCAATGAAACTCACAATGGGAGTTTTTAAACTAGTGCTGCTGCTGTTTAATGTAACTAGCAGGACAGTGCCCCTGCTGTTACATTGTAAAAAAAAAGCTGGGCAGATATCTGCTATGTTACATTGTAACAGCCATACATGTGGATAATGGTTCAATTGTAAAAATAAGTGCACCCGGATGTGATACATTATATAGCAGGCCCAAGCCAATGTGAATGGCTTACAGATCTCTGCGATGTGTGAGCCATCTACTAATTGCAGTGCAGTGACGGATAGAAAACTCACATACTGCAGAAAGCTGATCATTCTGAAGAATGCCACATCTCTTTGCAGCGTTGGTGTGCTGTCTGCATGAGTCATAGTTTTCACAGGATGGAACAAAGATGATATCACCTTGTGTCCTCCAGCTACAAGAATACTGCGATGCCACCCCAGACATAATAAGGACCGCCTCAGTCAGCTCACAGATGCTTGCACGGGGCTCCATAGAATCTGCCTCCCCTGTCTCTATGGTACACCCATGTCATTGGATGAATGAGTAGGATATATGGCCAGTTGCAGGTATAGACTTTGGTGCCCATATAAGGAAGCCTACTTAAAATGTAGCTCTAGAATACCCGATTGAGAGGAGATTTTTGGTAAGGATATCAGAGAAGTACAGATGACTTATCCAATTAAAGTTTATCAATATAAAGGTTACAATTATACACCTGTTAATTTGTGTAGGATGGGAATACTTAGCAAAATGCATGTGTAGCGGCCTAAATGCATATTTATACCATAGAGGGGCGGACTGGCCATAGGGCATACCGGGCAAATTCTTTTTTTTCTAAGGGGTTAGGGTTACCCTGGGTTGGGATGCCCCAGGGAGGTGGACCACTATCCCAATTGTGAAAATCCCAGGATTTGGTCCACTTTTGGGCAAATGAAGACAAAAAAAATATATTTGTAAACTTGTATAGGATCAAAATGGGGGGAGAATAATAATGGGATTATTTGGAAGGATTCTCTACTGCACTGTTTGTTATGTGGTGATTTGGGGGGATTTTCTGCTGGATTGCTCTTTAAGGGGTGATTGGCGGGATTCTGCACACCGCTTATTATCGGGAGGGGGTGTATTATATGGGGCCAGACACACTGCAGAAGGGCCGGTGTGACCAAAAAAGTCCTGGGCCGTTTATTAACCCCAGTCCGCCCCTGATACCATATGTACTGGGCATGTCCTGTTATAGTGGTATATTGGGGTAAGGGTCATGGTTTACTGACAAGTGTTTTGGATTTTTGAGCCCCCGGAAAACCAGAGGTGTTTTTGTTATTTATGATCAATATGTATGTGGTTGGTGTGCGTCTCAAGATCATGTTCTATTTGATTATGGGGTTAGTGCCACGTAGCTAGTGCCACGTAGCTTGAGATGAACATCATGTGAATGTCAGGTCCCAGTGCAAAAGGTGTAGTTGGCAAGTCAAAAAAAAAAAATCCAGCGCGCCTCTGATAGTGCCAAGATGGGGTGAGTGCCGGCCCAGGGTTCCTTTCAGTGCCAGATAAGACCAGGTACTCGCCCTGCACTGTGTGGCCTTATTATCTCATAGATGTCAATGGGCTGGGTTGGTTAAATTTTTTTTGGGCTAATCTTCAATTTTTTTGGGGGGGGGGGGCTGGTGCATGTGTCATGGAATCCCTTGGCTGTTTGGAAAACAGTGCAATTCCATTTTTTTTATTTTATTGTGCTACCATCACCCCAAAATGAACAAAAAAAACAGGGATTGCAACAGGAGCTGGATGCCCAGAATCCACTTTTCACAGCGTCTGTACTTTGGTTTAACCGTGCCTAGACAGCTGTAGAGGTTGCTAGCACATAGGCACATACAAGCCCTAGCACCCAAACACCAGCCAGGAGCAAGCGGGGAACAGCGCCGGCTCTGCAGCCCAAGCATCTCAAGTCCCGCCCGCACATTTTAGTAATAAATAAGGCTGTATGTTTAAGGCACATAAAAGGGGCAACATTACACTGGAAGGTGGCAAATCCCCCTGAGGTCTCTTGTGGTAGATGACATGTTAGCGAAATACAAGTTAGTATGTATTTCCAGACCCTGTCCTGGGAAGTTTGGCTAACCCAGATGTATAAATATGATATGTATGTACATGTTTTGTGTATTTTTAAAATGCATAATTAAAAAGCTTTTTTCTTTAAAAAAAGGAGCATGGCCATACAGAACTGCAGATCTTCCAATACACTAAATAGCAAACTACTTTATATAACCATTTATGTTAATAAGTAATCTTAAGGAAATATATTTATGTGTGAAATATTTGGTTTGGTGTAAGGTAATTGTAACTTCAAAAATTGTTACAGTACTGCAGATTGGGTACACCATTAATTGTAAGCAAAAGTCAAATGTGAGATGCCACAGCTGATGAACATGTACAGTATGTTAAGGACTATCTATAGTTTTACTAAAAAAACAACCTATACCCATCATACACCCAGTCGGTGGCTCCATTAGTGAGCCGACAGCAGATGAAATCCTGGCTGTCATTAGCAGCTATGCAGTTCCCCGTCTTTTCCAGACTGGCAATGCTGAGGTAAGTGCACTGTCTTCCTTCCCCCAATCACTCGTTCTTTCATGAATGAGGGAAGGAGAGCTACCAGCTACCAGGGCAGAACGTTGCTGCTGAAATCATTTGCTAACTGAAAGACAGGGACAGCAATGTGACCACATTTGGAGGTGGTCTTGGAGAAATAGAAAGGAAATGAGGGAAGATTTGGAGACCTGCTACAGCATCTAGACCAGTAGGCCTCAAACTTCCGAGACAGGCCAGGTTTTGCAGCTCTCTATGCTGATGCACAGATGTAATAATTAGGGCTATAGCTCTGTCTGAGCACCATTTCACCTGTGGAGTAACGTGGAGAGCTGCAAAACCTGGCATGTCTCGGCCCTTGAGGAGGAAGTTTGAGGACTACTGATCTAGAGCATCCTGCAGGAACCAGAGAATATATACATGGGATAGGCTTCAGGTGAGCTCATTGCTGCCCTATTTTTGCCATTGCCTGGACTGTCCCTTTAACAATAACAATCGATGAAGAAACAAGACACTTACCTCCAGAGTACACAGCACAGTGTTGATGGGGGCCTGTGTAGGTTCCGATCCTCAGTTTTCCATTATCCTAAAATTTAAAATGATGTGGCAACTGATTAGGCCAATTAATTTGTACATGGCATTGTTCTGTTTTATTAGACCCTGATTTCTTACTTAGTGTGAGAGTTGGACAAGGGCACATATAATTATAAATTTATTGTTATCATTAGTCCAAATAATCCCTTAAAGTGGACCAAAACCTACCAGTGATGCAAAACCAAGCCAGGCTTACCCTTATATATTGTAAGGCTGTTTTTGGAGTTCATTTCCCGGGCTCCTATGGCATCAGAATGCAGCCCGGGGGAGTGCATTTCATACATAATAAGAGAGGACCCAGTGCAGCAAGACCATGTTCAAATCCCTGATGCTAGTTAATAATCTGGCAATAGCTGGTCCTGCCACTCAAATCAGATCTGGGACCTTTGGAACAATTGTCCAAACTATTGCTGGGAAAGAAGAGCGTACAAGATGGTAAAATCATCCAAAATACACTGTGGGGTAAAGGGATGAAAAATGCACTACACATGTAAGGGTGGAAGAGTGGAATATTAATTAAAAAAAGACGTTGGTTTTGGTCTGCATTAAAATGCACCTCTTTTACCCCCCTGCTTACCCAGCCTACCACCTAAATCGTTTACTGTAAACTTTAAATCCGGATCATGTTATTGGTGTTCTGCATTTAAAGTATCATATTTCTTGCTCCAAAACTGGAGGGAATATGTCTGTGCATCTTATGTAGAGCTGGTAAAAGAAAAGTCCATTCACCTAATGTATGAAAGCAGGGCTGCAGGAGGACAATACGATGCAGAAATAACAGCGGGGCAGGAGCGCCAGCAAAGTGAGTGGACTCCAGTCTAAATGTAGCCCCCCGCCCTGCCACCCTCGGAACCAGGGATTCTGCACACTGCCTGTTGTGGGGTCATTGGAGGGTTTCTTCACACTACCTATCATAGTGTTTTTTTTTTTGGAGGGGCAAACTGCACACTGCCTGTTATTAGGTTCTGTGGGGGGGGGGGGGGTATTTTAGCACAGCATCTGGTTCGGAGTGTTTTTTTTTCTTTTATCCTCCTCTAAACTTTAGGTGCATCTTATGGCGCATCTTATAGTGCAAAATATACCCTTGCAGGGTTACCAAGAATGACACCACTTTGGATTTAACTTTTTAAAAGACTATAGACCTGAAATGCAATTCCATTCAATAAATCATACATGTCAGAGGCACACCACTCTGTCCCCCCTTAGGCTATACACAACATTAGTCCCCCTCTTTACTTTCCAGCAGAACTGGAGCATCAGACACATAGCAAGCACCCAGTGACCCATAACATGCAAAGTACTATTGCAGCCAGGGCCGGATTATGGGGGAGGGGGGCACAAGGGGCGCATGTCCCGGGGCCTCCACCACTTGCCCTGCAAAGGGGGCCTCCACCAACGTTTGGGTTGTGGTCTGGTCTAGGAGGCTTTTCAGTCTTTGGTCTGATGGGTTGCAGGGCCAGCAACAAAGCTATCAGCAGCAGTGGGGGCCCCCCGTGCCTGGGCAAGCCAACCTGCAGCCAAAGCCACCACAGGGCAGGACGGAGAGTCTAGAGCAGCAAAGCCGCCGTCAACAACGCTACAGTGATGGGTGCGTGCAGAGATGTCACTGCACATAAGCCACCAAGCACAGCCGCAGGCAGCTCAATGCAGGGAACTGTTTTCTGCTGGACCAGCTGGGCGACTACATTACCCCTGGCAAAGCAGGAGTTCCCAAGCAGCAGGCACCCGCACAAGGGACTCAATCTGATGTTCCAGTAAGTAGACGGGTGCCAGACAACCACCAATCAGTTACTTGGCTGGACAATTATTTTAAAGGAAAAAAATACTGTGTCTTGGGCCTCCACCAGCTTTTGTGCCCAGGGGCCTCCACCACACTTAATCCGGCCCTGAGTGCAGCCAAGACATTTACTATCCACAGGTATAAGGAAAATATAGTTTAATATATATATATATATATATATATTATATAGAGTTATATATTAGAGATATATTATATATATTAGAGATATATTATAAATATAATAGAGTCTTACTATAGCTGAAGGGTGGGGGGGGGGGGGTACACTGCCTTCTTTAAGGTTTAATTTTGAATTCAATTTAGAGGCAGCCTCAACCGAATTTTGAAAAAATGTGTCAGATAAAATTAAAATAGCAAAATTTGATTCTAATTGTTATCGAATCTAAGCAGCAACAGCACTTGACACGCTTTGTGCTAGGCGATAATGAAACTGGTTTGGCGTAGAGAAGTGAATCTATTCAGTTCTGGAAGAGAAACATTTTACTGGTTAGGATGTTATCACCCACTCATGTAATAAATCCATGCGCTTGCCGCTAATGATCTTTAAGGGCTGAAACTTTTTAACATTGTCCACCCAGGATCATGAGATAAGCAGCAGCTTCCAGCATTACTACTGTCTTGTATCTGACAAAACTGCACCTGGATGCACAAGGCAACTTGTTTCTATCATCCCTTGTGTTCACCCAGGATCATGGCCAACCCCAATACTTACTGTGTTGACTTGGCGTAGAACTGTCCCTTCCGCAAAGAACAGTGGCTTCCTGGTGTCCACCACAATCAGATCAAAATAAGAGCGCCATGTCTTCTTATTAGGGTCATACTACACAGAGACATTGGAAAAAGAAAGAAACATTATAGTACCCAGCACTCCTCAGCAGTTTTTAAATTCCAAGAAAATACTTGCTTGGAATAAACGGACAGGCTGATTTATTGCTAACGCCAGGTACCGGCAGATGAGCGCCTGTACAGCAGCGCTAAGAGCGACCGCTAGTGGTCACTGTGAACGGCCGTGAGTCGCTATTACAGAGCGCCTCAGTGGCTGTAGTGACATGGCCGGCATTGATGTATCGCTATATGAAAGCAAACGGTAGTGACTGGTCAGTGTGAGCGACTCAAACCATATTCATCAAAAAAACAGCCTCGCACAGCGCCAGCGCTCAAAGTTGTGTCGCTGTAGCCCAGAGCGCCAGAAACTGTGATTAAAGTCCGTTTTTGAACACATATCCACCAGTAACAAAGCAAAAACATATGACATTGTTATTATATTACATTGTGACATTAACACTTTAATACCAGACCTGTAATGACAATTCTGCATAAAAATATAAAAAATGTAAAAAGTTTTCAAAAATGTATTTAAATAGGTCAGGAGAGGTGATGCAATGATTTTATACAAAACAAAAAAAATTCTTAAAAGAAAACCCTGTGTAAACATAAGAAAAGTGACGTGACGTCCATTGAAATGTATGGGAGAGCGACAGGTAATACCAGGCGCACTGAAAGCCAGAGCACCACAGGGATCCCCAAAGCCATCTGTGATGATGAATCAGTCGCTACGTGTCGCCTTCATAAATGTGGTATTGCTTACAGTGCCCAGCGTTCACCTGCCGCTACCTGACGCTTATAAGGCACTACCTGTCACTATCCCTTGATGAATAAAGCCCATAGCTATGTATAGTATATTCACAGACTAAATAGTAAAAACCAAATGCAGGTCTGATAAGTCTGTCTGTCTGTGTCCCCAGCCTCCTGTATGTCTTTGGTTATGCCTCCATCTGACTGCAACCCACTCAGCAACCTAATTTATCTATACTGGGGTCCGAATGCGGACCTCGACACCAGATTTATGGCCCCCTGTCTTGACAGGCCTGCTTCTGTGTTGCCATGCTCAGCGCTGCCACCTTTACTTGATCGTCGATGTAGTGCTTAGTGTCCCTACCAGTGTCATGACTCTGCTCCCTGGCACCTAGCAATACAATATGAAGTACTGCACGGGCGGGAAGTGGCATTGCAAGGTGCACACAAACTTTGTTTCTCTGTCTGTTTGCCCCATCTATTCCTATCCTTTCCAGCTCTGCCCCATCCATTCCTGTCCCTCCCAGCTCTGCCCCATCCATCCATCCCTGTCCCTCCCAGCTCTACCCCATCCATTCCTGTCCCTTCCAGCTCTGCCCCATCCATCCCTGTCCCTCCCAGCTCTGCTCCATCCATTCCTGTCCCTCCCAGCTCTGCCCCATCCATTCCTGTCCTTCCCAGCTCTGCTCCATCCATTCATGTCCTTCCCAGCTCTGCCCCATCCATTCCTGTCCTTCCCAGCTCTGCCCCATCCATTCCTGTCCCTCCCAGCTCTGCCCCATCCATTCCTGTCCCTCCCAGCTCCGCCCCATCCATTCCTGTCCCTCCCAGCTCCGCCCCATCCATTCCTGTCCCTCCCAGCTCCGCCCCATCCATTCCTGTCCCTCCCAGCTCCGCCCCATCCATTCCTGTCCCTCCCAGCTCCGCCCCATCCACCCTGTCCCTCCCAGCTCTGCCCCATCCATTCCTGTCCCTCCCAGCTCCGCCCCATCCATTCCTGTCCCTCCCAGCTCCGCCCCATCCATTCCTGTCCCTCCCAGCTGCGCCCCATCCATTCCTGTCCCTCCCAGCTCTGCCCCATCCATCCCTGTCCCTCCCAGCTCTGCCCCATCCATTCCTGTCCCTCCCAGCTCTGCCCCATCCATTCCTGTCCCTCCCAGCTCTGCCCCATCCATTCCTGTCCCTCCCAGCTCTGCCCCATCCATTCCTGTCCCTCCCAGCTCTGCTCCATCCATTCCTGTCCTTCCCAGCTCTGCCCTATCCATTCCTGTCCCTCCCAGCTCTGCCCCATTCATTCCTGTCCCTCCCAGCTCTGCTCCATCCATCCATGTCCCTCCCAGCTCTGCCCCATCCATTCCTGTCCTTCCCAGCTCTGCCCCATCCATTCCTGTCCTTCCCAGCTCTACCCCATCCATTCCTGTCCCTCCCAGCTCTGCCCCATCCATTCCTGTCCCTCCCAGCTCTGCCCCATCCATTCCTGTCCCTCCCAGCTGCGCCCCATCCATTCCTGTTCCTCCCAGCTCCGCCCCATCCATTCCTGTCCCTCCCAGCTCCGTCCCATCCATTCCTGTCCCTCCCAGCTCCGCCCCATCCATTCCTGTCCTTCCCAGCTCTGCCCCATCCATTCCTGTCCTTCCCAGCTCTGCCCCATCCATTCCTGTCCCTCCCAGCTCTGCCCCATCCATTTCTGTCCCTCCCAGCTCTGCCCCATCCATTCCTGTCCCTCCCAGCTCTGCTCCATCCATTCCTGTCCCTCCCAGCTCCGCCCCATCCATTCCTGTCCCTCCCAGCTCCGCCCCATCCATTCCTGTCCTTCCCAGCTCTGCCCTATCCATTCCTGTCCCTCCCAGCTCTGCCCCATTCATTCCTGTCCCTCCCAGCTCTGCCCTATCCATTCATGTCCCTCCCAGCTCTGCCCCATCCATTCCTGTCCTTCCCAGCTCTGCCCCATCCATTCCTGTCCCTCCCAGCTCTGCCCCATCCATTCCTGTCCCTCCCAGCTCTGCCCTATCCATTCATGTCCCTCCCAGCTCTGCCCCATCCATTTCTGTCCTTCCCAGCTCTGCCCCATCCATTCCTGTCCTTCCCAGCTCTGCCCCATCCATTCCTGTCCCTCCCAGCTCTGCCCCATCCATTCCTGTCCCTCCCAGCTCTGCCCCATCCATTCCTGTCCCTCCCAGCTGCGCCCCATCCATTCCTGTCCCTCCCAGCTCCGCCCCATCCATTCCTGTCCCTCCCAGCTCCGCCCCATCCATTCCTGTCCCTCCCAGCTCCGCCCCATCCATTCCTGTCCCTCCCAGCTCCGCCCCATCCATTCCTGTCCCTCCCAGCTCCGCCCCATCCATTCCTGTCCCTCCCAGCTCCGCCCCATCCATTCCTGTCCCTCCCAGCTCCGCCCCATCCTTTCCTGTCCCTCCCAGCTCCGCCCCATCCATTCCTGTCCCTCCCCGCTCTGCCCCATCCATTCCTGTCCCTCCCAGCTCTGCCCCATCCATTCCTGTCCCTCCCAGCTCTGCCCCATCCATTCCTGTCCCTCCCAGCTCTGCCCCATCCATTCCTGTCCCTCCCAGCTCTGCCCCATCCATTCCTGTCCCTCCCAGCTCTGCCCCATCCATTCCTGTCCCTCCCAGCTCTGCCCCATCCATCCCTGTCCGCTCAACTCTTACCCATCCATCCAGCTCTGCCCCATCCAGCCCAGCCATTTTTAGTTTTGCCTGTGGAATCTATAGCCCACCCTCCACCCCCAGTGCGCTGATTTCTTACTACCCACCCCCCGTGGCAGCTCTCCGCCGGATCTTAACCTCTCACCAGATGCCTGTATATGGATCTTTACAAGAAGTGGTTGAGTACCCCTGATCTATACCATGACAACCCCCCTCCCCTGAAGCCTGATTAATCTGTAAAACAATGTATAACAACCTGAGCCATAGTCCTCTGTATCTACACTACAACCTATTCCATTGCTCGATTTATCTGTGCCATTACCTGGTCTTTTGTCTGATTCATCTCCACCACAATCCGATCTATTACCTGATTCATCTCCACCACAACCTGATCTATTACCTGATTCATCTCCACCACAACCTGATCTATTGCCCGATTCATCTGCACCACAACCTGATCTATTACCTGATTTATCTCCACCACAACCTCATCTATTGCCCGATTCATCTGCACCACAACCTGATTTATTGCCTGATTCATCTCCACCACAACCTGATCTATTGCCTGATTCATCTCCACCACAACCTGATCTATTGCCTGATTCATCTGCACCACAACCTGATCTATTACCTGATTCATCTCCACCACAACCTGATCTATTGCCTGATTCATCTGCACCACAACCTGATCTATTACCAGATTCATCTCCACCACAACCTCATCTATTGCCCGATTCATCTGCACCACAACCTGATTTATTGCCTGATTCATCTGCACCACAACCTGATCTATTACCTGATTCATCTCCACCACAACCTCATCTATTGCCCGATTCATCTGCACCACAACCTGATTTATTGCCTGATTCATCTCCACCACAACCTGATCTATTACCTGATTCATCTCCACTACAACCTGATCTATTGCCTGATTCATCTGCACCACAACCTGATCTATTACCTGATTAATCTCCACTACAACCTGATCTATTGCCTGATTCATCTCCACCACAACCTGATCTATTGCCTGATTCATCTCCACCACAACCTGATCTATTGCCTGATTCATCTCCACCACAACCTGATGTATTGTCTGATTCATTTCCACCACAACCTGATGTATTGTCTGATTCATTTCCACCACAACCTGATGTATTGTCTGATTCATTTCCACCACAACCTGATGTATTGTCTGATTCATCTCCACCACAACCTGATCTATTGCCTGATTCATCTCCACCACAACCTGATCTATTGCCCGATTCATCTCCACCACAACCTGATCTATTGCCTGATTCATCTCCACCACAACCTGATGTATTGTCTGATTCATTTCCACCACAACCTGATGTATTGTCTGATTCATTTCCACCACAACCTGATCTATTGCCTGATTCATCTCCACCACAACCTGATCTATTGCCCGATTCATCTCCACCACAACCTGATCTATTGCCCGATTCATCTCCACCACAACCTGATCTATTGCCCGATTCATCTCCACCACAACCTGATCTATTGCCCGATTCATCTCCACCACAACCTGATCTATTGCCCGATTCATCTCCACCACAACCTGATCTATTGCCCGATTCATCTCCACCACAACCTGATCTATTGCCCGATTCATCTCCACCACAACCTGATCTATTGCCCGATTCATCTCCACCACAACCTGATCTATTGCACTACAAACCACAACCTGATCTGCGCTAAGGCTATGAAATCAAATTGTTTTCTGTGTATTAGAATGATAACACATATGTATCATACTGCCTCTGTTTATTGTTACTAGCCTGTACAGGAGACACAGCGCCACAGTGTGGTGATATTTATGTATGGGACTCTATATGTCTTTTCTAATTACCAATACAATGTAATTTTTTTGCATAAGAAAACTTGTGGCGTATTAGTTGTCTAACATATATTAGTGTGCGTATTGGGGTCATAGGCATGATGCCTAGAAACAGATTGAACCCCATCTTTTATCTTGTAGACAATGTTCCATGTTTAGGAGTGCAATTTGCCTACTAATTTATTTATGGTACTTTTTATAAATGGTTATAAATCAACCCCATTATAATTATGTGGGCTTTTCTACCAACAGAATGAGCAGAATCTTAATCTGGTAAACAGAAGGTTGGTATTTTATGATTAACGATGGTGGATATTTACCTATGATAACAGCTCTATTAATAAGGAATTATCTATATCCCCATAAAATGTGGCAGCTCCTTGTTGCTGATGTCACTTTGACCCCAAGGACATTGGTAGTAAACAACATATCTCTCAACGCTGAAAGCTAACACGGGAATTAAAGGGGGGTTTATATACAATCCTATAGAACAGCTGAGCTTCTCCATTTACAACTGAAATGCGCTAAAATGCCAATCATCCAAAACTTTCATCCCCACGCCAAGTGCCACGCGATGGCCAAAAGTAGCGCGAACATCAAATGAATTATCCTAAACACCGGCAGTTGTCATCTTCAGATTTCTATTTGAGATTAAATAAAACAATAAAGGAGTAACCAATAAAACTAATGCTGTACTGATTGCAAGTGTTAGGGGCTTTCATGTGGATTAGCAGGATATCAGCCTAACCCGGCATAGCTGTGTGGAATAATCTAGATTTTATTACATTGTCCAGCGTTCATCACAGGCCCCTAACCAGGGTACAGCACAGACACCCAGTGTCCTAGCACAATGGATTATATCATTAGAGAGCCACTGAAAAACATTTAATTAACTTAATTAATCAAATAGATGGACAGAGCTTCATTCAACACCACATGATGAGATCTGTATTCCTTTACAGGGCAAATGTGCCTTTTTATTATATAATGTTTAGCCTGAGTGTTTAAAGTGGACCAAAACCCAGTGTGATTGGCCCGAAAATCTATAAGATTCCAGGGCCAATCAATTCCCTTCCCCCAGGGCATCCAAAATCGGGATGCCCCATTGTGTGAAACCCCCCCCCAGGTCGCCCAATACACTTACTTTGTTTCCTGGTCCAATGGCGCATGCACGAGCTGCAGCCGCGTCCCCGCTATCCCTCTAGCAGGGGTGTGCCTGCGGCAAGCATTTATGAATGGCCAGCGCAGGCACGCTCCCTGTTAGAGGGTAGCGGGGAATGCGGCAGCGCCAGCACACTCGGAGCTGCTGTCCTTAGATAACGTGACATCAGCGGGTCCAAGTATGCTGATTGGACGAGCGTCCACGCATGCGCGGTAGGATCGTAAAGAGGTGAGTTGGGCATGGCGATCTGGGGAGTTTCACACTGCGGGGCACCCATGATAAAGGGGAAAGGACCAAAACCCAGGATAGTCAAAATCCTTGGTTTTGGTCCACTTTCAGAAAAGAAAGATTACATAATGCTACACCGATATAACTGGCTCCAGCACAATGCAGATTCCTATATAACAGGAGAAAGTCTTTAACCCCAACATAGTGTAATACAATGTGGTGAGGGGTCTGTGCTGGTACCACACAACAGGACCATATTGGGGTATGCACCCCACAGTAAGTTCTCTATAACCCATCCTAAAGATTGATTCCCAAGATCTGCAGATGGATCCCTGCCTGCTTGTACAGAGGGTGCGCGCCAGGGCAGTGCTCGGCATGTTTTTTTTACAATGCATAGATGTAAGACATGGCTGGCTTTTTGTGTCCAGATCTGCAGCTGCACTTAAAATCCAGGTAAACTATGTCATTTTAAATCACACAAAATGAGTATAGTTGCCATGCTACAAGTATTTGGTACACGCCGCAGATCCACTTTTAAATCGGACCTTCCCCCTGAATTAGAGCTTATATTTTATGTTTACCCCACCTTGTACATATAGATTGGCCACGTTAAAAATAATCCTACCTTCATCTACTGCATTTTATGAGCCTTTAAACATCCGGCCTGTGGAGTCTCAGGCTTCCTGCAAACAGGAAGTGTCCTATGACTGTGTCGCTCTGCATTCTGGGATTTCTGTCCTTTTCCTGACTCCGGCTCTGCTCTTTCTGTGCAAAGCACAGCTATAACATGCCCCCACTCTACTTTTGCCCCCCTCTCCTCGGTATGTGATGCTTCTGAGGCAAGATGGCGGCGCCCATATCCTAGAGTCCTGGACAGAGTTGCAGCCCAGTAGGGCAAAGAATTTTAAGTGACTAAAAGCGTAAAATATATTAATTTTAGACGACGTGACTCCTTACCATTCCAGCCATTCCCTTGCTGTTTTCATGGGCCACAGCCACATACCCATCATCCCTACAGCTGTATGCGCTCCCGCATGTAGCCATTCTAATAGGCAGATGCAGCTTCCCCTGCTGCCTAGGCCAATCCTCAATCCAAAACAATGGCTTTATATGCTGATTGGACGAGAGCCTGTGCATACAGCATCCCTGCAGCTGTATGCGCTACCGCATGTAGCCATTCTAATAGGCAGATGCAACTGCTCCTGCTGCCTAGGCCGATCCTCAATCCAAAACAACGACTGTATACGTTGACTGGATGATAGCCCCGTGCATGTGCCTTGGGAATGGTGGAAAAGTGAGTTGAGTGGTTAATGGGGGGCGGGGTTAACACAACAGGGACATCCCAAAACTGTATGCCCAAGGTCAAAGCGCCAAGACTACGCTACATCTAAAAACACTGCACCGAGCGATAGGTAACGCCAGTTAAGTGCATCCAGCACTTGGCCCCGAAGCCCGTATTCATGAAAAAACTACACACAAGCTGCGCCGCCGCTCTAAAGATGGGCGTTCTAGAATAGAGCGCCAGAAGCGATGTCATAAAAGTCTGTTTCTCAACACATATACACCAGCACCAGAGTGAAAACATATGGAATGACATTGTTTTAACATTGTGACAATGACACTGCAATGGCCGACCTGCACATACAATTCTGCATAATAATAAAAAAAAAACAATAAAAGTGTTTGGTTGCTGGGCAGGAGAGGACACACAATGATTTGAGCCAAAAACGTTAAAGTTTACTTTAGCAACTTGCTATTTAAACACTGGCAAATGAAACACCATTGAAATGTATGGCAGAGCGCTACTGAGCGACATGTACTACATGGTGCTGCTGAACCTAGAGCGCCGGCGCTATACACTGAGCCACCGCTAGTAATACATGTGACACTACATGGCGCTGTTAGAGGAGCTCACCAGATTCGCTTTCTTAAATGTGGTTTCATACAGCGCCCAGCGTTCACCCGACGCTACTTGCTGCTACGTGGTACTACCTGGCGATATCGTTTCTTAAATAACCCCCTAAATTTAAAGGGACATTCTAGGAAAAAATTGTATTTAGCCTGCTTTCTTCTCTTCCCAAGCTGGCTGTGTGGGGCTGCACCTTTCATTCAGCCTGCTTTATATTGGTATGTCATAGCTACGAAGTTCTGAGTTATACCAGCCAGTGGAATGTGAAGTATGTACACGCACAAACATTATTATATCTATTTTCAGCATATTGTTTCCCAGTTGCCATAGAAGTGTGACCATGTCGTCACCCTACAATGAACGCGTGACAAATCCCAATGTTATGATAAATGTTAATGGGAAAAGCTCGGATTTACAGGGATTTTCTGCTCGTCTCTGAACTGCGTGCCCAGCTCCTAAAAATAATCAGGTGCCTAATTATATATCTGTTGTTTCATTGTTTTAATATGGATGCCACAGGTCGTTTAGCTAAAAAAAGGACATGAAAATAAACTTTTTTAATATGTTGGTTTGTAGCGGTGATTTCAAGTCTTTTCAAAAACACAAAGATGGACATAGACAATTACATGAGAAATAGAAACTAAGGACTTGAGTAACAAATCAAAATTGGCAGATAAAAATTCCACGGACCTGACTGGTATCCAGGACAGCCTGAACTTTGTCAACCTTGGCAGCCACTTTTCAGTCATACTGTATGACATTTTTTTAAAATGAACTAGCTCTAAAAGAGCTGTACTGGGCTGCAGGCAGAGGAATGAAAAGATATCACAGTTTTTTTAACCAGTCATAACTAGAGATGAGCAAATCGAATCTGACTAATCTGAATTCATTACGAATTTCAGGAAAAATTTGATTCTAAACTAATCTGAATATCGCCGCGATTCGATTGCTCGAATTTCTTCCTTAAACTCCATTTACTGCAGTCCAGGTGATCTGAAATGGTGGATCCACATGTCAGGACATGTCCCATGGGGCAAAGAATCCTGGGTAGGCATCACATGCTGCTTATCAGCAGCCAAGCTCCCCGATGATGTTACAGCCCTATATAAGCGGCAGCCATCTTGCGAGGGCTCATTTCGGCGGTGTATTGTGGCGAGAACGGATGACAGAGAGAGACAGTTTACAGTGTGTTTGCATTAGCTTTCATGCCCAGATCTTTCAAGCCTATTTTGTATTAATACAGGTCACACACCTGCCTATTTAGCTTTTCCTTTTGTAACAAAACCACTTTTTAAAAGTTCTGTAGTGTTTTTAAATCACTTTCACCGGGGGCATCCCATAGCAGCCCTTGATGTGACAGCGTGCTAGCAAAGAGAACCTGCCAATTTAGCTTTTCCTTCTCGAACAAAACCCATGTGTTAAAAGTTCTGTAGTGCTTTTAAATCACTTTCACTGGGGCATCCCATAGCAGCCCATGATGTGACAGTGTATTTGCCTTTATCTTTTGCTAGAGCGCCTGCCTATATCGCTCTTATTTTTCAAACAAAACCACGTTTTAAAAGCTGCCTGTAGCAGCGCCGACATCTGGAGCTGTAACTATGGTCAGGGACAATACACGTCTTTTACAGCTCACTGGGTGAATGTGGTTCCTGCACAGCCACAACAGCAACTTGGACAGGTCGCGCTGCTTCGGCCTCCACGCTCCCAGGCCGCTGTGCCTGTGACAGTGTGCGACTCCGCCTCCTCATCCTCCGCCGTCTCCTCAGCCTCCGCAGTCTCCTCAGCCTCCACTGTTCGGTCAAGTCTCGGTGCCCCTCCAGCCTACCACGTGTGCAGGGCACGGCGGTGTCACGCTGTGCTTCACATGGTTTGCCTTGGCGAACGAAGTCACACAGGGGAGGAGCTGCTAAAACTGGAAATGGGAACCATGGTGACTGACAATGGGAAGAACATCTTGTCTGCACTGCGACAAGGAAGCCTGAGCCATGCGCCCTGTATGACACACGTGTTCAACCTAGTTGTCAAGCGTTTTCTGAAGTTTTCCCCCCATCTGCAAGACATCCTAACAACGGGAAGGAAACTTTGCATGCACTTCAGCCACTCCTACACCGCCAAGCACACCCTTCTTGAGCTACAGCATCAGAACAGTATCCCCCAACATAGTCTGATTTGGGATGTTTCCACCCGTTGGAATTCCACCCTCCATATGTTGGATCGACTATACAAACAGAGAAAAGCCATCAATGATTTCTTGATGATCCAAGCAGATAGGGGGACTCCCCTGTGTAACTTTAATGTAAACCAGTGGCAGCTCATACGTGAATCCTGCCGTTTACTCAGGCCCTTTGAGGAAGCCACTTTATTTGTCAGTCGCCAGAATTACGGGATGAACGATGTGATTCCACTGCTTCATGTACTACAACACATGTTGAAAACCATGGCTGGTCAGGGCACTGGAGACATGGCGCCTACATTTCAAGGCCACATGAACCCCGTGAGCTGAACTGGAGGAGGAGGAGGAGGGGCACATTGAATCACAGTTTAGTTTTGGCGAAATGGGCGGTTTATCTAGTCATCTGACAGGAGAGGAGGAGCAGCCAGAGGAGCTAGAAGGTTTTGAGGAAGGCGAGACAGATGACCCAGACACACCGTGGCATTTTGCAGTGGAGATGGAGACAGGAAGTCCCTCCGAGTCACTTGCACGAATGGCACGATGCATGCTCAAGTGCTTGCGTAGTGACCGCAGAATTGTCTCCATTTGTCAGCGGGATGACTTCTGGCTCTCCACCTTATTGGACCCTCCCTACGGCACAAAATGGGGGGCATTTTTTACACCCATTGAGGGAGGACAAACTGACCTACTACAGCGACATTCTACATAGTCAGTTGGCCGATGCCTATCTGCGCCAACGTCCATACTCTTGCAGTTCTGACTTGGGGGGCCCTCTGTGCTCACCTTTCACTCTCATCGCTGCTGGGGGGGGGTGGAAGGAGCAGTACCAGCTCCACCAGCAGCAGCCTGAGTCTACAGTTGCTAACGAGGAGCTTTCTTCACCAGCATAGTGAGGCTACTCATGAGTAGCAGGAAGACCTGGAGCAGGACCTGAACCAGCAGGTCGTGTCATACCTTGACATGACCATGCCAACGCACCTTGAGGATCCGTTGGACTTCTGGGCAGCCAAACATGATTTGCGGCAGGGGCCATAGTAACGCCAAGGAGAACTCGTCTGTCCACGAAAAATGTGGAGAGACTCACCTTTATGAAGATGAATCGGGCATGGATCAGCCAGGATTTCCACCCACCAATGGCTGATGCATAGTAGTAGATTGATCATGGTGCAACACCAACACTTCACAAATAGTGCAAAACAGATTTACGTCGCTGCTTTACGGTTACAGACATTCCTCTGCATCAGACCACAAGTAATTATTGAGGAAATGCATATGTGCCTAAAATGTTTATATGTTCTCCTCATGCTGATGCCAATTCCAAGGTGTGTCTTTCAGGCAATATATGGGCTCCCCATGTTGCTGGCAACTCCAGGATATGTCTTTTAGGCAATATATGGGCTCCTCATGCTGCTGCCAACTCCAGTATTTCTTTCAGGCAATATATGGGCTCCTCATACTTCTGCCAACTCCAGGATGTGTTTTTCAGGCAATATATGGGCTCCTTATGCTGCTGCAAACTCCATTGTGTCTTTCAGGCAATATATGGGCTCCTCATGCTGATGCCAACTCCAGGGTGTGTCTTTCAGGCAATATATGAGATCCTTATGCTGCTGCCAACTTCAGTGTGTCTTTCGGGCAATATATGGGCTCCTCATGCTGCTGCCACTTCCAGGGTGTCTTTCAGGCAATATATGAGATCCTCATGCTGCTGCCAACTCCAGGGTGTGTATTTCAGGCAATATATGGGCTCCTTATGCTGCTGCCAACTCCAGGGTGTCTTTCAGGCAATATATGAGCTCCTCATGCTGCTGTGAACTCCAGTGCGTCTTTCAGGAAATATATGGGCTCCTCATGCTGCTGCCAACTCCAGGGTGTGTTTTTCAGGCAACATATGGGCTCCTTATGCTGCTGTCAACTCCAGTATGTCTTTCAGGCAATACATGGGCTCCTTATGCTGCTGCCAACTCCAGTGTGCCTTTCGGGCAATATATGGGCTCCTCATGCTGCTGCCAACTCCAGTGTGTCTTTCAGGCAATATATGAGCTCCTCATGCTGCTGCCAACTTCAGGATGTGTCCTTCAGGCAATATATGGGCTCCTCATGCTGCTGCCAACTCCAATGTGTCTTTCAGGCAATATATGGGCTCCCCATGCTGCTGTCAACTCCAGGGTGTGTCTTTCAGGCAATATATGGGCTCCTCCTGCTGATGCCAACTCCAGGATGTCTTTAAGGCAATATATGGGCTTTCCATGCTGCTGCCAAGTCCAGGGTGTGTCTTTCAGGCAATATATAGGCTCCTCGTGCTGATGCCACCTCAAGGCTCTGTAATTGTGCCGCTTTGTGACAGCGATTCTAATAGCGATGCCTCTGATCTGCATGTCATACTTCTTTACAGTATTATTTCACTAACCCAGCATGCATCCTATGCGTATTACAGCTAGGCAAAATGTTCTACAACCCTATTGAGGCTCTCGGAAGGCCAGAAATAGCAGTTTTTAATAGCAATTCATCGCAAATAAATTCGGACCGAAACAAATTTTTCCAGAAAATTCGGCGAATTGGACGAATTTAATTTTTCAAAAATTCGCTCATCTCTAGTCATAACCTATATACATTCAATTCTAAATATAAATTTGTCTATAACTTCGTCTGAGGCTCATCTTCTGAGTTCAGCTATGTGGTTTCTGCCTTACTTATAAGGCAGATTCACTCATAAATTTTCATGCTTCTCTGAGTACAGGCGGGGCCTGATTAAAGGCAGGGCCTGAGAGGCTCGCACCCAGGGGCCTCCACCAATTGATATAGCCAGAGGGCCTCCACTACTAGTACCAGAAATGTAGGAAATTCTTGCAGTAGCAGTGTTTACACAAGGTGGCAGGTGAAACTGACGATATCCATGGGCAAGATGTCCCCCTTGAATATTTACTTGAATGCATAGGCTGGAGTGCACACAGAACAGTGGATGCAGCTGCCGTGCAGCGGTGACAGTGCTGGATCCCGAGCGAGGTAAGGAGTTTCTGTTGTTGTAAGGAGGGTTGCTAAAAAAAATCCTTGTCTCGCTTCAATGCCAGGAAAAGGGAGTGGGCTAGATTGAGGGGGTTGTGTGAAAGGATAGTGCCATGGTAGTGCCTCATAGCGGCAGGCAGTATCTGTTCGCAAAACCACTTTTATGAAAGCGAATCTGGTGAGCGCCATGTAGCGTCACATGTATTATTACAGGTGGCTCAGTGTATATCGTCGGGGCTCTAGCTTCCAGAGCGCCAGGTATTACCTTTCGCTCAGTGTCGCTCTGCCATACATACCTCTCCTGGCTGCAAACAAAACACTTTTACAAACTTTTTTGACTTTTTATATTTTTATGCAGAATTGTCATTACAGGTCTGGCACTAAAGTGTTAATGTCACAGTGTTAAAACAATGTCATTCCATGTGTTTTCGCTTTGTTACTGGTGGATATGTGTTCAAAAACAGATATTAATCACACAGCATCTGGCGCTCTATGTTATATCGACCAGATTCAGGGCACCAACGCTGTGTGTGTTTCCTTTTTTGATAAGTATGGTGTGGAGTGCCGCGAGTCGGTCACACTGAGCTGGCGCTACCTTTTGCTCGCTGCAGCGCTGTAGTGGTGTTAGAGCGCCCAACACACATCACATTCACCAATGCCGGCCAGGTTACTACAGCGACTGAGGCGCTATGTTACAGTGGCCGATACCTGCTTACAGCGTCTACCAGCGGTCGCTATTAGCGTCGCTATACAGACGCTCATCTGCCGATATCTGGCGTTAGTAATGAATCAGCCTCTAAGTAAACTTGGATGATGCCGCATGCTCGGTTAAAAAAACCAACCCACCAAATTTGAGATTGCCAACTGGCTGATCTCAAATGTGCCGGCTGATGTGAGGAGCCTGCTGGCCACATTTTCATCTTCCATCTAGTATGAGGCGTGCTCCTGTCCACATTGGAATGGCTGGAGGGAATCTGAGCAGCCGTGGCCCACGAAAATGCGATGGGAATCCTGGGAAAGGTGAGTTATGCTGGTGACCCACAAGGGTTTAACACATCCAGGGAATCCAAGGGCCCGACCGTGAAGTCTTTCAGACTCCAAGGCCAGCCAAAGAGTTTTGCTCCACTCTAAGGGTAGTAGCTCTAGAATTGATTCTTGTGCTGTCAAGGATACAAATCTAGTAATATTCTACTTATCTTGGGTAAATGTGACCCATGGAATTTTCAGACATGCTGTAAAAATTATATTGTGTTACATAGTTTTGCAATATTCTATTGGGTTTGTCCCCATGAGATGCGATTACCAGGTTATGCTTGGTTCTTTCTGTCTTATGTGACCTTCAGAACATTTTTTCCAGACCCTTTTTCCAATATGAAATTGCTATCTTGAAGGAAAAATGTGATTTGTGCGTTAAAGAACTGTTTCTAATACTGTCCTATATACAAATGTAGTATTACTGTACTATTTGTGGTCAGTAGTAGTGAGTTTTATAGAGTCTCCAATATATAATGACTTGTTCTCTCCTGCCAATGTGTTGCTTGCAACTGATATGTGTGTTTTTTGTGCAACAGTATATAGCTATATACATAAATGCAGTAGTGACTGACCAAACGTTTTCCTACACAGCATTACATCATAAATAAGGAAAAGCACACCAACCTTATCGTCTTTATCATCGCCAAATAGATATGACATAATGGCCTGGATAGAAGAGCGACAGTCAGCTTGTGGAGACAAAGCCATTTTACCATATGGGGAAGTGCTCATTGATACTCACATCTGTGTATTTGTAATCACTGTTTGTAGCTAGAAAAACCTTTCCCACTTCTCTTATTCGGCCTAACAGCATTGGTATTCTTTCCTGCAAAGACAGAAACCCATAAGCCATCCTGTAGCAATACTGAATAAAATGGATTACCTTGCACGTTTATACACTACAATTTTTGTTTCTTTTTTTTTTCTCATTATGTAAGGGACTGGCCTCCTTCACTGGCACAGTCATGCTTCTTTATAAATTCTGATTGGTTACGTGAGCTGCAAGGCGTTGTGGTCTGTCTTTGAAATTATTGGGTCATGGACATTTTGTTTATAGGAATTTTTACTGGTATAAGTGGCCTGAATGAGTTGCAGGGTTATGGAACACCAGGCACTGCAAAGGGTTATTTACATAAGAGGCATTTAAACCGTTGCCCCTTGGCCAATATGGCTTGCCCTCATGGAAAGGATGCAGAGGAGAGCCACCAAGCTAATCAGAGGAATGAAAGATCTTAGTTATGATATAAGATTACGGGAATTAAATCTGTTTAGTCTTGAGTAAAGACGACTGAGGGGGGACATGATTAACTTGTATAAATGGGCCATACAAAAAATATGGGAGAACAATATTTCAGGTAAAATCCTATCTAAAGACAAGGGGGCACTCCCTTCAACTGGAAAAAAAGAAATTCAGTCTTCGGAGGCGAAAATCATTCTTTACCATAAGAACTATAAATCTGTGGAATAGCCTCCCCCAGAAGCTTGTTACAGCATCAACCGCTGACAGATTCAAAAAAGGATGAAATGCTTATTTAGAAGAAAATAACATCAACAGTTACTATTAGCGGTTATCAGTAAAAAAATAAAATAAAGCATAACTTCCCCTACCCCAACACCCTTGGTTAAACTTGATGGACATATGTCTTATTTCAACCATATTAACTATGTAACTATGTAATAGAAGGGCCATTGCATGGTATGTGGGACACATGAATAATATGGCGGCGCAGGTATGATATGGGAGAGAATATCATAGTGGGGCCTGGGATAATCAGCAAATTCTGCTCTGTCATAATGTGTAGGGATTGGTGCAGGTTTGAGGGAGACCCCTGAAACTCTTCAAAACATATTTGCCTCAAAAGCCATCAATCAAACCTGATCACCTCCCAGCATGCCTCATGTAGCACCAATGATGAACATGTGATGAAAAACTTACATCTTTTAGCACATATTTATCCAGATCCTGCAGTGTTTTCTCCTTTAGGCAACCCTAAGGGAAATGCAAACACATATATTACTGTATATGTCCAGTGACCCTGACCCCTGGCCACCAAAATAACAACAACTAAAAGGTGGAAGAGAATATTGTCTTCAATGCTCATTTTCCATATGTGATCATGATAGGGAGATTGAATGGTCGAGGTCTCCAGCTCCAGGTTAGAAAAGCGACTACTTTTTAAAGAGAGAAACCTGCCATTCATTTTTATTGTCTACTTTGGGGCTGATTCAGCAGCAGGTGACAATTTACTTTGATTTGATAAATCAGCTCCAGGGTAGACAATGAAAGTGAATGGCAGTTTTCTCTACCAAAAAGTAGTGACTTTTCTCACTGGTGCTGAATCAACCCTAGAGCACTGATTCTCAACCTTTTAAAGCCAAGTAACCCCTAGCAACAGGAAGTTACAATCAAGTTCCCCCAAGAAGGGGATCTATTAAAGATATTACTGAAATAAGTAGATCGTGGGCATCACAGCACTTAAAGGAAGAAGGAAAATGATTTGCTATTACCCCCTGGGGTAGGTGTAATTCAGGTAGAAAAAACAGTGCTGTAGAGTCACCCTAGGTTTAGTCACCAGAGGCAGGAAGTTGCAGAGATGCCCACCCGGGAGACCAGTTTACAGGGTGATGGGTGTGGTGGGGGTGTGGTTTAGGGGCATGGCATATTTGCAGGATTCTGAGGAACACAATCTTATCATCCCCATAGAAATTTGTAGGGTTTTACATACATAATGCTTACATAGTAATTCTGGGTTTACTCTACACTTAGTAGTCAGAGGCAGCCAATAAAGAGGGCCTGGTGGCCAGCCAATCATTAAATGGTGTCAGCTAGCCAAAAGCACATGTTTTGGTGATGGTAGTAAGCCAATCACCGGGGATGGAGAAGAAATTCGTGTTTTTCTGGGTGAAATCATAACTCTCGCTCTGTATAATCAGACTTGCATAGTCATGCAAGTCAGGTCATCCAGGCAGGCTAATGTCCCTCACAGGTCCAGAGGCTTGTCATCCTACATTCTGTTCCCCCACCCCAATAAAAACAGGTTTTCATCAACAGAAGATATTCCACCCAAAACCGTAAACAAACAACTTGTCTAAAAAGTTATATAAATTCCTAAAACCAAAACCATAATTAGCAAAACTTCAGGGTCTGGGGAAAAGCCCAAGGTTTCTCTGCAAAGCGGGTTTCCACAAGTTTCAGGCTAGCAAAACTGGAAGAGCAAGACATCAAAGTAATATCGGGGTATAACTAAAGGAGAGGAAGGAGGGCCCGAGAGAGAGCAGAGGGAAGGGGTCCTAAGAGAAAGAAAGGAGGCCAAGGCTGTCAGCTTGACGGTCTGCTTGTGGGTTCCCCTGTCAGGAAGTTAATTGTATCAGTTAATCCTCTCATGTCTGCCTTAATCACTGTATATGTGTATGGTGATCATATAACACTGAATCACAGTGTGTAGTATTTTGTTGTTTTGTAAGATTTGATTGCATCTTGTGTTATTTTACAAACAATATATCTCTTTACTTACCATTTGTCTCCTTCGATTTACCAGATGTCCAAAGATCCTACAGTCTTTTGCATGTGTCCATTGTGTTATCATTGGCCAGTTGTTAATAATATTTATATATTTGTTGCCTATTTTAGTTATATATATATGTATATAATTAATATTTTAGTTATAAAAATGTTTGCTAGATTAGCCAGGTGGAAATTACTATTGTATTAATCATTGATATTTCTATTGATGTTTTTTATCATAATATTGTTTGCATATATGGCCATACTGGTTCCAGAAGCTATTGGTTATGATTTTTTTAGTAGATTACATTGTTTACATAATTTGGACGAGCCATTCAGGAGTTAAAATAGTTTACAGCAGGGTGAGTGAGGGTTACAACCGGGTGACTCCCAGGAAAACAGGGGGACTTGGCACCTCTGGAAAAGTCACATGGGTCATTGGGATTGTTAGATGAACCTCCTGCTTGGTCACTGCAAACAGGAACTGAGGTCAGCATTAAAATGGCCAACCGTTTCTACATGTTATAATTATAATGTTTTGACCATAGCCTGACTTTAAACTGAATGCACCTTAAATAAGTAATAACACCCCAACTTTAACTACTCCTTGTACAATCTGACTTTTGTGTAGATGGAAGTAAAATAAATTGTCTGGTCTTCATGGAGCTTTGGCCTCCAGCCAAATACAAATCTCTATAGAAATGACCCAGCACCGGCCCTCTAGGATACCAATGCTGTGCAGTAAATGCATTTCGGGAGTGTGTTAATGTGTTAAATAGTGAATTTGGAATGTACCAGCAATGTAAACATCCTTTAACTAATTCCCTATAGCAGTGGTTATTTCTGTGCATTGCAAAATATCAGCATCTTACCAAGTATGTATTTATTTATAACAATAAGCTAACGAGCCACCAGTCTCAATTTTCAGATATTTTCTTTATGTGGAGGCCCAATTAAAATATTGAGGCAACAGTATGTAGTTACTCTCCTGTTTTTTTGTTGCATTATTATTTAAAAAATGGAATGTGATGTCCTCTGTTTCTAAACTTGGTCAACCAGCCTCCCAGCTTCAACAAATATGAGCAGAGGGTGTATTGTTGATTTTGGTCATGTAACTGTTGGGTGGAATGAGAAGTCACGCAGTGTGGCCATGCAGTGACTGCTTTCATTTCAGGATGTAAATATTGTGTTTCAACATAGAAAGTAGAGCCCGAGTAGAGGCCACACAGACATTATCTTCTTATCTCCTCTATGCTGTGCTCCTTGTCACATGCTGGCAACAGTTACAACTAGAGATGAGCGAACTTTTGAAAAATTCGATTCGACTGATTCGCCGAATTTTCCGACAAAAATCGTTTCGACCCGAATAAATTCGCGACGAATCGCTATTAAAAACGGCTATTTCTGAGCCTCCTACAGCCTCAATAGGGTTGTAAACCATTCAGCCTTGCTGTAACACGCACAGGATGCGTGCTGGGTTAGTTAAATAATACTTTTAAGAAATATCACATGCAGATCAGAGGCATCGCTAATAGAATCGCAGAGCGGCACAATTGCAGAGAGTTGAAGTGGCATCACTATGAGGGGCAGAAGGAGCCCAAATATACACTGGAGTTGGCTTCAGGAGCCCAAAAATTGGATGAATCACACCCTGGAGTTGGCAGAAGTTGGCAGCAGCAGCAGCAGGAGCCCAAATATACACTGGAGTTGGCTTCAGGAGCCCAAAAATTGGATGAATCACACCCTGGAGTTGGCAGGAGTTGACAGCAGCAGCAGCAGGAGCCCAAATATACACTGGAGTTGGCTTCAGGAGCCCAAAAATTGGATGAATCACACCCTGGAGTTGGCAGAAGTTGGCAGCAGCAGCAGCAGGAGCCCAAATATACACTGGAGTTGGCTTCAGGAGCCCAAAAATTGGATGAATCACACCCTGGAGTTGGCAGAAGTTGGCAGCAGCAGCAGCAGGAGCCCAAATATACACTGGAGTTGGCTTCAGGAGCCCAAAAATTGGATGAATCACACCCTGGAGTTGGCAGGAGTTGACAGCAGCAGCAGCAGGAGCCCAAATATACACTGGAGTTGGCTTCAGGAGCCCAAAAATTGGATGAATCACACCCTGGAGTTGGCAGGAGTTGACAGCAGCAGCAGCAGGAGCCCAAATATACACTGGAGTTGGCTTCAGGAGCCCAAAAATTGGATGAATCACACCCTGGAGTTGGCAGGAGTTGACAGCAGCAGCAGCAGGAGCCCAAATATACACTGGAGTTGGCTTCAGGAGCCCAAAAATTGGATGAATCACACCCTGGAGTTGGCAGAAGTTGGCAGCAGCAGCAGCAGGAGCCCAAATATACACTGGAGTTGGCTTCAGGAGCCCAAAAATTGGATGAATCACACCCTGGAGTTGGCAGGAGTTGACAGCAGCAGCAGCAGGAGCCCAAATATACACTGGAGTTGGCTTCAGGAGCCCAAAAATTGGATGAATCACACCCTGGAGTTGGCAGAAGTTGGCAGCAGCAGCAGCAGGAGCCCAAATATACACTGGAGTTGGCTTCAGGAGCCCAAAAATTGGATGAATCACACCCTGGAGTTGGCAGGAGTTGACAGCAGCAGCAGCAGGAGCCCAAATATACACTGGAGTTGGCTTCAGGAGCCCAAAAATTGGATGAATCACACCCTGGAGTTGGCAGAAGTTGGCAGCAGCAGCAGCAGGAGCCCAAATATACACTGGAGTTGGCTTCAGGAGCCCAAAAATTGGATGAATCACACCCTGGAGTTGGCAGGAGTTGACAGCAGCAGCAGCAGGAGCCCAAATATACACTGGAGTTGGCTTCAGGAGCCCAAAAATTGGATGAATCACACCCTGGAGTTGGCAGAAGTTGGCAGCAGCAGCAGCAGGAGCCCAAATATACACTGGAGTTGGCTTCAGGAGCCCAAAAATTGGATGAATCACACCCTGGAGTTGGCAGGAGTTGACAGCAGCAGCAGCAGGAGCCCAAATATACACTGGAGTTGGCTTCAGGAGCCCAAAAATTGGATGAATCACACCCTGGAGTTGGCAGGAGTTGACAGCAGCAGCAGCAGGAGCCCAAATATACACTGGAGTTGGCTTCAGGAGCCCAAAAATTGGATGAATCACACCCTGGAGTTGGCAGAAGTTGGCAGCAGCAGCAGCAGGAGCCCAAATATACACTGGAGTTGGCTTCAGGAGCCCAAAAATTGGATGAATCACACCCTGGAGTTGGCAGGAGTTGACAGTAGCAGCAGCAGGAGCCCAAATATACACTGGAGTTGGCTTCAGGAGCCCAAAAATTGGATGAATCACACCCTGGAGTTGGCAGAAGTTGGCAGCAGCAGCAGCAGGAGCCCAAATATACACTGGAGTTGGCTTCAGGAGCCCAAAAATTGGATGAATCACACCCTGGAGTTGGCAGGAGTTGACAGCAGCAGCAGCAGGAGCCCAAATATACACTGGAGTTGGCTTCAGGAGCCCAAAAATTGGATGAATCACACCCTGGAGTTGGCAGGAGTTGACAGCAGCAGCAGCAGGAGCCCAAATATACACTGGAGTTGGCTTCAGGAGCCCAAAAATTGGATGAATCACACCCTGGAGTTGGCAGAAGTTGGCAGCAGCAGCAGCAGGAGCCCAAATATACACTGGAGTTGGCTTCAGGAGCCCAAAAATTGGATGAATCACACCCTGGAGTTGGCAGGAGTTGACAGCAGCAGCAGCAGGAGCCCAAATATACACTGGAGTTGGCTTCAGGAGCCCAAAAATTGGATGAATCACACCCTGGAGTTGGCAGAAGTTGGCAGCAGCAGCAGCAGGAGCCCAAATATACACTGGAGTTGGCTTCAGGAGCCCAAAAATTGGATGAATCACACCCTGGAGTTGGCAGGAGTTGACAGCAGCAGCAGCAGGAGCCCAAATATACACTGGAGTTGGCTTCAGGAGCCCAAAAATTGGATGAATCACACCCTGGAGTTGGCAGAAGTTGGCAGCAGCAGCAGCAGGAGCCCAAATATACACTGGAGTTGGCTTCAGGAGCCCAAAAATTGGATGAATCACACCCTGGAGTTGGCAGCAACAGCAGCAGGAGCCCAAACATTACTTTAAAGAGACCCTGGGGTTGGCTTCAGGAGCCCAAAAATTGGATGAATCACACCCTGGAGTTGGCAGGAGTTGACAGCAGCAGCAGCAGGAGCCCAAATATACACTGGAGTTGGCTTCAGGAGCCCAAAAATTGGATGAATCACACCCTGGAGTTGGCAGAAGTTGGCAGCAGCAGCAGCAGGAGCCCAAATATACACTGGAGTTGGCTTCAGGAGCCCAAAAATTGGATGAATCACACCCTGGAGTTGGCAGGAGTTGACAGTAGCAGCAGCAGGAGCCCAAATATACACTGGAGTTGGCTTCAGGAGCCCAAAAATTGGATGAATCACACCCTGGAGTTGGCAGAAGTTGGCAGCAGCAGCAGCAGGAGCCCAAATATACACTGGAGTTGGCTTCAGGAGCCCAAAAATTGGATGAATCACACCCTGGAGTTGGCAGGAGTTGACAGCAGCAGCAGCAGGAGCCCAAATATACACTGGAGTTGGCTTCAGGAGCCCAAAAATTGGATGAATCAAACCCTGGAGTTGGCAGGAGTTGACAGCAGCAGCAGCAGGAGCCCAAATATACACTGGAGTTGGCTTCAGGAGCCCAAAAATTGGATGAATCACACCCTGGAGTTGGCAGAAGTTGGCAGCAGCAGCAGCAGGAGCCCAAATATACACTGGAGTTGGCTTCAGGAGCCCAAAAATTGGATGAATCACACCCTGGAGTTGGCAGGAGTTGACAGCAGCAGCAGCAGGAGCCCAAATATACACTGGAGTTGGCTTCAGGAGCCCAAAAATTGGATGAATCACACCCTGGAGTTGGCAGAAGTTGGCAGCAGCAGCAGCAGGAGCCCAAATATACACTGGAGTTGGCTTCAGGAGCCCAAAAATTGGATGAATCACACCCTGGAGTTGGCAGGAGTTGACAGCAGCAGCAGCAGGAGCCCAAATATACACTGGAGTTGGCTTCAGGAGCCCAAAAATTGGATGAATCACACCCTGGAGTTGGCAGAAGTTGGCAGCAGCAGCAGCAGGAGCCCAAATATACACTGGAGTTGGCTTCAGGAGCCCAAAAATTGGATGAATCACACCCTGGAGTTGGCAGGAGTTGACAGCAGCAGCAGCAGGAGCCCAAATATACACTGGAGTTGGCTTCAGGAGCCCAAAAATTGGATGAATCACACCCTGGAGTTGGCAGGAGTTGACAGCAGCAGCAGCAGGAGCCCAAATATACACTGGAGTTGGCTTCAGGAGCCCAAAAATTGGATGAATCACACCCTGGAGTTGGCAGAAGTTGGCAGCAGCAGCAGCAGGAGCCCAAATATACACTGGAGTTGGCTTCAGGAGCCCAAAAATTGGATGAATCACACCCTGGAGTTGGCAGGAGTTGACAGCAGCAGCAGCAGGAGCCCAAATATACACTGGAGTTGGCTTCAGGAGCCCAAAAATTGGATGAATCACACCCTGGAGTTGGCAGAAGTTGGCAGCAGCAGCAGCAGGAGCCCAAATATACACTGGAGTTGGCTTCAGGAGCCCAAAAATTGGATGAATCACACCCTGGAGTTGGCAGGAGTTGACAGCAGCAGCAGGAGCCCAAATATACACTGGAGTTGGCTTCAGGAGCCCAAAAATTGGATGAATCACACCCTGGAGTTGGCAGAAGTTGGCAGCAGCAGCAGCAGGAGCCCAAATATACACTGGAGTTGGCTTCAGGAGCCCAAAAATTGGATGAATCACACCCTGGAGTTGGCAGAAGTTGGCAGCAGCAGCAGCAGGAGCCCAAATATACACTGGAGTTGGCTTCAGGAGCCCAAAAATTGGATGAATCACACCCTGGAGTTGGCAGGAGTTGACAGTAGCAGCAGCAGGAGCCCAAATATACACTGGAGTTGGCTTCAGGAGCCCAAAAATTGGATGAATCACACCCTGGAGTTGGCAGAAGTTGGCAGCAGCAGCAGCAGGAGCCCAAATATACACTGGAGTTGGCTTCAGGAGCCCAAAAATTGGATGAATCACACCCTGGAGTTGGCAGGAGTTGACAGTAGCAGCAGCAGGAGCCCAAATATACACTGGAGTTGGCTTCAGGAGCCCAAAAATTGGATGAATCACACCCTGGAGTTGGCAGAAGTTGGCAGCAGCAGCAGCAGGAGCCCAAATATACACTGGAGTTGGCTTCAGGAGCCCAAAAATTGGATGAATCACACCCTGGAGTTGGCAGAAGTTGGCAGCAGCAGCAGCAGGAGCCCAAATATACACTGGAGTTGGCTTCAGGAGCCCAAAAATTGGATGAATCACACCCTGGAGTTGGCAGGAGTTGACAGCAGCAGCAGCAGGAGCCCAAATATACACTGGAGTTGGCTTCAGGAGCCCAAAAATTGGATGAATCACACCCTGGAGTTGGCAGAAGTTGGCAGCAGCAGCAGCAGGAGCCCAAATATACACTGGAGTTGGCTTCAGGAGCCCAAAAATTGGATGAATCACACCCTGGAGTTGGCAGAAGTTGGCAGCAGCAGCAGCAGGAGCCCAAATATACACTGGAGTTGGCTTCAGGAGCCCAAAAATTGGATGAATCACACCCTGGAGTTGGCAGGAGTTGACAGTAGCAGCAGCAGGAGCCCAAATATACACTGGAGTTGGCTTCAGGAGCCCAAAAATTGGATGAATCACACCCTGGAGTTGGCAGAAGTTGGCAGCAGCAGCAGCAGGAGCCCAAATATACACTGGAGTTGGCTTCAGGAGCCCAAAAATTGGATGAATCACACCCTGGAGTTGGCAGGAGTTGACAGTAGCAGCAGCAGGAGCCCAAATATACACTGGAGTTGGCTTCAGGAGCCCAAAAATTGGATGAATCACACCCTGGAGTTGGCAGAAGTTGGCAGCAGCAGCAGCAGGAGCCCAAATATACACTGGAGTTGGCTTCAGGAGCCCAAAAATTGGATGAATCACACCCTGGAGTTGGCAGGAGTTGACAGCAGCAGCAGCAGGAGCCCAAATATACACTGGAGTTGGCTTCAGGAGCCCAAAAATTGGATGAATCACACCCTGGAGTTGGCAGGAGTTGACAGTAGCAGCAGCAGGAGCCCAAAAAATGGCCTAAAGACATAAATATGTTTTGCACCATTTGGAAAGTGTAAAACGTGGCACCATGCTGAATCTAGTCGCATGCATCAGGCATTGGTGGGTGGAAATCCTGGCTGATCCATCCCTGATTCATTTTGACAAAGGTGAGTCTCTCCACATTTTTAGTTGACAGACGAGTTCTCCTCGCCGTAACTATGGCCCCCGCCGCACTAAACACCCGCTCAGATGGCACGCTACTTGCCGGGCAGGACAGCTTTTCCAGGGCAAACTCTGCTAGTTGCGGCCACAAATCAAGTTTGGCTGCCCAGAAGTCCAGCGGATCCTCAAGGTGTGTTGGCATGGTCATGTCAAAGTATGACATGACCTGCTGGTTCAGGTCCTGCTCCAGGTCTTCCTGCTGCTCATGAGTAGCCTCACTATGCGGGTGTAGAAAGCTACTCATTAGCGACTGAAGACTGAGGCTGCTGCTGCTGATGGAGCTTCTGCTGCTGCTGCTGCCAACCCCCCCAGCGGCCATGGCAGTGGAAGGTGAGCGCAGAGGTCCCCTCGAGTCAGACCTGCGAGAGTATGGACCATGGCGCAGATAGGCATCGGCCAACTGCCTACGTAGAATGTCTTTGTAGTAGTTGAGTTTGTCCTCCCTCTCGGTGGGTTTAAAAAATGCCCCCATTTTGTGCCGGAAGCGAGGGTCCAATAAGGTGGACAGCCAGAAGTCATCCCGCCGACAGATGGAAACAATTCTGGGGTCACTACGCAAGCACGTGAGCATGCTTCGTGCCATTTGCGCAAGTGACTCGGATGGACTACCTGTCTCCATCTCCACTGCATACTGCCACGGTGTGCCCGGGTCCTCTGTCTCTCCTTCCTCAAAAACCTCTAGCTCCTCTGGCTGCTCCTGCTCCTCCTCTCCTGTCCGCTGACTAGATAAACCAGCCATTTCGCCAAGCCTAAACTGTGTTTCGCTGGGCAACTCCTCCTCCTCCTCTTCCTCCTCCTCCTCCTCCAGTTCAGCTCCAAGGGGGTTCATGTGGCCGTAAGATGTAAACGCCATGTCTCCAGTGCCCTGACCAGCCATGGTTTCCAACATGTGCTGTAGTACATGAAGCAGTGGAATCACGTCGTTCATCCCGTAATCCTGCCGACTGACAAATAAAGTGGCTTCCTCAAAGGGCCTGAGCAAACGGCAGGTGTCACGTATGAGCTGCCACTGGTTGACATTGAAGTTACACAGGGGAGTCCCCCTATCTGCTTGGATCATCAGGAAATCCGTGATGGCTTTTCTCTGTTCATATAATCGGTCCAACATGTGAAGGGTGGAATTCCAACGGGTGGAAACATCGCAAATCAGACTATGTTGGGGGATACCATTCTGACGCTGTAGCTCAAGAAGGGTGTGTTTGGCGGTGTAGGAGTGGCTGAAGTGCATGCAAAGTTTCCGTGAAGTTGTTAGGATGTCCTGCAGATGGGGGGAACACTTCAGAAACCGCTTGACAACCAGATTGAAGACGTGAGCCATGCAGGGGGCATGGGTCAGGCTTCCTTGGCGCAGCGCAGACAAAATGTTCTTCCCATTGTCGGTAACCATGATTCCCATTTTAAGTTTTCTCGGAGTAAGCCATGTTTGGATTTCCTGATGAATACATTTAAGCAGTTCCTCCCCTGTGTGACTCCGTTCGCCAAGACAAACCATGTGAAGCACTGCGTGACACCTCCGTGCCCTGCACACATGGTAGACTGGAGGGGCACTGAGACTTGAGCCTACAGTGGAGGGTGAGGAGATGGCGGAGGATGAGGAGGCCGAGTCGCACGGTGTCACAGGCCCAATGGGCAGAGAGCGCGGAGGCCGAAGCGGCGTGACCTGTCCAAGTTGCTGCTGCAAAGGGACCACATTCACCCAGTGGGCCGTAAACGACATGTACTGCCCCTGACCGTAGTTACAGCTCCAGATGTCGGCGCTGCCATGTATTTTGCTACACACCGACAGGCTCAAGGACTGGCCCACCTTCTGTTCAACAAAAGTGTGCAGCGCTGGTACTGCCTTCTTGGCAAAGAAATGACGGCTTGGGACTCTCCACCTCGGCTCGGCACAAGCCATCAGTTCTCTGAAAGGTGCAGATTCCACCACCTGAAAAGGGAGCGACTGCAGCACCAGCAACTTGGACAGGAGCACATTCAGCTTCTGCGCCGTAGGATGAGTGGGCGCATACTGCTGTCTCTTGGACATGGCTTCGCTGATGGATTGCTGGCGGGATGCATGACTTGGAGGAGGAGGAGGAGGAGCAGGAGCGACAGAGGATGGGTATGACGCACAGCTGCCTTCGGCTGAGGTGCTGGAGCCTTGGCTGGCAGAAATTGGGAGCTCACTTGGTGAGGAAGCAGACTGGACCACCCCTTGGGAGCCTCGGTTCTCCCAGGTCGTTTTATGGTGACGCATCATATGTTGACGCAGGGCCGTGGTGCCAACATTTGGACCCTGGCCACGCTTCACCTTTTGCCTACATATCTTGCATGTGGCCATGTTACCCTCCTGCGGATGCCTCAGGAAAAACTGCCACACTGCCGAGTAGCTACTTTTCCCACCCCCTGGCCTCACTGATTCACTGCTGCTGTTGCCAACTCCAGGAACCCCTGCTCCACTACCTCCCGATAAGGTAGACTGCCGCACAGCAGGTGCTCTACCCCGGCCCCGGCCCCGGCCGGCTCCAGCCTTTGGAATTGTGCCCCCATGCTGACTGCTACCACTTTGCTGCCTCAGCTGCTGACTCCGGGGCAACCTGCACCCCTCTTCTCCTGATGATGACGATGAAGCCCCTTCATCACCCGGCTCCCAAGTGCGATCGGCTTCATCGTCATCATCATCATCATCACCGGGTTGTGGCTGTACGTCACTGATGTTCGTGGATTCGTCAACAGTGTCTGGCGCAGGAGCTGGAACGCTCGCAGCACCCACGACACTGTCCACATCACTATTTGTCTGCCTAGCTAAAGAAGCCACCTCCATTTCTTGGCTGGGCAGTAGCTGCTGACTGTCCTCTATCTGATGGTCCTCCTCACTAAAGAGTGGAGCTGAACCCAAAGCATAGGATACGTCGCTGGGGGAGGGAACGGCGTAGGCCAGAGGCAATGGGAGGACAGGGACTGCTCTCGGGGCATGCCAACTCAGGGTTGTGTCAGAGGAACCTACCGACCCTAGACTGGGGGTCTCAGACGTAAGTTGTGATGATGTTGTTGATGAGCGCGTCAACCAATCTACCACGGCAGATGCGTTACTGGTGGAGACCCGACCGCTAGCAGATACTGGCAGATTAGGTCTCTCAGCGTGACTCCTGCTGCTACTGGCCCCCAGTCTGATGCGAGCTCTTCCTGCGGAATCTTGGCCTCTGCCACTCCTCTTTTCACTTCCAGGCACTTGTCTGCCCGACATAGTCTAACTGGCGTGGTAGTAGGTGATATTTAAAAAAACCCCGGGCAGCGGTGGGTCTATATGAAACAGAATATAATGCACACCAAAAGTGAGCAGTAACACTCAGCCTCCAACAGGCCTGCTTAGTGTAAATAAGAGAGCTGCTTAGTGTAAATAAAGAGGGGTATGCTATGTTACAGAATGGGATGCCTCAACAGAAGTGCACCTGGCAGGCAGCAGTAAGCCTATGCCCAGCAAAAGTGTCTTATAATATAAATATAATAAGAGCAAATGCTTATATGGTCTTAAACAGAGGCTGCTTTAGTCACAGAATGGGATGCCCTGGGCAGGAATCGACCTGGCAGGGTCCAGTAGGGCTTTGGCCAGCAAAAGTGTCTTTATCAGGCCTAATTTCAAATATGATTAGAGCAAATGCTTATATGGTCTTAAACAGAGGCTGCTTTAGTCACAGAATGGGATGCCCCGGGCAGGAATCGAGCTGCCAGGGTACAGTAGTGCTTTGGCCAGCAAAAGTGTCTTTATCAGGCCTAATTTCAAATATGATTAGAGCAAATGCTTATATGGTCTTAAACAGAGGCTGCTTTAGTCACAGAATGGGATGCCCCGGGCAGGAATCGAGCTGCCAGGGTACAGTAGTGCTTTGGCCAGCAAAAGTGTCTTTATCAGGCCTAATTTCAAATATGATTAGAGCAAATGCTTATATGGTCTTAAACAGAGGCTGCTTTAGTCACAGAATGGGATGCCCCGGGCAGGAATCGAGCTGCCAGGGTACAGTAGTGCTTTGGCCAGCAAAAGTGTCTTTATCAGGCCTAATTTCAAATATGATTAGAGCAAATGCTTATATGGTCTTAAACAGAGGCTGCTTTAGTCACAGAATGGGATGCCCCGGGCAGGAATCGAGCTGCCAGGGTACAGTAGTGCTTTGGCCAGCAAAAGTGTCTTTATCAGGCCTAATTTCAAATATGATTAGAGCAAATGCTTATATGGTCTTAAACAGAGGCTGCTTTAGTCACAGAATGGGATGCCCCGGGCAGGAATCGAGCTGCCAGGGTACAGTAGTGCTTTGGCCAGCAAAAGTGTCTTTATCAGGCCTAATTTCAAATATGATTAGAGCAAATGCTTATATGGTCTTAAACAGAGGCTGCTTTAGTCACAGAATGGGATGCCCCGGGCAGGAATCGAGCTGCCAGGGTACAGTAGTGCTTTGGCCAGCAAAAGTGTCTTTATCAGGCCTAATTTCAAATATGATTAGAGCAAATGCTTATATGGTCTTAAACAGAGGCTGCTTTAGTCACAGAATGGGATGCCCCGGGCAGGAATCGAGCTGCCAGGGTACAGTAGTGCTTTGGCCAGCAAAAGTGTCTTTATCAGGCCTAATTTCAAATATGATTAGAGCAAATGCTTATATGGTCTTAAACAGAGGCTGCTTTAGTCACAGAATGGGATGCCCCGGGCAGGAATCGAGCTGCCAGGGTACAGTAGTGCTTTGGCCAGCAAAAGTGTCTTTATCAGGCCTAATTTCAAATATGATTAGAGCAAATGCTTATATGGTCTTAAACAGAGGCTGCTTTAGTCACAGAATGGGATGCCCCGGGCAGGAATCGAGCTGCCAGGGTACAGTAGTGCTTTGGCCAGCAAAAGTGTCTTTATCAGGCCTAATTTCAAATATGATTAGAGCAAATGCTTATATGGTCTTAAACAGAGGCTGCTTTAGTCACAGAATGGGATGCCCCGGGCAGGAATCGAGCTGCCAGGGTACAGTAGTGCTTTGGCCAGCAAAAGTGTCTTTATCAGGCCTAATTTCAAATATGATTAGAGCAAATGCTTATATGGTCTTAAACAGAGGCTGCTTTAGTCACAGAATGGGATGCCCCGGGCAGGAATCGAGCTGCCAGGGTACAGTAGTGCTTTGGCCAGCAAAAGTGTCTTTATCAGGCCTAATTTCAAATATGATTAGAGCAAATGCTTATATGGTCTTAAACAGAGGCTGCTTTAGTCACAGAATGGGATGCCCCGGGCAGGAATCGAGCTGCCAGGGTACAGTAGTGCTTTGGCCAGCAAAAGTGTCTTTATCAGGCCTAATTTCAAATATGATTAGAGCAAATGCTTATATGGTCTTAAACAGAGGCTGCTTTAGTCACAGAATGGGATGCCCCGGGCAGGAATCGAGCTGCCAGGGTACAGTAGTGCTTTGGCCAGCAAAAGTGTCTTTATCAGGCCTAATTTCAAATATGATTAGAGCAAATGCTTATATGGTCTTAAACAGAGGCTGCTTTAGTCACAGAATGGGATGCCCCGGGCAGGAATCGAGCTGCCAGGGTACAGTAGTGCTTTGGCCAGCAAAAGTGTCTTTATCAGGCCTAATTTCAAATATGATTAGAGCAAATGCTTATATGGTCTTAAACAGAGGCTGCTTTAGTCACAGAATGGGATGCCCCGGGCAGGAATCGAGCTGCCAGGGTACAGTAGTGCTTTGGCCAGCAAAAGTGTCTTTATCAGGCCTAATTTCAAATATGATTAGAGCAAATGCTTATATGGTCTTAAACAGAGGCTGCTTTAGTCACAGAATGGGATGCCCCGGGCAGGAATCGAGCTGCCAGGGTACAGTAGTGCTTTGGCCAGCAAAAGTGTCTTTATCAGGCCTAATTTCAAATATGATTAGAGCAAATGCTTATATGGTCTTAAACAGAGGCTGCTTTAGTCACAGAATGGGATGCCCCGGGCAGGAATCGAGCTGCCAGGGTACAGTAGTGCTTTGGCCAGCAAAAGTGTCTTTATCAGGCCTAATTTCAAATATGATTAGAGCAAATGCTTATATGGTCTTAAACAGAGGCTGCTTTAGTCACAGAATGGGATGCCCCGGGCAGGAATCGAGCTGCCAGGGTACAGTAGTGCTTTGGCCAGCAAAAGTGTCTTTATCAGGCCTAATTTCAAATATGATTAGAGCAAATGCTTATATGGTCTTAAACAGAGGCTGCTTTAGTCACAGAATGGGATGCCCCGGGCAGGAATCGAGCTGCCAGGGTACAGTAGTGCTTTGGCCAGCAAAAGTGTCTTTATCAGGCCTAATTTCAAATATGATTAGAGCAAATGCTTATATGGTCTTAAACAGAGGCTGCTTTAGTCACAGAATGGGATGCCCCGGGCAGGAATCGAGCTGCCAGGGTACAGTAGTGCTTTGGCCAGCAAAAGTGTCTTTATCAGGCCTAATTTCAAATATGATTAGAGCAAATGCTTATATGGTCTTAAACAGAGGCTGCTTTAGTCACAGAATGGGATGCCCCGGGCAGGAATCGAGCTGCCAGGGTACAGTAGTGCTTTGGCCAGCAAAAGTGTCTTTATCAGGCCTAATTTCAAATATGATTAGAGCAAATGCTTATATGGTCTTAAACAGAGGCTGCTTTAGTCACAGAATGGGATGCCCCGGGCAGGAATCGAGCTGCCAGGGTACAGTAGTGCTTTGGCCAGCAAAAGTGTCTTTATCAGGCCTAATTTCAAATATGATTAGAGCAAATGCTTATATGGTCTTAAACAGAGGCTGCTTTAGTCACAGAATGGGATGCCCCGGGCAGGAATCGAGCTGCCAGGGTACAGTAGTGCTTTGGCCAGCAAAAGTGTCTTTATCAGGCCTAATTTCAAATATGATTAGAGCAAATGCTTATATGGTCTTAAACAGAGGCTGCTTTAGTCACAGAATGGGATGCCCCGGGCAGGAATCGAGCTGCCAGGGTACAGTAGTGCTTTGGCCAGCAAAAGTGTCTTTATCAGGCCTAATTTCAAATATGATTAGAGCAAATGCTTATATGGTCTTAAACAGAGGCTGCTTTAGTCACAGAATGGGATGCCCCGGGCAGGAATCGAGCTGCCAGGGTACAGTAGTGCTTTGGCCAGCAAAAGTGTCTTTATCAGGCCTAATTTCAAATATGATTAGAGCAAATGCTTATATGGTCTTAAACAGAGGCTGCTTTAGTCACAGAATGGGATGCCCCGGGCAGGAATCGAGCTGCCAGGGTACAGTAGTGCTTTGGCCAGCAAAAGTGTCTTTATCAGGCCTAATTTCAAATATGATTAGAGCAAATGCTTATATGGTCTTAAACAGAGGCTGCTTTAGTCACAGAATGGGATGCCCCGGGCAGGAATCGAGCTGCCAGGGTACAGTAGTGCTTTGGCCAGCAAAAGTGTCTTTATCAGGCCTAATTTCAAATATGATTAGAGCAAATGCTTATATGGTCTTAAACAGAGGCTGCTTTAGTCACAGAATGGGATGCCCCGGGCAGGAATCGAGCTGCCAGGGTACAGTAGTGCTTTGGCCAGCAAAAGTGTCTTTATCAGGCCTAATTTCAAATATGATTAGAGCAAATGCTTATATGGTCTTAAACAGAGGCTGCTTTAGTCACAGAATGGGATGCCCCGGGCAGGAATCGAGCTGCCAGGGTACAGTAGTGCTTTGGCCAGCAAAAGTGTCTTTATCAGGCCTAATTTCAAATATGATTAGAGCAAATGCTTATATGGTCTTAAACAGAGGCTGCTTTAGTCACAGAATGGGATGCCCCGGGCAGGAATCGAGCTGCCAGGGTACAGTAGTGCTTTGGCCAGCAAAAGTGTCTTTATCAGGCCTAATTTCAAATATGATTAGAGCAAATGCTTATATGGTCTTAAACAGAGGCTGCTTTAGTCACAGAATGGGATGCCCCGGGCAGGAATCGAGCTGCCAGGGTACAGTAGTGCTTTGGCCAGCAAAAGTGTCTTTATCAGGCCTAATTTCAAATATGATTAGAGCAAATGCTTATATGGTCTTAAACAGAGGCTGCTTTAGTCACAGAATGGGATGCCCCGGGCAGGAATCGAGCTGCCAGGGTACAGTAGTGCTTTGGCCAGCAAAAGTGTCTTTATCAGGCCTAATTTCAAATATGATTAGAGCAAATGCTTATATGGTCTTAAACAGAGGCTGCTTTAGTCACAGAATGGGATGCCCCGGGCAGGAATCGAGCTGCCAGGGTACAGTAGTGCTTTGGCCAGCAAAAGTGTCTTTATCAGGCCTAATTTCAAATATGATTAGAGCAAATGCTTATATGGTCTTAAACAGAGGCTGCTTTAGTCACAGAATGGGATGCCCCGGGCAGGAATCGAGCTGCCAGGGTACAGTAGTGCTTTGGCCAGCAAAAGTGTCTTTATCAGGCCTAATTTCAAATATGATTAGAGCAAATGCTTATATGGTCTTAAACAGAGGCTGCTTTAGTCACAGAATGGGATGCCCCGGGCAGGAATCGAGCTGCCAGGGTACAGTAGTGCTTTGGCCAGCAAAAGTGTCTTTATCAGGCCTAATTTCAAATATGATTAGAGCAAATGCTTATATGGTCTTAAACAGAGGCTGCTTTAGTCACAGAATGGGATGCCCCGGGCAGGAATCGAGCTGCCAGGGTACAGTAGTGCTTTGGCCAGCAAAAGTGTCTTTATCAGGCCTAATTTCAAATATGATTAGAGCAAATGCTTATATGGTCTTAAACAGAGGCTGCTTTAGTCACAGAATGGGATGCCTCACAGCAGACTTAAGATCAGTTCAGTATATATGCACAGTTAGTTACTATAAGCAGCCTGAAAACGCTAACAAAGGCTGGATGAAAAAAAAAAAATGTCCCTGTCAGCCAGCTCCGTTTTTCCTACCTTTCCCTGGCTTTCTGTCTGTCTCCTGTCTGTCTCCTGCCTGTCTCCTGCCTGTCTCCTGCCTGTCTCCAGCCTGTCCCTGTCTGTCCCTGTCTGTCCCTGTCTCCAGCCTGTCTCCAGCCTGTCTCCAGCCTGTCTAACTGCCTCAGCTACACAGCGTTCTGTCTGTCTGTCACGAATGCAATAGAGAAATGAGGAAAAGCAAGATGGCCGCCGTTAAATACCGCTGTGTGACGTCACCGGGCTTGCTGGCTGCTGATAGGCTGCATGTGACTGCCCCAGCTTGCACTGGCGCGGGATACATGTCCAGACATGTCCCGCCCGCCATCTTAGAATGCCTGTAATGTAAATGAATGGATGTTAAAGGAAAACTTCGAGTGATCGAATCGCGGGGAAATTCGGATTCGATCCGAATCGAATTTTTCCTGAAATTCGGATCGAATCCGGGTTCGTCCGGATCGATTCGCTCATCCCTAGTTACAACAATAAGATTACATTTGTGCCTTCAATGCACCTCCCAAGCTCTCACCGAATCATGCACATAGTCCATTGCATCTCGCACATCCTGAAACATGCTCTTAAAGGACATGAACAAATTGCCATATCTGTATCCAGTGTCATAGCTGCCAAGAAAAAAAAATAATTGGTCAGCAACAATAAAAAACTGCCATTAACTTCCAAATAGTCCCTATTCAAAGGATCAGAGTCTCTTCTGGGTTCTGAAGCCCCTGTCGCTTGTTCCTGATTGTGCCTTTATATGGTCCAATAAATAGTTCTTTATGAATAGATTTACTTCTTATCAAATAAATGTTTTTAGGACCCAACCTTCTAATCCTGCTTTAGGTCTGAACCAGATCTAATGGATGCTGACCACTTTATGATCCACACCATTTTTTAGAAAACAATTTCTGGAAAACGCAGGTGGTAACTATGTAAACGGAGGTTTTTGTAGGTAGTGTTGTTTCATAAAATTAGATTTTGTGGCAGCCACAGTTGCAGACTAGCCTGGGATTTTTTTTTACCAGACCCTGGCCACCCCATGACATGCCTTCTGAGCCCCCCTCCAATGTTCTTCCTAGAGGAACAACAAGTGTACTTCAAGGCTCAGGTTATATCATTTCAGCGGGAGATTATCAGGGATGGGTATGGCCCTGATGAGGAGGCTATAACATTGGGGACAAAACCTGAGGTTGGGTTTCTTGGCAGGGGGTGAGACAGGGATTGGATGTGGGTGTTAGCAGCAGTGCAGACCCTAGTGGTATTTACACTACACTAACTACACTAACTGGAAGTATCATTGCTCTTATTATACAATGAGTCCCTGAAGACATAGCTTTAAACCAAATTTTGTGCAAGCATGAAATACTTACTTTATATATCGAGGACAGTCATTAAAGAAGTCCACCAAACAAGCATACAGATAAGTCTCTGTGTAGACAAATGGAATAATTTTATTTCCCAAGACATGTATCACTGAACTTGACCTGACAACTACTAGTCCTGCTAAACACATTAGACTTTGAGCTTCTTTTAGGGATAAGGATTGGTGTACTCTGTAAGGGCGTATTAGTTAGGTGCTATAAAAACTACATGCAATAAATACATTATTAGTAACTTGCACTAAATAAAATGCCAGTATTCAACCAAGGCCAATGAGCCCCATGCCAGGATTATTTCTTCCCTATCTCACGTTTTCTGTTAATATTTAGGGCAGTGACATACATACCATAGAGGCATTGCAGGCATGTACCCCCTGGCCTGTGGAACAAGGGGGCCTGAAGCAAGCTGCCTCCACTCCATGTGCATACTTATCCAATCCACGCTGCCTCCTTCCTCCATGCTGGCTGCTCAGCTATCTCCCTAGCTGCCTCACCATCAAAGCCGTGCATGCTTTGCGGCTTTCCGTCGGCACTGTGAGTCTACTTCGCAGCCGTGTGCCTCCTGTGGCACACCGTAAGTGTCCAGCCCAGGTCTGCCCCAGAGGAGGGGAGGCAGTGGGTGATGGGGGCCCCTTTATGTATGCCACTGATTTAGGGCCTGATTTATCAAGCACTATCTGCCAGACTATGCAACATTGGTGCATATCATAGTCTATCATTTCTTTACATTGCCGCATGTTGCTGCACTGCAAGAAAATCATTACCTAAAACATTAGTGGTGCAGCAACATGCTAAAAAAAATCTGAAATTATATTTTTTACTACTCTAATTTACCCATATGGCATAATCTGGCAGATAGTGCTTGATAAATCAAGAACCTAGTATATTTCCAGCATGCAACTTGTGTCAAACTCACAGATTTAAAGTGGACCAACACCCAGGCTGATTGGTCCCGGAATCTATAAGATTCCCGGGCCGATCAGATCCCTCCCCGCGGGGCATCCGAAATCGGGATGCCCCGCTGTGTGAAACCCCCCAGGATGCCCCATTCACCTTACCTTACTCCCGTTCCAACGGCATATGCGCGGGCCGCATCTCGCGCTTCTCTCGAGCAGGGCACGCGCCCGCGCCGGCCGTTTGTGAATGGTCTGCGCGGGCGCGCTCCCTGTTAGAGGGAAGCGTGAGATGCAGCCGCCAGCATGCTCGGAGCCGCTGTGGTTGTCCGTCCCTTGTACGTGCATACCACATCGGCTCTGAGGGTCCTGATTGGGCGAGGCCCGCGGGGTGAGGTGATTTTTTTTCTGCCATTCTGGGGGGTTTCATGCAGCGGGGTGCCCCGCGGAAGTGGACCAAAACCCAGGATAGTAAAAATCCTGGGTGTTGGTCCACTTTAACTAGACCAACTGACTAACATGAAGTTCAAGCATCTCTTATGAGAATGAAGTAATGCACGGGTTAAAATCGCTATTAAACATGTGTTACTACACCCAGGCATTTTACAGAAAAGCAAAGATTTGAAACATATTATATATTTAGTGGCAAAGTTGGAAACAACATTTGGGGAAAAACCCATTGACATGTGGGTAATTTGAGGACAAGCAGGTGTCGCACTGCCTTGTCCCATTCAGAACCAGACTCATGCTGCCTTGTGTAACAATACAAGTGTAACAATAATTACTATACTGCTGCCTCTGCACACTTTACTATAACGCTAAACTTATTAAACACAAGACAAAATCAAGCCCCCATAGATAGAGAGAATATTTCATACCTGCCAGATTGAAGAGTGTATTGAGGACATGGTACCTTTTAGTGTCATCTCTTTGGATGAATTTGCTTGGATATTTGGTCCACACTTCAACTCTGAAGGATAAAGATGAAGATAAAGACAACATGTTAATGACTGGTCAAGAGGGTGGGTTGCTTCAGAGAGCTCAACTACTCAGCCCGGCCATCGCCTTTGAAAAAGCTGCTTTTGCAGTGAAACGCGTCAGGCGGGGCAGTGGATTGAGACTTCTTCTGACGTCATTTTGGATACAGATTGAGAGCAACATCGTCCCCACTAGCGGCCGCAGTGGATTGAAGGCACGATGGAGTGCTCACCTGTAGATCTCTACATGCTGTTTCGTATCTTGGAGTTTATTGTCTTTATGTTTCTTTGCATGCTACGTCTGTACATGTTAAAAAAATACATGAACAACCGTGGATTTTGAGAGTGGAGGAATATTCATTGTGGTGATTTAACCATTTGTTGGATTGCCCTGATCGGATGATATAAAGTGATTTTGGCATGATATATAAGTATCTCTTCTGAATAAGCTACTGTGGCCAGCTATATCTGGTAAGCATACATCTAAAGGTGGTGGGCACTGCAGTCTCCTTTTGAATTGATGCATGCACTAAGGGATATCATTGATTTACGGCGGTTGAGAAGCTGACCCTCGCCCTGTGCTAAAGTGTGACATTTGTGGCTTTGGAATCATAGGGGATAAAGAGTTTAGCACGTGGCAGCGATTCTGAAGAGACTTTCTTTTATTGCTTTCATTTATTTAACTAATTGGTTTTGATCAATGACATTTAAATACTTGTGCGCTGTGTTTTGAACATTTTTTATGCTTCAGAGAGCTGATGGATGCTAGGAAATAAACATTTGAGCACCAAGGTGCTTAATTAAACCGGATGTTCACCCTGAATAAGAGTCTATCTTATATGTCTCCCCCACTCTGTACATACAGATTGCTCACATTTAAAATCATCCTACCTGCATCTACTGCATTTTATGAGCCTTTAAACATCCAAGGTGGCGGCACATAGTGTCTTAGGCTGCCTGCAGACAAGTGTCTTCTGACTGTGCTGCTCTGCATTCTGCGATTGCTGTCCTTACCCCGACTCTGTCTGCGCAGAACACAGCTATAACCCTGCCCCCTGTATTTTGCCCCGCTCTCCTCTCCTTAGTATGTGATCCCTCTGAGGCTGCGCCCGTATCCTAGAGTTTTGAACAGAGTTGCAGCCCAGTGGTGGAAAGAATAATAAGTGACTAAAAACTTAAAACATATTAATTGTAGAATAGGTTCTGGCTTTTCACTAAATTATGCTGAAGGTCTGCTTTAAGATTGTTGTGTATATTTACAAATGGTTTAAAATCCTAAATAACCCAACCACATCTACTGAACCCCTCCATCAGTTACATAGATTGTTGTTGAAGGCACAATTTTGGACCAGTCCAATCTGATTCAGGCATATATAAAAGAAACAACCTACATACTCACAGAATAAACCAAAATATATGAATACTTCTGCTCTATGGGCATCTAACTTAATTTATTAAACACAGGATTCACCAAGCTGCCTGTGCCACTGCATCCCACTCAGATGCAGGTCTGCAGAGAAAGGCCCTGTGTTTACACATGGTTTAAACTATAGAATGACCTTGTTAATCTCAGGCAAATTTGATCAACTAGGACTCAGGGAGGATTGGGAATTTCCTGGTTTAGGGACTGGGACAGGGGAAAAAGAGGTTGCTCTCATCCAAAAGGCTAATTCTTCTCAAGAGGCCATAGCTGTGATCAGTACACTATCACTAGCTGGGAAAACACAGACAGATTTACAGACTGGAAACAGCTGAGCAGAGTCACAGGCTGGGAGCAGGTTGGCCGAGTCACAGCATGGAGTGGGTAGGTAGAGTCCTGGTCTAAAAGCATAGACACACAACTCTTTATATTTCACCAGGGAGGCAAGTAACAGACCACCCAGGACATAAAAGGACCGTCACTAGAGTCTGCAACCAGCCTGCTTCTTCAGCCAAGCTCCAGATGAAAAGGTCCCGGGCAGTCGTGTCATTGTCTGAATGGTCCGATTTGGAAAAGGGAAACAGGGCAAACTGGTGACATGACAAAAACAGCACAGCAGACGGACTTACAATAAACCTTGGGGGTATGGATCCTAAAAGGAATAGCAAAAAACCTAAAACTTATGGATGCTTTCAGATGGTTCTAGACCCAAAAGCAGGAGAGGGGCTGTAGGTGCTGCAGAGAACACATGGACATTCAGGAAGCAGAAACAATAATCCGGCAAAGGGGCAAAGGGAAGACAGAGTATTGGATTACAGACACCTGAGAGAAGGAGGAGAACACAAGACACATACAACAAGGAAGGGACCACACATATACAAACCAACAGGTTGTGGGCAGGTTGGAATACAGACAGACAGCAGATTGCCAGTTCAAAATCCTGTTTGTGTCGATCATTACTAAATCATGTGTTACAACAGACAGGGAAATTGCAAATAGGCAAACAAAGCTTTTAGGACACATTTCCCACATTCTGTGGCCGAATTGGAAGTGAATTATTGGAAAGACCCAGTGACTCATGGGTCATTTGGGGACAAGCAAGTGTTGCACTGCCTGTCTATTCCCTGCACTAATCCATGCTGCACCTCCACTTCTGCCAAGCTGTACCCCCATCTTCGCTCTGCTCCATGCTGCATCGCCATCTCTGCCCTGCTCCATGCTGCACCCCCATCTCTGCCCTGCTCCATGTTGCACCCCCATCTCTGCCCGGCTCCATGCTGTACACCCATCTCTGCCCTGCTCCATGCTGCACCCTCATCTCTGCCCCTGTTCCATGCTGCACCCCCATCTCTGCCCTGCTCCATGCTGCACCCTCATCTCTGCCCCTGTTCCATGCTGCACCCCCATCTCTGCCCTGCTCCATGCTGCACCCTCATCTCTGCCCTGTTCCATGCTGCACCCCCATCTCTACCCTGCTCCATGCTGCACCCCATCTCTGCCCTGCTCCATGCTGCACCCTCATCTTTGCCCTGCTCCATGCTGCACCCCCATCTCTGCCCTGCTCCATGTTGCACCCCCATCTCTGCCCGGCTCCATGCTGTACACCCATCTCTGCCCTGCTCCATGCTGCACCCTCATCTCTGCCCCTGTTCCATGCTGCACCCCCATCTCTGCCCTGCTCCATGCTGCACCCTCATCTCTGCCCTGCTCCATGCTGCACCCCCATCTCTGCCCTGCTCCATGCTGCACCCTCATCTTTGCCCTGCTCCATGCTGCACCCCCATATCTACCCTGCTCCATGCTGTACACCCATCTCTGCCCTGCTCCATGCTGCACCCCCATCTCTATCCTGCTCCATGCTGCACCTCCATCTCTACCCTGCTCCATGCTGCACCTCCATCTCTGCCCTGCTCCATGCTGCACCCTATCTCTGCCCGGCTCCATGCTGTACACCCATCTCTGCCCCTGCTCCATGCTGCACCTCCATCTCTGCCCTGCTCCATGCTGCACCTCCATCTCTGCCCTGCTCCATGCTGCACCCTATCTCTGCCCTGCTCCATGCTGCACCCCCATCTCTGCCCCTGCTCCATGCTGCACCTCCATCTCTGCCCTGCTCCATGCTGCACCCTATCTCTGCCCTGCTCCATGCTGCACCCCCATCTCTGCCCCTGCTCCATGCTGCACCCCCATCTCTGCCCTGCTCCATGCTGCACCCCCATCTCTGCTCCATGCTGCACCTCCATCTCTGCCCTGCTCCATGCTGCACCCCCATCTCTGCCCTTCTCCATGCTGCACCCCCATCTCTGCCCTGCTCCATGCTGCACCTCCATCTCTGTCCTGCTCCATGCTGTACACCCATCTCTGCCCTGCTCCATGATGCACCCCCATATCTACCCTGCTCCATGCTGCACCCCCATCTCTACCCTGCTCCATGCTGTACACTCATCTTTGCCCTGCTCCATGCTGCACCCCCATATCTACCCTGCTCCATGCTGTACACTCATCTCTGCCCTGCTCCATGCTGCACCTCCACCTCTGCCCTGCTCCATGCTGCACCCCCATCTCTACCCTGCTCCATGCTGCACCTCCATCTCTGCCCTGCTCCATGCTGCACCTATATCTCTGCCCTGCTCCATGCTGCACCCCCATCTCTACCCTGCTCCATGCTGCACCTCCATCTCTGCCCTGCTCCATGCTGCACCTATATCTCTGCCCTGCTCCATGCTGCACCCCCATATCTACCCTGCTCCATGCTGTACACTCATCTCTGCCCTACTCCATGCTGCACCTCCATCTCTGCCCTGCTCCATGCTGCACCCCCATCTCTACCCTGCTCCATGCTGCACCCCCATCTCTGCCCTGCTCCATGCTGCACCCCCATCTCTACCCTGCTCCATGCTGTACACTCATCTCTACCCTGCTCCATGCTGCACCCTCATATCTACTCTGTTCCATGCTGCACCCACATCTCTGCCCTGCTGCCAAGCTGCACCCCGTCTCTATTCTGCTTGATGATGCACATCCGTCTCTGCCCTGCTCCATGCTGCACCTCCATCTCTGCCCTGCTCCATGCTGCACCCCCATCTCTGCCCTGCACCATGCTGCACCCCCATCTCTGCCCTGCTCCATGCTGCACCTCCATCTCTACCCTGCTCCATGCTGCACCCCCATCTCTGCCCTGCTCCATGCTGCACCTCCATCTCTACCCTGCTCCATGCTGCACCCCCATCTCTGCCCTGCTCCATGCTGTACCCCCATATCTACCCTGCTCCATGCTGCACCCTCATATCTACTCTGTTCCATGCTGCACCCACATCTCTGCCCTGCTGCCAAGCTGCACCCCGTCTCTATTCTGCTTGATGATGCACATCCGTCTCTGCCCTGCTCCATGCTGCACCTCCATCTCTGCCCTGCTCCATGCTGCACCCCCATCTTAGCCCTGCACCATGCTGCACCCCCATCTCTGCCCTGCTCCATGCTGCACCTCCATCTCTACCCTGCTCCATGCTGCACCCCCATCTCTGCCCTGCTCCATGCTGCACCTCCATCTCTACCCTGCTCCATGCTGCACCCCCATCTCTGCCCTGCTCCATGCTGTACCCCCATATCTACCCTGCTCCATGCTGCACCCCCATCTCTACCCTGCTCCATGCTGCACCCCCATCTCTACCCTGCTCCATGCTGCACCCCTACCTCAGCCCTGTTCCACTTTGCACCCCCATCTCTGCCCTGCTCTATGCTATACCTCCATCTTTGCTCTGCTCCATGCTGCACCCCCATCTCTGCCTTGCTCCATGCTGCACCCCATCTCTATTCTGCTTGATGCTGCACCTCCATATCTGCTCTGCTTTGTGCTGTGCCCCCCATCTCTGCCCTGCTCCATGCTGCACCCCCATCTCTGCTCTGCTCCATGCTGCAACTCCATATCTAACCTGCTCCCCTCAGCACTCCCATCTGTTCCCTGCTCCATGCTGCTCCTCAATCTCTGCCCTGCTCCATGCTGTACCCCCATCTCTGCTCTGCTCAATATTGCACCTCTATTTCTAACCTGCTGCTATGCTGCACCTCTATCTTTACCCTGCTCCCTGCTTCATCCAATCTCTGCTCTGCGCCATGCTGCACCCCTTCTCTGCCCTGCCACACCTCTATCGTTGTCCTGCTCCATGCTGCACCCCAATCTCTGCTCTGCTCCACGCTGCAGACCCATATCAGCCATATTCCATGCTGCGCTCCCATCTCTGCCCTGCTCCATACTGTACCCCCATCTCGGCCCCACTCTTTGCTGCACCTTCCATCTCTGCCCTGCTCCATGCTGTACCCCTATCTCTGCCCTGCTCTGTTTCCCCCCTTATCTCTACCCTGCGTCCAGATGGGTCCCACTCCCCACTTAGTAGGGTCCAGAAAAGCCCCCAGGAGCCAAAACAGTGTAGGGGAAAAGTGTCATGCAGGGGTGGCGGTGGGTCCCAGAAAGCATCCCCAGGGGGTCCAGTAGATAAAAAAGGCAGGAGGTTGAGTGGCAGGTGGAGGGGAGGCTTGGTGGAAGCATTTGTTCTGCAGAGGACCATAGTGTTGGTCTTACTTTGCTGATGATCTCACTGGCACGGCTATCAGAGCAGTCCCTCGATCTATTCTCTCTTCTTGTGACTGCATATCACACTGGGGCAGGGCATAGAGTTTCTCTGAATAGCTGGGGCCACAGGCAATTGTAAAGCACTACTCTGTCATAGAAATGCTGCCATCCACCCTCCCGCACCCAACCCCTGCTGATTTTTTTTTTTTACACTGCTTGGTCCCATCAAAAAGATTGCCAGTTGAGGCCACCGGAACCTGCCGCCACCCCCCACTTCTGCCTAGATTGTTTTCTTCCTGAGACAGCTGCCTCAACCTGTCTCATTGGAGGTGCACCACTATATTTACTTACATACATACATATATTTTAACTCATTTGTCAAAATAAGTTGCTTTAATTTCATAAACAAATGTTTCATCTGTCAATGGAAGGAGGGAGCCCATAATTGATATATGTCTGGCTCTGGTCACAGTCCTGGAATTTGGTTGGCATAGATGAACTGTATAAGATATCTTCTAATTGATATCTGGAACATTTATATGTCTCCTAGAAAAAAGTCTAATAAGTCTATGAGGGCCAATAAACACCACAAATCAGTGGAGGAGACTATTAGAGGACAAAGAGGAGAGTAAAAACTGGCCACTGGACAATTGATTTATATATAGAAATATTAAACCCTCGGGATCTGCACAGCAGTATTTAGCACAATGACAGCTCCTCACTGACATCTCATTTCACATCCAGAGCCTTTTTTTCAAAACAACAATTTTTGGTTCCAGCAACCAAAATGCAGTGATACATATCACCCGGCACCACTTAGAAAAACATGTCACATGAAACCCGTATCAATCAGGCTTCCACATTTATTTTAAAAACATTGGAAAATATTTAAAAAACAATATTGTGAACAATATTGTGCAAATAATCATATGCAAAAAAATCTATTAAACACAAATTGATATACAGTACAAAATTCTCATACCCTTCTATTATATGCAAATAGAGCAAAAAGTGCTATAGTGCTAATCTGTGCTGAATATATTAATAAAGTGCTAATGGCAAAATACAAGCAAGAGGAGGAAGCTTAGATAATGTGCAAATACATACATAGAAAAACATCATCTTGTGAAAAAATGAGAATAGTGAACCCCCCTGGTAAGTCCCCTGGAGTTACCCCACTTTGAATTTTTGCCAGGTGATATGTGTCACTGCATTTTGGTTGCTGGAACCAAAAATTGTTTTGGATTGATAAATTGTGACACTCAGACACTCAGACACAAACTGCCACTGACCGGGTGTAAATTTTCACCTGGCTCTGAATCAGCCCCGAGGTAGACAATGAAAGTTAATGACAGTTTTCTCAAAAGAAGTGGGAATTCTCACTAGGCTCTAGCCTATTGTGTTGGGGAGTGGAGTATGAACTTGCAATGGATCTGGTTTTTCCAATCAATGAGAGGCAAACAGGCAACTGGAGAAGGCACAGATGTAGCAACTAAATTGGGACCCATGAGGTCAAGAGTAACTTAATCCATTCCCATTTCAACTGGGAAAGATATTATGGTATGGGCCATGCCAGTGACCCACTGCACCAAGGCCAGGTCACATGTAGTTGTGCCACTGGTAAGAGGTATGTTCCCCTGCTCTGCATGATCAAAATGGTCACTTACCCTTTCAAGATGCGAAAACCATGAACACAGACAAGTATGTTCCCATTAGAGTCTACCTTCAACAAGTTTCCATACAAGCTGTCGAACACCAGACCCCTGCCGGAGACAGAGAATGCTTTTTAAAATCATAAATGCATGCAGGATGGTCCAATTACAGCATTCAGTATCCAATTACATGGTTGCCTCATTAGATTAAGTAATATGTCCGACTAGCAAATAAAAGAGTCTTCTTTTGGGTGCAGCTAACTCTGAATCTTTATTGTGGCAAAGCTGTGATATATTTATACTATATTTATACTAAAAACTAGAAATAATTCTTATCATAACTGTTCAGGAATCAGGGGGGTTTTGCTGCATCATCTCTAGGTTGCTGTGCTCAGTAATGGATAGTGCCATTCATCATCATCATGGGTGCCTGGCCAGATAACATTATCAGCTGTTTACATACTCACATTAGCAGTATACACTATGACATCACAGGAGGAACCAACTAGGATTTCCCTTCTAAAAGCGACTTTTCAGATACTGTGAGTCCTGGTAGTGATAGTATATTACAGTGTGTAATTTGTGAATCGTAGGAGCTTTTTTGCAAAGGTCCTTTACAGGTTCAAAGGTGGTTGCATCTCTCAAACGGGGGGATGCAGCCACTAGTAATTTTAAAGTATCTGTGGGGAATATCGAAAAGGCTCCACACACACACCTGACCACTAGATGATCTGTTCTTTCAGCTCCACACCTTCACCCACCTCCCAGATACACTCATCCATCCATCCTAAGTGTTCCACTCCTCTATCCCCTCCTCACAGTTCTATCCCTCCTCCAAGCTCCACTCACCCCCCCCCCCCTCCAAACTCCATTACAGGACTCCTTTGAAATGTTATTTTGCAGCACCCTTCACGATTTGGTGTTCTATTGTTAGGATAATGAGGATATCCCATAATTAATTGGTGAGGTTAGCAGTATTAGCAGTATACACTATGACATCACAGGAGGAACCAACTAGGAATTCCCTTCTAAAAGCGCCTTTTCAGATACTGTGAGTCTTGGTAGTGATAGTATATTACAGTGTGCAATTTGTGAATCGGAGGAGCTTTTTTGCAAAGGTCCTTTACAGGTTCAAAGGTGGTTGCATCTCTCAAACGGGGATGCAGCCAATAGTAATTTTAAAGTATCTGTGGGCAATATAGAAAAGGCCACACACACCTGACCACTTCAAGCGGACCTTCACTCTGAATAAGAGTCTATCTTATATGTTTCCCACACCCTGTACATACAGATTGTCCACATTAAAAATCATCCTACCTGCATCTACTGCATGTTATGAGGCTTTAAACATCCAAGATGGCGGCTTATGGAAGCCGCCATCTTATCAGGCAGCCTGCAAACAGGAAGTGCCTCCTGACTGTGCTGCTCTGCATTCTGTGACTGCTGACCTTTACCTGACCCCAGCTCTGCTCTGTCTGAGCAAAGCACAGCTATAACCCGCCCCCCTGTACCTTATCCCACTCTCCTGTCCTCAGTAAGTGTGATGCTTGGCGGCGACCGTATCCTAAATTCCTGAACAGAGTTGCAGCCCAGTGGGGGAAAGAATAATAAGTTAGTGACTAAAAGCTTAAAATATATTAATTTTAGATGCTGGGGAACCGTTTTTTAAGAGTTTGGGCTTTTCATTTAATCACGCTGAAGGTCCGGTTTCAGTCTTGATGTAATGCTTAGTACAGCCACAATGTAACAACAACAGGGAGCAACATTCTGGCCACTGTTCTGCTGTTAGCAGATCGTGGTCAAACTAGATGAACTAGGGGCATGGCCTTGATCTGCAGAACAGACAAGCTGTGAGGCAGAAGACCATGAGCGATCAACTGCTTGGGTGGTAAGGTGAGTGTATTTTTTTAATAGTAGATGAACAGTTCTTTGGTTGCTCTACAGCATATAATATCAAGAAGAAAATAAAATGGTGCTAACCCTTGCTTACTCTGTCCAAGCTAAGAATTTTTGACTGGAACTGGCTAAGAAAGCTGATCACACAACAGCTTACAGAGACACTGCAGTAGGGGAGAAACATAAGCCTCCATTGCTTCTCAGATTTTGAATAAGGTCACTTGCTTGTGTGGTGTGTTTTTCCACTTGATAAATTACTTGGTGACCTGGAACGGGAGGGCTAAAAAGCAGCTCAGGCTTTGAACACTTCTCTATAAATCACAAGTGCGTTACAAAAGATAAGGCCACCATCAGGGCTGTACAGCCAAGACTTTTGAAAAGGGCCTGGTCACGTCACAGAGGATGGCCCAGTAGCTTATCCACCCCCCTCCCAGCTAAACCCATCCACCCCAACTAAAGCATCCACCCCCCAAGCTACACTCATCCCAGTCCCACTCATCCATCCGTTTTTTCAGCTCCACACCTTCACCCACCTCCCAGCTACACTCATCCACCTATCCTAAGTGTTCCACTCCTCTATCCCCTCCTCACAGTTCTATCCCTCCTCCAAGCTCCGCTCTCACACCCCACCCTCCAAACTCCATCTCAGGACTCCTTTGAAATGTTATTTTGCATTACCCTTCATGATTTGGTGTTCTATTGTTAGGATAATGAGGATATCCCTGTAGACACACCATGAAAGCCTGTCGAAGTTTCCAGGTGGGGGATGGTAGAGTTGGACACATGTTGTGTCCCAGGGTTTTGGTCCGCCTTATCTCAGTACACCAGCGGTCCCAGAAACGGGTTATTCCTAAGTTACAAATACGCAGTATATTACAGTGAAAATTAAAATTAAATTGACCAATCCTAACTTCTTAGTTAAATAACTGACCCCCAATAGATTTAACTGGGTCCTTGAGAAAGTGGTTGCTAAGCAACAGAACACACAGACTGTCTGCTGGATCCCACATATCCTTCAGCATGATTGCGCCTATGCAGCTGTCGTGTTAGTATCGATTTAATTCAAATCTGCACCCAAGTTCTCCAGATAAGATTCTAGAGTTTTCCAATGTAACCAAGACATTTTTACAAACTGGAAAACAATAAATGGGAAATTTTGGGGGGAGGGGACAGCTTAAAGGAACAGTATCGCGAAAAAATGGCCCAATGATAAAAATTCATAGAAATATGCTGGATGGTGGTCGGAGAGGTTAATTATACACCTGGCATCAAGAAATATCCAGCCAGGCTTTCTTCATTCTTTAATGGAAGGGAGAGGACAGGATGACAGGCTCTGTCACCCCAGATAGACTAAGCCTGTCACTCCTGAATTTTATTGATACCATGAGAGAATAAACTTGGCGGGAGTTTTATTCAGTTCGGGTGTATAAGTGACCCCTCCTCTCATTAGCCGATGTGATTATATGGATATTTAATATTACACAATTTTGTGATAGTGCTTCTTTAGCTCCCTAACTGTCCTAGTGAAACAGAAAAAACATCCAAAATGTCCAAAAATGTGTCTCCATTAGCCGGGCCAGCTCCAGGCACACAATGCAGGACAGTAGGTGTCAGCAGTCTGCTCAACCAAACCTAAAAGCTCCAAAAAGGCAAAACAGGTCCAAAACTTTTAGGAGGTTAAACGAGTTTGTTGGTGATGGGCGTGGCAGAGGTGTGGTTTAGGGGTGTGGCCTATTTACAGGATTGTGACACACAAATATCCACATCGTTCTATGCTGCTCATGTGTGTAAGCAGGTGTCACCCAGCCCCTGGTCACATGCTCCAGGGATCTTCGGTCCCTAAACGATGTTAGTAATTGAGCCAATGCTCAGACAATCCATGTATTCCGCTACCACCATTCAGCCAAAGAGTCAGAGCAGTTGCAAACTGCCACCTGCATTCGGTGGGAGTCTTCCCCCAAATATCTGTAAGTGGGGCATTTAGGCATGCCCAGAGTTTTCTGGGGGACAGTAAGACTATAAAGTGGGACTGTTCCACTGAAAGAAGGACATTTGGTCAGTTTAGTGAATATTCAATAAAGCACAGTGATCTCTCCATATTTTAATGAACAAACCCATAAGTATTACAGGCAGGCAGACAGACAGACAGACAGACAGACATCATTTTACATGGAGAGCAGCAAAGAAAAGCCTCTGTATTTCCCTCCCCACAGTGTGTGTACCTTCCAGAGATCCAAGATAGTGACTCACCTGGTGGGATAGGTGGGGTCATACTTATATGTAAGGATTTCATGTGGGTATCCAATGCAGACCAGTCTGTCCACCAACAACTCAAAGCCAAGCTCTTCATAGTCAGGGGAGCGATACACTGTAGAGAGATGAGTGAATATAAGGCTAATTACATACTTTTACACAGACGCAGCACAGCACTGCACACAATTGCACTGCCCCGTTGTTTCCTGTACCTTGGCACGGGCACAGGTACCTGGTGGCAACTGCGGTGGTGGAGGCAGGAGCTTGAGGTGGCAGCAGGACCCAGAAATAACAGGCGGCGAAGAGACCAGCATCTCCGGTCCAACTCCAACTGCTGCAGCCACCTCTTGGGGGCCTTCCACTAGTCCTTGCTTGAGCAGAGGACCGAAGACCCTGAAGAATCTGGCTGCAGCATTGCCTGACTGGTAAACGGAGGCTGGGAAAGTGGCAGGGGACCACTGGCGATGGATCGGGAGGTGGCGGTGAGTATAGCTCTTTCATTCTATGGGGGAGCATTGCGGATGCACTGCAGGCAAAACACTATATGCAGCATTTTGAAAACTGGATTAATATAAAAGGGCCCAATTATTTTAATGGGCTGCATTTTCTGGACGTTTGTGATGCGCTGGAGTATTTATAACGCCTTAGAGAAATATTGACCTATATACACTTATAATCGGCATAAGGCTGGGACAGGTGTCATGTGACCAAAATTATTCTGAGGCCCACCAGAAGAAATCATTCTTGAGGACCCACCAGAGGACATCATTCTTGTGGCCCACCAGAGGAAATCATTCTCATGGCCCACCAGAGGAAATCATTATTGTGGCCCACCAGAGGAAATCATACTTGTGGCCCACCAGAGGAAATCATTCTTGTGGCCCACCAGAAGAAATCATTCTTGTGACCCACCAGAGGAAATCTTTCTTGGGGCCCACCAGAGGACATCATTCGTGGGGCCCACCAGAGGACATCATTTTTGTGGCTCACCAGAGGACATCATTTTTGGAGCCCACCAGAGGACATCATTCTTGTGGCCCACAAGAGGAGATCATTCTTGTGGCCCACCAGAAGAAATCATTCTTGTGGCCCACCAGAGGAAATCATTCTTGTGGCCCACCAGAGGAAATCATTCTTGTGGCCCACCAGAGGACATCATTCTTGTGGCCCACCAGAGGAAATCATTCTTGTGACCCATCAGAGGAAATCATACTTGTGGCCCACCAGAGGAGATCATTCTTGTGACCCATCAGAGGAGATCATTCTTGTGGCCCACCAGAGGATATCATTCTTGTGGCCCACCAGAGAAAATCATTCTTCTGGCCCACCAGAGGAGATCATTCTTGTGGCCCACCAGAGAAAATCATTCTTCTGGCCCATCAGAGGAGATCATTCTTGTGGCCCACCAGAGAAAATCATACTTGTGGTCCACCAGAGGAAATCAGTCTTATGGCCCACCAGAGGACATCATTCTTGTGGCCCATCAGAGGAAATCATACTTGTGGCCCATCAGAGGAAATCATTCTTGTGGCCCACCAGAGGAGATCATTCTTGTGGCCCACCAGAGGAGATCATTCTTGTGGCCCACCAGAGGAAATCATTTTTGTGGCCCACCAGAGGAAATCATTCTTGTGGCCCACCAGAGGAAATCATTCTTGTGGCCCACCAGAGGAAATCATTCTTGTGGCCCACCAGAGGAGATCATTCTTGTGGCCCACCAGAGGAGATCATTCTTGTGGCCCACCAGAGGAAATCATTCTTGTGGCCCACCAGAGAAAATCATTCTTGTGGCCCACCAGAGGAAATCATTCTTGTGGCCCACCAGAGGAAATCATTCTTGTGGCCCACCAGAGGAGATCATTCTTGTGGCCCACCAGAGGAGATCATTCTTGTGGCCCACCAGAGGAGATCATTCTTGTGGCCCACCAGAGGAAATCATTCTTGTGGCCCACCAGAGAAAATCATTCTTGTGGCCCACCAGAGGAAATCATTCTTGTGGCCCACCAGAGGAGATCATTCTTGTGGCCCACCAGAGGAGATCATTCTTGTGGCCCACCAGAGGACACAATTCTTCAGATATAATATAAAATGAAATTTGTATTCACCAAATGAAATAACTTACTGAATAAATTACAAACTTACTGAACAATTTAGGAAACCCAGACACACTGGCCTCGATTCACTAAGAGTAAAACTCTCATGGTAGTAAAAAATTCAATTCATGAGAAAAAAGCCTGAGAATGTCACTTTTAGATAGAAATAGTGAGAAATGGATAGAAAAACAATGTGACACTTTTCTCAGGAGTAAAAAAGTGACATTGACTTTCTTCCTATCTGGTGATTCACTTAAAGTGACATTCTCAGGCTTTTTTCACATGAATTGAATCTTTTACTACCATGAGAATTTTTTTCAGCCGTTAGTGAATCAAGGCCACTGTGTTAGTCTTGAACCTCCTGACGTTGGCCCTGTGTTAGGCTAGTCTCACACCAGCCTGTTTGCAGGGCGATCACAATCCGCTTGCATTTGCCCCACAATTAAATTGAAAGTGCTGCCCATAGAAAACAATATCTGCACAGTGTAATCATTATTGCCCCTAAAAGGTTCCCCACGCTGCGTTTTTGCTGTGATATCTTGCAATGGCACTGTCTTAAATTCAGATAACAAACCATATCGCTTACCAATTGTGACAAAATCACAATCGTCACTCTAAAAAAACAATCGTCACTCAAAAAACAGCTGCACAGAAAAACCAATCAAAGTACAATACAAAAATCACACTCACATTTGCACTAGCAATTTGCAATGCATTGAGACTAGGGCCCTTATTTAACAAGGGATAGCGACAGGTAGCGACTGGTGAGCGGCCGGTAATGACGGGCCCCGCCACGAGAACGCCGGCTCCCCACCACAATCACACATTTATCAAGCCAATCCTGTTTAGCGACTGAGATAGCGCCAGATAGCCACTCATTCATCATTATTCCAGCCTCAGCCCACAGCGCCAGCGTCCGACCTTGAACAGCGACAGGTATGACTTCTCGCTACCTGGCGCTCTCCAATGCATTTCAATGGAATAATCTTTAAATATTCATAATTAATTGTTATTATTTTTTTTTTTATGTGAAAAATTCTGTGACCACTTCTGCCATTTTAAATAATTTTTTTAAGGTAAAAAAAAAAAAAAAATGTACAGAATTGATATTACAGGTCTGATATTAATGTATTCATATTACTAAATTAGTTTAAAAACTTGTTTTTTTTGGTTTCCAAAATTATGGTTGTTTGGGGGTTAAAAAACTACTTTTAACCCATCGCCACCAGCGCTCTGGGGTTTAAACATGCATTTTACAGCGCAATAATGAATATGGTGGAAGCCGGTCGCTCTGACCAGTCGCTATCATGCGCTCCCATACAGCGCGGAACCTGTCAAATAGCGACTCCTCGCCCAATATTCAACATTACGGCAAACCGACTGAGTCGCTGTCAACTACCGAACAACGGCCAAGAACAGCGACTACTAGCGGGCGCTCTGAAAATGCCGCTACAGTCGCTCAACTGTCGCTGCCTGCCGCTATTAATGAATCGGCCTCTAGGTTCAGTACCTTAGGCCCACCAGAGGATTCTCTGATGCTCTGGTGTTACAGTCCAACACTACCTGTGACTGGTTCAGTAGTAAGTCTTCTATACTATATAAATGGTCTTTTGTTCCAAAGTTGGCCGTGTGTAGGGGTGACTAGTAACCTGTTATCACCTGATTAAAGCGGTCCTTCACTCTGAATAAGAGTCTATCTTATATGCTTCCCACACCCTGTACATACAGATTGCTGACATTAAAAATCATCCTACCTGCATCTACTGCATCACCGGCAGCGTGCGCGCACTCCCACCTCAGCTCCCCATTGCAAACAATTAGCGGCATTTGCCAAAAGGCAAAGGACTTTCATTGGACGGGAGCCCATGCATGCGCCGTTGGAGTAGGGAAAGGTGAGTTTTTAAGGGCGTCCTGGGTGGTTTCACACAGCAGGGCAGTCTGATCCCAGAATCACTGTGTGAAACCCCCCAGGTTGCCCGAAAACTCACCTTGTTTCCCAGTCGAACGATGCATGCGCGAGCTGCGGCCGTATCCCGCTATCCCTCTAGCAGGGCACATGCCCAAGCCAGGCATTTGTGAATGGCCGGCGCGGGCACACTCTCTATTAGAGGGTAGCGGGGGATGCAGCTGCCAGACGAAGCATTAACGAGCGGCTGTAGGACTGGGAAGAGGTGAGTTTGTTTAGGCGACCTGTGGATTTTCACACAGTGAGGCACGGACCAAATCCTAGGATAGTCAAAATCCTGGGTTTTGGTCCACTTTAAAAAGTGATATATATCTTGCTTGCTAAAATGTACAAAACAAAAGCTTCAAGCTCTGCTACAAAAGCAAAAAAGCAAATCATATATAAAATAAAAGGCAAAACAGGCCACGCTTATCTGGTTTAAAGTGGACCAACACCCTCCCATGGTCGGCCCGGGAATCTATAAGATTCCCGGACCGATCAGCTCCCTGACTGCGGGGCACCCCGATCGGGGGTGCCCCGTTGTGTGAAACCCCCCAGAAACCCCTAAATCCCTACCTGCTCCTGATCCAGCGGCGGCGGCCGCCGCCTCCCGCGCGTCCCTCTAGCAGGACGCGCACCCGCGCCGGCTGTTTGTGAATGGCCGGCGCGGGTGCGCGCCCTGTAAGAGTGACGTGCGGGAGGCGGCGGCGGGCGCGCTCTCTTGTCCGTCGCTGCCTCCCGCTTGTCCGCCAGCGGGGATTGGCTGCAGCGGTCATGTGGGAGCGGGGAGAGGTGAGTTTTTGGGGCTTTCTGGGGGGTTTCACACAGCCGAAGTGGACCAAAACCCAGGATAGTCAAAATCCTGGGTGTTGGCCCACTTTAAAGTGGACCAAACACCAAGATTTTGATTATCCTGTTGGTCGGTTCTTGCCCCAGGGGCATCCCGAATCGGGATGCCCGCTGTGTGAAACCCCTCAGATCACCCTCTGTACTCACCTGTCCGCCATTCCCACTACCGTTTATGCACTTTGCCTACAGAGTCCCTTTAAGTCCAGCAGACATCTTGAATTTCCCATTCTAAACAGCCATGCTGGCTCAAACTAAACAGTCAGTGGCTGGCAGTTGTCCCATATACAGGGCAATTTTGATTGTATGAGAATTTACAATCTCTAGGGGAAAATAAACATAAACGTATCATAGCATTACAGTGTAGTGTCGAGATCAAATATTTATTTAGTATAAGAAAAATGCAACGTACTTGCCAGTGTATAATCCATGTCGAATCCATAACATTGTATCTTCTCTAAGCTCAGACTCCGATTGACAAAAATTCTGGTGAAAAATATGGGACTCGTATAAAAGATGTAAGAAAATGGAAGTTCACAGTAAAATAGTAAAATTCATTTATAACACACACTGATGCCTGCATGCTGTTAGAAAGCTAGTCTCTCTGCTGCCTGAGGCACCCCTACTGCCACCATATTACATGCAATTGGTGCTGAGCCACCAACTATTAAATGTATTTAAAAAAGTATTGTGTTTATGATTGCTGCCCTCGACTTTCCTTTGGAGGCAGCTGCCTCTCCTGGCCTCATTATAGGTGCACCCCTGGTTAGCAAATAGAAGGTCACTAGATGCCAGAACAAATTGTTTCATTTGTGGTAAATGGCGGAGGGAGGTTTCAAATGCCTCAAAGGTGAAATCTCTGAATTTGCAGGACTTCACCCATGCTTTGGCAATTACAGTAGCCCCACCTGACATTTTTACAATTTCAACATGCAGGCAAATATTCATGACTTAAACCGGACCAACAGCCTGGTGCAGTTGGAAAACAAAGGTAGCGGCCATTTTGGAGCTTCCTCTCCCAGCATCTCAGCCATGCTGCTGCCTGGATTCAACTGACATAACTGACAATGCACAGTACCAGGAAGCCCAGCAGCACTTCCTGGCCTGCAAATGCATGAGCCACCATCTTGTTTTTAAAATTTACCACAGTGAGAGTTAGAAAAAGGTTGATTAATTTGCTTCTAAATTGCCTGGGGAGGGGGGGGGGGGTTGCATATGAGCATCATATGACTGTTGGTCTGCTTTAAATACCTTTTATCACACAACATAAATCCTGTTAGCCAGCAACAAGTCCTATAATCTGTGTTGTCTGGTGTAAAACAGAGGTCTCAGTTTCACGCACTTGCAAGTGTGTCTGGGTAATGTCTGAGTCTAAGCTATAAGAGCCCTACATGTGGGACACATAAAGCAATGTATAAATGGTGAGATAGCTTACTTCAGGTTACGCTAGACTTCTAGTGCTGCACATAGGGGAATGATCAAAAGCCAATCCATTCATTTAACTAAAGACCGACTCCCCCCATGTGCTCACACACATAAAATTAAGAATGCTCAACCAGAATATAAAACTAATCTATATAACTAATTTAGTGTGTGTCACATATGTGGGGCTTTTATATATCTTACACAGGAGCACCTTGGCACAGAGTGGCTTCCACATACATTTCTAAATAAGTGCATGGAAGACCTCTATTTGATATTACAGCCAGGTTTTAGCATACCTCCCAACTGTCCCTCTTTTTAGTCCATGTCTCTCATTGTTCTTCTTTGTCCTTCTTTGAGGTTTAAAGTGGACCAAAACCCAGGATTTTGACTATCCTGGGTTTTGGTCCTTTCCCCAGAGAAATCAGATGGGGGGTGCCCCGCTTTGTGAAACCCCCCACAGGTCACCCGAAGAAACTCACCTCTTCCTGGTCCTACAATGCATGCGCAGCTGCTTGTCCAATCAGTGTGCTCAGATCCGCTCAAGGTCCTTCGCCCAGGAGCTCGTCTAATGCGAGCTGATCTGTACCCTCTAGCTGGGATGCAGCCGCTGCTCACGCATGCACGCGGACAAAGTGATTTTTCGGATACCTGGGGGGTTTCACACAGCAGGGCATCCTGAATCTAGTATGCCTCATATGTCTATGAGACTCCATCGTGTGTTTTGGTCCACTTTAATATGCATATCTGCATCAATAAATGATTCCTTTGCCTATTCAATGTGTTTATATAAGTTTAGCTGTTACATCCTATCTCCTTTCCATCAATCAGTAAGGGGTGTGGCTTAACAGTTGTCCCTCTTTCCCACCCTGTAAAGTTGGAAGGTATGGCACTTGAGGCTAGCAACCTCAAACCTGTCAGGGTTTGAGTGCTGAAGCTCCTTTACGAGTTGTCTATCCATTTGTCATGCACCACCCAGTCAGATAAATATTAAATGAGTGGCTGCCACCTTTCTAATTTGTACTCATGAAAAAATATTTTAGGAACAGGGTATACGATCTTCTGCTGGCTATGACACCAATAAGTAAATCTGCCCACTCAACTGGTTGCTAAAAGGAGTTTATTTATCCCATGTAGGATATCATTTCAATTATAGGTGGCAGAAATATCTGGAAGAAAATCTTGTGCCAGTTCTTGGTAAAAGAACCGTTCTTGGCTTTGAAGGAATGGGTGAAGGTGGCATCAAGTTATACAAAGAATGAGGAGCTGTGTGGTCAGATGGAGACCTTAGCGAACTTTAGTGAATACCTGCAAACTGAGATGGCCATATTGCTACAAAAATGATAAGATCTCACACAAGAGGTGTAGAGCCTGCCGCAAACAAAGCGCACCTAATTCTAACCATTAACTCCATGAAAACTGTGTGAGCCATGATGGGGCCTCATTTGACGTTGGTATCAGGGCCCCATCACACTAGAGATATGACACCAATGACACCAAAAAGTAAAATTGCCCACCTAACTGGTTGCTAAAAGAAGTTTATTTTTCCCATGGAGGATATCTTGGGCCAGTTCTTGGTAAAAGAACCATTTTTGGCTTTGAAGGAATGGGTGAAGGTGGCCTCAAGTTATATAGAGAATGAGGAGCTGTGTGGTCAGATAGAGACCTTCCCCAACTTTAGTGAATACCTGCAAATTGAGATGGCAATATCACTACAAAAATGACAAGCTCTCCCACATGAGGTGTAGAGCCTGCCGCAAACAAAGTGCACCTAATTCTAACCATTAACTTCATGAAAACTATATGAGCCATGATGGGGCCTCATTTGATGTTGGTATCAGGGCCCCATTACACTAGAGATATGACACCAATGACACCAAACTGGTTGCTAAAAGGAGTTTATTTTTCCCATGGAGGGCATCATTTTATTTATAGGTGGCAGAAATTTATGAAAGAAAATCTTGTGCCAGTTCTTGGTAAAATAACCGTTCTTGGCTTTGAAGGAATGGGTGAAGGTGGCATCAAGTTATACAGAAAATGAGGAGCTGTGTGGTCAGATGGAGACCATGCCCAACTTTAGTGAATACCTGCAAATTGAGATGGCAATATTGCTACAAAAATGACAAGCTCTGCTACATGAGGTGTAGAGCCGCCTGCCACAAAGTTCACCTAATTCTAACCATTAACATGAAAACTGTGGGCTCTGCAACACATGTAACCACTAATACACAACCGCTGATAACAATATTTGCCATTCTTTGCAATGTATACAGAGCCTGTGACCTCATTACTGTATTGACAAGTAAATACTTGCAGATGAGCCATGCAGATCTTTAGGGTTATCAGGGAGTTGTGGTTTGGTGGGTGGGACAACAAGGAAATTGGCAATGAAGATAGTGGCACTCTGCTGAAGTGCTGGCTAATCACAAACCTACTACAGCAATTATGTGGCTTTAGAGGATAATGATTCTGTTATCTAGGTTAGCCTCAATCCCTCTGCTTCTTTTTGGGGCAAAGATGGGCCTATGTTGGTTGTTGCTAAACCACAAATAACTGGATTATTAATTTCAGTAAAATAAATACAACCTGTAATACTTCAAACTGTAGGGTCAAGACCGTACAAGACCTGCTATGAATGTAAGACTATTGATATGTTGTGGGGCATGGAAAAAGTCCAACTCAAAGTCCAGTTTTTGCAAATCTATTCAAATGACTGCAAGGAATGGAGGGTTAGCAGCTGAGATCGGCTATGTATAAGATTGCTGCTAACATGGCAACTTTACAGAAAGGAAGCACCATTTGTTATTGTGTGAGCCATGATGGGGCCTTATTTCATGTCAAAATCAGGGCTCCATCACATTTAATTGCACCACTGGAATGACCGGGGGGGCACGAGACTTGCAGTCTCTCCAAATAAGAGACAGTTGCATATATATAAATGGTGTAATTGATTACAATAGTACAGAATTAAAGCATGCAGTGTGCAATGATATATTCCTTCAAACCTTGTACTTTCACATAGATGCAGTTTAATACATGTCTTGAATATGCATCTTTTTTGCATTTCTATTTGTTAGGTAGAATACACAACGTCCTACTTTGTGTTGGCCAGCCAAGTGACCTGTTGGCAACCAGAGAGAACATTGGTCTCACTGATGGTCCTTATAAAAGGCTGTACCAGCAGGTAAATGAGGAAAATGGTGGTTAAGGCCTTTAAGTCATGGACCTTCTGCAATCAAGCAATGTCGTGTGGCCCTCTGTTCTAATTTTTTAAACTTTAATTTAGGTGCAAAAATCTGTAGATGGTCCTATAGCTCTAGGATCTCTTTTAGGCCTAGCTATTGTTTCAATAGTCAAAAACAGAATACCTTTTTAGATGCTTTAAAACCTCTGTATATAATAGAAGATGTAGCTTTCAAAAAAAATGAGTACAGTAGGAAGGTTTAAAGCTAACACCATATGTTGCTATTGCACTGCAGATGCACTGTCTTGAATTGTGGGGTCCTATGACCAGATCAGTCTTAGATTCCATTTTGCCATGTGCAGGACTAAAGGCAGACCTGAAGTATTATAGTCTATAGAATACCGTCCTTCTTTTCAGTGTGGGAAAGAGGGACATTTGTGAAAATAAGCCACGTCCCCTCATTTATTGATGGATAGGCGATAGGTTGAAACAGTTACAACAATATAGACACTTTGAATAGTCAAATGAATCATTTATTGATGCAGATCTGCATGGTACACCTCAAACAGGGACAAAGGCCAACAACGTGGGACAGGGGGACATGGACTCAAAAGGTGGACAGTCCCTCCAAATCAGGGACACTTGGGAGGTATGCTATAGTTCTAGCTGAAACCATACCCTGGAGGGCATCACAAATCAGGATGCCCCACAGTGTAAAGCTTACCTAGTTTCCATTATATTGAGCAGTCAGCAGGGCCCACTGGTCACCAGATTATTGTAAAAGAGAAAAGGGTGGAGAAAAGAGAGAATGCAAAAAACGTGAGACAAATAAAGATGGATAGAACACAAGAAGGACTAAAATAGAGTGAAAAACAGAGAGGGAGGCAAAGACAAGTGAAAGCAGAAAGAAGGGGTGAATGTGGAAGTAGGGATGGACTAAATTTTAAGAGAGATGAAGACACAGACGGTGAAAGTGGGAAAAGGAAGGAAAGGAAAGGTGACAAGGGAGAAATGGAGTTGATGTGGAAAAGCGAGATGGACAGAAGTTATACATAAGAAAGAAAAGAAAGAAATGTGGAGACGAGAGCAGGGTGGAGGGAATGACAAACAGGGCTTAGGGAAAGGGATACAGATGAAGGAATCAGGTTAAAGGGGGAAGGTGAGCAAACAATAGAGAAACTAATAGGAAGGGAAGTGGAAAAAAAAAGAAAAAAGTATGCTGGAGACAAAAAAACAGACTGATGGGTAGAATATATAGATAAGAAAGAGAGATGGTGGAAAAGTGGTAAAAAAGACCTACTGAGCCAGCTTTATTCGAAATGTGTCTGAACAGGGCCAACTTGTGACATCCTTACAGATTGGGATATCTTCCTGTACTGCACAGCTCGAACATCCCAAAAGCTAGCCATGTGGCCAGCATACATGCTATAGTGCTAAGTGTGGGAAGGTAAGTAAATCCAGCCCATGTGTGGGCTTCGCACTTATTCCCCATGCCACAAAGCACTTATTACCTTTTGTGTCACCCCATTCTCGTCTTAGATTGTAAGCTTTTGATATGTATTTTTTAATTCTGTTCGATATGTATTTTTTAATTCTGTTTGCATATCATTATTATTCAGGAACATTTTTTAAATTGTCAGACCTAACTGATAAGAGATTCCTGACCATAGGGATAGTAGCAGTGGTAAGGCCACTGCAGACTGGACCTGGATGTATTATAGTCATGAGAAAGTGGAGCAACACACCAAAATCACTGTTGGTCTGCTTAGTATCCCCCCCCTCACACATGCTTCCTGATTGGGCACAACTTCTGTTCTAATACCCCGACATTCCTATTACCTATTTCATACAAGCCAGCCACCATTAGGGGACATGGCATTGGAAGCACACCTCTGCTTAGTGAAGGCAGAGACACCACATCTGTATAGCTTAGCTCTATGGGGGGGGGGGGGGTATGCAGACAACAGGATGTCGGGTGGGGGAACACCCACTGCAAACTGTAGATGCAGTTTAATGTATTGAGCGTATTTTTGCAAAGTTAAAGTGGACCAACACCCAGGATTTTGACTATCCTGGGTTTTGGTCCACTTCGGTGGGGCACCGACCGATCGGGGGTGCCCCGCTGTGTGAAACTCCCCAGAAAGCCCCGAAAACTCACCTCACCCCGCTCCCATGTGACCGCTGCAGCCAATCCCCGCCGGCGGACAAGCGAAAGGCAGCGCCGGACAAGCAGAGCGCGTCCGCCGCAGCCTCCCGCGCGTCCCTCTTACAGGGAGCGTACCCACGACAGCCATTCACAAACGGCCGGCGCGGGAGCGCGCCCTGCTAGAGGGACGCGCAGGAGGCGGCGGAAGCGCATGCGCCGCTGGAACGTGGAAAAGGTAGGATTGTGGGCTTCCTGGGGGGTTTCACCCCGCGGGACATCCCGATTTCGGATGCCCCGCGGGGAGGGATCTGATCGGCCTGGGAATCTTATAGATTCCCGGGCCAATCCCCCCTGGGTGTTGGTCCGCTTTAAATATATATGGGGCTCCAGCTACTGCAAAAAAGGTGACTCAAAACCAACTGCACTAAAAAGCCCTTGAATTAAATGTCAATCAAGCAATATTCCTCCACAAACTATGTTTGCATTGTAAATTGGGGGCCACCCTCAGCCCAAAGCCCTGTGTACTATTATTTATCTATTTGTTGCTTGGTATTGATATAAATGCCTTATGATATTTGGATGAGGTCCAAGTGTTGGTGATAGGCAGCAGCAACTCTTGAGTTTGTCCCAAATCTCAAAAGCAGCAATCACTTCTGACCCCTTAAACTAACTAATAATCACAAGCAACGCCGGGATCTCTAATATATCTTATAGATCTCATATTGAGCTGCAGCTGATACAATGCATTGTACATTTGTGATAATAACAAGGCTGGTGACCTGGGCACTTACCTGTTGTGGTAGTCTCTCTTCAGCACCCCTAGGTCCACACTGTGTGGGGTGATGGCACTAAAGTTATGGTCGAGGTGGCAGTCAGTGGCCACACTGTTTTCCTTGCTGATGCTGCCCATGGCTGCTGTGTACCCTCTGCCAGCGGTGCTCTCGATGCTCCTGTCAGTGTGCTCTGGGTGCCATTGTACTAAAGCTTAACATTTACAGGTCCAAGGGTCTAACTTCTTGTGCAGATTATGTTATCAGAGGGGGACAGCTGCTGCCTCATCCCTCCCTCCTATTGCTGTTCCAGCACCCCCTCCTCTCTCCATCCCTGACTTTCCTCACTCTCAGCAGCACTGCCTTTATACCAAGTAGGGTCCACCCGCGGAAGTTTCACTGTTTAGACCTATATGTCCTCAACTCGCTTCTGTTTCTCTTCTCGCTTTTTTATGTATTTTCTCCATTTTTATGTGTTAGTTATATTCATCTATATATTCTACACTTCTCACTATAAAATCAATGTGGAGGCTGATTTAAGACTAGCGTCACGTATTGCCATATGTGCGTCTATGTAGCTGCGCTCAGAGCGTCCAGAAGTGGATGATGCAAACGAGTGTCTGGCGCTATAACGTAGCTTTGCCGCTGGACAAGTGATGCTGTAGTATCCTGTCCAGCATTGATAAATGTGATGTCTGAAGAACGCTGTAGAAGCACTCTCTCTGCACCTGAGCGTACCAATGCTGCTATTGTTTCATGTAGCGTCTTTGAGGGAAAGCCGCCCAAAGCGACGCTACATATAGCAACAGGACAATGCTGCAGCAAATGACAGGTAGCGCCAATTAAACCGGACCTTAAGCATAATTTAATGAAAAGCCCAAACCATTAAAAAATCTTCCCCAGCGTCTAAAATTAATATAGTTTAAGGCCCTAATTTAACAAGGGATAGCGACAGGTAGCGACTGGTGAGCGCCGGTAATGACGGGCCCCGCCACGAGAACGTCGGCTCCCCACCACAGTCACACATTTATCAAGCCAATCCTGCTTAGCGACTGAGATAGCGCCATATAGCCACTCATTCATCATTATTCCAGCCTCAGCCCACAGCGCCAGCGTCCGACCTTGAACAGCGACAGGTATGACCTCTCGCTACCTGGCGTTCTCCAATGCATTTCAATGGAACAATCTTTAAATATTCATAATTAATTGTTATTAATGTTTTTTTTTTTTTTCAATGTGAAAAATTCTGTGACCACTTCTGCCATGTTAGATAATTTTTTTAAGGTAAAAAAAAAAAAATTGTGCAGAATTGATATTACAGGTCTGATATTAGTGTATTCATATTACTAAATTCATTTTAAAAAATTTGGTGGTTTGGGGGTTAAAAAACTACTTTTAACACATCGCCGCCAGCGCTCTGGGGTTTAAACATGCATTTCACAGCGCGAGAATTTTTTGAGCGTGATTTTTTGATGAATATGGTGGAAGTCGGTCGTTCTGACCAGTCGCTATCATGCGCACCCATACATCGCGGAACCTGTCAAATAGCGACTCGTCACCTTGTATTCAACATTACTGCACACCGACTGAGTCGCTATCAACAACCGAACAATGGCCAAGCGCAGCGACTACTAGCGGGCGCTGTGAAAATATCGCTCAACTGTCGCTACCTGCCGCTATTAATGAATCGGCCTCTAAGTTTTTAATCATTTACTTTTTATTCTTTCCCCTGCTGGGCTGCAAATCTGTTCAGGACTGTGGGATATGGGCGCAGGCATCTTGCCTCAGAAACATCACATACTGAGGAGAGGAGAGGGGGGATAAGGTACAGAGGGCGGGTTATAGCTGTGTTTTGCACAGACAGAGCAGAGTTGGGTTCAGGGAAAGGACAGTAATCCCAGAATGCAGAGCGACACAGTCAAATGACACTGCCTGTTTGCATGCTGTCTGATGCTCCATGAGCCGCCATCTTGGATGTTTAAAAGCTCATAACATGCAGTAGATGCAGATAGGATAAATTTGAATGTGGGCAATCTGTATGTACAGGGTGGGAAACATATAAAATAGACTCTTATTCAGGGTGAAGGTCTGCTTTAAGTGCTTCTGATGCTCGGCGCTGAAGCTCATATTTAAGGAAAAAAAAAAACACAAAGCCAGCGTTGACGCAAAAAAACTATATAAAAAATGTCTGTTTCTGAACACATATACATCAGCACCAGAGCGAAAACATATGGAATGACATTGTCTATACACTGTAACATTGCAAAGCCGACCTACACATACAATTCTGCCTAAAAAATAAAATAAAAAGACAATATAAGTCTTTGGTTGGTGGCCAGGAGAGCCAACACAATCATCAGATGATAAAACAGTGGGAAAAGTTGATCCAAGCTCTATATATACACAAATGAAAGAGCATTGAAATAATATGGGAGAACACAACTAAGGTGCTACATGGTGCTTCTGAACATACAGCGCCGGTGCTTTACACTGAGCCACTGCTAGTGATACATTCAACTCTACATGATGCTATTAGAGGCGCTCAGCAAATTGACTTTTATATATGTAGTTTACACACACTGCGTCCGGCATTCACATGGCGCTATGTGGTACTATGTGGCGTTCATGCTTCTTAAATAAGGCTCAAAATCTGGATGGACCAGAGAATCCTCCAGTGGGCCCAGACAGTGAGCTAAATCCAGTTAGAGGGTTTTGGTCCACTTGAAACCCTCTTTTATCTTAAACATGTTGCAAGATACTGCTTTCTTTATATATTAGACGGAATGGGTTGTAAGTATAGGGGATGCAGAGGGTGCTACCTCACCTGGTCAGGGGGGCCCATAATTGTTGCTCCTCTACCCTATTTCTCATATTGGCATCATTTAGAGATAGGAAGCACCAAGTATCTCTGCTGTTTCAGTATTTATTTGTCTAGCTGCATCCAATGAGATAAAAGACACAAAAAAGTTTACTGTTTGAGTCTTGACAGGGCCCCATCTAGTGTTCGCTCCAGGGTCCCGTCACATTTAGGCCCTTATTTAACAAGGGATAGCGACAGGTAGCGACTGGTGAGCGGCCGGTAATGACGGGCCCCGCCACGAGAACGCCGGCTCCCCACCACAATCACACATTTATCAAGCCAATCCTGCTTAGCGACTGAGATAGCGTCATATAGCGACTCATTTATCATTATTCCAGCCTCAGCCCACAGCGCCAACGTCCGACCTTGAACAGTGACAGGTATGACCTCTCGCTACCTGGCGCTCTCCAATGCATTTCAATGGAACAATCTTTAAATATTAATAATTAATTGTTATGAATTTTTTTTTTTTTTTTTTTAAATGTGAAAAATTCTGTGACCACTTCTGCCATTTTAGATTTTTTTAAGGTAAAAAAAATAAAAATAAAAAAAAGAACAGAATTGATATTACAGGTCTGATATTAATGTATTCATATTACAAAATTATTTTAAAAACTTGTTTTTTTTTGGTTTCCAAAAATATGGTTGTTTGGGGGTTAAAAAAACTACTTTTAATCCATCGCCGCCAGCGCTCTGGGGTTTAAACATGCATTTCACAGCGCGAGAATTTTTTGAGCGTGACTTGTTAATGAATATGGTGGGAGCCGGTCGCTAGGGCCAGTCGCTATCATGCGCTCCCATACAGCGCGGAACCTGTCAAATAGCGACTCCTCACCCAATATTCAACATTACGGCAAACCGACTGAGTCGCTATCAACTACCGAACAACGGCCAAGCACAGCGACTACTAGCGGGCGCTCTGAAAATGCCGCTACAGTCGCTCAACTGTCACTACCTGCCGCTATTAATGAATCGGCCTCATAGTTACACCAATTTTATCCTGCTATGTTCATAACTTAAAAGAAGCTTCCCTGCCCATTCTGAATGTCAGATCTTGACCCAAACTTGACCTGCAACCTACCTGAACAAAGCCAGCTGCCCATTCCAGACTTGAAATTATTCTGTTTTCAGGTGATAATAGTAACATTTCGAGGTCTTCATAGTCAGCAAGGGAAATAGCCAAGGAGGAGGGTTCAGACTATAGGGCTTTCTGGTTTCGGTTGCTCCCTAAGGACGGGTTGAACCCTGAATGTAGTCTTTTAAAATCTAGTCAAGGTTTTGTTCCTCCTTAACTTCCTACCCTGTTCCCTGCACCCCCATATCTGCCCTGATTTCTGCTGCACCCCCATATCTGCCCTGATTTCTGCTGCACTTCTATTGCTGCCCTGCTCCCCTATGCTAAATAGGACACACACATTACCTGGCCCATCCATGTGGGATATGATTGTGAATATAAAGATTTGTAGATGATGAGCCTAAAGCGGAACAAAACACAGGATCTAAATGGCTGGGTGCAGAAGTGCACTTCAGCCCAGAGATACTGGGGATATCTGCTAGTCCGGGGCAGCAGAGGTTACCTCATTGTTAGATCCACATCCAGCGCTGTCCAGCTGATCACCATGCTTGTTGTGGAGTCTCTACCTGGGTTCGTCAGCCGCTGAGACGCCCCCGCCATCAGTCACGGTGAGTTTCCATACCCCCCTCCATTCATTACAATGGGCATGGCAGCTCACAGTGACTGATGGCGGGGGGGCCGATGCGCCTGCGGAACCCAGGAAAAGAGCGCACAATGAGCGAGAGATCGGCTGGGCAGAACTGGATGTGGATCCAACAATGAGGAAAGCCCTGCAGCCCTGGACTAGCAGTTATTGTCTACATGGGATTTAGGGTGACCATAGCATTTTTTTGTTTTTGGTTGGAAATTGTCTTTAAGACATATATAACAAAAATATAGATACATCATGTGTACAAAATCAACTGCCACTTTGATCAGTATAAATATCAAGATTTGATACAAATGTATGGCTCCAAGTTCACAGTATCAATATCACAATCCACAGCAGAAAAATAGTCCCCAATGCATGGGGTAGAGCCTATCAACATACAATATCTACATTATTTACTATGCGTGCCCGCTGGCAGACCCATAGAGCGCAGGGATACCTCTACAGAGGAAAGCCCCCTGTTTTATTTTGCATTTGAATAGCCTGGCATCTCAGAATTAGGTGAGTATAGTATAGTATAGTTCAGCATGTGGGAGGGCAGGGGGGTCCTTATGATTTTGGACGATTATGATTCATGTCTAATCAATATGCCCCCTGGGACACTTTCCTTTTCTACTTTAAAATTGACCAAAACTTGGGATCTTGACTATCTCACCGATCTTAGGTTTTGGTCCTTTTCTGTGGGGCATCATAATTTGGGATGCCCCACTGTGTGAAACCCAGCAGATCAGCGTAAAGGCTCACCTTAGTGACAGTCCTCTGGCACATGCACAGGCTCTTGTCCAATCATCGCTGTATGCTGTGCTGTGTGGAAACAGGCCTCCAGCAGCCCAGCCTATCTAAATAGGTCACCCACACATAAGCATGAGATTACCAGCAACGCAAGTACAGTGGTGATCCCACACACGCCTTCCATCCTAAGGGCGGACCTGGGTGTATTGTGTATTGATCCGGAGTACCGTCAGTTTTTCATTGAGCCAAGGAGGTTGTTTACTGGTGATATGCCACGGGGCCACAGCTGTGTGATGGAGGTGAGTTTATAAGGAAGGGGTTTCACATTGTGGGTCATCCCCAACTAGGAGGTCTCTAAGACTCCTTTTTATAAGTTTTGGACTACTTTAAAGGGGATCAGGAGGAGGAGGAGGTGAGAGATCCTGAATTTGACTTTGACTCTGCCCTGGGGCAGATTAACAAGAAAGGGATACTGACAGGTCATCTTTTCTAATCACTGGGCCTTACCTGCCCACATTCGTGTTTAAAGACTCTAGGGCTGGTGGTCTCCCTCTTTAAAGGTCATCTCGATTTGGGATGCCTTAAAATGGACCAAAACCCGGGATTTTGACTATCCTAGGTTTTGGTCCTTTCCCCTGATTGGGGTTCCCCACTGTGTGACAGATCGCCGAGCGCAACTCACCTCTTCCTGGTCCTACGGCGTATGATCGACCACTTATCCAATTAGCGTGCTCGGAGCCAGCGTCACGCTGGCGGCCACATCTCCAGCTTCCCGCTAACAGGGAGCATGCCCGCGCTGGCCATTCACAAATGCCTGGTGCGGGCACGCACCGTGCTAGAGGGATAGCGGGGATGCGGCCACGGCTCACGCATGCGCCATTGGACTGGGAAGCAAGGTAAATGTAGGGGGGCAACCTGGGGGGTTTCACACAGCGGGGCATCCCGATTTTGGATGCCTGGGGGGAGGGAATCGACCAGCGGGCTGATCGCGTTGGGTTTTGGTCCACTTTAAAGAGGAACATCGGAGGCTTTTAGACTTTCCACTCTTCCGAGTTCCACTCCTTGGGGCATCCCTAATTTGGCTGCCCCGCTGTGTTAAACTCCCCAGAAGCCCTGTTTCACTCACCTTGTCCCGGAGCACTAGCCGTGTCTCGGCCACATCCCAACTCACCTCTAGCCGTGCACGCACTCACGCCACAATGAATAGGCGATGCGAGCATGTGACTGCTCAGCCAATCAGTGTGCTCATTCTCGTCTGCACCGTGGGAGTGACAGGAGGGTAAGTGAATGGGGCGACCTGGGGGTACAAACAGCGGGGCATCCCAATTTGGAATGCCCCCACTGAGAGGAACAACATCCCGAAATGTGAAAATCGGGTGCATTGTTCCTCCATGTTTAACCCCCCCCCCCCCCCCCACCGTTGATTGCCACAGAACTCACCTTTCCAGCTATCATATGGTGCATAAAAGGGCCACGGCTCCATCCACTCACTGCATCTGTAGGTACCCACATCAGCATTTTCTGAATGGATGGCATAGATACACTGTGGAGCAGAATATAGGACAACAGTGCCATCAGCTGGGGGACGCGGGGTACAGCTAAATTAAGCAACTTCTCCATTTGTTATGTAACATTTATTCTGCCTCCTTTACTTTCTGTGATAAATATCCTGGCAACGCATTCAGTGTGGCAAGAGGGCTGCAGATAAGTTTATTTGTAATGAATGAATGTTACCAAGAAGTAGTACACACAGCTGAGTGGCCGGGCAGTCATGTGACAGCGAGGGCAGGATAAAAGTACAATAAACTGGAGAGTGACCTCAGGGTGACTCAATGTCCTAATTCTATGATCCCCATATCACAATGCTGACACAAGGCGAGAGATAGCGGGAATGTTTAGAGGATCGCCTTCCAATGTTTACTTTGTAATAAATTCTGATCCACAGAGGTCACCATCCTGATTGTCATTGTAACACTAAGCCACATGGCAATTCCTATGACAGATATGCAGCCAAGAGCCGATAGGGCAAGGGCAGCGGGAAAGGAGGAAAGAAAGAGCTAGAAGGCAGCACTAACAGAACCAGTACCAATGCTTCCTAGTCTAGTTCTAGTCTACTTCCTAGAAGTTCATAGATTGCACTGACTTTCATCCAGTAACATTCATTGTATCAGGCTGACTTGGTATTCCAACTGTGGATAGATGACAGGCATACCGGCCACATAATGCCCATGAAGGGCGCATGATCATACGCTATGTATGTGAATAGCAATGCCCTGACAAGTCACTGCTCAAGTTCTATCCTCTGTAAAAGGGGCACCCAAAAGAGTTTAGGGTGTGCTTGAGGGGAGTAGGGAAATGAACCTCAGACTAGGCCACATTTAGGGGTGAGGCCCACCTATAATAGGACGGGGCAGGTGGAGAGCAGTCCTGAGTGTCTTCTGGTGGGGGTGCCCTGTGATTCCAGGTCCACTTGAAAGTGAAAATGGCAATAGTTTTAAGTTCAATGAATGGTCTTTATTTTCTGGCAGTTATTTAACACTTTAATTGGCAGCCTACCTGGAGATTTTGTCGCCCTCTATTGCCAGGCTATTTTTAACCGTTCTGCATTATATATGTTTAACTGTGATTTTTTAACAAGTTTCCAGGAAAATTATGTTTTTAAGTAGAGTTTGGGCTTTAATATATATAACCTAAAACTCAATATAATTAGATGACATGCCATAAAAATGCAAAAACTCTCAAAGTTGTTAGTTTACAGTTTGATGTTCGGGGAAATGGTGAAGCAAGATATGGGGGAGAAATGTTAGTGGGAAGGGCAAATTGGAGGTATGCTCTAACTGGAATCAGTATAGGGTCTACCTTGACTGGAGGGATGGGTTCAGCAACCCCAGTCTCTGGCACAACATCTTTTGGCACCTCAGCAGCCTCCCCCCTACTCTTGATAGCTGAACAGCAGTCCTAAGCCCCAATCGGGTGTCAGGCCTGTTTTTTTCCATGAGTTCCCGGGATGCAAGAAGGAGCCACAGCCCCGCTGCCCCACTGGAAATGACCCAAAGATGGGTTTTCCTTTAGTTTGGCCAGACCAATGATATCAGCTTTGCTAGGCGCTCTGACAGTGTGGGCAGCAGGTGAGTCCTAACACGATTGCAACCAGCAGGGCGGGAAGGTAATCTTGATGCCGCAGACTTCCGGGATCCTCTGGGATATAAAAGGGTGGAGGTGGCAGCACGCCCACTGCTCTCCACTCAAACCGAGATGGGGGACAGTCCCTCCCATGTGGCACACTGCACATTGGCAGGGAGTCACCTTGTCTCCGCCAAGGTGACACAGGATGGCAAGCGATTTCATCTTGGCAGTGGGATAGGCAATGACATAGCAGCTAGCAGGAACATCTGAACCCTGATGTCTGTCCATGGTTGGAGGTTCCTGTCAGTTTACCTCAGAATGGGAATACCCCACTCTGCAGAATCTTCTCCCTCCATACTGCCTGTTAGACCCTGGAAATTGGCACAGACACACCAGCCATCTCCTCTTCCGTCACCGCTCTCCATGGTTGGAGGATCGCCCCCTGGTTGTCTTGGGGAGCATTTGCGTGCTGAAAGGGGGACACATCCAGGCTACAAGGAGTCTGTGGCAGCCCTGAGGGAAGTCAGGCTGCAAGAAAACCTGAATACCTTGTATACTGGGATTAAGGCCATCAGAGCCTGAATTTCTGAGGAATGATGTAATATGGTTGTGATGCAAGTAAAAATGGAATCTCTTTGCTGTACTCATAATAAAGACTTTCCGTTGCTTCCTACTGGTTCATGTAGTGCGGATTTCCACGCTCCATGAACCCGGAAGTGAGGAGAAGCAGCAGAACAGTCAACAGTAGTGGGTTGTGTGCTGCAGGAGCAACCAGACCCATGCCAGGAAGGTGAGTAGTTGCATAGTACACAACCTTGAGGTGCACCAATATTGTTCACCTGTGAGTTCAATGTGAACACCCCAAGCTTGACAAGCTGCATTCTGTCAGTGACAAAGGGGTCGATTCAGAGCCTGGTGAGAAACAAAAATATGAACAGAGGTTAAAATCCCCACCCTTTCCTCCCACCTCAGTATTTGAAAAGTAACCTAATAAAACCACACTTGGACTATGGGCGGGTACTAAGCAGTCATCCTTCAGCGTGACCCCATGGAGAGGATTGGGCAAGTAACTATACCTTAGGGGTGAGAAGCTGCAAGTAGTACCCTTCTACCGAAGGCCTAATGTTTTGCGGATAGTAAATCAAGTCTATAATGAGAAAGGAAGGATTTCCTCTATAGATGCACCAGTTCTTTCTGCCCATGGCGTAGCCATAGCACTTATAGAATGAGCAGAGACATCTGGGGGAGATACCCCCTAGTAGAATGAGTTTGGGCAATGGTCTGTTTTATCCATTGCCCAAACTCATTCAGCGAGAGATCTTCTTCCTTGCCTGCTCCATTTGGCAATTTCGAAAGAACTATCTCTTGTGACCTGTTAGCCAAAGTCACTATTTTTGGTGGAAATAATGGATTGGGTCTAAGTATAATCTTGTCTGGTAGTACTTCACAATATGGTTCTTTAATGGATAAAGCCTGTAGTTCGCTTACCCGCCTGGCTGAGATAACAGCTAGCAAAAAACAAAACTTTAGTGATAACCATTTCTCTGAAACTTCATCCAGGGGCTCAAATGGGGGGCTCCATTAACCCCTTCAGCACAATAGACAAATCCCAGGTAGGGAATCCCTTGAAAGGTACAGGTCTTTTGTGCATATTTGCTCTGAAAAACCAATTGATTTGTTCATTTTGTCTCAATTTCTGTTTGAGAAAAACTGATAATGCAGAAGTCTGAGTCTTTAAGGTACTTACAGCCAGCCCTTTATCAAAACCTTCCTGTAGGAATTATAGTACTGTGGCTGTCTCTTTTTTCTTCAACTAGTTTATTTCAGAAAAAAAAAAAGGTTTCCATACCTTTCCGTAGATCTTCCTAGTAGTTAACTTACGGCTGGCCAGAAGAGTTTCAGTCACTCTCATTGAACAACCCTTATTACTTAATATGGCCCTTTCAGGATCCATGCTGTTAGAAGAAATCTTGGCCTACTTCTGATGCAGAATGATTTCCTTATGGATGATGTTTGGAATGGCTGGAAGCCTCCAGGGACCTTGGCTCACTATTTTCATTAATTCTGCAAAACAAGCTCTCTTCGTCCAGAATGGAGCAATGAGGATTATCATCACTACTTCTTGCGCAATCTTCTGGACCACTTGGGGAAGAATTTTGAAAGGGGGCAAGGCATAAGCAAGATGAAAATTCCATGGCTGAACCAGAGCAACTATTGCTAACGCACCCTCCTCTCCTGTCAGGGAAAAAATGTTCTGCATTTTGTATTCCTGGCATTGGCAAACAAGTCTATCTGCGGGCTACCCCAAACACTTACAATCAGCTGATAGACCTCCTGGTTTGGACACTATTCGGTCTGCGGGGTCTTTACTCAACTTAGCAAGTCTGCAAGAGTATTTAGGGTCCCCTTCAAATGACAGGCGAACAATGACCAGATTTGATGATGGAGTGGTAATAGAATGTCCTTTGATAGTGTCATTAATTTTAAGGACCTGGTTCCCCTTGACAATTTAGATACGCCACTGTCGAGGCATTGACTGATCTTATCTGAACTCCCTTGCCCAATATTGATGGTTGAAATTGATGTAGTGCGAGTTTGACTACCAGAAGCTCCCTGAAATTTGAGGACCTGGATGCCACCTTTTTTGACCACCTCCTCTGAACCTGGTGGCTTCCTAAATGGGCTCCCCAACCCCAGTTGCTTGCATCTGTTGTGACTATTACTGGGTTGGTCTTTCTCCAGTCTTTTCCTTTCACCAGGTTCTCTGGATCTATCCACCATTTCAGATCTTTTAGTAATATTGGGCTCAACTGAACTAGTTGATCTAGTGAACTCTGCCTTTTGTCCCACTTTTTTTAACAGGAATCTCTGCAGGGTTCTTGTGTGCAACTGAGCCCAGGGCACTGCAGGGATTGCCGAGGTCATGAACCCCAGCACTATCATTACAACCCTTAGGGAGACCCGAGGGCTCTTTGTTAGGCCTAGCACCTCTGCTGCAATCCTGTCTCTTCTTATCTGGAATGTCCCTTTTAGTCTTAACCATATCCTTTAGGACTTAATGGATCACAAAAGCTTTTTCCGATTTTTTTTTACCCAAATTTTATACATTTCAACTTGTAGTGAAAGGTGGTTATCCTCCTGTTGAACCCCCAAGTATTGTATATATCCTGCAACAATAAATGAAGTTCCTCTGAAAGTTTATGGGAACATTCCTGTTCCCTTTCTTTCTGGACATCCTAGTCCATGGAATCCTGTGAGGAACCATATTCTTCCACTAATTCCCCGGGTTCAGAAGTTACATCAATCTGTACTGGAGTGAAAGGCAAGGCACTGGGAGCTGTGCTAATGAGTGATAATCCCTGTTTTCCAGGCTGATCATCAGTAACTGAAGTGGGGATAGGAGCGGAAGCAAGAGACTATTGAGATTGAGTGACAAAATATTTTTGGGCATCCCGCATAGAGGCTAACTCCTGCCTCATACAAAGAATATCCCTTAATAATGTCACTGAATCCACCTCTTTCTTAGCCTTGTCACAACCCAGGCACAGAATCATCTGCCAAGTGTTCGGGAGCGCTATGTTACAAGATTCACAGCGCCTAGTATTTTTTTGTGGCTTTGGCATGTTTTTTGTTTTCCGTTTTAGTCTCATTTTCTTTCTAAAACATTAATAAAAATATAAAAAATAAATAAATAAAAATATAACTACGTATATTATCCCTGGATTGATACTGCTATCCATAAAAATAATGAATAAAAAGTCCTACCGAAAGCTGAACTTCATTGTCGGCAGTACTGTCCAACATTTTTGCCAATGACAGGTCCTCTTCCTGTCAAGGAACCTGGCTTCCGCCCTAGCTTCTGCCACTGCCGCAGCTTTCTCTCCCCCTCGGCTGCCACGACCCTGCACGAATTACCCGGGGTGCCAGCTACACTGCCCCGGAGTACAGAGTTCTCCTGTCTGGCTGCGTTCCGAACGCCAGAAGGAGAAACATGCCGTCTTTCGTTTCCGATATTCAGCCTCACTGCCGAAACCGGAAGTGACGTCAGGTACCGCGTCACTGACCCCGTCCCAAATTATAAATTTTTGGAGGAAAAGTTTATAATTGAAAAAAATTATATTACCGTAAGTAAAAGGCAGAACAGAATCAATAAAACTTGGTACCAATCTGTTTAAAGGCACAGCATACCCACAACTGAGTCAGTTGCTGGGATTTAAAGATATAACGTACAACTAGTGTGTATATAAGACTATGAGGGAATATAGCCCCTGCTGTGTCCAGACCTCAGAAGATACTCTTCTGTTATTTTGTCCAGGACAGCGGGCTACTCCAGTACTCTGGATGTCATAAAATAAAAAACTAAAATAACAAACTGGACGTAGTCTAATACATCCTGGCACACTCTGTCCAACCGTTTCCCAGGTAGGAAACACAAAGAACTGAAGTGGGGAGGAAGGGGTGGGGCTTTTAACCTCTGTTCATGTTTGTGTTTCCTCACAGGGGGTGGAGCATAATCTCTCCATGTGGTCACACTGAAGCATGACTTAGAAAAGGAGTGAGTTTTCTCAGCAGGCTCTGAATCGACCCTAAAGTTCCTCAACTTGGTACTTTAGTATGGAGTATGTCAGGATCGATGGTGTTAAAAGCGGAACTGAAGTCTACAAAAAGGACCCTGACATATGAGTTAGGATAGTCTAAGGCCTAGTGTTGACAGCATTCACTGCTGATGTGTTTGCACTTTAAGCACGTTAGAGGGGATTCCAGAGATGTTGTGTGGATTCTTTCAGGGAAGTGAGTAACAGACTGTTGAAGACTGTCATTGTTGCTGGAGTTAGTAGGATAGGTGAGTAGCCGAGTGCTTCTTGTGGATTGAGATGATGGCCGACTTCTTCCAACAAGCTGGCACAACCCGTTTCTCTAAACATTTTTGTGAGAACAGGTGCGAGCTACACTTTGAGGCAGCATGGTGAAATTCCATCAGGCCCCATAACCTTACAAAATTAGGGCCCCCAGAAGCCATCATGTCCTATGCAGTGTTGACAGCATTAGCACTACGGGTCTGTAGTCCTTCAAGTCAGTAGCAAAGGGCTTCTTGGGGATTGGAATGATTGTTGACTTCTTGCAACAAGCTTTCACAATCCATTCTTCTAAAAGTTTTCTAAAGACATTTGTGAGAACAAGAGGCAGGATAGTGTCGTCAGGCTCCATTGCCTTCCTAGAATTAAGGCCCCAAAAAGCCACATGACATCATGTTTTATGATGTTAATAGTAGAAGTATGGTTTTGTGGTTTTCCCATTGGTTATGTAATGGGGAGGGAGGTGCCCTGACCGATCTTCCTGCTTTTTTGGGGATGCCTTCTCAAATTTGTAGATCTTCTGCCAGACACTTATCCCAGCTATAGAAGGTACAGGACCACCAGATGTGAACACCATACCAGGGGATCTACATACGTTGAGTCCTCTCTCTATGCTGGTGAACCTCTAGCTACTTCTATTGCTCCCACAGACCATTTCTAAACCTCTCTTCTTTCCTTTCGCAATGTTTCTTTCTCGCTATTTTTTTTTTCACAATAACTTCTCAAACTCTTTATAACTTAGGGACAGCTTATATTAGTAGGTGGGTGAGAAACTGTGCATGTATGTGTGTGCAAATGTGCTTAATGAATAGTTGTGTAACTATCTAGTTATTAAGGATTTGTTTGTTTTGTATAATTATCACTATCTTGTATACCACTGACCTGTTACAATTTACTTAACCCTGCTCCCCAGCCTCTGACCTCTCACCTAACCCCCCTCTCCAGCTGCTGACTTATCAACCCTCATCTAACCCAGCTCCCCAGCTGCTTAACTTTCACCCCTCACCCAACCCCTCTAACCTACCCCCCCAGTTTACTTCCTAACAGACCACCCTTTAGTTCCTCAAAAACCTGAGATGTCTTTGCAGGTCAGTTTACAAGCAGCAATGTGCATTTAAAGCAGACCAAAGCCCTTGGTATGCAAAGACAGTGACCTGTCACCCCTCACCCTACCCTGCTTCCTAGCCTATGACCTGTCCCCCCCCCCACTTAACCCCCCTCCCCAGCTGCTGACCGGTCACCCCTCACCTAATGCCCCTTCCCAGCCGATAACCTTTCATCCCTCACCTAATTCCCCACCCACAGCTGATGACCTGTCACTTTTTACCTAAGCCCCCTCCCACTGACCTGTCACCCCTCACCTAATTCCCCCTCCACAGCTACTGATCTGTCACCCCTCCCCAGCTGCTGTTACCTCCTTTCTTAACCCCACTCCTCATTTGCTGAACTTTCACCCTTCACATAACCCCTTTCATCAACCACTGACCTGTCACCCCTCAACTAATTCCCCCTGCCCAGTTTACTTCCTAGCAGCCCACTCTTTAGTCCTACAGAAACCTGAGACGGGACAGTTTACAAGCAGCAATGGACGAAAGCCCTTAGCACTCAAAGACCCCCCCAGTTTGCTGTATATGCACCTTGATCTGTTGATCCCATAGTGCATGCGTGAGTTGCTGTTGGCATCTCCTTCACCCCTCCATCCTTTGCATGCACCTGCAACAGGCCTATCTGAATACCTGGCAGCATGGGCACACAGTTTTAGGTAATGGTCCATGGGAGGCATGTGGCAAGATTTCAATGTGCAATCATTGCCATGCATTAATATGCACAACAATGTTCCAATGCTCAATGATGGAGGCCCTGTGCATGTGCTATAGAAGCAGTGATTGAAGTAAGTTCCCGGGTGAATTGGGGGGTTTTACACACAGGATGCCCCTCTAAAGCATAAAATCATAGTGGCACACACAGGACAGTGGACATGTCATGTCAAGTGAGGAACAAAATAGATGAGGCTCAATGTGCTGAGAACAGCATGGTTAAAACAATCCAAGGGCACCTTGAGCAACACACATGAGCCAATCACAACATGAGGACAGTAACATGTTTAATTTACCCCATTGCATGCTGCTGCACAACTTGATAAATGTAAGTGATGTAAACAATACATAATGTCACAACAATATAAATATACCAGACAGAAAAATGACCATCCCAAAATATAAAAAAACAAACATTTAATTAAAGTGGTTCATCCTCACCCCAGGGGCATCCAGATTTGTCTTGTCCCGCTGTGTGAAACCTCCCAAGACCCCCCACAAATAATACCATTTTGTGAAATACTCACCTGTAAAATGGGTATTATAAGTATGTCACACACCCCGCTTCAAGATATCCATAACACGTGGGTAATACCGACCTGAAGAGGGCGTCCTGCAGAGATGATAGGGAAAAAGAAAGCCCCTCCCGGTCCATAAATACCTGGGACCTCCCACTCATTACCCAGTATAAAGAAAGCAGTAAGGTAAGGGACCAGGAAGAGGCAAATATAAACCAAAGCAACGCAAAGTTCACAATACAAAGGATCCAGAATACAAGAAGGGCGGGTGAAGCGGGGTGTGTGACATACTTATAATACCCATTTTACAGGTGAGTATTTCACAAAATGGTATTATTCTAAGTATGTCACACACCCCGCTTCAAGATATCCATAACACGTAGGACATCCAATAGCAGTGTCCATAAAAGGGCGGGGATCGAAAACAAGGCACAACTTAAACCACAACAGCTTGCAGAACTTTGCGGCCAAAAACAGCATCCGCTGAGGCCCGAACATCAACCTTGTAAAACTTGGAAAAAGTGTGAACAGAGGACCAAGTAGCGGCCTTACAAACTTGCTCAACTGAGGCCTGGTGCTGAAAAGCCCAGGACGCTCCAACCGCACGAGTAGAATGAGCAGTAACACGAAAAGGGGGACTCCTCCCCTTAGGCCCCAATGATGGCCTGACGAATCCATTTACTAATGGAAGACTTGGCAGGTGCCAAACCTTTCCTAGGCCCAGAGGGCACCACAAAAAAAGCATCAGTCTTACGAAAGGAAGACGTAACCACCAGATAGTATTTCACAACGCGAACTACATCCAAGGAATGCAAAGCCCTTTCCTTGTTGTTGCTAGGATTAGGACATAGAGAAGGCAGAACAATGTCCTGATTCAGATGAAAGGCAGAAACCACCTTAGGAAGAAAATCCAACTTGAAACAAAAGACAACCTTGTCCTGATGCCTTTCGAAGTACGGAGCTTTAATGGACAAAGCTGCCAACTCAGAAACACGCCTAACCGAAGTGATAGCCACCAAAAACGCCACCTTTTGAGTAAATGAAGACAAAGCAATCTCATTCAAGGGCTCAAACGGGGGACCCTGAAGAGCAGAAAGAACCAGGTTCAAATCCCAAACTGGAACCAAGGGCTTCCTAGGAGGTCGAACATGCGTAACCCCTTGGAAAAAAGTCTTGACCAAGGGATGAAGTGCAAAGGACCTTTGAAAGAACACCGCCAGGGCAGAAACCTGCCCCTTCAAGGTACTGAGCTGGAGCCCCAGATCCAGACCATGTTGAAGAAACTCCAGAATCCTGGAAATGGAAAACTCCCTACACGGGAAAGACCTACCTTCACACCAGTCAATATAGGACCTCCAGGCCCTATAGTAAACGGTAGAGGAAGACCGCTTCCTGGCGCTAATAAGAGTCTGAATCACCGCATCAGAAAGACCTTCCTCCTTCAAGATGGAGGTTTCAGCAGCCACGCCGTCAAAGCCAGCGATGGTAAATTGGGATAGCGTAGCCGACCCTGGGTGAGCAGGTCCGGCAGCAGAGGCAGAACGAGCTGATCCTCTGCCAGTTTTACCAGGTCTGCGAACCAAACCTGCCTTGGCCACCTTGGTGCCACCAGAATCGCCGACGCGCCCTCCAGGGCCAGCTTGCGCACCGCTCTGGCTACCATTGGAAACGGAGGGAACAGGTAAAGAAACCCCAGATCCCTCCAGTTCAGAGACATGGCATCCACCGCCAGAGCCAGTGGATCCTGCGAGAGAGACACAAATACCGGAAGCTTGTGATTGTGACGAGAGGCAAAGAGGTCCACCGCCGCTCCCCCTGGCGAGAGGAGGACCTGCTCAGAGAGTCTGCCTCCGTGTTCTCCACTCCCGGAATGTAGACTGCTGAGATACACGGGACGCGGCTCTCCGCCCAGTCCAGAATCAAAGACACTTCCCTGAGGGCACTCCTGCTGCGAGTCCCTCCCTGGTGATTGATGTAAGCAACCGCCGTCCGGTTGTCCGACCGAACCTGAACTGGCAGGCCCTGCAACTGATGAGTCAAGCGAAACAGAACCAACCTGATGGCTCTCAATTCCAGAACATTGATGGGCTCGTGAGCCTCCTGCGGGCCCCACAGACCCTGAAACTGAAGATCCTTCCAAACACCCCCCCAACCTCGACGAACTCGGGGGGTCATCTGGAAGGACTGATCCAACGATAGTGGAGACTTGTCCCAAACCGTCAACAGATGAAGCTGGAGCGTCCTTGTGTGAAACTGCGCAAAGGGAACTGCCTCGAATGAGGCCACCATCAACCCCACCAGCCTCATCCCTAGCCGGATGGCCGGACGAGGGGCCGACAAGAGAAGCCGAACCAACTCCTGAATCAAAAGAACCTTGGCCTGGGGCAGAAACACCCTGGCCTGCGAAGTATCCAGAGACATTCCCAGAAAGATCACTACCCTGGACGGAGAAAGAGATGACTTGGGGTAGTTGATCACCCAACCGAACCTCTCCAGAGTGGATACCACCGTTCTGGTGTCCAACTCCGCTTGGTTGAAGGAAGAAGCCATAATCAGAAGATCGTCCAAATAGGGCACAATGCGGATACCCTGAACCCTGAGTAGAGCCATCACCCCCGCCAGCACCTTGGTGAACACCCGAGGAGCCGAGGTAAGACCGAAAGGGAGTGCCACAAACTGAAAATGCCGATCCTCCACCACGAACCTGAGAAACCTCTGGTGTGCTGGAAAAATCGGAACGTGCAGGTAAGCGTCCTTGATGTCTATGGACGTCAGAAAGTCTCCCTGACAAAGAGAGTGGATAGCCGAACGCAGCGTTTCCATGCGGAATTTCCGCGGCCGGATGAACCTGTTGAGAAACTTCAGATCCAAGATGGGTCGGACCGATCCGTCCTTCTTGGGTACCGTGAACAGATTGGAATAAAAACCCCTGCCCTGGTCTGAGGAGGGCACTGGGCAAATGACAGCCAAGTCCAGAAGATTCTCCACTGCCACCAGGAGTCCCTGTGCAGCCAGAGGTTCTGAAGGCAACCGAGACCTGAAAAATCTGTGAGGGGGCCGGAGCTCGAACTCCAGCTTGTAACCGGAAGACACCACTTCCCGGATCCATCTGTCCGAGACTTCCTGATCCCAGACCTGGGAGAAGTGTCGCAGCCGTCCCCCCACCCGCACGGGTGAGGGCGCCCCCTCATTGCTGAACTGGCTTAACCGCAGGTTTGGGCTTGGAGCCCCAACTGTAACCTGGACGGGCACGTCCTCTGCCCCTATTCCCGGAATCTCCTCTGGAGGAGGGGAAAGCAAATCCCCTGCCAGATCTGGCCCCCCCGAAAGGAAGGGGTAAAGGAAGGCGTCCCCCGAAAGGGACGGCGTTGTTTCTTGCATTGAGGTAATCTACCACCCTTGGTGACAGAATCCAATTTCTCTCCAAAGAGCCGCAATCCAACAAAAGGTAGAGCCGTCAGCGACTTTTTGGACATAACATCGGCCGCCCACTGGCGCAACCAAACCGACCGCCGAATAGTCACCAGCAGAGCCGACGTCCTACCACACATCATCAAGGTGTCATCCAAGGCGGCTAAAACAAATGACAAAAATAACTCACACCTTTTAAGGGCAAGGAACTCGTCACTACCCGGACGAAGCCCGGAAGACGTCAACAGGTCCCTGACCACGGACCTGGCAGCCACCACCATCAGCGCCGAAGCACAAACAGGCCGCATGGCTGACCCGACGCTGGCAAAGCCGTGACAAGCCATCTGGTCAATGCGTTTGTCCTCTCCGTCTTTGAGGGTGGAACAATCGGGATTATTTAACACAGAAGTGTTGGACAACCCCAAAACCGGTGCATCCACCTCGGGGGGGAAGCCCAACGCTTAACGGTATCCGAAGGGAAGGGATACTTCTTATCCCACCCCTGAGGAATACCAGGGAGCCGAGCCGGCCTGTCCCATTCCTTAGCAATAATTTTGTCAAAATGCTTTTGATTAGGGAATTCCAAGCGTGGCCTGGATTCCTCGAAAAACTCACCCTTCTGCTGCGGAGCCTCCTCAGGAGGAGAAATAGCCAAAACCTCAAACATCTGAGCCAGAGCGTTAGGAGTATCCGAAGATCTCCCCAAGTCCCCAAGCTCAGCGTCAGCGCCAACAAACTGCTGATCGGCAGAATTATCAGAGTCCTCATAAACCTCCCCTTCCTCCAGCGGGGAATAATCAGAGTAATCTAGATTATTAAAATCATCAAGGTCATCCACCGGCGGAGCCGGCGACAAGTGCTTTCTCTTGGCCGGGGCCTTACGGGCGACCGAACTGGAGATTATTTTTTCAAGGTTGGCCAATCTGGCGCACATCTCAGATTGCAGCTCCCCACCCATGACAACGTCACACGGGGTGCGTATCAAGCTGGGAGGAGGAGATGAAGCGACCGGCGGTGCTGACCCAGAAGCCTGGGATCCGGACTGCCGCGTAATAGTTTGCTGTGCACAGGGTATACACAGAAGTACATCGTCCCCAGTAATGGATACCCCACACAACATACACTTCCGGAATTGCCCCGAGGGGATCCCGAGCCCAGTATCCGGGAATGCCTCCATATGGTGAACTTATGTGCAGTCGCTATGACCGGGGGAATTACGCGTATACGCAACCCGGGATGCCCTTTAATGTCCCAAGTGGGAGGATTTGAATAAGGTAAATTTAACCCAGGGACCCTAGGACCGGGAGAAAACCCCCTAACCCAATGAAGGTCTACCTGCAAGACAAAATATGGACAGCAATAAATACAAAAAGTACAAAAAAAGGAATCAGCAATATGAAAAGAATGGGGCCCACAGGGCCACTCACAGTTCCTGCCGATTAAGATGGCGACCGCACCTCCAGGAGCCAGAAGCCGCAGCAAGGGGTCTGAGAGAAGAAGGGGGGCGTGGCCAGCGCGGGAGAGCGCGATCGTGCGTGGCCCCGCCCCCCCCTCCATTCACAGCCAGGCTCCGCAGTGGTGCCTGCCTAACGGGGGCGGGCCTCGGCAGCCCGCCGAAAGCCCTGCCCCGCCCCCTGTACTAACATCGTGAGGGGAGAAATCCCCTCACAGGCTAAGCCCCAGCGAGAACCGGCGCCGCAGCGATGACAGAGGCTGCGGCGCCGGTAACACGGCGGACGACAGGCGGGGAGGACGGGCGGCGACGGCGCTCAGCGCCCGACCCTGCGCCCCCCCCCCCTGCAGCATGTAAAGGAGCGCACCTGACAGGGAACCGGCGCCGCGGCAATATCAATGGCCGCGGCGCCGGAACCAGAAAGGAGACATAAGACGGGCGGCCCCCGGCGACGTGCCTGCGCCCGGTCCCGCCGCCACCAGTATCAGCTGAGGAGAGAGATCTCCTCAGCTGTACCAGCATAAGGGCCCAGCCCACGGTGGCTACCAGCTAACTGTAAAAAACACAAAGTACACAAAACACCTCATGAATAAACACTACTACTGAATAAAAAGGGGGCCCTCAAATCGAGGAGAAGGGCATTCGGAGAGGGGAACATACCAGGGGAGAAATGGCCGAGGGACAGGGCATCCCAAACCGGGGTCACCAGCCCGGATCACCGCCTACCCTCTGATACAGGGTCTCACGGTGGAGCTTAGCTCCTGGGCACCTAATGTGCCATTCTACCGTCGCCCAGACCTCAGCCAAGGCTGGGAGGCATGTAAAGTAAGGATAAGGGGCATCTGGGCGGAAATAGAATAAAAAGTGGGCCGGGAATAATCCCGGCTACCTCAAGTCCCCCTGTGCAAGGAGGAGCCATCATCTTCTGACTTGCTCGCCGTCTGCAGAGATGAAAGACTGGGTAATGAGTGGGAGGTCCCAGGTATTTATGGACCGGGAGGGGCTTTCTTTTCTGTGCAGGACGCCCTCTTCAGGTCGGTATTACCCACGTGTTATGGATATCTTGAAGCGGGGTGTGTGACATACTTAGAATAGCCACCTTACGGCCTATTCTCGGTGCCTATTCCCAACATCTCAGAGGCGTGCTTCTGCACCTAGTCCTTCAGATAGGCTGAGAGTGGGAGCCCACCACACACTGTAGGGAGAACAGGGCATATGCCGAGACCTGTGAATATGGTGAGGGGCCCCGGGAAAGGTGAGTATTTGTGTGGGTTCCTGGGGTGTTTCACACAACAGAGCATCCCTAATAAGGATGTTCCAGGGGTTGCAAGTTGGCAGTGTGTATTTTAAGTGATCTTTTAGACCCCATGGCTGCCCACAGAGGCGAATCTTCCTTTTTAAAATGGACCAATCACCGCCACAAAAGGCTCTGGAGTCTAAAATCTCCCAGGTATCCCTGCTGATGTGAGCACTCCCAAACCCATCCATTCAGATAGTCAAAATGCAGGGTGGCGTACACTCCACGGGAAACTCGGGATATGGCTGGCACCGCTCAATATGCCGACCCGGAATCCAAAATGGCTTTATGCCCTTCATTAATATGTAAGGCATAAAGCACTGATTGGATAAGCAGATGCACCGTGGGAACAGCGGAAAGGTGACTGGTGTGGGTGATCTGGGGGGTTTCAAACAGCAAGGCATCAGGATGCCCGTAGGGCAATGACGTGAGTAGAACCCCCCAGAATGCCGAGAGCCTGTGCATGCTCCATTGGAACAAGGAAGAGCTGATGGAATAGCAGCATTCTGAGGGGTTTCACACAGCGGAAGATCCCAACTCAGGATGCCATTGGTGGAAGCCAGCGTACAGCTCTAGAATATTTGAGATCCTAGGTCCAGACCACATGGGTGGGGTTCTGCGTTAAAGTGGACCCAAACCTGCTCTTGAGTCTAACAAACTCCTAATCCAACCAAAACCCTATCCTTGGGCCACCCGGCTGTGTAAAACCCTCAGGGATCACCTGTATTCTCACCTTGCCTGTGATACCACAGGTGTGTGTATATTGGGACTGACCAGGGTGTATATAGTTGCTGGCAGGGGTATAAGAAAAAGGTTTCAGTGTCATTGGAGGGTTAGTGCACAACCAATAAGGGAAGCAGGGTGCTTGGCCCAGGCTGTCTCAAGCTCAATTAATCCAGGAAGGTAGAAGAGTCTGCATTCCTTATATTAAAAATGTCCTTTATTGATAATCAAGGCAAAATAATTTCTATATGAAAAAAGCCTCTAAAATTTTAGAGGCTGTTTTCATATGGAAATGATACGACAATGTGCATTGCACATAAAACCATTTTAGAGCCCATTTTCATATGGAAAATCATTAAAGGACATTTTTAATATGGTGTGGACCCTTCTACCTTCATCTATAAGAAAAAGGATGTGGGTCCAGACTGGGTCTTGGTGGGGTGTCCATATAAAAGAACTGTTTTGAACCATAAACACCCTTAATCTGGCCATGGGGGGGGGGGGGGGGGGGGCAAAAGTGTTGCATGCGGGGGTTGCATTCATTTCTGTAACTTAGGCCCTTATTTAACAAGGGATAGCGACAGGTAGCGACTGGTGAGCGACCGGTAATGACGGTCACCGCCACGAGAACGCCGGCTCCCCACCACAATCACACATTTATCAAGCCAATCCTGCTTAGCGACTGAGATAGCGCCAGATAGCCACTCATTCATCATTATTCCAGCCTCAGCCCACAGTGCCAGCGTCCGACCTTGAACAGCGACAGGTATGACCTCTCGCTACCTGGCGCGCTCCAATGCATTTAAATGGAACAATCTTTAAATATTCATAATTAATTGTTATTAATTTTTTTTTTTTTTTTTTAATGTGAAAAATTCTGTGACCACTTCTGCCATGTTAGATATTTTTTTTTAAGGTAAAAAAAAAAAAAAAAAAATTGTGCAGAATTGATATTACAGGTCTGATATAAATGCATTCATATTACAAAATGTTTTTAAAAACGTGTTTTTTTTGGTTTCCAAAAATATGGTTGTTTGGGGGTTAAAAAACTACTTTTAACCCATCGCCATGAGCGTGATTTGTTAATGAATATGGTGGGAGCGGGTCGCTATGGCCAGTCGCTATCATGCGCTCCCATACAGCGCGGAACCTGTCAAATAGCAACGCCTCACCCAATATTCAACATTACGGCAAACCGACTGAGTCGCTATCAACTACCGAACAACGGCCAAGCACAGCGACTACTAGCGGGCGCTGTGAAAATACTGCTACAGTCGCTCAACTGTCGCTACCTGCCACTATTAATGAATCGGCCTCCCCGTTACATAGTTAATATGGTTGAAAAAAGACATATGTCCATCAAGTTCAACCAAGGGTGTTCGGGTAGGGGAAGTTACTTTTTTATTTTATAGGTGGAAGGTATTTATTTTATTTTTTGTTTTTTTTACTGATAACCGCTAATAGTAACTGTTAATGTTATTTTCTTTTAACCTCCCTGGCGTTGCGATATAGTCAAATGCAATGGCAACGAAAGCGTTGCTATTGCATTTGTCTCTCACGCACGGCTCCGCCCCCATGAGCCTCTGCGGCTCACAGAGACGGAACCCGGAAGCGGAGAGGGACGCCGCAGCCCCGGCTCTCACCTGCGATCGCGGCGGAGACATCGCTGGATCGCAGGGAGAAGGTAAGGAGGCTGCGCCGCCCGCTCTTGCTCCCAAATCGATCCCGAGCGTGACTCGGGGTCACCGCCACTTACAGCGCAAATTGACCCCGAGTCACGCTCGGGATCGCCGCTAAGGGGGTTAAATAAGCATCCAATCCTGTTGATGCTGTAACAAGCTTCTGTGGGAAGCTATTCCATAGATTTATAGTTCTTATCGTAAAAAATGATTGTCGCCTCCAGAGACTAAATTTCTTTTTTTTCCAGTCGAAGGCAGTGCCCCCTTGTCTTTAGAGAGGATTTTACCTGAAATAGTGTTCCCCCATATTTTTTGTATTGGCCATTTAAATATTTATACAAGTTAATCATGTCCCCCCTCAGTCATCTTTTCTCAAGACTAAACAGATTTAATTCCCGTAATCTTTCCTCATAACTAAGATATTTCATTCCTCTGATTAGTTTGGTGGCTCTCCTCTGCACCCTTTCCATAGTCAGAGCATCCTTTCTATGAATGGGTGCCCAGAACTGGACGTCATATTCCAGGTGAGGGCGCACCAGTGCCTTGTAAAGAGGCAAAATTACATCTCTATCCCGTGATTCCAGGCCTCTTTTAATGCATGATAGTATCTTGGTGGCCTTGGAAGCAGCTGCTTGGAATTGCATGCTGTTATTTAGCCTGTGATCTACCAGTACCCCCAGATCCTTCTCAACAAGTGATTCTCCCAGTTTTACTTCCCCAAGGACATATGTGGCCTTCGGGTTATTAGACCCCAAGTGCATGACTTTACATTTTTCCACATTGAACTTAATTTGCCAAGTGGATGCCCAGACACTCAAAGTGTCCAAGACAGCCTGAAGCTTGTGAACATCTTCAATAGACTGCACTGCGCAATGTAACTAATGCATTTGTTTTCCTAACATACAGCTCCATATATTACAGATGCATCACTAAAACACAATCCGATGGAAGCAGATTGCTCCTCGCAGCACTATTCTAGTTTGGCTACGGTGTAAATTGTTTACTGATCATATAAACCTGCTGATTATTCGAGATTAGAATTTGGAAAGAGAAATAAGGTGGCTTCTATTGAAGATGGCCATCTATGTAATCACCACTAGAGGGCAGAACCTTTCTGCAGTTTGACACTAGTGGCCTAACAATATAGTAACAAGATTTCTAATTTCACTAGGATCATAGGAACAAGTCACACATTAAAGCACAGAAATATACAAATATTACATGAGTACTATGGGCTGTACAATTTGCTACCTACAGATAAATGAGTAACTTTCCGTGGAATTACAGAAATAGTGTTTTATTGTTTAGCAGTCTAATTGTATCAAATTTCGCTAAAAACTTGCATCCTAGAGGCTACATATGACGGGGAATCCCAATTGTCAGGGGCATCCCAACTGCTAGTGCCTCTCTACGCTTTAATGCTAAAACAAATAATCTTGCTTTCAAATCGCTTGAATCGCTAACCCAGGTGTAGTGCAACATAAAAAGCAAATGGTTGTATTCCTTCACACAAACATCACCTGGTTAAAGCCAATAAATAGCGCCATCAATAAAAGACTGCACGCGGAGACATCATCATTCTGACAATCTCAACCCAAAGTGACTGAATACAGTGCAATAAAGGGGCAAAACCTCAGAGGCAGCAAAACCACAGCGTGAAAGCACAAATATAGTAATAAAATAGTATAGTAATATACTATTAGTAATATAGTAATAAAACAGGGGCAAGGAGGGAGGGGGTGGGGAACATGTGCCCCTCACCAGAATGTCACGGCAACCGGATAAGGAGGGAGCCCCCAACCCGGTGGACCTGGTGAAAGGACTTCTCTTTGCAGGTGACAGATGAAGGAAGATGTGGTGAAGGTAAGGTTGTTTGTTTTTTTTAACTGTATATTTTTTTTTAACGTTTAACGGATATAGGGGTCCAAGGGACTACTATACCAGTTCACAGTGTAGCGATGAGTGGTGATGACTGGTATGCCATCTGGCAGCATCAACGGGTGGCATGCCAGACAGTTTGATATCTGGGATAAGTGAATTGGCAAGATCTGCTTCACTCACTACTCCTTATCCACCCTATCCAAACCAATAATATTGGCTGGCAGGCTGATTTATTACTAGCGGCAGGTACCGTCTGTGGCGAGGCATTGAGAGCGACCGCTAGTAGTCGCTGTGCTCGGCCATAGTTCGCTGTTTTAGAGCGTCTCAGTCGCTGGCCGGCATTGATGAATATATTGTGTGAGTCGCTCTAACACCAGTACAGCACTGTACGGGAGAGAACGGGAGCGCCAGCTCAGTGCGACCGACTCACACCATGTTCATCAAAAAAATAGCCCCACACAGCGCCAGGGCTCAAAATCGGGTCGTTGTAGCCCAGAGCGCCAGAGGCTGTGTGATTAAAGTCTGGTTTTGAACATGTATCCACTAGTAACAAAGAGAAAACATATGGAATTACATTGTTATTACATTGTAACGTGAACACTTTAATACCAGACATGTAAGGACAATTCTGCATAAAAATATTATTAATCAAAAAAGTTTCAAAGAAGACTTTAAATAGGCCAGGAGAGGTGACATAATTATTTGCTAATTAAAAAAAATAAATAAATAAATAAAACCCTGTTTAAAGAGAAGAAAAGGATCGTCCATTGAAATGTATGGGAGAGTGACAGGTAGCGACAGGTAATACCAGGCGCTCTGGAAGCCAGAGTGCCGGCAGTATGCGGTGAGCTGTCTGTAATGATGAATCGGTCACTACGTGTCGCTGTTAGAGTCGCTCACCAGATTCGCTTTGATAAATGTGGTATTGCGTACAGAGCCCGACGGTCACCGTTCGCTACCTGTTGTTACCTGTTGCTGCCAGTCATTACCTGGCGCTATGGCTTGATGAATAAAGCCCTAAGTTCTCGTATGTGTTACCTCTGACCTGGGATGTGATTATTTGGTATGTAGGGCCTGTATAGTGAGTGACTAGTGATAAAATCATAAAAAGAGGTGAGCACCAAAAGTTTAATAAGAGGAGATCTGATGTTGAAATTACAGTAAATGGCCACAAGTTGGATAACAAATGGGATTAGTTCAGAAAGGTAATATGACAGACAGTAATAAAGTGTCTGGTGTAAGCTCTTGTGTTTGGGTTACTAGCTTAGACGGGAAGCCAACAGAAGGTATCAAGGGGACCCTTGGTAGATAAGAGTTGAGTGTTTTACTGTAGAGATTGTAGAGTTAATATGTTTTTGATAGAGAGTGTGTCGAGGTGTTTATAGTATGTTCAGTGTGCTAGTAAAAGAGCCAAGGAGAGATACCCTTTCTGCCCAGTTAAAGCTCACTTGGAGTAGTGCTTAGTATGCTGAGTGACAGCACAGTAACTCCAGAGAGTTGGGTGATGGTCCATCACTCTTAGGCCCTTTTCAGTTACAACTTTAAGTTGCCCCTTTTAGTTCACAGCATCAACCCTGAGGTCTCCTTGTTTCTTTAAGAATGGCTACAAGAGTTGAGAAGTGAACAAGGGTAAGATATGTGACTGATAGAATGGTCTCTGCTCCAGCTAAAGTAGTGTGATATATTAAACAGGTTATGAGTACTGTAAACATATATTGATGTGTAATCTTGCAACTTGCCACCAGGTGGCACCAGAGGGAGTTTAAAAGAAAGACTTTGAGCTGTTAAACTTAAATTGGACCATCACCCTCCCGTGATCGGCCCGATCACCTCCCTCCCCGCGGGACATCCGAGATCGGGATGTCCCGCGGGGTGAAACCCCCCCAAACGCCCCAAATCCCCTTACCTTGTCTTCGGCCGTGGCCGGCCGCCGCCGCCTCCCTCGCGCCCCTCTAGACGTGCGCGCGCCCGCGCCAGCCGTCTGTGAATGGCCGGCGCGGGCGCGCGCACGTCAAGAGTGACGCGCGGGAGGCGGCGGCGGAGGAGCTGCTTGTCCGCTGCTGTCAGACCGCTTGTCCGTCCGCGCTGATTGGACGGCGCGGCCACGTGGGAGCGGGGAGAGGTGAGTTTTCCGGGTGTTTTGGGGGTTTCACACAGCGGGGCACCCCGATCGGGGGTGCCCCACCGAAGTGGACCAAGACCCAGGATAGTCAAAATCCTGGGTGTTGGTCCACTTTAAGACATTCTAGTGTGTTGTGAGATTGGCAACCTATTCCAAGGGAACGTTAAAGTTGATCAACACCCAGGATTTTCACTATCCTGGGTTTTGGTCCACTTCTGCGGGACACCCCGATCTGGGGTGCCCTGCTGCGTGAAACCCCCCAGAAAGCCCGATAAAACTCACCTCACCCCGCTTCTACAGCGCATGCGCGGCCACTCGTCCAATCAGCACGCTCAGAGCCGCTGTGGTATGCACGTACAAGCGGCGTCCAACCACAGCAGCTTCGAGCACGTTGGCGGCTGCATCTCGCGCTTCCCTCTAACAGGCCATTCACAAATGGCTGGCGCGGGCACGTGCCCTGCTAGAGAGAAGCGCGAGATGCGGCCGCAGCCCGTTGGATCGGGATCCAGGTAAGATTTTTGGGAGTCTGGGGCTTTTCACACAGCTCGATTTTGGAGGCCCCGCGGAGAGGGATCTTATAGATTCCCGTGCCAATCCGCTTGGGTGTTGGTCCACTTTAAATGCAGTTACTTGGGTGGGGAGTGTCCAGGGATGCCTGCAGATCCTCTACACTGTGTTTAAGTGAGCGCCTCAAGGTGGGTACTCCTTGCCACTATAGTCAGTTAATATGCTGATTGGGTAGTGGAGTGTTTAGTGACGGGGTGCACGGAACCCAAATAGTGAGCTTGCAGATCCATTTATTCTGGGGTTCCTCTGCTTTGTTACCCTGCACAAGTGACCTCTCACTGGTACTCACCTACCAGGTGAGCTGGATCTCCAATTCCCACCAGAGGACAAGAGAGCACAACACTAGGTGAGTCCTAAAGTGACAACAGGTGTTGGGCTATGATTTCCAGGAAGTAGGTCTAGAGCAAACTTCAGCTGAACATGGGCGCTGAAGTGAGAAGGTTAGAGCCCCCTTCTTCTGGGTGCACAGGGGGATAGGTCATGATTAGGCCACATCACCTGTTGTACCTGGATAAGGAGAGCATGGGGTCAGGTGACCCTGAATGCTGCCCACTGTCCGCCATGGGATTCAGTAAAAAGTGTTTAGCCTCGCTTCTTCTAGAAAGTTGGAGAAAGGAGCGTGGGGCCCCCTTTTATGTATCATGGTGATGTGGACTCTATAATATGAATATACTAGAGTTCTGGGTCTTCATGAAACATCAGCTTAAAGAGTACCTAAAGAGTGTCACCCAGAACTGTAAATGTAAATGATTTTCTTACAGGTTCAAAGCAATGTTAACTGTGTGTTATAACCTGGTAATAGGCCATAGATGGTCATGGTAACAAGGTAGAATATTCTGGCTGTGGTAGGATCCCCCAAACTCAGAATAATGTGCACTGGAATGAGAAAAAGACCAGATTTCTGACCTATGGTTGTCCGCTAGCCAATAAAAAAACTTTCAGTTTCAGGGCGAGGACATGCATGTCTGTGACTACCTCAGAAATGGAGGATAGACATTCATTCTCTCTCCCATAGTTGTGTGTGTAAATAAGGTCAAAGCTGACCCTAAGTGTGAGCCAGAAGTCTCCAAGAGAGTAAGAGGCCGATTCAGTAATAGCGCCAGGTAGCGACAGATGAGCACCAGTAGCGTGATTTTCACAGCGCCCGCTAGTATTCGCTGTGCTTGGCCGTTGTTCGGTTGTTGACAGCGACTCAGTCGGTGTGCGGTAATGTTGAATACGGGGTTAGGAGTCGCTGTTTCACAGGTTCCGCGCTGTATGGGTGCGCCTGACAGCGAATGACCATAGCGAACGGCTCCCAGCATATTCATAAACAAATCACGCTCAAAAAATTCTCGCACTGTGAAATGCTTGTTTAAACCCCAGAGCGCTGGCGGCGATGGGTTAAAAGTAGTTTTTAACCCCCAAACAACCATATTTTTTGATTAAAAAATTAAACAAGTTTTTCTAAACATTTTGTAATATGAATACATTAATATCAGACCTGTAATATCAATTCTGCACAAATTTTTTTATTTTTATTTTTTTACCTTAAAAAAAATATCTAACATTGCCGAAGTGGTCACAGAATTTTTCACATTTAAAAAAAAAAAAAAAAAAAAAAAAAAAAACATTAATATCAATTAATTATGAATATTTAAAGATTGCTCCATTGAAATGCATTGGAGAGCGCCAGGTAGCGAGAGGTCATACCTGGCGCTGTGATGGGATTAGCAGCGGCGCTGTTCGTTGCAGTCCGCTACATGATGAATCCCGCACTAGCTGACGCTCTCGCCGGCGCTAGCCTCATTTAGCGTGATAAATGCGTGATTGTGTCCGCCGCCTGGCGTTCTGGAGTCGGTAGCCGCCGATAGCTGGCGATACCTGGCGCTAGTGAGACACTACCTGGCGCTATCCCTTGATAAATAAGGCCCTAAATGTGTTTGTTGTTATGGTCACAGGGAATCCAAACCCACCCTAGGTTAAATTTACTAGGAAGGTCCTTAGTGGGTAAATCTACAGTAACCCAGAGACACTTTACAGGTCATGGGGAGGCTGGGAGGTGCACCATGAGGTAAAATGTTTATATCATGAGCTGTAGAAGAGTTGGATACCTACAGGTTCCAAGTGATGAGAAACTGTGTTGTGAAATGTCTGTGTTTTGTGTTTACCGGGCTGTGAGTCGGAGCTAAGCTAAAGTGGACCAACAGTCAAAAATGACATTAACCAGACCGACATAACAAACAGGGCTCATATGCATCCCTCCCCGGGGCAATTCAGATTGCTGCACATAAAAATTAATTTACCTTTTTCTAATTGCTGCTGCTGGGGTCAGTTTTAAAAGCAAGATGGCGGTTCATGCATTTGCAGCCCACCTGCAAACAGGAAGTGCTGCTAGGCTTCCTCATACAGTGCATTGTCAGTTATGTCAATGGGAGGAGGAAGCTCACCTTTCTTTTCCAACTGTACCAGGCTGTTGGTCCAGTTAAGGTACCGCACTCATGACCACCGATTCCTGCAGGACTGCTGGCTGAGCATGGGCAACAGTAGGGCCTAAGTCCCCAGTGGAGGACTACTAGCAGGCAGCCGTGAGTGCCATACTAGAACTAGTAGTGTAGCCATTAGTCCCATACTAGGATACAGAGTCGCCCAGGTAGAAACATGGTAAAGTGGGCTTAAAGGTGTCCATGCAGTTCCATGGGTTAGAGCGGAGGAGGGACAGGGTCTCATGAGACTTACAGAAGTCGGTACTGCCAGGGAAGTCTCACACAGGAATTGGGATGAACGGTATAGGGGAACCGGAACCCCAAAGGCTTGACTGACTGGCGGGAGGGAGCCAACATTCAGGTCCAATTAAGGTAAATCCAGCTGATCCCACAGAGAGAGCACATAGAGTTTAGCTTGGTTGGAAGGGAAATAGAGAGAGAGGTTAGTGGCTGCTGCAGAAGCACTAATCACAGAGAGAAGAATCACTTATGGCAAGTACACAGGTCGGACTGGACTTGGAACTAAGGTTCTCACCCTTGTTCGGTGTGGACCTAAGATGTCCATTCCCATCCCTTGGTTAATAAGCAGGTACAAGCTAAGAGTAACAGTTAGAGCCGGTCCAATTGCATACATCCCTACCTGCAAGTGTTAGGAGAAAGGTCGAGAGCCAGGAACCAAACTCGTGGTGCGAGGTGAAAAAAGGAGTGCACACCCTGGTAGTTAGTGCGAGATTAAGCCCTTGTGTTAAGGCGGGACCTAAACAAAAACAAAGCACTTGGCTAACCTACCGCCTCTTCCACTTCAGGTCTGTGCTCTGGAAGGACCTGCTAGTGTCTATGGAGGCAAAGGTAAGTACGCGGCAATGGCGAGGACACCATTTAAAAGAGCCAGGGAGAGATGTAGGGAGATATAGGGAGTGACTGTGCCACTAAATAAAACCATAAAAAGAGCACCAATAGTTTAATAAGAGGAGATCTGATGATGAAGTTACTGGAAATGGACTCAAGTTGGGTAACAAATGGGATTAGTTCAGAAAGGTCATATGACAGACAGTAATAAAGTGTTGAGTGTAAGCTCTTGCGATTGGATTACTAGTTTAGGCAGGAAGCCAACAGAAGGTATAAAGGGGACCCCCAGCAGAGAGAGGGGGGAGATCTGTGAGAAACTACAAGGGAGAGAGACCAGTGACAGAGACTCTGAGAGGAGCAGATGTGTGAGAGAAATTATTAAGGAGATACTAGTATTTGCTGGTAGAACCAGACCCCAAATGGAGGAATAACTGCTGCAACTGTATGAACTTGTGATGGAAGCTGTAAATGGATTGTACAGGATGTAATGCTGGATGAGAGACCAATAAAGTGCTACCTCACCACCTGAGTGTCCTGCATTGTGTAAGCTGAAGAGTGACATTGCCACCGCACCCCACACTCCTCCCTCCTTTCCTCCGTAGATCTAAAGAATCCCCCAGCTCTTCTAACCCCCCATTCCCCCTCTGGAATGGGCCTATTACAGGTAGCCGCACTATAAACCTAAATATGAAATATTGTAGCAATAAATCTCTCTCACCAATGACAGGTAGGTCGTCAGTTTCCGGCGCTCAAAAATGCTTCGCTGTAGCCCAAAGCGCCGGAGGCAGTATTATTAAAGGCTGTTTTTGAACATGTATCCACCAGTAACAAAGCGAAAACATATGGAATTACATTGTTATAACATTGTGACATGAACACATCAATGGCAGACATGTAATGTCAATTCTGCATAAATATATAAAAAATGGAAAAAGTTTAAAAAAATGGCTTTTTCTAGACCAGGAGGGGTCACATTATTTGAGAATATAAAAAAATATATATAAAAATACCCTGTTTAAAGAGAAGTAAAAGAACGTCCATTGAAAAGTATGGGAGAGCGCCAGGTAGCGACAGGTAAGACGCGGCGCTCTGAAAGTTTGAAGCTGTACGCCGAGGCTGGGATAATGATGAATCGTACGCTACATGGCGTTATCTCAGTCGCTAAACAGAATCGGCTTCATTAATGTGTAATTGCGTGCTGTGCCCATGTCAGTTTTATGTAGCCAGATTAACGAGACCTGTGAAATGCTGAAATCTTCTCTTGAAAGGCAAATTGGAGAGAAAATAAAGAGTGCTGGTGGGATTCGGCTATTTTGGTGATCTGTAAACAGGGCAGAGCAAACTGCACCCCTCCCAACTTCAAAAGTGGTGGAGCCAAAATAAATGACATCCACACAAGTTTATTCAAATTTAAGGGATTTATTAGGGGGGGGGCAAAAAGGGTTAGGATGGGTAGGAAGGGGAGTACAGGGTTAATAGGGTCCACTGGGGTCTTCTTTCCTGAAAGTGGGAAGGCTTTAGGGAGTCAGGTGCCTGTCAAGGAAAAAATAAAGGGACATAGTTACTGGGAACATGGTCGAGTGTCCCACCTGGGTAACCCAATCTAAAATGTAGTAGGTACTCACAAGTGGGTGTTGAAGGGGAAACGTGGACCCATATAGGAGAACTGTAGATCCCACTTGTGGGTGTTCCTGGGACAACATAGATCCCTTACCATCCTGGGTTCCCCCAAGACATCCCCGGATGTTCCCATCTGATTCGGGCCAGTGGTGGTCTGTGTCTGTAGGTAGAGAGGGAAAAATTAGTGGGAAGTTACAGTGCTGCCCCTAGGTCAGTAGTAGGGTGATGAGAGAGTAGCTTACCCTGGCAGAGGACGTCCATCCTTGATCGCTGTCTTTGTGGCCACAGATCTGGGTATGGTCATGGGAGGCGGTTGGGTTCCCCATCTTCTTGCCTCAGGGAGTTCACCCACTGCCCGGCAGTCCCGCCGGTACAGGGCCTCGGGAGCCCCAGGACAGTAGGGTGGCAGAGTCTGGTCCGATCGGACAGGATCCTCCATGCCTAGGGAGCTGGTGTTCCCCAGAGTTCCCAGGTTTGGGATGCCCCTGTCGATTTGGGGTCTCTTTAGATCCGGGGTCATTCCTGGATGCAGCCCCCTTTTCTCTGCTCTGCTAACTGCTATTATGGCGGTAGACGAAAGGGCAGGGAGTGGAGTTGCCTATTAATAAGAGGAAAGTAGGTGGAGTTTGCATTGGGTTTAAATGCTTTTGTAGATTCTCTATGCATGAAATATCTTGAGGAATGATCATATTGTCACAGATCATGTATGTGAATGTTCAGGTGTCCATCTAAGAGGGTGACCATATCAGGGTGATTGTTACAGCCATCATTGCTTGGTACATAGATACATTTAATTAATTTAATGTTATTAATCATGGTTTTTCATTTAATTTGTGGTATGTTTATTTTTAATAGCTAATACATGAAACAGGATGCATAATTATATGTATGATGCATGACTTTGTCTTGAGTTTAGCGGTATGAGAAGCCTGCCATATATCCAGTACCACTGATCCATCTATAATATACAGCATGGTAGGAATGAAGCCCCCCCCCCCCCCCCCCCACATATACAATGGCCTTTACACCCTCTTATACCTAGGAAATTGCCCTGGTCTGTACTGTGTGTAGGTCTGTGTTGTGTATATATCTGCATGTAGTGACCACCTTGCCCAAATATTTCCAAAGGAGCCCTTTTCTGATTCTTATATTCTGCCTCTCCTAACTACAGCTCTTCTCTGGTCTGGAGATCCCCATTACCCCATTAAAGTCACATTTATTTCAGGGATCATTGCACAGTGCAGGATAATGGCAGGAAGGCGATCAACGCCCAGTGGGGAGATAAGAGGTCCAATCGCATGTCAAATCAGTACCTTTCTAGGGACCAAGTGTCAGGGTAGACAGGGTGATCCCGAGATCCAGTGTCACATCATAGGATTCATAGTCTGTTCTACCAGAAGCCTGCATGTCAAGTTGATCTGTGTTCCTTTTGGAGGATCTCCCTCCTTATATTGTTCTTTGGTTTCTTCAACTCAAGAGTTATGATATTACTATCATAATACTGCCTACATACCTGGAGTTATGTGTAATAATCTACCAAAGCCCCTGATGAGTCCCTTGCAAAGCTCCGGCTGCGTAAAACCCTCCAAGTACCTGGTGAATCTAACTTTAACTCTCAATCCAACGGCGCATGCGTGGGCCTCGGCTGCACTTTGCTATACCTTTAGCCTCTAGGAGGGGACGTGCCCATGCCAGCCATTCACAATTGCCTGACGCGGGCAGGGCCCCTACTAGAGGCTAGCAGAGATGTGTCCGTCAATGCACTGGGCTGCATTCTGCTCTATTCTTTTCCGTTTGGCCCTTAGCCAATTCTTAGCCAAATATGCCGAATGGAGATGAGAACGCTGATTGGCTGCTAAATGTAAGAGAGCATGTGCTGTAGGACCAGGGAAGGTTGAGCTTGTATAGAGGACCTGGGGGGTATCACAAAGTGGGGCATCACAAATCAGGACGCCCCGGGGGCAAGGACCAAAGCCCAGGATAGTCAAAATCCCATGTTTTGGGCACTTTGATCTTGATACATACTATGCATTGCCTATATATTTATTACATAAAGTTCATCAGTATCATCTCTATTTCTGAAGTGTCATTAAAGCAGACCAACAGTCAAAAATGAGTTAAACTGGACCAACACAACAAATAGTGCTCATATGCATCCCTCCCCAGGGCAATTTAGATACATGCACATAAAAATTAATTACCGTATTTTTCGCCCCATAAGACGCACCTAGGATTTGGGGGAAGAAAATAAGAAAAAAAATATTTTAAACCAAAAACGCACCATTACAGACAGTGTGGCATTCCCCTATCCCATTCCCATAGTCCGTGTGGGATGCCCCCATTCCATAGACAGTGTAGCATGCCCCATCCCATTCCCCGTATACCCAGTGTGGCATCCCCCCCTTCCATTCCCCATATACCCATTGGCTGTGTGGCATCCCCCTCTCCCCCCATTCCCATTGGCTGTGTGGCATCCCCCCTCCCCCCATTAGTATAGGCTGTGTGGCATCCCTCTCTCCCCATTCCCATAGGCAGTGTGGCATCCCCCTCCCCCCATTAGCATAGGCTGTGTGGCATCCCCCTCCCCCCATTAGTATAGGCTGTGTGGCATCCCCCTCCCCCCATTAGTATAGGCTGTGTGGCATCCCCCTCCCCCCATTAGTATAGGCTGTGTGGCATCCCTCTCTCCCCATTCCCATAGGCTGTGTGGCATCCCCCTCCCCCCATTCCCATAGGCTGTGTGGCATCCCCCTCTCCCCATTCCCATAGGCTGTGTGGCATCCCCCTCCCCCCTCCCCCCATTCCCATAGGTTGTGTGGCACCCCCCACTCCCCATTCCCATAGGCTGTGTGGCATCCCCCTCCCCCCATTAGTATAGGCTGTGTGGCATCCCCCTCCCCCCATTAGTATAGGCTGTGTGGCATCCCTCTCTCCCCATTCCCATAGGCTGTGTGGCATCCCCCTAGGTTATGTGGCATCCCCCTCCCCCCATTCCCATAGGCTGTGTGGCATCCCCCTCCCCCCATTCCCATAGGCTGTGTGGCATCCCCCTCTCCCCATTCCCATAGGCTGTGTGGCATCCCCCTCTCCCCATTCCCATAGGCTGTGTGGCATCCCCCTCCCCCCATTAGTATAGGCTGTGTGGCATCCCCCTCCCCCCATTAGTATAGGCTGTGTGGCCCCTCTCCCCCCATTAGAATAGGCAGTGTGGCCCCTCTCCCCCCATTCCTACCCCTCTCCCCCCATTAGTATAGGCAGGCGCCATGTATATATATATATATATATATATATATATATATATATATATATATAAAAAAAAGGTAAACTCACCTGTCCGCTGACACCGCTGCACTGAGCGGCCGGCTCCGTGAATGGGGTGGCCACGCCCACCCCATTCAAGAGCTGGCTCTGTCCCGGCCCCGCCGCTGCGATCGCTGTCTTTTCAGGCAGCGATGACAGCGGCGGGGCCAGAGACAGAGCCCCTGCCGCTCCTCCATCTGCTGTTCCTGGGCACATGCGAGCATGAAGGTCCGGGCAGTGGGTGGGCGTGGCCTGCCTCTCGCAGTGTGGCAGACAACGCGGGAGCGCCGGGAACGGGTGAGTTTTTATTTTTTTAATTTATTTATTTATTTTTTTACATTGGCCCGATAAGGCACACAGACTTTTTCCCCCCCCACCTTTGGGGAAAAATAAGTGCGTCTTATAGGGCAAAAAATACGGTAACCTTTTTCTAACTCCTGCTGTGATCAATTTTAGAAACAAAATGGGTCATGCATTTTCTGGCCGCCTTCAAACAGTTAGTGCTGCTGAGCTTCCTGTTACTGTGAATTGTCAGTTATGTCGGTTGAATCCAGGCAGCAGCATGGCTGAGATGGCTGCTACCACTAAAAAATCGATGAGGAGTTTCTGCTTTGAGTGGATGCAGGAGCAAATGTAAGTGCTGACAATGCTTCTGCATCATGCATGCAAAGGGGGCAAGGGAGTTGGGGGAGTTTTTTTCCCATCTGCCAGACTGTTGGTCTGGTTAAAATACTTGTTGCTGTTAAAGCTTGCTGGGAACAGTAGTTCGACTGCCCCTTGTTTAGAGTACTAGTCAAAGGAGCACTATTGCGAAATTGTGTAATATTAAAAACCCATATAAACACATTGGCTAATGAGAGAAGGGGTCACTTATACACCAGAACAGAATAAAACTCCCGCCAAGCTTGTGGTTTTCTTCTCCTGGTAGGAATAAAATCCAGGGTTGATGGGTTTGGTGTATCAGGGGTGACAGAACCTGTCACCCGATTACCTCTTCCTTCCATTAATAAAGATAAAAAACATGCCTGGCTGGATATTTCTTGATGCCGGGTGTATGAGTGACCTCTCCTCCTACCATCCAGCATATTTATATGGATTTTTATTATTGGCCCAATTTTTCACTTTGTTTTGGGGCCCTATGATCGCCCCAGATTCCTGGCCCATAGGTGGGTGAGTACCAATTCATACCAAGATGACCCCAGTTAGACAAATTCAATGTATGCCTGCCCTAGCACTGGGGTGTGAAGATATGAAAAGAAGCAAGGCCCCTTTGTGGCCCTACACCCTGGTCTCCTGAGATAACAGCCCTGGAGGTGCAGTCTAGTACAGAAATATCTCTACAAGGTCAGAAGACCATGTTAGTGCTTGTCCTGCCAAAGACTTATTTGTATTCTGCACAAGATTTTCCTGAATGAATATAAGTGAGCTAATAAATGTGCATTTGTTACATGATGATGCAGAGTCAGATCCCAGATTAAATTGCAAGTCTCGATCTGTGTGCAGCTATGTATAGCTCTGCCGGTCCCGTCTAGTCTCAACCAACACAGGGCTGCTTGTCAAGACAATATAGAAGCACATAGTTATTTCTGGTCAGCATTACTCTCAGCATCACACGTCCCCTCCAGCACTGTGACCCGGACTTCTAACCTCATGCGTTAGGGTCACTTTTTGACTTGACTCCATGTTTCTGGGATGTTCAGAAATATGTCGTCTCCGGAGAATGTCCTTGCAGATGTATAGACAAGGACACATACACACAGTGTGTATGTGTTATTGAAGTTAGGTTGAGCGGGACGCCCAGAACATAGGGCAGTGCACTACCCATACTTCATATGTGGATGCTCCCTGGATTTTATGTGCTGAAAGAGAAAGTATAGACAAGGATCTCATGTTAGGACTTTTAAGGAGCTATAAACATAGACCTATATAAACACAGCGCATCAAGATGATAAATTAAAATCTTCAAAATATATAACAATCAGCTCAACGTGTACAGAGGTCCCAAAATCTGATAACAGTAAAATAGTAAAAAACACAGAGCTTGTCAGACACAGTTTCTCTCTAAAGCTGCAAAGCTTCAACGATGATATCCCAAAGTGCATGCATCAATAGATTTCATTAGGTGATCCCGCCACCGAGTAGGTCAAACTCTTACCGGATGCTCAGCGGCAAAGAACATAAATAAACACTCCAACGATGAAAAAGGCTTACCCTGGTCAAAGCCACTACAGCGGCGAAACGCGTTGTGACTGCTTAATTTTAGGGACAGGAGCCTTTATACTTCTTGGCAGCGAGAGAAACTTGTGGACCAAGCGGGTAGAGATACTGACCCCTCGTTGTTTGTGGATTTTATGCTCGTTTTAAAGCTATTCTTGTGAGTGCACTCGCCTGATTTATCCTTTAATTAAAGTGTGGTTTGGCAATATTGCACTATTTGTTGCCTTTGTTTTTTTGCATGCATACCTGGTCTATGTGATTCCCTGTATATTCCCACTGAGAACACCTTTGTGAATGGTCTTGAAGAAAAGCCATCTGGAATCCATGTTAGGACTTGCTTTCCTGAAGGAGAATTCTATAATGTATATGAAAAAGAGGTCAAGTTGTTTATCATGTGCCTAAAGCTTTATACTCTTCTGAAAACTAATAAAAATGTATTGAAAAGAAAAGAGGTCAATTCCCTCTTTACATACTTACCTCTGTCCCGAGTGGCCCTAACAGCGTCTGCTTCCTCTACTTTAACCGGACCTTCAGCATGATTTAATGAAAAGCCCAAACCCTTAATTAACTATTCCCCAACTAACTACAGCTCTTCTCTGGTCTGGAGATCCCCATTAAAGTTAGATTTAATGCCCCATGGGGAGATAAGAGGTCCGATCGCATGTCAAATCAGTACCTTACCAGGGACCAAATGTCAGGGTGGACAGGGTGATCCAGAATTCCAGTGTTACATCATAGGATTCATAGGCCTTGATTCACAAAGAGTTGAAAAAATCTCTCACGGTAGTAAAAAATTAAATTCATGAGAAAAAAGCCTGAGAATTTCACTGTTAGTGAATCACCAGATAGGAAGACAATGAAAGTCAATGGCACATTTTTACTCTTGAAAAAGGTATTGAACTTTTTACTCCTTTTTACCTGTAGTAAAAAGTGCCATTGACTTTCATTGTCTTCCTATCTGGTGATTTACTAACAGTGACATTCTCAGGCTTTTTTCTTATGAATTGAATATTTTACTACCATGAGAGTTTTTTTCAACTTTTTGTGAATCAAGTCCATAGTCTGTTCTGCCAGAAGCCTGCGTGTGAAGCTGATCTGTGTTCCCTTTGTAGGATCTCCCTCCTTATATTGTTCTTTGGTTTCTTCAATGCAAAAGTTATTATACTACTACTATCATAATACCTGGCCCTAACAGCCTCTGCCACATCTACTTTAACCGGACCTTAATTTGATTTAATGAAAAGCCCACGCCCTTAAAAAACGATTCCCCAACATCTAAAATTAATGTAAGTTTTTAGTCACTTACTTATTATTCTTTCCCCCACTGGGCAGCAACTCTGTTAGGACTCTACGATACAGAAGCCGCCATTTTGATAAAGAGGAGAGGAGAGCGGGATAAAGTACAGGGGGGTTGGGTTATAACTGTGCTTTGCACAGACAGAGCAGAGCTGGGGTCAGGGAAAGGACAGCAATCCCAGAATGCAGAGCGACACAGTCAGAAGACACTGCGTGATGCTTCGTGAGCCGCCATCTTGGATGTTTAAAGGCTCATAACATGCAGTAGATGCAGGTAGGATGATTTTCAATATGAGCAATCTGTATGAACAGGGTGTGGGAAACATATAAGATAGGCTCTTATTCAGGGTGAAGGTCCGTTAATCTAAAGTGTAGCTGTGCCTTATTTAAATCTGAACACCAAGAAAACCTGAAAACATTTCAAAGCTGGGTCTAGCCCAGTTAAAGTTCTGCCAATTGCAGGTAAGTGGTTTACTGTCAGCAGGGCTGGATTAAGTGTGGTGGAGGCCCCAGATACAGAATAAAATAATATTCCAGCCAAGTAACTGATTGGTGGTTGTCTGGCATCCGCCTACTTACTGAAACGTCAGATCGAGTCCCTTGTGCGGGTGCGTGCTGCTCGGGAACTCCTGCTTTGCCATTCTGGGTGGGGGGTGGTGTAGTCACCCAGATGGTCCAGGAGAAAACAGTTCCCTGCATTGAGCTGCCAGTGGCTGTGCTTGGTGGCTTATGTGCAGTGACAGCTCTGCACCCATCACTGTAGCTTTGCTGATGGCGGCTTTGCTGCTCTAGACTCTGCTTCCTGCCCTGTGGTGGCTTTGGCTGCAGGTTGCCAAAAACAAAAAAAGGCTTGCCCAGGAGCGGGGAGCCCTACTGTCGCTGATAGCTTTGTTGCCGGCTCCACAGCCCATCAGTCCAAACACTGAAAAGCCTCCTGGACCAGACCATAACCTAAAGGTTGGTGGAGCCCCCCTTTGCAGGGAAAGTGGTGGAGGCCCCAGGGCTCTAGCCCCTTGCGCCCCCCTCTTAATCCGGCTCTGACTGTCAGTAAGGAAGTAAATCAGCCTAGCATTTTACTGGTCCCTGTAATCCGATGACTGGTCCATGAGCTGCTGTTTCCTACTACCAATCAGCTTTTGATATCATTGTTATATTGTTTAACATTACTAAAACAGATCATGGATAGGGGCAATATGGAGACTTTTAAAGTGATAGTACAGAAGCTTTAGTATTGTAGGGAGAGTTAATGTGGCAGGGGTGGGTATGCTCACCGCCCCCCACAGCCATGACACTAAGCCTTTAGAATCGCAGGAACAGTACATGAACTGGGGTATCCTGTCTGGGTACAGTGAATGGGGGGGGGGGGATTTGAGGGTCAGGGAATGCAATGGGGTTTCAGAAGGGGCTCAGGCACTGCAGGGACACCTTATGCGATGATGGTTATGCTCAGTTCAGTCAGCCATAAATCAGTGTGGCCCACCAGAAATTATTTGTGTGTTCCCAGTGCCCAGTTTGCTCCTGTCAATTGGTAACGAATGTCAGACATTTCCCTATACTTTATGTTGCCCTGCTTTTGAAAAGCCAGAAAAATGAAAGCCGGAGAAAGGGACGCATGAAAAATGGGTGTTAGTCCAGTTTAAAGCAGAAGTCCACTCAAGGGTTAATCTCTCTGCCCTGTCACCCTGGCGCTGAGGCAGGATGGGGTGTTACAAAGAAAGTAACCCCTTACTTCTAATCAATATTTTCGTTACCAATCCATTTTATTTGTTATTATTTGTCTCATCTTACATTAAAGTGGAACAAATCCCAGGATTTTGACTATCCTGGGTTTGGGCCTTGCCCCCGTGGCACTGATTGGTGTTGCCCCGCTGTCTAAAACCCCACAGGTCGCCGAAACCAAATCACCTCTTCCCCGTCCTACGCCGCATGTGAGGCCGCTTGTCCAACCAGTGTGCTCGGATCTGCTGACGTCCCTTTCATCCAAGGCGCTCTGATGGGCGCATCCCCTGCTACCCTTTAACAGGGCACGCGCCCTGCTAGAGGGATAGCGGGGATGCGGCCGCGGCTCACGCATGCGCCATTGCACCAGAAAAGAAGATAAGTATATGGGCGACCTGGGGGGTTTCACACAGTGGGACATCCCGATTTTGGATGCCCTGGGGGGGAATCAATCGGCCTGGGAATCTTATATATCGACGTGGGTTTTGGTCCACTTTAATAACATTTTTTTGAAACAAGTTCATTTACCAGAGTCATCCTACATTAGTTTAAATGTAGCAGTGTACAACTAATATTATGAAGAAAAAATATGCCCCAATGTGCTTCTTATATCACCATTTGTTCTTTGGTTTATATATTACACAGCAGCTGTTTATTGTCATTGTGTCGTCTAATTTACTTGCTGAATTGTGGTTAAAATGCAAGATATGTTATTTCCCTTTTGCAGCCCAAACAGTTACCGTACATGTCATACTTGGCTTTCTACAAATAATTTATTCTGTACTATTTTTATCTAAAGAATTAACAGGTATAAAAATAGTCTAATGCATTTGCTGAGTGGGTTCAGATAATCTATGAATAAAGCTCCATGGGATTCATAAATTCCCACTATCTGAAACATTCTGACATTTGGTGCTTCATAAAAGGCAGTGGCTCTGTATACATAAAATAATTAATGAACTTAAAATAGTTTACCTTCAGATTGGGGCTAATACATTCAACATGAACATAATTAAAAATCTACCCTTAAAGCTGACCAAAACCCACATTTTTAACTAGCTCCTCCCATGAAGAGTCCCCTTTGCCAATTTCCATTGCCCCTACTTCACTCACTACTACCAGATAATGATAATATAGGGAATGTCCACTCACCACCTAATCCCGAGTGTGCACGGCCGTGGGTAGTCTCAAACACATTAAATAGCATGAAAAACAAAGTGATTGGTCCGTACTCCTCTTCTCATAAAACGTCACTTTTAATTATGCGTTTAAAATCATCTCCAAAGTATATCAAAAGCCAATAAAATCAGTAGTAATCAAAGTCCTGGACTCCTATCTCCACTCCTTAAAGTGGACCAACACCCAGGATTTTGACTATCCTGGGTTTTGGTCCACTTCGGCGGGGCACCCCGATCGGGGGTGGCCCGCTGTGTGAAACCCCAAAAAACTCACCTCTCCCTGCTCCCACGTGAACGCCGCAGCCAATCCCCGCCAACGTCCAGGCGGGGGACAGGAACGTCCAAGCCGCTTCCGCCGCCGCCTCCCGCGCGTCACTCTCGGCGCGTGCGCGCCCCCCCCCCCCCGGCCATTCACGGAGGCGGCGGAAGCGGTGGCGGATCAGGTAAGATCTTTTTGGGGTTTCTGGGGGGTGGGAGGTGATCGGCCCGGGAATCTTATAGATTTCCGGGCCGATCACCCCTCGGTGTTGGTCCACTTTAATCATAGTGGCACTATGATTAAGGACTGGAGAGAGTCCGAAACGCGTAAGTCGCCTATACTGTATATATGACTTTCCAGGACTTTGATTACTACTGATTTTATTGGCTTTTGATATACTATGGAGATGATTTTAAACACATAATTAAAAGTGAAGTTGTATGAGAAGAGGAGTGCGGACCATTTGCTTTGCTTTTCATACCAGATAATGATGCCTGTTTTAGCTGTAAAGCTCCGCCTCCTTCATTCATTGCCACTGTTGTGTGTGGCAATGATGTTGTTGCCACATTGATGTAATGGCTGATTCTCTGCCATCTTACAGAAAGGGACAGCAAAAAAACAGTGTTTCAGGACGATTCAAAAAAGCTAAAATATCAATTTCTAGCTCTACACTCTAAGAAGGGAGTATCGGCAGGGGCTTTGGCCAAATGTATTTCACAAGTTTATTGGGTTTTATTCCACTTTAAAGTGGACCAACACCCAGGATTTTGACTATCCTGGGTTTTGGTCCACTTCGGTGGGGCACCCCGATCGGGGGTGCCCCGCTGTGTGAAACCCCCCAGAAACCCCAAAAAACTCACCTCTCCCCGCTCCCACGTGACCGCTGCAGCCAATCCTCGCCAACGTCTAGGCGGGAGACAGGAACGTACAAGCCTCTTCCGCCGCCGCCGCCTCCCGCGCGTCACTCTCGGCGCGCGCGCGCCCCCGCCGGCCATTAACAGAGGGCCGGCGCGGGCGCGCGCACGCCTGGAGGGGCGCGCGGGAGGCGGCGGCGGCGGAAGCGGCGGCGGATCAGGTAAGATCTTTTTGGGGTTTCTGGGGGGTTTCACCCCGCGGGACATCCCGATCTCGGATGTCCCGCGGGGTGGGAGGTGATCGGCCCGGGAATCTTATAGATTTCCGGGCCGATCACCCCTGGGTGTTGGTCCACTTTAATTTACTTGCAAACATGACCAGATGCTTTGGAGAACTTTGTGTCTTTTAGTATTTTGGGGTCTATATAAAATTACAATGATAACAAAATTCCTATCTTATGAGTATGACACCTATTAAAAATGAACATACTGATGTTTGTATTGTTACAACCTGTAATATTATAGGTTAGCCATAGTCTATTAGAGTTTGAAAATGTACCACCAGGGTCTACCAGGGTTTACTGGGGAAAAATTTGATAAAATATATTTTAAACCAAATGGTGTGCTAAAATATCCCCCACCCACCCAAGATGCAGTGTGGCAGAATCCCCCTAATAGCTAATAGTCTATTATATGCAGTGTGGCAAAGTCCTGATCCAAAATCCCCTATAATAGGCAGTGTGCCAGAACCCCCCCTAATCCTCTATAACAGGCAGTGTGGCAGAATCCCCCAATCCCCTTATAACAAGCAGTGTGGAAGAATCCCCCCCCCCCCCCAAAAAAAAAAAATCACTGTGCAGAGGCAAAAAAAAGTGTTTTGCAGCAGCACAGAGACTAGACTAGAGAATGGGCATGCGGGCCACGCACAGAGTGGGAGCCGCTTTGTGCACAAATCCAAGTTGGCTGTGCTTGGTGCCGGGACTGGCGCTGGACCCTGGGCGAGGCAAGGAGGTTCTACTTTAGTTATATCCCCCCTGTCCACTCATCTTACCGGCACTCCCGAAATGCTTTGTCCTGCATCTGATCGTCATCCTGCAGTCCACCAGATCCAGGGCTCCGGAAGCACGATCGGATACAGGACAACAATCAGGGTGAGGCAGTGCCGTCAAGGGCCGTAAGTGAATATTTACTCCAAAAGACACACAGACACCCCCCCAACTCTGGGGAAAAAGTGCATGTTATGTTGCGAACAATATGGTAAGTGGTTTGAATATTTGTGGACAGATGAAATTACTACAGTGCTGTCAGTCAATCCAAAATATTAAGAAATCTCAAACCTGAATAATTTGGGTCCTTATTTATGATGTGCGCCTTTTAGCATCATTTTTGTGGCTATAGCGCCAGCTTCAGAGCATCATCATTACTGTCTTATCTGGTGCTGTTTACTACATTGGTGCTAGCCTTCTCTGTACAGAACCCTAATAATTAGCTATGATTGTTGTACTTAGGTATTGGCCGGCCTATGTCAGCGCCTGTTGGACCTGCCAACACATTATCCCAGCGCCTGTGAGCGTCACTTTGTACTTCCGCTTTTCCGGTGCTCCCCAACATATTTATGATTAGTTTCAATTATTGACAAGTCCCAATGCAAGTTATATTCAAATAATATTGTTTAATATTAATTATAAGCATTAAACACGTCAATCCAGTTCAGCTCATTGTGCTCTGTTGGATCTTGAGCAACAGTGGCAGGTTTCATCTGGCGCTGATTCAATCACAGTGCCTGGTGCTGCATCTTTTTTGGCACTAGTATTAAATAAGACGCTATGCGGCGACGTTAGCGGGTTTTTAGTTGGTAAGTCATATGCTGAGTGCCACTGAAGCCAAAAAATTGGCGATGTGTGGCTTAAAGTGGACCAAAACCTCCGTTAATTGGCCCGGGAATCTTATAGATTCCCAGGACGATCGATTCCCCCCTGAGTGCCCCGCTGTGTGAAACCCCCCAGGTTGCCTCATACACTTACCTCGTTTCCCGGTCCAACGGCGCATGCTTGAGCCGCGGCCGCATCCCTGCTGTCCTGCTAGCAGAGCGCGTGCCTGCGCCAAGCATATGTGAATGGATGGCGCGAGCACACTCCCTGTTAGAGGGAAGCGGTCATCAGTGCACTCAGAGCCTCTGCTCTTAGCTGCGCCGTAGGACCAGGAAGAGGTGAGTTGGTCTCGGCGCCCCGGGGTGTTTCACACAGCGGTGGGAAAGGACTAAAACCCAGTATAGTCAAAATCCTGGGTTTTGGTCCACTTTAAATAAGGCTCTAAGAATGTAAAACTGAGGTTTAGGAGAATATTTATGTGTGCATAAATATTGAGAAGCTATAACTATCAGTGTTTTCTCACTTGTTTTAATCTGTGATTAAACTGGCAACTCATTTCTAACATTTCCCAAAAATATATCAGTGACCAATATGGCCACTCTTGTTTTCAATCCAATCCACGGAGTCTTGTCTTAATATATTGAAAATCAACTTTTTGTGCAGCAGTCACCACAGCCTCCCAGGCACAGAGAGTTTTCCTTTACTGAAAATCTCCCATTTAAGAAGATTCCACAAGTTCTCAATATATATATATGTATACGTGAGAGGCCAGGGGCCATCAGAGTGACGGGGCATGGTTCTGAACTGAGGCCCTTATTTAACAAGGGATAGCGCCAGGTAGCGACTGGTGAGCGAACGGTAATGACGATCACCGCCACAAGAACGCCGGCTCCCCACCACAATCACACATTTATCAAGCCAATCCTGCTTAGCGACTGAGCTAGCGCCAGATAGCCACTCATTCATCATTATTCCAGCCTCACCCCACAGCGCCAGCGAGCGACCTTGAACAGCGCCAGGTATGACCTCTCGCTACCTGGTGCTCTCCAATGCATTTCAATGGAACAATCTTTAAATATTAATAATTAATAGTTAATTTTTTTTTTTTTTTTTTTTATGTGAAAATTTCTGTTACCACTTCTGCAATGTTAGATTTTTTTTTTAAGGTAAGAAAAAAATAAATAAAAAATTTGTGCAGAATTGATATTACAGGTCTGATATTAATGTATTCATATTCCGAAATGTTTTTATAAACTTGTTTTTTTTGGTTTCCCAAAATATGGTTGTTTGGGGGTTAAAAAACTACTTTTAACCCATCGCCGCCAGCGCTCTGGGGTTTAAACAAGCATTTCACAGCGCGAGAATTTTTTGAGCGTGATTTGTTAATGAATATGGTGGGAGCCGGTCGCTATGGCCATTCGCTATCATGCGCTCCCATACAGCGCGGAACCTGTCAAATAGCGACTCATCACCTTGTATTCAACATTACTGCACACCGACTGAGTCGCTATCAACAACCGAACAACGGCCAAGCACAGCGAATACTAGCGGGCGCTGTGAAAATACCGCTACAGTCGCTCAACTGTCGCTACCTGGCGCTATCAATAAATCAGCCTCCCAGCCTATTTTTGCATCCAACACCAAGGAATCAACTTAGGGCCTTATTCATGAAGGGACAGCGCCAGGTAGGGCCTGTACAGCGGCAGGTAGCTGCAGGTAGCGGCAGGTGAACGCCGGGCACAGCATGCAAATACGCATTTATGAAGCCAAATCTGGTGAGCGACTAGAACAACGCCATGTAGCGTACGATTCATCATTATCCCAGGCTCAGCGTACAGCTCCGGCGTTCAGGCTTGCAGAGTGTCACGTCTTGCCTGTCGCTACCTGGCGCTCTCCCATACATTTCAATGGACGCTCCTTAAATCCCTTTCCAGATTTTCTTTAAAAAAATCTCAAAACTTCTGACATGTATCCTGGGCAAGAAAATTACATTTCGAAAACTTTTTTGACTAATAATATTTTTATGCAGAATTGTCCTTACAGGTCTGGTATTAATGTGTTCATGTTACAATGTTATAACAATGTAATTCCATATGTTTTCGCGTTACTAGTGGATACATGTTCAAAAACAGCCTTTAATCACACAGCCTCTGGCGCTGTGGGCTACAACTACATGATTTTGAGCGCCGGCGCTGTTTGTGGTGTGAGTCAGTCGCACTGAGCTGGCATTACCGTTCGCTCCCATACAGCGTAGTACTGCGACTCACACATCATATTCATCAATGCTAGACAGCGACTGAGGCGCTCTGAAACAATGTTCCATCGCTCTGAAATCCGCTCTACAGACGCTCATCTGTCGCTACCTGGCGTTAGTAATGAATCAGCCTACAATATAGTGAGGAACCCGCGCTGCTTATTATATCTCCTCTGATTAGATCGTTATTCACACAATTTTTAGGCTGCTCAACGTGTTAAACCTCTTATCCCAAAACAGAGAATATGCACAATTGTAAATGTAAAAACACAGAGCACAGATTATTTACACTGAGACCAATTAAATTCTAAAAGTGGTCGGTTGTTATTTCAAGTGGCACTGGCCCTTTAAGTGATTTTCACTCATGATCTTATAAGTGAAAATCACTTAAAGGGCCAGTGCCACTTGAAATAACAACCGACCACTTTTAGAATGTAATTGGTCTCAGTGTAAATAATCTGTGCTCTGTGTTTTTACATTTACAATAATGAATCAGCCTGCTCGCTGTAAGTAAAACAGCTTTTACCCCCCATAGTCCACACATGCCCTTTAATTATGTTGTATCAAAGTTCATTTGGGTTTTTTCGTGTGTAATTATTTAAATCACTTTGACATGAAGCAGCATGTTCTGCTCATTCAGTGTAAAGCATTTTATATGGCAGTAAAACATGACAACTTTCGGGTAATAGTTTTTATAGGGGCTGTAATTATCATTAAAATAAAAGTGATTGCTACAGGATTGCCAAAGGCACTAATCATGATGAGTTAAATTAAACGTGATGTATCTATAAATACTGGCAATGCTTCGACTAGGACTAAGAAATATCTGTATTCTGAGAATGATACATTTATACTGATACAGGGAATGTGACACACCTAGAACACATGATTTACATTAGTTGTATACCCATCATCAGCACACCCATGATGGGATGCGTATAAATTACATTTACTGATTACAAAACTTTAATATGCTAATAAACATTCATCATGTTTGATTAGAAAGTGTCATGCCCTCTGCGCCCCTTAGGCAAGTCGCTGGCCTTTCCCAGAGGTTAGGGAATGACCTGGTTTAGGGATCGGGACTTGGGACAGGGAGGCGGCCCTCAGCCAGGCAGCCAATTCCTCCCTGCAGGTCATAGTCAGGGGCCACTGGACAGGAGAACTAGGTAGCCGACTGGGAACAGATAGACAAAACACAGACAACCTACCTGCACCACTAAAGAGGTAAGCTGACGATCACCCGGGGCGTGGGCGGTCCAGTACTCATCCTACCTGCATATACTGCATTTTATGAGCCTTTAAACATCCAATTTGACGGCCGATGGAGTATCAGGCTTCCTGCAAACAGGAAGTGTCTTGTGACCATGTCGCTCTGCATTTTGGGATTGCTGTCCTTTCCTGACCCAGCTCTGCTCTGTCTGAGGAAAGCACAGCTATAACCCCACCCCCTGCACTTTCCACCCCCATCTCCGCTCCTCAGTATGTGATGCTTCTGAGGAAAGATGGTGGCGCCCATATCCTAGAATCTTGAACACAGTTGCAGTTCAGTGGGGGAAAGAATAATAAGTAAGTAACTAAAAAAGTAAAATATATTAATTTTAAATCCTGTTTTTTTTAAAGGTTTGGGCTTTTCATTAAATGATGCTGAAGGTCCGGCTTAAAGTGGATGGTACACAGGCAGGTAGTCCGTTGGTGGTAAACACAGGGCAGATGAACACTGGGCCCCAATGCAGAGAATGGAGGGTTTGGCCCCCAAACAATGGAGGATGTGGGCCCAGCGCAGGCAGCGGCAGAACTGGGCCCCAGCGCAGGCAGCGGCAGAACTGGGCCTCAGCGCAGGCAGCGGCAGAACTGGGCCTCAGCGCAGGCAGCGGCAGAACTGGGCCTCAGCGCAGGCAGCGGCAGAACTGGGCCCCAGCGCAGGCAGCGGCAGAACTGGGCCTCAGCGCAGGCAGCGGCAGAACTAGGCCCCAGCGCAGGCAGCGGCAGAACTGGGCCCCAGCGCAGGCAGCGGCAGAACTGGGCCCCAGCGCAGGCAGCGGCAGAACTGGGCTCCAGCGCAGGCAGCGGCAGAACTGGGCCCCAGCGCAGGCAGCGGCAGAACTGGGCCCCAGCGCAGGCAGCGGCAGAACTGGGCCCCAGCGCAGGCAGCGGCAGAACTGGGCCCCAGCGCAGGCAGCGGCAGAACTGGGCCCCAGCGCAGGCAGCGGCAGAACTGGGCCCCAGCGCAGGCAGCGGCAGAACTGGGCCTCAGCGCAGGCAGCGGCAGAACTGGGCCTCAGCGCAGGCAGCGGCAGAACTGGGCCCCAGCGCAGGCAGCGGCAGAACTGGGCCCAAGCGCAGGCAGCGGCAGAACTGGGCCCAAGCGCAGGCAGCGGCAGAACTGGGCCCCAGCGCAGGCAGCGGCAGAACTGGGCCCCAGCGCAGGCAGCGGCAGAACTGGGCCCCAGCGCAGGCAGCGGCAGAACTGGGCCTCAGCGCAGGCAGCGGCAGAACTGGGCCTCAGCGCAGGCAGCGGCAGAACTGGGCCTCAGCGCAGGCAGCGGCAGAACTGGGCCTCAGCGCAAGTAGTGGCAGAACTGGGCCCCAGCGCAGGCAGCGGCAGAACTGGGCCTCAGCGCAGGCAGCGGCAGAACTGGGCCTCAGCGCAGGCAGCGGCAGAACTGGGCCTCAGCGCAAGTAGTGGCAGAACTGGGCCCCAGCGCAGACAGCGGCAGAACTGGGCCTCAGCGCAGGCAGCGGCAGAACTGGGTCCCAGCGCAGGCAGCGGCAGAACTGGGCCTCAGCGCAGGCAGCGGCAGAACTGGGCCTCAGCGCAAGTAGTGGCAGAACTGGGCCCCAGCGCAGACAGCGGCAGAACTGGGCCTCAGCGCAGGCAGCGGCAGAACTGGGTCCCAGCGCAGACAGCGGCAGAACTGGGCCCCAGCGTAGGCATCGGCAGAACTGGGCCCCAGCGCAGGCAGCGGCAGAACTGGGCCCCAGCGCAGACAGCGGCAGAACTGGGCCCCAGCGCAGACAGCGGCAGAACTGGGCCCCAGCGCAGGCAGCGGCAGAACTGGGCCCCAGCGCAGGCAGCGGCAGAACTGGGCCCCAGAGCAGACAGCGGCAGAACTGGGCCCCAGCGCAGGCAGCGGCAAGGACAAGAAGGTATAGCAGAGGGTTGAAAAGCACAGCTAGACAAAGCAATGACAACACAGGGGCGAGGCTAGGCACATGTAGTTATAGGAACCACCACAGCATTATGAATGCGTGCCAGGTGAGGTTAAGCAAGGTAGGGGAGAACCCAAGATCACCCCCAAATAGCATGGTGTCTCGAGCAGTTGACTCTGAATGACGGTGGAGCGCTGGTTGAAGAATCCATTCATGCCAGTCATGCCTGACAAAAAGTTTTGGTGGCACTTGAGAATAATCCTCTAATTTGGAGAAGAATATAAATGGTCACATTTGTGAACACTTTGCACACATCAGGGCACTATAGGCTAAGAGACATCTTTAATTAATAAAATAAACAACTGACATAGAAACAAGGGACACCAGGCAATTGGGGTCATTCTACTTATTTGGCAAAGTAAGTTTAAAGTAAAACAAAACCTAGTCTAGAAGACTCCAGGGGTGGCTACTTGGAACCACCACTGCCTCGCCGCAATACTCCCATGGTGTAAACAATTCCATACGTATCTCCAGAATCTCTGGCCTGTCTAAAGGGAAACGGGATTCGGCTGCTTCCACTCCCTATTGCCAGGCTCTGTGTCTAAAATGATTGGATGAGAGCCTGCGTATTCACCTCGTGACTGGGGAAAGGTATGTTTTTATTCCTGGGGGTTCACATAGTGGAGCATCCAAAATTGGAAAGCCCCCATGGCAAGGATCAAAACCTGGGATAGTGGTTTTGTTTTGCTTTACGTTTTAAGTGCACTTTTGAGTGTGAACTGAAACTTACATCTGAGCTTTTTTACTTTAACACAAAAAAAGTGCAATAAAAAATATTTTTCTCAAAACAATCATTTGTGGCTGGGCATTTTTACAGGTGAGTTATAACATTTTTCCTGTGGGGTAAGGATATTTGGAAAATAAAAAGCACAGTATGGGATATGCAGATAAAAATGGGAAAGTCTTTAGCACACCCCATGGGGAGCTGTTGTTTCCAAGCAATCAAAAGATTATGCTTACGTCATTAGAAAAATAATGTTCCTTACCTGTGAAAAAGCCTTTTTTTCATTGCAGTGTTTTGTGTGTTAAATTAAAAAAAAAAGATCGCAGAGGGGGTCATGCTAATTATTTGATTAAGTACCTCTGTGTACACATTTGGGTGTGAACTGCAACCTGCATCTCGATGCGCATTAAAATACAATTCTATGATTACTCACCTGTAGAATTGGTATTATGAGTATACAGTACATCCTGCTCCAAATCTAATACTTACAGTTGGGATATACTCCGCCAGATGGCGCTGGACTGCAGAGACATCGAAAATAGGCTCCTCCCGGCCCCTCAAATACCCGGGGACCTCCCACAAATCCCCAACATTGAAAAGCAGTTAAGGAGAAGCCGGGAGCATTAAACAATCCAAACTATCAATTATAACAATCACCATACAGGGGATCCAAGAAAATGCAAACCAAGGGTGGGTTGGAGCAGGACGTACTGTATACTCATAATACCAATTCTACAGGTGATTAATCACAGAATTGTATTATTCTTAGTATACAGTACGTCCTGCTCCAAATCTAATACTTACAGTTGGGACATCCAATAGCAGTGTCCATAAAGTAGGGTGGGATCCCCAAGAAAAATCAGCAGCAGGCAGTTTAAACCACTGCCGCCTGCAGAACCTTTCGGCCAAAAACAGCGTCAGCTGAGGCCCTAACATCAACCTTGTAAAACTTTGAAAAGGTATGAACAGAAGACCAAGTAGCGGCCTTGCAAACTTGTTCAACAGAAGCCTGGTGCTGAAAAGCCCAAGAGGCACCAATAGCACGAGTGGAATGAGCAGTAAGGCGGAAGGGAGGATTCTTCCCCTTAGTAGGCCTGAATCACAGCCTGACGAATCCACTTGCTGATAGTAGACTTGGCAGGAGCCAAACCCTTCCTAGGACCACAAAAAGAGCATCAGTTTTCCTGAAAGGTGCAGTAGCCACCAGATAGTACTTCAGACACCTAACCACATCCAAAGAGTGCAAAACCCTCTCCTTAGCATTGCTAGGATTAGGGCACAAAGAAGGAAGAACAATATCCTGATTCAAATGAAAGGCAGACACTACCTTAGGCAGAAAGTCAGGTTTGAAACGAAACACCACCTTGTCCTGGTGTCTCTCATAGTAGGGGGGCTGAATGGACAGCGCCACCAACTCAGACACACGCCTGACAGAAGTGATAGCCACCAGAAACACAACCTTGAGCGTAAGAATGGCCAAGGCAGCATCCTGCATAGGTTCAAAGGGAGCACCCTGCAAGGCTGACAGAACCAAGTTCAAATCCCAAACAGGCACCATAGGCTTACGTGGGGGGGGGGGGGCGCATATGAGTGACCCCCTGGCTCAGAGGGTGCTGAGCAAAGGACTTCTGGAAAAAAATAGCCAGGGCAGAAACCTGACCCTCCAGAGTACTGAGTTGGAGACCCATCTCCAACCCGTGCTGCAGGAACTCCAAAATCCTGGGAATAGAGAACACACGACAGGGAAGAGACTGAGACTCACACCAGTCAATGTAGGCACGCCAAACCCTGTAATAAATGGAAGAGGAAGACTTCTCCCTAGCTTTAATCAAAGTATCCACAACTGAGGAAGACAGCCCCTTCTCCATCAAGATGGAGGTTTCAGCAGCCAAGACATCAAAGCCAGAGTTTGTAAATTGGGATGGCGTAGTGAGCCCTGAGTGAGCAGATCTGGCACCAAGGGCAGAGCGTACTGATCTACTGCCAGCTGTACCACGTCTGCGACCCACATTCTTCTTGGCCACCTGGGGGCCACCAGAATTGCTGGCACCCCTTCCAGAGCAATCTTGCGCAGAACCCTGCCCAGCAGGGGAATTGGGGGGAAGACATACAGGAACTGAAAGTCCTTCCATGACATTGCTAGCGCCTCCGAGGTCAGGGCCAGAGGATCCCTGGACAGAGAGACAAAAGCTGGAAGCTTGTGATTGTGGCGGGACGCAAACAGATCCACATCTGGTTTGCCCCAATGGTGACACTGAGATTGAAACACCCTGCTGCATAGGTCCCCCTGCTCAGAGAGTCCGCCAGGTGATTTTCCACCCCCGGGATGTACACAGCTGAAATGCAGGGGACATTGGCCTCCGCCCAAGTCAGGATCAGAGACGCTTCCTGGAGGGCCCCCTTGCTCCGGGTCCCTCCCTGATGATTGATGTAGGCAACTGCCGTCTGGTTGTCCGAGCGCACCTGAACAGGCAGGCCCTGAAGATGAGTAGTCAAGCGAGCCAGAACTAACCTGATCGCTCGCAGCTCCAAGACATTGATAGGTGTGTGGGCATCCTAAGGGCCCCACCTCCCCTGGAACCGCAGGAAGGGGCAAGAAAGGATCTGCCCCCCAACAGGTTCCTGGAGTCCATCCACCACAAGAGGGACCTCCTTGACCAGGGGGGAGAGCACACAGACCCTGTCCAGGGACGCTGGGTCTTTGTCCCATACAGACCATAGGTGAAGTTGCAGAGGCCTCAAGTGGAACTGAGCATAAGGGACCGCTTCGAAGCACGCCACCATCAGGCCCACCAGCTGCATCCCCTGCCTGATGGAGGGATGGGGACAAGCTAGGAGGGACTGAGCCTGTGCAATCAGACTGTCCACCTTCTGCTGTGGAAGGCAGATCCTTGCCTGAACTGTATCCAGAATCATTCCTAGGAATGGAGTTACCAAGGAAGGGGAAAGTGAGGACTTGGGGTGGTTGATCACCCATCCATATGACTCCAGAGTGGACACCACCAGCTGAGTATCCAACTCTGCCTGATGTAGAGACTGGGAAGTGATGAGGATGTCGTCCAGATAGGGAAGCACGCGGACGCCCTGACATCTGAGCAGAGACATCACGCCAGCCAGCACCTTGGTGAACACCCTGGGGGCTGAAGTGAGGCCGAAGGGCAAGGCCACAAATTGGTAGTGTTGATCCATCAGAGCGAACCTGAGGAACCTTTGATGACCTGGGAACACAGGAATATGAAGGTAAGCATCTTTGATGTCCACAGAAGTCATGAAATCCCCTTGGCGCAGGGAACTGATGGCAGAGCGCAGAGTTTCCATGCGAAAGCGCCTGCCCCTGACAAACTTGTTGAGGATCTTTAAGTCCAGGATGGGCCTGACAGAACCATCTTTTTGGGTACTGTGACTAGGTTGGAATAAAAGCCCTTGCCTTTTTCTCTTAAAGGGACCTGGCAGATGCCCCCCAGCTCCAGGAGGTCTTGCACTGCTTGCACTAGCTCCTGAGCTGACACAGGGTCCTGAGGAATCCGGGATCTGATGAATCTTGAAGGGGGATCGGCAGCAAACTCCAACTTGTAACCGGAGGACACTAACTCCTGAATCCACTGGTCTGAGACATGAAGCCTCCAGACGTGAGCGAAGTGCTGCAGCTGTCCCCCCACCCGGATGGGTGAGGGCGCCCCATCATGCCTGAGGGGGCTTGGGAGAGGATTTAGCTTTGGGACCCCAGGAGGTGCCAGGACGTCCACGTCCTCTGCCTCTACCCCAGAAATCTCCCCGGGCCCCAGGGAAAGAGACCCCCCTTCCCTGTCTTGCACCACGGTAAGGGGAGGAGAAGGAACCCTGACCCCGAAAGGGCCGAGGTTGCCGCCTGCGCTGGGGTAACCTGCATCCCTTAGCAAAAAGGTCCAGGCGGTCTCCAAACAGACGCAGTCCTTTAAAGGGAAACCCAGTGAGGGCCTTCTTGGCAGCGTTGTCAGCAGCTCACTGGCGCAGCCAAACCGAGCGGCGTATAGCCACCACGAGGGCAGACGTTCTGGCACACATTCTGATGGTGTCATCCAATGCTGATAGTACAAAGTTTACAAAAACATTACAACTGGAGAGTGCATTAAACACCTCACAAGGCAATTCATCAGGGGCACTATCAAGCAAATTCCTGATAAGGGTTCTAGTGGCCACAGTAGTAATGGCAGAGGCACAGACCGGGCGCAGCGCCGTCCCCGCACATGCAAAGGCGCGGGATGCCAGCTGATCAATGCGCCGGTCTTCGGCATCCCGCAGGGTAGTAGAATCAGGGGAATGCATGACAGAGGTGTTAGATAGCCCTAGGATCGGGGCATCCACCTCGGGGGGGGGGGGGATGACCAACATTTAACCACCTCAGCAGGAAAGGGATACTTCCTATCCCAACTCTTTGGAACCCTGGGAAGTTTACTGGGGCGTTCCCATTCCTTGAGCACAAGGTTATGGAAATGTGCCTGCTCTGGAAATTCCAAACGTGATCTTGCTGTATGGAAAAGCTCCCCTCTTTGCCTGGGAGCCTCAACAGGGAGAGAGATAGACAGAACCTCAAAAATCTGGGTCAATAATCTGTCAGTGTCATCCGGGGCCCAGGGGTCAGAGCCAGAATCGTCATGACCCCTTGGTCTCTAATCAGATGAGCCTGAGTCAGAAAAGAGCTCCCCTTCATCAGACGGGGTATAGCCACACAGATTCATAAACTCCTCAGTTCCCATTGGGGAAAACAGTAACATTAGGCGTCAAGTGCCGCTTCTTAGCAGGGGCCTTACGCGCTAAAGACTTCACAATAATATGTTCAACAGTAGCCAGTCTAGAAGACACATCAGGCTGAGAATCCCCACTAGTATGCAACTCAACAGGAGTGAGATTTAAGCTTGGGGGAGTAGGTGAAGTGAAACGAGGTGCCGCCACTGGCAGGCCAGATTGCAATGCAAGCACCTGCTCAGCGCAGGGTACACAGACCCGCGCCTTGTCAGCGTCAGCATGAGGCTGCCCACATGCTACACACAGCCGGTCTTGTCCCGAAGGGACCCCGGTAACATTATCCTGGGATGCCTCCATATGGTGATTATAGCGGCGCTATATGCCGATAGGGAATAACGCTATATAGCAACCCTGGATGCCCCAATAACCCGCTAGGGACGTGGGAGTATAATTTTTACAAGGCCTACAAGCAATATATTAAAACAGGGCCGGGAGAAGCCAAGAAGGGTTCGTCCCGCCTGAAAGACATAAGCAGACAAGACCTTAAGTACATCGTAAGTGAAGCAGATAAAGCTGCCCGTGAGGGCACTTACGGACCGCGGTAGGTAGGAGTCCGTCACGCATAGGCCAACCAAGTCAGAAAAGATGGCGTCGGTATACCTCGAGGGGCGGGCCAATAATAGTGATGACGCGGAACACGCCAAAGACGGGCCCCCCCCCCAAGGAGCGCGAAGCCAGAAAGGCCAACAGCCAAAGATGGAGCACCAGCGCCTGAGGTAATGCCGCCGCCAAGCGCGGAACAAAGTCAGCGCGCAGCGGCGGTAATTTTAAAAGACAAGTCAGCACGCCGGCTGACACAAGAATAAAGACATGTGAAAAGTGAAAGCACAGACTGCATAACCTACATATCTATACACATACACCCCCCCCCCCTCTTTTCCCCCCGAAGACTACAAGGAGGATGAGGGAGGACGGCGGCCACTTAAAGAGGGCCCACCGATAGGTGGGGCAAGGGGCAATAGTGCGGGAGGGGCATCCCATAGAGGCTCACCATAAGCCTGAACCGCCTACCCTTTGGTGGGAGATTGCGGTGGAGCAACGCTCCTAAGCACCAACGGCGGTGCTGCCTACCTTCACCCGACCAGCGCAGCCAAGGCTGGGAGGCATATTACTAGTGGAACGGGTGGGAATAGTCCTACAGGGCCGCAGGTTAATAACCCCGCTCACCTGCGAGTAGAGAGCCAATTTCTCGTCCTTCGCAGCTAGACTGCAGAGAAATTCTGGGGATTTGTGGGAGGGGCCGGGAGGAGCCTATTTTCGATGTCTCTGCAGTCCGGCGCCATCTGGTGGAGTATATCCCAACTGTAAGTATTAGATTTGGAGCAGGTCGTACTGTATACTAAGAATAAATGTTTGTTCCCCCAAAAAATTACCTGCACATGTGATGTATTTTTACATTTGTAGTATTTTTAAAACAACAGCACCCTATGGATTATGCAGATAATTGTAAATTCTTTTGCAAGATGGTGTGATGGCTACAAGATGGTGTTTCCACAACATACAAAAAACTATCCTAATGTCATTGGAAATATGTTGTAGGGTGAAAAAACACACTTACACATTCATATGCTCGTAAAGGCATTGAGTAAAAGGAATGGATAAGTATTATTTTGGAAATTGCTTTTTGTAGGGAAAATGGCAGACAACATTATATAGAGCAGAGGTATTATAAGAATAAGCCAGAGGAATAGAGGGGGAGATCGTCCATACCCATGCTAAGGGGAAGTAACACGGCTGGTGGCAGTGGTGGACTGGGGCCAAAAATCAGCCCTGGATTTTACCAGCCCCTGGCTGGCCCGAGACATCTCTGCTGAGGCCCCCAACCATGATGCCGGGGCTATAGCATTGAGGCTGGGGTTCCTTGACTTGTGAGTACAGTGCGGCTGGGTACAGGGGGCTGAGAGGGAGACTAAGGGAGCAGGGTTTTAATGTGGGTGTTAAAAGCAGCAGCCCAACTGGCGCCAAAGCAGTGCTGCCACTGGGCATTGTCCCGGGTCTCCCTATTGGCCAGTCCGCCCCTGGCTGGTGGGGCTACTACAGAAACTAGGCCCAGGTGCAGTTGGAAGTGAGTAAGAAGACGTGGCTGTAAAACAAGCAGAGCCGTGCTAAGTTACAGAGAGAGAGAACTGAGGTCTATGCAGAGGGAGATGAGGAAACTGCAGGAAAAAAAACAGTGGGGCCCTGCTGGCGTGGATGCGATATACGGAGACCCATGTATGTGTGCATTATGATTTCCACTTTCTAATAGAATTCCTATTATGAAGCTCAGAAGAAATGGAGCTCCTATATTACCAAATCGCAGGATGATGATTGGGAGAAACTGGAGGAGTGCTGGGTGAATGTACCGATGATAACCTGATGCAGTTTACATTTATACAAGGATTATACTATACACCTAATAAACTTTGTTAAATGGGGATTCTGGCTGATTTGGCCTGTCCAAGGTGTAATACCATATGTTCTGGTTCTGTCCAGTTATTAACACCGATTGAAGGGATATATTCAAATTGTTGGTAGAAGTTTTTACTTACTTAGGCCCCTTTAAACCAAAAGTGCTGCTGCTGTCCTTGATTGATCCCTATGGTGCCTGGGGTGGGCCTCAGAGCCTTGTTGTATTGGCTGGTGCTATTGTATTCCAGGAAGGATATAACATTAAATTAGAAGAATGCATTGGCACCTTCAATTTCTTCAGTAATAAAAATGGTAAATAATATGCTACCCAGGTATAAACAAGTGTATCTTTCCAGATCATGCCCAGAGATATTTGAAAAAAATCGGTCTGCCTGGCTGTATAAGATCTAGATCTTTATGGGTTAATAACTGCCCGCTAGGGTTCCTAAGGGGGAGTGTAAATGTGTGTGTGTATGTATGTATGTATGTATACAGGGGCGGATTACGCGTGGTGGAGGCCCCTGGGCACAGATTCTGTTGGAGGCCCCAGATACAGTATTTTTTTCATTTAAAATAATAGTCTAGCCAAGTAACTGATTGGTGGTTGTCTGGCACCCACCCACTTACTGAAGAGTAGAAAGCAGTTTCCTGCATTGAGCTGCCAGAGGCTGTGTCTGGTGTCTTATGTGCAGTGAGCGTCTAACAGCTCTGCACGCACCCATCACTGTAGAGTTGCTGGCGCCGACTTTGCTGCTCTAGACTCTCCGTCCTGCCCTTTGGTGGCTTTAGCTGGCTTGCCTAGGCATTGGGGCCCCCACTGCCACTGATAGCTGTGTTGCTGGCCCCACGGCCCATCAGACCATAGACTGAGAATCCTCCTGGACCAGACCATAATCCAAAGTTTGGTGGTGGCCCCCTTTGAGGGCAAGTGATGAAGGCCCCGAGGCTTGCGCCCCTTGCGCCCTTCTCATAATCTGGACCTGAATATATAGTTTTCGTTGTGTACCATGTACAGTACTTGTTAATGTTCTTGTATTGCGTAACTTGAAAATTGTGAAAATTGCTTAAATGTGCACAACAGCCTCCTAATTCATTATGAACTACTGGGCCCAGGATGTCTGGACTTATACTTTGAAGTAGGCTAGAAACACAGCCTCACGGCAGAGTTTTCCTGCTAATCAAATGTGATTCCATTCCGTCTATACTGGCGTACTGGCGAGATCCTTTTAGGCCATGCCTGTGTTCACAGACCTGCAATAAGCAGGCCACCTGCGAAATTACACCCAATTCCTCACAACCAGGGAATCAGAGGACATTTATATGAAATTAGATGCCTGCTTCTTCACAGGAAACATTTCAGACTTTTGGTCTACATAATCAGGTTATTAATTGCTTATTAGCTAGAATTCAGCTTGAAGTAATCTAAATGAATAAAGCCTTGCATGCTTTTTTCAAGGCTGGGATGCTGACAACACAGTACGAATATGTGTGAACAACATAGATTCTGTAGACACACTGCTGCTAAATGCCAAAGGAATGACAGGGCTGGGAGATCATACCAACATAATAGCACAAAGATGATCTAATATGGGAAAACACAGGAACAGCTCATTCATTGTTACTATGACCCCCAGGTCACATAGTGGAAGTGAGGAATTATACTTGCTGAGCTCCTCTTTTATGTTATTGTAAAACTTGTGATTTCAAGGACAAAAAATGACTTCACTGTTTGTTGTATGCTACAGGAAGACAACTGTGTGTTATTATTGTACACTTTGACTTCCTATTTACCAGCACCGGACAACCAGAAAACAACAAAAAGAGGAGGGTACCGTATATTTTTTACTTTTCAAAAATATCTTCAGGTTAATGTTAGGAATATCAGTTTTATAACACATCACATCGTTATACATGTTATATACTTCAAACAAGATTTGCTTATTGACACTTAAACCGGACCTTCAGCATGATTAAATGAAAAGCCAAAACCCTTAAAGACCTATTCCCCAGCATTTAAAATTAATATATTATAAGTTTTTAGTCACTTACTTATTATTCTTTCCCCCACCAAGCTGAAACTCTGTTCAGGACTCTAGGATATGGGGGCCCCCATCTTGACTCAGAAGCATCACATATGCTGAGGAGAGGAGAGCTGGATAAAGTACAGGGGGTGGGGCTATAGCTGTGTTTTGCACAGAGAGAGCAGAGCTGGGGTCAGGGAACGGACAGCAATCCCAGAATGCAGAGCGACACAGTCAGAAGACACTTCCTCTTTGCAGCCTGCCTGATGCTACATGAGCTGCCATCTTGGATGTTTAAAGGCAGGTAGGATGATTTTTTGTGAGCAATCTGTATGTACATGGTGTGGGAAACATATAAGCTCTTATTCAGGGTGGAGGTCCGCTTTAAATAACTGTTGGTTAGTATTTACTGACATAATTTTTATATATAGTAGTTTAGTTTAATTGTTTGGAATGGCCTCCCTCTGCTTTAAAGGGAAACAGTTGTAACTTTAGTTTACTGACCGTAAAATTCAGCTGAAGACACAGACACACACTGGAATATATTTCAGGAAACTGGATGTGAATAAACAAATGTGAAAAAAAACATTGACCCTCAGGCCAGTCCTCCTTTCGTAGCTAGTCTGTCTCCATCTGCAAAAAGCTGCATTTAGGTAGAGTAACCCAAAATAACGAAACCCGAATTTTAAGGTGAGTACAAAAAAAAAAATTTCAGTTGGGACCACATGCTTATACCGGATGTCACGCTCTGGTAACTCCAGCCCTCTAGGTAAGCCCTCAACCCCCAATCTCCGCAGCCAGCTTCACCTGTAGGAGCCCCCGCTTGCCGGGACGCAGAATACGCCTGCCCGGGATCGGTTGCCCCCAGGACTTCAATGGCTCAAAGGATGAGAGCTTACAGGTATAGAGGTCTGAAGAACCAATGGCTAAGAGCGAGAGTAGCGGAAGTCCAGAGACAGGCCAGAGGTTGACACGGGGAGTCAGGGTTCACAGCGGTACAGAGGGGAGAGACAGCTCGAGGTCAAGGTACAAGGCAGAGGTCGGCAACGGAGATCAGAACGAGAATGGTTGGTTCAGGCAGGGGTCGGCAACGGAGATCAGGATAGTCGGTTCAGGCAGAGGTCGGCAACGGAGATCAGAATAGTCGGTTCAGGCAGAGGTCGGCAACGGAGATCAGATTGAGAATAGTCGGTTCAGGCAGGGGTCGGCAACGGAGATCAGATCAAGGTATATCACGAGTCAAAGCAAGGTACAAGGCGCTATAACAGGCACTGGGCAACTGAGGGGGGAAACCTTATATAGGGACAGACATGAAGGGAAGGTGTATGTGATTGGTGTACGTAGGATCACAGGTCTGATTGGGAGAGCAAGGAGTGCCCAATCCCAACTATGGGGCTCATTGGCCCAGACAAGGAGGGGGGCGTAAGCCCCACAGAACCTAGGGCTCATTGGCCCTTTAATCCGAACCAGGGGGCGTGCCAGTGCCCCCTGGCTAATCTACAGCCTCTGGCGGGCGCGCTGAGCACAGCGCCGCCGGAGGGAAATCAGATCTCTGGCTCGCGCACGTAAGCCGATGACGCGCGCGCGAGGAGGGGGAGCAGCCGTGCTCGGCGCCGCCTGAGCAGACGCCGCACGGCGCAGCCGCCGGGCAGGAGCTGCTGGGGCCGGCCAGCCGCCGACAACACTGGACCGGGGCCCAGGTAAGTGCCGATTTGTGACACCGGATAGTTGATGGAGCAGTCCATTTAGGAATGGTGGGGAATAAGTGATATTTAACAGCCCTGACCACATCCAAAGAATACAGCTTGGAGTGAGATGTGGGTTGGACAAAAATATGGAGTAGTGTGAAACACATTTTTTCCATATCGACAAAGCCACCAGATCCAACACCTTTCTAACTAAAAAAAAAAAAAACTACCTTGTAAGGACAACATATTCTTTGCAATTGGCTCAATATGGGTATTTGGAAAGCCATCAGGACCATATTTTTGTACCAAAGGAAAGCCTTTAAGAGGAGAAGAAAATTGAAGAAAATTGTTTACTTAAAAAAGTTCTGCCCATAATGACTGCACCACCAACCTGTTTAAAGTATGTGCAGTATACGATGCCAACGGGAGGAAAACAGAAAAACGCCTGGAGCTCCTCCAGATTGCTGTCACCAGTGGAAATAAGGCCTACAGTTCCTATCATACATCAATGCTGAGGAAGCTTTTCGTGTTCAAATGACTGCTAATGACAGTCCTCGGTCTGCCAAGACTATGAGGCCGATTCATTAATAGCGCCAGGTAGCGACAGATGAGCGACTGTAGCGTGATTTTTTCAGCGCCAGCCAGTATTCGCTGTGCTTGGCCGGCGTTAGCTTGATGACAGCGACTCAGTCGGTGTGCGGTAATGTTGAATACGGGCTGGGGGGTCGCTGTTTCACAGGTCCAGCGTTGTATGTGAGCGCCTGACAACGAATGGCCAGAGCGAACGGCTAGCTTCATATTCATTAACAAATCACGCTCCGAATGTGCTGTCGCTGTCCATTCCTTGTTTAAACCCCAGAGCGCTGGCGGCGATGTGTATTAACTAGTTTTTAACCCCTAAACAACCATATTTTTGGAATGTAACATTATACATGTGTTTAGAATCATTTTGTAATATGAATACATTAATCTCAGACCTGTTAGATCAATTCTGCACAAATTTGTTTTTACATTTTTTTTTTACTTAAAAATAAATCCTAACATTGCAGAAGTGGTCTCCGAATTTTTGACATTAAAAAATAAAAAAAAAAAGTTTATACCAATTAATTATGATTAATTATAGATTGCTCCATTGAAATGCATTGGACATCGCCAGGGAGCGACAGCTCATACCTGGCGCTGTGAGGGAATTTGCAGCGGCGCTCTTCGGTCCAGCCGGCTTCATGATGAATGCCGCGCTAGCCGTCGCTCTCGCCGGCGCTAGCCTCATTTTGCTTGATAAATGCGTCATTGTGACCGCCGCCGGGCGTACTTGAGTCGGTAGTCGCCGTTAGCTGCCGCTACCTGGCGCTCGTCAGACACTACCTGGCGCTATCGCTTGATGAATAAGGGCATATGTCACCAACAGCCTAACCAACAAGACCAGTGATCCATCATTGGACGTATTGAAGGTGTCTTTGTACCAAGTCCTTCTTGACTAGTCTGTATCAACCACCATAAAGAAGAAGAAGTGAAATGTGTGCATACATACACTCTGTTCATGGAATATTTCCTCCGGCTGCCCAATATATACAACTGCTCTGATAGATTGGAACACTGGAGCTTCAACCTCCAAGGATCAAAAAAAGTTCAACCCTGCTTTAATCACTGACCCTGGGTTGCCCACAAGAATAGCTTAACTTTGCAGCAGGGACAAGCCTTATAAGCCACCATAAGCCTTTTACGATCTTGGTAGCCTCAGCCATGTTGTGTTGTTTGATACAGCATTCAGGCTCCAAAACACCCAAGTATTTGTACAGTAGTTGCCGTGCACAACCAAAAACTGTATCTACCATCTCTATTTGGTACAGCCACTTTGACTCTGGGGCTTCCCAAATTTCTCTATGCACAAAAAATCATTTCTAAGATAAATCCCTAAAAATCACCTCGTTTGCCAGTGTATACCTTTGTGTTCTCCAATAAGAATGCCTGAAGCATCACCTCCTGTCTGAGGCATGCCCCACCAGAGAAGGTCTCAACTTTGATTCTAAGGGACTCCTTGAAGTGCTTGGTGGAGCTCTCTTACTCCCTTTGGCTGAAACTCCTGACCTTACTGCCATTGGATGCAACCCTAGACAGAGTCCCTGGGAGCCCTGTTTCATCTGATGTAAATGGTGAAAATGAGATAAAAAATACATCTCATGGAGGAACGTTCTTCACATCCTAGAGTCTATTCTCCTGAGAGGTGGCACTATAATATAAGCCCAAGCCTGTGTCTCAGAGTGACTCAGCAAAGTAAAATGTTGTTGAAACACACTTTAGAATCAGCATTAGTTATGTGGATCATGAAGAATTTAGGAAACAGATAAGAAACAGTATTCTATTCATCACCAGATAGCAGTAATGTGAATCTTGGAGACAGCTTCACCTTGTCTGTGTGTGTCTTTGACGGATGTATTCTTACTCCATAAGGTTTGGCAGATAGCTTACTTGATTCATGTTCATGAAGATACGTAGATCATTTTCAGAAGCTTTATTTCAGAATCTTGCAATGAACACTTCTTACAGCAGGAATCTAGAAATGTACATTTAATACAGCAGGAAACTTGTGAAGTAAACCCATAACATCAGCAGGTAAAGAGACTGTAGACTGCGTGTGCACTGCTTGGATGAAAACTAGAAAATGGCTGGAGGAGAGAGGAAGAAGAGAGGAGCTGTTTGCATCACAGCTAGACTAAGGGAGCCAGGAAGGGACAAAAGCAGTTAAAGGCACATTGCTCAGCCTATGTAAATGAACAATATATCAAACGTTTACCCTGGGTAAAATGAAACACAATTTTTGGGACATGACAAATAGCTTAGTTTAACAGTTTAGGAAAACAGAACCTTGCAAAACTGAAATGAATTACTCCATTACAGCTGTAGCCCCAACAACCATATGAAGCCCAAAACTATTCTTGACGTTTCGCAGCTTGTGCCCACAGGTTAAATGCATTTTAGTTAAAGTTGTTGGGGGACACAAACAATATGATTCATAATTTAGTCCAGGTTGGGGAAGAACAATGAATCAGAATTATTTTCACCAGGTATATACATTGCACACATACTGGGAATTTGTTCTGGTAGGGAGGTGAGGTACAACAAGAAAGGGGGGTATACAGTTAAAATGATCCCACACCTTTTTTGCAGCAAAACTGATGCTTGTCGTGTCTGGGAGGGGCAATGACGCCTCCCCCCACAATGCCCCAAACTCACACCTAGGAACTTGCCCCTTCTGTGCTACTCTTCTAGGTTCTGGACCAATGTTACAGCTGGTGGCCAATTTCTATTCATGGCGTGGCCATAGCAATTGGCTGACAACAGTCACAAGGGCCTGGGATTGGTAAAGGTGAGTTTTAGGGGCCTTGCTTTTGGGGGCAGACTATGCATGGGGAGGCACCACCATTCTCCCCAGACACCATCAGTGGTCCCACACCCTACGACCCCCTTAACCAATGAACAATTCCAGTGTAAGCATAATCAGAATAAAGAACCGAATAGCACTGAAGTGGTACAGTGATAAAAGTTGGGGAAGATAACTTTAAACCAGTGGCCTCCTTCACAGGCACTTATTTCCAATCAAGGGCACCACAAGGAGGGGGTTCCACAAATATGAGAATAGGAACTTGTGGGGGTACAGGGGCTAAGGTTGGGGTTGAGAACAGAGAAGAGGATTTTCCTGAACCAGGAGACTCCTACTTAGGCAGCCATTCCTCCAAGGCAACGTTTGTTCAAGTTGTGGATGACTAGCATGACAAGTGCTTAAGAAATGAAAGAGGTTTGGGGGCAAAAAGATGTAAGGGATTAAAAAAAAAAAAAGGATAGGATGTAACTTCGTTCCACTAGGCATTCAGTTTAGGGGTGCAGCTGTTCTCTGAGAAGCCGAGAATGGAGGCTAACTTCTTGTTAGGCCTGTTTGTTTGGGGCTGGCGGTCTGACATCAAGCTGGGAGGGGAGGAAGAGGGTTGTAGAGAGCACCCAGCAAGTTACATGGGCTGAGGGGGAGGGGGACAACAGAGGACAGGGGGTAGTGGTGCTGCAAGGAGCACTTTGTAGGTGCCTTAGTGTGGGGAAGCACAAACTTATTCAATGAAGAAACTATAGGGAGGGGAAGGGCTGTGGGAAACAGCCTACAAGGTTTAAGGGGTTGAAAGGAGACTGGGATGTTAGGGAGCACCCACCAGGTAGGGAATAGATGGGGCCTGGGACGTTGAAGTGGAGGGGACTGGTGGGGGCGAAGGGAGGTAAGACAAATGGTAAAAATGTTGCACTAATATTAGTTTATTTTTGTTCCCAAAGCAGAATTAGATCATCTCCTGGAGGGGCCAGAAGTGGACCACAGCAAGACCTGCTGAAGGTTAGTTTACCATATTCAGTGCTGCATCTTGTCACAGTAAGGGAAGGAAGATGTAGGCCAGTGTAGCCAGGGCTTCCCCTTTAGATATCAGTCTAGGTCGGCTGCAATGATTTCAAAAGTTGCAATTTTGCTTTCTATTTACATTTGAACGTGCAAATGCAGTTAGGCTTGTATAGATAGGCAACTGTAGGTGTTTGTGCTGGTTGATGTGATGGGGGATCACTGTTTAGTTTGTTCTAGGAGTGTAAAGTGTTTGCTAATAAACCTAATGTTACATGGCATATTTCTACAACAAAATAAGGGATGCAGCACTTTGAATTGAGATGGGATGGCAAAGAGAAAGCCAAAGTGGGTCAGCGAGAGGGTCAAAAGAGGGGATACTTAAAGGGGTGTCTAGAAGGGAAAACTAAGAGGGAAACAATAAATTGGAATTATGTAGAAAAATAAAAGTTAGCAGTACCGGTTTTGGAGGTATCAATGATGAGAAAAACAAGCTGGTTGAGGGAGAAGGACATCCCTGGTTTTGGCATATACATGTATGTTCAATGTAATAGTGACTAGGCACAAAAAAAAGTCAGGTTGTAGGTTAAACTTACAGTAACATGAGCTCTAGACGAACTCCCATGCATGTTCCCAAGCTGGCCAGGCAATGCTATGTACTAAAACCTGTCATACAACCAGATTAATATTAGTATTGCTATTCAAATAGCAGGCCTGGCTTATACCCGAATTAGCATCCCGAGTAATCCACTAGTCACCAAACGGCTGTATGGCACTGCTTTGATTCAGGCCCTGATTTACTAATGTATGGCATGCACAGCAGACAAAATAGTATTCACTGAGCTATTTTATTGTCTCAAAGCTCTACATTTCAATCAGGGGGTTCAACACCCTTTTGCTAGCATATTGAGGCTCACTCTCATAGAACACAATGGAAAGGTTATAAAATGTATTATTAGAGCTGGAATTACTGAACATCTACCTTCATCTTAAGTTATAACATATCTCAAAATGTGCAGATCTTTCTATTAGTTACAAATAGTGATGTGCCAGAGTGGGGTCTATGTGGTTTGAAAGCCCTCCGTCTGGATAGTCCCCAGTATCCGGCATTTGGCACTCCCTAATTCCTGATACAATAGCTATGTGTGAACTGGTTTAGGGGTCTCTAGGACCCCCTACCAGTTCACAAACAGTTATAAAAATACAGTATTACACCAAGACTGGGGGGGTTACACCAATGTGAGTGGTGCGTCCCCCTTTCAGGTTGTGGTGGCGGAAAAAAGAGGTTTGTACTAGGCCTTTAATGACTCCCGGCACCAGGGTGTGTGAACTGGTTCTGGAAACCAGGCTTAGGTTATTTTGGGAATGCAATAAAATTCTTGGGGATAGATGTTGACACTGTGGATAAGGTTTGCAGGCTATCAAGGGATAAATTGGAAGATCTGGTGATGGGATTAAGTAGGATGTTGAGCATGAGGAAGATTAAATTGCAACAGTTACAGTCGTTGCTCTGCAAACTGAATTTTGCGTGTCTGGTGTTACCGATGGGGCATGTGTTGATGCGGCGGTTATCATTATCTACGGTGGGAGTGTGGGAGCCTCATCATTTTGTACGGTTGACAGCAGTGTTAAAAGAAGATATTAAGTTATGGTTGTTTCTTGAGGGGTTTAATAGTTTGGCCTTTTGATTAGATCCGATAAAGGTGAACAGGGAGTTGCCACTTTTTACAGATGCAGCAGGATTATCAGGCTTTGGGGCTTCTTTGAGGGATGATGGTGCGCAGAGGAATGGCCCAGCAGATGGGTTGAGTCAGCTCTTGTCAGGAATATGGCTTTCCTGGAGCTCTTTCCCTTGGTGGTGGCCGTAGTGTTGTGTGGACCTTTAGTTAGGAATAAGGCAGTGTATTTTCATTCCGATAAGTGGTTGTATCGGCGGTGAATGTGCATCTTCGTCTCCGGTAATTATACTGTTGCACCAATTAGTGTTATCATGTTTGTGGAACTATCCCCTCGATTCAAAGAGCAAAAGTTAATTGGTTTCGGATCGAGAATCGTAAGTTTGGGTGGGTGTTAGTCATTTTTTCCAGTTTTTTTGGCCATTTCCGACTCGCACGAGCCTACGTACGAATGCGTATATGCTCTTACGATCATCGGAAGTTCGTTCCTAAATTTTAGGATCAAAACGTAAAACTTAGGATCAAATCCTAAAACTTAGGATCAAAACGTAAAACTTAGGATAATCGGATGTGTTTAGGTGTGATTCAGAGAACAGTTTTCAAACCTCTAAATACGTTTTAAAAGAAAGCCACTGCCGACACCTTTTAGCAGTCGGATTGCTATATGGCTATGTGGAGGAGTCTGCGCGTCTTGAGCTCCAATGAACTGCATGTATCAGCATGGCCGAGGCCATAAATTGTATGGCAATGCATACCTGATTCATGTATGCCTTATAAAAGCATTTTAATGTGGACCTTAATTAGTCCTTTGCATGTAAACCTTTATTTTGCAAAATATTTGCGTTAATTAAAGAAACTTATGTCCTTTGTTATTTATTTTTAAATTGATGTACTAGAATAATATTTTTAGATTGCATTTATTGGTGTAGTTGTTTACCTTTGCTTTGTTTAATTATTTAAGCACATCTTTGGTCAGATGCATCACACTTACTGAGGAGAGGAGAGCGGGATAAAGTGCAGGATGTGGGTTACTGCTGTATTTTGCACAGACACAGCAGAGCTGGGGGCACGGAGAGGTCAGAAATCAAAGAATGCAGAGCAACACAGTCACAAGGCCCTTTCTGTTTGCAGGCTGCCCGAGAATACCTGAGCCGCCATCTTGGCTGTTTCTAGGCTCATAACATGCAGAAGTTGCTGGGTGTTTTTTAATTTTTGAGAGCAAATCTGTATGTAGAGGGTGTGGGTAACCACACCCAAAATTTTAAGTTGTACCATTTGAAGCCAAAATATTAAAATTAAAACCACAAGTAAAAAATGCAAGTTAACTAAAAATTAAACAAAGTAAGATTTACTTATGCAAATGCATTCATTAATGGTTGGTTACTACAAAATGAATGAAATAAAGAAAAATAAAAGACCAAATATTTAGAATGCACTTTAATGAGGTAAGTTTGTAGTGCGCAGCCACAAGATCAGAAGGATTTACGTCCAGACAAAAAAGGAAAAAGGGCAAAACCAATGTTGCAACCTGAGAAATGAAACGGAAAATTCAGGATGGAAACTGACATAGGTCTGATTCCCGAACTGCCATACGAACGGACGTACATTTTAGGATAGAAACGTATTTGCTTATAGAATCACTCGCAAGTTCATACGAACGCACGAGCGGACGTGAAAAATAGGATGATCGGCACCAAAATCCAAGCTGTTACATGTTTCTTTGAATCGACCCTTATGTGTTGTTTAGGGTGGTTCATGTGCCAGATGTTGAGAACGGGATAGCTGATGCTCTTTCTCGTTCATAGTGGGATCACTTCAGGAGTTTGGCATCAGACGTTTGTCCGGACTGGTTGATGCAAAATGTTTGACAGTGTTATTCAAGCTGATTAGAAAAGCGGTGGCCACAGGAACAGGAGAATATCATTCATTGGCAACGTTGGTTTTCACTTGAAGAGGAATTTGGTGCTTTTCACATGGATGAGGAGCACAGGCAAGCGTTAAAAGGTTGGTGTAATAAGCGTAACTCAATCGACAACTGGCACCAGGTTTCAGATAACTGATCAGCTGTCCACGCTGTGCATGTCCAACTTTGAAGCAAAACTGTTTAAGGCTGTTGGTAAGGTCAGAGATCATCCATTGCTTCATGTGGCGGTATGCCAAGGATCCGGTTGCCTTCAATAAGGTACGTATTAAGGTCAATCTGGTTGGTGGCTCGGCTTATAGGAGTTGAGGGTAATGACAGGGTCCATTTGAATGAGGTGGGCATGGACATGTTCAATGTCTTGGTAGAGGAGAGGATAAAGTTGATGGTTGAGCATTGGCGGGCTGGTCGTCGATATCAATGCCATTCAGCTGTGGTCTCCCTTCCTATTTCGGGTCTGAGGTTGCAGGTATTGAAAAGATACAGTGTGGAGAGGCAGCAGTTTTGACTGAAATGAGTTAAGGGTGCCAGCTGGATGACAAGGTACGGTTGGATGGCTACAACTATGGGGTAGCCATCGCTATGATGATTGGAACATCTGGGCAGTTAGTCCAGGTGGGCTCCAAGCTAAAAGATCAGTGAAGCATAGTCGGCTTTCTCTTGGATTGGTGCGAGAAGGATTTTTTCTTTCCTTCCCCTCCCCTCATCTTCTCGAGATCTTCTCTGAGATTATCTGCACGCCACTGGAAATGGGGGGGTGGGAGATTGGCTGATGTTTGTATTTTTTAGTGTTGGCCAACTGTGGCCAATTAAAGTTTGGTATCAAAGATATACAGTGTCTGGTGTCATGAATTAAGAGGGATGGGGGTGGCATTTGGGGGATAGCACAGATGTCATGGAGTGCTAATTCAGTCATGTAAAAACAGCAGATGCTAAAGAGGTGGATAGATGTGACCTGCTTAATAGCACTGGGAAAGCCTAGTGCTATTAAGCAGTAATTAGGGATTATCTATAGAATGAATGTTAAACATTGAAAGTTAATATACAATTATCTTATCAGTTATTGGAACCTTGGATCAAAGCAAAGAATATCAATCCAGTGTGAGTGACCCTCATCTATGACGTGACACATGGCTTTAACGCAGTTTTACCCTGTAATGGAACATTCCAGCTGTACCATGTTTACACATATCAGGCTAATAACCGCTTTATAGAGATGAACCGTTACCATCACTTGGAATTCCTGGACAGAACTGATGTTGTTATTGACCGTCTTGGGCTGTGTCTCCAGCAAGGACATCACTATCACTTGGAGACACTACAAACCACCCCAAGGCCAATGACAAGAATGTGTTTTTATTGTTCTAGAAACACAAACTGGATTCCATGAATTGTATAATACAGCAAATATACCAGTGACTTTGTTGTAAAAGGCTAAAACCAAGGCCTTACCCAGGGGGGATTTAAATAAGTACACACATGGTGGTTTCTGGTTTATGTTCAGTTAACGTGCACATTTGGGGCCACTGACCTTTGGAAAAGTTGTGCTAGGAATACAAAGCAGAACAGAGATAAACGGAAACAAACACATTCCAAATGTGGTAAAACTCAACAGATCTAATGACCTATGACCTACAGAAAAGGCTTACAGGTAGATGGTAAACAAATTATCTTACAAACACTATAGAAAATTGGACATTAGTTATCACAATGTCCATATGGTGAACTATTGTATTGACCAGGGCAGCTTTTCTGTTATACATTTTATATTTTATTTTCATTTTGCATTTCAATGTGAGTACTTGAAGGCTCCTTCAGAAATTACAAGTCAATTGCCATTTAATATCTCTTAAAGTGTTTGGCAACAAGGAAAGTTAAAAAAAATATTAGTAGCTTACCTTTCATTGAGTTCCTTCCAGCATTGGCCTTTCTGGTCTCTGTCACTTCCTCATTCAATCACCAGCCCACTGACCTGGTCCTTCAACCAACCTTCATTGCCTTTCTCTGCAGCTCTGAAACCCAGCCCTCCTCTCTCCTCTCCCTTCTTCCTCGTGAACATGCACAGATATCAGCGTCTGTCTCCAGTCTTATATCAGGCTGCCAGCAATCAACAGCCTGTCCCCACCTGCCAGCCTATATTCCAGCCTTGCCACATGTCAGACACCAAGCAAACCCCCCTTTCATCCAGGCAAACTAGTTGCTAACAGGCAGGAGTAAATATCTCTGCCTTCAACATGTCTCTCATGTTTATGATCTGGTCACACTGAGATGACAGGCTGCAATCTCTTCCTGTAACATATCTCTCATTGTTATGATCTGGTCACACTGAGCTGACAGACTGCAATCTCTGTCTGTAACATGTCTCTCACTGTCATGATCTGGTCATACTGAGCTGACAGGCTGCAATCTCTGCCTGTAACATGTCTCTCACTGTCATGATCTGGCCACACTGAGCTGACAGACTGCAATCTCTGTCTGTAACATGTCTCTCACTGTCATGATCTGGTCATACTGAGCTGACAGGCTGCAATTTCTGCCTGTAACATGTCTCTCATTGTTATGATCTGGTCACACTGAGATGACAGACTGCAATCTCTGGCTGCAACATGTCTCTCACTGTCATGATCAGGTCACACTGAGCTAACGAACTGCAATCTCTGCCTGTAACATGTCTCTCACTGCCATGATCTGGTCACACTGAGCTGACAGGCTGCAATCTCTTCCTGTAACATGTCTCTCATTGTCATGATCAGGTCACACTGAGCTAACGAACTGCAATCTCTGCCTGTAACATGTCTCTCACTGCCATGATCTGGTCACACTGAGCTGACAGGCTGCAATCTCTTCCTGTAACATATCTCTCATTGTTATGATCTGGTCACACTGAGCTGACAGGCTGCAATCTCTGCCTTCAACATGTCTCTCATTGTTATGATCTGGCCACACTGAGCTGACAGACTGCAATCTCTGTCTGTAACATGTCTCTCACTGTCATGATCTGGTCACACTGAGCTGACAGGCTGCTATCTCTGCCTGTAACATGTCTCTCACTGTCATGATCTGGTCACATTGAGCTGACGGGCTGCAATCTCTGCCTGTAACATGTCTCTCACTGTCATGATCTGGTCACACTGAGCTGACAGGCTGCAATCTGTGCCTAGAGACCACCCATTATGAATATGCTAAGCACACAGTGTGCTTACATCACATCGTTGTTGCCACACCCACTGTTTCTCTTCAATTTTTCTATTTATACTTTTAAAGATAACTTAGGAACTACAGGGTCTTTTTGAAAACGGATTGAAGTTTAGGGCAGTGCAACATGTAGCCCGGCTTGCCGTTTCAATGGCATTATTTTAAGTTTTCATTATTGTATGCCAAAATTATGTCTACAATGTGTAGAACTTACCTGCTTTTTTATTTTCTATCTGTTTACAACTCCTAGCAACAATGTGTTTACCCTAGCATCTAGCTTGCTAATCATCTGATTGGCTAAGACACAGGCAACAGGCTTAACCAATTCTGTTGTATTTCAACTTTTTTATTTCAGATCGGGAGGATCACAATCTTGAATTCAGTAGCTAAAGGGTTATTGGGAGCCTTCCCAGCCTTCTTTCCTGAGAAGGATCATTACTGCTGCTAACCTGCTCACCTGTTACAGTGGAGGGATTCTGGGATATGTAGTCAGTACTTTTTACTCAAGGCCAGGAAAAAACACTTTCATCTTAAGATCACAGACACCCAGAAATGTAGGAAACTTGGAAAAAGCGTGCTGATAAGTACATCACAGGTATGGGGGCATAATGCTAACACAAATGTTTTATTTTACATCCCAGAGGAGGAAAACAATAAGACAGAACACCAAAAACCTGACAAAATGGGAGTTTTCCTTTAACTATTCAAAAATGTATAAAGTATTCATCAAGCTCCACAGTCCAAAAATAGTGTAAGCTGCCATACACTAAGTTTGCTAAGCCACCATTGGGAAGTGGAAAAGAAACAAAACAGATTGTTTCTATTCATATTAATTTATGGCTGACCTCAGAGAACATACGGTAGCTTGGCTTAGATCAGTCCAGTGGTACCAGTGGATTTTATCAAGGCTGCAGACTGACCTGTACCCCAACCTGATCTTCTGCCATCTATATTTTGACAATACCTGACTTGTTCCTTGAGTAAAAAAAAAAAGATTTATTTTGCTTACATTGCCTAGTGATTAGTCTATAACCACTATAAAGCCTTGACAGTAGCCAATTGACTGTGGCCTATGTGATTAGGATACTCATAAATGGGCTTACATCATTAAGGGCAGTTCACATGGCATGTCCATTTTTTTTAGTGGACCAAAATCCAGGATTTTGACTACCCTGGGTTTTGGTCTTTGCCCCACTATGTGAAACCCCCCAGGTCGTCCAATCTCACTTACCCTTCCCTGTTCCTTTAGCACATGCGCAGCCCTCTCGTCCAATCAATGTGCTCGGGGCCGACCACGCTGGCGGCTGCATCCCCTGCTACCCTTTAGCAGGGTGTGTGCCCGCGCTGGCCATTCACAAATGCCTGGCATGGGCACGCACCCTGCTAAAGGGATAGTGGAGATGCGGCCGCTGCTCACACATGAGCCGTTGTACTGGGAACAAAGATGAGTTTTGGCAGGGCATCCCTGATCAGGTATGGGGGGAGCAAATATGCCTGCCCTTGAGTCTCATAGACTCCAGGGTGGGTTTTGGTCCACTTTAAATCGTTTTTAACTGTTTGTGATATATTTATTTGTAAAAAATGATATCTTATATCGTGGTGATCAATTAGCATTTTGTTTGCAGCCTCTGTGTGTTTGTAGCTCACCCAAGCCCCCTGAAGATATATGGTGTGGCGCAGAAGGAATTTGGTTCATCAATAAGAATCTATGGGTTCTGGTCGCCCTCTTTATGGGATGCCCCACCATGTGAAACCCCGGGGATCACCCGGAGCACTCACCTCACGCAGCATCTCGAGCAACGGTTGTTCCTCTTTAACCTCTTACACCCCTCGCTCATCGCCCCCCCCCCCCCCCAACGCCCGCAATCCATATCTTATACTCAGCCAGAAATACAGCCCCATGATTGCTTGCTACCCACTGAAAATCAAACATAAGATAAGGATTGCGGCGTTTCAGGGGTGACATGCGAGGGGGGGGGGGGCTCCAGAAATCTGGATACCGCCCCCAAGCCTGTCTCAATGCGGCGAGGATGGACTCACACCCATTAGTTAGAAAATGGGTGTGGGTCCGCTTTAACAATGGGGTGCAAGCACTCTAATTGCCTAGGGCAGCATGAATATCAGATATGGCCCTGTGCGTATTTTTGCTGCTTTAGATATTCTGACAGATACAGTGTGCTCCAGTAAGGCCTGGTGGGTGCTGCTTTCTTTGATCATTGTATCCTTTTGTATCAAACATTTGTAAATTATTTGTTTGACAATAAATATCAATTTCAGTTAAAAAGAAATACATAGTGGTAATTAGCTGAGTGACAGGCTGGAAATGCATATCATCTGGAAAAAGCAAGTAGGTGACAGGATGTGCCATCTAAGATTCTTTGCTCCAGTGTGTCATTAGTTAGCAAATAATGACCGGTAATATTAATATCCTTTATTTAATTCTTGTATAAATGTGTATAATATTGTTGCTCCAGTACCTTAATTATCATATCAGTTCTCACTTGGCGTCATTTTATCGTCCGTGAAACGGCCCCATCTAATGTTTGCATCAGGGCCCTGTCACATTTAGCTATGCCACTGTCACTTAGCCCCAGTCCTTGACTTTTTTAAATTGAAGAAATTGGGATTTCTGGTGGGAAACAGGAAGTGGAATCTTTAAACCCTTATGACTTTTAAAGAGGACCAAAACCCACCCTGAAGTCTATGAGACTCCAGGGCAGGCTACTCCCCCCCGCTATCGCTTTAGCAGGGTGCGTGCCCATGCCAGGCTTTTGTGAAAGAGAGTAGCGGGGGATGGCCGCCAGCAAGCTCATACATTGATTGGACAAGCGGTGGCGCATGCATCGGAGGAGTGGGAAGAGGCGAGTCTGTTTTACTAGACCTGGGGGGTTTCACACAGCGGGGCACCCCCGGGGGCAGGGACCAAAACCCAGGATAGTCAACTTTAAGGAGGAACTAAAGTCTAAAAATACTTTAATTATTTTATATTTTATTTTTGCTATCATTTTCCAAATCCTGGAAGCATGTGAAGCATGGCCCGTCAAGCCCAGAGAACGCATGGGCACCCTTGGTGGGGGGGTTCAGTTGGTCATGGATACTGGGGATACTCACAGCGTTGTTTACATCGTCGTGGGAGCCAGGACAAAGGTGAGTCTTGTGGTGACCGGGATGGGGGCATCCTAATTTGGCATGCCCTAGCGCAGTGTTCCCCAACCCTCTCCTCCAAAACCACAAACAGGCCATGATTTGCAGATCTTTATATAGCTGCACTATGTTGCCGCTGCTGCACTAATAACTTCACCAGTGCCTCTGTGTGAAGATCTGCAAAACCTGGCCTGTTGGTGGCTCTCAAGAACAGGTTGGGGAATGCTGCCCAAGGGGAAGACCAGCAGCTGGCCCTGGAATTTTTTAGAATCCAGGGCCAACCACGCTGGGTTTTGTTCTACTCTAGCTTGGTGTGCAGGGTTGGACTGGAGAAATCATTCAGAGGAAATTTTTTTGGGGGCTCATCCTTCAGGTAAAACACAATTACATTTTAATAATATAAAATTTGATGTTTACTGAACAAACAGCAACTGACTAACAGAATAAAAAACTCAGAACCCTCTCCAGGCGATACTGAAATGTAGTTTTAGTCTCCTGTACTGCTCTTATGGTGGCACTAGGTTAGTGTTTAGAAGAATCCTCTGGTGGGCCAGTCCAACACTGTAGGTGGGCATCCCAAACCACCTATGATTTTATCCTTTGGGTGTACTTTAAAGGCATTCAGCAGCCAACTAAAAAAAAAGGTACTTACCTTTTATCCCCTGCCACTGATAGTTGCTAGTCTGGCGATCAGCAGGTCACCTGATTGCTTTATCCCAGCCCACGTTTCCCACACTGCACAGGGCCACAACAAGTCCTCAGTATTGATGGCGTTCCAGGCTTGCAATCTGCCACTAGTCACCGGAGCACTGCCATGCCCTAACTATTGATTCCAACTAATGCGGTGTACTGAGGCGCTATGCAGGAAGCAAGGGATGCGGCGTGAATCCAGTGATCATGTGATTTGCTGGTCACTGGGGAAAAAATTGAATGCCCCCTTTTTTTTTTTGTTTGCTACTGAATGAGCAGGAATTTGACTATCCTGGTGATTGGCACTGCCTCGGGGGCATCCTAATGTAGGTTGCCCTAGCTGTGTGAAACCCCCCAGATCGCCCTCTTTCACTCACCTTTTCCGAATTTCCGACACCGCATGCGCGGCTGCTCCTCCAATTAGCTCTTGTTGCGGCGCATACTAGTGTGTGGCATGAAGCCGATGAATTTGAACTTCGCATCAGCATAGGTGATGCAGACCCCCACATCTCTCATTACCCTGACAGCATCGAGGGAGCCACCTGCATCAGGTAAGATTACCAGCATCTGGTATAGGATGCCCCGGTGGCAGGCTAGTGGATGGCTCTGGAGTCTTCCAGGGTGGCCACAGATGGGTGATTGGTCCACTTTGTGGATTGTGCTTGTATTAGATTTTTTCCAGTAATTCAATTTCTAGTGAGAAAAGGGGAATAAGAAAGGATGTGTTAAGAATATCTAGGGTGGCATTGACGTGGAGGCTGATTCACTACTAGCGCCACATATTGTCAGATGAGCGTCTGTATAGCAGCGCTTAGAGCGATCGCCAGTAGACGCTGTAAGCGGGTATCAGGCACTGTAAGAGCGTCTCAGTTGCTGTAATAACATGGCCGGCATTGATGAATGTGATATGTGTTGAGCGCTGTAACAACAGTATAGCGTCGCAACGAGCGAGAAGTAGCGCCAGCTCAGTGCAACTGGCACTCAACGATCAACACCATATTCAAGAAAAAGCTGCACACACAGCGTCGCTCTAAAGCTGGGCGCTGTAGTATAGAGCGAGTGTGATCAAAGTCTGATTTTGAACACATATCCACCAGTAACAAAGCGAAAACACATGGAATGACATTGTTTTAACACTAGGACAGTAACACTTCAGTATCAGATCTGTAATGACAATTCTGCATAAAAAAAATGATATATATATAGTATGTGTTTGTTTGCAGCCAAGAGAGGTCACACAATGATTCGAGCAAAACAAAAAAAATTAATTTGCAAACACGCTATTTATACACAACTAATGAAAGGCCATTGAAATGTATGGGAGAGCGCTACAGCACGACAGGTACTACATGGCGCTGCTGATCCTAGAGCACCGGCGCTATACCCTGAGCCGCCTGGATTAATACATGTGATGCTACATGGCGCTGTTAGAGGTGCTCACCAGATTCGCTTTCTTAAAGTGGACCAACACCCAGGATTTTCACTATCCTGGGTGTTTGTCCACTTCAGCGGGGCATCCGAGATCAGGATGCCCCACTGTGTGAAACCCCCCCCAAAAAAACGTACCTTTTCGGCGACGGACAAGCGACGGATAAGCCACCGCCGCCGCCTCCCGCGCACCCCTCTAGCAGTGCGAGCGGGAGGCGGCGGCGGCTGATCCGTCGCCCATAAGGTTAGGTTTTTTGGGGCTTTTGGGGGGGGGTTTCACCCCGCGGGACATCCCGATCTCGGATGCCCCACGGTGAGGGAGGTGATCGGCCCAGGAATCTTATAGATTCCCGGGCCGATCACCCCTGAGTGTTGGCCCACTTTAAATGTGGTTTTGCGTACAGCGCCCGGCATTCACCAGACACTGCCTGATGCTACGTGGCACTACCTGGCGCTATCCCTTCTTAAATAACCTCCTTGGTAGGCTATTCATTACAATATGGAGAGCCTGCAGTTTGTTTTTTATGTTTTTATCAGAACAGGGGCCTCACTGCCGCCTCGGAAAGTTTGGGAGGTGTTCCCTCAGCTTTCTACACAATAGCTTATCTCAGTCATCAGTCCTAATATATTTATGAGCCACATTAGGAATATTCTACGGATTTCAGCAGAAGAGGAAAAGATCTTATATAAGGCTGGCAGGACAGTTATTAGCGACACTGTTGAAATATGACACATCCTGTCACCTGCTAACTTTTCCAAGACAGCCACAAACAAACAGAATCCGCAGGAGGTGAGGAATGGCAAGTTTCCAAACTATCACATGAGGCCACAATTACCACCGCAGTCCTCCTACTCATTGTACACTGGTGCCGGATCACGTGCTATGCATCCTGCCCGCTCACACTACAGGGGTCACTGCAGACACGCACCTGATTCCATTCTAAATCCTCCCTGCTGCTTACAGGGCTGAATGGAAATCTGCGACCTGTACTTTTCCATTCCCTCTACTGAAAAGAAGGAGAGCTTGTTACTTTGCAGAGAGTTTATAACAAGTTCTCACAGCAGGTTTTTGTTGCCACAAAGCATTCATACAAAATTAGTTTCAGGCTCTACAAACTTTGACAGTACTGCTCCAAGCATTGCATGATGGGTAAAAGCATTTACATACATCTGTAGAATTGCAATAACAATAAACTGTTATTCCAGCACAGTCTAGCTCATGAGACAGGCAGTTAGAGTTCAGCAAATATTCCCTGTAAAAGTAGTATATTTTAAACCGGACCTTCAGCATGATTTAATGAAAAGCCCAAACCCTTAAAAAAACGATTCCCCAGCATCAAAAAGTAATATATTATATTATATATATTAAAAGTTATATTTTAGTCACTTTCCCCTACCAGGCTGCAACTCTGTTCATAACTCTAGGATATGGGGGCCGCCATCTTGGCTCAGTAGCATCACATACTGAGGAGAGCGGGATAAAGTAGGGGGGGTGGGGTTATAGCTGTGCTTTGCACAGACAGAGCAGAGCTGGGGTCAGGAAAAGGACAGCAATCCCAGAATGCAGAGCGGCACAGTCAGAAGGCACTTCCTGTTTGCAGGCTGCCTGATGCTCCATGAACCGCCATCTTGGATGTTTAAAGGCTCATAACATGCAGCAGATGCAGGTAGGATGATTTTTAATGTGAGCAATCTGTATGTACAGGGTGTGGGAAACATAAGATATGATCTTATTCAGGATGAAAGTCCGCTTTAAAGGCTGTCACCCACTTTAAAAAAGAGGTTTCTTTTCATGCAGGATATAAAGGTAAACCCTCATTTAGCTTTTTGAGCACTATAAATACAAAACCTTTTTTAATGCAACATATTTGAATGACTGAAGTCACTTGATGTACACTCTTATAGCAGACCTCCAGTTGAAAAGGACTGATGGTCTGCTCCCCACCCCGCGGCATCTAATTTGGGATACCCTGCAGCACATACTTTCTCAAAAGAACTTAGACCAGGGCTGCCAGAGTGGCATGATGCTCCCATACTTACCTTCAACCAGTCGTGTGAAGGTGCTGACTCTACTGCAGCCCAGCTGGTTAAAGTGGACCAAAACCCACCTTGAAGTCTAAAAGACTCCAGGCCTGGCATACTCCCTCCCCCCAGGGCATCAGTTTCAGGGGGGTTTCACACAGCGGGGCATCCCCGATCGGGGTGCCCAGGGGGCAAAGACCAAAACCCAGGATAGTCAAAATCCTAGGTTTTGGTCCACTTTAAAGCCAGGTGCTGCACTGGTTCCAGCTGGCTAAAGCTGTACAAAGCTCAGCCAATAGAAAATAATGGCCACCTTGTTCTGGCCCCATACAATGCCCACACTCACCCATAGGCTGGAAAGTGCAGCATCTGGCTTCACATACTAAAGCAGACAGGGGCCCACCTCACGTGCTGGCACCGGCACCCGGTTTACCTGTGTAAACCCACCTCACATGGTGGTTATTTCATACATAGCAATATGATTTCTCTTGCTTGGCTGAGACTAGAAGGGGAAGAAAAGGATCGGACTTCAAACCTGAGAGAGAAGAGGATCCGCCTGGGAGAGAGAGAAGGATCAGCTATGGAGTCTGGGGATAGAGGAGACTAAGGCTGGGAGCCTGGGAGAGAGGAGGATCAGCTATGGAGTCTGGGGATAGAGGAGACTGAGGCTGGGAGAGAGGAGGATCAGCTATGGAGTCTGGGGATAGAGGAGACTAAGGCTGGGAGCCTGGGAGAGAGGAGGATCAGCTATGGAGTCTGGGGATAGAGGAGACTAAGGCTGGGAGCCTGGGAGAGAGGAGGATCAGCTATGGAGTCTGGGGATAGAGGAGACTAAGGCTGGGAGGCTGGGAGAGAGGAGGATCAGCTATGGAGTCTGGGGATAGAGGAGACTAAGGCTGGGAGCCTGGGAGAGAGGAGGATCAGCTATGGAGTCTGGGGATAGAGGAGACTAAGGCTGGGAGAGAGAAGGATCAGCTATGGAGTCTGGAGATAGGAAACTAAGGCTGGGAGCCTGGGAGAGAGAAGGATCAGCTATGGAGTCTGGGGATAGAGGGGACTAAGGCTGGGAGCCTGGGAGAGAGGAGGATCAGCTATGGAGTCTGGGGATAGAGGAGACTAAGGCTGGGAGAGAGAAGGATCAGCTATGGAGTCTGGGGATAGAGGAGACTAAGGCTGGGAGCCTGGGAGAGAGGAGGATCAGCTATGGAGTCTGGGGATAGAGGAGACTAAGGCTGGGAGCCTGGGAGAGAGGAGGATCAGCTATGGAGTCTGGGGATAGAGGAGACTACGGCTGGGAGCCTGGGAGAGAGAAGGATCAGCTATGGAGTCTGGGGATAGAGGAGACTACGGCTGGGAGCCTGGGAGAGAGAAGGATCAGCTATGGAGTTTGGGGATAGAGGAGACTAAGGCTGGGAGCCTGGGAGAGAGGAGGATCAGACCAGGCGTCTGGGAGGGGGGGGGGTGAATGTGACTGGGAGTCTGGCAGAGATGAGTATCAGCCAGAGAGTCTGGGGGTAAAGGAGGATCAGACTGGTAGCCTGGGAAAGAGGATCTGACTGGGGACCTGTAGGGAGGAGGGGGGGTCAGCTCTGGAGCCTGGGGGGGGGATCAGTTTGGGAGCCTGGGGGAGATTTAGACTGGAAATAAAAGGGGCCCATAAGGGGCAGTTGTGGCCTAGAGATGAGGAAGCGGACTCGTGACTGAGGGGGAGGGTTTAAATCCCAGCCAAGATATGACTGAAGTGCTTTTGAGCAAGTCACCTAACCCCCCAAGTGCTCCCTGGGCAGCCCACTACTGGGCATGTGTACACTCACTGCTTGTGTTTGTCTCACTGCACGAATGGGTTTAAACCAGACCAACATGCTGGCACAGGGGAGAAAGAAAACTCCCCAAAACTAACTTGCCACATCTGCATGCATGATTCTGAATCATTGTCAGCCCTCACATTTGTTCCTGCACACACTCAAAGCTGAAACGTCACCTCACAGATTTTATCCTGGCAGCGGCCATTTTGGAGCTTCCTCTCCCAGCATCCCAGCCTTGCTGCACCTGAATTCAGCTGCCATTACCCCACAATGCACAGCACCAGGAAACTTCCTCTTTGCAGACGGCCTGCAGCTCCATTTTTAAAACTGACTACTGCAGGAGATACTAAAAGGTAATTGAATTTATATACACAGCAATCTGAATTTCCCTCAGTAGAAATACGTTTAACCGCTGTTTCTTGTAAAGGTGTAAGCAAAAAAAAAAAACACTTACCTCAGCCAAGGTCCAGCAATGCCCTCCCAATTCTGTGTGGCCTGCTGCACAGAAAGAAACAAGGCCGCAAGCCCCTTGCTCCATGTGCATGCCTGCCGCCCATACAAGTGAACAGCAGGTGAGCCGGCGCATGACATTTTGTGTTTTTCTGTGCTACCGCACAGAAGGGCACGGTGAGACACATAGCGCCATTCCTCAGCTCTGTGCGCGCACCGGTTGCCTGTTGACTTGAATGGATGTTTTGGTCCTTTCCCCCGGGGCACCCCGATCAGCCCTGCTGTGTGAAACCCCCAGATCGCCTGAAGAAACTCACCTCTTCCTGGTCCTATGCTGCATGTGCGGGGAATAGAGGGATAGCGGGGATGTGGCTGTGGCCTGTGCATGCGCCATAGGGCTGGGAAGAAAGGTAAGTGAACGGGGCTACCTGGGGGGTTTCACACAGCAGGCCAATTTTGGATGCCCCAGGGGGTAAGGAATCGATCGGCCCGGGAATCTTATAGATTCCTGGGCTGATTGAGCTGGGTTTTGGTGCATTTTAAAGAGGAAGTTTGGAGGCCCTGGAGTCTGAAAGACTGCAGGGCCATCCGTGTTCCACTCATTGGGGCATCCTAAATTGGGATGCCCCTCTGGGTAAGACTCCCCAGATGCCTAATTTCACTAACCTCACCTTGGAGCCCTGACTCACCACTAGCCGTGCAAGCACCCTCTCCCGGCCTTTTTAAATGGGCGTCGCAGGCAGGCCACGGCTATAGGGTGAGCGGGGGATGCTGCACACTTGGCACATTTGGGCACCGCTTGGCTGCTTAGCCATCAGCAGAGCCGAAGGGATCCAAGTGAAAGCGAGCTTGCTGATTGGTTGATCGGGCCGCTCATTCTCGCCCGAGTCTGCGTCATGGGAGTGACAGGAAGGTGAGTGACCTAGGGTCATACACACAGCGGGATGCCCCCACTGAAGAGAAAATCGGGTGTGTTGTTCCTCTTTAAATATGGATGAAAAATTTCTATGTGTGAGCTAACATACAATGGCCACATATGTCCAAAAATGCCCCTCTTCCAAAAAATTCAAAATATTAACGGGAAAGGATGTTGTGATTTTACTTAGATTTCCCCTGAACTTTCCTTCCTAGCTTAATCTGTAATGTGTGGCGCCATTTTCTCCGGCGCTGTCTGTAGCGCAGTCAGTAAGATGATCTGCGCTGGGCAGGAACAGGCTGGAGGGCCGTGCACATGTCAGCAGCGCCACATTGCAGGAAAGCAGCTCCTATCAAGTGGCAGATAAGGGGCTAATCTCCCGCCATTGTCAGTGCTCATCCCACACACAGACGGCATTAGCGCAGCCTTGGAGAAGTCTCCATTATCTCCTCTATTACCCTCTTAACACGGTGTAGCTTTCTATCTGCTGCCTCTTTTATCTTCCAGGGACGACTATTGTGATTGTATGACGTTGCTCTGCCACTTCCTTCGCTGCCATCAATAGACCTGCACGTGATTTTCAGGGTTTTTCAATGCTGTCATTTTAGACGGCTGAGGAAAACCATGAAGAAAAACAAAAACAAACTGGTCCTTCGGGTTCATGGTTTGCCAGCGCTGTTTGTGTCGCGTTGTTAGGAGAAGATGAAAAATACTCCCGGCTAGAACGTTCTCACATGATTCATGCTGGAAAATAGAACAGAGCCTTGACGTTACAGTGTTGATGCATTGCGGTATCCAGGGCTGGATTAAGTGTGGTGGAGGCCCCTGGGCACAGAATCTGGTGGAGGCCCCAAATACAGTGTTTTTTTACCTTTAAAATAATATTCCAGCCAAGTAATTGATTGAAGGTTGTCTGCCACCCGCCTACTTACTGCATACCCCCCAACTGTCCCGATTCTCGCTGGATTGTCCCGCCGCCCCGGGTCGATATTCGGTGTCCCGGGACAGGCTGCTAAGTAGGCGGGGACTCGGGAGCTGCGGCGTGTGGGGGGGCAGAGCCAGAGGCAGGGCCTGTTTGTTTCTGCCCACTGCCCCCTCAGTGTGGCGCTTTTGAAAAGATTTGCCTGGGTGGTAAGAGCGGGGGTCGAGTGTGTGTGTTTGCGTGTGTGTGTTTGCATGCATGCAGTGTGTATGTGCCTGCATGTATGTGTGTGTGTGTGCATGTATGTGTGTGTGTTTGACTTTGTGTGGGGGCTTGCATTCATGTGTGTGGACGGGGCTTGCATGCATGGTGTGTGTGTTTGCCTGCATGTGGGTATGTGTGGATGGGGCTTGCATGCATGGTGTGTGTGTTTGCCTGCATTGTGTGTGTCTGCATGTATGTGTGTGTGTGCCTGCATGTATGTGTGTGTTTGACTTTGTGTGGGGGCTTGCATTCATGTGTGTGGACGGGGCTTGCATGCATGGTGTGTGTGTTTGCCTGCATGTGTGTGTCTGCATGTGGGTATGTGTGGATGGGGCTTGCATGCATGGTGTGTGTGTGTTTGCCTGCATTGTGTGTGTCTGCATGTATGTGTGTGTGTGCCTGCATGTATGTGTGTGTTTGACTTTGTGTGGGGGCTTGCATTCATGTGTGTGGATGGGGCTTGCATGCATGGTGTGTGTGTTTGCCTGCATGTGGGTATGTGTGGATGGGGCTTGCATGCATGGTGTGTGTGTGTTTGCCTGCATTGTGTGTGTCTGCATGTATGTGTGTGTTTGACTTTGTGTGGGGGCTTGCATTCATGTGTGTGGACGGGGCTTGCATGCATGGTGTGTGTGTTTGCCTGCATGTGTGTGTCTGCATGTAGGTATGTGTGGATGGGGCTTGCATGCATGGTGTGTGTGTTTGCCTGCATTGCGTGTGTCTGCATGTATGTGTGTGTGCGCCTGCATGTATGTGTGTGTTTGACTTTGTGTGGGGGCTTGCATTCATGTGTGTGGATGGGGCTTGCATGCATGGTGTGTGTGTGTCTGCATGTATGTATGTGTGTGCGCCTCCTTAAGTATGGGGGCATGCATGTGTGTGTGTGTGTGTGTGTGGAGGGGGCTTGCATGCATGCTGGGTGTGTGGTTTAAGGACAACAAATGTCCCTCTTTACTGTTTTCAAAAGTTGGGAGGTATGCTTACTGGAATGTCAGATTGAGTCCCTTGTGCGGGTATGTGCTGCTCGGGAACTCCTGCTTTGCCATTCTGGGTGGGGGGTAGTGTAGTCGCCCGGCCGGTCCAGCAGAAAACAGTTCCCAGCATTGAGCTGCCAGCAGCTGTGCTTGGTGACTTATGTGCAGTGAGCGGCCGCCGATTTACATCTCTGCACACATCCATCACTGTAGCGTTGCTGATGGCGGCTTTGCTGCTCTAGACTCTCTGTCCTGCCCTGTGGTGGCTTGCCCAGATGCGCCCCCGGTGCCACGGATAGCTTTGTTGCCGGCCCCCCGGCCCATCAGACCAAAGACTGAAAAGCCTTCTGGACCAGATCATAACCCAAAGGTTTTGCAGGGCAAGTGGTGGAGGCCCCGGGGTTCGCGCCCCTTGCATCCTCCTCATAATCCAGTCCTGGCGGTATAAGGGAAACAACACAAATAACAGTCGCTGCACAACTTGATCAAATCCTATTTTAGAGCCCCGATAGTTCCATTAGATTACTTTTAGGTACTTTTCAAGTGTCCATTATTGTGTGTCAAAACAATTTTCTCAATGTGCTGAGCTAAACCTCTTTCCTATTTTCTATTTCTATGCAACTTTGTGTTATAATAGAAACTGTTTTCTTTAGCAATGATGTGTTTATGTTAGCAGTGTACAGAAACTTGTGTGTTTGATGTACCTGGCAGAGACTTTCTGACTCTGAATTGCTAATCATCTGTATAGTTGAGGCAGAGATGGCGCTCCACACTCCTAAGCTCACAGGTTTCATCCCTCCTGCTCTAATTCAGCCTCTTCAGATGAGTGGGATCACACTCATGTGTTCCAGTAGCTAATGGGTTACTGGCAGCATTTTCACTTAGGGAGGTCATTACTGCTGCTTGATTTTGCCAAAGATGCTGATGAGCTCATCTGTTATGGTGGAAAGGTTTCTGGCATTAGTAGGCAAAAGCTATAATAAGAGCTTTACTTCAGGCCAGGAAAGCCACTCCCACTTTAGCAACACAGAGCCACAGGAATATAAGAAACTTGGAAGCAGCATGCTGATAAGAAAATCACAGGTATGAGGACACAATCCTAATACTAATTTTTATTTCTATTCCACAATAAGACAGAACACCAAAAACCTGACAGAAAAGGAAGTTTTCCTTTGAAGTAATACTGTTCCACAATTGGTCCACAAATGCAGAGCGGCACAATCAGAAGACACTTCCTATTTGCAGGAAGCCTAAAACTCCACGTGCCACCATCTTGGTTGTTAAAAGGTTAAAAAATGCAAGTAGGATGATTTTTAATGTGGGCAATCTGTATGTAGAGGTTGAGGGAAACATACAAGATAGACTCTTATTCAGGGTAAAGGTCCGCTTTAACTTTTACGGGGGAGAACAGCCTGTCCCCTGTGCTGGAATAACAGCTTATTGTTAATGCGATTCGTGCATTAGATGCTCTTACCCATCATGCAATGCTTTAGGCAGATATTACATTGGTCATTGCTCCTGTTCCCAACAATGCACTTGAATGGTACGCTCTAAAACCTGTCACCTCTGAATTTTATTTTCACCTGTAGAAGAAAACCACAAGCTCGGCAGACATTTTTTCAGTTAGGGTGGATGAGTAATCCCTTCTCACACCATCTATTGTGTTTAGTAACAACTCTATGATAGAGCTATTTTAAAGTGGAACAAAACCCACCAGCGCCCAGCGTGGAATCTAAAAGATTCCAGGGCCAGCAGCTGGCTTTAACCCGGGGCATCCTGAATCGGGATACCCCGCTGTGTGAAACTCCCCAGGGCGCTGAATAATCACTTACCTTTCCCTATTCCAATGGCGCAAGCACGGGCTCTGGTTGTTTCAGCAAACAGCTCTGATTGTTTTCAATGGGGAGCGCACACTGCTGCATCCCCTGCGGCATACACATGCTCACGACCCAACCATAGGCTGGTGGGGGAGCATGCACGCCACTCGCCACTTCAACTCCCTATTGAAGTCAATGAGAGACGTTTGCTGACGGGTGTAAACAAAGCACTCATTGGCTGCGTGCCCGCGCATGAGTTGTAGGAGCAAGGTAGAGGAGATCTGTTAGGGGCTTTCTGGGGGGTTTCTCACAGTGGGACATAGGGCCTGTGACAGACGCTCTGTCTTTTGGACTTTACACAGGTTCATTACTTTCCTTTTCTTAAGCATGTACAGACTGCCATTGTGTTGATTGATTACGTTATTCATTGTTCTGACTGCCATTGTATTGATTGATTACGTCACAGACAATGGCATTGTTCTGATTGAGTGTATTACAGACGTCTATTGTTTTGCTGATTGCGTCACCGGCAGAGTTGAGGGATTGTGTGCCCTGCTCCCATTGGTCTGTGTATTTGTCATGAGGTCCACGGGGGAGGTCCCCTTGCATGGAGCCCTGCATATAAGGCACAGTGTGGCACTAATAAAGTACACTTCACCTTCACCCTCAGTACTGAAGTTCTGTCTCTTATTGGGGGAAACTCTATATTACAATTCACTAGCCCTTGTAAGGGCTGTTCCTGTTTCCTCACGGACGACTCTGGAATTCCAGCAGCACCTCTTACGATTGGGAAAAGGACGTCTCGGGCGGTGAAGCCCTCCGGCGATAAGGGTTATCGCTACAGGGGCGGCATCAGCACCTGGCAAGGTGGGACAGCTGCCAGGGGCCCCCACCCTCCAGAGGGCCCACTGACAAGGCCGGCCTTTGGGGTGTGCGACGGCACTTGATCGGTGGCGGACTGGGAGGGCACCACCACAGCTGGTGCCCACATCTCCTCGAACGGCGGGATTCCACACAACGGCGCATATTGTTTTCGATTCCAGGGTGGGAAGTGCCGGGTTTTGTTCTGCTTTTAAGTTGCCCACCCCAGCTGATTTCCTATCCCTGGAGCATCCCAATCTGTGATACCCTCCTATGTGAGACCCCCTGGGATCGCTGGCATACCCACTATGCAAGCAGTTTGGTCATTAACTCAAACTTGTGATCTCACAGTGCATTCACCAGAGGAAAGTAATGAACGTGGGGGGTCACACACAGGGGCATCCAAAATCAGGAGAATCTAGATTCGTTTAGATTCCAAGGTCAGGTTTTAAGGGGTTTGGTATACTTCAAAGTAGAACAAAACTCAAGTTTTGGTCTAAATAGCATGATCCTTAGGGGTGAATCAGATTTGGGACGTCCCTCGGTGATGTGATGCGACTCTTCACCACAAAGGGGCCCACTGAGACCATGCCACATAAACCTGGATCCTGCCCTGGTGGGACATCCCACTTCTGGATGCCCCTGTGGAATGGAACAAAACTCGGTAAAATCAAATTCTCAGGTTTTGTTCCGCTTTAAAGTGGACCAAAACCTGGGTTCCTATGCCCTAGAGTCCAAAAGACTTGGGATGCCTCACTTTGTAAAATCCCTGATTCACCATATACTCACCTCAATCCTCTATCCCACGTCATATGTTCGGGCCTCCATTCTACAGGGAAACCGGGGATGTGACCAGCGGTCTGGGTCACCGCAGCTGCCATTCTTGAGCCCCAGAAGGGAAGGGCCCCAGTGGTGTAAAAAAAGTTTTTTTCGTGCCACCGCTGAGCTGGATGCATTGCCTGAGCTACTCTGAAGGGAAGGGTGCAGTGGGGGCCTAAGGGGGACCCAAAAAGGGTTTTGTGCTGCTTTAAAAGAGTAAGAGGTGAACCTATTCACCCCCAAACCAAAGCAACTGTTATTCAATTAAAAGAAGATTTTTATGAAGGCTAGTGCTAAAGTCACAGGTAAATTCCTTTCTGTTGGAAGAATAAGACTTTACGCTTCACCTGAAGGGAAGGATCATTACTGCTTATAGACAAAGGAATGTTAATCTGATTGTGATTAAGGACTCAGAATTTTTTCCATTATAAAGCAAACTGGACAAAGCTTTGCTGCTTTTTTTACATTCCTTTGTGTTTATTTCTAGCCTTTTCCTTTTCTGTAGTTGAACTGAATGAAAAGATGTCTATTTTCAATCTAAATATCTATGTAACGTTCGCAGTTCACAGAATAGGCCAGGGATGACCGCGTGACCACATTTGGAGCGTGGTCATGGAGGAAGAGAAAAATGAAAAGGACTGGCAAATTTTGGAGGCCTGTTACAGGATCCACATGGGACAGGCTTCAGGTGCGTTATTAAAACCATTGCCTCTTTAACCTAAAAATCCCCCTTCCCATCTTCTCCCTCTTCTAACCCTGATTATCATATAGAAATAAAAATATGGTCAATGGTGGGAGATTGTTTCTTCAACACTGCTAGGAACCTGAGAGACACTTCCATCACCCAAATACTGCAGTAGCTGTCCAATGTAGTGTTGTGATTTGGTGATAAAGGTGTCACTCAGGGTTCTAGCAGCACTGGAGGCACTGCCTCTGAAAAGACAGTACAGGGGTTCAGAGAAAATAACTTCCAGTACAAACTCACCTGGTCCCCACGCGCTCATCCAATCAGTGGAGCTTGTTCAATATAAATTTCCTTCACTGCTCCGAGCTGTGTGCGGAAAGAAAAACTTCATAGAGTGAGCGGCACCGGCCGCATCCCCACTCACCTTTAGCTATGAGAGTGCCCATACCAGCCATTCAGAAAGGACTGGTGCGGGTACATGCCCCAGATAGAAGCATGCTAGGCATGTGGCAGCAGGGCCAAGATGCTTTTGTAAGAGGTGAGTAAATCCAATTTGGGATGCCCCATAAAAGGGAGACCATCGCAAGTAGAGTATAGACTCGAGGTGGGCGGTTGCTCCTCTCTAAAGTTACTAACTTGGTAGCAGCCTATATGGTTATCCTGCAGGAGCCTATAGGAGCTCTAGCCACCTTCTGGGATTTCCAGGAGACCTACATGACAGAAGGGCTGACCACCACTCTTAATGCAGCTAAGTTGGCACCCAGGCATTCAGTGATACCCTGGAAAATAAGTCCTACCCTAAAAATAAGCCCTATTAAGATTTATAATGCGTGAAATATAAGCCCTACCCTGAACATAAGTTACAATTCATAATCCAGCTGCCGGGCTTCAGCAGAGGGACAGGAGCAGCTGTAAAGAAGGGTGAGGACACATCAAGTCACACAGGTAAGCTTGTTTGTTGGGAGTGAAATGTCTGATCTTGCTGGCTCCACCCCAGCCTGCCAACATGCCGGGCCCATGGCCCAATCCCCCTGATGCCAGCAGTATGTTCACACACTGTACTGGATCTCCTGTACAGCCACCACCATCTTGCCAGCTTCCAGACGGCTATATCCCCTGATAATAAGCCATAGCAGCTATTTAAAGTGGACCAAAACCCAGGATTTTGACTAGCCTGGGTTTTGGTCCTTTCCCCCCGGGGCGTGCCCCGCTGTGTGAAACCCCCCATATTGACCGAAGAAACTCACCTCTTGCCTGTCCCACAGTGCATGCGCGGCCACTCATCCAATCAGCGCGCTTGGAGCTGCTGATGGCACACCATCTGAAATGGCGTTTAAGGCCAGCGGCTCCGAGCGTGCTGGCAGTAACATCCCCCGCTTCCCTCTAACAGGGAGCATGCTTGCGCCAGCCATTCACAAATGGCTGGCGCAGGCAGGCTCCCTGCTAGAGCGATAGCAGGAATGCAACCACAGCCCACGCATGCGCCAATGGACCGGAAAGCAAGGTAAGTGAATGGAGCAACCTGGGGGGTTTCACACAGCGGGGCATCCCCAGGCGGAGGGAATCGATGGGCCCGGAAATCTTATAGAAGACCTGACTTATTTTCGGGGAAGCACTGTACTCACATCCAGGTAATGGATATTATAGATATATTATAGATTGTATATAGTATACCTGCTTTATAGCATGCCATTGTTTCCATTATATTGACATATTTTGTAACCTGCTCTGAGTAGACAAACATGTTCCCAGCAACACTAATAACACACATTAGCTGTGAGTGCAAAAGAGCTGTAGACAAAGGTCCATCTTTTCAGTGACGGTGGAATTGCTGGAAGTCTTTCTCCCATTATGCTGTCCAGACATCAAGGCTGCCGATTAGTTTCTTTGAACCCAGTCACCAGGCGTAAAAGCTCAACCTTTTCAGCGTCTCTGCTACTTTCTCTGAGAAAGAAAGGTTTGATGTGGGAATGCATGACAGGGGTGACATTTATTGAAAGGGCTTTGACCTTTCCCAAAAAATGGAAACCCCCTGAACTGTGAGGGGTGAGGCTAAGAGCTGTCTGTGAAGGTTGTCATTCATACAGGTTGTGCTATATTTGTAGTAATAAGTCAAAGCAACTGGACTTGCTGTGTTTTTCTTGAAGACATTTTAGTGGTCATCCGACCTTCTCAATTTAGACTTGTGCTAAAAATCTTTCTGGGTTTAAACACCTACAGTCCTAGTTAAAACCCCTGTGTCACCTGTCGGCCTCCATTAGCAGTGGCAGCTCCATACAGTGAGGGTGTTTTTCAGCAGCAGTTAAGGTCAGCTATCCACACTCTTTATCTCTCGTCTCTTCAAAATCCTTACAGTTATGCTCCACCACACTTCTGTGTCCTCAGCATGGCTGCTCATGTAGCTTTAATGTAGACATGGAGCCTATAGAAGACAAAAGACTTTTGTGTCCTCCTCCCAGTTTGCACATACCTCATCGCCTCTGCATAGCAAGGTTCCCTTATTTTCGCCACCAACAGCAACAGCCAGGGACATCAGCCTCACATAGGTGTCGAGACTTTCATGCTGGCAGGAAGGTGTTAATTGCTTGTGTATATTGCCATTTGTTTACTTGCTGCTGCCCACAAGTGGATGACATTGCAGAGAGACAAAGCTGCTACTAATTAGCAGCTCACCCTGCAACTGTAAGCACTTTTCCCCACAAAGCCCCTTTTTCTTACAAATCGGTCTATAAAATTGTAGGGGAAGATCATGGGCTGGTGTGTCCTGATGGTATACAGTGGGGTCAGGTATAGAGAGAGAAGCTGGGGGGGGGGGGGGGGGAGTCTTGGAAAACGGTGTAAATTCTGGCACAGGTGAGGTGGGCTTCATACTGGGAGCTTCACCGAACCCAAAGCAAAGCGTGCCACTGGAAATTCTCCCTGTGCTCTCTCAGCCAGCCTAAGTGTGTTTGTCGGCTGAGGATATAGCTAGTACTGGGCGAACCCCCAATGTTCAGGTCTGGCAAGTTCCGCCGAACTTTGAGTAACTGTGGGGTGCAATTCTGCCTCTAGGCAGAACCTGGGATAAAATAAAAATTGTGAAGAAGGGCAGAGTGTACAGCGGGTAGCGCTGCTGTAACTCACCTGAGCCTCGATCCAGTGCCTGGTTGGCGTTCCTGTCAAATGGGCTACAGCTGGGGCCACAGACAAATGGCCGCTGCTCCCATGAGTGAGGACACTGTGCATAAGCAAGCTGGGTTGATGGGCTGATTATCACATAATACATAATTCAGCCAGAAGTCCGTGTTTGAGTTCAGCCCAAACATGGACTTCTGGCTGAATTATGTGTTTGGGAACCCAAACTCGCAAAGTTCAGTAAGAACTCAAACTTTGCTGTTCAGGTTAACCCAACCTAGCTATAGGATTGCAGGGACAGATCATGACCAGAAAGAACATGGGCTGGTGTGTCCGGGTTGGGCGTACAGTGGGGCCGGGTACAGAGAGAGAAGCTGGGGGGTAATATAGAGTAAATTCTGGCACAGGTGAGCTGCAAACTGGGGGCTACACCCAACCCAGTTGGCCCAAAGAAAGCAGCCCCCACCGGGCCCCCTAATTTAAGCAAAACACCATACTAAATATTAGAACTAGGCAGAAATAAATACAGTTCGACATTCCCACCGCTAAACCCAAAAGTTGACTGCAGGCTTTTACTGGTCTAAGTGATTTCAATATAGCAGTACCCGATCATAGTGACAGTAATACACCTAGATATACAGCTATCCACATATGTGCACTTACAAAACAGCATTATGAAGGATAAATCACGGTGACAGCAGTGATGGCTTCTAAGATAATGAGATGCCTGTAATAAATTTCATAATGTGAATTATGGCTCTATGGAATATTTAGGAAATAAAAATTCCATTACACTCTCTGTGGAAAGCTGATTACAGAACCGTCAGATACACTATCTCGTAAAACACAATCCAGAAAAACAGCAGTGAAAATGACCCAAACAGCCCAGCAAGGATCGTTTCCCCAACAAGATTAGATTAGCTGGAGGATTTCTCACTTTGTGTGTACAAAGCAGATAACTCCTATAGCCAGGTCTCATTTAGACAGGAGAGCAGTTTCCGCAGCAAGCAGAAGGAGACTTAACAAAAGGTACGTTTATATGCTTCTGCAATGTGTGTATTTGATTTGCTTTAATTGCATTCTTGAGTGTTTACCGAGTAAATGCTTTTCAGTTAGGTAGGTAATGAGGTGCATCATTTTAAACATCAACTTCCAAGGGGTTGAATTCTCAAAGCAGTCAGATCCCCTTTTTCTCTAAACATACTCTCAACTATTGGAGCATGTTGGTGGATCTTCTGCTGTCCCCCGATGAGACATTACTATTTTCCCAGCTGTTCTGCTTGGCCTAGCCATAGAAAATGATTGCTCATCAACTTGGGGCAGCAAAACAGGTTTAAACCTACACTGCTAGAAATCATGATTAGGGATGCCCCTTTACCTAATGGCCCCCATGGGTAGTGTGTGGGTGACCTATTATCTTTTTTTTTTTTTTTTTTTATACGTATAAGCTTAAAAGTTGACGTCCAGTCAAAAATGGGCTCTGCAAAGATCCGAGTCACATGACTGCCAGTGGCCAATTGTGGGACCGAAGAGGGGGCATCAACATTGGGGTGGAGGTAAAAAAAAAAAAAAAAGAAAAGGCTGCATAGAGGCATCAACATTGTGATGCCCCCTGCACTTATACCAAGGCCTATTTTGTTAAAGCATAAGTCCAGTCTCCTCAGGCTCTCCACGCACTGCCTTCCTTACCTGGCGCTGAGGCAGGACAGGAGGTGGGAGGAGTTAGGAAAAATAAAGCCTTACCTTGCCCACGATCTAGGTCAGGCAGTCGAACAGAGATTGCACAGAGTGCTTTCCTTCTCTACTGTATTTTGGAATGTAAAATAAATATTTGAGTTAGAACGGCGCTTCCATACCTGTGATTTACCTCCAAGTTTTCCATACCTGTGATTTACCTCCAAGTTTTTTATATTCCTATTTTTCTGTGTTGCTCAAGTAGGAATGGCTTTCCATTCTGGTGAGTGACCAGTGGTGACCGCCCCCCCAAATCAGGCAACAATAATGACACACATCGCTCCTAGGGTAAGACCTCCTCAGGTAACCTCTTAGCTACTGAGAAACAAGATTATGATCTGACTTGAAGAGGTTGAATTAGAGAAGGAGAGATTAAACCTGTGAGCTCTGGAGTGTGGAGTGTCATCTCTGTCTGAGCCAATCAGATGATTATCAAGTAAGATTATCGAGTAAGGAAGTCTCTGCTAAGGTAAACACTTTGTTGCTAGATATTATTTATTTATTCATAAAGCACCATCATCTTCTGTAGCTGTTTCTTTTATAACACGGAGTTGCAAACAAAAAAATAATAATAGCTAATCTCAGCACTTTGAGGACATCATCTTGGCACACAATAATGGACACTTTGAAAGTGGAATTACCTATTAGGTTCTCATAGGCAAAGACAGATGCGGATGATGTAATCGGAAAATTAGATAACGTAACCCTGTAGTTTGCCTATTACAGGGGTGCACAACCTTGTTTGGTCTAGAGGCCACATTGTTCCACTTTAAGGGGCCGCAAAAAAATGTGAGCTTCGAATGCCTTTATGTATATGCAAAGGTGAGCAGAGGCAGCAGAAAGAGGTGGGGTAAAATGAAGTGGAAGAACTAAGGTTTACCAGAGGTGAGGAGTGGGCAAAGGTAAGGCAGGGAGAGTGCATTTTGAGGTTATTTCGGAAGAGGCGAGGTGAACAGAGGTGGGTAGAGGTGAGGAAAAGAGGCGAGTCGAAGTGAGATGGTGAGAGAAGCAATGGACAGAGGTCAGGTGGATGAAGGGGAAATAGGAAACGGTAGGTGGGGAGGAGTGGGCAGAGGTAAGGCAGGGAGAGGAGAGGTGGGCCGAGCTGAGTCAGGAGTTGAGCAGAAGTGATGGATAGAGGTGAGGTGGTAAGAGGTGGATAGAGATAGGTAGAGGTGAGGGGAGCGGAAAGAGGTGAGTAGAGGTAGGCAGAGGTAAAATTAACACTGGTAAGGAGGAAAGAGGTAGGTAAAGGTTAGAGGGGAGAGGTGAGCTGGGAAAAGTCTACTTGGGCATCTCCAGACACAGCCAGCACAAACAACGCTCCAGTAGCACATGTGTGTCATCAAGCTCACCAAGAAATCCATCAGTGACCCACTTTTTGCTTTGGAAATTAGAGACACACTGCTGTCTAGGGGTCAGCCTCTTGCACTAACTCCTTAGGGGTTCTGGGGGCCGTAAGTGAGGGCATTGCCGGACACAGGTTATGCATCCATTGCCTATAATCTCTTCAGAAATTGGTTTGTCTACCATTTTCTTTCTAATCTCCTGATACAATCTCTTCAGATACCTTTACACACCACCATACCAAACACCACAATGACTACTTTTCACCCTATAAGTAGGTAGTGTGACTGAATACAAGTTTGAAGACACCTGCTTTGATAATTACAGGGCACACTTTAGTTTAACATGTTCCTAGGGTCAAATTATTTTCAATCTTTTCTAGGGTTACCATCAGTTTTGTCTAAGCCAGTTTCATTAGTATGTTTATTAAAATTCTAGTTGAACCACAATTCAAAAGTAATGTCTGATATTCTCTAGTTGATTTTTGGTCAATTAAAATAGGTAGTTGGTAATACATTGGTTAAGTTTAAAGTTATTTCAGTGACCTGGTGGTGCAGTTAATGGGAATTGAACCAGTATAGTGATCCATGGGAGTAGGGGTCCAAGGTAAAGTTAAATGTAAAAAAAAACACACACAGGACACAAAAAGACACACAATCCAGGCCAAGAGATGCTTACAGATCCGGGGGGAGCGCCCATTTATACTGAGAGGAGGATCCTCTAAGGGATTTCCCCCACGTGACTTACACATCACAGGAGGGGAAGGGAATAAAGGGACACCCCACTCCCCTCCTGTGATGTATGTAGTGTTGGAGATACAATATCTTCTGATTGTCGCTGAATCTGATTTTGTGACTTTTGCCACATTGACTGCAGTTTACAGTTATGAGATGGCACTGTTTCCTAAGCTTAACTGTAGTCTCCATATGCATTTTTCTGATGTGTTGTATATTAAGCTGCGCTCTATCACTTCTCCTTCCTGTCTGTATTAGCCACCATGTTAAGGTGACATTCTCATACTGCACTTTTGTTACAGTAAAGCCGGTTTCTGCTATACTACTGTCTATCTGGATTTGACTCCGCTGCACCCAGCACTCACACTCTGCAACATGTAGTCACGTGGGGGAGGTCCCAGAGAGGCTCCACACAGTCCTCAGCCCCAGAGGGGGGGGATCTTTTGTCCCTCCGATCTCCATCGAGCAGCCTGCCGCCATTAAAGTGGACCAACACCCAGGATTTTCACTATCCTGGGTTTTGGTCCACTTCCGCGGGGCACCCCGATCGCCCTAAAAAAACTCACCTCACCCCACTCCTATGCGAACGCTCGTCCAATCGGAGCGCTCAGAGCCACTGTGGTATGTACGGACAAGCGACGGACAACCACAGCGGCTCTGAGCATGCTGGAGGCCGCATCTCGCGCTTCCCTCTAACAGGGAGCGCGCCCGCGCCGGCCATTCACATACGGCCGGCGCGGGTGCGCGCCCTGCTAGAGGGAAGCGCGAGATGCAGCCGCGGCTCGTGCCGTTGGAATGGGGATAAGGTAAGGTTTCTGGACGTCCTGCGGGGTTTCACACAGTGGGGCATCCCAATTTCAGATGCCCCACGGGGAGGGATCTGATCGGCCCGGGAATCTTATAGATTGGCTGGTAATTAGTAAAATGTAGTATTATAAATTGTTTTTGTGTCATGTCTTCTTATTTCTCATTTAAGGTGAACTGGTAAAGGTTCCTATACCAGTTCATTGGGTAGGGGGCCGCACTGTCACCTGCCGACATTGGCGGTACCCAGCCCAATTACCTGACCCCTATTTGGGACACAGTAGGTGCAGAAGCGCCTGGTACCCATCAGTATGGGCACAGGGTTCTGCCAGAGGTGCCCACAGCCTCTGAACCCTGGGTTATCAGCACTTATGCCTGGTGCCTGTTGGGGGTACACTTTGTTTTTAAATACTATAGTAAAAAAAAAAAACAATAGCCAGCTGTCATTTTCATTTGATAAAAATCATGCCGACTATAGTGCCATGGGTTTTTTCAATTAAAAAAGCAATCAGCTACGGAAGTGGGCATTTCCTGTCAGCTTTGAGCTGGTGAGAGATGGTCACACAGAAAAACCCGAATAAAGTCCCTGTAAAAAACACTCCCTATATCACACAAGTTTACACTTCTGGGGAGAATCTTTGTGTGAGTTCTCCCACAAACCAAGAAGGAAAGAGGTGAAAGAGAGGATAAGAGAGGGGAAGAGGTGGCAGAACAGTTTTCCAGGCGATTAATCAAACCTATTGACAAGATTTCCTTTTTGGATATTTTGCACTTTGGAAGAATGTTGTTTTTATTTTCTACTCTAGTATCTAGTGTTGCATTGCTTCAGGAATTTTAGCATTTTTAGCCCTACTGAAATACTGCAGCTGCAGAAGAAGGAGGTCAAATGCAAGACAAAGCTGGTTGCTTTCCTCCAAAGTAAAATAATTACATTGTAACAAAGCACCTGATGTAGGTGAGGGCAATCAAACACAGGTATAAGGATACTTCCTCTGCACCTTGCAGCATGGAGGCCTTCAAATTTGGATGACGTACCGTACTGTTCACTGGTGCCCTGGAACTCCTGACAGAGGTTGGCCATTGCTCACCTTTTCTGCAGTTCAGTGTGGAGTGCAGCACACCCTGCCCCAAACCCGTTGTACAACTGCTGCAATGTCCAATTTCACATACCTGCACATACCTGCACAGCAATCAACCTGCAGTCTGGTTTCCTTCGTCGTACAGAATTGCAGGAGATAGCTTCAGACCACATTACTGCTGGTGGCAATTGCGGGGCAGGATATCGCTGGGGGAGTGCTGTGCAACAGGTGCTTGCCAGGGAAATCGCGATGCCTCTGCCCTTTTTGGTAGGGAGCCAGTAGTCACTCACCTTTCCCCTGTCCGATTGTGCATGTGCGGGCTCTCGTCCAACCTAAGTGGTCCGCTGAACTGACGTAATTCAGCAAGGTGGCTCTAAATGTTTACTATGGGGAGCGGGCGCATCCCGGGGCAGTGTGCACACTCCCGCTCTAGCCCTTCAGATGGCAGCAGGGGATCCCTATTCACTCCAATCAGAACTGCTCTTCGTATTACGCCACTTCAGAGGCTGCTCTGATTGGACGGAAGCCCGTGCAGGTGCTGCTGGACCAGTAAGGCGTGAGGCTGAATGTGGCGATGGCAGGGGTTTCAAACAGTAGGGCATCATAATGCAGATGAAAGTAAAAGTGGCAAAAGTGAAAATCCCGAGTTTTGTTCCAGTTTAAAGCGGTCCGCTGGGTGCCCCGCTATGTGAAACCCCCAAGATCGTCTGATTCAACTCACCTCATCCCGCTCCTACGGCGCATGCGCGGCCGCTCGGCCAATCAGCGCGCTCAGAGCCGCTGAGGTATGCGTGTCAAAGCGACGTCTTATCTCAGCTGCTCCGAGCACGCAGGAGGCCCCATCTTGTGGTTCCCTCTAACAGGTAGTGCGCCCGCGTCAGCCATTCACAAGTGGCCGGCACGTGCCCTGCTAGAGAGAAGCTCGAGATGCGGCCGTGGCCCGCGCATGCACCCTTGGACCGGGATTCAGGTAAGGTTTACCGGCGTCCTGGGGGGTTTCACACAGCAGGGCATCACGATTTTGGATGCCCCGCGGGGAGGGATTCAATCGGCACGGAATTCTTATAGATTGTTGGTCATTACTACCCTACTACTGTAATACACCCCCCCACACACACACTCTGGAGGGACTGGGAGGGGTGCTTTTGACTTGCCCTAGTGGGTGGTGCAGAGCCACATAAATGCTGTCAGTGCTGTCTCGGACCTCCGTGATCTACCTTCCTTTCTTGTTGAATAAATGAAGGCAGTTGGCTCATTGGAACCAGAATTAGGAGGCCAACAGTGGCACCCACATATTTTCATAGTTCCCTTGCTGGAGAACCCCCTTCAAGAAATGCAGCACGCCCAGCTGCGTGACCTTATCACTGCGGCTATGCAGTGCAGCGACCAGCATCCAGGCTGTATGAACTAAACAGCACAGACTGAGCACAGCCAGCGCTAAGTGCAGGACCAGACTATAATCACACTGATGAAATGAGTCAGGCTGACGTCTGTGATTACGCTAGCGGGACTGCTGCTCAGTTGCCTTGACTTATTACACTGCTGACGCCTGTACATTGATCACCAGGCTGTTCATGTATATATTAGCTCCACTACCTAATTAGGTAACAGGGTGTGTGTCTTGGTGAGGTTATTAAAGTGGACCAACACCCAGGGGTGATCGGCCCGGGAATCTATAAGATTCCTGGGCCGATCACCTCCCTCACCGCGGGGCATCCGAGATCGGGATGTGAAACCCCCCCAAAAGCCCCAAAAAACCTTACCTTATCGGCGACGAATCAGCCGCCGCCTCCCACGCGCCCCTCTAGCAGTGCGCGCGCCCACGCCGGCCATTTGTGAATGTCGCCGAAAAGGTACGTTTTTTGGGGGGGTTTCACACAGCGGGGCATCCTGATCTCGGATGCCCCGCTGAAGTGGACCAACACCCAGGATAGTGAAAATCCTGGGTGTTGGTCCACTTTAAGCATTTCATAACAGGGTAGCGTAATGAAAAATCGATTTTACTTGTGATATGCACAAACGCAGTGCAATGGGCCGAAACGCACACTGCAGCAGCTGCCGCGAATGTGAACAAAACCCTGGTAACTCGACTCTAGAGTCTAAAAGACTTCAGGGGTGGCTTACTGCTTTCTCTGGGGGCATCCCAATGTGTAACCCTGCCGGTCACATGATATGCTTACCTCACTGATGAATGTACAGTACATATGAGGGACCCCCGCGGCATCCCCTGCATTATTCTAGAGGCTGTGTGCACCCACGTTAGGGATTTCTGAGTTTTCATAGCCAAAGGGCAGCGTCTAGGCCCATTCAAATGCATGGCTAGGAGACCTGATTGGTTGCAAAGCAGGAACACAGAAGGGCAGGTACTTTACCTTATTTCAATTCTTCCAGTGAATAAGTATCCTAGATAGGGATGCCTAGGAGGTGGGTGATAGAGCAGCCCAATCTCCCTCAGCAGCACATATGCGGTCTCTCTTCCAGTCCACTTTTTAAAAAGGAACAACAGGATTTTCAGTATCCCAGGTCTTGTTCCTCTACCCATTTGGGATGCCCAAGATCGCCTGTAGAATTACCTTTTCTTTGCTCCCAAAGCACATGAGCAGTCCTCCAGCCAATCACAAGGGCGCATTCCATTCAGCTTTTGCTTTGCCACTCTGAGCTCAGAATGGCAAGCGAAGATTATTGGAGAGCATGCCGCTGGCTTCGCACAGATAGAGGAGAACGAGGATGCGGCTGGAAAGGATTTTTGGGGAAATTCCAGAGGATGCCCCACAAAGAGGGAGACCATCAGCCCTAGGTGGTGGTTACTCCCCTTAAAAGTGAACCCAAAGTCTGGAATGTCACTATCCTGCATTTTGGGCCCTACCCATGGGGCATCCTGATTTGGGGTGCCCTGCTGTTCACACAGTGGTGCAACCTAACTTGACCAGCCATGGAATCTTTTAGATCAAGGGATGGCTACAATTTTAACAACTTTAAAGTGGACCAAAACCCAGGATTTAGACTATTTTGGGTTTTGGTCTTTTCCCCGGGGGCACCCCAATCAGGGGTGCCTCGCTGTGTGAAACCCCCCAGGTCGCCTGAACCCAGCTCACCTCTTCCCGGTCCCATGGCGCATCTAAGAGCAACGGCTCTGGCGGCCACATCCTCCGCCTGGCACGAGCCTGCCATTTGTGGGAATTAGGGGAAAGGGGGCCAGGCCTGACGCTACACCTAGGGCATAGATCGGACTCCAGCAGACCCATACTTTTCATTCTAACTAGGGTCAGATTAACCTGGTGGAGCCATTTAGCTTGGATAAGTCTATCCCTAGAGTCTATGACTGAGGAGTACAGATTGTCTATCGCTTCTTCTCAATCTCCCCGGTCCAGATCCAGAATCAGTGCTTCCAATTTACCTAATGCTTTATCTAAAGGGGAAGGTGCAAAGCACAGCTATAACCCCACCCACTGCACTTTATCCCACTTTCCTCTCCTCAGTATGTGTATGAGTATGAGGCAAGATAGCGGTGCCCGTATCCTAGAGTCCTGAACAGAGTTGCAGCCCAATGGGGGGAAGAATAATAAGTGGCTAAAAACTTAAAAGTATATTAATTTTAGATGCTGGGGAATAATTTTTAAAGTGGACCAACACCCGATGCTGATCGGCCCGGGGCTGATCAGCGTCGGGCCTGCGGGGCACCCCGATCGGGGGTGCCCCGCTGTTTGAACCCCCGCAGAAAGCCCCAAAATCCCTACCTGCTCCTCGATCCAGCGGCGCATGCGCGAGCCGCCCTCACTCGCGCATCCCTCTAGCAGGGCACGCACCCGCGCCGGCCGTTTGTGAATAGTCAAAATCCTGGGTGTTGGTCCACTTTAAAGGGTTTTGGCTTTTCAATAAATCATGCTGAAGGTCCGGTTTAAATGATTTTAGCACATCTCTAATCAGCGACCCCGTTACTTTTAGCTGAGGAGGAGGAGTTCTCCTTCCTATAGGAGAAAGTCATCGCATGTGTATGGTGGGTTAGGGGCCATATGATGCAATCCGCTCTATTACCTCCTGACCCGCCTCACCCGTTCAGCCCCATCTCTACAATGTGTGACGTCACCATTGGCCGCCCCTCGCCCAACATACGTGTGGGTGACGAAGCCCCCCTCCCCTGGCTGTGGCCAATCACATTGCTCCGTGTCTGCATGCGGCGGGCGAGCTGTCATGTCCTCCTCCCATCACCCGGCTGCCGCTCCCTGTGAGTTTCCGTGTCTCGGTGACCCGCTCTCTCCTTCGCCCTGCACAGCCCCCTGGGTGGCGCCACGTGACAACACCCGGAGCCTGGGCGTGGCCTCAATGAATGAGTGGGCGGGGCATCCCCTCCCCTTCTTTCTCTCTTTATATGACAGACACGAGGACGCGGCTGTCAATATGGCGCTGAGGAACATCTGACACCGGCTGTTCTTTGCCCAACTGTCACCTCCCGCCGCTGCCCGGATAGCATACTACGGTGGTAAGTCTGTGACGTCTCTTTATAGGATTAGGCCTTGGGTGGACTACAAATCCCAGCATTGCCTCCTTCTCAGACTTGTAGTTCCCCTCCTACTGCTGGAGCATCTACTCACGGATCGAGTTTAGTTTGATTTGATCAGTAAAGACTATTCTATAATCCTACATAGGAAATGGAGGGGAGGGGGGCTGATGGCTGGGGAAGAATTCTCCTTGTCCCCAAGACATCTACGTTGCTATCACTCGATCTCTATCACGTAGCTCAATCGGGCGTCAGATTTAAGCCTTTCCCATTGGATTTTATTTTGATGAAATGTTTAATGTTAAATAGAAGACAGCATGCGAATCAATGGTTCGTTAATCATTTTACGTTTAGCACTATTGTATTTTAGGAAATATGATTATTTTCTTTTAATCTGAAATGATCACATGATAAATCTGTACATGTGGCTGTAAATGTCTGAACTGATTTGAGTTTAATTCAAGTGTAACTGTGAATTACAACCTCCACTCCCTTGCCTGGATGGAGATATATAGATATATATTATTATTATTTTTTTTATATATATATTTGTTCTCCTTCATGGACATAATGTAAGGGCCATTGGCCTCCATCACCCTGAGCGAATTCACTTTCCTGGCTGTGGCATGTTTGGTCCTTTCAGCAATGGTTCTTCTTGTTAATCAGAATCCTGATCAGATCATATGAGTTGTTTAATGTACCATTTTAATTATATCTTTTTTGAAAAAGATCATTATTTTTTTTTCATATGTAATGTTCTGCAATTGGCTCTGTTTATGGCAATCATGAGCTCAATTAGGATCAATTATTAATCTCAGTAATTCATCATTCTTATTACATATTGGATTAAGCGATGCAATCCATCATATTGGAACATGTGAGGCAGCTTTGGATTTCTTCCTCTCCTCCATGCTGGTGTGTCACATGGCGTTGCTCTCGTGTGCGTAGCGTGGGCGGCTCCCCTTTTTCGCATGGCTGTAGGCTAGTTTAGCCTGGCTTTACTTAGTACATAGGACTCTTTGTTAGTCCCCATGAGGCATCCTCGCCCCTCCGATGAAACCTTGTGTGTCTCCTGCCACTTCATTTTACTGTCACTATGGGAATATTGGGGAGGGGGGCTTTAGACTCCCTCGCTGCCGGCATGCAGGGGCATCGCTAGGAAGGGGGCACTTGCCCTGGGTGCAGCAGGTTAGGGGGGCGCCTTTCGAATCATTGCACCGGGTACTTTTCACAAGAGCTCCTTTTCCGTTTGCACGTGTCTTTAAGCTGGACCTAATTGCAGTAGATAGCCAAGCTGCTCCCAGAGTGCTCTGTCCTATTAGGCATTCTAGCTACGTAGGCAACCTTGACACATAAAGTGGAGCAAAACCCACAATTCCAGAGCACTAGTCCCCCCCCCCCCATTTAGAATCGGGCTGCCCCAGGTCGGCTGGAGACTCTCCTTTCTTTCCCAATCCAGTGGTACATGTGCGAGCAGTGGCTGCATATCTGCTATGCCTTTAGCAGGGCGCGTGCCTGTGCCAGGCATTTGTGAATGGCTAGCGCGGGCACGCTCCCTGTTAGAGGGTAGCAGGGAATGTGCCCGTTATTGCGCTCTGATCCGCTCACCTTAGACGAGCTATGAGATGAAAAGGTGGGAGCAGATCCGAGCACACTGATTGGACGAGAGGCTGCACATGCGCCGTAGGACCAGAGAAAGGGGAGTTAGTTTAGGTGACCTCGGGGTTTCACACAACAGGGAAACCTCATCGGGGTGCGCCGAGGGCAAGGACCAAAAACCAGGATAGTCAAAATCCTGGGTTTTGGTCCACTTTAAAGCAGATCAAAACCCAGCCCTCACCAGGCTTTGGCCCACCTAACCGGGACAAATCGGGATGTCCCTGGCCGGTTCAATCAGCATAGACTCAAGGGACGGCTGTTTCAGTCCTGCCCCCCCTCCCCCCCAGGGCATCCTGATATGGGATGCCTAGCTATGAGATCCCCCCCCCAAGTTGCTGGCTTGTACCTGAGGTGGGCGCTCTCCCACTCCCTGCCATTTATATGGGCTGGGGCCAGGAGCGTGCCTCAGTTCGCTGGGAGATTGGGGATGCTCAGTATGCTGGGGCTCTGGTCTAAACGGCGCTTTGTGCTGTGCAATAATATGCATAATGCACATTGCTGATTGGATCAGAGCCAGTGCATGTGTCTTGGGAATGTCAGAAGGAAGTTATTAGTGGCGACCTGGGGGGGGGGGGGGGGTCTCACACAGTGGGGCATCCCAAATCAGGGGTAAGGACCAAACCTTGGGGTAGTGAAAATTCTGGGTTTTGTTCACCTTAATGCCTGGCAATCTATTATGAATGGATTCCTGGGGTGGCTCCTGCTGGCTGCCCCCTCCGGCTGTGCACATCCCTGCCAGTCATTCAGGTATGCATGGTGGTTGTTCTGGGTTTGCTGCCAGAGGCCTGTGCACGTGCAGTGGGATCAAGGTCAGATTACTGGTGATCATGCCCTGGTTTGCAAGGGGTTTGGCGAAGATGGTGAAGAGCAATACTACTTAAAGTGGACCTTCAGTTAGAAACTACTGCTCACAGCCCCCCCCCCCGAGTTAGAGCAATGGGATGTCCCGCAGATTAAAATGGACCAAAACCCAGCACGATCGATTCTCTCCTCTGGGGCATCCAATATCTGGTGCAGGTACGCTCCCTGTTAGTGGGAAGTGGGGGATGCGGCCGCCAGCACGCTCGGAACCGCTGGCCTTCGACGCAGGCTCAGATGATGTGATGTCAGCGGCTCCGAGCGCGCTGATTGGACGCACATGCACCGTAGGACCGGGAAGAAGTGAGTTGCGCTCAGCGATTTGGGGGGTTTCAGACACCCTATCGGGGTGCCCCGGGGGAAAGGACCAAAACCCAGGAAAATCAAAATCCTTCTTTACACAGTTTGGGTCACCTTACTGTGTTCCTGGGCAGCTCTTGCATTCTCTGCCCATCTGGCAACCCAGAAAAGCCCACTTGTCAAAATCTATTGACGGCCAGCGTGGGGGTGCAAGAGCTGCACAGGAACATGGACTGGGTGAACCATACGTTCAAACCCAAGTAGGCCGGTATATTTCAGCCTGATCTTGGGCTTTCTGTTTGGTTGGGATACCCCCTAGTGGAGCATTTATGCTGGGCTAAACTTCATTCTAGACAGTTTAATTAAATGGGCATCTCAAATTGAAGGTGAAGAGATGCGACATCTGGGGGCTTTTGCAGGATTTTCTGGCTTGTAGGTCTGCTTTGAACATCTCTAAGAAGGGTCTTTCAACATGCAATCAGCTGTTGAGGGCATGGTGGGTGAATATGAAGCTTGGTGGTGGGTCTGACTTGCAATGATCAAGGTTCCATGTTCTGCTTTCACCTTCTTATACAATATATATATAGCTCCAGCTTATTCGGTTCAGCTGTACACGAAATATTGATCTTCTCACTTCTGTGTTTGCACACGGTTATGCCTTTATATAGCTCTTGACTTATTCCATGGTGTCCAAAGAACATTGATCTCTTTCTGTGATGCTGTATCAGAGGGTCTCGCTGCCCACCACCACTGAGCGGCACCGGGGGGGGGGGGGTGCATGGCTCCTCCACCAGCAGCTGTGTCTGAGCTGCCTGAACACGTATCTGAGATGAGATTAGCTGAAGGCCTGCTCCTGCCCGGCCTCATCTCTAGCACTTCATCTGCCACAGCCAGTCTAACGCAACACCTTTCAGACCAGACATTTTGGAAATAAAGTGAACCAAAAGTCACTATTGACATTTGGCCTGCATAGCCTGGGTCACTGATGGCAAACCTAGGGACCGAGTGCCCAAACTGCAACAGAAAACTTTAAGCACCAACCTGATGGCTCTGGTGCCAAGGGGGGGGGGCAAAGAAACCCAAAATGCATTTCCTGGAAAGATGACAGGTGCCCACAGAGAAGTCTCTGAGTACCGACTCTGGCATGGGTGCCATAGGTTTGCTATCACTGGTTTAGCTCATGGGGGGCATACTGATTTGACACATACTTTACCATCTAGGATAGGTGGGTATTGGCTATGGATTTGGGGTAATTAGTTTCCTCTTCAGGATGGAGGGATACCTCAATTTTACCAATACACTTTTTAGTCCAGACCCTGGAGCCTAAAAGACTTTTCCCTGTCTCTAGAACATCCCAATTTGGGATACCCTGCTCTGTGAAACCATCTAAGTATACCCCCCTCCTCCCCCAGGTTCACCTAGTAAACTTGCATATCTGGTGATCCCACCATGGCTGATGTGCGTTTTTTGAATGGCCAGTGTGGTGGACCTAAATGAGATCCCTAAATGGGTTGTCCCAGTAAGGTGGACCCAGCAGGTGAGTGAAAAACCTAGGTTTTGGTCTTCTTTTAACATACCAGACTTTTTTTCCGAATTGGGTTGCCCTACTGTGGGGAAACACCTCAGTTTGCCCTGTGCTCTCCTCAATCCCGTGGATTGAGGGAAGAAGAGTGAAGAAGAATGTTGTGGGTTAAGGTACACCAAAACCTGGTATTCTAGGGATTAGGGATGCCCAGCTGTGTGATGCATTCCCCAGGTTCCCCGATAAAACTCTCCTTTTACAGAGCTGCTTTTGGTCCACTTTGATCTTAGCCGTGCACCCTGTGCCATAGCCATGCCTGCTTGCACCAGGAGACATTAGTCTCCTGCAGTGAGCACTGGACCCGGGGATGCTATACAAGGCCTGTGCACACATAGTGCCTGATAGAGGAAAATATAGCTAAAATGTGTATGGGGGGGGGGGTACATTTTTGTTTTAGCTATGGAGAGCTACCTCCCAGTATCAAGACTTGAAGCAATTGTGGCCAGTAATGGTCAAAACATTTACACTTTTGTTTTCAAAGTGGACCTAAAGTCCCCAACTACCGACACTACTTGGAGAGGGCTGCCAGTAAATTTAGACCCCCTTTTGGTAAGGGTATTGTTTTTTTGTACTGCAGCTGAAGGGGAAATAAGACAGAATGCTTTTTAATCTTCAAAGTAAAAGCATGTATGTAGTTTGGGCAGATTTGTAGCCAGAAAAATGTCCTGATTTACAATGAGAACTGCACTCATCTATCAGGTAAATCTGTTGGCTACGTGCTGAGCTCCACAGTTGCAAAGTCCAACTGCCAACACTGTTTTTGAAACCGACCACAGCCCAGGGCACAGGACCGGCTTCTGGAAACCTTCCAATGTGGCTGCCAAAAGCACTTCCCCAATACTATACAGAGTGGAGGGTGAGCATTGTTGCTGTGTATGCTTTAAACATGGACTTAAACCCTCCTTGCCTGGCTAATGGCACTCTGAAAGACCCCTCTTCTGCCACAGTTAAGAGATACCTTTTTGGTGTAGCTCTATTGGATGGGGGACCCTGCACCAGCTGCCCACAAGTGCATTGGCCAATATGGTGCGTGCAGTGTGAACACTTTCCATAGAGGCATCCTGATTTGTGAAGCCCTCTGGTCTCTTCACACACTGGTCCTGGGATCCCACTGCACATGCATGGCTCTGCAGTGGCATCCCTACATAGAACTGTATGTCTGCCAGGTGCTGCACCAATGTACCTCAGTGGGATCACAAGTGAATAGATGCTGAACTAGGAGGGTGTCACACTGCTCATACTAAATCAGGATCTTTAATCTAACTCCTAGACATAGGATGGTGCTCCCAAAGTCATTTAGAGATTCAATGTTGCAACCATTTGCTAGTTATCCTGGATTTTTTGTTTACCAAAACATCAAGTCCAGTTTCCTTGATTTATTCCTACAAACCTGCTATGCTCTGGATGAATGAGAACCTCCAGACAATTTATAGGAGAGCTTTCCAAGATGCCTTCACAAACCACCCAGAGACCTAATCTGGCGCATCTCCTCTTCATTGGTCCAGATGTGAGCTCCCCAGGTCAGATCCGCTAACGTCTAAGCGCACTTGGTCTAGGTGTTCAGGGTGCTCTCTTCCAAAGCGTGAACCATCTAGGCACCTTTACCACCCAATAGGTTTGTTTTTGAAGTTCCAGTATGCGCTGTGATGTCCAGTACCTGGTAGTGGGAACAATGAATAAAGTGATTAATAGGTGAGGGGTGTTTTGGGTTTGCCAAGAGCAGGCTTTCCTTTCACTTATATTAAATGCATTTCTTCATAGTCCTTGGAAAGCTTGCCTAGTAACTGCTCAGCCATGAAGCATATGGGCAACATGCCCATAACAAAACCTTGCCATTCATACTCTGAAATGCCTTTAGGAATAGAGAATGATTCAGGCGATGGATGGCATGTGGCTGGTTCCTGCCGGTCCTGGCTCTGATGAAATCTCCTCCATTGACACATGGCCTCATTGTAGGGGGAAGGCGAGGAGCACCTCATCTGAGGCTGTTTTGTGTAATGACTTTCTGAGAAAAGTGGCGCCTGCACCCACTGAAAGTCTGAGCTCTGTGGAAGTCCCGACACGTATATATAGCCAGCGCTGGTGTGCTAATGAGTTACGGATCCTCTCCATTTGTTGGACTGTTGGCAGCACATGTGGCAGAAGTTAAGCAACTTAGTACCTCCTTATCTTTGCGCTACCCTGGCGAATACATTTATAGCTGTCATAAGAGGAAATAATTGAGGGGTCCAATAGAAAGATCTGGCTGCACAACTGGATCTATTATCCAATGAGCATTAAATTGGCCGCCCTAGGTTAATTTGAGCAATTTCCCTTGTTAAACTGTAACCATCGTCATTGTCAATTAGCTGGAGAAACGGAAGTGTGAGCGGCTAATGATTTACTGCCTGGCCATAAAGTTCTGTATATCATTCAATGACGAATGGCTGATATATCTGATATCAGAAGTTATTGCCAGATTCTGCACCCTTAAACTCTGCTTGCCTGGGGGTTCCTGCAGCCTTTCTTGGCCTTTGCTGTTGGATTTTTGTAATCCACAAAATTTAGATGTAAAAGCATGGGCCCTTATTTAACACATAATGCAATGAATATGTACGCTAGGTGATAAAGGCAATGTGGTCCCTATCTTAGCCTAGTTCCTACTACTGTGAAGGATGGTTGTAATTGCCTGTATACAAACCATACACCGTGTCATACTTGCCTGTAAGGAAACAGTGCTGCAGTTTAGCTTAACCGAGTAGAGGCTAATGGGACCCCTTGAGACAGTTGGAGGAGAGATGCATGCCACCGGGTCACTGACCCATGGATATCAACCTGACCCATTCCTGCAGGGTGATTTTACTGTCTTGCACCATTTACCTCAACACACCTAGACTTAGCCGAGTAACTGGGCTGAATATGAACTCTAAGTCCAGGTATGTTGAGGTAAATGGCCATTGTGAAGTGCAGGACTGGAGTAAAATCACCCTGCAGTAATGGGTCAGGTTGGCATCTCTGCTGAACTTCAAAGTGTAATTATAAAATGGAAGTAGGCTGTGCTTATTCTTGGATGAACAAGGCCCCCTTCCATTTATCCACCCATTTTGGTGAATGTAGTTGACTTTTTATTTGAGATACAGGGTAGTGTGTTGGATCTCTTTGCAGAGAGTCCTGAGAGAAGAGGGGCCTTTACAACTTGAAAGTGGGTGCCTGGACCTCCCTTGGACAATTCAGGCAGCCATCATGTGTCTATGGGCACCTAATGGATACCTAGGCCTGTTCAGAAAAAAAGTGGTTGGATTGGTAGGGATACCTTTTTGTACAGTTGATAACCACCAGTTCTTTACTTGGGGGTGTAGTCTGGAGGGGAATGTCATGTCTGTGGATGTCATAATGAGGTCATTATGCCCCCCCCCCCCCCTTCCTACCAAAATACATTGGGCTGCAATTGCTGTATCTGATATGGCTTAAAGTGGTGCTGCTGAAGCCTCGTTGTTGGCAGTGAAGGTGAAATCTAAAGTCAGTTAGCTTGCCACCAGTGCAGAATATACTATTAGATGGTACCTCCTGGAATGGAGATTGTCCCAGCACAGTGATTTGTGGTCACAGCAACCCAAGTTCCTGTTTTCTGAGCAGTGTGCAGAGGATATTGCATAAGAATGGAGCTGGATCCTTGGTAAGGTAGCAGCCAGCCAGGCCAGATAATGTCAGCCTGACCTCTTTATCTCGCCCAGTGATGTAGATATGAAGGTCAAATGCTACTGCTGGTTACCGGACATGCCCTTTGCTGAGGGGGGTTAATGGTTGGAGCCTTGCTAGAAACTTTGCTACCCTGTTGTGAGCTGCTGACACGGAACGAGCCTGCAGCAAGATTATTGGAAAGTTTCAGACCTGGCAGCATTAGATGCGGGCAAAAACCATGGCTGGTGCATTAGATGCAGGCAAAAACCATGGCTGGTGCATTAGATGCTGGCAAAAACCATGGCTGGTGCATTAGATGCTGGCAAAAACCATGGCTGGTGCATTAGATGCAGGCAAAAACCATGGCTGGTGCATTAGATGCTGGCAAAAACCATGGCTGGTGCATTAGATGCTGGCAAAAACCATGGCTGGTGCATTAGATGCAGGCAAAAACCATGGCTGGTGCATTAGATGCAGGCAAAAACCATGGCTGGTGCATTAGATGCAGGCAAAAACCATGGCTGGTGCATTAGATGCTGGCAAAAACCATGGCTGGTGCATTAGATGCAGGCAAAAACCATGGCTGGTGCATTAGATGCAGGCAAAAACCATGGCTGGTGCATTAGATGCAGGCAAAAACCATGGCTGGTGCATTAGATGCTGGCAAAAACCATGGCTGGTGCATTAGATGCTGGCAAAAACCATGGCTGGTGCATTAGATGCAGGCAAAAACCATGGCTGGTGCATTAGATGCAGGCAAAAACCATGGCTGGTGCATTAGATGCAGGCTACCTCATGGGGCACCTGACCTGGATTAACCAAAGGGGTAAAGTGTGATCAGATCTAGCCTCCTGTTGGGAAAGGCATAGTAACTGATGTGCACTGGTTTATGCTCCCCCCAGCAACACAAGGGTTTTTTTTCTGTTCAGTTGGTCTACTTTAAAGGAAGCCTTTAGGTCCTAATGCCACAATATATGATCAGAGGTTTCAACCAGCAATATTGAACATTGCTGCAGACCCAGCTGTACCCAGGCAAATTGCCTCTCTGGGGCATTCCAATGTGGGGTGCTGAGCTGTGTCAAACCCCCTGGGATAGCTGCTATACCTAATCACTGGTGATCCCATGGTGCATCCCTAGGTTGAAGCGCACTCCGGCGGCCGGCCATTCAGCCATGGGGGGTGGGGGCTTATCTCAAGACTGTAAGGAAAGGGGGGAGCAAGTTGCTATCCCTAGATCAAATTTGAGCTTAACCTATTGGCTATCTAAAATTTGCCAGGTGGCCATGGCTAGACAGGGCCAAGAAGCCTGATTAATAAATGGGAAATCCTACAAGGAAGTGTTGCCTCCGGGTAGTCTGGGTGGAGGACCAGATTGAGGGGTAACAAAATCCACCAACATCTGCCCTGAAATCAAAGATTCCAAGGTTGGCTGCTGGTGCCCCCCCCCCCCCCCCAGAGCATCACAAATCGGGATGTCCCGCTGTGTGAAACCCCTCGGGGTTATAGCTTACCTTTCCCTGGTCCAATGACACATGCCCAGGCTCTCAAACATGACCGTCATTGGGCAAATGGGTCTCGTTGTTTTGAATGGGGAGCGCGCTGCAGGATCCCCCGCAGCGTGTGCGTGCTCCCTTCTCAGCCATTCAGATACGCTCCCCATTGAAAACAATGAGACATTTTCTGAAGGGTGTAAACACCGCAAACAGCTCTGACTGGCTGTGCACCCACCATAGGCACATTGTGGCATCCCAATTCGAGATGTCCCTGAGGAAAGGAACAAAACCCAGGAAAGTTTGATTACCAGGTTTTGTTGTGCTTCAATGTCTGACAATCTTATTCAGGGTGAAGGACCGCTTTAATCAGAATAGACTCTATCTTATATGTTTCCTACACCCTGTACATACTGATTGCTCACATTAAAAATCATCCTACCTGCATCTTATAAGCCTTTAAACATCCAAGATGGCGGCTCATGGGACCGCTCATGTATAGGATAAAAAGTTGTTTTCTAATACGGGCATTGGGCTCCTGTTATGCATGCTGGGCGTTGTAGTGTACACTGTGCCCCTGGAACACAGTGTGCCCGCCACGAAAAACAATATCGAGTTCATTTCCAAGAAGTTCCGAAGCCCTCGTTATCAGTGGGCCTCCAGCAGCCCTGTTCCTCCAGATAACACAATCTGCCCCCTGCCAGGCTCCCCTCCCGGGGCATGGCGGGCGACCAGCGCTCTGCCCGCTTTGTCTGCTGCCCACGTGACCGCGGCGTGAGGAGGGGCTGGGCGGGAAAGGTGGGGGGCGTGCGTGAGGGCGGAGGGGGCCGGCTACAGCCGGATTCCTCTTTGTGTCATGGAGGCAGGCCGCTTACTGCAGGGAAATGGCGTCACCTGCTCCCTGTGACTCAGGGCGGAATTGCCAGCCTGTACATGCCAGGAAGCCTGCGTTACGCCATGAGGGAGAAGAATACATTCTAACAATGGCTGCAAAGATTGGGGCAGAATAAATGTGCCATTCATCTGTGAGCCTCTGCTCTATCGGGAGACCTTCTTTACTGGAGTGTGCAGATATTTCCTGTCCCTTGTCTTAAAGAACTCGGTGCTTAAACTGGACCTTCACCATGATTTAATGAAAGCCCAAAACCTTTCCCAAGCGATTTCCCCCAGCATCAAAAATGTAATATATTTTTAAATTTTTAGTCACCTATTATTCTTTCCCTCTCTGGGCTGCAACTCCATTCAGGACTCTAGGATACGGGTGCCGCCATCTTGACTCAGAAGCATCACATACTGAGGAGAGTGGGATAAAGTGCTGGGGATGGGTTTATAGCTGTGGCAGGTAGGATGGTTTTTAATGTGAGCAATCTGTATGTACAGGGGATGGGAAACATAGGAGGTTGCTCTTCAGGGTGAAGGTCCGCTTTAAACTGACACACCCATTTTTGTAATATTGGATGTTCGGAGCACATGGCAATTGCGGATCCCCCCCCCCCCCCCCCCCATGCACATTAACGGCGCTGAATGGGAGATATCTTGCCTTTCTCCTTGGTTCCCTGGAGAAAACCAGCGCTTTGCCAGCACTTAGCTGGAAACTCCTCGGCTAGCCGGCTTCTTTGTGACCGTGCTGATTGGTTTTCTCCAACTTCTCACGTTTTTTGTGTCGTTAATTGGGATGCCCCCACTGTAAGAATCCTAACGGGGTCGCTCCCTTTTGCCCTGGCTCCCACAATTATGTAGACATGGGCTGAAACACGCTCCTGTCCTGCCATTCACATAGGCTGAGGAAGGAACGCTCCCCCGTCTAAGGGAAAGCTGGGGATGCGATTGCTCCCTCCCTGTTGCTGAGATTTGTAGAAACAGACCTATGCTGGGCATTAATATTGGGCCTGGGGAAAGGTACGGTTTTTAAATTAAAGTGGACCAAACCCCAATCTATAAGATTCCTGGGCCGATTGATTTTTTTTCCCCTCCCCCTGGGCATCCAGAATCGGGATGCCCCACTGTGACCCCCCCGCTTAACCCCCCAAACCCCCCCCCCCGGTCGCCTTTACGCGTACCTTCTTTTCAGGTCCAACGGTTCATGCGCGAACCACAGGTGCATTCCCGCTATCTCTCAGGGCGCTTCCCCACGCCAGGCTTTTGTGAATGGCCGGTGCAGGCACACACTCTTTGTTAGAGGGTAGCGGGAGGGATGTGGCCGCCAGCACGCTTGGATCCCCCTCGCATTAGACGAGCTCCTGGACGAAGGGGCTCGAGCGGATCCGAGCACACTGATTGGACAAGCGGCTGCACATGTTTCATAGGGCCGGAAGAGTTGAGTTTGTTTGAGCGACCTTGGGGGATTTCAAAACCCACAGCAATTGGCCTGGGAATCTTAAAGATTCCGAGCTTGCTGATTGGACGAACCTCTGCATACGCGCTGTAGCACCCCTCCGTCTGATGCTAAATGAGGGTGAGAATCGATTTTGACTATCCTGGGTTTTGGTCTTTTCCCCCAGGGCACCCCTGATAGCCATGTGACACCCCTAGATTACTGATGCCAACTCAACTCTTCCCTGCCGCTTGGCACACTCTGAGCCGCTGACGTCAAGTTGTCTAAGCCTTCGTCTAAGGCCAGCAGCTCCGAGCGTGTTGGTGGCCGCATTAAACCAGAGAGATCAAGAGAGGACCAAGGAGAAAAACTGGAGAAATGGGTTAACGCTCAGAGAGGCATCGGGCAATTCCCCCCCCCCCCTGCACTAAACACCCATTTTGTGAAAAAAACTGTACTTGCCTCTCCCCTGCAGCCTAGGGGTATAGCTCTACAAAGCCTCTTTGTAATAAAAATATATAATATATATTTACAATTTATTTTTTTGAGAAATGAAAAATCCCCCATGGTTAGGGGCAACAGTGCCAAGTGTCGGTTTTGGTAACTAGTCCTTGTTGCATAACCTTTAAACACCCTTCTAAGCTGTTTATAATATGATGTCTAAGTATGTGCTGTACTTCCTATCTGCTTATCTTGATGACAGTTCATAAACAAGAGTCCTTATCACTTTACAGCATCCTGAGTTGCAACCCACAGGCTAGTCCTTCATAAAAACACTTGGCAGAGGGTTGTACAATGGCTGGACGTGCCAAGGGTGTTGGCAGAAATAGTGATAATAGGTGCTGGAAGGCACAGGTTTCTCCTCGGCATTGTGCAATCGCTTGGCACGGTGTGTGCTACATCAGGCTTTTGGAGCATGGAGCTGGTGATTGCTCGTGATAATTATCCTAATTCCCTATTGACTAAATACTGGCCCTGGGTGGCTTTTTTTGGTCTGCAGGTCAAATAGCTTTGCTGTGACTGGTTCTTAGGCCTGATGTGGAGCACAGAGAAGCAGTAATCTCCCCACCAATTTGAATTTGTTGTGGGCCTGGGCAAGGCCCACAAGGGGTCGTGGGCGTTCCCCTGTCCCCAGCCTATGTATATGGCTGGGCACGGGAGCGTGCTCAGGCCAGAGATGCTGGGGATGCGGCCGGTGTTTACATTGCTGTGGAAGCCAGGACAAAGCTTGGTTTTGCTCTGCTTTTAAGTGGAGCAACCACCCTTTTTTTTTAAAGAGGAACAATACACCCGATTTTCACCTTTTGGGGCGTTCCTCTTAGTGGGGGCATCCCGAGTTGGGATGCTCTGCTGTGTGTATGCCCCTAATGTCACTCGCCTTCCTGTCGCTCCCATGACGCAGACTCGGGCGACAACGAGCGCACTGATTGGCTCAGAGGCCCGCTCAACCGTTCAGTGCACCCTTTCACTCTCCTCCCTTTGGTGCCGCCTGGGCGACTAAAAAGCCGAGTGGCGGCAAAGGGAGCGGAGTGTGCCGCTGGCCACATCCACTGCTCACGCCCTAGCCGTCACGTGCCTGCGCTGCCCATTCAGAAAGGACGTGTGCGCACATGGCTAGAGGTGAGCTGGGGTGTGGCCACGGCGAGGGCTCTGGGACAAGAAGAGCGAAACTGGGCTTTTGGTGGGTTTACATAGTGGGCATCCTGAATTGGGTGGAATTCGGGTAGCCCTGGAGTCTTTTAGACTGCACATAAATATCACTTCTCCCTGGTCCCACAGATTATGTGTGCGCGTGTAGCTAATCAGTTTGCTCCATTCGGCCCTTCTGGCTAAGGGCTGAAGTGAGGCCCTGTCCCCCCACATGTGCTGATGGATCAGGGATTTTACTGGGGATTTGGGGCGGGTCACACAGTGGGGCATCCCAAATCAGAAGGAATCTGGCGGCCCTGGAGTCTTAGATTCCAGGGCTGTCCCTGATGGGTTTTCGTCAACTTGAAGCGCAGCTGTTATTTTCCACAAACCTCCTGAGTGTCCCTCTTGATGTTTTTGTCTGGCTCCCACGGGTGTGATGTATGGATTTATTCCATAAAATCCATACTGCCCCTCTGTTACTGACTTGGCCATTTCCTGGATAATCTACTGCTGCTTAGCCCTTCACCGAGTCGGTGACTAAATGTGACTTGGTTCCTTACCCCGCAGCTGACAATCGGTCTTCACAGCACTGATGGATGGTGGGTGTAAAATTAGCAAGGTGCTGTGACTGGGGCCGCACAGGCGCTTGTTTTGGATGGTATCCCTGGCTACATTGCGTCACGGCAACAGGCCCCACATTCTTTTCTGAGGGATGCTGACATTGCTTAACATGAGGGAGGCGCGAGGGAGCATCAGGCAATTCTATGAGATATAGAGGACCTATATCATCTGTGTGCAGGAAACTCTCCTTTGGGACATCCTTAGGTGGCAGTACATTTTGGATGTTCCCCTGGCATAGACCTATCGCAGAATGGGTAGTCTGGGTACTAGAGGAGCATATGGCATAACTGTAACCGGGCCCTGGTGCCAATATTAAATCTTAACTCAGTTAAAGGTAGCTAGACCACTAAAGACTGAAAAAGCCCAAGCAAATGGTGCTTCCTTAAAGTGGCTCAAAACCCACGGCGATCTTTTTTTTTTTTTACCCCCAGGCATCCAAAATTCGTGATGCCCCGCTGTGTAACCCCCCCCCCCCAGGTCGCCCCATTCACTTACCTTGTTTCCCGGTTCCACTGCATGTCTAAGAGTAGTGGCCACATCCTGCTCCCTCTAGCCCCTCCAATTTGTGAATGGCTGGAGCAGGCACGCTCCCTGTTAGAGGGAAACAGACGATGCGTCTGTCACGATGCTCAGAGCCGCTGCTCTTAGGCGTGCCGTGGGAACGGGAAGAGGTGAGCTAGTCTCGGCGTCCTGGGGGGTTTCATGCAGCGGGGCACTCCTGATTGGGGTGCCCCGGGGGAGGACCAAAATCGAGAATGGTCAAAATCCTGGGTTTTGGTCCACTTTAAAGTAGAACAAAACACAGGATATTGCCTTTCCCATGTTTTTTGTTTTGTTCCCCCTGGGGAATCTCAAATTTTGATGTGTGAATCCCCCGAGAACGCCACTATTCACTTACCTCTTCCTCATTCCGATGGTGCATGCGTAGGCTCTTGGCAGAATGACATAGTCATGGTAGATGGCTGTCATTGGAAACAGCTCTCGGTGACTAGAATAGGGAACATGCTCAGCCACATCTCCGGTGGTATGCACGCTCCCGCCCTAGCCCATCTGATTTGCTGCAGTGGAAGCCCTCGGCATGAGGCATCGCTCGCTCCCCATAGATTGAGCTGTGCAGCCATTTTTGGATTTCCATCTGCTTTAAAGATCCTCTACGTGAACAAAAATGAAGTAAATAAGGTAGCAGAGCAACAATAATGGGGAAGGGGGCTGACCTTGTGAGACCGGGGATGCAGTCACACCCCCTATAATTATGCCCCTGAGGTTTGCTGACCCACTATGCTGCCACTAGCAATCAGGGCATCCCACTGCAGACTGCATGCACCATACCTCCACACTGTCCCTGATGAAGGGTCTGTCCCTTGTTCTCCTTTGTCCCTCTTTGAGGTGTAACATGTAGATCTGCAGCAATAAATCATTCATTTGTCCATTCAAAGTGTTTATATTGTAACTGCTACATCCTATTCAAAGTGTTTATATTGTTACTGCTACATCCTATTCAAAGTGTTTATATTGTTGTAACTGTTACATCCTATCTCTTAGCCATCAATTAACGAGGGGGCATGGCCTAATGTAACAATTGTCCCACTTTTCCACTCTGAAAAGTTGGAAGGTATGCATGCACCTTTTGTCACCTTTCTTTGACTGGATGTATCAGTAACTCCAGCCATTCTTCAATGATGGGTTATAGAACTGAAGGCCAGACCTAGAGTTGTTAAAATGAAAAGAAAGTCTATTTTGTATGATTCATAGATGGGATAATTCGATTTCTTTGTGTTAAATGACAAGCCAAACTTGGCGCCATTGTAATGTGCTTCTTGCTTATCTGCATGTTGTAATCGTCACGAGCAGTTATGACAAGCAAATCCCAGTAATGGCGGACACACACATAGGCAGCTTTTTATTTTAGTCATACAAGGATTGTTCTGAATAGGAAGTGGGTGATACACTGAGGACGGTGGTATCGTAGTGTGTGTGTGTGTGCTCGTCGTCCATGCTTGTGAGGTGATATATGGGGTGTCTCCCTCCTGTCAATGGCCTGTTTGAAGAGCGTTTTGGCGCTCACCCGGCGCCCCGCCCTCCCTCTCCTGCCCCCCTCATGTTAGCGCACTTTTTGTGTGGATTCGGGCGGGAAGGTTAAAGCTGCGAGACGGGACAGCGACGGGCCACCTCGCCGGACACGGTAAGAGAAGATGGAGGGCGGCGGGTAGCACCGGGCTTTGCAGCAAGTATAGGTAGGAGCCAATCAGCGGGCAGCGCTGTGAATAATTTGGCGGGGGGTCCGTGCGTTGTGGAACAACACGTTCCAGCACGACTTCCCGCCTAGTTTATCCCTGAGGTAGCGGGGCTATATATATAATATATATATATTCTATATATATATTTATATATATTCTGCTATAGCACAGGAGCGGCCACTTTTATGTGACATTGCTGCTGCCCTGCAGCTGTAGACCCACTGTTAAAGCGGACCTGTACCCTGCATTACAATAATGTGCCAGGAGAGTCCTGCATCTTAAGAACACTAGCCAATACCATGAAAATATATTAAATAGATGCTTTTCTTAGCAGAGCAGTTTCTGGGTTGGGAGCAGGAAACTGTTGCACGCACCATGGAATATGAGGCATGCTTCATTGCAGCACACAACTAATCCTATATTGCCTGCCTGATTTTGGCTTCCCATAGATGTAACTGGAATGGGGTCACCCCCCCCCCCCGTGTGAATAATTTGGCGGGGGGTCCGTGCATTGTGGAACAACACGTTCCAGCACGACTTCCCGCCTAGTTTATCCCTGAGATATATATATATATATATATATTTATTTCTGCTATAGCACAGGAGCGGCCACTTTTATGTGACTCGCTAACATTGCTGCTGCCCCGCAGCTGTAGACTCCACTGTTAAAGCGGACCTGTAGTTTGCTCTTTTGGCCTAAGCAAGTTTTGGTATATAGCCACAGCCGGTAATATATCGGTCACTCCGCGGGACATACAACTTCAAAGTTCAACACCAAAAGTGTTATATTTCCATTGAGGTGTGTTTTTATCCCACCACCTTATAAGTATAAATCACGTACTAGATTTCTTTAGAAAAAACGCCTTGTAATCAGTAGCAAATAATTTGGGATCTGCTACTTTCAAATTCATCCGCTTTTTCACTTCTTAATGGCAATAGAAACGGTCTTGTGATAAGCATTCGCTCCAAATTTAATGTTTTGCAAAAAAAAAAAAAACTAAAACGCCAAGTGTAAAAATGTGTAAAATTGCAGATTCCTGGTTCAATTGCCCCCACTATTCAATGCTCACCAAATATATCAATAAAATCCAACATATAGTGTTTTTGCGAAGGCAAAGCTGCGTGTTACCACCAGCAGTCTCACCACCGCAATCCAGTGGCGAGGGGACGTTTAATCTCTAGATTTTAAATGGTTATATTGTTAACTAATAGCGCAACCTTGAATATATTACTTTACTTTGCTCTTTTTGGTCTGCTTTAGGTAAACCATGTTCCTTCCTATATTGCTCTCCCTGTGTTTCTGTGATGCTTTACTTCATGCAACCTTAGACCCTCTATGGTAGGCTTTAGGCACACAAGGCCCCAGGACATTATGGGGGGGCACATTTGCAAGTGCAGCCTGTCTTATTGCCGCCAAACCACCTCCTGCATGGGGTGTTTGTCCATTTTAACTTTACAAGTTAGGGTCCAGGTCCACAAGAACTCTAACTATCTAAAATTTGCTCACCTTTTCCTTGTTGAGCTCTGAATGATTGAGCACCAGGAAATGGCTGTACACTGCAGTAAATCATCTCTTGTTGTTGGAGCTGCATTAGTTTCCTGTCCTCCGTAAGATAGAGCTGAGAGCTTTACCTTTTCCTAACAAGCAGATATTTTGCAGGGTTCAGGTGACCTCTGGCTGAACAGGTCATGTGCTTTTTATTCAGAAAACCTTCCACATTGCCTTGCGTGTGGCCTGGATGTGAGCCCCGGGCCCCCAGGCATGTACACACCGGCTCGGCTTAATGTAACATTGGGGGGGGTAATAATGGTGCCTATGCAGCATTTTAATTGCAACATTCTTTATCGCTTGGCAACCATTGTGATTCATTTTGTGTTGGGAGGAAAAGTCGTGATGGGATTAACAGATTAAAACACAAATCCTCTATGGCCGGCCTGCTCCTCTACCTTCTGATGCTCATCCAATAGTGAGCAGAGTGGCTTGTGCTCTCTCCTTCAGGTGGGATTGGGGAGTGGAGGGTTACATACGTTCATCACTATTAATGAGGAATATGTTAGAATGTCACATGTCTGCAGTGGCGTTGCCCCCATGAGTTGTAGGATGAACGCTATAGGTACTCTGTAAATCCCAGGGTCCCGCAACACAAGATGAGCGCTTAGCTGCTGCAATGACCTTCCTGAATGACGGAACAGAAGCACGCAAGGGCACCTTTCATGTCTGGCTTCTTGCTTGCCATTTACAATAAGATTGGAGGTCAGGGAAGGAATGTTATGGGTGGCAACCAGGTTCAAGGTTAATGTTTCCATTGCTAATGACCAATCTGTCAAACTGATTGCTGCTAAGTAAGAAGAATGCCACTGCCTTTCCCCAGCAACGACTGAGCTCTCCACAATGCTTTTCTCCAATTGGCTAAGGGGGCACGATATGACACAGCAGGTTGGGAGATTTGCTTTTTGGTGCTTCCTTAGATTCGTTATTTCACATTTATTCATCTGCCACGTCTATGTACCGGGTACGGTGTGATCTTTATAAATCGCTAACCCCTCCCCCCCTTCTTTTTATGAGCCCATACCTCTTCTTGCTTCGGCATTCTGACTGGCTGAACCTGTTTCACGGGATTTACCTGGCTAGTGAAGAGTGGGTACAGGGTAAGGTATCAGAATGGCAAAGGTGGGCATGCAGAGAGGCATTTCTTTATATTTTAGGTTTGTCGTTATCAAGACTTAGCTGATCTCCTTGTTTAAAAAAAATAAATAAATAAATTGGGTGGGGACCACAAGGCCAGACCGAGGCACAGATATTCTCTATGGGCCACATAAGCTGAATGATCTACACTGCCATAGACCAGCTAGCCAGAAAGGCTGCGCCCAGTTTCAGTTACCGAGTGGATGAAAGGTAAACAGGGAACCTCATATCTCTGTTGCACCTCTGATATGAAGTCAAAATGTAAGGAAAGTATCTAATGGGCGTTGGACTGCTTCATTGCATGGGGACCAGCAATCTGGGTACCCCCATGCCCATTAGGTAAGGCGGATTAATACCCAGGATTTTGACTACACCCCCCCCATTTTACCTTGGCATCCTGAGTCAGAATGCCCTGCTCAGGGGTTTCATATAGCGGGGCATCCTGATCTGGGATGCCCAGGGACAAAGCTGGGTTTTGTTCAGCTTTAACTGGTATGTTTTGTTTGAAAACTGCATAATCGCCACCACCACATGTTCAGAAGGCAATGGTGGGTTCCGTTTCCCAATGTATAGCATTTGTTGACCAGCGCTATATCCAATCCTGTACCTTCAACTCATTTCGGCTGACATTTTATCTAAGTTGGTATCTGCAGGGAGAGGGACCTGTCTTGTTCACCCCTCTTCTGTGTCTACCCCATTCCTGTTGCCCCCAGTTTTAGCTCACTAGATGAGGGGATGAAAGGGATGAGGTAACTAGCAGTCATGACTTGTTTTGAGTGCCATGGCAGTCATTGTGCTTTTAACTGCAAGTGTAATTATTTTATTGCATTAGTGTACCTAATTTATAGCTATTGCCCCACTTTATAGATGTCGTCTTGTTATATGGTTCCGGGCTTTTCCTATTCCCCCTAATGGTCTTGCTGAGCCAAATGGAGGCTTAGCAGAGGAAGTTAACACCCAGTGTAACCTGGCCAAAGGGGCCCCCAACAGTCAATAAAAGGTGTCTTGCAGTGTTGAGACTTCACATGAGGGCTAGCGAGGCTTCTGGAGTATATCTCGCTCCTGTTTCTTTGCTAAACTTCTGCTTTTCTCTTTCTTTCCAGAATGAAGAGGCTGCCTGCATCTGTGTTTCGTGCACCATGGAATTTTGCTCACCTTTAACCCACCAGAGCCAAAGGAACTCTAGAACATCCATTTGCATACGCAGTAAATAGCAAAGACTTTAGTCCGAGACTCTCGGCCCAATTCAGTTTACTGCATATTTAATTTTATAGTAATTTATTGAATTATTTTTTCATACCTCATATTTTTGTTTACAAAGTTATCTATTTTATTAGGATTTTTTTTATTATTTGATTTGAGCCAAACGTAAATATGGAATCGACAACTGTTTTTAGCATTTTTACCAGTACTCTCAGTTCTAGTACTATCCAGACGGAAGGTCCCATGACTAATTACCTTTGGATGCTTGTGTTGGGTTTTGTCATCGCCTTTGTGCTGGCATTCTCGGTCGGTGCCAATGATGTAGCAAACTCCTTTGGCACGGCCGTGGGCTCTGGTGTGGTGACCCTGCGACAAGCGTGCATCCTGGCATCCATCTTTGAAACCGTGGGCTCTGTTCTGCTGGGTGCTAAAGTGAGCGAAACCATCCGGAAAGGCCTGATTGACGTCAATATGTACAACTCCTCACAGGAGCTGCTCATGGCGGGATCCATCAGTTCTATGTTTGGTGAGTAGGAGTGCTTCTTCAATGTGGACCATACCCCGGGATTTTCACTATTTCAGGTTTTGGTCTTTTCCCCTGGGCTACCCTGGATTGGGGTGCCCCACTGTTTGAAACCCCCCATGTCACTTACCTTTCGTCTAGCCCACGCTGCGGCTAGAGCAGCATGCTTGAATTCTAGCCGCACTTCTGAGCACGGCATGGCGCGGCTGCGTGCGGCCATTCAGTTGTGGCTGTGCACAGCTGAGAAGGGGAGCAAGTGATGCCGGGCACCCAGGGCTCGAGGAAAAGGTAGGAATATCAGGTGACTGGGGGGGGGGGTTTCAGGGTCACAGAGCAGGGCACCCCAGGGAGGGAGTGGGCGTGCCCTGGAGTCTCAGACTTCATGGTGAGTTTTGGTCCATTTTTTTGTTTGTAGAGTTTAGTTTTACATTTGCACAAGCCTACTTGGTGACTCTTCTCTCTCAATGAATACAAACAAGCTCTCTACAGCGTATGAGCTCATTGGGGAAATTAACAATGTGTAATATGAGTGTGTTTTATTACTCTCCATTGTATTTCAGGATCTGCTGTATGGCAGCTTGCTGCTTCTTTCTTAAAACTGCCCATCTCTGGAACGCACTGTATTGTGGGGGCGACAATTGGCTTCTCCCTTGTAGCAAAGGGGCAAGAAGGAGTCAAGTGGTCTGAGCTGCTTCGTATTGGTAAGTCTTTCTCTTCAGTGCTTTCACAATAGTACATTTCTAGAGGACCAAAACCCACATTTTTAACTAGCATCCCTTGATTTTTTACTGCTCCTGCTTCACTCGAATACCAGATAATGGCGCCTGTTGTAGCTGTAAAGCTCCGCCTCTTCGTTCATTGCCACTGCTATGCAATGACTGATCACCTGTCCTCTTACAGAGAAGCCAAAAAAAGTGTTCCAGGACAATTAGAAAAGCATTTCTAGTTCTACACTCTAAGAAGAGAATATCGGCAGGGGCTTTAGCCAAATGTATTTCACACGTTCAGTGGGTTTTTGTCCGCTTTAAATTATAACTGAACTGAACTAACTGCATTTACCTTTAGGACTCCTTTCACTACACTTGCCTGCATCTGACTGCTTTCAATATTTTGAATAAATTAGACTAAAAGAAAAAAAACTGTTCACTAATGCAGCCTTGCTAAGGCTTTAAATAAGCCGACGGCTTTCTGTAGTTTCTCTGTAGGTATATCTGTGCTTGGCCCTTTGAAATTATTTTTGGCTACTGAAGAGAGAAAAAATGTGACTAAAGAACTGTCTGAAACAGGGGGTTCTCAACCCTCTTCATTCAATTACCACCATTTTCATTCTCTAATTATATCAAGTACCTCCTGGGTGGTAGGTATAGGTTATCTGTCATCCCAAAACCACAATTTAAAGGGCATGAAATGCACATAAATAATTTTTGAAACACATTGCCAACACTGGATTTGCTTGTTAATTGCAGAAGTACTGATGGCAGCAGATCAGGTTGTGGTACAGGTCAGTCTGCAACCTTCATGAGTACAACCAGTGGTATTAGTGCCACTTGTTGGGAGCCTCAGGGCTAAAATACTTACTACTAAATGTATGTGTTACACCATGCACTCAAGCACTTCAGAGAAGAGCTTCATCCACTTGCCACGTGACCGCCAGCAACCCTATCAGTGGCTACTATCAGAGCTTCTCTGCAGTGGGGCCCATAGTCTTAACACAAGCCAGCATCCAACCCCGTTTTTAACCTTTCTGAAGGGTTTTATGGATATGGCAACTCATTGCCTTAATAACATTTTAGTTTGGGTTGCGTTGGCCTTCAACATTCAAAATAGGCATTTTTTAATTGGATGCTATTTTAATCCACAAAAGGCAAAGGCATAAGCCTGCTTTGATTTATGCCGCACTATAAAGCGAATCTCTTTACTGTAATAATTAACTTGACAGTGGGACTATCCGCTGTAGCCGCATGATTTGTATGGGAAAGTATTTTGCAGTATGATCTCATAGTGAATGTTTTGTCTTTGCTTTGTCTTTTTCAAGTCTCAACCTTAACCAGGAGAAATGATTAACCTTTTTTTGGCCTCCTTTTCACTTAGCTGAATGAGAATCTGTTTCAGAAAATAATCTCATTTCTCTGAAAGTCAGAAATTATGCTTAACGGTCATTTTGCAAGGTCACGGGGCTGGCTGTAATTGCAGGTCTGCAACATTTTGTCTTGTATTGCGACTTGCCGCTGGTATAACTGGCTGTTTTAAGATGTCGCTGTAATGATTTATTTCCAAGACTCAAACTTAGTAGCCAGTTTGTTCGGATGTTTATTAGAGACTTTTCTGGTCTCTTTGGGATGCCCCCTTGAGACTGGACAGGGCCTTTAAAAAAACAACCAAAACTTTCCTGCACCTATGCACTAGCCTGTTAACTTGAATCGAGATGCAGCTCTATGCAGCCCCACTGCTGTTGCTGCTGCAAGCGTTGGGAAGCTGGTACCAGGTTCTTTTTAACATCTATTCCTGGCTGCCCCCCCCCCCCCCCCCCCCCCCCACACACACACACACACACACACACACACACACACACACACACACGGAGTGGCGCAAACTATGATCCTTAAAGATGCCTGACACATAATTAGGTACGTTTGTTCCGCATTTAAGTGGATCAAAACCCTTGTGGCCGGGCCCTGGAATCTAAGATTCCAGAGCTGGTCGCTAGCCTGTCCCTGGAGCATCCTACACTGGATGCCCCACTGTGTGAAACCCCCCAGGGAGCCTGTGATCTTACTTGACTCCGGCAGGCCCCGTCACGTGATCTCAGCTGGCGCCAACTCCCCGGCTTCTCTTAGGTGGACCCATCTTTGGGTTTTCCATCCGCTTTAAAAGCAAATAGTCAATCGCAGCCCTCTAACGGTCCTAACAGTCCCCACAGTGACCTAGACATTGGAACCATATAAAGATGCTGCCTCCAGTGAGGAAGTCAATGCTTGGAATTTTCAATGCGTGCTTAATGTTTTCTTAATCCTAATGTCATGTATTTTGTATCCTTCCAGTGTTGTCCTGGTTTATCTCCCCTCTTCTGTCTGGAATCATGTCTGCTCTACTCTTCTTCCTTGTGAGAATGTTTATCCTTCGCAAGGTAAGCATTTTCTTTTGCTCATTTGTTTTTGTTCTGATTTAGTAAGTTTCTACCCATCTACATTGGTAATAGTCCATTATCTTCAGGGACCCCGCTAAACAAGCCTCCACTGATCCCTGACCACAGTGGTGAGGTGTCATAATGGATGGACTCTATTTTCTTGTCTGCCATATACCACACAAAGCATCAACAGGTATTTCAGCTACACTAGAGCTCTTTTACATTAAAGTTTCAGTAACTGGGCAAACTGCCTGTCACAGAGCGAGGATCTTGACTTATTGGTCACCCAAAATCATGGGTGACTAAGGAAAAATCGGTCCCCTGCAGTTAGACATGTAGTGTACATTGATCTGCTGCCCCAGCGATGTTAAGGCCACTTTAAATGATGGGAGCACCCTTATGATTAATCTGGAGGAGGCACTGGATGTGCATTAAAAGCTTTTCACTTTTTTATAAGGAATAATTGCACAGGTGATGAGGTAAACAAAAGCTACTTAGTAATAGTCTGGCTAAATAGGCAACAGCCCCTTCAGCGCAGCTGTATTCTCTATACCAGAATGGGGGATGCATTTTCAAGTAAATATGGAACTGCATTGTGGGAGAAAGCTGATTTTATGGATTCATGCCTAAGGCAATACGAAGGCTGCGAGAACATATTAAAGTGCACGTGGCTTCTTAAACCAGGAGAACAAACAAAAAACTAGCGCTGTAAATCCAAAAGTATTGCTGTAATTTTGGTGAAAGGAGTGCTATAGTATGATGTGGGGAATACATCATTGTGGATCTAAACAAGCAGAAAGAAGAGATCCGAGGGCCAGGAAGCAAAGTGGGATAATATCTAGAACCCTGAAATTCTATATGATCTGGGAGGAACTTGGCGAGGCGTAAACAAACTAAAGCACACACTTTCTTGCAATAATGTATTGCCAGCTGTATTCCTTACAATGTGTACAGGAAGTTTCCTGTATGAATATACAGTGATTGATGGATTCGCTCCATCATGCTAGCCTCTTGCCACTGTTAATGTGAACCTGTACTGCCAAGAAATGTCATTGGGCAAGCGGCATTCAGCTTGTGGTGTTCCACTTTTAGGTAGAGTTTTAGGGCCACCATTCCATAATGGTGACAGCAGCAGTAGAAACTCCATATTATTCTCCATATTCATGCACTAATAACCACCATAATTTACCCTGTGTTTGGGCTATGTGGTGTCCAAATCTACAAACTATTTCTGCCTGTGATCCCTCAATTTTGAAGAGGTTTGCCTTATCCTTTTGGAGCCCTGTATGACTAGGGACCAGGATATTCTGCAATGCTACTTACCTCGTATTCTAATGTCAATGTGTGATTTCCCCATTTCTGTGCAACGGTTTCCTGTGTCTTGCCAGCTGAAATGTTACTTGGAAGAGAAGCATTTTTCACTGGCCTGGTCTCGCTAATTTAATGTCCTAGAGCAGTGGTTCTCAACCTTTGTACGCCAAGTACCCCCTAGTGACAAGAAGTTCCAAACGAGTACCCCAAAGGGGGGGGGGGGGGTTAATTATAAATGGTACCAAAATAAGCCAACCATGTGCCTCGTATTCTGACTCGCCAGATGGCAGCAAATGGAATCCTGTAGACAGCTCCACGTTCCTTGTGTCTGTGCTGGATGTTTTCTTCACTCCATAGGGCTCGGCAGATAGCTCACTCGATTGTTGCTTATATCACGTGAAAAGTTTTCAAAAGCTTTATTTTGGTACAGAATCTTGTTACAGCAGACATGTACTTTCAATACAGCTGGAAACTTGTGGTGTAATCCATACAGCAACAACAGGTAAAAGAACTATAGCTGAAGAAGGTAGCAGCAGCTGTGCACTGCTTGGATGTCAGAGTAAAATGGCCACCAGGGAGAGGAAGAGGGGAGGAGTTACTTACATCAGAGCAAGACTAAAGGAGCCTGGAGGGGACAAGGGGAATTAAAGGCACACTGTTCAGCCTATACAATGATCACATATTAAAATATTAAAACATTACCCCGGGTGGAATAAAATGCACATCGTGGGACATGACAGAAGGGATTAGGTTTCATTTGCAAAACAATTTACCAGACCAGTAAGATGCCCCCTGTAGGTTTGCCCTGAAATGCTGCTGCATACCCCCTGGGGTATGTGTGTTGTCCTAGAGGACCTGGACCTTCCCTGGCACAAACTTAGGTCTGTTTTTAATCTGGATCGTAAAAATGAATGAAGTGATACTTTAACTCTTCTGTGTATTAAGTGTGTTTAGTAGTGACATTTTAAATGTAAAATCCAGCTGTTCTTGAATTTGCTTTTTGGCAGTCATTCATAATTTGAGTTTATTGATGTGAACTGTGGGCAGCTCTGTAGCGTTGGCGTACAGATTGTTCATACCCTGTAGCAGAGGGAATGGTGCACCTCTGAGCATTAGATGCACTTGCAGCAAACAGTCCTTGTGTTGTGTTTGCAGTGTGTAACTATACACAAAACTGAGAAGTCTGAAGTGAACCCCACCCTGCTGCAGGGGGGGGGGGTAATATTGAATGAAGTTCCACTTTAAAATTAAGGGCCTCAGGAAGTTTACAGGGGCTGCAAACTGATTCTTGTGTTTCATAGACAGTTGCTCCCAGCTTAAGGTCCACTTTTAGAGGCTTTTTTTAACAGTCAGGTGCCATAGCAGGCATTGGGGTCCTTTGTTTACCTTCAGCAGGTCCCACAATAGTGATCTTTCCTGCAGCCCCAGTATTTGCTGCAGTTCCGCTTACCAGTCTGGAGGTGAGTGGGTCAGACTGATGCCCATTACTCTCTATGGGTGTCTTGGCTGAGCCGGTACAACTCAAGCCAACACATATATCTGGATGTGCATCTCCCAGCTTCAGATACCAGGGCTGCTGGATAGCAGTTCCCTGCTGCGGGTGAAGGTAAGCAGGGGAGCCTGTGGCACCTCTGATATGCGGTCAAGGAAGTCTGTTCTTCTCTTCCATCCCCAGGCAGTTTTTATATTCCTAAAAACACGATCAGGAAGCAGTCTACAGTTTGAATGGTCGGCCATATTGCTCTCTAGTGCTTTCCAGCGATGATTCATTCAGTTCACACAGCTCTGCATTGGGGGGTCAGCCTTATCAGCTATGATAACTGCCATTATGTGGCAGTTAACCTTGGAACTGAATTCATTAGCATATAGCTTCCATTCAAGCAACATACTACTTCCTGTTACTGTTTTTATGAATTCAAGTGGACCAACAGCCTGGCACAGTTGGAAAAGAAAACTTGCCAAAACTTCCTTGCCCCGCCTGCATTCATGTTATTGAATAATTGGCATTGTGGTAGTCGCCATTTTTGGAGCTTCCTTTTCCAGCATCCCATCCGTGGTGCTTCCTGAATTCAACTGACTTAACTGACATTGCACAGTAACAGAAAACAAAGCATCACTTCCTGTTGCTCCAGGAGGCGCCATCTTGTTTTTAAAATTGACCACAGCAGGGGTTAGAAAAGGGTAAATTAATTGTGCAGCAGTCCGAATTACCATAAGGCGGATGCATATGAGCACTTTTTGGGGTGTTGGTCCGGTTTAAGTAAAAAAAAAAATAAAAAAATAAAAATGCTGTTTTGGTGCACTGGGCTGGGGCTAGAATGTAATGACATAAACTTCCTGTATGGGTACAGTTTAAAGTGGACCTTCACCCTGAATAAGAGTCTATCTTATATGTTTCCCACACCCTGTACATACAGATTGCCCACATTAAAAATCATCCTACCTGCATCTACTGCATTTTATAAACCTTTAAACATACAAGATGGCGGCACACTGACTCTCAGGCTGCCTGCAAACAGGAAGTGTCTTCTGACTGTGTCGCTCTGCATTCTGGGATTGCTGTCCTCTTTCTGACCCCAGCTCTGCTCTGTTAGAGCACAGCTATAACCCGTCCCCCTGACCCGTAAGTGTGCCTTGAGGAGGAGATTTGGGGGCCACTGGTTTAGACTTTAGGTCCATTTTTGGTCCACCTCAGTCCAGTCTTGCCTTTGTCATTAAACCGGCCCTTAGCATCATTTAATGAAAAGCCCAAACACTTAAAAAAAAAAAAACTATTCCCCAGCATCTAAAATTAATATATTTTTTATGTTTTTAGTCACTTATTATTCTTTCCCCCATTGGGCTGCAACTCTGTTCATGACTCTAGGATACAGGCGCCGCCATCTTGGCTCAGTAGTATCACCCACTGAAGAGAGAAGAGGGGTCAAAAGTGCAGGGGAGCGGGGATATAGCTGTGCTTTGCACAGACAGAGGAGAGCTGGGGTCAGGAAAAGGACAGCAGTCCCAGAATGCACAGCTGCAAAGTCAGAAGACACTTCCTGTTTGCAGACAGCCTGCACCTCCATGGGCCACCATCTTGGAAAAGGTAATAGATGCAGGTAGGATGATTTTTAATGTGGGCAATCTTTATGTACAGGGTGGGGAAAGCCTATAAAATATGCTCTTATTTAGGGTGAAGGTCAGGTTTAAATCGCAGGTTTTTACATTTTTATTTCTTTTGCAGCCTGACCCTGTTCCCAACGGACTGCGAGCTCTGCCTGTCTTCTACGCTTGTACAATCGGCGTTAACCTGTTCTCCATCATGTACACGGGCGCCCCTAGTGAGTAAACCTTTTACTGCATGTTGGTTATTGCCCTTGGCCTGTGCACTTGAGCCTGTTATTAAACCCCAAATTTCACTACTTTTACTTTTTACAGGACTGAAATCTTCTAGAAGTCTGCTGGCCTGTGCTCGTAACAGAAGGCTGCAGGCTAGTGTATGCTGACATTTCTTAACCTAACTAGTTACACACCCTGAGTAATCCCTACATCCCTCCCTCCCTCCTTCCAGCAATCCAGTCACATCCTCTCCTCTACCTCCCCTTCAGCATTGGCGGTGGCTAAGAAGATCCTGGAGAAGAATCTTATTTTCAACCCATTCCCCCCCCACACTCCCCCCATCCTGCTTCTATGCTGGCAAGACAGCGCTTGCACATACTTTTTTTTTTTTTTTTTTTCTTTACCTAGTGTTAAATATACCTGCCAAAAAGGGGCCCCAGGGAGTCTAGGTTAGCGATTTAGTTTTTATGCTTTGGATGGGAACCATTTTTGAAACTGACATGTTAACTTTTTTTTTTTTTTCATTTAAAATCTTCCTCGATAAGTTCCTCAAATCTGATCCATTTTTTTTTTCCATACATATTAAGAAGGTTTTGTCCAGTTTTTTTTTTTTCAGGAAGTTTCCTAGAGAGTAGTCTTTCCACTCCACATTCTCAATATCAGAAGTAATCTTTTTTTTAGTTTCAGGAGAGCTGTATACCTCAAACAGTGGCAACCATGTTTGTATAGAACCAGACTGGATTTGCCAATCCTTTTGGTGGGCCATTTAGATATAAAACGGTCGTTGTGCATGTTTCCCCTCCTGTCTTTTATGCACGACTTCAGCAGCATGTCTGGCTTCTACATTTTAGAAGGGCTAAAACTCTTGCTAATCAGCTGGAAGTCTTCTGCCTAGAGCTTGCGCCAGAAAAAAAAAGCCAAGAGACTGTCCATGACCCAAGGGCAACCTTATTTATTTATTTTTTTATTCTAATTGACCTCTTAGAGTTCTTGTAAAGCAAGGCCTCTAGATGTCACATGGTAATCCACATTCTTTCTCGGCTGTGTTTCCTGATAACAGGTTAGTATAATGGGGATAATCTGGGATGTGTCTGTATTTTGGCCTGACACATCTTTGTCCATAATTGTATTCACCACCTCTTCCTGTAAGCCGTGGAACTCCTGAGTACTGGCTAGAGCTGGCTTTAAAGGACAAGTTATTTGCCAACTGGTCTGGCAATAGGCTGAATATATAATGTATGTATGGATTGTTCTCTGCCTCCCAGTTTATACATTTGTAACATTCTTCTACTGCAGAGTAAACATAGCTAACTGGCATAACATTGAGATACACTAATTTTTTTTTTTTTTATCACAATGTGTATCCTTCAGCTGTTTTTGGAGAATGTAACAAATGTATCAGCTGGGATGTAGAGAATGGTCTGTTACTTGTCCTCTACAATGCAGTCCAATCACCATTAGGCAGTGATGATCCTTCTGGGGGCTGGTTATACCTCAATGTGAACCTGCCTGCTATGAGACTGCTTTGTTCTGCCTCTTACAGAACTGGAAGTTAAAAAGGAACTATTTTTAAATGTTTTTTTATTATGCATTAAGCCTAAAGCACATAGAGCCCTATGAGAGGTCAGCAGCTGATGTGTTTTTTTTTTTTTTTTTTTTTTTTTTTTTTTGGTTGCAGCACCACTTTTTCCACTGAGCAGTTAATCTGCTATTGGTGTGGTCAGATGGTCATAGAAATAGAGCTGTGGGTCACTGGACATTGCACCTGTTCCAACATTTGGTGCGTGTGATCTTTAGACAACACGTGAAGTGATTGATTTCTTTTCCTGAGAAGGCAAAGGTCTTTCCTGACAGACACGCTGGCACCTGTTAGATCATCAGTGGTCAAAATCTCTTTACCACTAATAATTTGATTAAATTAATCTATTACAGAATTTGTCCTAAGCCTCTAAGTTAAGATATGTTGAGCTGCAGCATGCGGTTCCCCAGTCATGTGGAGTTAGCCTCCTTGTGGGGAAATCTTCGCCTTTTAACAGAAGAGCTATGAATAGTTAGCGTATTTGTTCTGACCAAACTAAATCTTATCGGTCACATGCCAGCAGCTTGGGTGCATTTTACCTCTGGCAGCTCTTAAGGTGTGTTCTGCAACAAGGTCTGCTGAAACCCTGGCTTGTTGATGCTGTTAATTTCTCCTAACTGCAGCTTTCCTTGTAACTTTAACTCCAGTAACTTTCAGTTTACAAAGTTGGGCTGTCTTTGCTTGTTATATGCGGTGTAAACAAGTCCCTATCAGACTTCCTCAACTTCTCTATAAGACTATAAGATCTCCTGTTGCAACTTAACGTTATCATTATATTACGGCATGGGGCCTTTATTTTTACTTTGAAGTGCTTAAGACCCTCAAACCTTTTGAGCAATTTCTAAATTCATAGACCGAAAGCATCTGGCGTTCCATATAACAGGCCCTTCTCTATATTCCATAAAGGGGCTGATTTAGATAAGTTGTGTCAGCAGACCAAACCTCATTTTGGCTTGTCAGGATGTAACCCTATCCCCAAACGCCAAGCGTCATGTAATGCAGCCAAGCAAATTCAAGATATTGAAACTCGGATTGCTGGCTGCCTCCTAAAATGCTAGTAGCCTGGCCAACATATTCTAGTCCCCTACAATTCTGCCAGCAGCTACAGTATGATGCCAGTATAAAATGTCTGATCCCCTAATTACAGATGTGGAGCAACCACACAGTTATTTCTGTGGGCATTTTGTACTCCAAGCATTGGCAGGTTCCTTTTTTTTATATGCATCACTTTGGACCAGCCACTATGTGAAGATGTAATGATTAGTTATTTTATTGTTTGTCACAAAGCCTTTTGCCACCTGATGTAAGTGGTGTATGCAGATATTGCCCTCAAGATGGATCCTTTTATGATATTAATATGGATGTTTACTGATGAAAATGTACCATGTGCTAGATGACCTGTGTTCATTTTAATTTCACCCCCTACTAAACTAAGCTTTGAGGGTGAGATCAAGGAGAGGAGTGGTTATAAAGAGTTAAACCCTTACTGCTCACATAATATAAGGGTGTAGCATGCAAGTTAATTTGAAATGGAAGTTGCCTATGTCTTTTGCCAAATTAGAATGCAGTTACCCCATGTGCCATTGAAATGCCACTTTAAGCAGAAGTCCAATCCCAAGGGGGTTAAAAAAAAACGTGCCTAGTCCTGGAATCCAGTGCTCTCCGTGGACTTTTCTCGCACCAGTCGCAGCCAAGCTGCACAAAGTTGCCCCCATCCCACCCTATGTGCACTCACGGTCCCCCATTCAAGTTATTGGTTCCCCACCCATGGTTTTTAAAAACACGGGGTTTGGGGTTACAGTGTTAATGGCTGGACTACTGATTTTAAAGGCAAACTGTGGGCAACCTACTTGCTTCATCTCCCCGAGACTTGATCTTGTATAGTGTCTCCTCCTCCTGCCTATAACGTGGCTTTAGATGCTGGTCAGAATGCATCCAAGACTGGCATCAAGAAGACCAGGGACATCATAACAGTCGGGGAGGGAATCGGCTTTTTTTGTCATTGGAGCAGGGGCTTATTAGATTACCAAATCGTTGCCCACTCTATCTAACCTGCTGGTGCTGAATTTGATCAAGTCTTCTGGAGGTGATGCAACTTCCAATATGTTACTAAATGCACAGATGTTCATAAAAGTAACATAATAAGTCAGGAGATTAAGATCTATGCAACCGAACGTTGCTGTATCTACGGTGTATTGCCTTAGGTAAAGATCAGATGCTTGGAGTTATTTACTCTGCAGTGGCTTCTGATTACAGCTGGTGGCCTCCTGGCACCATGATTACTTTATAATGGGTTGTGTACAAATTTGCTGTATTTGCCCCTTTTGGCAAATGGCAAAGAATCCTTTAAACCAAACTTTAACCAGATAAAAAATAAGGGTAATATTGAGAGACACATGAAATAAATTTGTGCAGGTTATGGCTGGCTATACTATGGTTTCTGTGCTCATCTCCTCCACTGTTTGGAATTGATAAATGTCAGGTGTCTGTTAACCCGAAACGGAGCCGGAGATTCTGGAGCTGCCGACCAACCTTGACATTAACCCTAAAGTGACCCCAGAAGGGCACAGTGTTTATCTTTGACTCCCCTTTTCTTTCAGTGCTTGGATTTGACAAGATCCCTCTATGGGGCGTCATCCTCATCTCCGTGGGCTGTGCTGTGATTTGTGCGGTGGTCGTCTGGTTCTTCATTTGTCCCAGGATGAGGAAGAAAATAGAGCGTAAGTGTCCCATTCTCTCCTTCGCTGCCACCTTGTAATGTATAGACTAATTTTATTTTAATCCTTAATTTTAAAATAGATGTGAATGTTACTCACAGGGAGGCAACCTGTAATGTTTGTCATTTTATTAGATTGACTAGACTTTTCATAAAATTTAGTGGGTTACTGTAGGCCATGTGGACATAGGTAAATGGTAGCGGTGGCACACTGTACAGGTTTTGGGGCGATCGAAGGCAAGAAAAGCTGCACACCTAAATAACAAGATGTGTTCAGCAGAATTGAGTACTTTGAAAGCCTGACATACAGTTGGAGGTATCTCCCTTATGCAGGACTCGCTGATGTCATAAGAGGTTAGGTCGGTTTAGTGGTCCTGCGGACCAGGACCCTTCGTGGTAGAGAATTGGAAGGGTGGGTTTAGGTCCCTTTTAAAGAAGTCCCCTTCTAAATATACTCCTTCCTAGTTGCCACTGCGGGTGGGTAGGAAAATAATCTATTGATTATTTCATCTTTTGAGGACAGCATATTCATTTAAACGATTCTTCACCTTTACAGACGCTACAGCTAGTGCTAGAAAAGTTCCTTTGAGATAATAGTGTAGACGTTTGGAAGGAGACTATAAATTGTCTGTCAGTGACTTGGTGTAGTTTAATCTTCAAAGAAACACACTTTTTGCTCACAGGTGACATAAAGTCCAGCCCCTCCGAGTCCCCTCTGATGGAGAAGAAGAGCCAAGATCATAGTCATATCCTGAATCAAGAACCTGATATCAAGATCCCGGTCAACGGCGGAATCCCTGCAGATACAAAGATGCCAATATTGGACATGGTGTCTGTGACTATTCCATCACGGGCAGCCGAAGAGCGGACTGTGGCCTTCAAATTGGGCGATTGCGATGATCTGTCAGAAAGAGAGAAGTGTCACAGCATGGAGACCAACATTGATCAACCAGTTAACGGTGAGTGGGATTTCCTCTGAACATACACTGGCTTTTTGAAGTCTTCTAGCAACTAGGTCAGGCCTTTGTCCTCTTTAGCAACTAGGTCAAAAAGTTATGTTCAACACAAGCCATTCTGTGGAGATTAGGGTCATTCCTGAAACCAGAGGGAAATCTGTGGTTGTGGCAAGGCCAGCGAGCCACTGGCACAGGGCTTTGTGTTTTGATGTTTTTGCTATACAGTTTAGGTCTACCTGAGCCACCATCATATTTGTACCTACTAAACGCCGCCTCATCCCCCCCCCCCCCCTCTAATCCTGTCCCCAAGCATACATTTCACTCCCTTCAAAAAGCCTGTGTATTTGATTTGCCTTTTCATATCTAGTTGCCCCTCCTAGCGCTGCCATCCTGCCCAGAAAAGCTGGGATCTGTCCCCAGTATTTTGATGTTTATTGCTCAAAGTTACAAAAAGGTTATATAAGTGACAGTCCTGTATTCTCTGAATAGTTTTAAAGTCCCTAAAGTTATTCAATTGATAAAAACTTTATCCAGTCGGTTGAAACCTTATGACAACTGTATCACCTGACCACCGGTGAGCAACTCCTCCAAAACAAGTGTATCCACCATTGGCTATATAAAAAGTGTACCAGCTGTAATAGGTGTCTGTGCTTCAACATCACCACCTTTTATGTTTACTGTAACATTCAGGCTCAACTTAATCGGTTGTTCCAGCTTTAATGACCATTCACTGAACCAAAATGGATTCACTCCTTTTTGCGGCAATAAACAAATTCAAACGTTGCTTGCTGCCCCCTGATGCAAGGGGTGTAAATGGGCCCCTCTGACTATCTTTCTATGGGGCTCTTTTATTGTCTGATACAGTCAGGTGGCAGAGCTATAGATAAAGGAAAGCTGCACTGGAAGAGTTCAGGGACATGTGGGTAAGGCAGGAAGTGTGCGTTCAGAATAGACTAGTGAGGTGCCAGTCTGTTGGAGGAGAATGGGGGCTGTAGTCATGCCGGAAAATGGTCAGGGCATGTACACTAGCCTTTCGTTTAATCCGTGTTCAGCTTGAGAGAATGATTTGACGTAAATGAAGTGATAACTGAAAGGCAGTCTGAAACACAAGAGGAAGGGTGAGTTTTAGACCTGAGGGCTCTTATTTGAGCGCTGTCCCAATTAAATAGTATTTGGACCCCACAGTGAACCTATTGCAGGTTATGTGCTGTAGCGGGAAACAAGTTCTAAATTTCCAAGCACATTAATATTTTTATCTTTCACGGATTACAATATGCAGCTTTCAGCACTAAATCGGTCTTATGTAAACATGTATAAATTCTTCACTTTAACATGTGAGCATTTATTTTATGGACAACTAGAGTCCACCCATCCCTTCAAGCTTCAGCTCATGCCTAGTCACGTAGCCTTTAATATTTGAGGAAGAATTCTAATTGTAAAAAGGATCATTCATCCTTGTGTGTAAAGGCCAATACTCCCTGTAAACATTCACTCTACAGCTTTACTGCGCGTGTCACTTAACTAGTGTTTAGGTGAATCTTTTTAGTAACCTCATTACACTTGTTTTTGCCAAGAGTTCTGTTAGTGAGTGTAGAGCAAAGTGAGCTTTGAATTGTTTCTGGTATTTAAAGTGGACCAAAACTCAGGATAGTCAAAAGTTTTGACTATCCTGGGTTTTGGTCCTTTGCCCCGCTGTGTAAAACCCCCCAGGACGCCCGAATGGACTCACCTCTTCCTGGTCACACGGCGCGTCTAAGAGCAGCAGCTCTGACAGCCGCATCCTCCGCCTCCGTCTAACAGGGAGCGTGCCCACGCCGGCCTTTCACAAAAGCCTGGCGCGGGCATGCGCACTGCTAGAGAGAAGCGAAGGATGCGGCCGCCAGAGCCGCTGCTCTTAGACGCGCCGTGCGACCAGGAAGAGGCGAGTCCGTTCGGGCGTCCTGGGGGGTTTTACACAGCGGGGCACCCATGATCGGGGTGCCCCGGGGAAAGGACCAAAAGCCAGGATAGTCAAAATCCTGGGTTTTGGTCCACTTTAAGGTTCCTGTGATGGCAGGAGGGTGCTCAAGTGGATCAACTGTTATAAAAGCACATATGTAATAAATCCAAAAGGCAAATACGCTGCTTTATTTCAGATATATTGGCCTTGATTCAATTAGAGTTGAAGAAAATTCTCATGGTAGCAAAATATTCAATTCATGAGAAAAAGCCTGAGAATGTCACTGTTACTGAATCACTAAAGACAATGAAAGTCAATGGCAGATTTTACTACAGTGTAGAAAGGAGTAAACCGTTCTCTTACTTTTCGTAGAAGTAAAGTTCCATTGACTTGACTTTCATTGTTTTCTTGCCTAGTGATTCTGCAACAGTGACATTATCAGGCTTTTTTCTCATGAATTGAATTTTTTACTACCATGAGAATTTTTTTCAACTCTTATTAAATCAAAGCCATTGTCTCTAACTGATAGAAGAAGAGGAAGGTGTGTGGTCAATGTATAGACCAGACTTGCTCCACTTTGCTCGTAAGTTACTATTCTATGTCCCAAAGGGCCTACAGACCTCAGGTCATGTAGTAACTAACCCACATGTAATACAACGTCAATGATAGCCAGATGTTCCTAAAAGCTTCATCATAGAGAGATTCTTTCTATATAATGTGTCTAGACAGCTGCCTATATTGGCGTGTCCCTTTACTTGTCCCAAGTTTGTAATGAATAGTTTTGGCCTGCCGCATACCTTGCATGTTATTGCCACTTTAATTTTAAAACCTGTGGGAACTGACATTAAAAAAGATGCCACTAAAAAAATTGCCACAAAAAAAAATTTATCATGAATTGGTCTCCAAATCCATTGAGGAGCACTTGTGTCCTTCCTGATGTCTGGTGATTTGAAGGAATGGGAAGCCAGGATAATGGTTTCACGTGTCTTTGGGTTGCTGTGACATGTGTGTGCACCTCCGTGTGACCTGCGCCTGTGATGGCGCACATAGCTTAATGTGCTGTTTATCCTTTAAACAAGCTGCAGGTTCACGTGCCACCCACAAGATGCCTGTAACCTGAGCTTTACTGCGCCAGTGACTGCTAACCTACATGCACAACTGTTTATACATCCAGCATGGCCGTTAAGTGAACAATCTTTATAACCTTTTCAGCTTCTGTTTTTATTGTAGTTTAGTTGCTTATAGTTGAAGGCTAGATTTATAAGCATAGAGGTAGTATTCTGAAATGTATTTGCATATACCTAGGTGCCTTGCATGGCGCTATTCGCACTACTATTTTGCAGGCGAGTCCCAAAGAACCCCCAACCCAGTTATTCTTCACATTGGAGGTTTGCACCAACAAAACCCTGCTTGGCCATTCTTGGCATCTAAAAGATTTCAAAGCCGGCTGCTGACCTTCCACCTGTGGCATCCTAAATCGGGATTCCCCGCAGTGTGAAACCAGTGCTCCGCAAAACTCCCATTTTTCCGGCAGCTCCCTCAAAGATGTAACCAATCTAGTTAGGGCATCCGCATCCCCCAAATTGGAATGCCCAACATTGTTCTCAGGATTCTGCAACAACAACATCGGTTATCTGGCTGGCAAAACGGAAGCACTGCTATGCTCTTGAGTGGCACGCTCCTGCTGCCTTTTGTAAGTGCTGTCTGCACATGCCCTGTTGGAATGGGGGTGTAGGCAGTAGGACATTTTGGTTTTGCGCCCAGGAGCCACCATTGGCAACAATATGGACTTTCTGCCGCAATAAAAAAGTGAAACCCTTTTTTTTGGGGCAGCAATCTGGATAGCGCAGGTGCGCTATTCAGATGCAGACGTTTATTATTGGACCATTTTTTGGAATAGTACAAAAATGTAACTGGAACAAGACAATTCTCTAGCATCTGGATAGCTTGCAAAAAGATCAGCAAAGCTTCTCCCCTGTTAAAGCAGAATGGCACCCTGTCTCCTGCATTTGCCTGTGCTGGAATAATTGCTGTTGCAGTTTTTCCCTATATCCAGTCCAGGTTGTCCCAGTGATGACATGTGGGTATTCTGCCCCCAGGGGGCGCTCGACTGCAAGATCAAAAGATGTTGCTCCTCCTGGCCCCCTTTAAAGGCAGGTGTTCCTCTATCCTTCCCCAGTGTTCATCTTGCAGTCTTGACTGCAGAAGATCGTTGGATACTCTCTCTCGGATATTGGCAGCAGAGCGGGGCCTCCTAGCCCGTCTGTCTATGCGGACCCTATTCCCACTGATCCCGTCTGACCCACTCCAGCCTCCCAGCCTCTGGCTGCTACAGGATCGTGACGGTAGGGTGAGCGCCGGGGTCAGGCGTTTGGCAGAGCTAGGCTCTGGGCTGCAGACCCTCTGTTAAAGGGTAGACTGCCATAGCTTATACGGAGCCTGAGGGGGGGGAGGGGGAACCACCTGCTAGGGCTATAGCATTGCATGTATGTCCCTCCCTGCCCACAAGCTTTATTGTATATGTGTGCCTGTGTCTGCTCCGCTGCTGCTGCCAGGGATCCCATCTTCTGAGGCCACTGTCGGTGTCGTGAGTCCCTCTTTTGAACAATCATGCTTATTGTCATGCATCTCGCTTGTTTAGGAGTCTGATGGGTCTCTCCTCTTTTGTGTCTTTGCATAGGTCGTGGGCTTAGTGGTTGAGGGTTGTGGTTCCTCCCGGTTCCCCCCCCCCCCTTTTTTTATTAAGAGGGATCATATAGGTTTGGGCCGTTAGTGCCTTGTAACCTTTCAATTGACAATTATTAATCACCATAATGGAGGCATCTGGGGATAGTGAGCTGGCGGCCCCATCTGGGCAGGTAAAGCTCTGCCCCTTGTATAGGAGGAATCCTCTGGGCGGATTCAGCACTATTTGTACCACTTGCGCCAGGGGCATCATTTTGGAGCATGACCGGGTGGGCGTCCCTGCCCCTAGCCCTTCACTGCCTGCGGCCTCTCCGGATCCGCCGCTGCTGCACTCAGCCCTAGGAAGTCCAAGAGTAAGAAACAGCACATCAAGCCCGTTTACTTGGATAATGACGATCTTTTTGATGATCTGAGCTCTGTGGAGGAAGGCGAGTTGCCGGATGATTCCCATTCCACTGTGGATTATTCTGTTTGCGATGACAGTTTGTCTGGTTCTTCCTCAGATGAGGATGCGTGGCTCCCTGATACGGAGAAGTTGCTTACCTCAGTGTTTGAGACACTACACATTGTTCTTCCCAGAGCGGCTAAGAGGAAGCAAGGTGATTTGTTCAGGCCCGAAGGACAGAGGCGGGTCCATTTTTCTAATATGATTCTCAAGGAATGAGAAAAGCTACCGTCGGTGCCTAAGGGCCTGGATAGGCGGTACCCGTTCCCTGATGAGCTGGTTCGTCTATGGTCTCGCCCTCCCGAGGTGGATTCCCCTGTGTCGGGGTTGTCCAACACTATTATGCTGCCATCACCTGATACCGCTTCCTTATGTGACCCGGCTGACAAGCGCATGGATCAGCAGGTCTGCCATGCTTTCACCTTTTGTCCTGTGTGTGCCGTGGCGATTGTCTCTCTGGCCATCAGAAAGAAGGTGAGACATCTTGTGGATAGAGCTAAGACTCGCAAGCGGGCGGAGGAGTATAAAGAACTTAAGGCCTGCTTGGAATTCATTGGTTTTGTTGCCTCTGCCATGGACGATGGAGTCCGGCTTGGTGCCAGGATTTCAGCCCTGCTTGTTGCCCTCCGCCGCTCGCTCTGGTTGCAGCAATGGTCTGCTGATGCTGCGGCCAACGAATATCCCCTTTGTGGGGCACAGGCTGTTTGGGGAGCGCCTGGACCTTTTGGTCAAGGATGGTAGACTCCCTCAGAGACTGAAGCCTGCTCGGTCCTTTAGGAACCTCTCTGCCTATTGTTCCTTTCAAGGAGGCAGAGGTGCTTCATTCTCGGAGTAGAGAAGATTATCCGCAGAGATACCTGGGGTAGAGGTAGGTCCCGCGGCCGACCCAATCCCGCCTGGGGAGCCAAGTCCAAGCCCCCTGTCAAGTCCCCTCAAGCATGAGGGGGCGCCCTCACCCATCCGGGTGGGGGGACGGCTTCTACTGTTCGCTCAGATTTGGAGACGGAACGTCTCGGATCGGTGGGTTCAGGAGGTAGTGTCCTCCGGCTACAAAATAGAGCTGGCAGTCAGGCCTCCCACAAAATTTCTTCGGTCTCGGATTTCCCAAAACCCATTGAAGGCACAGGGTTTGAGAACGGCTGTGCAACACCTCCTGCGGTTAGGTGTGATTTGCCCTGTACCTCGTCAGGAACAGGGTCAAGGTTTTTACTCCAACCTGTTCACTGTTCCCAAGAAGGACGGAACGTTACGACCTATCCTGGACCTAAAGGGTCTCAACAGGTTTGTCAGAGTCAGACATCAGAACGTCAGAAACCTTACGGTCCGCGGTGAGATCGCTTCAGCCCGGTGACTTCATGACCACGGTGGACATAAGGGATGCACATCCTGATTTTCTGGGACATCAGAAGTTCCTGAGGTTTGCCCTGGAGGACCAGCATTACCAGTTTGTGGCTCTGCCATTTGGGATATCCTCAGCACCATGCGTCTTCACCAAGCTGCTTGCGGGCATCATGGCTATCCTGAGGAACCAGAGCATTCGTTTGCTGCCTTATCTGGACGACTTGTTGATTGCGGCCCAGGCCCTTCAGCAGGCCGAGAGCGATACCTGGACGGTATTGTCAACGCTAGAGGCCTTTGGCGGGGTAGTCAATTACCCAAAGTCTTTTATCACTCCCTCGACAGTGAGGTCCTTCCTGAGCATGACGATAGACGCTGCTCAGGTCAAGGTCTTTGGGTCTCCAGACGTAGGTGCAAGCCTTGCTGTCTTGTCAACGGCCGTCGATCCGTCTGGGGATGAGATTGGTGGACCTAATGGTGTCCTGCTTCGAGGCAGTGCCTTTCGCCCAATTTCACGAGACCTCTTCAATTGAACCTGTTGACCGGATGCAGGAGTTGCTGGAACAGGCAGTCCCTCTTGTGGTGTTTGGACTCCAGGAACCTGTTGGTAGGCAAGTCCTTTCTGACTCCCCATTGGGAGATGGTTACCACGGATGCCAGTCTGTCCGGCTGGGGAGGCGTTTGGCGCAGAAGATTCAGGGTCAGTGTGGTCCGCAGGAGAACCGGTTGCCCATAAATCTCTTGGAGCTGAGAGCGATCTGGTTGGTGCTTCACTTGTCTCACCATTTAAGGGGTCGTGCGATCCAGGTTCGCTCGGACAATCGGACGGCGTCAATCACCAGGGTGGGACTCAGAGCAAGAGATCCCTCGAGGAGGTGACCCAGATTCTGATTTGGCAGAGGAGAATGTTCCCTGCATCTCGGCGGTCTACATTCCTGGGGTAGAAAACCTGGAGGCAGACTCCCTGAGCAGGAGCACCCCGCGCCTGGGGGAATGTTCTCTCAGCAACAAGACCTTTCACGCTCTCTTTGCTGGGGTCAGCCGGATGTGGACCTGTTTGCGTCCAGACACAATCACAACCTTCCGAGGTTCGTCTCCTTCTCAAGATCCTCTGGTCTTTGCCACAGACGCTCTGGCGATTCCCTGGACGGATTTCAAGTTCCTTTATGCTTTTCCCTCGGTTTCCACTACTGGGCAGAGTGCTGCGCAAGATAGCCCAGTAAGGGGTACCAACTATCCTGGTGGCTCCTCGCTGGCCGAGAAGGAGTTGGTTTGCGGACATAGGTTAGATGTCAGTAGATCGCTACATCATGCCCGACGACCCAGGGCTTCTCACACAGGGGTCGCTGCGGCACCCCAATTTTCGGACACTGGCTTTGACCTGGCTATTGAAACCTCAATCCTGACGGAAAAGGGGTTGTCGGCCACGGTTGTTCATACCATGATTCAGGCACAGAAGAGGTCTTCCTCCATGATATACTACAGAGTTTGGCATGCCTATATTACTTGATGCTAGTCCAAGAGTCTCCCTTGCCGCACATTTTCTATTTCTAGGATTATGGCGTTTTTGCAACACTGCTTAGACTTGGGTCTCCAGCTGAGCACACTCAAGGGCCAGGTCTTGACCTTAGCCATCTTCTTCCAGAGATCCATTGCCAAACATAGGTTGATCAAGACCTTTTTCCAGGGAGTCACCCATGTCCGTCCACTGCGTAAGTCAGTGATACCGGTGTGGGACTTGAATTTAATACTGTCTGCTCTTCAGGGTCTTCCCTTCGAACCATTGTGCGATGCTGCATTACCTATTTTTGACTCTCAAGGTGGTCTTTTTGGTAGCGATCACCTCGGTGCGTCGCGTGTCAGAGCTGGCCGCGCTTTGTATGAAGCCTCCCTATTTTGAGCGGCATAAGGATAAGGTGGTTTTCCGCTTTAAACCTGATTTTTTTTTTGCCTAAGGTTGTTTCTCCCTTTCACCTTAATGAGGAAGTTGTCTTACCTTTCCTTTGCCCAGCACCGACTAATTCTAAGGAAAGGGCCCTCCATGCCTTAGATGTGGTCAGAGCCATTAAGTATTACCTGGTTGCAGCTGAATCCTTCAGGAAATCGGATTTGCTCTTTGTCCTAACAGAGGGCTCTAGGAAAGGTTTGCCACCAGCCAAGTCCACTCTCAGTAAGTGGATCAGACAGGCGGTGGTACAAGCATATTCTGCCAAGGGGAAGGCACCCCCTTTTCGGATCACAGCTCATTCTACCAGAGCTAATGGTGCCTCCTGGGCTTTTCAGCACCAGGCATCGGTTGAACAGGTTTGTAAGGCCGCCACTTGGTCTTCAGTTCATACTTTTACCAAGTTTTACAAGGTTGATGTTTGGGCCTCAGCTGATGCTGTCTTTGGCCGAAAAGTGCTTCAGGCGGTAGTGAAATGAACTACATGCTGTTCCGCACTGGGGATCCCGCCCTAATGGACACTGCTTTTGGATGTCCCACATGTCATCACTGGGACGACCTGGACTGGATATAGGGAAAAATACAATTCTGGGAAACTCGCCTGTAGAATTTTTTTGATTATATCCTGTCCAGAGCGTCCCACCCCGCCCTTTGTTCATTATTTCTCGTTTGCCTGGACTTGTATCGTTAACTCTTGTTAGAGAGAGTACAAGCTGAAGCTATGTGAGGTAACATGGTTTCCTGGCCTCCCGGCCTGTCTTCTTCTTCTTCTCTTTTTTTTTTTTAATTTATTTATTTATTTTTTTTGTTTACTGCTTTTTAACCACTGGAGAATGATAGAGGAACACCTGCCTTTATAGGGGGCCGGGAGGAGCAACATATTTTGATCTTGCAGTCAAGCGCCCCCTGGGGGCGGAATACCCACATGTCCTCACTGGGACAACCTGGACTGGATATAATCAAAAACCATTCTACAGGTGAGTTTCACAGAATTGTATTTTTCTGGTGTGTGTAGATGGTTTTACCAAGCCTTCTTTTGTGTGGTTGATGCTGTGGTTCCTCACAGACTGATTCAGGAGATGAGCAAGGTCAGAGGTGAGTAGGCCATTTTTAGGAAAGTGGAATGGTTCTCACCCTGATTTTACTCCCATAGAAGAAAACCATGAGCCGGGTGGGATTATATTCTGTTTTTATACATTTTTAATATCGGCCAATTTTGTGCTAGAGGCTCCTTTTTAGATACAATTTCTATTTTTAGTATTTGCCTACATTGCCAAGTTCTGTTACACTGAGGATATGAGGATTGTACTAGACGGCAGGCTGGTTCATTACTAACGCCAGGTAGCGACAGATGAGCGGATTACAGAGCACCCGCTAGTAGTCGCTGTGCTCGGCCATGGATCTTTGTTTCAGAGCGCCTCATTCGCTGGCCGGCATTGATGAATATGTTGTGTGAGTCGTAGTACTACGCTGTATGGGTGTGAGCGGTAGCGCCAGCTCAGTGTGACTGACTCGCATCACATGCATCAAAAAAACAGTCTCAAACAGCACCAGCGCTCAAAATCGGGTAGTTGTAGCCCATAGTGCCAGAGGCTGTGTGATTCAAGTCTGTTTATGAACATGTATCCACTAGTAACAAAGCGAAAACATATGGAATTACATTGTTGTTATATTGTAACATGAACACTTTAATGCCAGATATGTAAGGACAATTCTGCATAAAATTATTAATCAAATTAAAGTTTTTAAAAATGTCATTTTCTTGCCCAGGATATATGTCAGAAAGTTTTGAGATTTTGTTAAAAAAAAAAAAAAAAAAAAAAAAATTTGGGATCAGGAAAGGGATTTGGGGATCGTCCATAGAAATGTATAGGAGAGCGCCAGGTAGCGAGAGGTAAGACGTGGCGCTCTGCAAGGCTGAACGCCGGCACTGTACGCTGAGCCTGGGATAATGATGAATCGGACGCTACATGGCGGCATTCCAGTTGCTCACCAGATTCGGCTTCATAAATGTGTAATTGGCGCTTACAAGGCACTACCTGGCGCTAGAGCTTCATGAATAAGGCCCTAAGATTGACTAGAAAGAGAATGGCACTGTAGTATTGTGTAATATATTTGTCAGGTGATCTCTGAAATGATGGCTTGCTACAATGTGATGTTGCTTTGCTCACAGATTTGTGTATAGACTGTGTGAGCCAGAGTCTTGGAAAGTGACAAGTGAACTACTTAAAGATGATCAGCATTGTCTTGTCTGCATAGAACAATCTTACTTGGATCTGTCTTTCCTCTTTAGGAGCCGTGCAGTTGGCCAATGGAAACCACGTGCAGTTCAGCCAGGCGGTCAGCAATCAGATGAACTCCAGCGGTCAGTATCAGTATCACACCGTGCACAAGGATTCCGGCCTCTACAAGGACCTGCTGCACAAGCTGCATTTAGCCAAAGTTGGAGATTGCATGGGCGACTCTGGCGAGAAGCCTCTGCGCCGCAACAACAGTTATACCTCCTACACCATGGCAATCTGCGGGATGCCACTAAATTCGTTCCGGAACGAGGCAGAGGCACGCCCAGAAGAAGCCGAAAAGCTTACCTGGCATGGGACAGACGGGAAGAAGAGGATTCGCATGGACAGCTACACAAGTTACTGCAATGCTGTGGCAGATACACATGAGGAGGTCAGTGAAGAGCAAGAGGAGGGCTGTAGGGAGGAAGAGGTGGCCGACAGCAAGAGCAGCGACACTTCCTTGGAAGAATTCCATGACCAGGACAAGCCCGAGGTGTCTCATCTCTTCCAGTTCCTGCAGATCCTCACTGCCTGCTTCGGCTCCTTTGCTCATGGTGGAAATGATGTTAGGTCAGTAGAAATGTTGCGCTGTCCTAGCTTTTAGTTTGGCTCGTGTTGTGTTGGTGGCAAAACGGGAAGAATTGTGGTTTTTGCTCACCTCTAGTGGTGATTCCAGTTTAATGGGTCAAGGGCTCCTGACCATGACTTACAGATTTCCCTCTGATCTCTGATGCTCATGTATTTAGCTAACTTCTGTTTAGCCTGGACAGGAAATTAGTCCAAAATGTCTCTAATGGGGTCTCTCGCTCAAAAACTGGCTTCCTCTACTCTCTACCACTTTTCTGTCCAATGTGTTTATCCTGCTGCATACAGAACCTGATGGGGGATCATTTGCTTTAGTATGAAATACAGGCTGTGTTTTAAGGATTTTAACTATCCCAGCTTTTGTTCCTTGCCTTATTTGGGATTCACTGTGTGCAATCCCTGAGATCACCCATACAGACTTACCGTTGTAAGCGCAGGCTCTCGTTCCAATCGGAGTGTGTCGTGCATTAAAGTGGACCAAATCCCACACCCCAACAGCCCTGGAATCTACAACGTTCCGGGGGAATCCATTATTGGGATGCCCCGCTGTGTGTGTGAAGTGTTGCCCAGAAACTCTCCTTCTTTCCTGGTCCAACGGTGCATGCACGAGCAGCGGCCGCTTCCCCACTAACCCTTTAGTAGGGTGCGTGCCCACGCCAGGCTTTTGTGAATGGCCGACGTGGGCACACTTCCTGTTAGTGGGAAGCGGGGGGGTTTGTGGCCACCAGCACGCTGATAGGACGAGAGGCCGTGCGTGTAGGACCGGGGAAGAGTAAGTCAGATCGGCGACCTGGGGGGGGGGGGTTCACACAGCCGGCATTCACGATCGGTGTGCCCTGCGGGCAAGATCTAGAAACCCAAGATAGTGATCATCAATAGATCTCTGTTTAGACCGGAGCCTGCCAATAGGGAGTGAGAGTGACTGCATCCCCAGTGCCCTTTAGATTGGGGTGCCCTGGCTGGGTGCAGACGCATTCCTCAGCCCTCAGGTACTGGGGATGTAGCCACGCGGTTTATATCACATTGAGAGCAGCTAGTAAAGGTGAGGTGAGGTTTCACCACAATTTGCCCCACACAGGGATTTGCATGTACTGTAGTAATTTTAGGCCTTGCTTGTCCTCCATCGTGTTCTAATTTTGGGTTTGTTTTCTCTTTGCAGCAATGCTATTGGACCTCTGGTTGCCTTGTGGCTGGTTTATGACACTGCAGATGTCGCCACTAAAGCCGATACCCCCATCTGGCTGCTTCTCTATGGAGGCATTGGTATCTGCATCGGCCTGTGGGTCTGGGGACGCCGCGTCATACAGACTATGGGCAAAGATCTGACTCCCATTACCCCCTCCAGGTACAGTCGTCTTTCATTTTTGGAGGGAGGGCTTTTATTTAGAGCTGCAAGCACAAAACAATGGAAAAAGGCCAGATCATCTGTAGATACTTCAAAGTGAACACGGCACACTCCTACAAGGATTAGCAAGGCCTCAATCGCAGCACAAACATTAAGACCATGGCCTCGATTCAATAAGGGTAGACAAAAATTCTCATGGTAGTTTAAAGATTCAATTTATGAGAAAAAAGCCTGAGAATGTCACTGTTACTGAATCACCAGATAAAAAGACAATGAAAGTCAATGGCAGCTTTTTCTACAGTGTGGAAAGGAGGAAACGGTTCTCTACTTTTCTTAGGAGTAAAAAAGTGACATTGACTTTCATTGTTTTCCTAGCTGGTGATTCAGCAACAGTGACATTCATTCTCATGAATTGAATATTTAACTACCATGAGAATTTTTTTCTATCCTTATTGAATCTAGGCCATGGTCTTAAATATTCAATTCATGAGAATGAATGTCACTGTTGCTGAATCACCAGCTAAGAAAACAATGAAGGTCAATGGCACTTTTTTACTCCTAAGAAAAGTAGAGACCTGTTTACTCTCTACATTGTAGTAAAGCTGCCATTGACTTTCATTATCATTTTTTTTTTTTTTTACTGAATCTGGTGATTCACTAACAGTGACATTCTCTGTTTTTTTTTTCTCATGAATTAAATTTTTTACGACCATGAGAATTTTTTTCTACCTTTATTGAATCAAGGCCCATACATCCCATACTGCTATTCATGTGCCACCAGCAGCTGATCGCTGGCTGCACAGTGATGTGGGCTGTATAAACCTTTTGGTGATAGCGTGGCGCAGCAGGGGTAGGTGGTGGGGAATCCAAATCGAGATGTTATGATGGAGGTCCTCTTTCAAGGCTCTGAAATTATAGCAAATGCCATTGGGGATCATTTTAGAATTTTATTATACCCTGTTCAAAATGGACGGGATGCTTGAAGAGGCCCCCCGAAACTGTTAGCATGTGGCGCCGGTTTGCCCCTGTCCGCAGCTTGCCTTTCCAAACTAGAGGGATGTCTCCTTTTTAAAGAAGAAAGACTGACATCTATGCATTAGAAGGTTTACCATTAGAGCGGGTCAGACTTGGTGACGCACATACTCTGATCCTAGTAGAAACACAGGGTCTCCACTCCAGATAAAAAATAAATAAAACACGCCAATGGTCTGCATAATTAGTAATGAACTTGAGATATAATTCTTCGTCTGAACAATTAAAGGTAAAGTCGTTCTCAATGGCATTTTTTTGAAAGTGTAATTTTTTTGTGCTTATAGGATGTACTCAAGGTGCCAAGCTGATTTTTAGGTTTTTTTTTTTTTTTGCCCTTATGTTGGCAAATGTATGTTTTATTCAAGCTTTAATATGTTGCTATTAACAACTGTACACAAAGTCTATACACCAAGAGGTAAGTCCTGCACACAGAACACTGCTGCTATGGCCACTGCTGAGGTGAGGGAGGGCCCTCGCGCTTTACACATGCCCAGCAGCAGTGTTCTGTGTCTACAGGGCCTGCTTCTCTCTTCTTGTGCATCTTGGTGTACAGTTGCCAATAGCAACAGATTACAGGTAGTGAAATCTGCTTCCATAATACACATTTACTAAGATGAGAAAAATACTAGACCAGCTCAGTACCATGAGGGCATCCTTCTTGACACACTGAAAACGAACATCGATGGTGGACTTTCCCTTTAAACGAACGGTGTCCTCGGCACCAGACTATGTCTATCTTCTAGATCAGTGGTTCTCAAACTTTTCACGTGAAATACCCCCCTAGCCAGCAGAGGACCCCCCCCCCCCCCCCAAAGAATTTATTCTAAATGTTACCAAAATAAGTAGGATATGGCCTCGTAGCCATTTTTAAAGCAAGACGGAATGGTGTTTTACTGTTTAAAATAATAAACCAGACACTTCATGGAAAAGCTACAACAAGTCTTTAAGTTCGACTGGGCAGACGCCACATTAGAGAAAGAGAAAAAGACACCAACTTCTTCAAAACGTGGGAAAGCTTTGACGCCTTACATACAGAAGTTAAACAAAAACTATACCAAACCTTTAGAGACACCACATGGTATCTGACAAGAGTGGTGGAGGGAGGTAGTCCGGTGAGCTTTGCTAGGGGGGATGTCGCAGCAATTCCAGGGGCAAGTGTTGATGTGCACAACCATGATATAGATAAATTAATAATTCATGCCAATGACTTGATATCATATAACCCATGTTGCTTCACTGCGATGTATCAGGATGACTACACTAGAGAATTGTACTGTGTATATTCTAACTATGTTGAAAACCCAATAAAAACAATTTAAAAAAAGATAAGCCAGGGCCATCAGACCTTCCTGTCGGTGCATCCCTGAACATTAGAGTGTACCCCCTGGGATGGCCGTACCACGGGCTATTTATTCATTAAGCGCCCTCGTATTCCATGGCACTGCACAAAGTAGAAGTTACAGGAGGGTGGGACAAGCAACATACTTGTAGTACTCATGGCATTGAGTCATGTAAAGCATAGATAAGACAAATGTATAAAATACATACAGTATTATGAGTGAAATGCAACAGAACACATTGGCACAGGTTGAGAAACGGTTCCATTTTACAATGTAGGCGGTAGGGGCAGCTTATGACAGAATTGCTCTCCATTCAGTGTCAGACCAAATGTGTGTGATCAATCAGGTGGGTGGCACTGGAGAAGAGTGTGCTACATAGAATTGTATTAGAACTTCTTGTTCAGGACAGTGTTGTCTAACCATCATGTTTTCTTTCCCACAGTGGTTTCAGCATTGAGTTGGCATCTGCTTTGACTGTTGTGATTGCTTCTAATGTTGGCCTCCCCATCAGCACTACACATTGCAAGGTGAGGACTCGTAGATTTTGCTACATCAATTCTTGGGGTTGTCTGTCCTTCACCCAGTCAGAATGAAAGTCTAATTAGAACATACTTTACATATAGTCTGAAACTTACTACCACAATCCTGGGAGGCAGATTCTGCGCTGCCAGCAACCAATGCAGACGCGGTTATATGAAGGGAAGGGAGCTCTCCATCTGCCGCTTACACTGCTCTTGGGTGAGATTTTTATTACACACTCAGTGAAGCTGGACAAAGTTGGTGGCACCCAGGCAGAATTGTTTGGAGGAGAAACCTAATTTAAAGGGAAATGTGACACAAGGGCAAGAGAGACACAGTGAGGGTTTTATATCTAAAACAATATTGCACAGCATTGGTCCACCTTTTAAAAGGCATTATTTAGCCTTTTTGAAAACGAGAGCCGTGTGCTGAATGACAGTCACAGCAGGCTGCTCTCATTGGACGAGAGCTTACGTGTGTGTGCCATTGGTCCAGGGAAAGGTAGGATATTGCTGGCGCCCTGTGCGGTTTCACGAAGCAGGACACGTCAATTCGTGATGCCCTGGGGGAACGCCACCAGCCAGCCTTGTAATCTTTTAGGTTTTATTCCGCTTCAAGTAATAAGTTCCGCATATGTCAGGAAGGGTTGGTTAGGAGTTTCTTTAGTGACCCCTGTGATATTTTTGTTTTAGGTCGGCTCTGTCGTGTCAGTTGGATGGCTGCGCTCCAAGAAGGCTGTTGACTGGCGACTCTTCAGAAATATCTTTCTGGCTTGGTTTGTCACAGTGCCAATCTCTGGTCTGATCAGCGCAGGCATTATGGCACTTTTCAAATATGCCCTCCTCCCCCGGCATTGATTATGCAACACCGTTCCACCCGCTCTTCAGAATTGCCTCTCAGGACCTCAGATCCACTGCACTCAGCCCATCGGTGCTGATCCCCTGCAGGAGGGGCTTGGAATCCCCCTCTGGAATATGCAATGTGCTCCCTCTGCAGCGGGTATGGAGCAAGCCTTCTGGAAGTGGATCTGAAACAATATCTTGCCCTTACCTAGTGCTGTAAACTGCTTCAATGGCCTTGATTCACTAAGAGTTGAAAAAAATTCTCATGGTAGAAAAAGTTAATTCATGAGAAATAAAAAGCCTGAGAATTTCACTTTTAGTGAATCACCAGATAAAGACAATGAAAGTCAATGGCACTTTTTACTCTTGAAAATAGTATTGAACTTTTTACTCTGTAGTAAAAACTGCCATCGACTTTTTTTGTCTTGTTATCTGGTTATTCAGTAACAGTGACATTCTCAGGCTTTTTTCTCATTAATTGAATTTTTTACTACCATTAGAATCTTTTTCAACTCTTTGTGAATCGAGGCCAATGCTTTAGAACATAAAACCAATCAACCCAATCTACCTGTATACACATGCTGATCATTCCTCAGTATTAATGTCCTCTGTATATAGAGACGCTTGTAAGTCAGCAATTTCTTTTACACTGTAAATGTTTTGTTTCATTTATTTGTTTTCCATATCAGTTGTCTCTCCTGCCAGGTCATGCAATCGCCCTAGGCAGCAGAATGGCAGAGGGGGGTAATCCATGCTAAGACGTCATCCATGGAATACTATTGTAAATTTTTTTTTTTAAACCAAATCCAAATTATCAGTGGGGTACATCCTGTTTTGGGAAGTTGGGTATTCGGGCCCCAAGGTAAAGGTGCAGATCTGTATTTTCAGGATTTTAGTGATGCAAAATGGGCCGTTCTGATTCTCTTCCATGGTGACACCAGCCTGATATATTACCCCCAGTCTTGGATAAAGTAATGTGTTGGGCTAGTGCTGGTATGGCCCATTCCCAGTACAGGGAATTACTGCAAAGTGTCATTCTGTCTTGCATAGTATCCATGTCACTGGTCTCTTGTCATCTTTTGCTACTGGTGAATCCAAAATAAAAAAAAAAAAAAACTAATTCAACCATGTTTGTAATTGTCTCCTTTTTTATATGTGGATTTATGCCGGCGTGTATGTACTGAGATATAGTGTGATTGTGGTTGTTTTGTGTGTGTGTGATTGTGGTTGTTTTTGTGTGTGTTTTTGTTGTGTGTGTGTGTGTGTGTGTGTGTGTGGTTGTATTCTAAGTATACAGCACGTCCTGTTCCAGAAGATATTCCTTACTCTTGGGTTATACATCCAGTAGATGGCGCTGGACTGCAGAGACAGAAAAGTGGCTCCTCCTGGCCCCATATATACCCGGGACCTCCCACAAAATCCCCAGTTCTTCTCTGCAGTCTGGGCTGCGATGACTAGGAGATGGCTCTCTACTCGCAGGTGAGCGGGGCTATTAGCCTGCGGCCCTGTAGGACTATTCCCACCCGTTTCCTTTTACTGCCTCCCAGCTTAGACTGCACTGGTTCGGGTGAAGGCAGGCAGCACCGCTGTCAGGTGCTAAGGAGCGCTGCTCCAACCGCAGTCCCCCACCAAATGTTAGGCGGTACAGGCCCATGGTGAGCCTTATGGGATGCCCCTCCCGCATCTTATGCCCCCTGTCCCTGCAGTTGGCTCCCTTTAGGCTGGGTGTTGCTTCCCCCTTCGCTCTCTCTGGTAGATCTCGGGGGGGGGGGGGGGGTGCATGTCTTGTCTATATGATTGTGATGATCCCTTTTGAATTCGTTGCACTTTTGCCGCCGCACACTTGTACTCCGCTCCGCGGTCGGTGGCGACATTGCCCCAGGCGTTACTGCGCCATCATTGGCTGGTCTTGTCATGTGGGCGCTTATTCTAAGTATACAGTACGTCCTGCTCCAAATATAATACTTACAATTGGGTAATCCTCCGCCAGAGGGCGCTGTGGCACTGCAGACATGCAAAAACAGGCTCCTCCCGGCCCTTCATATACCCAGGGACCTCCCACAAATCCCCAGATTTCTCTGCAGTGCTGACTGCGAAGACATGAAGTATCACTCTCTCGCAGGTGAGCGGGGCTATTACAGCCTGCGGCCCTGTTGGACTATTCCTGCCCGTCCTCCTTGTGATGTGCCTCCCAGCCTGGGCTGCGCTGGTCGGGTGAAGGTAGGCAGCACCATGGGTGCTTAACGGAGCCATGCTCCACCGCAGTCCCCCACCATAGGGTAGGCGGTTTAGGCTGATGGTGAGCCTCATAGTGGATGTCCCTCCCGCATTATTGCCCCATGCCCTGTGTAGAGGTGGACCCTGTTTAGAGGGTCGCCATCCTCCCCCCGTTTTCCCCCGTTTCGGGGGAAAAGGAGGGGGGGGTGGCGCTCTCAGTACATACTATTCTCAAGATTATGGCCGTATTTTGCAAATTGGTGGCGGCGTTTTTGGCCCTTATGAGTACTTACTAGCAGACGCTTTTACTCATACTACATGATTGACTTAACGGCTGCTTCTGAGCTTCGCGCTCTTTGAGGGAAGGCGGGGACCTGATCGGACCCGCCCTCTTGAGTTCGGGCGGCGCCATTTTGTGGATCTTCGAGCACGTGTTGGCGGTCCCTCTCCTCCCCTGGTCTGTAAGTGCCCTTTGCTGGCGATTTCACTCTTTATTAATTCCTTTGCTGCGCATGGTTCTGACACCTACTATTCCCCTTCTGTCTTTCAGACGTTAAAGACTCCGGTGGCTTCTCCCGTCCTAACTTAACTCGTAGCGGGCTTACATAAATTCTCCCACATTCCCAGCGGGCCTTTGGGACATTCAGGGTTGCTTATTGCATAAATCCCTACTGACATATATTGCACTGATAATCACCATATGGAGGCATCTTGGAATTTTGTACCAGCGATTCCCTCGGGACAAGACCCGCTGTGTATAACGTGCGGCTACCCCCACCTCGGTGCTGAAAGCGCACCGATCTGTGCATACTGTGCCGATCAAGTACTGATCTGGCTGCCAGGATCGCCAGGGGCTGTTCTCACCCTAACAATCCTATTCCACCAGGCTTAAATCTCATTGCTGACGAGTCGCTTACGAGTAAGGAGTTACAGCCGGCTGCGGCTTCCAGACTGCCCGCGGCTGCCCAGACTATTACAGGGCCGACAAAGCGCTCGGGCCCTGACATGAAGCGGTCCTCTACGCCCTCTGTTTCTACCCCTGCTAAGGGATCGGCGGAGTCCGCTACTCCGCGGGCCTGCACCACTTCTGAGGAAGGAAGGCTGTTCTCGGACTCGGGCTCATCCGACGAGGAGTCATTACGATTCTAACCTCGAAGACTGGAACCATTTTGATACCGTTGGCTTACTGAGTAGAATCTTTAAGGCCCTGTCTATCTCCCTCCCCAACGCGGCTCCCCAGCCGAGAGAGGAGCGTTTCCATACAGCAACACTGCGCTTGGAATTCCTAGAGCAGGCTCATTTCCATGCTCTTGTACTCGAGGAATGGGAACACCCTGGTCGGCTTCTAGGGGCCCCAGGGGACTGGGATTGGAAATACCCCTTCCCCCCTGAGATGGTTGATTGTTGGTCTTCGCCCCCTGTGGTAGACGCTCCGATAATTGGGGTTCCTGAACCCCCCCTTTGTGGCAGCTCCTGCTTACTGTACCCTTCGGGACGCCGAGGACCGGCGCATGGATAAACTGGCTTCCCACGCTTTCTGTGCAGGAACGGCGCTGCGCCCGGTCTGTGCTGCAGCCATCACTGCAGTGGCCGCCAAAACCCTCCATCGGACAGATGCTTGAGCATCACGTTAACCATCTCTCCTGGGAGGTGTTTAAGGCACTCTCCAGTTGTGATGTATTTCTAAGATTTATCCTTTTAGCTATGGATGACTCCATTAGAATGTGTGCGAGGACTTCCGCCCTTGTGGTGGCGATGCGTCGCATGGTCTGGTTGCGAGAGTGGGGTGCGGACTATGCTGCTAAAAGGACTCTTACCAGATTCCCCTTTAAAGGGCATCGCCTGTTTGGGGCCCGTCTGGACCTGTTTGGAAAGAAGGGCAAATCACCCCGGCGCACTTATCAGGCAGAGGCAGGTGCCGTTATGCCAACCCCTTCACATTCTCCCAAAAGAATGAGTCTGCCGGCCCTTCTTAATCACAAGCGTTGGCAATTCTGCTATGCAGGCACTTTTCTGCATGAAAATTTCTGGGATGGGCCACTAGTGCCTTGCGCCTAGTGGGTCCTTGCCTTCTGGGGAGATCAGGGATGCTTATGCTCTCTCCCCTGTGTCTTCTAGACACTCAGGCTTTTCTGGTTGTGTTGTGTGTCCAACACCGCTATTCCGTGGCCTTATCTGGCCTCTCTCCTGCCCCCACGGTGTTCACCAGGGTACTAATGGAAGCCATGTCTCTGAGACCAAGGGGAGTCTGCGAGAGGCCTGCCAGGTGGTCCTTCTCGCTTCCCAATCTCTGTCAGGTCGAGTTGGCTACTCGGCTGGTGCCATCACTTGAGTCTTCTGGATGGGTGTTTTTTCTTCACCTCTTGTCCTCCTTGTCCTCTTGATGGGTATCTCCATTTCTAGGGATGAATCTAGTCTCGGTCAGGCGAGAATCTTCCTCCCTCTACAATAAGGTGGACAATCTGGTTGCATGGGTTCAGTCCCTACTTGCTGTTCCAGTCCCTTCACCAGGCAGGAATGCGGCTGGTGGGCCAGTCTTGGTGACTTGCTTAGTGAAGTTCCTTATATTCTAAGCATACAGTACGTCCTGCTCCATTTATAATACTTACACGTGAGTAATCCTCCGCCAGATGGCGCTGTTCACTGCAGACATGCAAAAACACGCTTATGGCTTGGCTGTGCTTTACTGGGAACGGGGATCAGAGCCGCGCTCTTAACCTTACTGTTGACCGCAGCGCCATTAGTTCTGCTTTCTGCTCGCACCGCACGTACGGCGGGGGCTTGCGGACGCCTCGGCGTCTTTCTTCTTCCTCCACATTCTTAGCCTTAGTGGCTCTTCCTAGGTTGCGCTAGCTTGAGCGCCTGTCTAATACAGTACTGCCTTGTCACGGCAGACCGGGGTTCATTCCCCGACGGGGAGCCACAGGAGAGCCCGAGTACAGACCTCGGCCGTGCCTGTACAGGCTCCGAGCGCCATTTACAATAGACATTATTACTTTACTGTCTCTCATTGGCTAGATGCCTTACGAGCTTCGCGCTCGCTGGGGAGGGGCGTGGTTCCGGCTTGGCGCGCTACGCGTCGCGGTCGGCTCAGGCCCGTCCTCCGAGGTTCGTTTGGTGCCATTTCCTTCTCCCGCGCGCGTGTTGAAGATCGTCCTCTCTCTGTAAGTGCCCTCGCGGGCGATTCTTCTTTACTTTCTATCTCTTATTGCACATGGCTCTGACATCCTTGTTCCCCCTTATGTCTTTCAGACCGCGGATTTCGGTGGCTTCTCCCGGCCCAGTGTAGCTCCTGGTCGTGACCATAAAAAATTACTCCCACTTCCCCGCGGGTTACTGGGGCATCCAGGGTAGCTTACAGCATCAATCCCTACTGGCATATTGTGCCGATTAAATCTCCATATGGAGGCATCTCAGGATATTGTGAACGGGGTTCCTTCGGGACAAGCCCGGCTGTGTGTAGCTTGTGGGGTCTTACCTAGCAGCGGTGACAATGCACGGGTCTGTGTTCCTTGTGCACAGCAGGTGCTATCGGTGCTTCCCGTCTCCTCTGAGGCTGGGCCTGCACCCCGCCGCACTTCACCTACTCCCCCAAGCCTGAGTCTAACCCCCAATACCAGTGGGGATTCTCATCCTGATCTGGCCACGAGGCTGGCTAGTGTTGAAAACTTGCTTGCTAATTCCTTAGCGCGTAAAGCCACCGCCAAGAGGCGCCAAGAACCCTGAATCGGCCCTCTTCCCTATAGCACCTGATGATTTGTTGCATTCCTATGCCCATATCCCCTCGGACGAAGGGGAACTGTTCTCTGACTCAGGGTCATATGACGATGAGTCTAGGGGTCAGGAAGAGTCTAGACCCGAGCATTGGTCCTCGGATGATATTGATAGACTGCTGGTTCAGATCTTTGAGGTTCTGTCCCTCTCTCCCCCTGCTGCGGCTCCCCGGCAAAGGGGTGATCTTTTTCATACTGCTAAAGCTCGCTTGGAATTTCCCGAGCAGACCCATTTCAATACTTGTGCTTAAAGAATGGGTACATCCCAGCAGACTTCAAGGGGTCCCTAAGAGCGTGGATAGGAAATATCCCTTTCCTGCTGACTTGGTTAAGTGCTGGTCATCGCCGCCTGAGGTCGATGCTCCTATTCTAGGGTTGTCCAACACCTCTATTATGCACTCTCCCGACACTACTACGCTACGGGACTCTGAGGACCGGCGTGTTGACCAACTGGCATGTCATGCCTTTGCATTTGGGGGAGCGACTCTGCGCCCGGTCTGTGCCTTAACCATTACGGCAGTAGCGCTCAGGGCCGTGGTTAGGAGTGCTCTCGATGGCACAGATGAGTTGCCTCCTGATACTGTCAATGCTCTGTCCAGCTGTGATGCGTTTGTGAACTTTATCCTGTCTGCATCGGACGATGCTATTAAGATGCGTGCCAGGTCATCTGCCCTGGTGGTTGCTATACGCCGCGCGGTCTGGTTGCGCCAGTGGGCTGCAGACAATGCCGCCGAGAAAGCCCTCACGGGCTTCCATTTAAAGGGCTGCGCTTGTTTGGGGATCGATTAGACCTCTTTGCCAAGGGAGGCAAGTTACCCCAGCGCAGGCGGCAGACTCTGCCTTTTCGTGGCCAAGGCTCCCTACCAACCCCCTACCGTGGGGCCAAACAGGGTAGAGGGGCGTCCTTCGCTGGGGCCCGCGCAGATTCCTGGCACAGGAACAGAGGATGCCGTCCCGGGGAACCAAGCCCAAAGCCCCTCTCAAGGCCCCTCAGGCATGAGGGGGCGCCCTCACCCGTCAGGGTGGGGGGACGTCTACAGCACTTTGAGTACGTCTGGCGGCGCCTCATCTCAGACCGGTGGATTCAGGAGGTAGTGTCCTCCGGCTGCAAGATAGAATTTGCTGTACGGCCCCCCCACCAGATTCATTGGGTCTCGAATCCCTCAAGACCCTGCCTCAGCTCAGGTCTTGTTGCTGGCTGTACAGGGTCTCCTGGATCTAGGGGTCATTTGCAAGGTCCCCCCTGGAGACAGGGGCACGGGGTTCTACTCCAACCTTTTCACAGTACCCAAGAAGGATGGGTCAGTCAGGCCCATTCTGGATTTAAAAATCCTCAACAAATTTGTCAAGAACAGGCACTTTCGCATGGAAACTCTGCGCTCGGCCATTGGCTCACTGCGCCCAGGGGACTTCATGACGTCAGTAGACATCAAGGATGCTTACCTGCACGTCCCGGTGTTTCCAGGACACCAAAGGTTTCTCAGCTTTGCACTAAAAGATCAGCATTACCAATTTGTGGCCCTGCCATTCGGCCTAACGTCTGCTCCCAGGGTGTTCACCAAGGTGCTGGCAGGGGTGATGTCCCTGATAAGGCTAAGGGGCATACGCGTGCTGCCCTACCTGGACGATATTCTCATCACCTCTCGGTCTCTGCGGCAGGCAGAGTTGGACACTCGGTTGGTAGTGTCCACCCTGGAGTCCTTCGGCTGGGTGATCAATTACCCCAAGTCCTCCCTGTCCCCCTCCTTGGTGACTCCGTTCCTGGGAATGATTCTGGATACGGTTCAGTCAAGGATATTCCTTCCTCAACAGAAGGTGGAAGCTGACAGCGCAGGCGAGGTTCCTGCTTTCGAGCCCACAGTTCTCCACCCGGCAGGGAATGCAGTTGGTGGACCTGATGGTGGCGAGCTTCGAGGCGGTGCCCTTTGCCCAGTTCCATTTGAGACCTCTGCAGCTTCACCTTCTGTCAGTGTGGGACAAGAACCCAGCGTCCTTGGACGGGGTCTGTGTGCTTCCCCTCTCGGTCAGACAGTCCCTTGCGTGGTGGCTGGACCACAGGAACTTGATAGGGGGCAGGTCTTTTCTGACCCCCTCCTGGGAGACGGTCACAACGGATGCCAATCTGTCAGGTTGGGGGGGATTCTGGAAGTCCCTGCGCTTCCAGGGGACGTGGGGTCCTCAGGAGGCCCATTTACCCATCAACATTCTGGAATTACGGGCAGTCAGGTTGGTACTGAGCGTTTGACACAACACCTGAGGGGTCTGTCGGTCCAGGTACGCTCAGACAACAGAACGGCGGTTGCCTACATCAATCATCAGGGAGGGACCTGGAGCAAGGGTGCCCTTCAAGAGGTGTCTCAGATTCTGACATAGGCGGAGGCCAATGTTCCATGCATTTCGGCTGTTTACATTCCGGGGGCGGAGAACCTGCTGGCGGACGCCCTGTGCAGGGGGATGTCCCGTCAGGGGGAGTGGTCCCTTTGCAACAAGGTATTCCAGTCCCTGTGTCACCGTTGGGGACTACCGGATGTGGATCTGTTTGCTTCCCGTCACAATCACAAGCTCCCGGCCTTCGTCTCACTGTCTCAGGATCCTCTGGCCATGGCCACGGATGCCCTGTCCATGTCTTGGAGGGAGTTTAGACTCCTGTATGTGTTTCCACCGTTTCCCCTTCTGGGCAGGGTTCTACGCAAGATTGCTCTGGAAGGGGTACCTGTGATTCTAGTGGCCCCCAGGTGGCCAAGAAGAGTGTGGTACGCAGACATGGTTCAAATGGCAGTAGATCAGTACGATCTGCCAAGGGTGCCAGATCTGCTAACTCAAGGGTCCTTACGCCATCCCAATTTACAAACTCTGGCTTTGATGGCCTGGCTGCTGAAACCTCCATCTTGATGGAGAAGGGTTTGTCTGCCTCTGTGGTGGCTACTATGGTACAGGCCAGGAAGAAGACTTCTTCTGCTATCTATTATAGAGTATGGCGTTCCTACATTGACTGGTGCGAGTCCAGGTCTCTTTCCTGCCGGGAATTATCCGTCCCTAGGGTTCTGGAGTTTTTACAGCTTGGCCTAGACTTAGGTCTCAAACTTAGTACTCTGAAGGGGTCAGGTTTCTGCCCTGTCTATCTTCTTTCAGAAGACCTTTGCTCAACATCACCTGATTAAGACCTTCTTTCAGGGGGTCACTCACGTGCGTCCCCCTCGATTGGTTTTGTCTGCCTTGCAGGGTGCTCCCTTTGAGCCTATTCAAGATGCTGCTCTGGTTGTTCTCACTCTCAAGGTTGTCTTCTTGGTGGCTATTACTTCTGTTAGGCGTGTGTCAGAGCTGGCCGCTCTATCTATTCAGCCTCCATACTATGAGCGACACCAGGACAAGGTGGTGTTCCGCTTCAAACCGGATTTCCTGCCTAAAGTTGTTTCGGCATTTCATTTGAACCAGGATATTGCTCTTCCTTCTCTGTGTCCCAATCCTCGCAACGACAAGGAGCGGGTTCTGCATTCCTTGGACGTAGTCAGGTGCTTGAAGTATTACCTGGTTGTCACTAAGGCCTTCAGGAAGACTGATGCTCTCTTTGTTGTGCCTTCCGGGCCTAGGAAAGGTTTGGCTCCCGCCAAGTCTACCATCAGTAAATGGATTCGTCAGGCTGTGATTCAGGCCTATTCTACTAAGGGGAGGAATCCCCCTTTCCGTCTTACGGCTCATTCCACTCGTGCTATTGGTGCCTCTTGGGCATTTCAGCAACAGGCCTCTGTTGAACAAGTTTGCAAGGCCGCTACTTGGTCTTCTATTCACACATGTTCAAAGTTTTACAAGGTTGATGTTCGGGCCTCAGCTGATGCTGCTTTTGGCCGTAAGGTTTTGCAGGCGGTTGTAGTCCGGTTGGAGCAGGACGTACTGTATGCTTAGAATAATACAATTCTGTGAAATACTCGCCTGTAGAATTGGTATTATACGCATACAGTACGTCCTGCTCCACCCCACCGTGGTTTCACCATGTTCTGGATCCCCTGTATGGTGATTGTTATCATTGTTATTGTTACCAGTTTGGTGGTTGGTTTCTCCCGGCTTCTTTTTCTCACTGCTTTTTAATGCTGGGGATTTGTGGGAGGTCGCTGGGTATATGAAGGGCCGGGAGGGGCCTGTTTTTGCATGTCTGCAGTGAACAGCGCCATCTGGCGAAGGATTACCCACGTGTAAGTATTATAAATGGAGCAGGACGTACTGTATGCGTATAATATCAATTCTACAGGTGAGTATTTCACAGAATTGTATTATTCCTCTACCAAGGGGGTTTTCTTCTACAACTTCTATTCTTAATACTGGACTGGGACCCAGCATCCCTGGAGCGGGATCATGTGTACCCTTCCCCTGGGTTAGGAGTCCCTCCTTGAGTGGATTTTCTCTAGGATCCTGTCTGGGGACAGTTTCTTTGCTTGCCCCTTCCACAGATGATCACTGTGGATGCCAACCCTTCAGGTGGCGGGGAGGTTTTTTCCTTCTGTAACCCCTTGCGGGTGTGGGGAAGATGGGACCTTCTAGGAGGTCCTTGTACCTATCAGTACAGTGAGTTTTCAGGCTGATGCTATCTCGCCTGTCTTTTCTTCTTCCGGGCCTGCCTGTTGGGCGGTGCTCGGTTCTGTCTGACGACTATGGCCTGCCATTATTCATCTGTGTGGGACCTAGTGCAGGATGGTTCCCCAGAAAGGTATATTTTCCTGTTCTGGATGGAAGATAAGGTTCCCTGCTTATCATTTGTTTTCGCCCCTGTGGAGGTCCCTCTGTGACAGGTGGTGCTATCCCTGGGTTCTCTATGATGTTCAACCAGTATGGCTTGTTCGGTGCTCCGTCGCCTTTTCAGGCTCTTGCCACTTATTTCCCTGTCCCTGGCTCCTCTGATTGTGGTCATGAGGATTTAGTATTTTTATGACAGGGCATTTTGGGCCTTTGGCCTTGTCTCCCTTCCCCTTGTTAGGCGGTTTTCTGTGCAGAATCGCTCTGTTAGGGGGACCATTGATTCTGGTGGCCCCTGTGGGGCCTAGTGGAGTGTGGATTCGCAGACGTGATGCCTTAGGGTAGCTATTCTATACGTTCTGCCAGGGGGTCGTCCTGTTTTCGTTCAGGGCCTCCGTTACATCACTCCAATTCTACATTCTCTGACCTAGCCGGCCTGGCTGCTGGTTCTCCCGTCCTTATGGAAACGGGATTCTTCCCTCTGTGTTAGTGACTTATGGAAATTTAAGAGCAGCGTTCTTCTTCTCTTCAACTCTTATGAGGTATGGCTTACCCATATGGATAGGTGTTTGCCTAGGTCTCTTTCCCGTTGGGCATTCTGTACCTAGGGCTCTAGCGTTATTACAGCATGACTTGAAGTTGGCTCCCCAACTCGGTACTCTGAAGGGTCAGGTTCTACCCTGTCCGCCTTCCGGCAGCAGTCTTTTGCCTATTTCCCTCGGCTAAGTTTTTCTTCAGGGGTTGCTCTTCGTGTGCCTCATTTAATTCTATGATCCCTGTTGGGGTTTGGATTTTTTACTTCTGTTGCCTTGTGGGACGTTCCTTTGGGCCTATTCAGGAGGCTGTCTGTCTGTCTCTTACATTCATCGTCCCTTGGGTCTGCTGACTCAGGCAGACGTGTGTCTGAGCGGGTGGCTCTGTTTCGCTAGCCCTCGTTCCTTGTTATGCACCAGGATAGGGTAGTGCTCCGCCTTACAACGGACCTTTCTACTGGTGGTTTAAGCTCATGTGTTTGACATCGTCTTTCTTTTGCACCGTATTCATAGTAACTCTGAGGCATGGGGATTTATTTTCCCTCATCAGGTGCTGGAATCCTTTTTCTGGATTGCTTTTCTGGTCCCTTAAGGGGACTGATGCCCCTCGGGGTTTGTGGGCACCTAACTCTGTATGTGCCTAATTTTGTCTGCCTCCAGGGGTTTACGCGGCCTTGGTCTGGCCTTTAATTGGATGGTTTTTCCTTCTGGTTCTAGGGAAGATTGGCTTCTTCCTGGAATGTTGGTTAGAGCTCGATTTTGTCAGGCTGTTGCTCAGACCTATTCCTTTGAGGTGCTGAGCTTCTCTCGCCTTATTTTGTTTCTACTGGTGAATAGGTATCCTTTGGCCTTTCATCACCAGATTTTGTTGTACAGGTTTGCTAAATGGCTACCTTGGTTTCTGGTTCATACCTCTTTCTTGGGTTTTTACTATTGACGCTGGAGCCTTCGCTGGCGAGGTTACAGTGCCTCGACGGCCTAATGTGCCTTTTTGTTGGGGATCCCACCCTACTGTTATGGACACTATTGGATGTCCCAAGTGTAAGTATTATATCTGGAGCAGGACGTACTGTATACTTAGAATAATACAATTCTGTGAAATACTCACCTGTAGAATTGGTATTATACGTATACAGTATGTCCTGCTCCACCCACCCTGGTTTTTTGCATTATTCTGGATCCCCTGTATGGTGATTGTTATTGTTATCATTACCAGTTGTTTTGGTGGTTGGTTTCTCCCGGCTTCTGGTTCACTGCTTTTCAATGCTGGGGATTTGTGGGAGGTCCCTGGGTATATGAAGGGCTGGGAGGAGCCTGTTTTTTCATGTCTACAGTGCCACAGCGCCCTCTGGCGGAGGATAACCCAAGTGTAAGTATTATATCTGGAGCAGGACGTACTGTATACGTATAATACCAATTCTACAGGTGAGTATTTCACAGAATTGTATTATTCTTATTATTATTAAGTATACAGTATGTCCTGCTCCAGATATAATACTTACACTTGGGTTATCCTCCACCAGAGGGCGCTGTGGCACTGCAGACATGCAAAAACAGGCTCCTCCCAGCCCTTCATATACCCAGGGACCTCCCACAAATCCCCAGATTTCTCTGCAGTGCTGACTGCGAAGACATGAAGTATCACTCTCTCGCAGGTGAGCGGGGCTATTACAGCCTGCGGCCCTGTGGGACTATTACCACCCGTCCTCCTTGTGATGTCTCCCAGCCTGGGCTGCACTGGTCGGGTGAAGGTAGGCAGCACCATGCGTGCTTGACGGAGCCATGCTCCACCGCAGTCCCCCACCATAGGGTAGGCGGTTTAGGCTAATGGTGAGCCTCATAGTGGATGCCCCTCCCGCTTAATTGTCCCACGCCCCGTGTAGCGGTGGACCCTGTGTACAGGGTCGCCATCCTCCCTCGTTTCCCCCCTAGCCAGGGGGAAAAGAAAGGGGGGGAGGGGTTGTGAGTATGGCTGCCTTAGTGTACCCTATCACACGCTTATGGCCTTGGTGTCGTGTTTGACTGAGAATGGATGTCAGCGCCGAGTTTTGTACTTTACTTATTGGTAGCCGCCGTGCCCTTCCATATTGCATGGACGGCCGTGGTTTTGTTGATGCTGCGGCGTCTTTTTCTCCTAATCCGTAGTGACTCCGCTGCGGTAACACCGACCATCCTTCAGGGGCTTGCCTTGACTTCGTCACTGCCCTGTTCCCAGCTTCTCTGTTTTGCTTAGCACTTTCGGAGCTTTGCACTCTCCGGGGGGCGGGGTCCTGACTTGGCGCGCCCCGCGTCACGTTTTGGCGCGCTCCGCGTCACCTTCAGCTCTGGCCCGCCCTCGAGGATCGTTTGGCGGCATTCCTTGTCGCGCTCGCGCGTGGTGAAGACCGTCCTCCCCCTGCTGTCTGTAAGTGCCCTCGCGGGTGACCATTTTTTATCCTTCTAATATATCTTATAGTTTCTCCTTGCGCTTGGCTCTGACATCCCTGTCCCTCTTATGTCTTTCAGACCGCGGATTCCGGTGGCTTCTCCTGGCCCGCTGTATCCCCCGGTTGAGACTATTAAAAAATTACTCCCACTTCCCAGCGGGTTATTGGGGCATCCAGGGTAGCTTATAGTGTCAATCCCTACGGGCCTACTGTGCCGATACAATCACCATATGGAGGCGTCTCAGGATATTGTGAACGGGGTTCCTTCGGGACAAGCCCGGTTGTGTGTAGCTTGTGGGGTCTTACCTAGCAGCGGTGACAATGCACAGGTCTGTGTTCCTTGTGCACAGCAGGCGCTATCGGCTCTTCCCGCCTCTTCCGTGGCTGGGCCTGCACCTCGCCTCACTTCACCTACTCCCCCAAGACTGAGTCTAACCCCCAATACAAGTGGGGATTCTCATCCTGATATGGCTACTAGACTGGCCAGTGTTGAAAAATTGCTTGCTAGCGCGTAAGGCCACCGCCAAGAGGCGGCATTTAACCCCTGACTCTGCCCTTTTCCCTATGGATGACTTGTTGCAGCCTTACGGCCAACCCCCCTCGGACGAAGGGGAGCTGTTCTCTGGGTCATATGACGAGGAGTCCAGGGGTCATGACGAATCTGGTTCCGAGCACTGGACCTCGGATGATATTGACAGACTGCTGACTCAGATATTTGAAGTTTTGTCTATCTCTCCCCCTGTTGCTGCTCCCAGACAAAGGGACGAACTCTTTCATACTGCTAAGGCTCGTCTTGAATTTCCCGAGCAGACACATTTCAATAGCCTGTGCTTATGGAATGGGAACAACCCAGCAGGCTGCCTGGGATCCCTAAGAGTGTGGATAGAAAGTATCCCTTCCCGGCTGACTTGGTTAAGTGCTGGTCATCGCCTCCCGAGGTCGATGCTCCTATTCTAGGGTTGTCCAACACCTCTATTATGCACTCCCCTGACACTACTACGCTACGGGACTCTGAGGACCGGTGTCTTGATCAATTGGCATGCCATGCCTTTGGTGGAGCAACCTTGCGCCCGGTTTGCGCCTTAGCCATTACGGCAGTAGCGCTCAGGGCCATGGTTAGGAATGCACTCGACGGCACAGATTAATTGCCCGCTGATACTGTCAATAATCTGTCTAACTGACGTGTTCATAAACTTTATCCTGTCTGCATCGGACGATGCTATAAAGATGTGTGTCAGATCTTCTGCCTTGGTGGTAGCTATTCACCGTACGGTTTGGTTGCGACAGTGGGCGGCTGACAATGCCGCTAAGAAAGCCCTTACTGGGCTTCCATTTAAAGGGCTATGTCTGTTTGGTGACCGTCTAGACCTCTTTGCCAAAGGAGGCAAGCTGCCCCAGCGCAGGCGGGGGTTTCGGCCTTTTCGAGGCCAGGGCACCCTTTCAATCCCCTACCGCGGGGCTAAACAGGGAAAAGGGGTGTCCTTCGCCGGGCCCCGTGCTGATTCCTGGCACAGGAATAGAGGACGCCATCCCGGTTCCTCCTGGGGGCCCAAGCCCAAAGCCCCTCCCAAGACCCCTCAGGCATGAGGGGGCGCCCTCACCCATCGGGGGGGGGGGGGGGACGTCTACAGCACTTCGAGCACGTCTGGCGGCGCCACGTCTCAGACCGGTGGATTCAGGATTTTGACTATCCTGGGTTTTGGTCCACTGTGTGAACCCCCCCCCCCCGATCGGCGCAGCGAACTCATCTCACAGCGGTCCTACTCCGCATGCACGGCCGCTCCTCCAATCAGTGCGGTTGGAGCCGCTGAGCTATGGGCGTCTAAGCGACGTCTAAGTGTCCGCACCGTCCCTGCTAGAGGGATAGCGGGATGCGGCCGCGGGACGCACATGCGTCATTGGACCGGGAAAGAAGGTGAGTTTATGGGCGACCTGAAAGGGGGTTCACACAGCGGGGCATCCCGATTTTGGATGCCCCGCGGGGAGGGAATGGATCGGCCCAGGGATCTTATAGATTCCCTGGCCCATCCATCTGGGTTTTGGTCCACTTTAAGTTGCTACAGAAAATTTTTATCACAGATTATATAACGAATGATATAAAAGCTTAAGATCAGAAAGGGCACCCAAGCTATAGGACACAGGAGTTAACTTATGTCCTGTGGATGCATTGGATCAGTTGCATTATCTGCTAGGATAAGTGTTTTACCTGTCCACACTTTCTCCAGGGCTTAGTGACTTTTTACTGAGAAAAAGAGATTTGCCTAGCTCCATTAAAAGCTGGGGCCTGGTGCAATCTAGGGGCAATTTTGAATTTGCCTGATACCCTGAGGATTGGTAGATTGTTCACCCTCTCCATACCTTTCCTGGCAATCTGAAGAGATTTTGGTGGCTAGTTAGTCTCTGCAATCTCTTATGAATGCATAAATGGGGGCTGGCCGGCCCTTGCAGGTTTTTTTTTTTTTACTCCCATGTTCCTGGGCTATGGCAGCCACAGCTTGCACATCCTCTTGGACGGGAAACCATTCAGGTTCATAGGGCAGGTGTGCTCAGGCTGAGCATGGTGTCACTCACCCAACCAGGTCACTTGGAACTTGAGTCTGGACCTAGTGAATTATTTGCCCCAAATTCTGGGTAATTGGTAACTAGAGTGCATTCAATTTATCATCCTTGTCATTTAAACCCTCTCTAGTTTCAGCTAAGTCTAAGCACCTAGAAGTGTAGTTTATCAATCTTAGGGGTGGGTTCAGGTATACACCAGACAGACCCTGTTAGAACAGATATGTCCATGTACGCCAGGACAATGTCACCCTCATAGCATACTTAATCTTCCAGGGGGTTACCAGGTCTTGTACATGTGCAGAACCTGGCCTACTCCTTTTTGTTTTGTCCTTGTATCATCAGATTATAGCCAGTATGGCCTCTACTCTGATCAGACCGGTTTGCTACAGCAGCAGATGCTAACATCTCTTCCTTCTCTGTGAGGTGTGCTACTATACATGTTTCGGTCCATCTCTATTGCTAGAGGATCCGGGAGGTGATTAGCCCCGCTATATCAAAGACCTTGCTAAATTATGCCAGAAGAGCCTTTCTATTCATAATCCTGTCTGGGCTTCTGTATAAAAATGTAGGTGGTTTCCTTTTCTAAATGAAACCCTGTGTTTGGTTTTGAATTAGAGGCTACACGCTCTAGATCCTTTTGTAATCCACCCACTCAGGTCTCGCCCCAGCACCAGTTATCCAAAGGAGTGCAGTCCCCACTAAAAGCAGGGGAACCTTCTGATTGATTATGTTCTGTATGTTTGCGAGAGCATATACATACATGTGCCTTTTGCATCCTACGGCCACACCACCCCACCATCCTCTGCCCCCCTGAGTCTTTAAGAAGATTCTGACCAGGGTGATGGACTGTCTGAGGTCGAGAGGATTTTCGATCATGCCTTACCTAGATGACCTCCGGTTATTAACAAGTACAGAGCTGATCTTTCAAGACAATCGATCACCCTCATTCAGGAACTTGGTTCCATCCAGAGGGTGCAGACTTCTGGGCTATACCTAGACAGCACACAACAGAAGGCTTCGCCATCGCCACATGGATCTTTATGGTCCCTGGGCAAAGGCGTAACTTAAGGTGAAGGGGCCTCAGTGTGAGCATTGAGTGCCCGCCCCCACATCATGGCTCATACAGTAACCTTTTCCTATTCCGGGACACCACTAGTAGCAACGCGTGGGTTAATCTCAGCTGTAGGCGGGGACTGCAAGAAAGAAGAAAAAAAAGTAGCTTCTCTCGGCCTATATAGAACAGGCTGTGGCAGGCTCTCCTCAGTTCTTTTCTTGCAGTTGCAAGGGACTATGAAGATTTTTTTTGTTTTGAGCACAGTGCTGACCTGGAGCTGGGGTTCCGACTATATCTGTCCCTCAGCCCCTCACCAGCTGCAGTGTCCCTGGGGACCGCCGTTAGATGCCTGAAGCCGCGTTTTTAAGCCGATAGCGCTAGATTGTGCAGAGTGAGGGGAGCGTGCATGGGTCCAGGTAAGCGTGCTGTTGATGGTCTGGCTGGGTATGAGCCCAGTACCAGGTACCTGATCTCCAGGCCTTGCATGATGGTCTTGCTGTGTGCCTCACACTGAGCCCTGTTCCCTCTACCCCCTGGGTCATCCACCCCATGGCTCCAGGACAAGAGACATGCTTCCCTAGGGCTTCTGGGGGCGCCGGCTTCCCCCCCTTCTCACTAGCAGCATGAGCCACCGCCATCTTGTGTGGTGCCCAGAGGTCCCTGCTGTATCTCCAGATCATCACCTGGCAGCTCCTGCACTGCTCCCTGGTTCTCCTGAGCTGTGGATCGATTCCAGCGCGGATGCCGCTGATTGGAACCTGCGCTCCACTGTAAGACTGGGGAAAGGCAAGTTTTTTTATGAGCGATCTGGGGGTTTCACATAGTGGCAAGGAACAAAACCTGGAATAGTGAAAATCCAGGATTTGATTCCGCTTTAAATTCTGGTAAGAGGGGGGAATTAAGAGAGATTTTTCAGAAGGTTAAAAAAATAAACAGCACCTTACCTTGCCAAGTGTTCCTCCACTGCTGTCCCTGAATGAGATGAGGAAATATACTTCCTTATCTGCCTCTTTAGCTCCACCCTGCCCATGTGGGCCACCAATACTAGCTCAAGGAGCTAGTCCAGGCCACACCCTCTTCGTTTAGATGGCTTGATTGGCACTCTCAGAGCTGCAATTAAAGCCCACCTAACCCCTCCCTCCTTACCCAGTCTTCTCCTAGAACCACAAAGGCTTCTAAAAAAATCTGGAAAATCCTATTGTTCTATAACAGACACCCACAGAGTAACAGAATTACTATACAAAAAAGTTTATTTACACTCTAGGTAAATCATGGGTGCTGATCACCTAAACCGAGGAGAATAATGGAATCACAGCCACTTGTATATGACCTTCTCCTCCACTGTTTGTATCTCCAGCCTCACGGGGCACTTGTACAGGTAGGAGAGCAATGTCTCGGTGTAGCCAGTCAGGAAGTAGAGCTTGTGTGGAGCTATCTTCCGGATAATAATGGCACAGATAACTATTAGATTAGCACGCCGCTTAATGACAATCTCATTGGCCAGGCAGCCATGGAATGTGCCATACATGAATTTCCGGATGTAGACGTCTTCAATAGTGCGCCCTGCAGCATCCTCCTCAGCATCCAGGTTACCTGTGGAAGTAAAAATACCATTTTGTGAATACTCACCTTGTAAAATGGGTATTATGAGTATGTCACACACCCCGCTTCAAGAATCCATAACATGTGGGTAATATCGTCCTGAAGAGGGCGTTCCTGCAGAGATGATAGCAAAAGAAAGCCCCTCCCTGATCCATAAATACCTGGGACCTCCCACTCACTACCCAGTATACAGAAGCAGTAAGGTAAGGGACCAGGAAGAGGCAAATATAAACAACAACCACGCAAAGTTCGCAATAAAGAGGATCCTGAATACAAAAGGGGCGGGTTGAAGCGGGGTGTGTGACATACTCATAATACCCATTTTACAAGGTGAGTATTCACAAAATGGTATTATTCTTAGTATGTCACACACCCCGCTTCAAGAATCCATAACATGTGGGACATCCAACAGCAGTGTCCATAACAAGGGCGGGGATCCAAAACTAGGCAACAATGCACAACCTTAAACCACAACAGCTTGCAAAACTTTGCGGCCAAAAACAGCATCCGCTGATGCCCGAACATCAACCTTGTAAAACTTGGAAAAGGTGTGAACAGAAGACCAGGTAGCGGCCTTACAAACTTGCTCAACAGAAGCCTGGTGCTGAAAAGCCCAGGACGCACCAACTGCACGAGTAGAATGAGCAGTAACACGAAAAGGGGGACTCCTCCCCTTGGCAGGATAGGCCCCAATGATGGCCTGACGAATCCATTTACTAATGGAAGATTTGGCAGGAGCCAAACCTTTCCTAGGCCCGCAGGGCACCACAAAGAAAGCATCAGTCTTACGAAAGGAAGACGTAACCTCCAGATAATGTTCCACAACACGAACTACATCCAAGGAATGCAATGCCCTTTCCTTGTCGTCGCTGGGATTTGGGCATAGAGAGGGCAAAACAATGTCCTGATTCAGATGAAACTCCGAGACCACTTTAGGAAGAAAATCCTGCTTGAAACGAAAGACAACCTTGTCCTGATGTTTCTCGAAGTACGGAGCTTTAATGGATAAAGCTGCCAACTCAGAAACACGCCTAACCGAAGTGATAGCCACCAAAAAGGCCACCTTTTGCGTAAGAGAAGATAAAGCTATCTCATTCAAGGGCTCAAACGGAGGGCCCTGGAGAGCAGAAAGAACCAGGTTCAAATCCCAAACTGGAACAAAAGGCTTCCTAGGAGGCCGAACATGTGTAACACCTTGGAAAAAGGTCTTGACTAAGGGATGAAGTGCAAAAGACCTTTGGAAGAACACCGCCAGGGCAGAAACCTGCCCTTTCAATGTACTAAGCTGGAGCCCCAGATCTAGACCATGTTGGAGAAACTCTAAAATTCTAGGAATGGAGAACTCTCGACAAGAGAAAGACCTACTTTCACACCAATCAATATAGGCCCTCCAAGTCCTGTAGTAAATAGAAGAGGAAGAGCGCTTCCTGGCACAGATAAGAGTCTGAATCACCGCGTCAGAAAGACCTTCTTCCTTCAAGATGGCGGTTTCAGCAGCCATGCCGTCAAAGCCAGCGATGGTAAATTGGGATAGCGCAGCAGACCTTGGGTGAGCAGGTCCGGCAGCAGAGGCAGGGCGAACTGATCCTCTGCCAGTCTTACAAGGTCTGCGAACCAAACTCGCCTTGGCCACCTTGGGGCCACCAGAATTGCCGACGCACCATCCAAGGCCAGTTTGCGCAGCACTCTGGCTAGCATTGGGAACGGAGGAAACAGGTAAAGGAACCCCAGATCCCTCCATTTTAGAGACATGGCATCCACTGTCAGAGCCAGAGGATCCTGCGAGAGAGACACAAAGACTGGAAGCTTGTGATTGTGACGAGAAGCAAAGAGGTCCACCGCTGGGACCCCCCACCTGAGACATATCGAACGAAACACCTTGGGACTGAGAGACCACTCCCCCTGACGAGAGGAGGCCCTGCTCAGCAAGTCCGCCTCCGTGTTCTCCACCCCCGGAATGTAGACTGCTGAGATACACGGGACGTGGGTCTCTGCCCAGTCCAGAATCAAAGACACTTCCCTGAGGGCACTCCTGCTGCGAGTCCCTCCTTGGTGATTGATGTAAGCAACCGCCGTTCTGTTGTCCGACCGGACCTGAACTGGCAGGCCTCTCAACTGATGAGTCAAGCGAAACAGAACCAACCTGATGGCTCTCAACTCCAGAACATTGATGGGCTCGTGAGCCTCCCGCGGGCCCCACAGACCCTGAAACTGGAGGTCCTTCCAAACACCCCCCCAACCTGACAGACTGGCATCCGTGGTGACTGTTTCCCAACACGGAGCCAGAAAAGATCTGCCCTTCAACAGATTGACCGACCCCAGCCACCATTGCAGGGATCGACGAACTCGGGGAGTCATCAGGAAGGACTGATCCAACGATAGAGGAGACTTGTCCCAAACCTTCAACAGATGAAGCTGAAGCGTCCTTGTGTGAAACTGCGCAAAGGGAACTGCCTCGAATGAGGCCACCATTAACCCCACCAGCCTCATCCCTAACCGGATGGTCGGATGAGGGGTTGACAAGAGAAGCCGAACTAACTCCTGAATCAAAAGAATCTTGGCCTGGGGTAGAAACACCCTGGCCTGTGCAGTGTCCAGAGACATTCCCAGAAAGGTCAGAATTCTGGACGGAGAAAGAGAAGACTTGGGGTGGTTGATCACCCAACCGAACCTCTCCAGAGTGGACACCACCGCTCTGGTGTCCAACTCCGCTTGGTTGAAGGAAGAGGCCATGATCAGTAGATCGTCCAAATAGGGCACGATGCGGATACCCTGACCTCTGAGCAGAGCCATCACCCCCGCTAGCACCTTGGTGAACACCCGAGGAGCTGAGGTGAGACCGAAAGGAAGTGCCACAAACTGAAAGTGCCGATCCTCCACCACGAACCTGAGAAACCTCTGGTGTGCTGGAAAAACCGGAACGTGTAGATAAGCATCCTTGATGTCTATGGACGTCAGAAAGTCTCCCTGACGAAGAGAGTGAATGGCCGAACGCAGCGTTTCCATGCGGAATTTCCTCGGCCGGATGAACCTGTTGAGAAACTTCAGATCCAAGATGGGTCGGACCAACCCGTCCTTCTTGGGTACCGTGAACAGATTGGAATAAAAGCCCCTGCCCCGATCTGAAGGGGGCACTGGGCAAATGACAGCCATGTCCAGAAGATTCTCCACTGCCACCAGGAGCCCCTGTGCCGCTAGAGGCTCCGACGGCATCCGAGACCTGACAAATCTGGAAGGGGGGCGGAGCTCGAACTCCAGCTTGTAGCCGGAAGACACCACTTCCCGGATCCATCTGTCCGAGACCTCTTGATCCCAGATCTGAGAGAAGTGCTGCAGCCGTCCCCCCACCCGCATGGGTGAGGGCGCCCCCTCATTGCTGAGCCGGCTTAGCAGCCGGTTTGGGCTTAGAGCCCCAACTGTATCCAGAACGGGCACGTCCTCTGCCCCTGTTTCCGGAATCTCCTCTGGAAGAGGGAAATGCAGAACCCCTGCCAGATCTGGCCCCCCGAAAGGAGGGGGTAAAGGCAGGCGCCCCCCGAAAGGAGCGGCGTTGTTTCTTACGTTGAGGTAACCTACCACCCTTGGTGACAGAGTCCAATGTCTCTCCAAAGAGCCGTAGACCAACAAAGGGTAAAGCCGTCAGTGATTTTTTGGACATAAAATCGGCCGCCCACTGGCGCAGCCACACCGACCGCCGAATAGCCACAAGCAGAGCCGAAGTCCTACCACACATCATCAAAGTATCATCCAAGGCAGTCAACACAAAGGATAGAAACAACTCGCACCGTTTAAGGCTAAGGAACTCGTTACTACCAGGACGAAGCCCGGAAGAAGTCAACAGGTCCCTGACCACAGACCTGGTGGCCAACACCATTAGCTCCGAAGCGCACACAGGCCGGATGGCCGACCCAATGCTAGTAAAGCCATGAGAAGCCATCTGATCAATACGTTTATCCTCTCCATCTTTGAGAGTGGAACAATCAGGTCTGTTTAACACCGAGGAGTTAGACAACCCCAAAACCGGTGCATCCACCTCGGGGGGAGATGCCCAGCGCTTGACCGCCTCAGAAGGAAAGGGATATTTCCTATCCCACCCCTGAGGGATGCCAGGGAGCCGAGCCGGCCTATCCCATTCCTTGTCAATGATTCTATCAAAATGGCGTTGCGTAGGAAACTTCAGGCGCGGCCTGGATTCCTCAAACAATTCACCTTTCTGCTGTGACGCCTCCTCGGGAGGGGAAATATTCAGAACTTCCAGCATGAGAGACAGAGCGTGAGGAGAGTCCAAGGATCTCCCTAAATCAGAAAGCTCGGCATCAGCGCCAGCAGACTGCTCATCATCCGAAAATTCTGAACCCTCATCAACTTCCCCCTCCTCTAGCTGGGGATAATCAGACCAATCCAGATTATCTCTGTCATCAAGATCATCCGGCGACAAATGCTTTCTCTTAGACGGAGCCTTACGGGCGACCGAGCTAGAGAGCATTTTCTCAAGGCTAGCCAATCTGGCACACATCTCGGATTGCAGATCCCTGCCCATGACCACGTCACACGGGGCACGAGTCAAGGCGGGAGGGGGAGTTCAGGTGGCCGGCTGTGCTGACCCCGACGCTTGGGGTTCGGACTGCCGCGTAATAGTTTGCTGTGCACATGGTATACACAGTAACACATCATCCCCAGTAATGGAAATCCCACACAACATACACTTTTTGGGATGCCCCGAAGGGGTCCCAGTCCCAGTATCCGGGGATGCCTCCATAAGGTGAATTTTGAGTGGTCGCTATGACCCAGGGAATTACGCCAGTTAGACAACCCGGGATGCCCCTTTAATGTCCCGAGTGGGAGGATTTGTGATGCTAAAATGGACCCAGGGACCCAGGATCAGGAGAGACCTTCCAATACTACAGAAGATCCTCCTGGATAACCTTCACCTAAAAGACAGAGAGAGACCCATAAGTCCCTACAATAAGACTTAACAGATAAAGAAAAGAAGAAATAAATGAGGCCCACAGGGCCACTCACAAACGCTGCGGTGAACGATCCGCCTCAGAACAATGGCGATCTCTGAGGTGAAGTGAAGAAGAACGGCCGTGCCAGGGGCGTGGTCTGCGCAGCCCGCGCAAAGCTGATCTGTGCCCCCTTAGCTGCCTAGTAACAGGGAGCTGCCTAGTAACAGGGAGCTCAGCTCCGCAGCGACGCCAGTACAGAGGAGGGCGGAGCCGCGGCGATGCGCCGAAAGCCCGGCTCCGCCCCCCCTTCCAGTGTGAATGAAGCGTGAGGGAAGAAGTCCCTCACACACCAGCCCAGAGTGCCGTGACAACGGGTGCGTCCGCTTTCACTAGTGGAGCACCCGCCCCGCTCGCTGCGGCGAGGAATGAAGGAGAGAACGGGGGCTGGCCGCGGCAGAGCGCCGAGTGCCAGCCCCGCCCCCCCAAAGCGCGTGAGGTAAAAAATCACCTCACAGACTGAAAAACCCCGGCACCAGGCTGCAATGACAGCCGCGGTGCTGCAACATAGTAACAACAGAATAACTCATTGAGGAACTACTCCCAGATACACACATCAATAAAGAGAAAGTGAATAAGAGAAAGTGAATAAAGCTAACCCCTATGAGAGGAACCCCCAGCCCCCATAGTTGGTAAAGGGAAGGGCCCCCCCCCCCCAGGGGAAAAGTCAAGGGACGGGGCATCCCAAACCGGGATCACCTACCCGGTATGACCGCCTACCCTCTCTTTTAGGGTCTCACGGTGGAGCTCTGCTCCTCAGCACCAGAGGTGTCAATGTACCCTCGCTTGGGCCAGCAGCCAAGACTGTGGAGGCATGTAATATGAGGTAAATTTTGGGACAAACAGGGGTCCGAGCGGAAATAGACAAAATAAGAGGCCGGGAGTTACCCCGGCTACCTGAAATCCCCCTGTGCAAGGAGGAGCCATCATCTTCTGACTTGCTCGCCGTCTGCAGAGATGGAAAACTGGGTGGTGAGTGGGAGGTCCCAGGTATTTATGGATCAGGGAGGGGCTTTCTTTTGCTATCATCTCTGCAGGAACGCCCTCTTCAGGACGATATTACCCACATGTTATGGATTCTTGAAGCGGGGTGTGTGACATACTAAGAATAGTGGGAATATTAAAACACATTAATGACAAAGCATGAGAAGCTTTGTTTTGTAACAGCTCTTTAGGCCTAGTCTCAAATCTGCTGAATGTCTGCAAACTCAAGAGGCTCCAAACTGGCCATGGGAGAGAACACGGGCCACCACTGAGGGGTAACAAGCCTTATTTCTTAAAGCACAATTTTCAAATGCATCCATTAAGCTTGACCATTAGGCCTGCCCATCCTTGGACCTGCCCCTCTGTATGTCCAATGAAGTTTGCCAGCATGTACATCCTGACGGGGAACCTTACTGGCTGCCACAGTCACTGTGCAGCCACCACTCAGAGGGTGTGTGGAATATTCCCAGGGGGTGGGCAACTTACAGGCAGCTGTAGAGTGGTGGTCACTTACCTAAAGTAATAAGAAATTAAGTTTAGGTTCCTTTTTAAAATCACCCTATTTTGGGATCGTCCTTCAGTTAAGGAACCTTAAAAGTTGGGAGGGGTTTAAGTTCAGTTTAATATTTTTAAAGTGGACCTTCACCCTAAATAAGAGTCCATTTTGTATGTTTCCCACACCCTGTACATACAGATAGCCCACATTAAAAATCATCCTACCTGCACCTAGTGCATTTTTTTAACCTTTTAACATCCAAGATGGTGGCTCATGGAGCATCAGGCAGCCTGCAGACAGGAAGTGTCTTCTGACTGTGCCGCTCTGCATTCTGGGATTGCTGACCTCAGCTCTGCTCTGTCTGTGCAGAGCACAGGTTAAACCCCGCCCCCTGCACTTTATCGCTCTCTCCTCTCCTCAGTATGTGTGATGCTTCTGAGGCAAGATGGCGGCGCCCGTATCCTAGAGTCCTGAACAGAGTTGCAGCCCGGTGGGGGAAAGAATAATAAGTGACTAAAAACTTAAAATATATTAATTTTACATGCTGGGGAATAGTTTAAGGGTTTGGGCTTTCCAATAAATCATGCTGAAGGTCCGGTTTGAGCCTAGTACTCCTTTCTTCAGAAAATGAAGTAGGCTTAACGTTGACTAAAACTCAGGTTTTCCACTCAACAGGGTTTTGGTCCACTTAAAGGAGGACTATCGTGAAAAATGGCCCAGTGATAAAAATCCATATAAATATGCTGGGTGGTGGGAGGAGGGGTCACTTATACACCCGGCATCAAGAAATGGTTTATTTATCTTACTAGAAACAAGAGGATATCAGGGGTGATTCTTACCATGAGAGAATAAACCACAAGCTCGCGGGAGTTTTATTCAGTTTGGGTGTATAAGTGACCCCGCCTCTCATTAGCCGATGTGTTTATAGGGATTTTTAATATTACACAATTCCACGATAGAGCTTTAACAAATGCAACCCGATTTGGTATGCAGGAACAGGATTATTCGGGCACTAGGTGGCGCTCTGCCATGTAGGCCTGCAGATGCTGCATTTACCAGCCACAGATGCTGCATTTTCCAGCCGCAGATGCTGCATTTACCAGCCGCAAACGCTGCATTTACCAGCCGCAGATGCTGCATTTACCAGCCGCAGATGCTGCATTTACCAGCCGCAAACGCTGCATTTACCAGCCGCAGATGCTGCATTTACCAGCCACAGATGCTGCATTTACCAGCCACAGATGCTGCATTTACCAGCCGCAGATGCTGCATTTACCAGCCGCAGATGCTGCATTTACCAGCCGCAGATGCTGCATTTACCAGCCGCAGATGCTGCATTTACCAGCCGCAGATGCTGCATTTACCAGCCGCAGATGCTGCATTTACCAGCCGCAGACGCTGCATTTACCAGCCGCAGATGCTGCATTTACCAGCCGCAGAGCAACAATAAGAAAGGGGCCTATGAGATCACACATAACTTAAAGCGGACCTTCAGTATCATTTAATGAAAAGCCCAAACCCTTAAAAAACTATTCCCAGCATCTAGATTGAATATATTTTAAGTTTTTAGTCACTTACTTATTATTCTTTCCCCCACTGGCCTGCAACTCTGTTCAGGACTCTAGGATACGGGCCCCGCCATCTTGGCTCAGAAGTATCACACATACTGAGGAGAGGAGAGCGGGATAAAGTACAGAGGGTGGGGTTATAGCTGTGCTTTGCACAGACAGAGCAGAGCTGGGGTCAGGGAAAGGTCAGCAATCCCAGAATGCTGAGCGACACAGCCAGAAGACACTTCCTGTTTGCAGGCTGCCTGATGCTCCATGAGCCGCCATCTTGGATGTTTAAAGGCTCATAACATGCAGTAGATGCAGGTAGGATGATTTTTAATGTGAGCAATCTGTATGTACAGGGTGTGGGAAACATATAAGATAGACTCTTATTCAGGATGAAGGTCTGCTTTAAGCATCTACTGCATCATCTGATTTATTGCATAAATATTTTTAAAAACATGTTAGTTTGTGCATTTGAATGATATCTATGTATTAATGGGGAAAGGACTGACCCATAAACAGAAGTGGCAGGGATGAGTGAAGCCGTGACTGTACGGGTTTGGACAAACTTTAGTGAAATATCAATGAGGACCCGAACTTTGGTGGAGTAAAATGTTCATTGGAAGAGCTAGGAAGCTGTAGTCATTTGTATTTTTTATGTAAAAAATATATATATGTATATAAAAAAAACAAACAAACACATGAGATCCCCCCTTCATTCACACCAAGTTTAGGGGCTGCCAAGCCCAGAGCAAAGGAACTCAGCGGGCATGCGGATTGGTACCCAAACTTTAAACATGGACTTCTGGGAGAAGCCTGTGCTTGGGGACCCAGAAACCTGGTGTCTGGTACAAACCCCGGACTTTACTTATCCCTATTGTCAGGGTAAATCTTGTAAAATGAGAGGCACCACATGGGTGTCCCTAGTCCACTTTAACATGCATGCCTCTTGTTGCGTACAGGCCTGAATCTAAAGAGGTCTCACTTGTGTGAAGAGACAGCCAGCCTTTCCTATGGGCGATGAAGTGTGGAGGGTGGGCTTCTTCATAGGTCACCGGCTTGTCACCTTTGCTGACACGTACACGCGCTGCACGATTCTGGACAAGAAACAAACACAATATTATTACACTGCATCACTACATTTATAGAGGTTGCAATACAGCCTAGACCCCACACACCATGTGCTTGCACAAATTCAAAAGAAACAAAGGGGGGGTGGCAGCCGCTCAGACCATTTTTAGGGCAACCTCAGGTAAGCCTGCTCCCAATTTATCTATTGCATTGTATGTCCCAGATGGACTCTCAGAGATTAGAGTTAGGACTGCACCCCACAGAGACACCTTGGCGCTGGTGGTGCAGCTTAAGCTACTTCTGCAGATGTGTGTGACTGAGTCCTCTGTTTTTAACCAAGTTTAGAGACAGATTATAGGCTGGCCTGCAAGCTGACAGGGTTGAGTGCTGTGGCTCCTTTAAGACTTGTGTATCCTGATTGCCCTGCTAACGTGCACCTCCCAGGTTAGTTATAAAATGGTCTGAGCGGCTGCCACCCCCCCTTTTGTTTCTTACACTTATAGAGGAACATAGAGATCAGCCCCAGGAATTCCAGTAGGGGTCTGTATTCATTGTAAATGTCACTATAGTGCTTGTCAGTGCCCCTGATCTCTGTATATGGGATGACAAGGTGGAGGTCAGTCACCTCATCCAGCTGCAGAAGAAAATCTCCTTTGTGAAGCCTAAGCTGCTTATTATCAGGCAATGTGATCCATGACATGATTACAGGTTCCCATTAAAGCAGACTAAAACCCTGGGACACACATTCTAACCCAACTCTTTTCCATGAGTATTAGTAAGCAGGTTTTAATAGCACGTCTCCTTTGTAATGTTAATTTGGAGGTACTGGCTACTGCAATGCTCGGGGGTGGAGGCTTTGGACACATGTTGTGCCTCAGGGTTTCAGTCTGCGTTTAAAGTAGAACAAAACCCAGGATGTTGACTATCTCGGGTTTTGTTTCATGACCCAGGGACATCCCATTCCCGGTCTAACGGCGCATGCGCAGGTTCTAGTCCAGTCAGAGCCATTTGCATTGAATATGTCATTCAGCAAACTGCACTGATTTGCTTTAATGGGGAGTGAGAGTTGGCGCATCCCCAGCAGGACGCGTGATCCTATCCCAGCCTATCTGAATGGCTACGACGGGAGTGAGCTCACAGCCCAAAGATGCAGCCGCTCTTCATAGTAAACAAGAGTCGTTTGCCGAATTACATTATCCATCCTCAAGGAGCCCCCATAGTTTTGCTAAATAATGTGACCTGAGGGTGTCATTGTCAGAATGCCGTCCATTGCTGGCTTTCAGAGATGGGTAGTGTTCTAACCACAAAGCTGAATGATTATCTAAAGTGCAGCTGTGGATGTCTGGTGAAAAAAAACCTCCCTGAAGGGGGTAAGATGAGTATTCTTCTGACTTTGGGAGGAGGTCAGTTAGGAGCACAGGTAACCTTTAATCTTTATTAAAGTCGACTTGCAACCAAACAGCACCGATGGCCCTGCACCCAAAGTCAATAAAGAATGCCCACCCAGACTAAAGTTATCTTTCTTGTAGAGAAAGTGTGGGTTCCAATGAGGTAACTGCACATCTCCAGACCTATACCACTGTAATACTAGAGGCTACAGAGGACCTTTGGAAGTGCTGGGGGCAGCTGTCTGTGTAGAGGCTCGTACCTTTAGACAGTTAGGTGTCGTCTGGATGCCACGGACCTCACAATATCTGGGCAAGGCAACATCAAGTCTTCTGAACAATCCCTGAAGATTAATACAAAGAAATAACACACTTCGTAATGCTTATAAGATACATATTTAACACAGAAAAAACAGATGTGATGCTTTGAGCACTATGCAGTTTAAAGTAGAACAAAGCCCAAAATGTTTTCTAGTCTGAAAACAGGAAGTTAAAGTGATCCCCAGAAGAGGCGAGTTCTGGGGTGTGTTTTTGGAATACTGCTCATGTTTGGGAACAGCAATTGACCAGCAGCTTTAAAGCGATGCCATGATGTGGGAAAAGTCCACTTTCATGTACAAGGGCCTCCATACACAGAAGTACCTATTGTTTTCAATGGGAGCCGACCCTACCCAGACCACACCCACTCACTGGAACCACAGCAAAACAAACTGCGGGAGGGTGATAGCAGCGTGGGAGCAGACGTTAAGTTAAGCAGATCTTTCCTTTAAAGTGGACCAACACCCAGGATTTTGACTATCCTGGGTTTTGGTCCACTTCGGTGGGGCACCCCGCTGTGTGAAACCCCCCAGAAAGCCCCAAAAACTCACCTCTCCCCGCTCCCACGTGACCGCTGCAGCCAATCCCCGCCGACGGACAAGCGGGAGGCAGCGACGGACAAGAGAGCACGCCCACCTCCGTCTCCCGCGCGTCTCTCTTACAGGGCGCGCACCCGCGCCGGCCATTCACAAACGGCCGGCGCGGGTGCGCGTCCTGCTAGAGGGACGCGTGGGAGGCGGGCGCCGCTGGATCGAGGAGCAGGTAGGGATTTAGGGGTTTCTGGGGGGTTTCACACAGCGGGGCACCCCCGATCGGGGTGCCCCACAGTCAGGGAGCTGATTGGTCCGGGAATCTTATAGATTCCCGGGCCAATCATGGGAGGGTGTTGGTCCACTTTAAGCTCAGAACATAGCAATGGGAGTACAGAGAGCAAAGTTACTAAAAATCCTTCTAATGCAGTGAGGATCTACCCCAACTGTGCCTGTGCTGAGGGAGCGTTGGGGAAATTAAGAAATGGGCGACTCAGAGTTTTAATGATGATGCCCCGTGGTGTGGACCAAAATCCTGGGGGTCAAAATCCCAGGTTTTGGACTACTTTAAAGCGGACCAACGCGCTCACCGCAGCCAGGGGGTGTTGGTCCACTTTAAGCTCACATGGCATGGATATCCATGGGCTAACGGGCTACTAGATAGGCCCAGGAATGCAAGTACTGACCTCCTACTGACATAATTAAACTGAGGAGCACTCCAGGACAAAGGTACAATCAAGGCGAGGGAGTTAAAGAGGAACATCGGACCAAAAAGGGGACGCCCGCCCCCTACTTACCATTTGGATGTCGCCACGGCCTGCTGCAGAGATGTGCCCCTTTGCGGGGTGAGTAAAGGATGTCCTAAGGTAAAGCTGGGGGGGGGGGGGGATCATAGTTCCTCTTTAAAGTGGACCAACACCCTGAGGTGATCGGCCCGGGAATCTATAAGATTCCCGGGCCGATCACCTCACACACCACGGGACATCCGAGATCGGGATGTCCCGCGGGGTGTAACCCCCCCAAAAACCTTACCTCTCCAGCCGCTGCTTCCGCCGCCGTCGCCTCACTCGCGCTCCTCTAGACGTGCGCGCGCCCGCGCCGGCCGTCTCTGAATGGCCGGCGCGGGCGCGCACACGTCAAGAGTGACGCGCGGGAGGCGCCGACGGGCAAGCTGCTTGTCCGTCGCTGTCAATCAGCTTGTCCGTCGGCGCCGATTGGACGGCGCGGCCACCTGGGAGCGGGGAGAGGTGAGTTTTGGGGGCTTTCTGGGGGGTTTCACACAACGGGGCACCCCCGATCGGGGTGCCCCGGGGAAGTGGACCAATACCCAGGATAGTCAAAATCCTGGGTGTTGGTCCACTTTAAAGCGAACCAAACACAGGTTTCTCCACTTACCTGGATTTTTTGTATCACGTGTATCTAGCCAGATTTGCAAGCATAGCAGTCTTTCTGGGGGTCTTCACACAGTGGGGGCATAAGAAATAGGGATGCCCCTGGGACATAGTACAAAGAAAGTCTTTAAAGTGAAAGTCCAGTCTTCAACCAAAGAATAGAAAAAAAAAAAAAACTGCTTACCTTGTCCGGGATGCTGCTCTCGGGGCCCCACCAGCTTGTACAGGTTGCACAGAGCGGCCCCTGTGCACAGCCCCATCCGCCCATTCACTTGAATGTGCAGATGGAAGCTCACACAGAATAGGGGATGCCGCCTTATGCGCCATCTGTGCAGCTGCCGCAGGATCTGGGCAAAGGTGAGCGTTTTTTTCTCTTGTAACCACCCCCCCACCCTGCCTCAATGCTAGGGGAGAGGGTATGATTGGAAGACTAGACTTCCACTTTAAAGCAGAAGTCCAGTCTCCATGTAACCCCACTGTCCGCCTCCCCCGATGCTGAGGCAGCTTATTCTGGCCCTGGGTGCAGCCATCTTGTAGAGGCAGCATAGAGCAAAATCTCCCATTTACCTCAAAGGGCAGGTGGGAAAGCACCGAACACCTATGACAACACTGGATCCTGGATGAGGTCATGTGTTTTTTGTAAACCACCCCACCTTGCCTCAGCAACAGGCTGGGGGAGTTAAAGAGGAACAAAACCCCCTTTACTGGGATGCCCACAGAGCGGGCATACAAAATCAGGATGTCCTATAAAAAGAGAGACCACCACCCATCTTATAGACTTGAGGGGGATGGTTACACTTTAGTAGAGACTGGACATCCACTTTATATGAGACAAAGACCCAGACTAGAGTCTTAAAGTGATTGGGGATGCCCCGCTGTGTGCTCCAGCCGAGTCCTGACGAGCGGACCCAAGTGCATCCCCACTGCCCTCGATGGCCATTTACAGATGCCTGGCGCAGGCATGCACTGCTAGAGGGAAGCAGAGGATGCAACAAAGCTGCTGACGCACCGTAAGACCGGGAAAAGGTGAGTTGGTTGCAGTGATCTGGGGGTTGGGGGGGTTCACACAGCGGAGCACCCCCTTTTGGGGTGCCCCCAGGAAAAGGCCCAAAACCCAGGATAGTCCTGGGTTTTGGTCCACTTTAGGGCGGAGCAACAGAAAAGATTCCATGGCCGCCCGCCACAGCATCACTATGCTGCAGTAACAGCTTACCTCTCCCTAGTCCGGCTGCATCCTGGGCCTGTGTGCACGCTCCTGCCTCAGCTAGTCACATAGGACAGGAGCTCTTGCTGCTGGGGATGCAGCCACTTGCAGACTACCTGAGCAAATTGCCAAATGACATAAGCACTGCAAACAGCTCTGATTGGATGAGAACCCACATATGCACGAGAATACTATTGGTTCCGCTTTAAGCGTGTAGGTCTGTTTGATGCATAGATGTCACAGGAGGAGAGACCCAGCAATCATAGAGAGGCATTGGCCTTGGTTCAGCCCCCAACCCAAGGCTGTGCCTCCATAACAGGGACACATCCGCACACCCTGCCTCCAGATCTCCCTATGGAACTGGCAGGTGTCTGAGCAGGAAGGTCAGAAAGCTGGGCACAGTCTAAATGTAATAGAAAGTACTCAGTTATCCCTTAGCGTCAGCTACAACAACCTCAAAACTGCCGTCGTACGCTAACCCCGCAAGAAAGCCCAGCGCGGGCACAGTGACCCGAATCCCCTTTACCTGAAGCCGGGTCCCTGCCCTACACAAGGGCGCCGCCATCTTCCCGCCGACCAGCGAGATTACAGAGCATGCGCACACTGCAGTGCTTCCATCAGAGCAGCGACCCCTAGCGGACGAGGGAATAATCGCCAGCGAGGCTCCCACAATGCACCGCTCCGCACACTGAGCTGAGAGACTCCCATGTAGCAGGGCAATGCTCAGGTTGGCATGGCGCCCCACAAACACACATATGTCCAGTCTTAGTAACCTATAGAGTGCGGTATAGGGAGGGTATGAAGACAAAGATACCGGGAAAGATTAAGATTATGTGACAGGAAATTGATGTAGGGGAAGCAATGGAAAAGGTGATGAAGAAAGCCCAGAAATCAGGGCGAGGAGGCAAGAAGAAGCAGAGAGAATGTGCAAAAGAGAAAAAAGGGCGGAAATGTGGAACAGTGAAAAATCGAGGGGATGGTAAAAAGAGGGAATGTGGAATAAATAAAAGAGACGGGGGGATGTGAACAAAAGAAAGTACAGGGGGAGATGTGGAAAAATAGAGAAAGCTGGAGAGAAGGAGGTGGGAGGGAAAGTGGAATAAAAGAGGGAGACAGCAATATGTGAAAAAAACAAAATGAAGGCGGGGATGTGGAAAAAAACACGCAGATGAAATGTGGAAGGGACAACTATGGATGGAATGTGAAAAGGAAGGAATGATGGGGAAAAGGGGACTGGGGCAAAAGAAATACAGAGGAAGAGAGAATGGCAGAGGGAATGTGGAAAAGAGAAAAAAAGGGCAGACATTTCGTAAACTGAAACATTGAGGGGATGGTAAAAAGAGGGAATGTGGAATAAATAAAGAAGACTGGGGAATGTGAATAAAAGAAAGTAAAGGGGGGTGGAAAAATAGAGAAAGGATGCGGGAGGGAATGTGGAATAAATATAGAAGACTGGGGAATATGAATAAAAGAAAGTAAAGGGGGTGGAAAAATAGAGAAAGGATGCGGGAGGGGATGTGGAATAAAAGATGGAGACAGGAATATGTGAAAGACAAAATGAAGGAGGGGATGTGGAAAAAAACAGAGGCAGACGAAATGTGGAAGGGATAACTATGGATGGAATGTGAAAAGGAAGGAATGTGGAGAAGGGACTGGGGCAAAATAAATACAGAAGAAGAGAGAATGGGGAAGGGAATGTGAAAAAGGATGATGAAAGAACTGTGAAAAAGAAAAAATGACGGGGGAATCTGGAAAAGAGGACAAATCTGGAGATGCAAAAAAAAAGAAAAAGATGGAGGGAGGAGAGGGATTGTAAAAAGAGAAAGAGAAATAACTATAATAGACAAGTGAAAACGTGAGAAAGAAAGAGCCTGCCACCCTCCCTGGTGCTGAGGTAGGGCGGAGGGGTTACTTTACACGGGATGCAGTGCCAGGCAATTCTAGTGCTGGGTGCCGCCATCTTTGAAAAGCTGCAGAAATCGGCATACCCTGCTCTGTATCAGCACCAGGGAGGGCATTGCCTGTTACTATTAGACTGGACATCCAATTTAAAGCTCAGTGAAGAGCAGCCAGTCTGGCACCCCATCAGCACCCCTATGATAATCGGGCATAGTGTGAGTGCTCCATCTGCACACAAGGCCGGCCTTGGACAGAGGGCAGATTAGGGGGCTGCTGGCGGGTTACCAGGTAATGTTGGGGTTTATATGTTGGTCTGATGAGGGCTGTTTAGTGATTTTTATTTTTAAGTGATTGGAGCAGTAAGTAATGCTGGGTGTTTCAGCACTTAAGTGGATGAGCAAGGGATATCCATGCTTATATTGTCACCCAGCGAAGCGGCACGGGCGGCCGCGAACGTAGGTGTCCCCTCTGCCAGTCCCTGCTCCTCACTACACGTGACTTACCCGTTGCCAGGCTTTGGTTTGTTGTTACTATTATGTCTTTGTAAGCACAGCTTTTGTTGGTTGGTCCTGATCTAAACGCTTTATATTGTTTGTTCACAGGTGTCCATGACCATTTAGCTTAGGACACACATTCTCATTTGCACTTAGTCACTTTTTGTATTTTTGCACTGTTAGACATGAGGATCCATAGATATTAATTGTGTTGTGCACTCTATATGGTTTTTTATGTCGCGATTATTTATGCACTCTTACTTTAATATGTATATACTTGATTGGGTATTGAGATTCTGAGATTTTGTCCCGGCACAAAAGATTATTTGCTAAAGGGTCTTTCCATACGTGTTGATACTCAGGAGTTATCCCAGGAATGAATTGCTGTGTTTATGCAGCACTGGATGAATTTTGGGGAGTCGCAGTGTTTTTAATGTGTTAGTCTTGTATATTGTATGTTATGTCTTGTGTGGTTTGATTCTTAATAAATGAAATTGAATTGATTTTGAAATTTGTTTGGTGCTCCTGTTTCTGAGGCCTATGGGCTGTGTCCCATGAGCCAAATTTTGGTCTAGTACTCTATTCATTACAGTGCAGCGCAATTTTACTACTTTACGCGGTGCACCACTTTGGTTTACATTTATGCTTATATTGTGATTAGGGACATACATAACATAGAGGCAGGGAAGGCGACTGCTACCGGGCCCATGGCAGAAGGGGCCCAGTGCAAGCTGCCTTTCCCACCTTGCAGCTCATGTGGCAACAACATCAGTCTAGGTCCCCAGCAGTGGGCAGTGTTGGAACGCTGTCTACATGAAGCACAGGAGGTTCTGCAGGTGCATTGTTTTTCCCTGGCACACTTTGTATAGGACACTCAGGGAAACAAGCACCCCAGGCAGAAACTGAACTTACCAAGCCCCACCAATATGGGCCCCAGAGCTCCCCAACACTATGTAGAACTCTAATCAGACCTCACTGTGATGTAATGTGATGTAAACCAGGAGATCAGACTCTAGGGGCCCACGTAACAGTTACATGCAAATATTACTGGCTTCATTTGAGTGCTCATGATCATGTAACAAAGTAAATGTGTGTGCAAATATATGTCTAAGTTGATGTTCGCAAGCATATTCTATTAGTGTTGAAAGTGCATTGAGTTATTTCGACCACTAGATGGCACTGTATAGGGGAAATGAATAAATGTACAGCTTTATTGTAGGACTGGAATCAGGATGTAGTAGTAAAGAGGAGAGAGAAGACAGATAGCTGCATGTTGAGATTCCCTTCAGTCAGTGAGTGTCAGCAGCCTGCTTGTTATAAGAGTCAGAGGAGAATCTGCAGAGAAGCTCTGGAGCCGTGCTGGACAATTCCCAATCCTGTGGCCAAATAAGGAAAGTCAAAGACCAAGCAAAGATAAACAGTGGGGGGCTGTGACAGCCTGAAATCTTATATATCCAGTACAGCCAAGGTCCCATAGAAATCACTAGAAGTGAAGGCTGGGTGCATATCTGAGAGTAGTCACCATCCGTTAACAACGTTTTTTCTGTAATCCCATCATTCCCCCCCGAGAAGAGATCCCCAGGACAGAGAAGTGAGGAAAGCACCATGGAGTCCACAACATAACTCCTCATGCAGCATCTGACTGCTCTAAACTCTGCAGCATAAATTCCAAGGGGTTAACTATTAAAAATGTGCTAATAAGTTTATTCTCGTGGACTGTGAGCTTGTGATGCCATCCAGTGGACAAAGTTGGAAAGTTATTAGACATAGACAGCATCCTGATTTGTGAGGTTGGAGCACCACCCTGTGAAGAAAATGGACATGTTTTCTGAACATTATTAAACATTATGTATGTGGACTTTTCCTGCAGTTTAAGATGTATTAATCCTGTTTTGCTGAAGACCTGCTGAAATTAAACTAAGGCCCTTATTTAACAAGGGATAGCGACAGGTAGCGCCTGGTGAGCGACCGGTAATGACGGGCAGCGCCACGAGAACGCCGGCTCCCCACCACAATCACACATTTATCAAGCCGATCCTGCTTACCGACTGAGATAGCGCCAGATAGCGACTCATTCATCATTATTCCAGCCTCAGCCCACAGCGCCAGCGTCCGACCTTGAACAGCGACAGGTATGACCTCTTGCTACCTGGCGCTCTCCAATGCATTTCAATGGAACAATCTTTAAATATTCATAATTAATTCATATTTATGTTTTTTTTTTTTTTTTTTTTTTTAAATGTGAAAAATTCTGTGACCACTTCTGCCATTTTATATTTTTTTTTAAGGTAAAAAAAAAAACAACTTTGTGCAGAATTGATATTACAGGTCTGATATTAATGTATTAATATTACAAAATGTTATTAAAAACTTTTTTGGTTTCCAAAAATATGGTTGTTTGGGTGTTAAAAAACTACTTTTAACCCATCGCCTCCAGCGCTCTGGGGTTTAAACAAGCATTTCACAGCGCGAGAATTTTTTGAGCGTGATTTGTTAATGAATATGGTGGGAGACGGTCACTATGGCCATTCGCTGTCATGCGCTCCCATACAGCGCGGAACCTGTCAAATAGCGACTCCTCACCCAATATTCAACATTACTGCACACCGACTGAGTCGCTGTCAACAACGGAACAACGGCCAAGCACAGCGACTACTAGCGGGCGCTGTGAAAATACTGCTACAGTCGCTCAACTGTCGCTACCTGCCGCTATTAATGAATCGGCCTCTAGGTAAGCAATATTAATTTAGTTGATTTGGTCAATATTACAACATATAGCTTAGCAACCCTAACACACGCAGACATTAAACCTAACTGTATTGTGCGTGAGTGGATAACCTGTGCTCTCCTGCCATAGATCAGTAACATCTAATATTACCTACAGCTTCTAACCTAGAAAAATGGACAATACAGTTTTGATATCTCCCTTTTGGAGACAAGGGCCCCTTAGTTCAGGAGCTTATGGGGGATTGCCTGGTAAACCAAACCAAGCCTGGTCTCTGACTGGTCTTCTCAGAAAACAAGGCTGCAGCTGCACTGGGCCCCATCCCAACCTCTCTATGAGGCAAGAACCATTCAGAAGGAAAGCTCACAGCAGTCTCAGCAGCTCTCTTTTCCACATTTTCCCATCCCACTTTTCTATATTATTCTCTTTATGAGCACTATGGGTTTTGGTCTGGTTTAATCTTTTCTTTCTTTCCCTCTGATTCCACTCCTTTTCTTGCCCTATTTATCTTTCGATTTTTTGGTGTTCCACCTCTTTTTACCACATTAACTTCATCCCTCTCTTCTGTGTTTCCTCTATATTCTTTCTCAGGTTCTAGGGGCATATTCCTTTCATCTCCCTGCCTTTCACCTTATGTCTTCCACCCTTTTATTGTCCCTATATCCACATTCCCATTTAGACGAGCCCATTACTCATTAAAGAGGACAAAACCTGTAATTTTCACGCCACTACACACACACACAAACACACACAATACTCTCCTCAATCTATCGGTCCCACAGTTCATGAATCTTCAGGGCCAGCCACCATGGGTTTTGGTCCTCTGTAGGAAACCCACTTTGCAGTCTCGACAGCCTTCTGAGCACTTACTCAGTACCTACTACTACAATGTTATGTATTGACCATTACACTTTAGACTAGAGGTGCCCAATCTGTAGCTCGGCAGCTACATGTGGCTTCCAGTGCCCGACTGTGTGGCTCACCAGTTGACTGCTAGACCACAACACTAGTTACATGGTGCTCAGGACTGGGCACTGCCAGAATGGGGTTAATGTACAGCCAGGTGGGTAGAAAACTGTGTCACTTCCAGTGCTGAACTTGGTTTACCAGGATCCTAGCTGTGTCCTATTAGGGGGCTGGAACAGCCATCAACTGGGGCAAGTATTTTTTGGGTCAGGGGGGAGGAGCATGCACGATAAGCTGTCAAGGTGGGAACTCCTATAATGCTTCATGATCAACTTGTATTTTCTTCTGCATCTCTGTCACATCTGAATCATAATACATTGTGTATTATAATTATCTGTCTGTAATGTAGAGCTTTTACAGCACCACAGAAGATGATGGCACTCGATAAAGAAACTATAATATATATATTATAATATATGAACATATGAAACTATTCAGTATGCCACCACGCCTGAAGCTGAAGCCTGTTAAAGCGAATCTAAAGTGTAAAATTACTTTAGGTCCCTTGTAACAACCACCACTCCACCAATCACCGAATTTTTGCTATATAAGAAAATGTTGGGGCGTCTTATCAGACGAATGTGAAAAAAAAAGGAAAAAATGGAAACTCACCTTTCCATCATTCCTGAGCTGCTGGCCAGGCCACGGGAGGCCAGAACATGGAGGACAGTGGGGACAGTGCGAGCAGCGAAGGCAGTGACCACCTGGCCAGCAGCGCAGGTACGATGTAAAGGTGAGTTTAATTTTGCCTATGCTTATGCACTCCAGCAAAAACCAGCCTGGGTACCAGCTATGGGCATCAGTTGGAGTGGCCAACCCTTGAACCTGAAGTCTACCAGCCCGCATAGCCCACATGGGCCATGGTCTCTTCTGCCCCCCCCCCCCCCCCCGGGGGCTTTGGGGATGCTGGTAATTGTGCTGGGGAGGTTGCCAGCCCCTCCTGCCCTTTGAAACTGGTATGGAGTCTCAGGGACCCCTTACTAGTTCACATAGGGTTAAATGTAAAAAAAAAAAGCTTACACGCACTCAATTCCTTTATTTATTTTGTTTTCTTACCTCTTTCCATCTCAATCGCTGCTCTGACAGCCGGAAGTGATCAGCTAAATTTGGGAGCAGGGCAGAGGCTCTGTGCCCTCTGCCCCCATCAGCCGCGATCACTTTCAGCTGTCAGAGCAGCGATCGGCTGCCGTGGGATCGGTGATCACACCTTGTGGTGTTCCCAGATGTTGTCTTAGGGAGAGCTGACTGAGATGGGCTGGGGCAGACCTTATCTACCCAATATCCACACAAGTCCCTGAAAAACGCTCACCAAACGTGTAGTCAAGAGATTGGAATCCTGTAGCCAACTAAGGTAATGGTAACCATCACATCATCATGTAAACTTACATTTGGCGCATTCTCCAGTTTTACTCTGCCCAAAGGCATGCCAGCTTCCTCCATCTTATCAATCTAATAAGTGGTATGTGTGTGTATGTGTTCTTTTCACCTCCAATAAAAACCTTTCATATTTTGGGGCTCAGGTATGCTTGTGTGGTCAATCCTAGGCCCTCATTGTCAAGCTAAAGCTAAATGCCCCCAGCAATTCTGAAGCAGGTAGGACCATGCATCTGGCATCATTTGGTAAATTTGGGGCAATACAGCTGCTATTCCAATTGTCACAACAAGGGCGATACTTTTCTGGTAGGGAGTATTCCTGACCTGAACTGATGACTGAAGTACCCTTGAACGAGGCACCTAACCCACTAACTGCTCCCCAGGTGTCGTAATTAGGGCAGTACACCGCTCCGAGCATGCGTATACTCATGGCATGGATGGGTTAAATATAGAGGAAAATTCCTATGTGTGCGCAAGCACCAATGCCCTTAAAAAAAGGGTATGGGCTTGTTGTTTGGTTATGATTTTATACCGCTGCTTATTACAGCTAGCACTTGAGGTGTATTTGTAAAAACAGAGCCTGAGGAAGCAGATAACTTTAGGTAATTTTTATTATATAACGAGGAGGAGGGAGGCAAGACAAATTTGAGTTTAAAAGGTAGGGTGGGAATGCAAAGAGCCAAAAGCTGTGCAAGACTAACCTTGAGGCTCCAAGTTCATGGATAGTTCAGTTGGTACATTTTCCTGTGCTCCAAAACCTGGGCGAAAGAATGGCTAGCTGCTGAAGAGGGATACACCCGGCCCAATCTGGTTCAGGTTCCTGCCTCGTTTCATGTCTCATTTATGCACTCACCACTAATTTTGCAGATCACTGTTTTGTCATTCTGTAATACCTCAAATGACCAGAGGCAAATGAGGAGAGCGTGGTCCATCCAACAGCTGGTGGCTTCGAAATTGAGGACGTTTGCTATTTGGACATACTGCTTTGGCTGCCAGGAGAATGCTGCTCTGCAAACCCACCCCAACTACTGTTGTAGTTCTTCATGCCTTCACCTTATGTTGAATCAAGCGATTTGTCATCTACCCCTTCCTCTTCCTTGGGCATCAGTGCATAGAATATCTTTTTCCTCTTCCTCAGGTTGTTTGGGATCTCCATCAACTCCCAATATATGGAACATTGAAAAAGCAGAACCAATTACCAATGCCTAGGGGATCTGGCCTGGAATAAAGTAGAGGGAATCATCAGCTTGCTACTCTGTAATTTAAAAGAAGAGAAGATGGTGGTTGAAGTTCACCCAGGCTGGGTCATCCTGCTTACTACAGTTTGTGCTGTAACTGAAGAGACTAAGGATGCCACCTTCCAGAATTTGTATTGCATTTTGCAAGATATTGTGGCTTACTACAGCTTGGTTGTGTTAGAGATGCTTCAGGAGTGTTTTGCTTGGATGTAATTTGCTAAATAGTATTTTTGCAGCCCTTAAATGTATAAGGTAATTTAAAAGCTCAAATATATGTATATCTTTAAAATTACACTACATTGTCTAATAAGTTCATTTATCAGTAACTCCAAGACTCCAAGGAAAAAGCGAGATGATTCACTTTAAAGAGTTATTTTTATACCTTGCTTGAATAGGGCAAAGGCTAAATATATATTAAAATGGGTTACTCGTCTCATTCAAGTGGTTTGGGTAGAAATCAGCAGGCCCCATCACTTTTATGGCAGGGGTTCCCAACATTTGGTAGAGCATGGGCCACATAAGTGAACAATGGTGGCGGGCCACAATGGGCTCTCTCTCCACAAACTCCAAAGATTTTTTTTTACTATTAGGTCCTTCCACCTCACCAACCCACTACCACATTTATATGTAACAATCCCTACATACTACCAATACACATGCCGATTGCCTCAACTCTCCAAATATATGGGTCCAATCTTTATAGCCCATCCTCTTATCCGTCCCAAACCATTACCTTATTCCCAATACTAGCTCATCTAAATATTAAAAATAACACATGTATTAAAGCGGTCCTTCACTCCGAATAAGAGTCTATCTTATATGTTTCCCACACCCTGCACATACAGATTGTCCACATTAAAAATCATCCTACCTGCATCTACTGCATGTTATGAGCCTTTAAACATCCAAGATGGCGGCTTATGGAAGCCGCCATCTTATCAGGCAGCCTGCAAACAGGAAGTGCCTCCTGACTGTGCTGCTCTGCATTCTGGGACTGCTGACCTTTACCTGACCCCAGCTCTGCTCTGTCTGAGCAAAGCACAGCTATAACCCGCCCCCCTGTACCTTATCCCACTCTCCTCTCCTCAGTAAGTGTGATGCTTCTGAGTCAAGATGGCGGCGCCCGTATCCTAAATTCCTGAACAGAGTTGCAGCCCAGTGGGGGAAAGAATAATAAGTTAGTGACTAAAAACGTAAAATATATTAATTTTAGATGCTGGGGAACCGTTTTTTAAGGGTTTGGGCTTTTCATTAAATCACGCTGAAGGTCCGGTTTAAATATAGAAAAAAATCTCTTGTTATGGTGCCAGAGATTTCACATAGGAGTTTATTTTGCACTTTACACACCAAGTCTATTTAACACTACGACATGCCCCACAGCAGGTCCGGTGCCACATCAGATGGCTTTGAGGGCCACATGTGGCCCCTGGGCCATGGGTTGAGCATATGTGTTGTAGAGTAAAGGAATTCTTTTCTCTGAAGGTTTGCCTTGTATAACCTAAGGCTCTGTATAATACTCTGTGCCTGTTCAATCATATTGCTAGTAGGATACATATTGGTGGGTAGGCCAAAAGGTACCTTGTGGCAGCCATCTCACATGTCACCGATTCGGGCAATGTCTAACGTTGTCAGATTTGTGTGTATGGTGACATTGGCTGGTTTTATCAGATAAAATGATCTAATAGGTCTGATCATTCACCATTCCTGACATGACTAAGTGGCTATTGATTGGTTTCTGAGGTCAGAGATGTGTTATTATAGGAATAACTAGGCCGTGACTAAGCCAAACTGAACTAAGTTTGGGTTGAATTTAAAGCAACCTGAATCTGAAGCATAACAATTATTATAGCCAATTATGAATCTATTCTATCTCTGCTTTTTGATTTTTCAGACTTGCAGCAAAGCACCCCTGTCTGAGTATGTCTGTATCACTTCCTGTTAGCTGGGTTCTTATATGATTACTGCAGAAATATTGATAGGACTGTGCAGAAAATGGCATCCCATGTTTTTTTTTTTTTTTTTAGTAAATAGGGAGTTGTAAGTAATAAATACATGTGGCCAAATGTTTAAAGTGGACCAAAACCCGTCTCTATGACCATGACACCAGGTCTGCCTGATTCCCTCTTCCCTGACTGTGTGAAATCCCCAATAGAACCTACCTGATTCCTGATCCAACAGCATATGCCAGGCATGTGTACAGGCGTGTGCCCATGCCAGGCATTTGTGTATGGGAAGGCCGGGCACACTAAGAGGCCAGCGGGGATGCACGGGGATGCAGCCATTGGTGCGCTCGTTTCATTCAGCTGCATTCGGCCCCAAAAAGGCTAAAGGAGGCTAAGGGCCTGCGCATGCACTGTGGGCCTGAGTCACAGCTCTACATAGACCATAATATATTGCCATCGCAGGAAAAAAGTAGCTGCAAAATGCAACATGGGTGAAACATGGTTCAAAAATATTTACTGCTCGATGTTGGATTCAATTCAGTGCAGCAAGTATTGAATAAAAAGTAGATTTTTTCCTATTTAAATGATATTAAATACATTAGAATTAATTTATCTCTGTTGATCAGTGTGAGAAACCAAATAAATCCACTGTGAAGGGGTTGATTGCAGGTTTTTATAGGCCACATAGGCAGCCCATTGATAGATAAAAAGTTTGTATAGCATAGTGAGAAATAAACAAGTCAGACATAGTATGTTTTTTTTTTTTTAATTTGCAATATTCTGAAACAAATCAAGAGGAAGATCGATTTTTCTGGTTGTCTTTATCCTCTTATTTTGACACTTACAAGGCTCAGAAAAAAAGAGTGAGAAAGAGACGAGAAAACAGAAATATAAAGGAAGACAGCAGCAAAAGAACCCCACTGGCATTCAGAAAACGAACAAGCTGTCCTCTTTTTTTTTCTCTTATATATAGATTTATGTATATATATTTATAGGATTTCTGTTTAAAGGGCATGCAGAAAAATTAAACAGCAACAAATGAAAACAAGTCAGGCCGGAGATTCGCCTCTCCTCTCCCTTGGGGTCACTGCTCTGAACCCTGTAAACTTGTGTAAAATTGGCAATTGGGGAAGAGGTGTTACACATACACCCCTAGCCTAGTCTGTCGGAGATCCGCAGAAGACTCTGTCCTGGCAAAGAAGATCAGGCACAATAGCGTTAATCGGATTTCTGCATCCCCCTCTATCCCTGAAGATTTTGGTTGCTGCTTTTTCCCCTCATCACATTTAAAGTGGATCTGTCATTTCCGCACAGCGAAAGCTGCCATTTCCCGCTCAGTGTCAACGTTCATCCTACAAAGTCGTAGGAATTGGTCACACTAGTTTCTAGTGAATTAGAATCAATACACTGCATTCATCTGAACCATAGCTCACAAAATGACCACCTTCACAATGAGGCAGATCCACTTTAAGGGAAACCCGCACATCCTGGAAGATTCAGTCCTTTACTCTGGACCCGTATTGTCTTTGGGGCTAGCATCGCCACCCTACAAACAGAGAAAATCCTATAAACCTTAAACCTTCTGCAAAAGTTGCTATAGTCTACAAAATAATGATCATCTCAATAATAAATAGAATTCAGTAAAACATCGACTCCTTTTGGGCCAGTGAATAAAGCCCAAGGCTAAGGGGGAACATTGGTATCCCTGTGATAGAACCATTCTCAGTATATCTGAGTGACATTGAGGATCCTGTGTGCAGACCCCACTTGTTAGAGGAGAATTGTACTCACTGAGAAATGACAGACATTAAGCACACTTCATAAAATGCGCCGGCCATGCTTGGAGACTGGCTTCTCCCACAGCAGACAATGGATAAAAACAGTATTTACAGAGTGTGGGGTTGTCGGAGCTGGATCATTTCTGAAATATATATATATTTTTCTCTTCTCCTAATATATATATATTATTTTTGCATTCCTAAAGCAAAATAAAAGAACAGAAAGGGTGGCAGTGGGGGCCCCTGGGAGAACTGCTTTGCGGAAATGAAACCGATAAAAATATATTTTTTTGTTTTTTTTTATATTTTTAAGATTTTTTTTTTTGTTTTTGTTTGTTTTTAGTACCTTTTTGTTTTCTCTTTGTTCTGTTTGGACGACTCATTTCACGTTGGACGCGCAAACACACAGGAAGGAACGGCTCCACAGGAAGGGTACAGTTCTCTCCCCCCAGCCCCTCGAGATTTCAGACGATCCCTCCACCCCTCCACACCCCCCATATAAAGCCAGGAGGGAAGAAGGCTGAAGGTCATTTTTTTTTTCTGCTACAAGTCAATGGATGCACTCACCCCCATAACAATGTAGGGGTTATACAGCTTTTAGTTTCCCTCTTCCCCAGCTTGGAAGGGGCAGGAATGCCTAAAGGAAAACATATATAGGAGGCTTTTTCCTGCAACCATTTCTTGTCCTCTTGCAAACACTTCATGAGTCCAGGCAGTGGATGTCTGGGGTATGTGCGCACATGGGGGGAATTGAGGGTCACAAGAATAGAAGAATTCGATTTGGAGGGGTTGAGGGGGAGGAGGGATGAGAGGGAACGGCACAAGCATGCGGTCACGTGCTTTTCCTCGCCGCTGGAACTCTCTGAGCGGCGGAGCCAAAAGTCTCTGGCACTTCTTCTTTTCTGATGAAGCCAGGAGGGCATTACTGGAGGCTTTGTAAGAAACAAAACAAAAACATCAGCTATTGTTAATGCCATTTCTAAAACATAGATAAGTAATAATTATACCATAAAACAGACAACGTGGAGGGCTTGTTTCAGGTTTCACTAAGTATCGTTAATATCCAATACAACATAGGTCTTTCTATTTTCCTTCACATCTAAGAGAACTCTGGTTGGGGGTAGGAACTTAAAGGGACTGTACAGGCAAAGGGTTAACTATGGGTGCTTAGTTGTTATTTTATGTTTGCGTCAGGGGCAGTGTTTCTAATATTCAGCTATTTTCTTTTTTAAAGCCAGAGAGTTCCAGACCACACTGCTCAAAACACGTCACTGCCTTTGTCTTCAGAGGGTTTCAGTGAGGGATGCTGAGGGGACATTGGGCAATGCAGTCAAGATATGGGAGGAAGTTATTGGCTGAAAAAATGGTGACTTCAAGCAGTGATTGATTTAAAATACAGCCTGACACAAACATGAGATGGTAGTACATTGTATGATTTAAAAGAAGAGGGCACTAGCAACCTATTGAAATTTTTTAATGAGAAAAGTGGTTGCAGACAGCAATTATTGGAGCTTATGGGCAGAGGAAACTGGGCAAAACATACTTTCCCTTATTTGTTGCCTGGCTACCACTGACTTGCTCACGTATCCCTTCACGTGTCAGATGCTGCCTCTGCTGGACACAGTAAGTATCTGCTCCTTATATGAGAGATATAGTAATGAGTGGAAGGCCTTGTTTTTGTTTAAAGCGGAACTTCAGTCCAAAGCTGACCCACCTGCCCTGCCACGTTAAGCTGGCACTGAGATGGGACGGGCGGGGGTTACAAAGAAAAAAACCCTATAGTTTATCCTCGGGCCAGAGGCACTGTCCCGGTTTCTGAGCAGTTGCTCCTGAAAATGACACAGAGCCGCTCCCCCCAGGTCCGCGCGCGTTCCTGCAGCTCCATTCACCATGAATGGGTGGACGGGAGCTCGCACAGAGCCAGCGGATGTGGCTCTGTGTCATTCTGGCTAGAATGGCTGCCACCAGGATCTGCAGGGCTGGAGGAGTTGCGCTGGCCCTATGGTCACATAAGGGTTTTTTCTTTCTTTGTAAACACTAATAAAAACACTGTCCTAACACTGACACAGGGCCACCATCAGGGAAGTACAGGAGGTCCAAGACTAATACAGTGTTTTGGTTTGTCTGAAATATTCTGTGAGTTTGTTATTTGTTCAGTAACTTACTTTTGTTAATACATTAATAAACATGTAGGAGTTGTCTCACGTTATTTCTATATAACTGAAGGGTTTGTAATGGGCAGAAACCTGTTGCAACACTACAAGTAGGAAGAGTTTGAACCCTGTTAGTGGAATAGCCCCTGATGGTGATAGAAATCTGTTAGATGCAGTTCTTGGGCCCATTACATCATAAAACCACATGATGGCAGTGTTGCCTAAGAAATGGGTCTCTTAGATTAAAGTAGTCTGGTGTACTTCTTTAGGTTAGATAAACAAAGCCTTGACCAGATGGCATTGGCAACATTAGCTGTCCTGCCATTGGCCGAGCTTTGCAACTGTTGGTGTAAGTGGAAACCTTACAGAGGTTATATAAAGGGGAGACCAACCCTTCCATATAGGTCTAGGTTGTTCTGAGTTCTATTAATGTAGTGAGGAGCGAAGAGGGAATGCTGCTGTAACTTGCTGGATTGTATTACTGGACTTTGTTGTATTATACCGAGGATGGATGCATCAAATAAATGCCAAGTGATTTCACCAAAGAGTGTCGTGTATGGATGCAAGCAGCTATCACAGAAGTAAGTGCACCTCCACCCACACATGCCCGCACCAACATGGGATACCCTACCCTAGGTCCAAGAATCCCCCTCGCTCCCCAGGTGCGTGCCCCCGGCCAGGTACGCGCCAGCTACAGGTTCCTCTGGTGAGACCTAAGAATTATTCCTTCTGGTAGGCCCCCCGGGATGATTTCCTCTGGTGGACCCCAAGAATACGTCCATCTGATGTGCCCTTAAGATAGATTTCATCTGTGGGCCCCAAGAATTAATTCCTTTGGTGGTCTCCCAAAAACAATTTTCTTTTGGTGGACTCCCGAGATTTCCTCTGGAGGGCCACAAGAATGATTTTCTCTGGTAGGCCCAAGGTGCTCCAGTCCGACACTGTAAGTGACCTTCTGGCTTGGCTACTGAGGGTCGAGTTCTGCCTACCCTTGACATTGAGAATGTTATTTGGACTTTGGTGAGAATGTTATTTGGACTTTGGATATGCCTGCGGTTGCAATTACTAAAGCTAGACTCTTTAGGTTCACCCCTGGATTTAGCAAAACCCTTATCACTTCCAAGTGGCTTCTGTGTATATGGATGCATCTTGTATCTTGGTACAACACCAGTTAGGAAGCCTATATATCACACCAGAACAAACCATTAAATTAGGCTAGCTAACTAATATGAAAAACTTTCATCTCCGGAACACCCACCCTATAATTTATTATAGCAATGCGGGCCTAGGAAGTGACCAACTTATAATGACCCAATTAAAGGCCAGTACATTATTTACAGACATCTGTATCAACATACATTTTTATAGTAAAAGAATAACAGTAATCACAAGAATACCAGTATGCTTTGTCTTACTGTCACTGAAGGGGTGCCACAGGGGCCCCTGAGCAGTGGAAGTGGACATTCTGCCACTTGCCATCACGGCGATGCCAAACGCGGGTCTCTTCAGACTGACTGGTACGAGGTCGACCCTGTGTGTCAATGTATTGCGTCAGGCGTATATATGCGATACAGGCAGCATCCTCTCCCACCACATGCACATGAGGATTCAAGATGGTCGTGTGAATTGGCTTGTTGTTCTTAGACAGCACTAAAACAAACAAGAGAACATAATTAAAAATAGTTAAAAAATAAGATGTGTAAGCAAGTGGATATATGCACGGTATAGCTAAATAATCTACGGTATGACTGATGTCATTAGACTAGTATGTCACACTAAGAAATGCAGCCTTTTCAGAGGCAACCAAGTCCCTCCTGGCAAATAACATGACAGGTACTCTATTGATTTGCATATTTTAAAGTCTATCTATATAGTGGCTTTGGACACTTTGCCAGATCCTTTATGCCCCAATTGTCACCCCATCCAAGCTTGGCTCTTGGACTTTGAAAATCCCAGGTGACAGACGGTAAAGGTAGTTCCTAAAAAACATGTGTTATTAAAAGAACTAGGTTTTGGGCAGTCCAAAATATAGGTGCAAGTGTTGCTCATTGTTTGTTCACCATAGGAAGGTTGTGTGGCCATGGGGGTTAGCCTCTCTCACATTTCACTGAGAGGTTAATTTATTAATATGGGTGTGGGCGGGACTTGAGCGCCTCGTACGACTAGCCAGGCAGTGTTTGTAGCACACGGCTTTTATATGCCTATTCCCTAGCGACATCTAGTGACGGCCGGGAGCACTGGAAGATGAATATATTTTTGAAAAAGATACATAGCACTCCCAGATGCGCTTAAAAAATGGGATTTCAGGCACACAGCACCTGCTGGAATCCCAATTTAGATTTTTTTAGGGCCCTGGAATTTTTTTTTTATGAGAATTGCATTGGGGCCACTAGAAAAAAACACGACACAGCTTTCTCATGGCCCAAATCACAAGTTTGCAGCACAACATAAAAGTTCTAAAAATGCAAAAATAATCCCAACCAGCCCAGGTATCCCGTGGCACATACACCAGCCTCCCAAAAAAAAGGCCTAAATAACTATAACCACAGCCCCAGCCCCTTGAAATGTATGGTATAACGCCACACAGTGCAGGGAGAGCGCCTGGTCCTATGTGGCGCTGTAGGGAACTCATCACATCGCCAACGCTGTTAATAGATGGGACACTTGTATACTGCAAGTCCAGCTCACCGGGTTCACTAAAAATAACCATTTAATTGTAACATTAAAATCATACGTATCCCGTGCAGAGTGTGTATCCATGGTGCCCCAAGCAGTAAGGTTACACGTTTCGGGGTTAAGTCACACCTTAATCATACCTATAGATGGGACACTCCCTGGCATCAGAGGCGCTCTGGATTTTTGACTTGATAATTTCACCTTTTTCATTGGGACCTGACATTCACCTGACACTTATCTGGCACTACCTGGCACTACGTGGCCCTGGTATCTCTTAAATAACCCCCACAATACCTATGCATTCCATTGTGCATTGTGCATTAGATCCTGTTAACTACTATGTTAAATATAAAGAAAGACTTCTATACTTGTGTCCAAGCCTGTTTCTGACCTGCGTTGCACTGGCTCACCAGAGCTCCAGGGGATCCTCCGGTAGACCCCAGGCACTGACTAAGGGCCACCATCAGGGCGGTACAAGCTATCCTAGATTAAAACAGTGTTTCTGGCTTGCCTGGAGTGTTGTTTTATTCAGTAAATTATATTTGTCAATTGGTAAATGAACATTAAATTATATTTTTAGAATCTAACTGTGTTTTATCTGAAAGGTTGGACCCAAGGATAATTTTCTCTGGTGGGCCCAAAGTACTGCAGTCTGATGTTGGTTCTGACTCTGGATTGTATAAATGTTACTAATGTGGAGTTTAAAATAAATGTTACTATATTAATGTTTTGCCTGTCCTGTCCTCTTACAGTTCTCGAAGTAAAATCGATGAAAATCAATGCCCTCCACCAGGTTACCCAGAGCTTCTGGTTCAAACGTAGTCAGTCCAGGGTCACAGATTTTCCTAAAAATATAGAAAGAAACATTTGAGCTGGATAGAAGGAAAACCAGACATGGACCTTGTGCAAGCAGGACCCTACTCTCAATTACGGTAATAAACAAAATAGTACATTTTACAATCTAAATTTAAAGCCCAACTCCAAACTAAATATGTTTGCATAGATTAGGGGAAATTATTTTTGCTGTGTAGCCCCATGTCCTGTTTGTGGTCACCCTTCACCTTCCTTTTGCCAAAATTAAAAACATGCTTAATGTTGTCACTGAAATTTAGATTGCATCATGGTCATTTCAGCACTATCCTGGGTTTTGGTTCTTGCCCCTGGGGCACCCCAATCGGGGATGACCCGCTGTGTAAACCCCAGGTCTCCCGAACAAACTCACCTCTCCCTGGCCCTGCGGCGCATGCTTGGCATCTCTACCAGTCACTGCGCTCAGATCCGCTCCTGCCATTTCGTCTAAGCCTTTGTCTAGGGCGAGCGGATCTGACCGCGCTGGTGACCATATCCCCCGCTATCCTTTAACAAGGAGCGTGCCTGTGTCACCTGGTGTGGGCATGCGCCCTGCTAAAGGGGTAGCGGGTATGCTCGCGCATGTGCCGTTGGATCGGGAATGAAGGTGATTTTCTGGGTGACCTGGGGGGTTTCACACAGCAGGCCACTCTGATTTTGGATTCCCTCCTGAGAAGAGGGAATCTAGCAGTCCTGGAATCTTAAAAATTCCATAGCCGTCAGGTGTGGGTTTTGGTCCACTTTAATAGCCATCTAAAAGTCTTTTTTGACTTTTGGGTAGCTTTATGTTGTGTCCCTCGCGTTATTCTAAAATGCAAAAGTAAAGGCCAACAAGTTTACACGATTATATTATTATACAGTCTAATGCTAATCTAATATCCATGAAAGCAGTACAGGCATAATGCTAGTATGGGGCCAGTCCATTTCCAGCTGTAAACAGGACCTAAACATCAACATTAGTGGCTATTAGATCACTATAATTGCTTCTGTCTCCCATGTTTATTTCAGTTATTCATTTTATGGAGACCCAGCAATCCCATTAAAGATTCTAGTAAGCAGGCTTGCTGTGGGGGAGCTTCATGCATATAATATGGCTATGGGACTGATATTTTAGATGGTACTGGGGCCTAGATGTAGATTTGAGTTACATGGACAGTTGACAGCTATGGATAGAGGGGAAGGCCAGTTAATATATCAATAAGTCACTTGAGTAGTATTTGGTAGTCTTGGTGAACTGCTAAATGGTATATAAAAGCCCTTGATGGTATGGATGGTAAAAAGAGCTGTTTAAGTAGCTCTTGAATGTATAGGTGGCCCACACTGATTACCTGTAAAATACTAGCAGCAGGGTGGTGCAAAATGCTATGATGAACCCATTGATGACAACATAGCATATTGCTGCTTCCCAGACATTAATCTGGAAAATGAGAGCAAGGGGTCGATTTAGCCGGGTGAGAATTCTTACTCCTTTTTAGGTGAGAAAACTGCCATTGACTTTCATTGGGGGCTGATTTAGAGCCAGGTGAAAGTTTATATCCAGTAGACAGTTTGAGTTTGAGGAGAGTTTTCTCTCCTAAAAAAAGAGGGAGAATTCTCACCTGGCTCTGAATGGACCCCCAAGTCTACAGCGGCATGGTGATTTCAGATCACTGAGCTGTATGGGTCCTAGGATTTTCCAATGGCAGTCCTGTTTTTTTATAACAAAAAAATGTACACAGAGACTTTCCAATTATTGTATGCATCTATCCCATTATTATTTATGACTGCGATGTATGCTAGTTATAAGGCTCATCAACTCACGCATATGCTTCAAAGTCTCCATTATTCACTGCCTCAATCAGCTGCTCTGTTATCTTAATAATCTCCTGTTTTCGAGCTGGAAGACAAAGTGGCTGGTTATAATAAGCAGTAGAAAATAATCAGCTAGAGCTGTATAAGGTCAGGTGGTCAGGAGAATAGCTGGGTGACAAAATATAAGTAATAATATTAATAAGAAAATGAATTAATTAGCAAGACAGTCGTGACATTCTGAATTGTACTGCTGAAAAATACCATTTTGTGAATACTCACCTGTAAAATGGGTATTATAAGTAAGTCACACACCCCGCTTCAAGAAATTCATAACGTGTGGGTAATACTGACCTGTAGAGGGCGATATGCAGAGATGCCAGGAAAAAAGAGAGCCCCTCCCGGTCCATAAATACCTGGGACCTCCCACTCATTACCCAGTATAAGAACAGCAGTAAGGTAAGGGACCAGGAAGAGCCCAACACAAAGCATAACAACGCAAAGTTCACCATATAAAGGATCCAGAATACAAAAGGGCAGGGTGAAGCGGGGTGTGTGACATACTTATAATACCCATTTTACAGGTGAGTATTCACAAAATGGTATTATTCTAAGTATGTCACACACCCCACTTCAAGAAATTCATAACGTGTGGGACATCCAACAGCAGTGTCCATAAAGGGCGGGGATCCAAAACAAGGCAACAAGGCACAACTTAAACCACTGCAGCTTGCAGAACTTTGTGGCCAAACACAGCATCCGCTGAGGCCCGAACATCAACCTTGTAAAACTTGGAAAAAGTGTGAACAGAAGACCAAGTAGCAGCCTTACAAACTTGCTCAACAGAGGCCTGGTGCTGAAAAGCCCAGGACGCCCCAACCGCACGAGTAGAATGAGCAGTAAAACGAAAAGGGGGTACCTTCCCTTTGGCAGAATAGGCCCCAACTATGGTCTGACGGATCCATTTACTAATGGAAGACTTGGCAGGCGCCAAGCCTTTTCAGGGCCCGGAGGGCACCACAAAAAAGGCATCCGTCTTACGAAAGGAAGACGTTACCTCCAAATAATACTTCACAACACGAACCACATCCAAAGAATGCAGGGCCCACTCCTTGTCATTGCTGGGATTAGGACACAGAGAGGGCAGAACAATGTCTTGGTTTAGGTAAAAGGCAGAAACAACCTTAGGAAGGAAATCGGACTTGAAACGAAAAACCAACTTGTCCTGATGCCCCTCAAAGTACGGGGCTTGAATGGACAAAGCCGCCAACTCAGAGACACGCCTAACCGAAGTGATGGCTACCAAAAAGGCCACCTTCTGCGAAGTGAAGACAAGGCAATATCATTCAAGGGCTTAAAAGGAGAATCATGAAGAGAAGAAAGAACCAAATTCAAATCCCAAACAGGGAGCAAAGGTTTTCTAGGAGGCCGCACGTGCGTGACTCCCTGGAAAAAAGTCTTAACCAAAGGATGTAGGGCAAATGACCTTGGAAAGAACACTGCCAGGGCAGAAACCTGCCCCTTCAGAGTACTAAGCTGGAGCCCCAGGTCCAGACCATGTTGAAGAAACTCCAGGATTCTGGAGATGGAAAATTCCCTACAAGGCAATGCCCTGATCTCACACCAATCAATATAAGACCTCCAAGTCCTATAGTAGATATTAGAGGAGGACCGCTTCCTAGCACTAATGAGAGTTCGAATCACAGCATCGGAAAGACCTTCCTCCTTCAAGATGGAGATTTCAGCAGCCACGTCGTCAAAGCCAGCGTTGGTAAATTGGGATAACGTAGTTGACCCTGGGTGAGCAGATCCGGCAGCAGGGGCAGAACGAACTGATCCTCTGCTAACCTTACCACATCTGCGAACCAAACCTGTCTTGGCCACCTTGGAGCCACCAGAATTGCTGACGCACCCCCCAGGGCCAGCTTGGGCACCACTCTGGCCACCAAGGGAAACGGAGGGAACAGATACAGAAACCCCAGATCCCTCCAGTTCAGAGACATGGCATCCACTGCCAGAGCCAGTGGATCCCGTGAGAGAGACACAAATGTCGGAAGTTTGTGATTGTGACGAGAGGCAAAGAGGTCCACCACTGGGGACCCCCACCTGAGACAAATCAAGCTAAACACTTTGGGGCTGAGAGACCATTCCCCCCGGCGAGCTGAGAACCTGCTTAGAGAGTCCGCCTCCGTGTTCTCTGCTCCCGGAATGTAAACACTTCCTTGAGGGCACTCCTGCTGCGAGTCCCTCCCTGGTGATTGATGTAGGCGACCGCTGTCCGATTGTCCGACCGGATTTGAACCGGCAATCCTTGCAACTGATGAGTCAAGCGAAACAGAACCATCCTGATGGCCCTCAATTCCAGAACATTGATGGACTCGTGAGCCTCCTGAGGCCCCCACAGTCCCTGAAACTGACGATCCTTCCAGAACCCCCCCCCATCCTGATAGACTGGCATCCGTGGTGACCGTCTCCCAACAAGGGGCCAGAAAGGATCTGCCCCTCGACAGATTGATTGGATCCAGCCACCACTGAAGGGAGCACCGAACTCGGGGGGTCATCAGGAAGGACCGATCCAACGGCAGTGGCGACCCGTCCCAGGCCGCCAACAGATGGAGCTGGAGTGTCCTTGTGTGGAACTGAGCAAAGGGAACCGCTTCGAAGGAGGCTACCATCAATCCCACCAGCCTCATCCCCAGTCTGATGGCCAGACGAGGGATAGACAGGAGGAGTCGAACCAACTCCTGAATCAAGAGAACCTTGGACTGAGGAAGAAACACCCTGGCCTGGGAAGTATCCAGGGACATTCCCAGAAAAGACACTAACCTGGACGGAGAAAGGGAGGACTTGGGGTAGTTGATCACCCTCCCGAATCTCTCCAGAGTGGACACCACAGTTCTGGTGTCCAATACCGCTTGGCTGAAGGAAGATGCCATAATGAGAAGGTCGTCCAGATAAGGGACAATGCGAATACCCTGGGCTCTGAGGAGAGCCATCACCCCGGCCAGCACCTTGGTGAAAACCCTTGGAGACGAGGAAAGACCGAAAGGAAGTGCCACAAACTGAAAATGCCGATCCTCCACCACGAACCTGAGAAATCTCTGGTGTGCTGGAAAAATCGGCACATGCATATAGGCGTCCTTGATGTCTACGGACGTCAGAAAGTCCCCCTGTCGAAGAGAATGGATAGCTGAACGCAGCGTTTCCATGCGAAATTTCCGCGGACGGACGAACCTGTTGAGGATCTTTAGATCCAGAATGGGTCGAACAGAGCCGTCCTTCTTGGGCACGGTGAACAGATTGGAATAAATGCCCCGACCCCTGTCTGAGGGGGGCACTGGGCAAATAACTGCCATATCCAACAGGCTCTTTACTGCCGCCTGGAGCTCCTGCGCGGCCAGAAGGTCCGAAGGCATCCGAGACCTGAGGAATCTGGGAGGGGGCCGGAGCTTGAACTCCAGCTTGTAGCCGGAAGTCACCACTTCCCGGATCCATCTGTCCGAGACCTCCCGGTCCCAGACCTGGGAGAAGTGTTGCAGCCGTCCCCCCACCCACATGGGTGAGGGCGCCCCCTCATTGCTGAGCTGGCTTGGCAGCGGGTTTGGGCTTAGAGCCCCAGCTGTATCCTGGGCGGGCACGTCCTCTGTCCCTGTTCCAGGAATCTCCTCTGGCTGCGGGGAAAATAATTCCTCTGCCAGCTCTAGCCCCACGAAAGGAAGGAGCAAAGGAACCCGCCCCCCGAAAGGGACGACGCTGTTTTTTGCGTTGAGGTAACTTACCACCCTTGGCAACTGAATCCAACTTCTCACCAAAGAGCCGTAAGCCCATAAAGGGAAGAGTGGTCAGCGACTTTTTAGACACAAAATCAGCCGCCCACTGGCGCAACCAAACCGAACGCCGAATAGTCACCAATAGAGCCAACGTTCTGCCACACATCATCAGTGTGTCATCCAAGGCGGCTAGTACAAATGACAAAAACAATTCACACCTTTTAAGGCCAAGGAACTCGTCACTATCCGGATCTAACCCGGAAGAAGTGATCAGGAGAATTTAAAACAGTAGTGTTGGATAAACCCAGAATCTGTGCATCCACCTCGGGAGGGGACGCCCAACGCTTAACCGTATCCAAGGGAAAGGGATATTTTTTGTCCCAACCCTGAGGGACACCTGGGAGCCGGGCAGGCCTCTCCCATTCCTTAGCAATAATCCCATCAAAATGCTTTTGGTTAGGAAATTCCAAGCGCAGCCTGGATTCTTCGAAAAATTCCCCCTTTTGCTGTGGAACCACCTCAGGAGGAGAAATATAGACAGAAGGAGGGGAGCGAGCCGTGGCTTTGACCCTGACGCCCGGCTCAGAATCCAAGCCTCATCAGCGCCAAATAGAAGGGTGGGGGCCGTGGCTCGCGCCTAAAGCCCGGCCCCACCCCTTTTACCTCAGGGAGAAAGCCTGCATAAAAATGGCGGCCACAGCGCCGTTTTGACAGAGAAATACATGCTGTTATGAAGTAATAAATAAGTTAATAACTATTGGGAGGATAATTTAATAAATTAATACATTAAAACATTATTAAGAATTAATGATTACAAAATTTGGACCTAACACCGAATAAGGGGCCCTGCTCCTACCCTCCGCTATCCCGCTAGAGAGAGGGGCATTACCCAAAGAGGGAGACCACCCAAAGTGTAAGGCCAAGGGACGGGGCATCCCAAACCGGGGTCACCGTCCCGGATGACCGCCTACCCTCTTATATAGGGTCTCACGGGAGAGCATTTGCTCTTAAGCACCAAGGGTGCTTTTCTACCCTCACCCGGACCGTCAGCCTAGGCTGGGAGGCATGAGGTAACAGAAAAGAAAGATCCAGGCGGAAATAGATAACTAAAGGGCCGGGAGTCATCCTGGCTACCTGAAATAGCGACTCATTCATCATTATTCCAGCCTCAGCCCACAGCGCCAGCGTCCGACCTTGAACAGCGACCTCTCGCTACCTGGCGCGCTCCAATGCATTTCAATGGAACAATCTTTAAATATTAATAATTCATTGTTATTAATGTTTTTTTTTTTAAATGTGAAAAATTCTGTGACCACTTCTGCCATTTTAGGGAAAAAAAAAAAAAAATGTACAGAATTACATGTCTGATATTAATGTATTCAACTATTCATATTATTAAATTTTTTTAAAAACTTTTTTTTTTTGGTTTCCAAAAATATGGTGGTTTGGGGGTTAAAAAACTACTTTTAACCCATCGCCTCCAGCGCTCTGGGGTTTAAACATGCATTTTACAGCGCGATAATTTTTTGAGTGTGATTTTTTAATGAATATGGTGGTCGTTAGGGCCAGTCGCTATCATGCGCTCCTATACAGCGTGGAACCTGTCAAATAGCGACTCCTCACCCAATATTCAACATTACGGCAAACCGACTGAGTCGCTATCTACAACCGAACAACGGCCAAGCACAGCGACTACTAGCGGGCGCTCTGAAAATGCCACTACAGTCGCTCAACTGTCGCTACCTGCCGCTATTAATGAATCGGCCTCTTAGTATCACAGAAACTTGGAAACAGCATGATAAGTAAATCAAAGATATAGGGGCACAATCCTAACACACATTTATTTTACATCCCAGAAGAGGAAAACAATAAGGCAGAAAACAAAAAAAACCTGACAAAACAGAAGTTTTCCTTTAATGATCTGCTGAATGGAAAGGAAGTAATGTAGCAGCAACTAAATTCTTTAGAATTATTAAACTAAGAGGTTTAGTGAAGTTCAAATTAAGTGCAATGTAATTTGGGTGTTACTGTGTATATGTATATTGTGGGGTTGGGTATGTTTTTAGCTGTACACATCTCGGATCAGACTGACCCATTCAGAATCAGTTTTATTCCACCAGGTATTTACATAGATACATACAATGAATTCTGTTTTGCAGGAGAGAAATAATAAAATAAAAAATAATAAATTCATCTTCATAGTGAATACCAATCTCCTGTCCACCAACTCTTGCAGGCCTTAGTATTCTCAAAGTGAAGTCAGACAACATGGCATCTAGAGAAAAGTGATCAGCATTCTCTGTCTTCACTACTTGAACAGGATTGCAGCAATCAAGTTGAGAGTAGTGCAGCAGCTCTGGGTAATTTGCTGTACTGCAAAAATCCAGGGAGTCTGATCTAAGGTTTGTACAGTCAATATAAAAATAAAGAGGTTGTAGAGATATATGGTAATATTTCTTGGAGGTGTAACAATATGATACGATATCTTGGCATTGATTATGGTAAAAATATATAATGAGGCCTTATTAGACCAGTTTTTGTCAATGTAAATATTCTTGTTATCGTTTATATTAGATGCCACATGATAATTTTTACCTAAACTATCCTGGGTTTTGGTTCTTGTGGGCAATCTGGGGGGTTTCCAACATAAGGGCATCCCAAATTGGGATGCTCCAGGGACAAGGACCAAGGATAGTGGCGATTGGTAAACTTTAAATAAAAAACTGGGGATGTTATAGTCAAGAGAATCAGTCTTATGTGTTCTGTAGGTTATAATTGAAAACACCTAGGTGTTCCTTTTTTCCTTCATCTTGGGCAAAGCTTATAGGATTTGAGAGAACTGAACGTGATGGACTTTTATCTTTTTGTAACTTGATTATATAGCCTTGTATTTTAACTTCTTAAAGGCTTGTTATCCATGGATGTAAATGATGTGTTAGTTGGGGGCACTACCCTGACATCTTGTGTATGGCTGAATACTTGTGTTTGGTAAAAGATGGTCATCATGAGCCTGGCCAACCGTATAAGCACAAACACAGTACAAAAGAAAGGCGGTTCGAAGTGGATAGCATAAAGAACAAAATATGTGAGTACGCAGGCTTGTCTTAGAACTGTACAAACTAGAAACTGGGAGTTTGAGGTTTTTTTACAGCTATGCATACATTATACCCTCGTAGGTACCACATTATGTAATAGTACGTATACATGAAATTACAGCATCCTGTGAAAAGTCTTTGAAATCAATGAGAAGAGAATTATTAGCTGGAAAACATAACCAACCAACTTTTAAAAAAGGTTAAGTTATCATGCATCATTGGTCATGACAAAATAGAAACTATTGTGATGTACATGTATATATACAGTAACACAGAGCATCAAAAATAACTAGCGTTAGTCAAGGATTAGTATATTATGACTTGAGGATGGCAACTGTGAGTAAGATCGACACAGTGCACAACAGCTTATTTAAGGTGGGAAAAATACAACCATTCTGGTAGGAAAGATATATGTTGAAGTGTGAAGATGTCAAACCAATAGCGTTAAATGGAAGTTTAGTGGAAGAACATGGGAAAAAATGAACATAGTGTGTAAAACAGAAAACTTATAGACTAAGAAAAAACATGGACACATGGGCAGGATGAAAACAAGAAGTGCATAATGTTGTGAACAATACACATTCCCATAAACAGAAAATATAAAGCAAAAACGATTTGTTAAAAAAAGGTGGTTATAAATCGAAGAAAGGACAAACAATAGTGAGGAGGACCATGGTCTTAAAAAGAGAGAGGAAGGTGTGCCCATGTGAGATGCGTTTGTATGCGCTAGTTCTACTTACGCTGTACAAACGGAGAGTTTAGGTGGGGCTGGGAGAGCCGATGCTGCGTGTTGGAATACTGCACTCCCTCTGCTTCTGAGCCTCGTCTGACTGTGTTAAATATATCTGTGAATCTAGCAGCTGGGAGGGGGACAAAGAGACAGGAACAAGGGCAAGAAATAGAGACAGAAAAGTAGAAACAGAAGTGGTAGGACAAGAGACAGAATAGTAGAGACCAAGTTGTAGGGACATGACAGAAGAGCAAGAATCCAGGAGACAACGTCACATGACATGAAAGTGAACCAAAACCATGTACAGAAAAAAAAGAAAGGGCAGACAGGTGAAAATAGTACAAAATCAAATTAAAGAAAATGATAAGAAATGGAAGAAAGGGTAGAAATGGTGAAAAAAGAATATCAAGCAATAGCAAGAGGTAGAGAATAACCAAAATGTAGTAAAAAGAATGGAGTACCAAAAGAAAAAAAAGTGTAGAAGGGAGGATGGATGGAATACATTTTAAATAAAGTAAATCCAGACATTTTTAATAGTAGCATAGTTAGAGAACAGTAATGCAAAAAAAATAGACAAAGAGATTATAGCAATAGCAGAAAATAAAGAGAAAATGAGAATTAAGAGGCAGAAGCCAAGAAGAAAGTTAAAGAGAAAGTGGGAAGATCATAGCAAATTTTGGAGAAAGGGGGCAGAACAGTAGGGAAGCAACCAAATTGGGGGAAAAAGGGGAAAAAAGAAGACAGATATCAACACAGAAAGAGCAGAGACACAGTAGCAATGTGAGTGACAAACACAACATCTCATCACGAACAGGCACAGACAACGCCAATCTCCACCCGCCCAAAAAGCTACTAGGGGAAAAGCAACCCCCCAACACATACAGCACAGTGACAGAAACATAAGGGGCCTCTGAAAGATCTAAGCTGATATTGATGCCCATTATAGTTCCAGCTACATCTGTAATTCATATATGGCTTAAACATATTAGGACACCCTTAACTGTTTTTCCTATTTTAACCATATTAATTAGTGTATTAACCTAATATATTTACACATCATATATGACTTACAGAAAAACAAGTGCAGCATCATACAATAGCTTTGCTCCTATATTTTAGTGGTAAGTAGTAGATGTCTGTGTTTGGGAATAAATACTAGGTTTTACATGCATTTCTTAGGGATTTGTGGTCTCCCAACCCCAGTTACTTACGCTGTGCAAGAGGTGAATGGGGAAAGGATGGGGAGAGGGGCTGCTGAGCGACCGCTGCTTGAGGTCCCTCAGCGTCCAGGGCCCCCGAACCCCTCCTCACTGAGCTTAAAATGTCTGAGAACTTCAGCACTAGAGAGAACCGGGAGAGAAGAGGAGGTGAAGCCAGACAGATAATGGTGGAAGTGAAATTATGGTTTCAGGAAGTTGTAGTATGTTGCAGTAAAATATAGGGAAACACAGAGACAATATAAAATAGAACGGGTAACAATAACGATGAAGTTGAACCATTAAAGCGGACAAACACCCTCCACGGCGAGAGTGTTGGTAGCAGCCAGCGCTGCCGCTATATGACAGGCTGGGAGGACATCCAGAATGCTGGAGCCCTGCCACACACAAACCCCCCAGGGTGCCCGTAATCCTTACCTTAACCTCGCCCCTCCTCTGGGAATCCAGCGCTGCAATTGGCTGTCCGGTGCTCACATGGGCAGTGACATCCTGGCCTCCGAATATTCTGCCCACGTGATCTCAGCGATGGATTCTCAGCGGGAGAGTGAGGATAAGATATAGATTACAGGTGCCCTGGGGGGCTATGTGCAGTGAGGGGGGTCTCCAGCATTCTGAATACTCCCTCCCAGATTGCCATTTAGCTGCAGCACTGGCGGCCACCAACACCCTCGCCGTGGAGGATGCTGGTCCGCTTTAAAGAGACACAGATTTTACCCCATGCTGAATAAAAATGGTCTAATAACTAATCTAAGTATATTTGAACTGCTTCAAGATGTCCATTTTAGATGGTTGGTTTTGGACTAATCAAGCGAGGTCTATTATGATCATTTCAAACATAGTGGCTGATCATTGGAACAAAAACCACTGTGGCCAGCCCTGGCAACTTTTAACACACCATCAAAGTGGTGTGTTAAAAGTAGAGATCAGACCCTTCCTCACTCTAGCTTACTAATCATTTGGTTGGCTCATACAGGAGTATTAACCCCTTCTGCTCTAATTCAACATCTTCAGATGAGAGGAAAACATCTTGTGTTCCAGTAGCTAAAACGTTACTGGCGGCATTCTGAGCTGGAGAGATGATTGCTGCTGTGTGATTTTGGCAAAGCTTCTAATGAGCTCACCTGTTACAATGGAAAGATTGTGGAAGTTGTAGTCTGAAAGGATACTAAGGGCTTTACTTAAGATGGACCCCATTCAGCATCTTTCTGGTGGCTATAGTGCCAGTTTTGGAGCGCCAGCATTTTTGTATTTTCTGGCGCTGTGCTGTGGACTACAATGGTGCTAGAAGTCACTGCTAACTAATAAGCTTTGATTGTTGCACTAGGTATTGGGTGGCCTCTGTCAGCACCTGTTGGACCTGACTGCCGATTATCCCAGCGCCAGTGAGTGCCCCTTTGTACCGCCATCTTTTTGGCGCTGTACATCGTATTTATGACATTTTTTCTCCTTGAAATCTTTGGTGCTGTATTTGTCCGGCATCAGTCAGCGTTTCATCATTACAGTTACAAGATATCACTGGGGACAAACTTTACAGTGTGTTTAGGCTGCGTTTTAGTTGTTGTTGTCCAAATTACACATTGACAAGCAAAAGCCTCAAAAATTATTTTTCTATAAAAAAAAATGTTATTGGTGACATCTAGGTCCTGCGTTTCCATTATTGACCATGCAAGGTCACAATGCAAGTTTGTAACAAATAAATGTGTGTAACATTAATTCTAAACACTTCAATCCTGCCCTAATCTTGACTTGGTGCTGCTTCAACCAGAGCGCCCGTGGCTGCGACCTTTCGGGTGCCTGTCTGTTTTTTCTTCTTAAATTGCACACTAAGGAAAAGAAAGTGGGGCTGTGTGGCGCTGACGGCTCATAAATAAGGCTCTAATAGTTTTACTAAACGGCAAGAAAGCCACTCATGTTTTACCAAGACAGAGTCCGAGGAATATAAGAAACTTGGAAACAGCATGCTGATAAGTAAATCACAGGTCTGGCTTCACAATCATAACACAAATGTTTATTTTACATTCCAGAAGGGGAAAAAAATGTCAGAACACCCAAAATCTGACAAAAAAGAGTTTTCTGAGATAAAAAGAGTTTTCCTTTAAAGTGGACCAACACCCAGGATTTGGGTTTTGGTCCACTTCGGTGGGGCACCCCGATCGGGGGTGCCCCGCTGTGTGAAACCCCCCAGAAAGCCCCGAAAACTCACCTCTCCCCGCTCCCACGTGACCGCTGCAGCCAATCCCCGCCGGCGGACAAGCGAGAGGCAGCACCGAACAAGCAGAGCGCGTCCGCCACCGCCTCCCGCGCGTCCCTCTTACAGGGAGTGCACCCGCGCCGGCCATTCACAAACGCCCGGCGCGGGAGCGCGCCCTGCTAGAGGGACGTGCGGGAGGCGGCGGCGGCGGACGCGCATGCGCCGCTGGATAATGGAAAAGGTAGGATTGTGGGCTTCCTGGTGGGTTTCACCCCGCGGGACATCCCGATTTCGGATGCCCCGCGGGGAGGGATCTGATCGGCCCGGGAATCTTATAGATTCCCGGGCCGATCCCCCCTGGGTGTTGGTCCACTTTAAATAGGGAAGTAAGGATGAGAGGTTGCAAAAAGAGTGATATAGGAGGGGCGCATTGCCGAATAGAGGTGGCAGCAGTGGCATGTTGGAACATGGTGGCATTGTAGGCTTAGCATTGATAGATGTTTAGATAGGTTGAGTGTTGGGAATATGGTTACGATTTGGGACTGATGGGGGGATGGGCTATAAATATGGGACCCATTATATTCAGAGATATAAAGCAACCAGCATGTGTTTTACTAGCATGTTGGGATTGTTAGATATAAATGTGGTAATGTAATTGCTTTGGTGGAAGAACCAAAGAGTGTAAAAAACAGTCTAATGGAGTTTGTGGACATCCTGATTGTTGTTGAAAACGTGTGTGCTATACAAAATGAAAAAAAATGAAATTCTGAACCTGTTCATTTTGGTCCATGACCAGTTTCCAAATCGCCTAAGTGGTCTACACTCTTCAAAATGTTGAGCACCCCTGGTATAATACTTTTGCTAGAAGCTAAGTACAGAAGCACATTAATATTTGGATATTTGGCTACATTATCGCATAAAAGGTTTTCTCTTGTTCATTCTTTTGTTCTAACTAAGCTAAATACTTCAGCACATCTATGGCTTGATCCCTGACTACATTATTTTATAGCAGGAGGAAGATGCTAATTGTTTTTCAGTGAAGAACTGATATTGAGGGTGCTGTTAGCAGCAGCAGCATGTCTACCTACCCTTTTCGCTTTTCCCCTATGAATGGATGTCGTTACTTTTATTTAATATGGGTTTTTTTATTCTCAATGCTCATAATGATAATAGTTCTGGTGGCACCCTGAAGTGATCAGCGAAGGACAAGAGTTTTGTGCTACCACTCATGTTCCACAAGTATTTCTGTTTCATTTTGAGTACTATCAGATACCAATGCCTTTTGTATTTTTGCATTCATTGTAATTGTATTTTTGTGCGAAGACTTTCCATTTTAGAAAAGCACCTCTTTTCCTTTACCATTGAGTAGTGGGCCTTTTGGTCTCTTTAGCCTCCTATATTAAGCATGTGTCTCTCCACATGGTGGCTTGCGACTCTGCTTTGTAATTTTTTTTAGTTCAAAATATAGATTAGTTACAAATTTCAAGCAGCTGGAATGAAATATGAATTCTCGTTAGAGGCGAAATAGCAAGTCCAGTGATTTTCAATGTTCAGAACCAACTTCCCTGGTGTTTACTATACCTCTTACCCACATGTTGGTGGACAGGCAATTCAAGTTAGACCATTTTTAATTAACTGGTGCAGTCACAATGTAGGATGGACCAATCACATAACATTAGGAAAGATGACAGTGCAAATGAAACATTTTAGTAAATGATGTAAAAAGGCAAATGAAGGGGTGTATGTGATGTGTGATCCTTTATTATCAGGCACGTGTTCGGGCAGGGACTGAGTAAACCAATGTGCTATATGGATAATTCACAGATCACCAAGGTTGTAAGTGCACAAAGAGAGATGGAGACATATGGACTTAAGGCAACCAGATGGTTGTTTCAAAAGACAACAAAATTATTAACTTCGGTCAATGGTAAAGAGATATTTAGTGAACTGAGCAACAATACCTTTCATTTCTTCATCCTCTGGGTTTGTATGTGTGCTGTCTGATGACTCCTGTATGATATAAAGAAAACAATGTGGAATGGCAGGGAAATGGTGGGGTGTAAGGAAAGAAAGAACACACATGTTAGAAAGTAGTGATTTTCAAATACACAAACCGACCCTTCCCTCAGTTTGCTACAATAAGCTGATGATATACCCCTACTTGTTGAACACATTAGCACTGAATACATCTCATCCTTTAAATTGATAGCTCTGAGTGCTGACAAATATTCCTTTATAAACTATTATTGTGGAATCCAAATGTGAGTATTTCTGGCCTCGGAGGAGAAACTTTCATCTACACTAGGAAACACTTTACATCATAGTGATGGAAGTCTAGAAAATGCTCCTCCAGCCAAGTCCTCCCAAAAATTGTTTTCAAGAGATACAACATACTGAGCATTTACTAGACAATTAATTATATCTAGAAGCCAGAAGACAGCTTGCGAAAAGTGAAGAATATAAACTTCCACTGGCAAAAGCAGAAATGAAAAATAGCTAGTTACCTCACTGTTCCCTATAATATTTAAAGGAGTTATATCACAAAATTGTCTAATATTAAAAATCTGTTAAAACATGCTAGATACTCTGTTTCTCCAAAAACAAGACAGGGTTCTATATTTATTTTTGCTCCAAAAGATGTGTTAGGGCTTTTTTTCAGGGGGTGTCTAATTTTTACATAAACAACACTCATCTTGTCAGGTTTCATGGCATTTCAGCTACTCTTTTCCGTTTTTCACAGCACTGCAAGTGTAGCTGTTGGCTCCCCCTGGTGACCGAAAGCAGGGATTACCCCTTACCCACCTGCAACTTCAATGTCTAGTGGGATGTGAACTAGCCCGGTGCACAACAGACCTGTGCCAAAGGGCATAGGAGGTGGGTATATGGTCAAAATTGGGGGCCAGTCAAAATTCTTTTTGTTGAGTGTGATTCTTTTGGGGGGTGTCTGCTTTTATTAATAAAGCGTCTAGCTGTCCTGGACACAGTTAAACCCACTTTTAGTGCTAATATTTTAAGCATCCTCAAAAATCCTGAAAAATAATGTTAGGGCTTATTTTGGAGATTGGTCTTATTTTCGGGTGAGGGAGTGGTTACTAGTATATCCCATTAAGCTTTTGGTTTTATTCTACAGGTAAGTATAAAATGCAGAATTTAGTGGTTTTTTAACGTACCATTCAATTTTTTAAGGAAGAACTACTAACTACAGCAGCATTAACCACTTTAACATCTGGACAAAGCATTGCATAAAGACTAAAAGCATCTATACAGAAGAATCACAATAGCAATAAGCTGGCTTGGGAGACAGGCCATTAGATGTCAAAGCAAAATGGTACATTTAGAAAATACTGTTGCCTTTCATTTTTATTCCTCCCAATAAAGAAAGAAATTAGCTTGGCTTAATTTTTGTTTAGGTTGTTTAGGTAAGCCTTCCTCTTATTATCTAGCATATTGATGTGGCTTTTGATTATTTTGCCATTGCTCCTTTAAGTTTCTAGTCTGAAATTTAAAATAGTTGCTGTCTGTGTCACACCTCCACTGTCATTGGTCTAATTCTAATACACAAAATATCAGTGTGACCAAACATAGATATTTAGCTATTCAACATAAAATCAGAAAAAAAATCTACTGCACTATGTGAATTAACGTTGTACACAACATAACATTATTTAATATCACAATTGTTTATGGAAAAACAACGCTTTTACAGATATCACCTTTCATTTCATACATGCAACACAATATGATTTAGATATTCTATTAATTCTGCACTGGTGAAGTTAATAATATAAATATATTTTTTAGAATCTTTAAGCAGGGGTGTAGCTGGGGGGGGGGGGGGCATGTGCCTGGGTGCAGCAGGTCAGGGGGTGCCAAAGAGGGGCCTGAGCACAGGTGGGGGGCACCATTTTGAATCTTTGCCTCGGGTGCCAGAAAGCCTAGCTATGCCTCTGCTTTAATGAAGACGGAACTAAGAAATAGCAGCTGGCCAGCCTGAAAATCCAGGATCCAAGTTGCCATGGAACCAAATCCAAGAAATAATGGTTGTCCAGGATAAAACCCATATACAATAATGAACATTGTCCTAGCATGAGTTCATGTTTAGGAGATACTTTCTTTAAGTATATGTGTCAGTTTGGAGTTGTTCCTTGTTCGTACAGTCTTTCCCTCATTGTTGATTAGTCTGTAGGATGGGCTTCTTGACGACTACCATTACCGTATTATCCTATCCCTGTATCAACCTATATAGTATCAGGTAGGAGGAGTGGAGTATGGGGGACATCCTGGCTTAAAATGGACCCATTGAACGTATTGTGGTACTAAGCTATGTGCAACTTGACTCTTTAGTCACCTGATGCAATGAAACATACAGGTCTAATTAACACCATTAAAATGGACTATACATTTTCCTGACACCTTTTTACCAGGGATGATTCAGTTCTCCAAGAACCCAACTACTCTCATTACCTGTGTGCCCCAGGTCTACATTTTGTCTCAAAAAGCTTTGCACATGCTGCTGTGCTGCACAATTCCTATTGCGGGAGGTAGGACAACAGCAAATGTGAATAGCTATTTCCTGCCCCCCTACATGATGAAGCTCCTCTAGGAAAGGTTGGGTATCTCTTTAATACAGGGCTCAATAAGTTAGGTTACTTTAATATTCCTGTGAACTAAGACGTATTTCCAAGTAAGTGCTTAGGTCCACTTTATAGTGGACCAAAACGCATAAAAATCTTTTGGCTATCTTTTTAGGAGATTTCCTTATGGGCACCTTGAATTGGGGATTCCAGCAGTGTGAAAACCTCTGGTTTCCTCATAAACTCCCCTTGATCCTCCATCACATGCCTGCGGCTAAGCTTAGCCGCAATCCTCAGCCAAGGTGAGTATACAAGGAAAGTTTGCACTCTGGGCTATCCCAAACCGCAATGCCCCTAAGGGAAGGATTTAGCCAAAACTGAGTCTTTTAGACTCTAGTTTGGTTTATGGTCCATTTTGAATAATAGTGAATTTGCCTTTTACTGGTCAGTCCTCCGCATGCTGTGATACAATTGGCTGCACAGCACAGCACTGGCTTTGCAGTCATATTATTTATTCATTGAATGCAGCATTAAAGAATTGTTACTCCATTTTAGATTCCGCCAGCCCACAAAAAAATTGAAAAATGCAGAAATGAGGGAAATATATTTATATGCACAACATAATGTCAATTTAGCTTTATAATACACAACACCAAAGATTTAGTTCAGGAATGGTATGGAATTTTTTTTCACTGTTTCCATCGGGAGAGTCTAACATATACACATACACAGTGCCACCCACCAATAACATGTCAGTGTATTATATACTGTATAGATTTTATAACTTATCACAAGAATATAAGGTCGGTTTATTATTGGTCCCCTTCTGCACCATCAAATATAATCTCTAGGTTTCAAATAACACCACGTTTCAAAAAGCCGCTCCTCTGGTACCTCCAGGGTAAAGAGGTGCATGAAACATGATACATGAAGAGAGAGGTAAAGATATGGCAAATACCTTTATCCCGTCCACCAGGTTATGAATTACTGTGGTTTGAGGCTCCTACAGAGGAAGAAAGAATGAGAAATGGGAAGGTGGAGAGAACAAGAAAAGATAGGAGGGGCAGAGGGATGAGAGGGATCTGGGGAATCAGTGCAAATAGGTAAATCACCAAGAAACAGGATGGGAGAAGAGGTGATAGCGCAACACGACCAAAAAGAAGAAGAAACAGCAGCAGCAGGGCAGGTACAGACTGCTTCACAACTCACAGACCTCTACTCCACAGAAAGATTACAGACTAATCTAAGCCACAAACAGACAACAGGCTTCCTAATCCAAAGACAGACCACAAAGTTAACTGAGCCACAGACATGTTTCAAACACAAATCCCTAAGCCCACAGAGAGACCTTCCTGAGACAAACCACAGACGTCTCTACTCAAAAGAACATAAACTTTCTAAGAGATGGATAGGAATATGGCATCATTCCACTTTGCAGACAGAGCAAAATGTGCCCTCCCCGCCCCCCGACAGTTTAACATCCACGACATATCACAGATGAATAAAGTGGGGTTCTGTCCAATCCTACTTCATACCAAAGCAGCTGGTGGAATAGGCCCCTTCGGACTAGTCCCTCCGGCGCTGTTCTTGGTGCTGTTCGTCTGAGGCTTAAAAAAAGAAAATAAATCAAAAACAGGCAAACATATAAAATGTGAAGTCAAGAGAATTGCTTAAAAACAACAGGTTAAAAAGGAAGTCCTCCTCTGGCACTAAGCGCAATTTGGGGATTTAAAGTAAAAATACATTTAACCGATCGAAGCATGATCCCATTGGAGCTCCCCCTACTTTGCCGGCACTGTGGAAGATGCCACCCTGACCTTAACTGACTGCTTAGGGTCACCGCTGCTGCTCCTACTGGGGATTGGGTCCTGGTCCTGCAGTGAAGGTGAGGGCGTGCTGTAGGGTTGTGTGTGTTTATTTCAGACTTATGAGCTGACATTTTAGGTTTCAGCATTTCGGTTAGAGGTAGAGGGATACTTACCAGTGACTGCCCCCCCCCCAAAAAAAAACCCAGCATGCTTCAATTATTTTAGCAAATACTGCATATACTGCATACCCATCAAACCCCTTTGGTCACTGGGAAAAGCAGGAGCTGGGAACTGGGAAAATAGGAGCATAAACTGGGTAAGAATTCCTGCGCAACTTTCACACTTCATACAGGGACTTTTGCGTATGTGCATCCCAAATGATATGCTCAAAATCCACATATAAATTGAAACCTGTGCCTATTGAACCACCTGTGATCCCCTCACCAACAGCCTTCTCCCTGCACCCCCACCAAATCATAGTTAGAGATATCATTGCAGTATTCTGATGAGCCACAGATTCCAAAGTCTTCTACTAGTCATCGGCTTCCTCACCACACTGAGGTGTGCACTCCTACAATAAAAGGTGTCAGGTCTAACTGCCAGGTATGTCCTATTGAAGTAATATTGGTGTATGCTGATAAGGACTAGTAGAGATGGCAGACACTCTACACACCCTCTTGGCAGGGTGGGTCGCTGGTAAAGCTTGTGCACTTTTTTTAATGTGTAGGTTTCTGTTTACCTCCTCTACTGGTCTTCTGCCCTTGTACTCTTGCTGCCTATGACCTTATTTGGGGTATTTGGACTCATTCAGTGAATAAACAGGAACAGGAAATAAGGTCCAAATGAATAGGGTAATATCAGAGCTGACCAGGGCCAGATTATGAGAAGGGCACAAGGGGCATGTACCCTGGGCCCTCCACCACTTGCCCTGCAAAGGGGGCTCAACCAACCTCTGGGTTATGGTCTGATTGAGAAGGCTTTTTAGTCTGGCACTGAAGCTATCTGTGGCAGTGATCCCCCCCGCGTGTGGCCAAGCCTTTTTTGTTTTTTCAAAGCCAAAGCCACCACAGGGCAGGACAGAGAGTCTAAATTAGCAAAACGTCACCAGCAACGCTACAGTTATTTGTTGGTGCAGAGCGGCCAGCGATTGACAGCCGCTTACTGCACATAAGCCACTAATCACAGCAGCTGGTAGCTCAAATTGGGTTTCTGCTGGACCAGTTGGGCGACTACACCCCCCTGCCCAGAATGGCGAAGTAGGAGTAGCACGCACCCACACAAGGGTGGCACAAGGGACTCGATATGACATTCCAGTAAGTGGGCGGGTGCCAGACAACCACCAATCAGTTACTTGGCTGGACTATTATTAAATTTTAAAAAATACTGTATCTGGGGCCTCCACCAGATTTTGTGCCCAGGCGCCTCCACCACACTTAATCCTGTCCTGGAGCTGAACTCCAATCAGGGTCAGTAGGATCTAGCACATTTGGCTAACACCTTTGGACTTTTCAATAATTTTATTTAGACCGTTGAAAACAAGATAAACATTAAAATGTAAAAAACAACATTACTGCTGTATTTTACGTTACCTTTCCAACATCCGTCTTCTTGTTGAGCATACTCTTAGCTGCTGAAAGGAGGTGAACAAATACAAAATGTGATGAGTTTCCTTAAAATGCAAAATGTGAACTATTAGCATCCTTCTGTGCCAGCGGAGATTAAACTGCACAGAATTAGTCCAAGCAAGATTTAGGCATGTAGTCTTAAATTGACTTAAACCCTCCTTGGCAATTCTGTGTGCAAGCCAAATCCCACCTATTCCTGCTACATGGGGATTCCTTCCATTTTCCCTCAGATGAAAGATTTAGAAACCTTGAAACCATTGGCTATTATAAAATGTTTTCTATGCAGACCTACTTTATTGCTGTCATTTTCAAAATCACTTTGCCTCACTTTAGTGCCTTTATAACATATTTTTTTACCTGTACGCTGGAGGGTCTAGGGCCTCATAAAACAGTGCAAAAATGTAAATAAAAAATTCTAATTGATAGATTATGTATTATCGGTATGACAGGTAGGAAAGCACCCCCACCCACAAACTGCTTAGGTCCTTATTTAACAAGGGATAGCGACAGGTAGCGACTGGTGAGCGGCCGGTAATGACGGGCCCCGCCACAAGAACGCCGGCTCCCCACCCCAATCACACATTTATCAAGCCAATCCTGCTTAGCGACTGAGATAGCGCCATATAGCCACTCATTCATCATTATTCCAGCCTCAGCCCACAGCGCCAGCGTCCGACTTTGAACAGCGACAGGTATGACCTCTCGCTACCTGACGCTCTCCAATGCATTTCAATGGAACAATCTTTAAATATTCGAAATTAATTGTTATGATTTTTTTTTTTTTAAATGTGAAAAATTCTGTGACCACTTCTGCCATTTTAGATAAAAAAAAAAATATTGTACAGAATTGATATTACAGGTCTGATATTAATGTATTCATACTACAAAATTATTTTAAAAACTTGTTTTTTTTTGTTTCCAAAAATATGGTTGTTTGGGGGTTAAAAAACTACTTTTAACCTTCGCCGCCAGCGCTCTGGGGTTTAAACAAGCATTTTACAGCGCAAGAATTTTTTGAGCGTGATTTGTTAATGAATATGGTGGGAGCCGGTCGCTATAGCCAGTCGCTATCATGCGCTCCCATACAGCGTGGAACCTGTCAAATAGCGACTCCTCACCCAATATTCAACATTACGGCAAACCGACTGAGTCGCTATCGACTACTGAACAACGGCCAAGCACAGCGACTACTAGCGGCCGCTCTGAAAATGCCGCTACAGTCGCTCAACTGTCGCTACCTGCCGCTGTTAATGAATCGGCCTCTTAGTATTTCTAGTTTTGTTTGATATGTTTTGTTAAACAGCCACAAAATCAGTTGTATCATGGTACATATGGTGCTGTAAAATATACCAGAGAGGTCCAGCCTGCTTATCTTTGAAACTGAAAATAGGAACAATTCACCTGTAGAAATATTTAATTTCTCACAAAAATGAAGCATAAAAAGATAACCAAAGTACTAGAACTTACCTTGCAAGAAACAGAAAAGGAACGGAAGAATACATAGTAGAAAGAAAGAGCCAAAGTGGGGGAGGGGGTGAGAGCAGAGATAGAACATAAAAGAAAGAAGCCAGAATTAGGAAAGTCAAACAGAAAGAGAGAAAAAGAGAAATTGTGAAACAGTGAAATAAGACAGGGGAAAAGAGGGGAAGATACACAAAGGTATTAAACACAGGGTGGGCACTGTAAAGTAAATGACAGATTGGTGCATATACGTCGGGCATCAGCAGGCTGGCAAAACAGGACAATCCGACACATGCCTGGCCACGGAAACATTGTCCAACCACAACACTCACAATCCTCACCCTAAAGCTCCTTGCCTATATATGCCTCACACTATATGCTGCTTGGCTCAGGAGTTCTGGGCTTTATATGGGAATACAGAATGTGGCCTAACAGTGTAGTTACAAACAAAAGCAGCCTTTGCTGGACTGTACAAGACTGGACTAAACTCGAATGACTCTATAACTGAGTAGCACCATCAGGAAAATGAAAATGGAAACACCTCTACATTTACAACATGGTGGCTAGGGATGAGCGAACCGGTTCGGACAAACCGGAATTCGATCCGAATTTCAGGGAAAATTCGATTCGGCACGAACCCGAATTTTTTTTGGTTCGTGCCGATCGAATTTTCCCTGAAATAAAAAAAAAAAAAATGCCGGCATGGTGGGAGCGGGCAGGCCGGCTACGCTGTCAGCGGGCGGCAGAAGCCGGCCCGCTGACAGCGCAGCCAGCCTGCCCGCTCCCACCATGCCGGCATTTTTTTAAAAAGCAAACACTTACCTGCATGGTCGGAGCGTGGAGGCCGGCGCGGCTCTCAGGCGCCCTCTGATGACGCGTCCTCTGATGACGCGTCCTCTGATGACAGCTGAGAGGCCGGGGCCGCTCTCAGCTGTCATCAGAGGACGCGTCATCAGAGGGCGCCTGAGAGCGACGCCGGCCTCCACGCTCTGACCATGCAGGTAAGTGTTTGCTTTTTAAAAAAATGCCGGCATGGTGGGGGCGGGCAGGCCGGCTACGCTGTCAGCGGGCCGTCGGCGGCCTGCTGACAGGCGTAGCCGGCCTGCCCGCTCCCACCATGCCGGCATTTTTTTTTTCAGATGAGCGATTCGTGAATGTTCGATTCGGGTGAACCCGAATTTCTTGGGGAAATTCGGCGAATCGCCCGAATCGAACTTTTAAGAAGTTCGCTCATCTCTAATGGTGGCTAAATGGTCTGCATGGCTTTGCCTTTCCCTTATCAAGATTTTGGTGTACCCACCATAAAATTTGATTATCTTGCTATTTACAATACTGATGAGGTTTAGGCTCGCTTGCCAAGAGTGACATGGTTAGGCAAACACTTTTAAGGCTAACTGAGTATATTTAAGGTACGTTTCCAAGAATATTTAAGGTTGAAAAGGTATTGCCTTTTTCACATTCTGCTGCTCTCAGTGGCTAGAACGGTACAACACACTATTGCAAGAAGTGACAGCAATATATTCCATGAATGACTCAAGAGAAAGAGATTTTACAGTGAACACAGTTTACTTAGGGCATCATCACTGATGGGGGTGTCCTAAAACAGTGCCAATACATGTGGGTGGGAGTTTTCCTTATGAGCAACACAGTGGCTGCAATAGCTGAGAGAACCAAGTATATGTGGCGTTAACTCTGAGAACCTCCTTACCACGCCCAGAAAATTACCATCAGGATCAACACTACCAAGGATGCCGCTGCTATTGCTTTGAATTACACATTTATAAAATTGGAAAGGACCAGATTTGGGCCCCAAGGAGGAACGGGAGCATTAAAGGGTGACCCTACATGCATCATTTCCTTTATGAAGATTTTTACCAAGGAGTCTTCGGCCAATGGGGGATAGAAGAGGATAGACTACAGCAAGCCTTTCTCTACCTTTACAAGAGGTTAGCCTCTTGTCCAATCCTTCCTGGAGAAAATACATCAGGATGCAAGGACCAAAACCCACTTTAAATACTGTACACTTAAAAGAGTCATTTATTAAAAGCTATTGATTACTACAATTTTTAATATGCTTATATAATTTGGCCTTTCTAGGTTTTCCACTGTCTGACCCTTTGGTTGCATAGGATGGAGCCAGGTCACCCTGTTTGGGTGTGCTTGCAAGGCTATGCTTTTGTAAACACTAAAACAACAAAGCCATGAGTATACATCTACATTTTTTTCTGTACAGTGACACTCACATACAACATGTGTACACACACATGCACTGTACAAGTATACACATAACTATTGAAGAGCACAGTGCGCCCATTGTGCCATAGATGCCATGTACACTGCCGGATAACTGTCGGGATACCACCTCAGCACATGCCATGCACATGACATGCCCAAGCATACAGCATGCTCCAAGGTTAACAAACTACATGCAACACCTCCGACTAGACAGCTAAGGAGCCCCCATATAATAACTATATAGCTTTCACATGTCAGGCAGACACTGGTACTGGTACCAGCTCAGTACTGTCCCTGGTTTTCTGGCTGGTACATGCTAAGTTGAGTCATTAAAATAAAACCCTTATGTACTAAATATTAATCGTATTTCAACTCTAGTATATCAGTCCCTCTGTTAATAGTATATTGGTTTTTTTATTTTATTCTAATCCATGCTGCCTCCCACCTAAATCCTTACAGAAGCAAACTGCCCCATGTAGCCTTATATTCTCTCACTCAAGCAGGCAGCTAAAAAGAAGCAGCCACATGCAGTCACTTCCAAAGGGAAGGCAGGGTCAGGTTTGAAGAGGGAGCGGGATGTGCCCAGCGGACACTACTACCTTGTTCCACCAACCCCAGGGCTGTACTAGTGGCGGCAGTGGTGATTGTGGCAGGAGCTGTGGTCTGTCTGCCCACTGTGAGAATGACAGAGATCAGAAAAAAAGAGGACAGAGGGAGGAAAGTAAACAATTAAGGAAAGGGGTGATTCGATATAGATCACATAGAACAATCATGGGAAAGGAAAGAAGGATTCATGAAGGAATATACATAACAGGAGAAAAGGATCCAGACAGTACATAGCAAACGGAGTAGAGAAGAGAAATGATACCAGGAGGTGACAATATGCATGACAGCAAAAAGAGGGAGAAGGAGTAAAGATGAAGTAAGTAGAACAAAAGCAGACTTTAAATAAAGAAAAAGTAAGCGCAAAAGCACAATATGTATACCACACTTTTACACAACATGATGGATTGCTGCTGGTGATATCAAAGGAATGTCTGATTAAATCAGCTCTATGGTCCACATAAATATGCTAGATAGTAAGAGGAAAGGTTAGTTTTACACCCTGTATAAAAAAAGCCTAACTTGCGGCCTTATTTATCAAGGGATAGCGCCAGGTAGTGTCTGACGAGCGCCAGGTACCGCCAGCTAACGGCGGCTACCGAATCAAGTACGCCCGGCGGCGGTCACAATGACGCATTTATCACGCTAAATGAGGCTAGCGCCGGCGAGAGCGTCAGCTAGCGCGGGATTCATCATGTAGCCGACTGAAACGAACAGCGCCGCTGCTAATCCCATCACAGCGACAGGTATGACCTGGCGCTCCCTGGCGTTGTCCAATGCATTTCAATGGAGCAATCTTTAAATAATCATAATTAATTGCTATTAATGTTTTTTTTTTTTTTTTAATGTCAAAAATTCTGTGACCACTTCTGCAATGTTAGGATTAAGAAGAAGTAAAAAAAGTAAAAAAATAAAAATTGTGCAGAATTGATATTACAGGTCTGATATTCATGTATTCATATTACAAAATGTTTAGAAAAACTTGTATAATTTTTACATAAAAAAAAATGGTTGTTTGGGGGTTAAAAACTACTTTACACACATCGCCGCCAGCGCTCTGGGGTTTAAACAAGGAATTCACAGCGCGAGAAATTTTTGAGCGTGATTTGTTAATGAATCTGCAGCAAGCCGTTCGCTCTGGCCATTCGCTGTCAGGCGGACCCATACAACGCTGAACCTGTGAAACATCGACCCCTAACCCCGTATTCAACATTACCGCACACCGACTGAGTCGCTGTCAACAAGCAAACCCCGGCCAAGCACAGCGAATACTAGCGGGCGCTGTGAAAATCACGCTACTGGCGCTCATCTGTCGCTACCTGGCGCTATTAATGAATCGGCCTCTTGTTTCTTTTACTAAGTGCAAGAAGAATCAGGGGTGACAGGTTTTTAACCCACCATTCTACTTTAACAGGGGAAATTGTTCCACTCGATGGAACAATTTCCTCGTTGGACTGAGGAAAGGTTTGTGATTACCAGCGCCCGGGGGTTTCCACACAGAGGGGCATCCTACTTCAGGATTCCCTGGGGGTCAGGCGCGCCGGGCTTAGCTCCGCTTTAAGTCAGCCTGTGCTTCAATATTTTATTTACTGCAAATCTTATGTCTGTTGATGGTTTTAACCATCATGCAGTGCTTTAAGCAGATGTTAATGTTTCCCACAGGCTGGCTAATGAGAAAAGCAGCCAGAGGTCAGCAGTTCTCCTCTGTAAAAGTGGAATAGTCCGCTCAAAAAACTGTTACCCCCAGATTTTATTCCTACCAGTAGAAGAAACCATAATCTTGGTGAGAGTTTGGGTGTATACGTAGCACTCTTGCTTAATAGCATGTTTATATGGATTTTATATAAGACAATTCCTCAAGTTCCTTTGAATCAGGATAAAGTGTATTTAGTGAGTAAAACACGAAGGCTCAGTTATAAACATTGGACTCAGTATTGATCTATGCCAAAAATAAAAATAAAGACCTCTGTAGTGCTTTAATTTAAAAAAGGAATATAATACAAGAAATACTACTGATTATTATAAAACAGATTCTATAGGGTTGATTCAGAGCCCCTTTCTCACCTTTTTTTGCGTGAATATTTCCCTTCTCGTTCATTTTTTCCCCTCGTCTGATTCAGCAAAGCAATGTTTTCATTTTTGCATGATTTTTCGTTTGGCAGCAAGACCTCCATAAAAATGACGAGAAAGGGGCTCTGAATCAACCCTTATATGTCCTTTTTGTATAAATGCTTTGGTTAATTGACATCATATAGTGCTCTGGAAGACTGGTTAAATAGGTTGCTAATGCAAAAAACAGTCTACAGTGTTGCTACCACTATTTTCTAAATAGGACTGAATTCCAGGCTTCAGATTATGTCCATTTTGTTGAAGTATTTACTGCATAATATTAGATCTGGTCTCAGAGCTTCAAAGTGCAGCATTGATAAAAGCAGAAAAGGTGCTTCAGCATATTATTCAAAAATGAGCCACGATCCAGTGGTTAAACCCCAGATCAGAGATGGGGAAATTATTATTTGCTGCACAAATGTTTGACATGTGTTCCATGTGCTTTTACCACTGTAATTCTTTGCTATTTCTGCAGATCTTGGTAATGTATGTCAATTAAAAGCTGGCCCTGGTTTACATACAATTAGTTATTGATTTAGTTTGCAAAACAGTGGAGATCAAAATCATTGAGCTGATACCTAAGGAGACAAGGCATCAACAGAAAACTTAAGAGGGAGCACTTACCGGAAAAGTTCCTTGTTGCCAACATGGTAGTGAGGATGGCTCCCTACAGAAATGGCATAATGTGGATTAATATTGAATCTATAGAAGTAGATTAATCAATTAAAACATATCATAAAACTAGGGACAAGTACCTTCAACTTTCGACGAGCATTGAATTTCTTTAGGCACTCCACCGTCTCTTGTCTGTGCATCATTGACGCAACAGTAGAACGTTGCTAAAAAGCGAAAGAGGACTTGTATCAAGAACCCCTATTGCAATTATGCAAGCGCAATCTGTATAAAGACAAATGTCGGAGACAGATTAAATGTAAAAAAAACAATAGGTTACTTACGCAGACCCATGGGTGCTTGAGAGCTTCATGAGCAGTGATACGTTTGGCAGGGTTAATGGTCAACATTTGGTTAATAAGGTTCTTAGCTTCTGGTGTCACTGTGTCCCACTCTGGAGATGGAAACTGCAGAGAGATATTTAGGTGAGACGCCTTGGCTAGAAAAACATAATATTCTAATAACAGAACAAGGTGTACAGGTAAATCTCAAAGTCTCTGTTACATTAATCATGAGTAGAGATGAGCACATTTTCTGAGAATTGCTTTGGAAAATGGAACCTTGGGATTTGTTTCAGATCTAAATCAGTTCAGACAAATTGGCCAACTTTAATAAAAAAAAACACTCAATTCATAGTCAAAAACAGAGGTATAGCACTGATAGAGCCTAGGTGGTGACTAGGTCTTGGCAGATACATGTCAAGCAGAACAAAGAGAATAGCTGATAGAGAACAGAATAGGTTGTGTAAGCTATGGTACTATTTAAGCTGAACTTCAGTAGCAAGGTACAGCAAAATTAAATGGCTTGGTAGGTGCAGGGGCTAGTGATAGGGCTCAGTCAGTGATTTTCACAGTTGGGATGCCGCTAAATTCTGAAGCTTGGCTGTTGTAGGCAGAGAACTCAGGCTCCCACCCTGGAGCTTCTATCACTTGACCCTGGTGTGGTCATTTTTGATTTTTGGTCCAGTCATTACAATACCTGATCCGCAGTGGGGATCGCTGCCTGTATTGAAATGCAGCACAGCCATCTCCTGTTTCCCTGCTGTTTACTGCTGCCCTTCGGAGTAGAGAGAGCATGCACAGGGTGGAGGTGATGCCGCTGCATACACTTCTTGTGCCACATTTAAATGGACTGTGGCTTGATAAGTGCAGCACAGCCGGGAGTTTGGCAGCGATTCCAACTGTGGGGCGCTAGTTTGCAGCCACCCATGGCTTGGAACCATCGGCCTTCCCGGCCAGAGAGCTGTCACTGATGTCCTAATTAACTGCATGTTAGTCATTGGTGTCTCCCCTCAACCAGTGCCTTCTTGTGTTGCCAGTGCCACCCAGCTAGTTCCTGTGTGTAAGGCTGCCTCAGTGCTGCACAGAAGCAGAGTGGCGCGTGAAGAAGCAGCACCAGCACCTCTTTTATGACGAGGCTGATCTGAGGCCTGAAGGAACATGATAGGCTTAAAGGGATTAGTAAAAATGGAGGAGCGTAACACACATTTAGGGGCTGCCCCTCCACCTAGCTGCAGATGTCTGGGGCCAGGGTAGAAGGGAAAAACATGAGGCCGTTCCCACCGCCCCTTGAGAGTGTGTGTATGCACTTTGGGAGTGCGCACATACAAATTACTTAATAAATAATTAATAAGTTAATTAATAATAATTTAAAACTAAAAACAGTTTAGGACAGTGCCAAACATAGCAATTTCTTTTGCCCTAACTTTGCATTCTTACTTCTTCTCTCACTTTGTCTTGATGGAGCATTGGAGACACTATATTTTTAAGCTACAGCTCCATTGCACTTAGATGGACCTCCAGTCAAAAAAATAAAGTTTAGTAAATCTCTCCTCTAAACCGCCCCCTGACAAAAAGTCCCATAAACTGTCTGAAAGGGCTCAACCCCATGTAGATGTTGTGGAATAGCTGCACTCCTAGAATTCCATGGGGGCGGCCATGTTACTACACACCTGACAGACCTGCTTATACATGATCATGAGGGGAGAGCTGTGGCAGCAGTTTCATAATTTCTGCATATTCTATGAATCGTGAGGAAGCCAAAAAACATTCACGCAATGTAATTAAATATAATTAATGTATCTAATATGTATCTAGCTGCCCTCAGATGCTAGCAGAGCAATGCTGAGTTATTACAGCTGACAGATTGCTACTTCTAGTTAGAAATAAGTGATGATTGCAGAGAATTGAGGCCATTTTGGCTGAGTTTTTCAGATGCAGAGCTCACGGGTGTAAATCAAAATCAAAAATGGCAGTTCCCATGTCGCTCAAGAACACAGAATCTGCATGCTATTACACAATGTGTGCATGGGATTAAACTAATATATATATATATATATATATATATATATATATCCTACACTACTGATTGCCAGAGGGTGCTTTAATCTGGTCCTTGTTGTAGGCAAAAAGTTCCTCATAGCTTCCAGTCATAATACATATTTTTGTCATCTGCCTGGTGTTTGTACTTGTTTAACAATTACATAAATGCATCAGACAGGCTGATAAAAGGCAAACTTACATCATAAGCCCCGGCTTTAATTTGTTGGTACAGCTTGTGTTGATCCTCATCCCAAAATGGGGGGTAGCCAACCAAAAGAATATAAAGTATAACACCTGAAAGACAACACATAATCACAGAGATGATCTTGGTACATGAATATAGGAAAATTCACCTCTTAATTTTGCTTGGCTATCGATAAGCTAATGAGTGCGTTGTTCAGTGTCTGTTAGTATTAGTGTAACACTGTTGGTATTCATGCAGTGGAGCAAGCTAAAGCTATTAACAATTGACCTGCGTGTCGACCTTGACCTGCATGTAGGGCATGTATAGCACAATTACAATAAAGCACCGAAACGTAGACTCACTTAGGGCGCCAGGGGGTAGGTCAGGTTAGTTTAGAGTCCCAGTTGACCAGGACCCTCCCTCCCCATTTCAAGGGAGGGTTGTGGTCTGCTTTAAAGGAGAGCTGTAGCTGTAGCTTTAGCTGAGGATTTTGCTCTGCATCATAACATTGTTCATTTCATTTTTGACATTGTGAACCATAGCAGCATTTGTATACACAAGGCTTTTAGTGTGTGCCGTGCAGGGCAGATGAAAACAGTAATAAAGCTTTATAATCAATTCTGAAAGCACACACGCAGAATTCTATGCGAGAAGGGCTGAGCACTCCATATGGCTCCTTGTATTGTATTTCCACAGCCATGGCAACTTGTGTCTGCTTACCACATGCCCAGATATCCACTGGTTTTCCATATGCCTCTTTTCGGAGTACCTCCGGGGACAGGTACCCTGGGGTTCCGGCAAAACCTGGCACAGAAAGAAGAGAATGAAAGCCGTCCCGGTCCCTCCAGCTGCCAGCACTTTATACAGAGAGCCATGTGCCAGGGGACTGATTCATGCACTCGCTTGTGAGAAATGGTGCATGAAAGATTCTCTATGCTCCAAATTAGACACAAAGCTCTTGTTTTAGCCATTGAACTTTAAACATGTTTAGAGCGGAAACAACAAGGGGCAGTCATCCTCACCACCTCATCAAGTACATCTATAAGCAAAAATAAAAAACAATCCATACCCTCGGGCCAGCAGCCCCAGTGATGACAGTGGATCAGATCTATTGTTTTATGTTATGGCTTATGGCTCCGGAACACTCTTCTACCCCCACTAGGGAGTAGGTTCCCCTGCTGATTGGGTGCAGGGAGCTGGTTTTCACCAGAATTCTAAACTGAAAGTGCCAGTCAAATGACTAGCAAAACTTCTTAAATATTTAGTACAGTTGCTTTCATATTTATCTACAGCCGGGTTTGAAAGTTTGTGAACCCTTCAGAATTATGGAAGAAGTAAGGTTAACCCAATTAAGCAGATCGCGAAAAAATGGGCTAATAATAAAAATCCATATAAATATGCTGGATGGGAGGAGCAGAGGTCACTTATACACACGGCATCTAGAAATATCCAGCCAGGCTTGTTTTTTATTTTTCTTAATAGAAGGAAGAGAAAATCGGGTGTCAGGTTCTGTCAGCCCTGATAAACTAAACCTGGATTTTATTTCTACCAGGAGAAGAAAACCACAAACTTGGCAGGAGTTTTATTCAGTTCAGGTGTATACACGACCACTCCTCTCATTAGCCAACGTGTTTATATGGGTTTTTATTTTACACAATTTCGTGATAGTGCTCCTTAAGTTGTAGCGCTTGATAAAGGGGACATCATGTCCGAAACGCCAAGGTGGGGATACAGGACAAACATGGAGGTCCTGTGAAAAGCACCTTGATTTTAATGAAGCTCAAGTAAAGGTTTTGTAACTTTTCTGTGTTGGATTTTTGGGTTAACCCTTCAGAATAGTTTGACCTAAAACTACATCAGACACACAAATCCTAAAAGCAGATAAAGAAAATCAATATACAGAGTAAAAAATACGAGACTTGGTTATTATTGTTGCTGAAAATGACACAATATCACATATCTGTGCCTGGCAAAACCATGTGAACATTGGTTTTCAGTATCTGTGTAGCAATGACAGCATCTAAATGGTGATTGTTGATTAGTCCTGCTCATGAGCCTGAAGTACTTGTATCTTATTTTTCTATACAAAACAGCTTCAACTTAGTTATGTTGGGGGGGGGGGGTTCCTATTGCTTCAGACCTTTCCAAAATTATTTTGGATTAAGGTCAGGTTTTTGAATTGACCATTTCGAAAACGTAACTTTATTCTTATTTAACCATTATTTAGTATAACAAATTGTGCGCTTAGGGTCATTTTCTTGCTGCATGACCAACGTTCTCTTCAGATGTCCTCTTTTCTTTTAGAATTTGCCAGAGTACATTGTTTCAAAAATAATGACAAGGGCCCGACCTTACAGCATATAAACAGGCCCAAACCATGATACTACCACCATCATGTTTCACAGATGACGATGGTGATGTTTTCATGCTGGAATGAAATATTTCTTCATAATTCTTCCCATTTAAACCAACCTTTTATTTTTCCTATTAATCTACAAAATATTGTTCCAGTAGCTTTCTGGCTTCTCCAGGTGATCTTCAGCAAACTGAAGAAAGGCAGATATGTTTTTTTTTTGGAGAGTAGCAGCTTTTTTCCTTCAATCCTGCCTTGCACACCATTGTTGTCCTGTGTTTTCCGGGAAGCCCCGAGTCGGGCTTTGTCTCCGGAGTCGGAACCAAAGCCCGACTATGATTCATCAGTGATACAACACTACTGGGGAGGGTGATTGGTGTAGTACAAACTCATTAGATTTTTTTCCAGTCTGAGTAGCATTTTCTGGGGTCTTCAAAAATAATCTGAGTTAGTGTCATAATACACTTTAGCAAACGTGTTGTGAAGATCAGATTTTGATAGATCTGGGTTGTTTAAATAAAGTGTGAGTGCCCACTCACGTCTGCTTTTCATCCAATTGACTAAACACACCTGACTATAATTTCACCTTCAAATAATTTGCTAATTCTAAACGTTCACAAACTTTTTACACTTACAGGTATTTGATCATTTTCCTTATTTAATAATTGCCAAAGTCTCATATTTTTAATCATTTGTGTGTTTGGTTTGGTTTACCTACTTTTAGGACTCTTTTGCATTATCTACTTAAAGATCAAATTTATGCAGAAATATAGAAAATTCTGAAAGGTTCACAAACATTCAAGTGCCACTGTACACACATTGCCACATATTTCTCTGATCACATAGAACAATCAGAAATCAGTCAGCCCCGGAGTATAAAATACGCATCCCAATGTGTGAAATCCCCCAGATTGGCATCACATTTATGGCTTTCCTCCAGCTGATGCACGTACCCACGCCAGGCATTTCTGAATGGGTGGTGCGCGGGGAATATCCAACAGTTTGTGCCCCCCTCAGCTTCACTAAGGGCCTAATTCATGAAGGGATAGCGTCAGGTAGTGGCTGGTTAATGAGAGGTTGCAACAGGTAGCGACTGGTGAACACCGGACACGGCACGCAATTACACATTTATCAAGCAGAATCTGTTTAGCGACTGGGATAACGCCATGTAGTGTCCGATTCATCATTTTCCCAGCCTCAGCGAACAGCGCCGGCGTTCAGCCTTGCACAGCGCCAGGTATGACCTCTCGCTACCTGTCGCTCTCCCATACATTTCAATGGACGATCCTTTCCTTCTCTTTAAACTCTGTTTTTGTTTTTTTGTTTTTTTAAATCTCAAATAATTCTGTGACCTCTCCTGGCATTGAATAAGCAGTTTTTTCACATTTTTTTTTATTTTTTATATATTTCTTCAGAAATGACATTACAGGTCTGCCATTAAAGTGTTCATGTTACAATGTTGCTACAATGTAATTCCATATGTTTTTGCTTTGTTACTAGTGGAAAGATGCTGAAAAACAGACTTTAAACACACAGCCTCCTGCGCTCTGGGCTTCAAAGATTTGTGAGGCTGTTTTTTTGCTGAATATGGTGTGAGTCGGTCGCTATGAGCAGTCGCTACCATGCGCTCCCATACAAGCGCTGTACTGGTCAAATAGCGACTCCTCACAATGTATTCAACATTACTGAACAGCGACTGAGTCGCTATAAAGTAGCGACTCACGGCTGAGCACAGTGACTACTAGCGGGCGCTCTGAAAATGCCTGCTACAGACGTTCATCTGTCGCTACCCAGCGTTAGTGATAAATCAGCCTGCCTGTTTCCCTGATGTCAGAGTAGCTTAGCAAGGCTGAATGGAAACTCATTGGAGACTCATTGGAGACTGCACAAGCACTGAGCGAGGGTTTACAACTATCCAGAGGAATTCACACAGTGGGGCATTCCAAATCAAATAGTGAAAGTCATGATGATTGTTCAGGTTTAAAATAGAAGTATACCTTCATTAAGCCCTACCCCTAGTAAAAGATTTTTTTCTGAAATAAATCAGACTAGCCTATTAACATCTCTTTACAGGTTTGAATAAAATAACAGCATTTAAAGTGACAATTCAGGTAATAACAACAGCAAGGAGCTCACCTGAAGCCTGTCCCATGTGCCTCGCCTCCTTTTCTTGCAGCGCACTGTAGTTGCTGTAGCAGGTCTCCAAAGTTTGACCCCACGTTCCTTTCCATTTTTCATGACCATGCTACAAATGTGGTCACACAGCTGCCGCTGTCATTTAGCGCCCCTCTCTGAGCGAGCCCAGGAGGCAATAGTGTTTGTACTTCCTGGGCTTGCACATGCTAGAAGGGCTAAGGGAGAAGCATAGCCAAGTACATTTGGAGTGCGATCATGGAAAAATAGAAAGGAAGAAGGGGGCAAACTTTAGAGACCCGCTACAATATGTACAGTGCATTGCAGGAAATGGAGGAGAGTCAGATGGGACAGGCTTCAGGTGAGCTCCTTGCTGTCTTTCAGAACTGTTACAGGGACAGTTAGTCTATTATTTTATGGTTTTCAATACAAATTAGGACTTTTTGCTCAGGTCACCAAACTTACCAAACCAGGCCTGTTGATCTCCCTGCACCTCTATGGCCAGACCAAAGTCGGCCAACTTGACAGCAGCTCCTTTGCATTTGCTGGCAAGGAGAAGATTTTCTGGCTGTTGTTAACAGAGAAAAGGTTAGATACAAAGGCAAATGACCATCATTCATGGTCTTCAGCTACAGTCATCAAGTGGATTAAGGTGGCTTTTGGTCAGATAACCAGAGTTCAGCTGAATGAACGTGCTTAATAATTGATAGCGAGCTTCATTCGGCTACCTTGGCTTCACAGCAGCAGGGAGGTCTGGTCACCTTGCTTTGATCAGACTGTATGGTCTCCATCTCTTCTACCTGATAATCTAGTTTCAAATTTAATAATAGTAGCAATAGCAGGTGTAAGTGGCAGAGGCACAGGGACTTTTTAGAATCAATGATATTATGACAGTGCACAGTGGCCATCAAAGTAGCTAATGATGATAATTGGGAAATGCATTCTAACATGGTATTGCAAGATAATACCCCTGATGATGGCACTTGGATATCTGCACTGTGGACCAACAGAAAATAATTAGGGATTGGCTGGAATGAAAAAGAAGACATCTTCTGTTCCTCTGAAGTAGACTTCTCTCCCATAAACACTATAGGAAAATATTTAAAGTTGGACATTGGGGTCGATTTAGAGCCTGGTAAGAAAAATAACTTTTTTTTAGGATAGAACATTGCCATTCACTTTCATTGTCTACCTTGAAGCTGATTCAGAGCCAGGTGAAAATTTACACCCGGAAGACAATGAAAGTCAGTGGCATTTTTCGCTCCTAAAAAAGAATGACGTTTTCTCACCAAGCTCTGAATTAACCTTATAGAGTAGCTCTATACAGGACCATAGGAAAAATGTAAACTCCTGCTTGTGTGAATGTAAACTAGCAGCACTGAATTTTTATTTTTGTGGTAGGAAACTTTTTTAAGAGGACGTAAAGTGTAGGACACATCTGAAATGCAACAATGGTGCTACAATCATGATTTTGTTTTACTATGAGATTTTATCTACTGGATCTGTACTTTTTTTTATCAGCGACAATAAAAGCTATGTTTTTGGTGTGGATAACTGATGTAATACCGATCTGTGGAATATTTACTCCTTGGCAAAGCTTCCTTGCCTCAGTGGACGCCACAGAATCTTATATCACAGAGATGGAGAGACCCAAGATCTCATGCCCCCCTCCCCAGAGGGGCAACTCCATTTGGCATGCACCATGATTTTAATGTTACATGGAAACCCAAAATTAGGTCCATGTCTCCATGGCCTTACTCTGGATCAACCATCTGGTGATTAGTTGTAGTAACACAGAAAAGGATTCAGCTTACTATTCATTAGTTGCCCAATATAGGACAGGCAAACCTGGCAGCCCTGTAAGTCAATGAATGCAGAAAACGTGGAAATCCAGCACAGTGGCATAAAACTTAACATTTACTATACTAAAACAATGTAAAGTCTTCACCCCAACATATCCCCCCCACAAGGACCATAGTGACGCATTTTGGGTGTGATGCCCCTAATCATTTATGACTTGGGTGAAACATAACTAACATCTATAGTAAAAGTTCCATTTTATGCAAGTCTGCTTTTGCCTGATTGGTTGTCAGTGGAGCAGGGAGAAAGGAATCCATGGCTGCCATTGCCGATGGACCCTGGAAGCATATTTTTGCCAAATTTTGAGGTCCTATGTATTCAACTTGGGATAATTTAGGATGCCCTTTAGGAGGTCTTTACTAAGGCAAACAATTACTAATTTATTTTCTTTTATTGACCAATGTATTTTCTATCTTACTTTCAATTCTACTAGATATTTAGAGATGTACCTTAATGACCCTTGTATGCTGTTTCGTCCGGATGTCATAACAGATTGCACTAAACAGGTGTTTTTTAAAGAGATGGAGAGCATACTATTGCTGAGCAAGAGAAGTATTGAAGGGATGGAGAATATTGTAAAATGGTGGAAGAAATACAGATTGTCCCTTGTACACAAACACGTGTATGTATATACAGCACTAAATCACAAAGAATAACACACAATTAAGATTATTTTCCTTGACAGGCCATGCACCCCCCAAATTGGCAGCTTTCCCAGTCCCAACCTTCACATGCGATGATTATCACAACTGTTCAACCATCCACAACGAAAGCCAAAGACAACTTGCCACCAGCATGCAGGGAGGACAAACCCAGGGCAGACTTTTGTAGGGTGGAGCGAGAGATGGTTGATGTCTAAGCTGACATGCAAATGGTAGAAGGGATAGCATGGCTGGGGATACAAGAACTCACCTTAAGGTCCCTGTGGACAACCCCCATTTGGTGGCAGTGGAGGACTGCTTCAAGAATCTGCTGGATGCAATGACTGTGTGCAAACAGCAGGGGGGGCATTAGTAAGAACTGTGTGCTCCCTGTGAGCTGATGGAGGAAAGGAGGGGAAGGAGAGAAGGGAAGGGATGTCTGCCAACCAACCAAAATCAACCATTGCAAAAAGATGGGGGGGGGGGGTAAAATCCTATTGGTAATGTAAAGTTTGGAATACTCCCCTGCAGGGTTGCCAATTTGTATATTTAATTACCAATCCTGGACAGTAAGGCGCTCATTCAGTGGCTAATCCTAAGTGAACTACTCATGAAATGTAAAGGCAGACCTATGATGAAGATTTGTCTGACCACCCACTGTAATTTAGATCATGGCCGCAGTTCCACCTTCCATCCACCCATGACCAGTGTGTCCAAGTTTACTCAGTCGGTTTAAAGAAGTGTTCCCCAACCCTCTCATCCAGAGCCACCAACGGGTCATGTTTGGTGGATCTCCACATAGCTGTATCTATAACTCTGTCTGAGCACTAATTACACCACATTTTGTGTGGCAAAACTGCAAAACCTGGCCTGTTGATGGCTCTCAAGAAGATGGGTGGGGAACACTCCCTCTTTTCATCCACTTCACCACACCCTATTACAGAAAGCTGCCTACCTGGTGTTGTCAAGTGGAACCAATCCGACTGAGGGAGGCAGTAGCTAGATTGGTGACATGAGTCCCATGATCATATTTTAGGCATTTGATTCTATGGGGGCCATGCTAATTATTTTGAGAGCCCCTGAAATTTTTGAGGAGACTGAGTTTTGAGAAACATTTTCACTCAACTAATGAAGTAGATAAAAATACTTTTCTTTCTAATTTTCCCTGCACCAGTGAGATATTTTATTTTACAAGTTATAAAAGCAGCCTTCCTCTCCAAATTTATTTGGATTCCTTATAGGTGGTTGTTATTTTCAAACGGGTAAAATAAAATATCTACCTTATTAGAAGAGTTCTCCTCGCTTGTAGAACTACCACACTGGTTATGAAAATTCATCATTTATATAACCGTCAATGTTTTTAACAGAACATAAAACGGACAAAAAACAGGATGGCCCCCAGGTTTAGGTCAGTTTAACAGGGGCATATTGATTTGCCCCTTTTTATAAAACTGTTAGCCCATTACACAATGAATAAGCATTAGCATGCAGCTTTCAAGGCCGCTCCCTCCAGCTGTGCTAACCCATCAACAGCCATTCAGATATGCCTGGTGTGTGCAGGGGATGGAGTGGTGCAGGGGGTGCCAGAAAAGTCCTGCTCGTGCACCATAGGATTAGTGGTTAAGATAAAAAAGGGACGACCTGGGGTGGTGCATCTCAAATATAGATGCCTCTGGGGAGGGCTTTCTGGGAAGGGGTTTGGTCCACTTTAAAGGATGTGAAGGAAGTGAAGCCCAGAAATGGACTTCAAAGTCTCTGATCTGGCTAATAAAAAAAATACTTGCCTCCATACCCACATCAGTCTAGCTGCATGCCATTAGCGTCAGTGCTGATAGCACCCTTTCTGGCAGCAATTGGTACACATCCCTTCTGCCAGTTGATTGGCCGCAGGGATGGCATGATGTGAGTGTCCATCGATAACATACTATCAGCGGTAGACACTCGGGCAGGCTGACAAGTGAGCATCATTTTTTTTACTTTTAGCTGAAAAAGTTACATTTAGTTGGGACACAAACTAAAAAGAATTAAATAGTAAACTAGAATAACCTGTGTCAGTAATTAAAGTGGGTGACACTGCTCCCTGCTTTTTTCTTACATATACCATTGCACTTGTAGATTTCAGTGACCCCCCTTCACATCCCCAAAATGTTACTTTTGTTACACTACACAGATTCTCCCTTTTAAAACTGTACTTGTGACATCAGTAAGTCATTAGTTCATTCAACAAACAACAAATTTAAAAGAAATATGATGCCATTCTCATGCGTAAAAATGATTAACTTTATATAAGGTAATTCAAAGGGAACTTGCCACCATATAATATAAAGGGTTGCCAGTACTAAGCTACAGTACGTTCGGAAAGTACTGTGTATCACTACTCACAGGGCCACTTACCTGGATCTAACAAGCTACACAATTGTCCACACAATTAGTTTTTTTTAGAAGGTGGGCATTGGCCAGTGTTCCCATCATGACAAGAGTTTTTTTTTTTTTAAAAAACATAATCAATAACTGAAATATAATACCCACTTCTGATGAAAAAACGTTAGATGGGTCTTTTGCGTTGCTAAAGTCACATTGTCATATTTATTTAAACAGATTAAAAATAATAAAATATGGCTAAAGCTCTAAGTATTTAGCTAATTAAAGAGGGAGTCTGTGAGAAATCATAAGACACAGTGAACAAATGTGGGTCCTTCCCTTCCTTCAGTATAGAGCCTACCTACATAAACCAATCATTTTTTGAGAACTATAAGTGGGACACGTAAACTAAACAAAGGTAAACTGACCACTTTAGGGTAATGGGTGTGGATTTGGGAATGTGGTTTATCCTGCTTATTCTTTGTGTCTAAGTAGATGTACTCCTGGCCCTGGAAAGATGCTTAAAGCACAACTAGGATCTCTCTTGTCTGTAAAGGATGTTGGTGATTGACCTACTGCTTAGCCATTGCATACATTCCACTGCCATTCAGCCAATGCACAAGAGCAGGGACACAGTGGTATGCTAACATCCAAAATTATAAGGACAGGCTTCTCCATAATGTCAACGAAGTGGAACATTTTAGAGTTTTGGGGGTGACAGTGGTACTGTCCCACCGAAAGTGGTACATCTGGTCAGTTTATAACAACAGTGTTTATGGGCTGTAAAATAGTCCTGCTATTATGGCAAGTCCCCAAAAAGTAGGACACAAATTCCCATTGCAACTCCCTCATCCCCATAGAGAAATGTGCAATGTAAAGCCCTATAAACCCCAAGCCAACTGCTAAACAGCAAAGGACCACGTAGCGCCTAGACAGTAAAGAGTACTGAACAGAGAAGGGCCTGGTCTGGGTTGGAGCCTAGTAGCTTTTGTGGACTGCAAATAAAAACAGGTAAAGCAAGCAAAGTCTACTTGGCTTTCCTGTTGCAGATGAAATCTGCTGGAGTAAAAATAGACAATTTGAGTTTAACATAATTCATTATGTGATTAAATGCTGCAATGATATATAAATATATATATATATATATATATATATATATATATATATATATATATATACTGATATATATTTATGCATAGATGAACAAAAGAAAATAGGTCACCCTCTTATTCCACGACTAAGAGCGACTAAGGGCACATGCAAAACACACATGCTCGGACTGGTGGGCTTCCCAAACCAGGCATGGGCAACAGCTGGGGAGTTAGGTTCCTTGCTCAAAAACTCATAAGCCAGGAGCTGAACCTACCACCCTTTGGCCACAAGACCAATTCCTTACCACTAGGCCATGACTGCCCCAGCTTGATATGGGATATTATTGCACGTTGCAGGAATTGACACATTTGATCACATAATAGATTAGGTATTTTATGCATACTATAATTAGTATATTAGTTATTTGAGAATTACATATTTGCTGATTAATGAGGATTGAGGAATGATGATGATATTGGAAATACAGTGTCTCATACGCCCTCTCCTATGAGCTGAAGAGCTACATGGTGATGGTTTTATTGGTGGGGTCCTCCTGTGTTTTTTTTTTCTTTAAACGTTAGACAGTGATTACTGTGGTTAGAGGTATGTTATATAGATTTGTATAGGCATTTTTATCTTTTCTGTATTTGTGTTTAGGTTTGCATTTAAAGCCACATGCTGCCAGAGGTAGACTGGGCATAGAGAACAAAGAGGGAATTCCTGTTGGGCCACCTTGCTTGGGGCCATGTTGGCTGCCCCCTTACCCAGATCCTGTGCCAGAGTGAAAACCCCCGACCCCTTTTTGCCCCTGCAAAACTTATAGTCCCAGCATTTTGGCTGTTGGGACCATACACATATGGTATCTACAACTACAATACTAAATGTTCATCACTATATATATAAGAGGAACAAAACACAGGAATATCAATTTCCCTTGTGTTGATCCTCTTAGGCGGGGCATGACCTGTGGGTGTATCCCCACAGATCGTGCAGGAACACTTCCTGCCATTCTCACAACACAGGTGCGGCCAAAACTGAGCACAATGATTGGCCGAGTGGCCCACTCCAGGAGAAGTTGCGTGAAACAGGTGCTCCCGGGGGGTTCACACAGTGGGACATCCCAATTCGGGGTGCCTCAGGTAGTGAGACTTGGTTGCTCTGAAATATTCTAGAATCCAGGGCCTTCAAAGTTCCTCTTTTAGAGTGGTCATGATCAGCCACTGGAGTGCTATGGCCTCAGCTGAACATACTCGTTGACCAGCTCAGCAGCAGTATATAAAAAAATGACAGGCTACTAAAGGTGTTTTATGCATGTGCTCCAATGTCTTTGTGTTTGTCTATGTGGTGTGCTTCAAAAATGTGGACATCTGAGGTGCTCTGACCTCTGTGATTGAGTTGTGCTGGGCACTTGTGGTTCAGTGGATTTTCTGGAAGAGACAGGGCCATTACCACAAAGGTCAGTATCCTTTTTCTGTAAATAACTATTAATGAACCATGTCAGGGCAATGCAGGGCAGAATGACATTCAGCAAGCATCATCAGTAATTAGACTTTAGATGACTGCTCATATTCCATCTTTGTATGGCTATTATAGGCTATTATTTTGGACAGATTGTCTACACTTGTAGTGGGCTTGTAGGTGTAGTTCACCTCAGGCACAAGGAAAAATGCGTAAAAACAAAAAACTGATCTATTTTGTAGATCTATTATGGGAAGGTAACATTAAATTACATCTCTTCTAGGCCACATTCTGATGATCAGAAAATGCCAGCTAAAGCATATTATGCATTTTCTTCTGCTACATTCAGGCCTATTTTCCAGGCTTCCAGGGTCAGGCCAGACCTCTCTAGGACTTTTTTATATAGTGGAAATCAGTTTTGGGGTATTTTGCTCTACAACTAACAATTTAGTGGAAATGGATAAAAAGCTAGACTGGGGTAGCTCATTGGGGGCGATTCAGAGCCCAATTTTTTAGGCGAGAAATCTGCCATTCACTTTCATTGTCTAACAGGTGTAAATTTTCACCTGGCTCTGAATCAGTTAGACAATGAAAGTGAATGGAGATTTTGGCAATTTTCTCTCCTAAAAAAGGAGTGAGTTTTCTCACCAGACTCTGAATCTACCCCATTGTGATTTTTTTTGAGGGTGATTGTGCACTGTGTGCTGTAATATTAAGGTTAAAGAATAAAAGTGTATATACCAAAGTACGCTTCAAGCTGTCTCACATTTACTTTGCCTCAGGGCGTAACAGCTAGATGGAGGGCACCAATTAAATCCATTAAGCAAAAAAAGAGCCAGCACTCCAATTCTTTTAATGACCTTATATTCCATAATACCAAACAGAATTCAGAATGTAAAAGCTGGGGTGTCATGGGGCATTTTCTTTAAGGCAACATTAAAAGCTCATTGTAACCAAAGGAACAAAAATAACCAATAAATTCCGCACCACCCCTGTAAATTTCTGGCTGGCATAAGAAATGACATCATAATTAGTGCTATACAGAATATGATAACTAAATATGTTGTGTTTAAGAGGACCAAAACCCACCCTGGAGTCTATGAGACTCCAGGGCAGACATACTTGCTCTCCGATCAGGAGTGCCCTGCTGTGTGAAACTCCCCAAGTCGCCCGAAAACCTTCGTTCTCGGGCCATTGGCGCCCGCACCAGGCGTTTATGAATGCCTGGTCCGGGCACGCTCCCCGGATGAGCAGCCGCGCATGTGCCGTAGGACCGCAAACAAGTGACTTCTGTCAGACAACTTGGGTTGTCTGACAGGGTGCCCTGGGGGCAAGGACCAAAGCCCAGGATAGTCAAAATCCTGGGTTTTAATCCACTTTAGGAGGCTACCTGTATCCTCAACAAAAAAACATATTGTTCCCCCTTAAGCCCACCCCCAAGGGGGATGAGTGTATTGATAGCACCACCAGTGCCAGGGGTGACAAGCTGGGTTTCCAAGCAAGGCTCATCAGAGAGCAGACAGCATCCTCTGGCATGGAGCCAATCTGTCTAGCAACGGCTGACCTCACCAGCCTCGCCACAATTTTGAAGACTACATCAGTGTACAACCACCCACCCTGCCCACAGCTGCATACCAGTTACCCCACTAGGATTTCACAAATTGCCTCAAACATGCAGTAGCTGTCATTCCAGTAAGGATGGCTTCCATTGTTCGAGGAACGGGGACACCCCTTGTACTGACAGTCGGCCCTGGGCAGCTGTGGAAAATTATTCCAGGGCAGGACAAGGCAATCCCGGAAACTATATACCATTTGTGTCCATAATTTGGAGCTAAAACATGTGTATTATGAGGTGAACATAAAAACCGGGGCAATTTGAAAACAGCAATATTGACCATTTATTAAAGGGCTAAATAGGAACATGAATTCTGTTTCAAGCTATGTAAGCTTTTCTCCATGGAATTTCTACATGTACTCTTTCTACTTTATCACACTATCTAAGGTACATTATTACATGTAGCTTAGATGTAAAAAAAATCGACATGATATAGATAATAACCAGCCTTACTTGTGACAAGGGTATGCTATAGCATCTTGTGACAAACAAAGACACCGAGGCACAGAGGAAGTGAGGGACACAGTCACAAAGGTAAAAACATAAATAGTGTAACAAGAAACAAAGAACTATCAACAGGCTAATCTAACCCAACAGTAGATGCCTGCAAAGATCTGGCTCATGGCAGTCATGCACTTCTACCTATTGACAAGGTTCATGCATCCTTCATACATTTAGAAAGTATGTGTAAAGGTACAAATCTCCCTCTACCACTGAAATTCTCTCTGCGTTCACCCAACTATACCTCTTTATGTGTACTTTCCACTATACCGTTATGGTCTATTACTTTGTACATAGCAGACAAAGCAAATATACTGTATCTGGCAGGGCAGTTTCCAGGCAAATTTGCGCTCAATGGGATAAGCAGAAATTCTGCCCCCTTCTCACCCACCTATTGGTTCTGCAGCTGTCCCATGCAGGTATGTGCCATGCTGTGCCTCTACCTTAGCAGCAGGCCGTGTCCCCTCCACATGACTGAACCCAATATGGGGTGATGAGAAGCCTGTCTTATGGCTTGCACAACTAACAGTGGCCCTGACTCATCTTCAGAAAACAGAATGGTTGGAATAAAGGTGCCCCCTGTGGCCTTGGCGCCCAAGGCAATTGTCCAGCCTGCCCACCCCTAAAACAGCCCTGGCAACTGGTTAGGAAAGAGAGAAGGGTGTTAAAAGTTAGTTGGCACCTTCCCCTAATGTTTTTACAAACCCAAGACCAAGGTTTTAAATTTAGGTGCAGTGCTTATCTAGTATTTTTTTGGATGCAGTTTTCACTCCCTGCAATCTGTTGCTATTGGCATCAAGAAAAGAGAAGTCATCCCTGTACACACAGAACACTGCTGCTATGGCCACTGCTGAGGTGAGGGAGCTCACTCACACTTACACATGTCCAGCAGCAGTGTTCTGTGCAACTATTTGCAATCTGTTGCTATTGGCAACATACACCAAGTCTGCACTGTAGACTGCCATTAGCAATAGATGAAAACTGCTTCCATAAAACACACCTTTGCTAACATTAGAAAAAAATGAAAAATACAGGATTAGCTCAGCACTTTTAAGACATCATTTTGACACCCAAAAATATACACTTTCAAAAATTCAATCAAAAGTCAATTTACCCTTTAAGCTGCTTGTACAACTACTCCTCTCTATCCAAACTGCTGCCATCCTATCTGTGGCTCTCTTATATGGATGTACTGTCTCAATTGCAGAGGCACCCCCTGCGCATTAATGGCATTAAATGGGAGAATTCTTATCTGTCACCTCTGCCCCAAAGAGAAATCAAGTGCTCTGGCCTCTGTGATCACACCAAAAAATGGGTGTTGTTCCAGTTTAAACTTCAACCTAATATGTGTCTTCCTCCTTATGGGCTAAGTAACAAACTTTTCAGGAGTCCACACAGGCAGGATGGCTGCATCCATCTCATTTCCAAAACTTAGTGACACAAAGTGTCATTGAAATAGCATTGACTACCTTGCTCACCACCTCTGATGCTGTTGCAAAGTGATTGATGAGTTGATTATTTAACCCCTTAAGTGCCAGCCTACCTGGAGTTTTTGTCACACTCTGTTGCCAGACCATTTTGCACTATTTTGCGCTCCCCATGTTCAAATGTGATTTTTGAAGGGATTTCCAGGGATTTCCCAGGAAAATGATATATTGTTTTTTTCAGCAGAGTCTGGGCTTTAACATGAAATGTCTTGTTTGTCATTTTTTAGGTGTATTCTCAATATTTTTGAGTGAAATATGTGCAAAAAAAAAAAATATATATATTTTTTACAATTTGTAGTGTTTTTTTGTAATAAAAAATGTAAGTTTGTCAATAAAATCTTATTGCTTGTGAAATCCCAATTTCTCCCGGTTACAGCGGTACCACATATGTATAGGTAGACACCCTTTCCTGCCCAGGAGACTCCCCCAAACTGAAACAGCGCTTTAGGGGATTTTCAGATAAAATACAACTATGCTACGCAATATGCGCACCTTGCAGTTTTTCCAGAAAAACAACCCTTTACATTTGAAATACCCCCAACAAACTATAGATTCTCTGGAAGTACACACCTCAGGCTTTCTAGGCGTACCAGGTTTGTTGATGTGGCCATAGTTTTCTGGAAGTAATCCCTCAATGGATTCTTTGGTTGCAAAGAGTTTCCCTAAAAAAAGGATAAAAAAGCAGAATCAAAGCCACATTTTCCTAAAAAAACTATATACAAACAAGAAAAAACAAGTTTAATCTGAAAACGCAACATCCCCCGAACAGAACAACACCCAACATGCATAGCTACTGTCAAGGGAAGAGTTGCCAAACACCCCAAAGTAAAGCATGTGCGTAATGGTAATTTTACTTGAAAATGTCAGCTCTGCAGACAAAGTGCGCACCTTGCGATTTTTCAAAACAACCCTTGACATTTGGAATATCCCCCATAAACCATATATTCCCTGAAAGTACACATGTTAAGCTTTCTAAGGGTACCCAGCTTGTTCTAGTGGGCTCATCTTTCTGGAATTATTACCTCAAAGAATTCTTTGTTTGCGCAGGGTTTCCCTAAAAAATTTATAAAAAAGCCGAATTAAAAACACCTTTTCCTAAAATATAAATATGCAAACCAGAAAAAACAAGCTAAGTCTGAAAGCGCAAGGTCCCCCGAACAGAACAATACCCAACATGCATAGGTACTATTAACCCTTTAAATTGCCAGCCTACTTGAGATTTTGTCACCCTCTGTTGACAGGTCATTTTTCCCCATTTTGCGTCATGTTTTGCGCCATGTTTGCGCCATTTTTGCTGGAACTTTCAGGAAAATTATATATATATTTTTTTGCAGCAGAGTTTAGGCTTTAACATGAAATGTCTTGTTTGTAAATTTTTTTTTTTTTTTTACAATATTATTAAGTAAAAAAAAAAAATAAATAAATAAAAATATTTTTTAGAAAATTGACTCCTTTATTTTAAATAAAAAATGTATTTTATTAAGGAAAAGCATATTGCATGTGAAAGCCCCATTTCTACCGATTAGAACGGTACCACATATTTATCGGTAGCCCCCTGTTCCTGCCCAGGAGACCCCTCTAACTGAAACAAGTATTTTATAACATTCACAAATAAAATACAACTACCATCCACACTACAAAGGGTTAAATCAAAAAAAAAAATGCCATAGGGTCCCCCCTCCCAGGGGAGGGGGAGCCCATTTTTTTTTTTTTTTTTTTTTTTTAAGGGTTAAAAACCCTTAAAAATAAAAAAAAAAAATTGACGTGGGGTCCCCCTTACCCAAGGTAACCAGCCCGGGACCAGCTATGCAGGGCTTGTAGGAACAGGGCGCAGGGGCCAGCTTTTGTGGCCCCTGGCCCTGCAGGCTACAAGCCCGCATAGCCCGTGGGCCCGGGCTCTTCTGCCCCCCCCTGGCCTTTGGGGAGGCAGGTAATGGGGGTGCCGGGGGTTAATGGCAAGTCACCCACTAGCGCAGGTGAGTAAATGACAGTTTATTTATTTATTTTTTTTCACAGCGGCGATGTCAGCGCTGGAAACGGGGGGGGGGCTGGTTTCGGGCCCCCTCCTGAAGACGGAGGACGACGGGGGGGGCGATCGGATGCCCCCCGCAGGAAGAGGGGACCCCAAGCTTCACGGGGATACTGGAGGTAAGTGGTTTTCTTTTCTATTTTTTAACTGTTAGGGGTAAATGCCAGGCACGTGAAATTTACGTGGCTGGCACTTAAGTGACGGAGAGGCAACCACGTAAATTTTACGTGGCTGGCATTTAAAGGGTTAATCGGAACCTAGGTTTAGTTTCTCTGTTCACCATGCAGATATTGAATCCCTCTCTGTACCCACCATACCCCTGGATAAACAACATTGAAACTAATAACGCTAACCACTTATTATCTGCCATACTTCCTTTGCCAAGACATTAGCCAGGTCTGTCACAAAATATACCCATCCTTGGACTTGTCTTCTCTAGCACCCCAACCAACTGCATTAGCTAATACTTTCCACTTTCCAATCATATTACTCTAACCTTTAACAATTTAACAATTAAAACCTCATCACCTTCCTTGCTGAGGGCTGACTCTTTAATTCCTACACCTCTAGCTAATCATCCCTTACTCACACCCCCAGCTAACCTAACCAGTGCCAATGTTGCTGCCTTCCAATATAATCAAACATTATTTTCTGCTTTTAAAATTGCTTTGACCAAGTTACAAATACCACCTCCTAAAAATCACCCAGAACTGGAAATTCTCTCATACTAAATACCTTTTCTGTGTTACACATCACATTTCCTCCCTTTAAATGATTTCTTAATCCCACCCCCTTTGCTCAGTTTGAATTGCCATGAACACACACAGGGAGGGATTCAGCCACCATAGATCTCTCCCTGTGGAGTGTTCTAAAGGGAGGCTGGCAGCTTCCCAGGTGAGTAGCTCTGGCTGCATTGCATGTCCCAACTTTGGGGACTCAAAAATAAGAGTAGGGACCACACTAAACACAGAGTGCCTTGTCGGGCAGTGTGGCTTCCACATGTATCTGCAGATATGTGCAACCAAATCTCTGTCTTTCCACATAGCTAGACATGTTTGGTGCTTAAAATTGGTTCCCAGGCCCTGAATAATAATGATCATAATTTTGTATAAATAATAGTGATGGAGCTACTCCCACCCCCTTTGCTCAGCTTTCTTAAAGTGGACCAACACCCAGGATTTTGACTATCCTGGGTATTGGTCCACTTCCCCAAATCGGGGTGCCCCGCTACCTGAAACCCCCCCAAACACCCCGAAAACTCACCTCTCCACGCTCCCACGTGAGTGCGCTGTCCAATGCCCGCCGACGGACAAGTGACGTCCGTCGACGGACAAGGGATCGTGCCCGCCGCCGCCTCCCGCGCGTCACTCTTGACGTGTGCGCGCCCGCTGGAGAGGTAAGGATTTTTCGGGGTTTTGGGGGGGTTACACCCCGCGGGACATCCCGATCTCGGATGTCCCGCGGTGTGTGAGGTGATCGGCCCGGGGATCTTATAGATTCCCGGGCCGATCACCCCTGGGTGTTGGCCCACTTTAATCCAGCTAATCAAAGGCGCTTCTTTATCCACATAGAACCTGCTTTTCATTTTCATTAGTCTTAATGAACCAAAGATATCCTAACTTCTTAATCTAGAGAACATTTTTCTCTTCACCTATTCAGTATCTCTTTTGCATTTGACACTCCCTGCTATTGTAAAGCTTCTACTTGCTTGGCAATCAGGACACTGTCAAGGAATTTAGCAAACGTATCACCTCCCAAGTTTAGTTATTGCTCACTTTCACTATCAACTCCTAGCTAACCTCATCCAATCCTTTTCATTCTGAACCTCTTTTGTTAGTCTAGTTGATTTCACCTGGATATCTCCAAAGACTTGCTCCTCTACTGTCCACCATGAAAAATTCTGCGGGATTTCTAAATATCTCTCGCCAATCCTCTTTTGCTCCACTGTAATTATTACTACAGATAATGTGACCGTGTTAGTGTTACATTAAACTTTTGTAAAACTGGCATATATTTCAATCCACTGCAGTTGCAGAGTGCCCTTGTATCCTGCAATACCAAGGACGCAAGGCATACAAAACAATTTTAACAAAATTATGTTTTCATAGATATTTGAAAAACAAAATGCCTGTAGCGTTTTAGCCAGCACTAAGTGAGGCATCCTTGAAGCAGTCTGGAAAAACAACAAGTCCAGTTTAACACAGGGCTTGATATCAGTCTAGTTCTTGTGTAATTATCGCCATGGAGTTGATTGTTTTTTTATCAATTGCCCTACCTAGTAAGACAATGACTGAAAACATCAAGGGACCCAATATGGCTGCTCCCATACTGAAGTAACAAAGGGTTATTAAAGCTGCTCCTCTCAAGCCTGTACAGCGGCTGCAGGAAAGGACACAAAGCAGCAGAGTCCACGCGGGCTTCCATCGCCCATTCACTTGAAAGGGTGGGCAGACGTGAGCGCGCACAAAGCTGTGGGAAGCGGCTCTGTGCTTTCGGCCAAGATGGTGGTGTCCAGAATCCTTTTTTTCTTTGTAACCCCCCCTCCTGCCTCTGCGCCAGGGTAGAGTGGCAGGACAGGGGTCATATTGTGACTGGAATTTCACTTTTATAGCAATAAAATAATACATGGGAAAGATCTCAGAACTCAGACCAAATGAGTATATTTCTTATTTACTTGTTTTAATCAAGGTCACCAGAAGGTAGGAATAGAAGCTGGGGGTTTACTTTGATAGTATAGAACTGATTTCATCTTATACAATTTTATGAAAATGAAAGCAAAGTCTTTAATATTGCAAGCTTCTTATGGAGGGTGGAGATTTACAACATGAGGTCAACAATGGCCACAAAAAAGGTTGCACAACCGCACTGTGTATCTATAAAACTATTATATTAGACCAAAATCACGTAAAACGCGTAAAGGACTATTTAAAAGCCAGCAGGGAAGGATAACCCCGATGGACCTCACTAGCCAGGGTAATAACATCAAAACTACCAAATTTCACATAAAAAGGTTTCAAATTGATAAATTATTATACATAAAATCATATACAATCATTGCAAGCAATTAGACTGTATATGACAATTAGCCATGGGGGTTGTGTGTTAAAGTGAAACCCCGGGTATCCTAAAAACCCAGGTTTTGTTCTGTGCCCCGGGGCATGAGCGGGCTCTCGTCCAATCTGGACTGTTTGCTGTGACATATAATCCGGCAAACAACTTTGATTTGCTTCAATGGGGAGCTTAATTGGTTTCATTCCCAGCAGTGCTCACGCTACTGTCCCAGCCTGTAATGGTGGGAGCACGCACACAGCAGAAAGATGCAGGGGGTTCAGTGCTTGCATTCCCCATTGAAAACAATCAGAGCCATTTACTGAATGATATAGTCATGGCAAATGGCTCTGATTGGACGAGAGCATGCGCCTGTGCTGTTGGACCAGGAAGAGGTGAGTTATTATATGCATGGGCTTTGTTCCATTTTAAAGGGAACTGGTCTGATTTTTAAATTGAGGGATTGATTAATTTTTGGCTTGAGTTAGTTTCATGTATGTATTGACATGCTAATCAAGCTACAGCCATGTATGTTACCTATAGATTGAGACTGATCAATCAGAGACACCTGAGCTGGTTTGAATGAGATAAATGCACTGGGCAGTGAGGGAGAGATTAGACCTTGGAGCACAGCAGAAAAAGGGATGTGGAAACACAGGGCCATATTCATGAAGGAATAGCGTCAGGTAGTGCCTTAAAAATGACAGGTAGCGACAGGTAGCGTCAGGTGAACGCCGGACACTGCACGCAATTACAAATTTATCAAGCAGAATTTTTTGAGCGATCGGGATATCGCCATGTAGCATCCGATTCATCATTATCCCAGCCTCAGCGTACAGCACCGGCGTTCAGCCTTGCAGAGCGCAGCGTATTACCTCTCGCTACCTGTCGCTCTCCCATACATTTCTATGGACGTTCTTTTATTTCTCTTTAAACAGGGGGTTTTTATATATATATATATTTTTTTTTGAAATCTCAAATAATGTTGTGACCTATCCTGGCCTATATTTTTAATGTTTTATATATTTCTGCAGAATTGACATTACAGGTCTGGCATTAATGTGTTCCTGTTACAATGTAATTACAATGTAATTCCATATGTTTTCGCTTTGTTAATGGTGGATACATGTTTAAAAAAAACCTTTAATCACACAGCCTCCGGCGCTCTGGGCTGCAGTGAAGCATTTTTGAGCGCCGAAGGTGTGAGAGGCTGTTTTTTGGATGAATATGTTGTGAGTCGGTTGCACTGACCAGTCCCTAACATGCACTCCAATACAGCGCTGTACTGGTCATATAGCGACTCCTCACAATGTATTCATCATTGCTGCACAGCGACTGAGTCGCTCTGAACTAGCGACCCACGGCCGAGCACAGCGACTACTAGCGGGCTCTCTGAAATGCCTGCTACAGACAATCATCTGTCGCTACCTGGCTAGTGATGAATCAGCCTGCCCGTCTCATTGTCGTTTAGTTGCTCGTGGACAATTTAACCAGATAAGAGTTGCCTGTATTATTAATGCTTTACATTTCGCTCTGTGTTGAGACTTTCTTTTTTGCAGCAGAGCCTGAAACATATTTATTGTAGCTGTAGCAATAAGGGTATAAATACCTATTTAAAGTACATTTTTGGTATTTCCTTGGAATTACTGTCATAGGAAATGTATTTAGACAAAACAAGGCCCAATTTTGCTTAGAGTTCTTGGATAGTTTTGGAGTATATTGCACCAAAGCATTATAATTGGTGCCTCATTCCAGTGTTTATTTGCCCAAGAATTTGATGGGTGCAAATATAGGCCCTTATTTATGAAGGAATAGCGACAGGTAGCGACTGGTGAGCGGCCGGTAATGACGGGCCCCGCCACGAGAACGCCGGCTCCCCACCACAATCACACATTTATCAAGCCAATCCTGCTTAGCGACTGAAATAGCGCCATATAGCCACTCATTCATCATTATTCCAGCCTCAGCCCACAGCGCTAGTGTCCGACCTTGAACAGCGACAGGTATGACCTCTCGCTACCTGGCGCTCGCCAATGCATTTCAATGGAACAATCTTTAAATATTAATAATTAATTGTTATTAATGTTTTTTTTTTTTGTAAATGTGAAAAATTCTGTGACCACTTCTGCCATTTAGATAAAAAAATTGTACAGAATTGATATTACAGGTCTGATATTAATGTATTCATATTACTAAATTATTTAAAAAACTTTTTTTTTTTTTGGTTTCCAAAAATATGGTGGTTTGGGGGCTAAAAAACTACTTTTAACACATTGCCGCCAGCGCTCTGGGGTTTAAACATGCATTTCACAGCGCGATAATTTTTTGAGCGTGATTTTTTAATGAATATGGTGGGAGCCGGTCGCTAGGGCCAGTCGCTATCATGCGCTCCCATACAGCGCGGAACCTGTCAAATAGCGACTCCTCACCTAATATTCAACATTACGGCAAACCGACTGAGTCGCTATCAACTCCCGAACAACGGCCAAGCACAGCGACTACTAGTGGGCGCTCTGAAAATGCCGCTACAGTCGCTCAACTGTCGCTACCTGCCGCTATTAATAAATCAGCCTCCCCGTCAGAGATTTGGAGTATATTGGACCTATGCTTTTGCATACATATGATTGTGTGCTTTTTTTAAAATATGTACACAGTATGGTTGTGCTGACCTCATGTTGTGTCTCTCATTGGTTCTCGAGCAGCACATCGATCTTTATTTCAACTACTGATCTCTGTGACTGTGAGACATTTACAGGGAGATTTACAGTAGTTATTTTATTGGGAACTTGCTTGATGGCTTGTTTGGGCAGCTACTTCACCCTCATTCAAGTGAAAAAACAGGATTTATGTGGCTTCATGCCATTGGGGTGCTCTGCAACTGAAGTGAAGGGGCACCTCTGTGTGCCAATTTTACATAGGAAATGCCAGCTAGCTGAATAATGTTGGCAATTTTAAAAGCTAGACAGATGGCTAGATAGACAGTTTATATAGAGATGGCCGAGAGAAGAGCTGAAGCATTTTGGTAGAACAGCTTCCGATCTTAGAGCCTGGATTTTTTATCACACCCATGCAATAAACAATATGCAAAGTAGAGTGCCCCCCCCAATAATCATTCATAATTTTCCTTTACGAAAACGTCCTACAGTTAGTATGAGATCAACAAATTAGACTTTGATTGGTTGCTATGGGTAGTGTACTTTGCTCCTCGTGAAGGCTCTTTGCGCTGGCTCCTTGAAAAAGGCCCAACAGTGCAGTAGTGGGAGAGATGCTGACATGCGGTGCAGAGCTGCGCACACAATATTATCAACTAAGAGACACATGGAAGAGACAGGAGAGAGCGCAAGAGGGGGAGGACATCGAAGAGACAGATGGAGGAGGAGAGAGACTAAAAATAGGTGCCAAAGAGAGCAAAAAACAAGCAGAAGAAATACTGAGCAGAGAGGAGGAGAGCAACTACGGAGGGGGATAGGGATAGATGTAGGGGAGAAGATACAAGGTGCCGGGTACACGCTAATGAGAATTTAATGTACAGAATTTGAAAGAATAAAAATCGCTATACGAAGGTGAGAGTCGCAAGAAAGTAGACAACCACTAAAAGGAGAGGCGAGAAAGGTCATTCATGAGTAAATAAGATGCAGAGCATAACATGCAAGTTAGATGCAGAGTATCACACCGCAGGCTGTGTAATGCTCTGTACACGTCTCCTGCAGTGCTGCACATCTTCTCCGGTAAGGTGTATGGAGCTGTGCATGCTGGGACTTGAAATGCTTGGGATTACTAGATGTTCCCTAACTCTCTGTTTATTGGGTAGGGATAATGAATGGGGTGGAGATGGAAAAGGAGAAACAGGCAAGTTGACTTGAGGGATAAAGGTGGCATTGAAGGGTGACAGACAATAAACAGAGAGTATTGTGAACCAACCCAGAATAGTTAAAATTATGTACAAACTTGGATATATTGCAAGACATGCTCCTGGGGTACCTACTATGAGGATGCATTTTAGGTGCTAGTTTAACGTTAATGCTATATACTACACCACTAGATGTTTCTTATACCTGCCATAAAATAAGTAAGAGAGCTGCCATTGCTGACCTTGGAATACAAAAAATGCTAGGATGACACATACAGTAGCCTAAAACTTGAGCACATGTCTGTTTTCCAGCAGTCATGCCAAGTCAGAGGGAAAGTTCATCGGACGAGTTGAAACTTCAGTGGAGTTCGGGTCTCTATGACCAGCCACGGTAATAATGGCCATCAGCCACCAAGGGTTTCTAGGTGGATGGAGACTAGGCAAGCCACGGCCAGCCATTACGTAATGAAGCAAGCAAGAGCATCCAGCTCTGAAGACTCCAGCCTTCCAAGCTCTATTATGTGTACAGCACCAACATTAAAGGGTGGATCATGGGAAGGGCCAGGCAACCTAAATATATTAGAAGACCGGCATTGGCAGCTCAGAAATATGTCTCATGGCAGAATATTCTCAAAACATACACAGAATATCAACACATTTGGTTAAATGCATCTCTCAAATATTGGGATTACTGTTACATTTCCCAGTCAGTTGAGACAACTATTTGTAATCTTGGCATAAATGAAAGTATGTTTGAGGTCTGATTGTTCAGCATTGCTGATTCACCAAAGTTCAAGTTTCATTGGTTTGTATTGGGTTCTCCATTTGTAAATATTAAAATGTATGTCTCAACTGAGTAGATGACCGGTACATTTTATAACAGGAACAGTCCAAACAAAATATACAGGTTTGATCGAGAGACGATAAATGTATCTTTCAGAAAAGACAACTGTTTATTTTAATGGGTTCATACTCATTCATACACATGGTAGATATTATCTGTACCCCTTCATGCCCACCTGGATGCACATTCCTACCAACGCTAAACACCGTCAACCCCCAACACCCCATGCACTAGGTCCCCAGAGCCAGATGGTGTAGCGTCTAGTGAAGGGTACATAGCCCCACGATGCTTCACTCCTCGTCTGGGCCCCCATGCCATATCACCCCCTTTGAGAATACTAACCTTCAAGTCCCTGTGCACAATGTCACAGGAGTGTGTGAAACATACACTTTCTAATATCTGATGAAGACAGTGACTGTAAAACAAAACCAGTAGACCCACAGGGTACAAGGGCAATGAGATGGCACAGATACGAAAAAGGAAGGGTTGGTATTAAGGAAATTCAAGTGTGTGGACAAAATATAGCAAATGGGAATTTGGGATTAATAGGAATTTTAGGAACACAGGAGATGGGGGAAGGGCAAAACAGCAGATGTAGTGAGAAAGCACAGGGAATAATTATTTGGGGGTTGATTATGGCAGGGAAAGCAAGATAGGGTAAGTGGTGGTAAACGGTTTAGGAATCACAGTGAGATCAAGTTTGTTACACCATAACAAAGGATAAAGAGACAAAGGGACAAAAAACATTGAGAAAAGGGAGGAGGACAAGAGGAGAAAAACAGTGTCTTAACATCACAAAACATCACATCAGAAAAGAGGCAGCATGCAGGACTGTACGGCGACACATTGTACATATGCTACAGCAAGGGATGTCAGCCTGGGACCCTTATTTACTACGTAAGTGAAAAATGACGATATGCATTTTACCTAAACACATTTAAAAAATTTACATTTTAGATTTGATAGGTCTAAGCTGACATTTGAATGCTACTTATACGATAGGTGCAGATCTGAGCTAACTATAGAGCACCAATCTAGCATTGTTATACTACTTGTTTTTTTCTATATTATATTCTTTAATATATTCTTCATAAGAAAAAAATAAAATGCCAACTAGACTTTATAATCGATATAACTCATCCCTTGCAACTGTACCACTGAAAGAAACCTCTAGGTTCCACCAAGGTTTATAATAGGTCATTCTGAGGGTTCTATTTGTTAACTTTAAACATTGAGTGAACTATAAATGGGGCTCAAATTTATGATTAGGTAATAGAGAAACAATGCAAACAGGAGCTTTCTTAAACTGCCCCTCTTTTTTCGTGCTAGTCTTATCTTGATTATTCTATGGATAGGGTTGTTCACTAAGTGCATATATAATAGCAAACACAGAAAGACTAAGGCAATCTTCAACTGAATGTTAATCTATAAGAGCTATGCACATAAAAGAACCGTAAGTTTATACGATTTATCATTTGTATTTGTATGAGAAAATATGCATCTAATGTATATTTTTGCTGATTTGACTGACTATCATAAACAGTTTAGAGGGGTTATGGGTAAGGGTAGGGAGAGGGGGGTTAAATAATGTAGGACACCCACCTTGCATCGGCTTCACTGTAATATTCTCTTGCAACAATGTCTTCAAACAACTCTCCTCCTGTGACCCTGAGTAACAGAAATACATAATTTTTTAGGCACTAAGATATACACATAAAAAGTATAGGTATCTAAAATAGAAAATTGAGTTACATAACATTTCATCATTTATCACAAAAATGTCTATTTGCTGATGCATAGAATACTAGTGTAACCCTGACCCTGAGAGCTACCTACTGTAATAGCCGCACATGTGAAAAAATAGCAACAAAGGCCAATGAAAGGTTCCATAATGAAGTAAAGACTACATTGTGAAACATCTAAAAACACTACAAGCTAAACTGTCACATGCACATAAACCTGCACACAAAAAAGCTTAAATTAATATATATATATATATATACACACTCCTGCACCCCCTCTCTCGTCAATGCTGAGCTGTGTGTATTGTAACTTGTTGTAATAGCTGGAGAGCACCAGGGGGTGCTGCTGCATGGCTTGGAAGCCATATGGCCACCACATTCTGCACCGAGTCTGCACCATGGAAGTGGAAGGAAGGTGAGTGAAATGGGCGACCTGGGGGGTACACAGAGCAGGGCATCCCAATTTAGGATGACATTCTTTGTGTGCTGTTGTTACGATGATATACATTTGGTGTTTAGGCTCATTTAACTAAGAAATTTATGGGGATCATGAATTTCTTGGTTACAAGTTCATAGCATGCATATTGTGAGAGTTATAGCCTTTATGAAATATACATCTAATTCTTAGGAGTCCTGATGGGTGGCCGAGCTTGGCAGACACTCCCACGAGGCGGGGAATGCTGGTCACTCCCTCTATTGTTCATACATTAGTAAGCTTTGTGCATGGGGACCGGGCAGTCGATGGATGGAGGGGGCGATGAATGAATGACCATGAAGCAAACATAAGTATCTCCGTGTATCTGTCTCTGCTTTGTCTCTCTCTATATATCCACTTTAACATATATCTTAATGTAACATCTGCTTTGTCTCTCTCTATATATCCACTTTAACATATATCTTAATGTAACATCTGCCTGTAATATAAGGTCTGGGAACTTTAGGAACTTATTGGGTTAGTAAGGTTAATTACTGTGCTACTAATTAAACCCGTTTTATATATACATCTTACTGTGTGTGTAGTGGATAATCTCACACAATAGTTTGTAGGTGCAAAGTATTTATCAAGGCATAACCTATTTCCCTCTTAGGACAGTTCACAGTGTAAAAGGGAAATATATGATATTAATATCTGCTTCCCATTAACCTCCAATATCTCTATTAGAGATCAATGCTATAAATGTTGCAAATACTAACAATCATATCAGCCCAGCGGCCACTAATCTGATTCACAACAATGGCCGCTAAGGCTCTCCAAACACAACCAGTGACCTGTCCTGTGAAAGAAATATAGTAATACCTTAAATACTTTGCATCTTACAATCTATTGCGTGAGAAATTATCCACTACACACACAGTAAGATGTATTTATAAAACGGGTTTAATTAGCAGCATAGTAATTAACCTTACTAACCCAATATGTTCCTAGAGTCCCCCAGATAACCTTATATTACAGGCAGTCCTTATATTATAAAGTTACAGTAAGTTACGGTACAATATATGTTATAATGGATATATAGAGAGAGACAAAGCAGAGACAGATACACGGAGATACTTATGTTTGCTTCATGGTCATTCATTCATCCCCCCGCCATCCATCGACTGCCGGGCCCCCAGCACAAAGCTTACTAATGTATGAACAATAGAGGGAGTGACCAGCATTCCCCGCCTCGTGGGAGTGTCTGCCAAGCTCGGCCCCCCATCAGAACTCCTAAGAATTAGATGTATATTTCATAAAGGCTATAACTCTCACAATATGCATGCTATCAACTTGTAACCAAGAAATTCATGATCCCCATAAATTTCTTAGTTAAATGAGCCTAAACACCAAATGTATATCATCCAGGGTCCAATACTATGTGGATTGTCAGGCCCTGGACAATATATGTATGCCATGTTTGATATCAAATGAAAGGTCTAATAGTTCTGAATGAGAATCTCTCATTAATATCGGCATGAGTGACATATTACAAGAGTTGCAATACTTCCCAGAAACAACAGCCAATGCCCAGGTGTCCGATGTATATTGGCCGTCTGGACTTTTCATGGCAAAACCCACGAGGCAGCTTCCTGGCAGCTAGGTGTGATTAGGTGTCTATTGTTCTTATAGGCATGGCAGGATGTGGGACCACTATTCGAATGTTAATTAGGGACAGTGCCCTGTAACAGTTGTTCATCTTTAAAAGCAGTTTGAGGCTTTATGAGTAAGATGTCATTTTGCTATTGAATACGTTATTCTATACTGTATGTTTCCAGCTCTGGGCCAGGACAATTTTAAAAGCAAGAAGGCCATGCTGGAGGAAGTATAACAAGGCCAATGTATGCACCCTGGTCAGTAAAATGTTATGGAACTACTAAATTATAAACTAGTGAGGATTAAGTCATAAAAGTAGAACAGTATAGGCACTATATTTCAGGGTCACACTTTTATCATTTTTATATTACAGGTCTCACTGTTAAAGAGGAACAACACTGGAAATTTCTCCATAATCGGCAGTGATTGCTGGATTCCCTTCACATAGTGGCCTGATAGGCCTGATCCCACTACTTCTATACTTACCTGTCTGGGGCCAGGGTTAAGATGACGCTCTCTGCTGTATGCTAAGATTACAGCTGAATAGCATGGAAGTCAAGGTAAGCATAATAAGGTTTTATTATTTGACTAGACCCTATTACTCTTTATCTGCATGGATTTATGGGTTCTGCAAGATTAATCCCATCAGTTATTATGAAGGGGGTAAGTGAAGAGGTAAATTTAAGCATAGGAGATGCATAGGAGTTCTTGGATGTCCTATATCTTGACTTGGTAGTGAACAACAAATGGTGCGACAGAAAAAAACATCTCACGGACACACGCCTGCCCACCAAATGTGGATCCCACCAGTTTTACATCTTTCTGGAATTTCCCTTTGTCATTGTAAGTTCTGTGTATATTCCAACTTAGGCAAACACAGACACTGCCCACTGGGAGCTAAAGGAAACCCTCAGCCTCCACCAGACCCAGTATTGGGATGCAACAATCATCGTAGTCAACCTGAAAAGCACCTTACCATATTTAAATCACTTTCCCATCCAGGGGTGAAAAGAGCCTGGACCATTGATGCACACCATTTAAGAATAGTTACAAGGCCTAATCTTGGCCACTACTTGGGACTTTGACCATGTTGCAATTTTCCATATCCCAAGATACCAACAAAAACTGAAACAGAAACCACTAACAAGAAGGTGCTATGCTGGATTGAGCAATCTGCAAACAATGTTAACGATGTAAATGATATTAAAAAACAAACTAGTTCACCATGACTGTATTCCCCAATCAGGAGCCATGGGTGGATAGATTGCTTGGAGATGCCCTGTGGTTTTGCACAGCTGCAGACAACATGGAACTCACATACCATAGGGGACATGTCTGAGTACAAGATGGTTTCCGGAAAGCAATAAAGGAGCCAAAGTGGAGTTATGGCAGGACATAAGAATCACAGCTTATACAGTACAATGCTAGGGTCCTTTAACAGAGCCTGAATAGCATCATGAACTTCAAAGCACCACCTCCTAGACTGGCAAGTGTGCACACATCTATGTCTGCTTTGACCACACAGCAAATGGAGATTGTAAGTGAAGAGAGTAAACAGCATCAACAATTATCTAAATATAGAGCACATCAATAGTGGCAGGACTCTCCTCATTCTAGAAGGCATGGTAAAGTAGGCCTTCAGGAGTGTAATTACTAGAAGAGCAGGTGGACCAGAGGGCATCTCTGGACACCTATGTAGGGGGTTTACCCAAGAAAATCCCCCTCCATACCTGTCTCCAGTGGCATGGGAGGGGGACCTGAGAGGCTCTACCTCTGCAGTATATAGGCCTCCCCCCAGCCTACCTGTCATTACTCCTGGCTGGCAGCTGGGATAGAAGGAGGGGGTACCTGTTCCCCCACCTCCCATGATCCGGATGGCGGTGGAGGTGTCACCTTTTGATGCCGCCTACACCTAAAGAATACATTGAAGTGCCCCAGAATAGAGCCCAGAATATGTAGGGAAAAGAAGGGTGGGGTGCGAAAGACACCGCCAGATTGGAGAAGGACACCATCTGGCATGGGAAAGAATAAAGTAGATAGTGATAGTGGAGCATAAGTGGTTAAATCTTTTTTGTGTGGTGTGTTTTATTTTTGCTACTACTTGGGGTGAACTGGTAAGGGGTTCAGGGGACCCTATACCAGTTCACACGGTCAGAGGGTTGGCATATCACCTGGAGGCTCTGGCGGGTGACATGCCACTACCCCCGTCAAATTACCCACACCCCCTTTTGGGGCACTGGGGGTGAGGAAGAACCCAGTGCCTAATGGCCCAGAGCTCTTTCAGGGGCAACGGACCCATAACGGGCATAAGGGCTGATATACCAATAGGGGCAGGGGCAGGGGCTGGCTGGTCATCCTCTGAGTCCCCTTATGCCTGTAACCTGGGCTTGTAGTGCTTGGCGGGGGAGGATATGCACTTTTTTATAAAAAGAAAATGTGACATGCAGCACCTTTTCCAGCTAGGCTACACAAATCATTCCGTACAAATGTGACACTTTCTTTTATGTATAGAAAAACAGACATGTCTGTTGAATCATTCTAGTGTTTGTGTGGAAATATAATCTTATTCAAGCCGACTGGGAAAAAAAATACAGAGTTTTTTCTAAAAACAATTTGAGCAGCAAAAAACGTTGTTGAATTGCAACACAACTGAAAACATAAGGTAAAGCATTTTCTCCCCCCAAAAAATGAGAAGAAAAAATACCATTTTGTGAATACTCACCTTGTAAAATGGGTATTATAAGTATGTCACACACCCCGCTTCAAGATAATCATTACATGTGGGTAGTATGGTCTGAAGAGGGCGATTTGCAGAGATGATTGGAGGAAAGAAAGCCCCTCCCAGTCCATAAACACCTGGGACCTCCCACTCATTACCCAGTATAAAGAAAGCAGTAAGGTAAGGGACCAGGAAGAGCCAAATATTAGTCATAGCAACGCAAGGTTCACAAAACGATGGATCCAGAATACAAAAGGGCGGGTTGAAGCGGGGTGTGTGACATACTTATAATACCCATTTTACAAGGTGAGTATTCACAAAATGGTATTATTCTAAGTATGTCACACACCCCGCTTCAAGATAATCATTACATGTGGGACATCCAAAAGCAGTGTCCATAAAGGGTGGGGATCCAAAACAAGGCATAAAGCACAACTTAAACTACTGCAGCCTGCAGAACTTTGCGGCCAAAAACAGCATCCGCTGAGGCCCAAACATCACCCTTGTAAAAACTTTGAAAAAGTGTGAACAGAAGACCAGGTAGCGGCCTTGCAAACTTGCTCAACAGAGGCCTGGTGCTGAAAAGCCCAGGACGCCCCAACCGCATGAGTAGAATGAGCTGTAACACGAAGGGGAGGATTTCTCCCCTTAGCAGAAAAGGCCCCGACAATGGCCTGACGAATCCACTTACTGATGGAAGACTTAGCGGGCGCCAAAACCTTTCTTGGGCCCAGAGGGTACCACAAAGAAGGCATCAGTCTTACGAAAGGCAGACGTTACCACCAAATAGTACTTCACAACTCGAACCACATCCAGGGAATGCAGGACCCTCTCCTTTTCGTTACTGGGATTAGGACACAGAGAGGGCAAAACAATGTCTTGGTTTAAGTGAAAAGGCAGAAACCACCTTAGGAAGGAAATCCGGGTTAAAACGGAAAACCACCTTGTCCTGATGTCTTTCAAAATACGGGACCTGAATGGACAGAGCCGCCAACTTAGAAACACGCCGAACAGAAGTGATAGCTACCAAAAAGGCCACCTTCTGAGTAAGGGAAGACAAGGCAATATCATGCAAGGGCTCAAAGGGAGGACCCTGAAGAGCAGAAAGAACCAAATTCAAATCCCAAACCGGAATCAGAGCCTTCCTAGGGGGCCGCACGTGCGTAACCCCCTGGAAAAAGGTCTTAACCAGCGGATGAAGCGCAAAAGATCTTTGGAAAAACACCGCCAGGGCAGACACCTGCCCCTTCAGAGTATTAAGTTGGAGCCCTAGATCCAAACCATGTTGCAGGAACTCCAGGATTCTAGAAATAGAGAATTCCCTGCAAGGGAAAGCCCTAGTCTCACACCAATCAATATAAGACCTCCAAGTCCTATAGTAAACGGAAGAAGAAAACCTCTTCCTAAAGACCTTCCTCCTTCAAGATGGAGGTTTCCGCAGCCACGCCGTCAAAGCCAGCGTTGGTAAATTGGGGCAACGTAGATGACCCTGTGTGTGCAGATCCGGCAGCAGGGGCAGGACGAACTGATCTTCTGCTAACCTTACCACGTCTGCGAACCAAACCTGTCTTGGCCACCTTGGAGCCGCCAGAATTGCTGACGCTCCTTCCAGAGCCAGCTTGCGCACTACTCTGGCTACCATGGGAAGTTTGTGATTGTGACGGGAGGCAAAGAGGTCCACCATCGGTGAACCCCACCTGAGACAAATTGAACGAAACACCTTGGGACTGAGAGGCCACTCCCCCTTGCGGGCTGACCACCTATTCAGAGAGTCCGCCTCCGAGTTCTCTACTCCCGGAATGTGAACTGCCGAGATGCACGGGACGTGGCTCTCCGCCCAGTCCAGAATCAATGACACTTCCCTGAGGGCACTCCTGCTGCGAGTCCCTCCCTGGTGATTGATGTAGGCAACCGCCGTCCGATTGTCCGACCGAACCTGGACCGGCAAGCCCTGCAGGAGATGAGTCAGACGAAAAAGAACCATTCTGATGGCTCTCAATTCCAGAATGTTGATAGGCTCGTGGGCTTCCAGGGGTCCCCACAACCCCTGAAATTGCAGATCATTCCAGAAGCCCCCCCATCCTGAGAGGCTGGCATCCGTGGTGACCACCTCCCAACGAGGAGTCTGAAAAGACCTGCCCTTCAACAGATTGGTTGAGTTCAGCCACCACCTGAGTGGTCGGCGAGACATCAGAAAGAATTGATCCAGCGACAGAGGAGATCTGTCCCAGACAGACAATAGATGGAGTTGTAGCGTCCTCGTGTGAAACTGGGCAAAGGGGACTGGCTCGAAGGAGGCCACCATCAACCCCACCAGTCTCATTCCTAGTCGAATGGTCGGACAAGGAATGGACATGAGCGACCGAATCAATTCCTGAATCAAAAGAACCTTGGATTGAAGAAGGAACACTCTGGCCTGATCTGTATCCAGAGACATTCCCAGAAAGGATACTATCCTGGACGGGTAAAAGGAGGACTTGGGATAGTTGATCACCCAGCAGAACCTCTCCAGAGTGGATATTACCGTCCTGGTGTCCAATTCCGCTTGGCTGAATGATGATGCCATGATGAGGAGATCGTCCAGATATGGCACTATGCGAATTCCCTGCGCTCTAAGAAGAGCCATCACCCCAGCGAGCACCTTGGTGAAAAACCCTTGGAACTGTGGTGAGACCAAAAGGAAGAGCTACAAACTGAAAGTGCCGATCTTCCACCACAAACCTGAGGAATCTCTGGTGCGCGGGAAAAAATCGGAACATGGAGGAAAGCGTCCTTGACGTCTATGGACGTCATGAAGTCCCCCTGACGGAGAGTGCGGATAGCTGAACGACACGATTCCATGCGAAATTTTCGCAGCCTGATAAACCTGTTGAGGATCTTCAGATCCAGGATGGGCCGGATAGAGCCATCCTTTTTGGGGACCGTGAACAGATTTGAGTAAAATCCCCGACCCTGATCTGATAGGGGCACTGGCGAGATGACCTATATCTCCAGAAGACTTGAAAAGCGCCTCCCGAAGCCCCTGTGCGCCAGGTGCGTCCGGGGGCACCCTAGACCTGAAGAAAAGCGGAGGAGGACGGGACTCGAACTCCAACTTGTAGCCGGAAGACACGACTTCCCGGATCCGTTTGTCCGAAACCTCCCGAATCCAGATCAGAGAGAAGTGTCGCAGCTGTCCCCCCACCCGCACGGGTGAGGGCGCCCCCTCATTGCTGAGCAGGCTTGTTCGCAGGTTTTGGGTTATGAACCCCAGTTGTATCCTGAGCGGGCACGTCCTCTGCCCCTATTCCAGGAATCTCCTCTAGTGGAAGGGAAGGCGAAACCTCTTCCTGCTCTGGATCCGCGAAAGGAATGATTGAAAGAAGCCGCCCCGCGAAAGGGACGTCGTTGCTTCTTGCGTTGAGGTAACTTACCCCCCTTAGCTACTGAATCCAATTTTTCTCCAAAAAGCCATAGCCCCACGAATGGGAGAGACGTCAGCGACTTTTTTGGCCCAAAGTCGGCCGCCCACTGGCGCAACCAAACTGAACGCCTTATAGTCACCATCAGAGCAGAAGCTCTCCAAGGCGGCTAACATGAAAGACAAGAATAACTCACAACGTTTAAGTCCCAGAAATTCGTCACTGTCCGGGTGCAAACCGGAAGATGACAACAAGTCTCTGACCACCGACCTGGTAGCCACCACCAGCAGAGATGAAGCGCAAAAAGGGCCGTATGGCTGCCCCAATACTGGCGAAACCATGACAAGCCATCTGGCCACTTCGTTTATCCCCTCCATCTTTAAGAGAAGAGCAATCGGGGTTATTCAAAAACGGCTGAATTGGATAACCCCAGAATTGGTGCATCCACCTCAGGGGGGGACGTCCAGCGCTTAACCGTGTCCGAAGGGAAAGGATATCTTTTATCCCAACTCTGAAGAATGCCTGGGAGCTGAGCCGGCCTCTCCCATTCCTTAGAAATAATCTTATCAAAATGCCTTTGATTAGGGAATTCCAAGCGCGGCTTGGATTCCTCATAAAACTCCCCTTGTTGATGAGGAGCAACCTCTGGAGGAGAAATAGCCAGAACCTCAAACATCTGAGCAAGGACGTTAGGAGTATCCAAAGAACTCCCTGACCCCTTCTCAGAGTCCGCACCAACGAATAGCTGGTCGTCCGAATAATCCGATTCGTCAAACAGCTCCCCTTCCTCCAGAGGGGAGTAATCTGACCAATCCAGGCGATCCTCATCGTCATATTCAAATGTCGGTGGGACCGGTGACAAATGCTTTCTCTTAGCTGGAGCCTTCTTGGCAACCGCAGAAGAAATACATTTTTCAATATTAGTCAATCTAGCACACACATCAGATTGCGACTGCCCACCCGTGACAACGTCACACGGGACACGGGCCAAGACGGGGTGGGAAGGGGATGACGCCGGCGGTGCTGACCCAGACGTCTGGGGTTCTGACTGCCGTGTAATAGTCTGCTGTGCACATAGTATACATAGAAATACGTCATCCCCTGTTAGGGATACCCCACAGCCCATGGACTTCCGGGATTGCCCCGAGGGGAGCCCGGTATCTGGGGATGCCTCCATACGGTGAACTTATATGTAGTCGCAATGACCGAGGGAATTACGCTAGTAAGCAACCCGGGATGCCCTTATAATTGTCCCAAGTGGGAGGATTTTAACATGGAATTTAACCCAGGGACCCAAGGACCGGAAGAAGACCCCTTAAAACCTAAGGCGTTCTACCTGAAAGACTGCCGGATATAAAGGGTTACATATAAGTAAATATATATATATATATATATATATATATATAGGGCCCATAGGGCCACTCACTGTGCCTTCCTGCGTGAGGTAAATGGCGTCCACCACACACGCAGCTCACAGAGGCAGAGAGAAGCCTGTGGGCGTGGCCAGCGCTGAGCGCGCGATATGTGTAGCTCCGCCCCCTTACAGAGCGGAAAGCGGGCTCCGCAGTGGGTCTGCGCCCCTAATGGCAAAATGTGTGAGGTAAATTACCTCAGAAAAACACTATAGCGCACACATATACCGGCGCCATGGCAAGAACAGCAGCCGCGGCGCCGGTAACCACAAAGACCCCAGGGATGTAATGGGTGCGGGCCGCTGCGACGCGCAATCGCCCGGCCCCGCCCACTGTGGCCAGCGCGTGAGGGGAGATCTCCCCTCACAAGATTAATGGAACCGCCAGCGCAAATAACCGCGCCGCGGCCATTGCGGTAGTCACCGCAACAAAAAACAGTAAAGCCAGGGGGACAAGCCAGCGCCAACAGCCGGCCCCACCCCCCAACTACAACTTCTGAGGAGAAAAGTTCTCCTCAGCTCTGGCGCCAGTAGCAGTGAAACAATGCACAATAAAGAAATCCTAACTCTGAGGTAAAAAAGGTGGCCCCCGACATTTTATCCCCACCACCACAGGAGAAGGGCATCAGGAAACCCCCCAACTACAACTTCTGAGGAGAAAAGTTCTCCTCAGCTCTGGCGCCAGTAGCAGTGAAACAATGCACAATAAAGAAATCCTAACTCTGAGGTAAAAAAGGTGGCCCCTGACATTTTATCCCCACCACCACAGGAGAAGGGCATCAGGAAATGGGGGCCAAGGGACAGGGCATCCCAAACCGGGGTCACCAGCCCGGATAACCGCCTACCCTCTGGTACAGGGTCTCACGGTGGAGCATGGCTCCAGAGCACTAAAAGTGCCATTCTACCCTCACCCGGGATACAGCCTAGACTGGGAGGCATGTGTATTGGGACTTATAAAAAACATAACCGGGTGGAAATAGAGAGAAAAGCGGTCCGGGAATAAACCCGGCTACCTGAAATCCCCCTGTGCAAGGAGGAGACATCATCTTCTGACTTGCTCGCCGTCTGCAGAGATGGAAAACTGGGTAATGAGTGGGAGGTCCCAGGTGTTTATGGACTGGGAGGGGCTTTCTTTCCTCCAATCATCTCTGCAAATCGCCCTCTTCAGACCATACTACCCACATGTAATGATTATCTTGAAGCGGGGTGTGTGACATACTTAGAATATTGCATAGTGTTGAATTGGCTCTATAAAGATTAAGGTGGAGCTTCGTTCAAAAGCAATCTGGGTCTTCAATCAAGTCAACACACAGGCTCAATCAAGTTGACACCTAGACCACAGGTTACCTTACAGTACCATATGCGTGTACACAAACAATGAGCAGACTATACATAATGATTACTGCTTACGGTAGGTACCTTCATTTTAGAATGATTTTAATACTGTATAATTACTACTGTATAATTCCTTCAGTATGACATGTCTTTTTTTCTTGTTCCTGTTCTCTATTATGCTGTTTGTATATATCACAATGTACTTTTTAACTCCTACGTATTTATCCTGGCAGCTGTACTAAAGAGCATTTCATGGCATGTCATTCTATTATTGTATGGTTTACATATTTGACCAAAAATAAGGAACCTTTAAAAACCTTTTTGCCACATCTGGTACAAAAGATGAGAATGCTTGGACTAGGAGAAAAAAAGTATATAACTGGGTGGATGATAGAAAACAGTCAACAATCAGTACTGGGCCTAATCCCCTTTAATGTATAACAATGACACAAAAATGTAAGATCGTGAATGTGCTGAGGTTGAGTATTTGGAGTAGAAGGTATTGGAGTAGTGGCCTTTAGGTGTGGCTGTTTGTTGGGTGCAGAGCTGTTAAAGTGGACCAACACCAACCGCTGATCGGCCCGGGAATCTATAAGATTCCCGGGTCGATCAGCTCCCTCCCCGCGGGGCATCCGAAATTGGGATGCCCCGCTGTGTGAAACCCCCCCGGACGCCCACAAACCTTACCTTCTCCCGTTCCAACGGCGCATGCGCGGGCCACCTCCGCCGCCTCTTGCGCGTCCCTCTAGCAGGGCGCGCACCCGCGCCGGCCGTTTTTGAATGGCTGGCGTGGGCGCGCTTCCTGTATGAGGGACGCGCGAGAGGCGGCGGCGGCGGCCTCAGCATTTCCGTCGCTTGTCCGTCGGCAGTGAGGTAAGTTTTTGGGGGGTTTCACACAGCGGTTTCACACCCCGGTTGGGGTGCCCCGCAGAAGTGGACCAACACCCAGGATAGTGAAAATCCTGGGTGTTGGTCCATTTTAATCAGTGGCCGCTCATTGCACATAAACCACCAAGCACAGCCACTGGCAGTTTAATGCTAGGAAACTGTTCTCTGCTGGACCAGCTGGTCGAGAACACGTTCCAGTAAGTGGGCGGGTGCCAGACAACCACCAATCAGTTACTTGGCTGGACTGTATCTGGGGCCTCCATCAGATTTTGTGCCCCAGGGCCTCCACCACAATTAATCCGGACCTGCCCACAACCTGTTTACATTTAGGATTTAGGATGGTAAGACATTTCTTACATCATTCTTCACAGTAAGAACAGTCAGACTGGACTCTCTGGCAGAGAAAGTAGTCATAGGGAGTACAAAAAGGTAGTGGACATTTTGGAGCTTCCTCTCCCAACATCTCAGTCATGCTGCTGCCTGGATTCAACTGACATAACTGACAATGCACAGTTACAGGAAGCACAGCAGCACCTCCAGTTTGCAGGTGCCCTGCAAATACATGAGCCATCATTTTGTTTCTAAAATTTACTACAGCAGGAGGAAGGAGTAAGGTAAATACATTTTTATGTGTAGCAATCTAAATTGCCACGGGCAGGGATGCCTATGAGCACTATTTGTTGTGTTGGTCTGGTTTAAGTAATTTTTGACTGTTGATCCGCTTTAAGGAGTTTAAATAAGGACTGGATGCCATCCTTGAATGTTACAACATTAACAGCATTGGCTATTCAATAGATGATTGATTGATACATGGGATTTTTTCTTAACAGGCAAAAGTGGATGGACTAATCCGTTTCAGCATTAGAAACTATGTTAGTTTGAATTTTTAATTCAGCTTATTGGAAGAGAGGCAAGACAGATGGGGGGGGGGGGGGGGGGCTGGCAGCCAAAACGTTTAAAAAATGGCACTTTATTCATTGCAATGGTGGGGGCCTGCCTGCATGAGCCTGCCTTGGCATCGCTTTGGAGGGGGGCATAAACCCAAAACATTCATGGCCACAAACTTGGGTCAGAGAGTCCTGTCCGTCGCATTAGATCTCGGAAAGTTGAGCAGAAGCGCATCTGGGTGGTGGAGCTGGGCTAGACAAACGGGGGTAGCATGTTTTTTTAAATTTTGGCAGGACATTCCCTGTCAGCTGTATGTCAGCTTTTAGAAGGTAGGACAATTATACGAAAACAGGGCAGTTACCATACAACTGATTACAGTTATTTTTTTTTTTGCTATACTCAGTTAATTCCAGATGGATTTAAAAATGATGAAGGAAGAAAGGTACCAGTAAGAAAAAGATCCTGGTATCCGGGGAGCTGGTAAAGGCTGAGCTTAGTTAAGCCCATATTGGGTTATATATAGAATGATGAGTTCTAGTGTCACTGCAGCACCTGCTTTCAATAGAAGCACATGGAAAGGACAAGCGGCATAAATTGTGCAGAAGTGGGGTGGGGGGACAAAATGTGCTTAGGAAGAGAACAAAGGGGCGTGCATTTATGAACAGCGAGATACAGCGAGAGGTGTGCGAATGGCGGGGCATGATAGAAATTGACAAGGATGTGGGTGTGAGATCAGCACAGACCTCTCAGAGGAGGATGCAATATATAGCAGAGGTGATGGGCGCGTGTGTGAGTGTATGTGATTACTAGAACATGTAGCGTGAGAAGTGTTGGGGGTGCTTTCTGGGCAGGAAGGCCGGAGTGACAGGCATGTGGGGTGCTTGGCTTTGATCCATCAGGGTACTCGGGTGGGAATGCTGGATGTGAGGTCAGCTCTAGAATAGCAGAGGTTGATGCAGGGGAGGATTGAGATGCACTGTACAGCAGCAACACTCATGTCTTGTCTTCATCTAACGCCCACAGAGCTGTAACACCAAACACAGCCTGGTGTATTTATAGGCTGCCCCCCCCCCCCCCCCCCCCGCCTCTGTGCCTGCACCAAAATCCTCTGCAGGAAAAGCAGGATAAAGAGCACCATTATTCCAGCAACAATTCAGTGTCACTTGACTTCCTTCTCTGCCATCAGCATCAATCTGGATACAAGTTTTCATGGATATACAGCTCTTATTTAAATATATTTATATATGGAAAACAGCTGTAATGACATCAGGGTTAAGGGCCATAATTCTACCTTAGTGTTGTCATTTCCTTATGTTAAGTGAAAGTAAAAATAAATAAAGGTTACATTAAGGCCATGGCCAGCTGTCGGGGTGTTCAGACGGATTGTCTAGGGGTACCCATTTGGAAAGGTTTTTCCTTTCATATAGACAGCGCAATTTGGGGGAAGGGGCACCACCTGCTCAGGTCAGGTTCTGTTAGATTGTTTTTTTTTGGGGGGGGGGGTGTTAGTGAGGTTAATTGAGGATCAGACAGTGTGATTTGTCTCGGGGGTGGGGGAAGGGACACCTTCTTAACGCGGTTAACTCAAACTGTCAGTTTTTTTAGGGATTGGGTTGCGTATTTGCTATTAGGCAACCATAGGCCTGGCCTAGGGAGGCCACCTGCAGGGGGCACTGACTGCTAGAGTGAAAAAAGTCCCATTTCTGGTGCCTTAATGCCCCATTTGCAGAGTGTGTGTGTGTGTGTGTGTGTGTGTGTAGGGGAGAACGGTGTAAGGGTTATATGCAGTGTGTTGCAGTCACTGCTTTGTGGTTTGAGCTGATCTAGGCTCCATGGTAGGTAGTGCTAGATGAGCATCAGGTGAATGTCAGGTCCCAGTGCAAAAGGTATATATATATATATATATATATATATATATATATATATATATCATATCAAGGTCAAGATCCATAGTGCCAGGTAGTGTCTCATTTATCATCAGTGCTGGTGAGTGCCGGCACTGTGTTCCTTACAGTGCCACATAAAACCAGGCGCTCACCATGCACTGTGTGGCCTTATCTAATAGATTTCAGTTGGCTGGGCTGGTTATAATTCCTCGCTAGGGGCGCTCATCCTGCGTCTGCAAGTTTTTTTGTTAAATTAGGCTTCCCATGCTAAAGCGGGAAAAACCCAGAGCACCCTGGATCAGGATGCCCCACTGTGTGAACCCCACTTACCTCTGGGGCACTACAAAACTCACCTGCTTCCTGGCGCCTTCCACAATGTCGACATCTGGCAGCCGCATCTTCGGGCTGTGGGCACACTTCAGCCCCCAGCTGGGGCAAGAACACGTGTGCTGCAGAGGATGCGGCTGCTATTGCTTTGTTCGCTAAAGCCCTGCATGTAAACAGAACCGATTGCTGAACATTACATGTGCATGAAAAACGGCTCTGATTGGACGAGCGCACGTGCATCTGCCATTGAACTGAGGAAAGTTTGTACGGGTGTTCTGGTTTGTTCACACGGCAGAGCACCCAGGATAGCCAGTTTTGCTTTAAAGCAGAAGTCCAGTCCATATGAGATATGACAGTCCCCTCTTCTTCCCTGGTACTGAGGGAGGAGAAGGGGGGTAAAAAAAATCTTACCTGGTTCCCGCAATCCAGTGTGTTTCCTCTGCATTTCTAGCAGTGGCATGGCCATCTTGGCGAGGCTGCACAGAGCGATATGCACACACTGTGAGCGAGGCTGCCAGTCTTTGAGCATGCACAGAGCAGGGATGCCGCTCTGTAGAGTCTTGCTGTGGCTGCCCCCCCCCCCCCCCCCCCCCCCCCCAAGCACAGAGGACAGATTTGCATTCCAGGCCAGGTAAGGTTTCTTTTTTCTAACCCCCCCCCCCCATGTGTCAGTGTTGAGGACATGTGCCAGGAATTCCGCTTTATAGGTTCCGGTAAATGAATGTAATGGTGTTTGTATCAAAGTGAGCCATAGTAATTGTAATTGGGTATATTTTTGTATATGCAAGTACCTTATATGCCATTGTGTAGCTGATACTGTAAATCTGTTACAGTATTTGTACAAGTGGGTGTGTGATTTTTAACGCCAACAATGATAAAGGCTAAGTGGAGGTGCAGACAGGTTTAACAGATATAAGGAATAATTTATGTAGACAGGTAATTATTATTAGTCTCTCTTTAACGATAATTAGGAGATGTTGCGTGGGGAGGTTATCCAAGATGATGAAAAATCATGCTGCAATAATATTGTTTAAATTGTTGGAAAAGTATTATTCATTGATACCAATGTCATAACTGTCCTTTAAGAAGTTAATTACATATTAACTGGCCAAACAGTTGCATTAGACAACCTTATCTGGCTCCAGGATTCTGTGGGCCCTTGGCCAAGAGAGTCTCAGTGGTCCACTTTGTGGTGTGTCATGTCACATGTTTTGTCACCTCCTGTCGTCATCTCCACTGTCAATAATAGTTCTTCTCTAACGCTGACCACCATCTGATCCTCACTGCCTTTTCCATTGTCCTCAAACACCCTCTAGTTCTTGTTGTCTTCTCCACTGGTGCCAGTTCTTACTGCTTGTTCCTCTTCCAGTGCTGGTTGGCACTGAAGAGCCCACCATAACTGCCAGTCGTCCTCTGGTCCTCGTCACCTTCTGCAATATCATCAATTCATCACTGCCTTCTGCATTGAGGATGATCATCCGTAATGTGTGGCCCAACTGAGAATTATTCCACAACCCAGCCCAAGCTGTAATGGGTCCTTTAAAGTGCCAGGGACCTTGCACTTGCCCAAGTATGCCCGGTGCTCCCTTGGGTAGAGGTATAATGGACCTAACTTTTTTTATTTAGGACTGTTTTAATGTTTTCCTACCACAGACTGTCTGCATAACTACTGCTGACTCCATCTCTATCATCTTGGGTAACCCAAAATAAATTTAGATCAAGTTAATATGCCTTGTAACAAGAAGGATGCCCGAGTATGGGTATGTCTGAATTTTCAGTGCCAACTACATCCTAAAGGGTCAGGTCCTGATGCTCTTACCTTGACATTCTTACAAATACAACCTTTCAGGATATACCTTTTTATTCTGTACAGCATAGTGTTTTGTGTTGACCATTGACCTGCTTGATGTGGTTTATTATGCCATCTACCTGAAGAATTGTGGGTGAGTACCTTACATTGTACACCTATATAATGCAGTGATTTAAATGAAAGCAGCTAAATCAAACATGTGTACCCTATTAGAAGTGTATTCTGGCTGGGCCTTATACAGGGCTATCACCTGCCAAATGGCAGTTTAATCTGTTCAAGAGAACAAATCTTTAATGCATCTGACATAACAAACATAACAGCTGTTCACTTACAGGTCAAAGATGAGATAATGGAACCCTTCCTCTGATATACTGTCATGAAGCCGTACTGCAAAAAAGAAGAGACAAAGAAAAATAAATAAATACTCCAAGAAAATGCACAGAGGAAAAGACTTACAAAGAATGGCACAAAATGAACTGACTTGTCCAGCGTACTTCTGGGCAGCTAACTGGCCGCTCTAGAGAGCTGCTCTAAAATGCTGTAAGTCTAAATTTCTTGCACAAACTAAGAGCTAATTGGAGATGAGCAAACCAAACTCCTAGAGCCGGATTTCGCCCCGAATTTCTGTGATTTGTGGCAATTGAATTTTTTCCTGAAATCCTTAAATAAAAAAGTAAAAACTCACCTGCTCTCTCGCTGTCCCATGATTGATGTCCCACGCCACTTTCCATAGAGTCCACAGCCCAGCTGGGCTCCCAGCATCTCGCACCCTGCCTTAGGGAGCAGCTTTTATATGGGCAAGAGGTGAGCTGATGTCAGCTCAATCTGCCAGTATGAAAGGCAACAGGAAGCAACATGTCAGAAGCTGATCAGAGATCCCTTCTCCTGGGGACCCCACCTGCCACTGGAACAGGGACTGTTTTTAAGGGAGTTTTTTAGAAGTTCAATTTGGACAATCCCGAATTTATTGGGGAAATTCGGCGAATCACCAAATTGAACTGTTGTACGTCTTTGGAGCTAATGTTGTTAGAAATATTATAATATATAATTAATATACCTGAACTATAGTTTCTAAGAGACTTGGAAATGCACCACATGTGGCCTCCTGGAATTTGAAAAAGGAATTTTCAGGGTTTTCTGTGATCACTGATGACACAGCCAGCCCCTGGTCCTAGCTGATGGTGTTTGCTGCCTGTTGATGCTCTCATACTACATGCTGCCCTTCTCCACTGCTTGCTGCCTGGGTCTTCAGTTCTCAGTCCCATTCCCAGTCTTGGGTTCTCACTGCCACCAACTCTAATGTCTCCACCACTTCCACCGTCCCCCGGGTCTTTGTCTTTTTTTTCTGACCTCTGGTTCTCTTCCTGCACCCTGTCCATTTTTTCTATCTTCTGGATCTCTTCCTGCGCTCTGACCATGTTAGCTTTCTGGAGTTGCCTCAAACAGCCACTATAGGCTTGATTCATGGTTGTGCATCTGTGCATTTGCGCACATCTTTTTAAAAGCCAAGCCTCGCTTGAGCGTACGCCAATGTGAAAACTTGCGCTCATCATTTTCTGCAAGCGCAAATAGGCGACTGATTTATGAAGTGTTTAAAGGGCAGAAAAATGGGCTCAAATGTGTACATTTCAAGAGTGATTTTCCTCCAAAGAAGCTGGAGTAAACTGCCGATTTTGCTGACTAACAGCATTATTTCATTCCTAAAACACATGCCAGCAACATCCGGCATGTTTTTTTTTCAATGAAAGTGGCAGCTGCAAGTTTCCTTAGTTATTTTTTTCTTTTAGGGGATTTTTGGTGAGAAAAAAAATAGTTAAAAGTTGTCAAAGTTGACAAATCTCAAAATGTTAAATAAACACCGCATAAAAACACCAAAAAGGTGGACACTGGTCCCAAAAATTAAGACAAAATAAAAAAAATGAGTAGCACAACTATTGAGCACAATACGCAAAACAGGGCAGGGAGGGAGGATAAAGAGAACATCTGGGACTAGACAATTGGAAAAACAACACTGGAAGTGACCTGGAATCAGGATATCCCCAATAAAACACGACACCTAAAAATAAGGTTAAAATCAACACCTAAATATTTTTCTGCTATCCTTACTGTTTCTCATTTGCGGATTTGTCTCTCCAGCTTCTGTGTTTTAGGTGAATCTCTGTTCTACATTTCAGAGTGTATTCCCTGTCACCTGAGTCACCTGACAGGAAATACACTCCGAAATGGAGAATAGAGATTCACCTAAAATACAGAAGCTGGAGAGACAAAATCGCAGTTGAGAAACAGTAAAGAAAGGGGAGAAACATGGGGGGCCTTCGGGACTAGTTCAGGGCTTATCCAGCCAAAAGCACACGAGGCAGGGCCATTCGTGCTTGAAAACATCAACATTTCAGACGGAAGGTGCATGAAGTAGAATTTTCGCACACTCATTTGGTGCACTTCGCACATCCGCCATGCTCACACACAAAACCACGTCAGATGCCTAGACGCATACAGAATCGGTGGCGCTTGGTTTGGGGTTTTTAGGTGCACGACCATGAATCGACCCTTATAAGGCTGAAGCGCCGATCACTGGGCAACTTTACATCCCATTGCTCAGTAGCCCCCTGAGCCACCACCGCACCATATTCAAAAGTGTACCGCACTGCAATACTTTGCATTTGCCCTCTTATGCAGTGTACAGGTCCTAATCCATGAATGGGCCCTAAACCCAGTGCTTAACCTTACATTAAAATGTAATGTTTCTTGACAGTTAAATGTAACTCTAAATAATAAATGTAACAACTTTACTTTTTCTTGTAATCCATACCCCTGCCAGTTCATGGCTACTACCATGGGGAATGTGAACCAATGTTCGCCTAGCCTGCTGCTGCTGCATGGACAGGGTGACCAGACCATCGCTCACCGTCACCATTTTCATTTTAATATCTAGATTGGTCTGAGAGCAGGGGAAGGGATGGGAGGAGGGATCAGGGATTCATTTCTAATAGACTTTACGTCCACTTTAAGGGATACATTGTCAGAAAATAATGACAATTTGAAGTTAAACCCAAGGCCAGATAAGCACTTTTATAGTTGCACATTATAAAAATGCGTTATTAATGTATTTTGCAATATACAGGCATTTATTTGTATAAATCTATATACTAATATTAGATTTATTTCTAAAGCTCAACAGAGACTAAAGATTTTCTTTTCTTGTTTCAGATACAGGGGGAGTGATCGAAGCTCTGTGATTCTCCTTTATCTTTATCTGTGGATATTTGGTCCCACATTCAGTCTGGGGCAATGAAATAGGATGTTTATTCTAAAGAGCCAGAAAGGAGGCATGGGGATCCCAAATCTTGTGGAGGTCATCTCCCTTTAGGGAATGATAACAGTATTTCTTCTGCTCGCTGGAACTGCCTGTCTTCAGTGACCAAACAGCAATTGGGGCTAAATCCCACAATGGTGTTTCTGACAGATAAAGACATTAAAGGAAAAGTACTTTTTCTCTGACTTTTCAAACAAATACCAGACCAGAACTGCCATTGCCACAAGAGGCCTACCATATATTGATCTCCTGAAAGCCTAGGGTCTTGTGATCTCCATCCTGGGTCTTGTACTTCCAGCTTTGGGATCTTTTAGATTCCAGGGCCATGCCGCAAAGGTTTATTGTTCTGCTTTATAGCAGCTTTTATCCTTCCATGCTTTAAAAACTAATTTCTCTATCCTTTTAAATTTCAAGCGGCAGATGCAAGTCCTCTTTAAAAATGTAAACATATGTGTACATAATACATGATCATATATAACCCCCAATATGGCTTCCAACATCTTTGCAGACACATTTCACTGCTATTCTGTATTCAAAAACAAATGCCTCGAATCAGTTAAACAAAATGATATATAGTAAGCTTAAAGTAAATTTTTTTTCTAAACTTTGTGTAAAGGAATTGCATTTTGTCCCCTTTATATGAGCATGCAATCAAGTTAATAAGAAAAATAAGTCATGCTTGGTCTACCTCTTTATGGGGCATCCCTATTTGAGAATGAGAAATAGGTGAGTTTATGTGTGATCCTGGGGGATTACCTTAGCGTGGCATCCAAATCAGGATGTCCTGCCAGAGAGGAACAAAACCCAGAAAACTATGTTGTTCCTCTTTGAAGAAAAGGGAGGACTGTTTATAGGGAGACCCTGGAGAATTCTAGCGGGGCACACTGCTTTGGGGTGTGTTAGGCTGCTGCTTTTTACATACCTATACAATTCCTGCCCTCCTAGTCAGCCTCTCATCACCCCTGTTTTCAGCCTCAGACTGTATCACCCTAGCCAATAAACCCCAACCCTTGTTCTGTGGCAATGCTATAGCCTTGGAATCATTGCTATGGGAGAGGGGTCTGCCCATCCCTGCCACATTATCTGCGCCTACAATGCTAAAGCCTTATTACCATTGATTTGGCCATATTCACCCATGTTCTTGACCTGTCTCTGCAATGCTATAGCCTCAGCCTTGGAAGGCACTCAGGCCCCAGTCCATCATCCAGGCTAATGCTCTATTTATACAGAGTGACTATCGAATGAGAAATAGCTAAAGTGACCATAATTAAGCTATAATTGATCCGTGGAAATGTCTGCTGTGATCAAACGATGAACAAGAATTGGTTAATCGGTTGGCCGTTGAATCTTTTTGTTCATCACTTGATCATTGCAATGCAGAAACACAAGTGATCACACAAGCAAGAGGTTAATCAACAAATCTTTAGTATCTCAATTGCAGAAGACTCACACACTCAAGAATAGGTGTGTCCCACACAGCCTGATGCAAGAGAGGTGCACTTCTCAGTGCTAAAAGAAGGTGGCCATGAATAAATAAAATCCAGGTGCCGAGCTACAGGAAAGGGCTCAATCTCAACAACAACAGCATTATTTAGCAGCAACAACAACAGCATTATTCACCTCACCGTTTTGAATCTTTTGCATGTCAGGTAAGCAAACAATAATTTGTTAGTTGTTAAAACTTAGCCAGAGCAACCCCTTTAACCCTTTCGCTGCCAGCCTACCTGCAGCATTTGCCACTCCCTGTTGCCAGACTGAGTTTGACTGTTTTGCGCTACACATGTTCAACTGTCATTTTCGAAGGGATTTCCAGGGATTTCCCAGGAAAATTATATATTGTTTTTTTCAACAGAGTCTGGGCTTTAACATGAAATGTCTTGTTTGTGTTTTTTAGGTGTATTCTCAACATTTTTGGGTGAAATGTGTGAAAAAAAATAAAAAAAATATATTTTTTTACAATTTGTAGAGTTTTTTTGTAATAAAAAATGTAAGTTTGTCAATAAAATCTTATTGCGTGAGAAACCCCAATTTCTCCCGCTTACAGCGATACCACATATGTATAGGTAGACACCCTTTCCTGCCCAGAAGTCTTTTATAGCTGCTGGATGACAAATGGTTAATTAAAAAAAAAAATGACATAGGGTCCCCCTTCCCGGGGAGGGGGACCCCATTTTTTTTTGGATTTTTAAGGGTTAAAAACCCTTAAAAATCCAAAAAAAAAAATGACGTGGGGTCCCCCTTACCCAAAGTAACCAGCCCGGGACCAGCTATGGGGGCTTGTAGGCACAGAGTGGGGGGGCCAGCTTTGGTGGCCCCCCCACCCTGCAGCCTACGAGCCCACATAGCCTATGTGGGCCCGGGCTCTTCTGCCCCCCCCTGGCCTTTGGGGAGGCAGGTAATGGGGGTGCGGGGGTTAATGGCAATGCCACCCCCCCAGCCATGTGAACTGGTATAAGGGGTCTCATGGACCCCTTACCAGCTCACAAAGGGTTAACTGTAAAAAAAAAAACACCACACAATAAAAAAAAGTATTTTATTAAAAAAAAATATTTTTTTTTTACTGTACTTACCTTCGATTGCAAGCTCTTGTCCCTCGCCGCTCAGCTGACAGATGCCTGTGATCGGCATCCAGAGAAGGAGAAGGCAGGAGATCAGAGGATCTCCTGTCACCTCCTTCCAGGGCACCGATCACCGGCATCTGAGAAGCTGAGAAAGCTGAAGCCGGTGATCGGGACCGGGATGACGTCATAAGCCCCGCCCCCAAGGGGGCGGGGCTTAGAGGCAAGATGGCGGTCGCCATCTTGAAGAAGAGAGGAGAGAGCCTCCCAGGCTCCCTCCTGAAGATCGGTAAGTCCTGGGGGGGGATCGGAGGCCCCCCAGGTGAAGAGGAGGGACAGCGGGAGCCAGCGCACATGGAGGTAAGTGAATGTCATTTTTATTTTTTTTTTTTTTTTACAGTTAGCAGCTGCTGCTGCAGAAGCGGGGGGGGGGGGGGGCCTATTCCGGGGGCTCTCCTGGAGCCATCCGACCCCCCACGGGGGATCGGATGGCACCAAATTAAAGAGGAGACCCGGCCGGATCCAACAAGGGGTCAGGTGAGTATTTTTTATTTTTATTTTTTAAACTAGAAGCGATCAAAGTCAAGCACGTAACACCTACGGGCTTGGCACTTAAGGCCCAGCCAAGCCAGCACGTAGGTGTTACGTGCTTGGCAACAAAAGGGTTAATGAGAGCTTTCCAGTTATCTGGTCTAGGTTGTGTTCTCAGAGATATGTTGCAGATTTCCATAATCAAATAAATTATAATCAACACAGTGGAACTTTCTTACAAAAGTAGTATCTGTATATTAAAGTTCAAATTTCATTCATATCTCAAGAAGTGGCTGTATCTCCAATGTATACACAAACTATACATTCATGTGGGATAAGATACATACAAGAAAAGATGCCCCCCAGGACCTGCTGTTCCATCCCTCAATAGAGTGGCCCGACTTGCTGGGGGGGGGGCAAGGGGGTAAAGTACCAAATGGTTATAACAGAGGAATAAGCCACTTTTGATATCTGACACGCTGCTCAATTGGAGGGAATGGAGCAGGCATGTCAACGCCTCTGTAACTGATGAAGGAGGAGGTGGAGTCCGACACAGAAGTGCCAGTGACTGGAGTTCAGACCCGGCCAGTGTTGGATGCAATCCTGTAATCAGGTGTGTTGCTGTTTGCTGGAGTCATTTTTTAAAATAACTTCTTTATAGAATATTATAAAACTTTACTTCTAGTAACATTTTGTAAAGATAGTGCCAAAAGCTCTGTTTATGTGGGATGCGACATGGTAGAGCACTGGGACAAAGAGGCCTATCCCCCCCCCCCCCCACCGCAATCCTTGGTTCTAATAAGGACACTTCTGTTCAGTCTTGGTTTCTTTCCATGCCAAACAAACGTGCCAAATAGCAGTCTGACCCTTTGCAAGAATGAGCAGGGAATAGAGATAGGAAGGGCCTGCAGTAGGTATAGTAATCAGGGCAGTAAATGCATTTTCAAAGCGCTACATCTCCCAAACCATGAAAGTTTGCCTTTGGACCACTTAGTTACTTCCTTTTTAGAATTTGACAGGTAAGTTTTTAGCCTGAAAATTGTGGACAGAAAGCTACTGATCTTGGTGCCCAAGTTGCTTACAGTTTTTCTAGCCCATTTAAAGGAGAAGGAGCTTGTAATGGAACCAAACCTTTGAGCTGGTATATTCACATTTACTCAGATTTCTGATAATTAATTTTGTAGTGCAACAGATTCCCATAGAGTTTAAGTTTGTGCATCAGGTTAGGGACTAAGATTTCTGGACAGGTAATAAAGAAAATGAGGTCTTCCATGTATGTGGCTACTTTGTAATGGCCTGATGGGAGTAAGAGGCCCAGGGCGTTCTCATTGTTCCTAATTTTCCAAAGAAAATGCTCCATGGCTAGAAATAATATCAGGGACGAGAGGGGGCAGCCCTGTCTGGTCCTGTTTAAAAATGTCAAAACTATCAGATAAGAGACCAATGCCGAGGGGTTACTATATAAACTCTAAGTCCAATTCAACATGCTGGAGCATGGGCCTAAGTGTGGCTGACATAAATTGCCAATTGACCCGTTTGAAAGCTTTCTTGGCTTTGGTTGTGAGCAAGAGCTTCGGAATATATCCTGTGCAGTCTGAATCAAATTTAACACCTTAGTAGTATTATTCCGGGCTTCTCTGTGGGGCATAAAACCCACCTGGTCAAGTGCTATCACATGGTGGAGATGTGGGGCTAAACTGGATGCAAGCATTTTGGCAAGCACTTTAATGTCTTTGTTTAGGAGGGAAATGGGTCTGTAGTTTGAACATAATGTTGAGTCTTTCCCCTCTTTTGGAATTACAGAGATGTGTGCCCTGATAGTGTCTTTATGCAGGGCAGTGTCTCCTCTTAATGAGTTAAAGACATCCAGCATTTTTGGGGCTAGCAGTACTAAAAATTGTTTATTGAATTAAATAGTAAGGCCTGAACTTGTGGCCGAGATGGCTTCCTGCACCTCCTCCTGGGTAAAGGGTATCCCAAAATCCACCAGTACTTGATTTGGCAGTTTGGGCAAACCTGAGTGTTATCTATAGTGAGAAATCTGAGCCCTTCGGCACTGTGACGCCAGGATGCGAACAGGCGGCATAGTGCGCATGCGTGCCCACAATCTTGGCAATTGTTGTCAGGTGCTTCTGCTTCTACTGCCATCCTTTGTCTGTGAGATGACCCGGCATGCCTCTTGGACTTTTGCTTTCGATAAACCATTGAGCTGCTTTCACATGTATGACCCGGCTCTCTCATATCGTCGGCTTCTTCCTGTCACTCGGTAACCACTGCTGTTCACCCAGGCCCTTGTCTCCCCGGGAACAACCTGGAACCACCCAAGCAGCAAATCTATCTGCTTAAGGTCCTCCCCCACGGAGGACTCCGGGATCCCCCACAGACGCAAGTTATTTCTTCAGTTCCTATTTTCCGGGTCATCCAGGTGCAGCTGGTTTTCCTGGACAGCAGTGTCTTGTTCATTGCATCTGACCTCCAGTGCTGCAATGTGTCTAGCGTTCTCAGCTTCAGAAGATTCAAGCATCACGTCTCTTGACTCGACTGGGGATATTTGTTGTTTAACTTCAGCAATATCTCGTTTCTGGGCCGCCTCATAGTGAGTTATCAGTCCCTCTATGTCTGCCCAAGATGGGCATTGTATGTTGCTGTTGTCTCAGTTGAGAGTGAGGAGGTTTGCTGCAGGAGTAGCAGAGGACATAGTGCTGGTGGCAGACTAGGACAGAACCTGGCATTTGAGACCTCTCTTGGCATTGGTGAGAAGGAAGGCTCTCAGGGGGGCATTGGGCTCAGGTGTAACTTTTGCGACAGAGTCAGACTTTTTGGCGAAAAAGACAGGGAATAGGTAGAGGAGTGTAGCGTATATGTGCCCTCTTGGGATGCCCCCTCAAGTTTACCTCAGGTGGTCTTGCGGCCCATGGTTTTGGAGGTCTCTGCGGAGGTTCCGAGGGTGAGTTTCCTGTCAAGGACAGGGGTTGCACAGTGACTTTAGTGCTGCTGCCAGTATTGGGTTCTTCTCTTCTCTAAAGGCAAACCTATCAAGTTTAGCACTGATTAGTGAGGGTGTGCGTGGGGTCGTACTGGGGTGTGCAGGCTCTGGGGTACACTGCGATTGTACTGACATTTTATCAAGTACAATGGGGGGGGGCTGTAGCAGGTGTGTCTGTGTCCACTAAGAGTAAAGACTGCTTAGGCGCCATGTCCTGTGTGCTGTTGTCTGAGGCACCCTGGAGCAGAGGGACGTGCGCCATTTTAACTTTTTGCCCCTCCAGAATGTGAGGCTGTCTATCCCCCAGCATGATTGTCAGTAGCCTGCAGGGGTTGGGGAGATCCTGGCTGCTGCTGTGGCTGGGAGACACTGTGCAGTTCATAGGCACTGTGCAGGTAAGAGGAGGAGGTTGGGTGTGGGGGGGGGGGGAGCGCACGATCCCTACTGCAGGGGGCACCGAGTGCTGGGATGTTGCAGCGTTTCCCTGTCGCCTCTGTCAGTCACCGGGTCGGCAGGGAGTGAGCCTACTCCGTGGATCGCTCTGCAGAAACCTTTCAGGGTGGGAAGGAGGGACATTTGTTAATTTGTTAATTAACAATAGGCCATGCCCCCTCATTGATTAATGGATAGGAAATAGGTTTTAACAGTTAAAATGCGCTGCTGCAGTGTTTGGTTCTGTGCCTGTGCATACTTCAAGCTGATATGCCAAGCAGATTGTTGCTCTGTTTTGGGCTCCAAAGGGACCAAGGATCCTCACTCCTCCATGTCCAGGACACTCCTCCCACTGGAGTCATTCTTTAAGTGGTCAATCCCTTATATTTAGTGGGCTAAAGTAGACCAAAATGCCCCATATTGAAGAGTACAAGTTAAAGAGTGCTTCCTTTAAAAATGTAACATACAAAATACATTATTAAAGAACATGCACCTGATGGGGTTTTGAAAAATTAAATTTCTTATAATTAGGACCATAAGGTAGAAAGATTTTCCACAATTAGTCAATTCACTAAGATGTAGAGATGCTCGCCAATAAGACTGAGAAGCTGTATACGGTCCAATTATTAATACCCAAAGCTGTGCAGTGTACCACCACCATCCTTCATGATTAGAGGACTGTAATGGATGTATGGGGCAACAGGTCACTCATGTCAGCACTTAATGATAACCCTTACCTATATTTGGGTGCTTTAATAGACGGCAGATCCGAGCTTCTCTCTCTAGCTTCTGATGATCTGTAAAAAAAATGGAAAGAAGATAAGTGCCAAGCAACTAATATATACAGCTTGATGGCAGAAAGGGTGACAAATGTAGAGAAACAATGCCACTAGATCATCCACATGCTCATCTCTATCACGACAACACACATCAAGTTTGAGGGATTTGAGAAAAGTTGAAGCAGCCTCTTGATGGGCATTAAGGGAAGGAAGTTCTCCAAGTAAGGTGGATAAATAAATAACCCACCAGGGGTGCTTTGAGTATTTTGAGGTAAGACAAGGAATTTTCTTAATCATACACCTGGGGACACAGCCACTGAGCCTCTCATAAGTTGTTTAGAGTCTGAGACCTACACCACCCCGCCAAGTTTGTCCCAGAGAGCGTGTAGGAACCATTGTGATCCTAAACACCAGCCATTGAAGAGGTTCTCACATTTTTTTTTTCTCACCAGGGTCTTCCCAGGGGTGAACCTAGCTTCTCTGCTGCCCTTACGCTAACTAAAGAAAGGCACCCCCCCCAGGATTTGCAGCTCCACTCCCCAATAGAGCAGTGTGCCTTTATGCCTGGTTCCTTCCTTTGATGGAAGTAGGCCAACTTGCAGCAGGCAGGCATAGGGGCCACAGCCGCTGAGCCACCAATATTTGACTGGAAAAATATGACATTGCGCAGCCGGAAACCGCAGCACACAGTGCAGTGGGCAGCACCTCTTCAGCACCTAACGTATTATAAAACCACTTCAACAGGGAATTAAAGAATTTACTACAGGGGATTTCTAGTATCTTTTGCTCTCAAATATATTACATAACATGTCTGCTATTATCTACAGATTAGTGTAAACTGGTAACATGAAAGGTTATAAAAATTATATCCATTCCTAGTCCAGTAAAAAGAAAAGATTAAAAATGAGATGTATCTATTCCTAGTCCAGGTCTAAAGGTGTTATAGAAAAAGAGTTTTCTGATTCATAAAGCCATGTGACTCTAGTAAGGGACAGGGCAGGCCGAGACTGAGAAAGTCTAAGCCTGAAATTGGAAAACCAAGATGGCGTACAGAGCAGTGCTGCTGACTAGAGACCATTCAAGGTACAGGTTCATTTTATATTAGACAGCGAGGAAAGTTGCACTGTGTACGATAGCCCTAGCCTGAGATCCTGGAAGCTCATGGGGGTTATGCAAATTATATGGTAAAGCAGGATGCAACACCAGTTAGCCTGACAATGTGAATTACAACCTACATCCCGGTGAGCTTTTTACTTTTAGCACAAAAGAAAATGCAATAAAATGTTTTTGTTCCATTTTCTCCCTAAATATCACCTGTATCTTTGAAGGGGCATTTGTAAAGGTAAGCGGCATCATTTTTCCAATGAGGTAATAGTGTTATTTTAAGTTTGGAAATAACAGTGCCCTAAGGGCTTTGGCATTTTTTCTGCATACCCCATAGGGCCCTGTAAATTCTCATACCTCATTGGAAAATCATGTATCTTATCTGTATACAACATTCATCACAGGTACAAGTGTTTTTTGGGGGAAAAACTGGAACAAACATTTTTATTGCACTGTTAAAGTGGACCAAAACCCAGCTGGATCGGCCCGAGAATCTATAAGATTCCCGGGCCGATCCATTCCCTCCCCGTGGGGCATCCAAAATCGGGATGCCCTGCTGTGTGAAATCCCCTCAGGTCGCCCGCTACACTTAATCCCGCTCCAACCGTGCATGCGCGGGCCATGGACACGTCCCTGCTATCCCTCTAGCAAATTTGGGAATGGCCAACGCAGGCATGCTCTCTGTTAGAGGGAAGCAAGAGATGCAGCCGCCAGCGCGCTCGGAGCCGCTGAGCGAGGATGGCAGGTTAGACATCCATGGCTCTGACCTGTGGGGGCACCCCACTGTGTGAAACCCCCCAGGACGCCAAGACCAGTTCATCTCTTCCCAGTCCCACGGCGCGTCTAAGAGCAGCGGCTCTGACAGCCGCATCCTCCACTTCCCTCTGACAGGGAGCGTGCCCACGCCGGCCATTCACAAATGCCTCGTGTGGCTGCGTGTCCTAGCGTAGCAGGATGCGGCCGCTGCTCTTAGATGCACCGTGGGACCGGGAAATGAGGTAAGTACATGGGGCTACCTGGGGGGTTTCACACAGTTGGGTATCCTGCATGCCCTGAGGGGGGGGATCGATCAAGGTGGATTTTGGTCAAATTTAAGTGTTAACTCTTTTGTCCCTGAATACCTAGTTATTAATATGATATAAAAATGTATCCTCAGAGATTGTATAGACAGAGCTTTGTAAAGGTCTTTTGAAAATGCTTCTGCGTGGAAGGTAGGCTCATTAACCATTAATTAACTAGGGCACCTCTACCAGCTATATGCCTATCCTGTGATATAGTAAATTCAGCTAGGCAATCCTAAATGCTTTTTTTTTGCTGCAAATTAGCTTTAGAACCATTTAAAAATCTATGTTATATTTTTATAATTTATATAATAATCTTGTGCCTTATCATTTCCACTCAGCAGCTGCCCATGCCCAGCGGGACCTGCATACACCTGACGCTGCAGTATAAGGTGTCGTAATGAGCACAGATGTGCCACGTGCATTTTTTTCATTGCAGGAGTTCTTTGCATATGTGTAGCAACAGAGATGGCTTAAGTGTGTCAGATCCTTTCCCTGGAGACAGTATGGGAGCAAGCTTATAAATTACTATCAGCTATCCAGAGTCTGTCTGGAAGTTTACCCTGAAAGCCTTCCAGTTTGTGCTGTGCACAAGCTTCAGTATAACAGCTTGCCCTCCAGGACTTTCTGTGCCTGGTCATCTGCCGCTATGTCAGCGGCAGCTATGCCCACAGTCCTGCTCCTCTATTGACTTCCTAATTCCTCTCGCTTGTGGCCCGTCTGCCTACCAGCACAGTTGCAGTATATTCATACTGGCAGCATGATCAGAGTCTATTCTGAGAGTATCCTGTTTATCAGTTATAGTGGATCATAGGTCAAAAATGACTTGAATCGGACCAACACAACACAAAGTGCTTAAATGCATCCCTCCCCAGGGCTGTTAATTTACATTTTTCTTTCTCCTGCTGTAGCAAATTTTAGAAACAAAATGGCAGCTCATGCAGGCCACCTACAAACAGGAAGTGCTGCTGTGCTTCCTGTTATGGTGCATTGTCAGTTGAAACCAGGCACTGACAATGCACAGTTACAGGAAGCCCAGCAGCACTTCCTGTGTGCAGCTGGTCTGCAAATGTATGATTTTAAAACAAAATGGCGTCTCAATTTACTACAGCAAGAGTTAGAAAAAGGTAAATTAATTTTTATGTGCCACAATCTAAATTGCCCCGGGGAGGGATTCATATAATCACTGTTTGTTTTGTTGGTCATTAAGTCATTTTTGACTGTTGGTCCACTTTAAACCAGACCAACAGCCAGACACATTTGCAAAAGAAAACTCTCCAAAACTCACTTGCCCCATCTGCATGAATTATACTGAATCATTGGCGGCACCTGCAAAGCTGAAATACCACCTCACAGATTTTCTCCTGGTAGTGGCCATTTTGGAACTTCCTCTCCCAGCATCCCAGCCATGCTGCTGTCTGGATTCAACTGACAATGCACAGTAACAGGAAACAGCGACTTCCTGTTCCTGATCCATGAACTGCCATTATGTTTTTAAAATTAGAATTTAGCACATTTTTATGTGCATCAATCTGAACTGGCTTGCAGAGGGATGCATAGGGGAACTTATGTTGCAAGGATGTTGGTCCTTGCAACTTCCTCTTCCTCTTCCAGCACAAGCATTAATCACTAGTCAAATCCTTTCAAATGATATTAGCCCATATGTTAACCTGCTGCTTTAAAGATGTCTAGACTGACCCTGTTGTACCCAAATGATTACAATACTGTACTTTAATTGATGTGTGGCATGTAGTTGGTGGTTTATAATTGTGGATACAGCATCAGAGATAGAGTTGCAGGAAATGCAAGTAAAAAGCATACAGAAATATTATTACAAAATAGACATATAGCATCTTGCGGTGAGTGAACAGCAATATTCTGTGAAAATGGTCATGAATCATGAATGAAGCTGCAGCCTCATGACCTCAACAGATTAGTTTATGGAGATCCAGCTCTAAGCTGTACATGCAACTGAAACCTATAATCCTACCTACAGCCTGTCTCTGTCTCTATATGGTGTGCAGAGGGAGCAACTGCATCTGAGTTCAAGGGACCCACCATTGTTGCCCCTCCACCTTATTTATCCAATATGTACTCCCATGTCATCATGTATAGTGATGAGCTGAATATGCCTATATTCTGACGAATACCATTATTTAGGATGTGCTTTTGGGTCTCTGGAAAGCAACCAAATGCTCCAAATTGCAAGATGGGAAGATCAGAAAATCTGGGGCACATGGTTCTAATTAAAACAAAACATCAGAGACCGCCCTTAGCCAAATAATTATCTTTAAAATAGGAATAAGAATTGTCCTTTAAATCTGTGTAGGTGTCCTTTAAAGCAGACCCACATTTCCTCTCATTTCCTCTCCAGCGTGTCTGGGTCCGGCCTCATTAAGACAGGCATGGGGGGGGGGGGGGCTCCAGATTGCTGGATTGTTCGTATACCTTATACTTGATCCGTGGCCTGAAATGCAGCCCTGCGGTTGGCCACTGGCGGTCAAGTGGACAGGCCTTTTCTTTTTTTGGTGGCCTGGACCAAGACAACAACCGCGGCCAATGTGACCGTCTGTGGCCAATCTTGTGGCTGCATTTCCGGCCGAGGATTGATGATAAGGTAAGGATTGCGGGAATTGTGAGGGGGCAATGCACAAGGGGGGATGCCCCCCCTAGCCTGTCTCAATGTGGCTAGACCCACGCCCGGTACTGAGGAAATGGGTTTGGGTTCATTTAACACAACAAATATAATTTTAGATGGGAAGAATTTTATTTTAGTACAACATATGTATATCAATCTAGAGCTCTCATAAAAGAGAAATATCTGCCATTCTGACTGGTCGTGAGGTCTAAATGACTCTAGGGCCAGCTGATTCCCATGGGCAGCCATACTCAACTGGTGGACCGGGGTCTGATGTGGACCTCAGCGCCAGATTTCCGGACCCATGCCCTGACAGCCCTGCAATCAGTTGCTTCTGTGTTGCTGTGCTCAGAGCTGCCCCCTTGATCAGTGATGTAGTGCTTAGTCTCCCTACCGTGGTCATGGCTCCCTGGCACCAGCTTTGCAATATGAAGTACTGCTCAGACGGGAAGTGGCATTGCGAAGTACACACACTTCATTTCTCAGTCTCTTTGTACCATCCGATCCTTCCCCCCCATCCCAGCTTAACCTCATCTATCTCTGTCCCACCATCTCATCCCCCCAGCTCAGTCCCATCCATTCGTGTGCCCCCAGCTTTCCCCCATCCCCATCTTCCAGCTCTAGCCATCTACCCTGCCCAGCTCTTCCCATCCATCCTTTCTCTCAGCTCTCTCTCCATCCCTCCCTGCTCTTGCTGTTCTGTCTATCCATCCATCTTCCTTACAGCTCCTATGCCATTCATTCCTCTCCCCCAAGGCCTATCTATCCATCCGTATTACCAGACCTTATTGCCAGTAACATTTTGGGCCCTAGTCCACCCCTGTACACGGCCTGCACAGAATGCAAGGGGGGTGATTTAAAGCAGTGTGATGCGGGTCAGAGCTGTAGGTTCTGTGACCCCCCCCCCCCAAAAGACTCAATTGTGCCCAATTGGATTTTGGGGGTGGGTGGCAAGCAACCTTTCTAAGTTTTGCCTGAAGAATTTATAGCCCTTCCTCAGTGTGCTGATTTCTAATTATCCACCCCTTACAACTGCCCTCTGCCTGGACCTCTCATTGGATGCCCCTGCCCTAGGGCATCCCTAGTTAGGACGTCCCACGATGTGAAACCCCAGGGGAATTGGCACACTACCTCACCTAGTCATGTTCCAACAGCGCATGTGCTGGTTGTGGCCCCCACTATACCTTAAACCAGGTATGTTCTTGAGCCAGACATATGTGAATGGCTGCTGTAGGTACATCCCATAGCTAAAGGTGGGAGGGAATGTGGATGGCAGTGCTCTTGCCTCCATTCAGCTTTCTAGCCACTGTGACGTTACAGCCACTAGCAATGCTGAATGGAGCAGAGCGCTGCCGCCCTGGGTTTTGTTTTGCTTTAAAATCAAAAGTCACATGGCCAGCCTCTTCTTGTAATCCTTCATCCTTCTTGTATCAGTGACAATAAGGAGCTTCTCTCCATTTCAGTCTCCAGCCTGGCTTTTTATAACGGATTGAGGTCAGTTGCTCCAAAAAGCAGCGAGGGGCAGCAATGAAGTTACGCCACAAGTTATGAGGTCACTGGGCTACACAAGTCGAACTAAATCTAATGCCCAATGTGTGTGTATTAAATAAATCTCAAAGCAATGTGTGAAACGAAATCAATAAACAGTGATTTAAGCACTAGGGTTGTGCCAAGCACAGGAATCTTCTGTTACTTTAAAGCATAACAAAACCCAGTGCTAAAGGATTCTAGGGCCGGCTGCTGACCTTCCCTAGGACATTCCGAATCGGGATGCCCCGCTGTGTGAAACCCCCCAGATTGCCAATAAAAGCTTACCTGTTGCTGGTCCAACGGCGCATGCGCATGCTCTCTTCCAATCAGAGCCATTTGCCTTGCCTATGTACTTCGACAAACGGCTCTGATTGTTTACAATGGGAAGCACAAGAGGCCGCATTCCTTACATCTTCCAGCTGTTGTGCGTTTCCACCCCAGCCATTCAGATAGGCTGGTGCAGGAGCATGCACTGCTGGGGAAACAGCCGCTTACACTCCCATTGAGGAACATCAGATCTGTTTGCTGCATGACATTGTCATGGCCAGTGGCTTTAATTGGACGAGAGCCCACGCATGCGCTGTAGGAATGGAAAGAGGTGAATTTTACAGGGGATTCTGGGGGGTTTTACACAGCAGGGCATCCCAATTCAGGATGTCCCCGGGGCAAGAAACAAACCCCGAGAATCCCAGGTTTTGTTCTGCTTTAAGTTCTTTTATCACTTATTTGAGTAGGTTATTAGCTAATTTGCACCCTGTTGCGCTGATCCAGCATTAATTTCCCTTTTAATCACCGGAAAATATATGGATGTCGTTATAACATGATGACTAGCACAAAATATGGGTGTCAATAACACCCCTTGCCCTATTTACACCTATGGCTTTTCTTGTTATTAAACTTTCATAAAGTCTAATCTAAAAGGGTCACAGCAAACGGCTGCCACGGGGAACTGCTATTAATGAACACCTGAGAAACCTTTTAGCCTTTTATAACAGATGGACCTAATATACTTTCCCTGCTACCAATCAAAGAACAGAGGAAGTGACAGCAGCATATCCATTAGAAGATGCGGTGTTGTAAGACTCTGCAGCTCTTCTGCTCCCAATAATACCACAAGTGTAAATAAGGGACAGATGGACCACTGGTTATACAATGTAACAAAGAGAAATGAAATCTGGTAACGGGACAGTCCAAGCAATGGCAATAACAAGGCAACAAGCAAGTATATAGGTTTTAAAGGGCACCATTGCAAAAGTCAAAATTACCCCACCCTCAGACAAAAAAAGAGCCAATATTTTTAATATATATCACCCTGTGAAACCAACAGACACTGCTTCTGGTGCACTATGCTGATGTGTGCACCACTGCCACCAATCCTGGTCCTGCTGCAGCCAGCATGCCCCCCCCCCCAATCCCTAATCCTGACTCCATTGCTGTTGCCAGGCCCTGCCATTGCCAGGGCCCAACCAGAGAATTAGTTGCTGCAAGGCGGGTGGGGGGAAGCTTGTGCCAGACCCCCTTCTATTACAGGCCCGGTAGAAGCGGCCTCCTCTGCCTCTGTGGTATGTACGGCATTGGAAGTAAAGCGTTGCCTGAAACCTGTCCCATGTTCCTCTCCTCTATTTCCTGCAGCACACTGTGGATGTTTGCCCCTCTTTTCCATTCCATCCCTCCATGACCACCTCCAAATATGGCCTCCCCTGTTCCAGCGAGGATGGCCAGCCACGGATCAAGTCTGTTGGCAATGGAGGCAATTAGATCATCAATGATTTTTTACATTTTGTCAATGCATCTGTTATTGGTTTTCATAATGACCATACAGTTAAGAAGTGGAGGAAATGGGATGGCCACCCTAAAAAGTGGGAAAGTCCTGTCCAGTAGAACCTAGATTCTGCACAGATCTTTATTTGCTTCATCCTGGATACCGGCAAGGTCTGAGTCAAATCATCCAGTATGCCCTTGCCAAGGCTGGCAGGTGGCAAGTCTGACATCCTTACCCTGTAAACTGGTTTAGAATTCCCTTGAACACATTATCAGTTCACAAACAGGTATAAAAGAAAAAATATACAGTTTCCCCTGGGCAGGGTCCTAGTCATGAACACAAGATTTAATCACCAAGTATATTTAAAAAAAGGGGCACACCCTTAAAACACCCAATAACAGCACCAAATCATCACCATAGTACTCTCTATTGCAGTGGTACTCAACTGGTGGACCGGGATCTGGATGTGGACCTCGGCACTAGATTTCTGGACCCCTGCCCTGACAGCCCTGACCCCTTAACTTCATTGACGATGTAGTCCTTAGTCTCCCTGCCAGTGTCATGACTCTGCTGGCACCTAGCATTGCAATATTTAGTACTGCAAGGGCAGGGAGTCTCATTGCAGGGTATGCAAAAACTTGGTTTCTCGATTTCTTTGCCCCATCCAACCAAGTCCCTCTGCCCCAGCTCAGCCCCACCCATTCCTGTCCCCCAGCATTTCCCCACCCATTCCTCCCCCCCAGCTTTGCCCCACCCATTCCTCCCCCCAGCTTTGCCCCACTCATTCCTCCACCCCAGCTTTGCCCCATTCATCCCTGTTCCCCCAGCTTTGCCCCTTCCATCCCTGTCCTCCCAGCTCTGCCCCTTCCATCCCTGTCCCCTCAGCTCTTCCCCATCCATCCCTGTCCCCTCAGCCTTGCCCTTCCAATCCCTTTCCCATCAGCTCTACCCCATCCAGCCCAGTCTCTCTATCCCATTTATTCTTGTCCATCTAATCCCTGGCCTCCCAGCTTTGCCAAGCCATTACTCTTTCTTCCAGCTCTGCCCATCTATCCCTGTTCATCCATCCCTTCTCCCAGCTCTCTCTCCATCCCTCCCTGCCCTTCCTGTTCTGTCTATCAATCCCTCTTCCTTACAGCTCCTCTCCAATTCATTCCTCTCCCCCATGCTCTATCTATCCATCCTTGTTACCAGACTTTATTGCCAGTAACATTTTGGGCCCTAGTCCACGGCTGTACGCATCCTGCACAGAATGGTTAAAAGCAATGGGCCACGGGCCAGAGCTGTAGGTTCAGCGGGGGGGCCAAAGAAAAGCTCCTATTTTTCCCAGTGTCCAAAAGGATTCTTGGAGTGGGGGACAAGCAGCAGTTTTTAGTTTTGCCTATGGAATCTTTGCCCCCTCCCCCGTGTGCTTATTACAAACTATCCAGCCCCCCACTCAGACCTTCACCTCTCACAGGATGCCTGTAAATGGACCGTTACAAGAAGTGGTTGAGTAACCCTGCTAAATTGAGTCATATAGTCCTCTGAGTTTTAGGCAGCTGGAAACTCACTGTCATATTATCTGTGCAAGCCTCAGTGTGGGTGTGTGGTATCTGGTCTGGGGGCTACCAGCAGATTTGCAGGCAGGGAGCACTGAGGGTTTAGCTTTTGTGTGCCTGTTGGCAGTGTATGGATGTGTCTGGATCAGGTTGTTAGTTATGCACAGAATGTTCTGTCTGATGCACCGAGGCTGCTCCACATACTACCTGCAATGCAGAGCCTGCCATCTCCCCTGTAACCCCTTCCCGACCAGGGTTAAGCTAAGCAGCTGCTACATTATCCTGTGCTTTTTCTTCTTTAGGCTATACATCACCTTAGCTGAGACCCTATAATAAACCCAAGAAATACAGGCGAGGATCACAAGTACTGGTTATGTCCCATATAGCTTTGGAATATGAAGGAACTGATAGGTTAGTGGCATGATCAATGATAGACAGATGTTTGCCTGCCTATTGTTTTTGTTAAAACATCTGTCCATCAATAACTAGATTAACTTAAATATTTGGGCGCAAGAGGACTGCTTTAGTTGTGTTGCTACATTTAAAAATGATATCACGTTAAAGCGGACCTTCACTCTGAATAAGAGTCTATCTTATATGTTTCCCACACCCTGTACATACAGATTGTCCACATTAAAAATCATCCTACCTGCATCTACTGCATGTTATGAGCCTTTAAACATCCAAGATGGCGGCTTATGGAAGCCGCCATCTTATCAGGCAGCCTGCAAACAGGAAGTGCCTCCTGACTGTGCTGCTCTGCATTCTGGGACTGCTGACCATTACCTGACCCCAGCTCTGCTCTGTCTGAGCAAAGCAGAGCTATAACCCGCCCCCCTGTACCTTATCCCACTCTCCTCTCCTCAATAAGTGTGATGCTTCTGAGTCAAGATGGCGGCGCCCGTATCCTAAATTCCTGAACAGATTTGCAGCCCAGTGGGGGAAAGAATAATAAGTTAGTGACTAAAAACGTAAAAAATATTAATTTTAGATGCTGGGGAACCGTTTTTTAAGAGTTTGGGCTTTTCATTAAATCACGCTGAAGGTCCGGTTTAAATATGCTTACATTTCATCGGCTAAACAGCTAGGTCTCCAGTGAGAATCCTAGATGATCAGGTAAGACATCTCTGAGCCACAAGTGTCAACCTCACACCTTTTCCTAATGGGATTGCAGTTTTTAGCAAAGCTCCATCTGACATCTCACATGAAACAGAGTTTCCTCAATATATATATATTTCCATGAATGTCCCTAAGGATCTTTAAAGTGACCCTCTAATCAAATATATTCGAAGGGTCACTGAACAGGGCAGCAGTGGGGGATCAAAATGAAGGATGCCTGCTCTGCATACATTTACTAGGAACCCCATCCTGGCAACAGTGCTTGTTGAATCTGTTTTGGACAGATGTTGCCCATGTAGGGTGTGCAGCCGCATGGCACTAGGTAAACCCACCCAGTGATCCTTGCTGGAGGCAAGGCGAAGCTTTGAACCTCGAGGAATGTGTAGGCAAATATGTGGCTACCAAGATTTTGGCTTCAGTGTGGATACAGATCATCTCTCAGTTAAATGCCCCTTTGCCCTATTCAGTGACTTTCCAGTCGCATTGGACTGTAAGGTCACTGGAATATCACTAGGGGGATTGTTAAAAGTGACTTAAAGTCAGTTTTGACTATAGGCTTCCTTTGAAGGGAGTCAGTTTAGAATTATTAAAGTATTTTAGTGACTGGGCATCATATAGGACTTGCAATCGTATTATCCTTGCTGGCTCTGCATGTAAAGATGTATCCGAAATAAGATTTGAACAGTGATGGACTTTGGATACAGTCGAACCTAGATTTTGCCCAGATCGTGAATATTTTCTCCGGTTCTCCCTATCCCAGATACTGGCAAGATCCAGGTAAGATTAGCCACCATGCCACCTTCCAATGCTAGCAGGTGCCGTGATGGCTATCTTAAGCCTGTAAACTGGTATAGGGATCCCACCGCTTCAGGCATCACCGCACGGTTGGGTTAGGTGAGGAGAAAAATTATTTCAAGTGTGCAAGTACACAATGGGCATAAATGTCCAAAAATTGCCAATAGTACTCATAATCTACTGAAAAGTATAGACAAAACAGCCCTCAGTACAGGAATAACTCCACCTTATGAATGCAAGCCAATGTTCTGCAGTAAATGGGGACCAGGTGAAGACATGACCCCTTGCTATTTCTTTTATTTATTTTATTGGACCCCGCAACAAAAGATGAATGATCTTGGAAAGTATAAGCAGAAAATTCATGGTTTAGGTGGGATGCAACATAGTGACTGGTAGTATAAGCAGGATGCAGGGTTGCATGTAAACAGCGTCATCAGTGGCATTGTTGCTTAGGGCAGGGGTTAGCAACTTTTTTCATTTTTCTCATATCTCAAGTATCTAGGTGGTATAAATGAGTTGTCAGCATATAAAACAGTGTTAAAAACACGCAAAGTGTAAAATAAGTATATATATTGTGTAGTCCGCACACAAGTCTGGAGCAAATCAGACTTTAAATTAAGATGGCAGCAGATCAGGTTGTAGTACAGGTCACCATGCAACTTGGCTGAGTACCACCTGATTGAATTTCGAGTACCACCAGGGGTACTATTACCACTGGTTGAAAACCCCTGGCTTGGGGTATAAGGCATCCTGGAACATATGGGAAAGCCTTAGTGTCATAACAGTAGGGCACAATGTTATAAGAAGGGTCCCTTATGCAGTGGACCCAAATGATAAAGGCAGTTCTGGGTTGGATTGTTTCTATGAGGCACAACATGAGATGGGAGAGTGTATAGAATAATGTAGCAGTCCCTTAAATGGTAACTCCTATCTGATAATGAGTGTCAGTTAAAGCAGCATCCAAAATAATTTGGCTGTATGAGGGCCATACATTCTCTAAAGAATCCCTGTGTAAGGATAGTAGAAGAGCATACAAACTATCCAAAATAGAAATGCTTACAGTCCATCAAAAGGGATATTCAGAGTAGGAATAGCTTACTATTATTGGAATCAATTATAGCGAACAGGAGGAGGGAGAGGTTGGAGGCACTTCTACTACACTACTACTACAATCTACTGAAAGGGTGCAGAAGAAGAAAGGCCTGTTACTCTATTGGGGTATATATGCACATTATAACTCACTGTGTCTGTAATACCCCGTGAACTAGAATAAAATGTTTTTTTTTCCAAATTACCCTGTTGGCTTATAAAGCTTATTCAAACTTCATCAAAGTAAATGCAATGTTTGAATAGTTACCCATACAATTACAACTGTTTGTTACCAAAATATTTTTTAAATATTTTTTAAAAGGCTTTTCATGTCCATGAGCCTAGCATACATACGCTAGCTAGCAGACAGAATGGATATTCCAGGGATGAACATGCCCAGGATCATTGCCCCATCAACTTGACTAAGGTGGTCAGTCTGCAGTCGCTACACTAAACTTATGTCAAATCCTGAGTTAGTAAAATGAGCAGGGCTCCAGCCCCTAGTACAGTCCATAGGACTGTATAAGAGTAATAGAGTTTAAGAGTCAATACAGAGTTGTCCTTTTATAGTACAGGTGGGTCACTGGGATGATATATTTGGTCCTTAACTGTATGAATCACTTCAGTGGATTGCACATCATTATACATGGGTCCTCTATGTTTTTTGTGGTATATATGGCTGCACAAATGGCCTTTATGGCTTGTAGTATGGCTGCTGTTGGGGCTTCAGAATGGTTTGAGAGGTTGCCATGCTAGCAATCCTGTTAGCTGTCTTGACAGGTGGTAAGTAAAGCATTTCTTTAATTTCTTATTACAGTTTTATTTGCAGACCTTTGCCAAGTTAAAGAGTAAGTCCAACTTTTTTTGTAACCACCCAGCCACCCCTCACTTATCCCTGTGCTAAACCCGATTTGTGCATTAAAATAATAAAATAACAAATCTAATTGCTGGGATCCTCCCATTATGCTGGTGGGGGGGGGGGGGAGTTGCATAGAAGCAGTAGACTTGGACTCAATCACCTAATCCCGGGAGCAACGGGGTCCACTGCTCTACTTACTAACCTGTAGCTCAAGGTCCCAGCTTTACCTTTCGCACAGAGTGCCCGTCCCCCATGAGTTGTTTGTTATCGGGCTTAGCAAGTGTGTTTTAGAATGCCTACCTGTTGCTGCATGCATCAAAGCTTCTACCTTCCACCCTGAGCCTTCCTGTAGATCTGTCACCAGGAAGACCTTCAAATGACAGCTGGGGACATTACTGCATGCTGCAGGCCCCTATTGAACTCCATAACACTGATCTGTCTTTTTCTTGAAAAGGTCTAGTAATATTAATTTTACACTGGGTGGTTTATATGTAAGCAGTTTTTTTCTGAAGGTCACACTTAGTGAAAGAGGTACTTTTACCCACTGTTTTGACCTTGTTTTGCCCTGTGCATAGTAAAAACAATTCTACAGGTGAGTACTCACAGAATTGTATTTTTCCTAGTGCACAGCACGGCCTGTTTCATGTAGTCCTTATGTCTGGGACATTCAAAAGCAGTGTCCGTAAGGTAGGGTGGGATCCCTAAAGAGTAACAGCAGGCAGTTCAAACCACTACTGCCTGAAGTACCTTGCGGCCGAAAGCAGCATCAGCTGAGGCTTTAACATCAACCTTGTAAAACTTGGAAAAGGTATGAACAGAAGACCAAGTAGCAGCCTTACAAACTTGTTCAACAAAAGCTTGGTGCTGAAAATCCCAAGAAGCACCAACAGCACGAGTGGAATGAGCAGTAATCCGGAAAGGAGGAACCTTCCCTTTAGCAGAATAGGCTTGTACCACCGCCTGACGTATCCACTTACTAATAGTAGATTTAGCCGGAGGCAAACCCTTCCTAGGTCCAGCAGGAAGAACAAAAAGAGCATCAGATTTCCTGAAAGACTCAGTAGCAACCAAATAAAACTTCAATGCCCTGACAACATCAAGAGAATGAAGGGTCCATTCCTTGGAATTAGCAGGGTTAGGACACAAGGAAGGTAAGACAATGTCCTGATTGAGATGAATGGCAGACACAACCTTAGGCAAGAATTCTGGCTTAAGCCGAAACACCACCTTATCCTGATTGCACTCAAAATAAGGAGGTTAAATTGAAAGCGCCGCCAGCTCAGAAACTCGCCTGACCGAAGTAATAGCCACCAAAAAGGCCAAGTTAAGAGTCAGAATGGGCAACGCAGCCCCACGGATAGGCTCAAAGGGAGGACCCTGCAGAGCAGACAACACCAGATTTTAGTCCCAAACCGGTAGCATAGGTTTACGTGGCGGACGCACATGAGTAACTCCTTGGAAGAAGGTCTTAACCAGCCGGTGATTGGCAAAGGATCTCTGTAAAAAAATAGCCAGAGCTGACACCTGTCCCTTGAGGGTACTATGTTGAAGACCCGAATCCAAACCATGTTGTAAAAATTCCAGAATCCTGGGGATAGAAAACACCCGACAAGGAAGAGACTTGGACTCACACCAGGCAATGTAAGCATGCCAAAACCTATAGTAGATAAAAGACGAGGACTTCTTCCGAGCCCGAATCATAGTATCAACCACAGAGGCCGGTAACCCCCTGTCCGTCAAGATGGAGGTTTCAGCAGCCAAGCCGTTAAAGCCAGCATTTGTAAATTGGGATGGCGCAGCTGTCCCTGAGTGAGAAGATCTGGATCCTTGGGCAAGACGTACCAATCTATTGCCAACTGCACGACGTCTGCGAACCACACCCTCCTTGGCCAACAGGGGGCAACTAGAATGGCTGTTACCCCCTCCTGGGCTATCTTGCGCAGCACCCTGCCCAGCAGAGGAAGGAGAGGGAAAACATAGAGGAGCAAAAACTCTGTCCAGGGAATCGCTAGCGCATCCGCGGCGAAGGCCAGAGGATCCTGCGACAGGGAGACAAACCTCGGAAGCTTGTGATTGTGGCGGGACACAAACAGGTCCACATCCGGCTGACCCCAGCGGTGACACAGGAAGTGAAATAACTTGTTGCTGAGGGACCATTCCCCCAGCCGAGACGTCCCCCTGCTCAGGGAGTCTGCCTCCTGGTTCTCCACCCCCAGAATGTAGACCGCTGAGATGCAAGGGACATTCTCTTCCGCCCAAGACAGTATCAGGGACACTTCCTTGAGGGCTTGCTAGCTCTGAGTCCCCCCCTGATGATTGATTGATGTAGGCAACCGCCGTCTGATTGTCCGAGCGAATCTGAACAGCCCTACCCCGAAGGTGTGGGGTCAACTGGGAGAGAACCAACCTGATCGCCCGTAGTTCTAGAAAGTTGATGGGTGCATTGGCCTCCTGGGGGCCCCACTGACCCTGAAATTTCAAGGACTCCAAATTCCCCCCCAACCGGTCAGACTGGCATCTGGGTGATCTCCCAGCACGGCGGCAGAAAGGTCCTGCCCACTAGAAGATTCCTCGAGTCCAGCCACCACGAGATGGGCTGCCTGGCCAGAGGGGACAGAGCAAATTCCTGATCCAGGGACACAGGGTCCCGATCCCAAACTGACAAGAGATGCAACTGAAGATGATGGGAACCGCCTCGAAGCAGGACACCATCAGGCCCACTAACTGCATCCCCTGCCGAATGGATGGATGAGAACACAAGAGCAGAGCCCGTGCCTGCATCTGAAGGCTCTCCACTTTCTGCTGAGGGAGAAATGCCTTGACCTGAGAAGTATCCAGAGTCATGCCCAGAAAGGACCTCGCCAAAGACGGAGACAGTGAAGACTTGGGATAGTTGATCACCCAGCCGAAGGACTCGAGAGTGGAGGTCACCGCCTGAGTATCCCTCTCGGCCCGATGAAGAGACTGAGCAGCAATTAGAATGTCGTCCATCTAAGGGAGGATGTGAATGCCCTGGTTCCTCAGAAGTGCCATTACGCCCGCCAGCAACTTGGTGAACACCCGAGGCGCCGAGGTGATACCGAACGGTAAGGCCACAAACTGGTAGTGCTGATCCCCCAGAGCAAACCTCAGAAATCTCTGATGACCTGGGAAGATTGGTACGTGAAGATAGGTATCCTTGATATCCATAGTGGTCATGAAGGGTACTGACAGCAGAGCGTAGCGTCTCCATGGGAAAGTGCTTGAACAGCACGAAGCTGTTGAGACCCTTCAAGTCCAGGATGGGCCTCAGAGAACCGTCCTTTTTGGGAACCGTGAAAAGATTGGAGTAGTACCCCTGACCCTGTTCCTGGTAAGGTACCTGGCAGATGACTCCTGACTCCAACAGGCATTGAACTGCTAGGCACAAACCCTGAGCTGGCAGAGGATTTTGAGACATCCGGTATCTGAGGAATCTTGGGGGCTGCCAGGCTGCAAACTCTAACTTGTAACCGGAGGACACCACCTCCTAAATCCACCGGTCTGAGACGCCAAACCTCCAGACGTGAGCAAAGAGCCTGAAACTGTCCCCCCACCCGGACGGATGAGGGCGCCTCCTCCTGCCTGAGGGGCCTTGGGAGGGGTTTTTGTCTTGGATCCCCATGAGAGACCGGGACGACCACGGGATCTGCCACGGCCCCAAGAATCTCTGTGGCTACCTGAGAAGAGGGAGCCATGACCTCCTGTAAGCACGAAAGGAGGGGAAGGAAGCCGAGGGCCCCCGAGAGGGCCGAGGCTGCTTCCTACACTGAGGTAACCTACCATCCTTGGCTAGTACTTTCAGACGCTCACCAAAGAGACGAAGCCCCGTGAAGGGAAGCCCGGTGAGGGACTTCTTAGCAGCAGTGTCAGCTGCCCACTGGTGCAACCAAACAGACCGGCGCATAACCACCAAGAGGGCCGAAGCCCTACCGCCCAGCCGGACGGCGTCATCCATGGCAGTCAGCACAAAGGCAACAAAATCAGAGCAAAGCAAGAGGGCTCTATAATCCTCCCTCCTCCTACCAGCCATGGCGCCATCCGCGAGACGCTTGAGCTTCTTCTTAAGGGCAATGGCCGTAATGGCTGCGGCACAAACAGGACGCATGCCCGCCCCTACAAAGGTGAAAGCATGACAGGCCAGCTGATCCATACGGCAGTCCGCGCTGTCACGAGTAGTAGTGTCAGGCGACGGCATGACTGAGGTGTTAAACAGCCCTAGAACAGGGGCGTCCACCTCAGGGGGACACGACCAGCTCTTGACCAGGTCAGCGGAAAAGGGATACCTTCTGTCCAATCCCTTGGACACCGAGGGCAATCTGCTAGGACGTTCCCACTCCTTGAGCACCATACTGGAGAAATGACCCTGCTCCGGGAACTCCAAGCGTTGCTTGTCAGGGCGAAAGAGCTCACCCTGCTTCCTCTTCGCCACCTCAGGGGGGGCGATGTGCAAAGCCTCAAAAATGTCCAACAACAGTCTATCAGTGTCATCAGGGATCATCAGAGGCGGAACCCGGGTCACTGTCGTATCCTTCCTGATGGTCCCCAGATGAGTCTGAATCATGGAAAAGCTCCCCCTCCTCTAGGGAGTCACGGCCGCCAAACACATGAAGGCCCTCATACTCCTCAGCAAAGGGGGAAGGCGCAGCGTCAAGATGCCGCTTCTTGCCATAGACCTTGCCCAACGCAGGGCGGGCCAGCTGCCTTTCAATGCTGGCCATACATAGTGCCAGATCAGACCCCCTGCTAGTATCCCCCTCAATGGGGGCTAAATGCAGGCGCGGGGGAGTAGGAGATGCCGGAGGGAGCACAGAACTGGGAAGAAAAGCTCTCATCCCAGCCTGGTCCGCAATAACACTTTGGGCGCACGGCACACAAACCGCGCCACCACCACTCAAAGGGGATGCCCGGCACATGACACACAGCTGGGATTGCCCCGAAGGACCCCCAAACACGCTATCCCCAGAAGCCTCCATATGGTGATTATAACAGGCACAATAAGCCAGAATAGGGTAAGGGATAATAAAAAAGCCACCCGGGATGCCCCCCAAGGGATGCACACAGAGAGGGCCAAGAGGGGAAAAGGGGGGGGGATAGGACTGGGAGAAACCACAATACTATGTTATTCCGTCTGAAAGACATAATCAAAATACACATAAGCATCCCGCAGTATATGCCCCAAGAAGAAAAAACCCCCATAGGGGACTCACCAAATGGCACAGCGAGCGCAGCACACACAGGCGATCGCAGAACAGCAGGAAGAACCACGGATGGGCAGATCAGACAAGCAGGGCACCGCCGCAGCCCACTCTGAATTTGGCCTCCGGTCATAAGCAAGCAGCCTGAGCAAACATCCTGAGCAAGCAGCCTGAGCAAACTGAACAAACCGGCGCTGCCCCCCCCCCCCCGTGAAGAGCACGAAAAAGCGCCCATGTGACACGGCGCCGGCGCCATGACAGTCCTCAGACAGACACACCGTAATAGCGCCGCCCTCCGCGGAGCACAGTACACCCGCGGCGAGAAAAACTGCAGCGGGACATCACACCAGATCACCACCCGCCGCTACCAGCCCCCCCGACAAAAAAAACGTCGGGGAGAGGGGGAGCAGAGGAGAGGGCAGGCAGCGGCGGGGGCCGACTAAAAGGGGGCCCGGAGGGGAGGGAGGGGGGCAGGAGACAAACCCCACAGGGGAGAAAGACAAAAGGTAAGACTGGATAAGAACACAAGTCCCCAAGCACAACTTAACCCCTACTCCATAGCGACAGCAGTGCTTCTTCATCCCGCAGTAGGCTCACCATAAAAGCCTATGGCCGGCTACCCTTTGTGGTACAGGGTCTGCCGCTTGGAGCAGCGCTCCCCGAGCACCTGACCCTAGTGCCCCTCTACCATCACCCGATCCGACAGCCGAGGCTGGGAGGCAAATTGGGTCCAGAAACGGGTGGGAATAGACTTGCAGGGCCGCAGGCTTGGTTGCCCCGCTCGCCTGCGAAACATAGAGAGCCATCTTCTATCTTCGCAGTATTACTGCAGAGGAAACACTGGAGGTCTATGAGTAATTCTGGTTTTTATATGGGGCCGGGAGGAGCCGCAATTCTTCTGCAGTACACTGCGCCACCTTGTGGCGGAATACCCAGACGTAAGGACTACATGAAACAGGCCGTGCTGTGCACAAGGAAAAAGAGTGTTTACGGTGTGGTTGAGCAGACTGCTGTCCCTTACTTCCCCCACACCCTGTGTGCCAGCAGTACCCTGCACTGTGCAATGCGTGTCTGGAGCTGCCCCAGCACATAAAAACACATTATAGGATGTTTTTGAAGTTTTTTCTAGTCAATTAGGACAGTTAGGAGGTTAAAAACAACTACATTAACTATTAGCAAGATTCTGCTGAACAGTAATTTATAGGCCGAAAATTCTATTCTAAAAAAAGTAATAATATAAAATAAGGAACAAATCTGTGTCAGATAAAAAAGACACATATGTCCTTTAAACACTTTCATCAGATTAAAACAGGATACCTCCACCCTGTAATCTACTTTCTGGCAAAGAGAAATTAAATATCTATTCCTGATCCAGTTTCCTGGCAATTAAATGTGGATCCTCTGGGCTTTAATCCATTTCCTGCCAGGTAACAGTAAAACATCTGTTAACCGAGGACGTGCAGACGCAGAGCATCTATCTCTTTAACCCTTTCTGGGTTGCCTTGACAAGTGCAGCCATCTGATACCTCCTTAGGGACCCTACAAAAAACAGCATATATCTTGCAGGTGCTGTATATGCTGTAGAATGGATTTTGTTTTACACTGAAATAATGCACAGCTTTAAATACTTTTATGTATGTGTAAGCAAGGAACCTGGTTCCACTGTTCTTCAGATTTCGTAAACTAATATCAGGATGTAGAGCAGTGGCAAACTCTGGCTCGGGGATTTACTGCATTTGGCCAACCTGCAACATTTAGCCCCCCCACTATATACCTCCTAGATGATCATTGAGTGTACTCCATGGCTGAAGCTGTAGCATTGCAAACACAGATGGATAGAGCAACCGAAGCGTTAGTGTTGGAGGGGCATATAAAATGGCTGGGGTGGGTATGGTCCCATGCTAAGACCAGGGCTGTTTCTTGGGGAGGGTGAGCAGGGTGACTGCCCTGGGTTGCAAGGCCATTGAGGATGCCTTTATCCCAGCCATCCTGTGTTTTTGCAGATGAGTCAGGGCCTCTGTTAGTGGTATTGGCCATAAGCTAGGCTCCGCATTTCCTTATATTGGGCTCAATGATGGTATGGGGCACTGCCTGCTGCTAGGGGAGTAGCACAGCATGGTATATACCTGCATGGCACAGCAGCAGCACCAGCTCCATAGAATGGGTGAGGAGGGGGCATATTTCCTGGCTCAGACTATAGAATTCCAGGAGCAGAGCATAGTCTGGGTGCCTTGGCTGGGGGGTACAAGGGTACTTGGTATAGGGGATACTTGTATTGGAGAGGGGTGATAGAAGCAGCAGTGCACTGATAGCAACTGATTTGGCAAAGGCTCCAGGTGAGGTGGACTATATGCCGGTGGCTACATACAGCCCAGCCAGACCCATATTAGTGAAGCCTGCAGGGAATTCTCCCAGCCTTCCCTATATCGAGTCCACCCCTAGACCTAAATGCAGTTCTGTGCGTCCAGTTATAAGTATTAGATACTGGGGCATTAGCTAAGTGAATATGAACAGATCTGCCTCCCTTCTTATTTATAATACAATGTGAAAATAACAAAGAGCAATAAGTAGAACAAGAAAGAGATGTACAGTACAATCTTGAAATAAGAGTGCTTGGAGTAAAGGCAGTAAATAGTAAGTAAAACATCTCTGGTCACATAGTCATAGCCAACATTTGGCCTTTTAGGAATTTATGTGGAGAAGATTAATGGAGAAAGTTCTTCCTTACTGCTGTGCCAAAGAAAAGGCTTATATCCAGTAGGTTGGGTGCACCCCAAGAGAATCAGGATCACAGTCCAACACCATAACCTTAGCCCCATGGGATCTCCTCTAGGATATAATCAGTCCAAAATTTGTACTTTGTTTAGACTGTAGCTCAATGGCCTCAGCAGACATTGTTGATATCCATATTGGTCCAATACTCCTATTTGGCAACCATATTTGAACTTGCACTGTAAGTGCTCAGTTAATAGTCATGAAATGTCTAAACACAATATTGGGTCTTCAAAAGGACTGCACCAGAGGGAAAGCAAGTGCAGTTGGGCTTTCCCTCAAGAAGACAGTAAAGGTCCGCTTTAAGCCGACTTTTATAAAATAAAGGCAATGATATGTTATAGCACTGCCAGGTCTGTGTAATTCTACCCTTACATTTGCTTTTACCGCTTGGTTAATGTAAGCACCCAATCACCCCATTGCACCCCATATTAAAACATTTATTGGCTAGTCCAGGTTTGCAAAAGGAAGGTTTCAGAGGAGGTTGATAAATCTTTATTTTCCTCAGTCTTTTTTTTCACTTCATTCAATAGTCACAAAAATCACTTATATGTTATCCCCTGTAGACCAGCGCTGCTATTCCGGCTCACTGACATGTACCCGATCGCCTGATCCCAGTCCTGCACTGCCAGGCTGCCACAACCACCATCTTCAGCAGCTCACATCCATTCAACAACTGATGGACCACCCGAGCCATCATCACAGGCACTACGACATGCCCCCCCATTCACCACAATGGAGGGGACATTCCAGAGTGTCTATGATGAGTGGGGTGGTGCCCAGGCTTTGAATAGTCAGGAGATGATGGGCGACTGATGGGCGACCACTGGCGAGGGACTGTGATCAGGCGAGTGTCAGCGTGCGGGGCACTGGTCTGTGGGTATAAAAGGTAATTGTCGCATTACCTAATGGGTTTGCCACCCCCCAGACCACACCCACACAGCATATTTGAGATCGCTGATTGGCTGATCTCAAGAATGCTGGCTGACGTGACCAGCCGGCTGGTCGCATCCCTGGTCTCCCTGTAGATAGGGCAGTGCTTCTGGCCTCAGTCTATATAAATGAATAGGTGCAGAAGCATGTCACAGCTACAGGGAAGCTGGGAATACAGCCGCCAGTGAAGACAGCTTCATAAGAGCTGCCAGTAAAGGTGAGTTTACTGGCGACCCCAGGGGTTTCACACAGTGGACATCCTGGTTTCGGATGCCCCGTGGGCAAACTAGCGGTTGGCCTTGGCGTCTTTTGAGCCACTTTAAATCAGAGGGCCTTAAGAAGCTATCCTCCCATGGGAAAACAGGGCTGGCTGCACAACTAATAAGATGTCACACCAACTGACTGATTGTTTGTTGGAAACAACAATGCTTAATCTCTATCGAAACCACCAATTTTCCATAATTGTTGCTAAACAAAGAATCTAATCCAAAAAACCCTTAAAATAATACTTCATTTAACTATAGCATTAAAACTGCATATCTGGAAAAGGGAAAGGTAATCTACATCCAATGCAAAATATAAACAATACTTATAAGAAACTATGGCCCCGAGTTGAAAAAATTGTCATGGTAAAAGCAACAGTGAATTTCTCATGCTTTTTTTTACCGTAAACTGAATTTTTACTACCATGTAATTTATTTTCTCAATTTTTACTGAATCAAGGTCAAAGTCTGCATGTGCTACGTAAATAATGTTCTGTTGTAAATATGGGGAACACACATTTTTACTAAATAGGTGCTGGTCACAGAGCAAAGGGGAACCCGAATGTTGAAAGCCAACCCCCCACCCATACATAGCCCCCAGCTCGAGATAATCTTATTCACTCCTTGTACCACTAGAGAAATGCAGCTCTCTAATTGGCACACATGACCGCCTGAGGCCAATCAATGTATATATATATATATATATATATATATATATATATATATATATATACATTATACTGATCAATATTGTTACCTGTATTCCTGCTAATATATTGTGCAGAAAACAATTAGATATTGGGTGTAGGTTGCACCCAATAATGAGTCTAAAGTCAGAGCGACCCCGCCTTATTCAATAAAGTGAATGTTAAAAAAGTTTTTTCTTTACATTTATTTGGAATATTTTTAAAATTTAAAACAATGAGACATCTTTGACAGTACTATGTTGATACATTTCAAATAACCAACAATAATCTTATTGATTGTTGGTTATTTGTATCAACATTGTACTGTCAAAGATGTCTCATTGTTTTAAATGTATAAAATAGGTGTATTATACATGAATTGCCATTTTTAAGAATATTCCAAATAAATGTAAAGAACAATCACTTGATCTTTATTGAATAAGGCGGGGTCGCCCTAACAGACTTTAGATTCATTATTGGGTGCAACCTAAACCCAATATCTAATTGTTTTCTGTGGTTCAGTCTTAAGGGTGTACCAGCACTTTCTATAGGGTTCTGGGTCACAGCAGTGAAGTGTGTTGTCCCTTAGTGGTCAAACCTTGGGGCCAACACACCTCATTTTTTTTTTTCGTTATAATTAACTAATATATTGTGCACACAATTCTTGAGGATTCTGTTTCTTTTACACATGGGGTGAGATTCCTCTAAGCTTCCACAAGCTCTCACCTGAACACAGAATATATTAAATGAATGCCCGAAAAAGGGCTTTTTAATTCAAAGGTGAGGCTGACATATAATGGTCCATATTAATTGCCTGTTAACTACTAACAACCTTTTAAACTTCTGAATTTCAGGCAAGAACAGTCACTCGACCTCTGACATAATAAAATAAATTAAAATTAAGTCCTCAATGAAGGTTGTTACACTCTGCAAATCAGAGTTTACAAATTTCTTGCCTCATTAATTTATTTCACCAGAAAAAGCTCTAACGGCGGGCTGCTTTCCAGCTTGAGCGTCATAACCGGGCGAATAGTATTTGTGGCATAGAGAGGGTTAAGCCCAGCGCACATCAGGCTGATTTCCCAAATCCATGTGGTGGGGGTGCTGTAGGATGATAGGGAGGATGCGACAGAATGGTCTCCATGGAAACCAGCATCACACAGTCAGCAGAGCACGAGGCGGCAGGAGAAATATTTATAACCATAGATTCGATCTAGCATTTGTACTGTATCCCAGCGCTATGGTCTCTCTGCTATTCCTGTAGTGACCTAGAATGCACAGCTCTGCAAATGTTCCTTCATGGCTGACCCACTAACAGCTCCTCTACTTCCTAGCAGCCCAATTCGCACCCCCCCCCCCAGTCATTTGCAGCCCCCATGTTTCGTGTAGTGATGTTAGTTTAGTAGATTGCAATGTTTAAGTATGCTCCTGGCTATGCTAATTATGGCAATAACATCTGAGGCCCAGGGGCATCAACCATACATACTACTCCCCCAGACATGCTCTGGTCATGCTACATGGTTGAACAAGGAAGATAATTCATCTACCTAACAGAAGCACACTGAATGTTCCCAGCCTCCACCCTTCATTTGGCTGTGCCGCAGCTCTCCTCCCAGCCTCCCTGCGTGTGGGAAGCAGCCCGTACATTCCACCATCTGCGCCTCGCACCATCTGTATACAGCACAGGTGGGGTATGGAATAGAGGGATACTCACAGACCTGCTCCTAGACAGACCTAGGATACTGCCAGAAAGAGATTAGACCTCCAGCTATTTCATAAAGCTGATAACTTGTTATAGGTAACAGGTCTTCAAAGCCCTCATACCAGCAATTTCTGATTAGTTTCATAGAGTAGAAAATGATTAGGGCCCATTAATACTGTCTTTGCTGTCTCTAATAGGTTGAAAGTGATAGCCTCACCTTCAGTATGGCCTAAGGGACAGGAGGCCCATTTAATAGAGCATCTGTGAGCATCCAGTACAGCTACGAGACATTTGGTACAAAATATTTTTTAGACGTTGGCAATATCTGGTAAGCAGTGCTATTAGGAGATCGGAGATATGAAATGATAGAATTAAGTAACTTGTGTGTCTAGACTTCCCAGCAGCCCTGAAAGGCTCTGCACATGGCATGTGTGTTAAAGCAGACCAAAACCCACCAAACTTGTGAAATACATTTGGCCAAAGTCCCTGCTGATCCCTTCTTAGGGTGTAGAACTAGAAGTGGATATTTTCGTTTTTTGAATGATCCCGGAACACTGTTTTTTTTTGCTGTTCCTCTCTGTAAGATGGCAGGCAATTGCATAGGTTGGGCAATTACATCATTTCCACACACAACAATGGCACTGAATGGAGGAGATGGGACTTTACATCTAAAACAAGGGACATTATCTGGCATTAGAGTGAAGCAGGAGCACTACAAATTGGCAAAGGGTGCTCCTCATGGGGGGAGCAATTCAGGGGATGCTAGTTAAAAATGTGGGTTTTAGTCTGCTTTAAAGCGAAACAAAACCCGAGTTTGGATGTCTTGCTGTATGAAACCCCCCAGCTCACCGGCAACTGCTTGCCTTTCGTCCAATCAAAGCCGTGTCATTCAGCAAACACAAAGCGCCATTCCCAGCACTTTGCATGCGCCGTCTGCCCATTCACTTGAATGGACAGGCAGGAGTGTGCATGGAGCTGGGGATACCACTCTATGCTTTCTCCCAAGCAATACCGGTGCTGGACTGCAGTTGAGGTAAGGGGTTTGGTTCTTTGTAACTCCCCCCGCTCTGCCTCCCCCAGGGGAGGGTGACATGGCAGGGGGAGGGGTTACCCGGAGACTGGACTTAAAGGAGCAGTATCGCGAATTTTTCTTGGTGACTTATATTTAAATGGTACTTTGAATGTAGGTAAGTGTTGGAGTAAGAATTACAAATGTAGAAAAAAATTATGTCTGTGTTGTGCAGCTGGAGACTAATAGCTCATGTTTATGTCTGCTGAGTGTCGTGGCCCGACACTCTGGCCTGTTCCACGCTGAGGAGAGGGGGAAACAATGTAACAAAGTAATCAGCTGTTCAGTGCTGGCAGCCGTCCAGCATAAGATACAACATTGCCTGGCCAGAACTCATATATCTAAAACAGAGAGAAAAGCTCTAGAAGTCATTTAGCTGATTGGTAAATTCAATGTCTTTGAACCAGAGAGCCATTGGTTCAGATCTCAGACTCGCCAGTCCTGCACAGTTATTCAAAGAAGAATTTCAGTCAGTTTAGTTTATTTTGTATAGATTTTACACATTTGAGTCACCTGGTCTCATAACAAAAGCAGCACCTCACACACACACACAGCCGTTACCACTGATTACAGTGTCAGCCTCTGAGGTAAAGTGTTGCTAGGAGACCAGTGGGCTAAATGAAGCAGCTCACTAAATACATCCCAGCAGACCCCCCTATTCAGCAAATGGACTGAGCCATTGTCATTATACAATTTAAAAGAAAGGCATATATTTTTTCTATCGCCACATTATTTATACACATGTTAGAAGCTATTGTGTGGCTATTTGTATATCATGCCCACCTGCAGCCCCAATGCCTGTACATAGTTTCAGCAAGTGGCTTAAAAGCATTTCTGAGGTCAGTAGGATCAGGTTGAATCTATTCTTGGTGCCACGCTTGGGTATCCTCAAAAAAAGCTTAAATAAGGGACCCCAGCAAAATACAAATGTCAGGGTGCTTACATGGTAGATGGTCCACAGCTTCTCTAAAAAGTAGCTAAAAGTGTTGTACAATACAGTCTGTACTGTACAGAATTTTTGTGTTGCCAGCTGTGCAAATAGTTTTTCGTTTAACCCAAGGCTTTCATGGGCTCCATGCCTCATGTTATGGTTTCCAGGGCTGCTAGCCTATCACTGGTAAAGGGGTATGTCCCTCTCATGTCAGTCAGATAGGAGTGTGGTGACAGACCTGTGCAGGTTTGTATACAAACCACTTTGCTTTGCTCTTTTGCCAGTTTTTTAAAATAAGGTCAATCTTATTAGGCTTAAAGAGATACAGGAGGCAACGGCAAATGTTACACCATTGTGTCGGGCTACGTTTGGCACTGTCCAAAATTGTTTTCTATTTTTAAATTGAAGAAGAAATGTCAGAGACTTACAGTTTCACCTTGTGATTTCTCATTTGAAATATTTGGGCATGGTCCTTGGCTCTCTGAGGTGCATAATAATCAGCATAATGGACGGGGTCTGTGAGACAGGCATTCTAATCACCCTGGCTGTTCTAAATCTCTCCCTGAGTGTCCACTGTCTGAAGATGCAGAGCTTTAGACAACCAGCTTAGCTCTATTATTGGTGGTCTATGGCAAAGGAATTAAGGAGGTGTGCCACTACTCCTTTCCTTGTTTCTACATTCAGAAGCAGCTGTGTATAGGGCAGGAAGGAGGGGTAGGGGCATGATGAGGTGAGCTGCAGAATGACAGTTTATGCACTTTGTCTGAGTCCCTTTAAAGATCTCCAATTTATAACTGGGCATGGTCTTCATTTAGACAATCAAGTACAATCCTTCTTCTCTTCTGATGCATTATAACAAGGCTTTAGGCTGTCCCTTCTATATAAACCTTCCAGTAAATGAGCTTGGCTCTTGTATACTGCTCTCTGGCCTCTGTCTCATACAAATAAAACAAATTAATTTATTTGACAAGCTACAATGATCATTCATACAGAAAGATTGCTGTGCCTGACACAGTGTTCTGCATTCTGGATAAAAGATTAGCTTTGCATGATTATATTTTGAGAAACGTAAGGTTCTCTAAGACAACCAAAGAAAATAAAGACAATTTTTTGCCTGGTGTTTAGCTTTACATCAAAAATCATTTAGCTAGACACTACATGGCCCTTTGCAGGCCTTTTTCCCATACTTAGCAGCAAGTAAGGGTAGCCATAAACATAAACTAATCAACCCCTATGGTAGCCAGCAAATCATCTTAATACCAAGAAAAAGTGTGAAGTTGGAAGTGGCATGCTCTTCCTAACAGTCCAACCTCTCCACACCAATAGTAAGCAGTGGTTTCAGAAATAATGCCATCCTTGACATCATTCTTTTTTGCAGCTCCCATATACCCATGACAGCAATAAGGAATATGTATGGAGACAGCGTATGGCACACCATATTACCCAACAAGCCAGCTCACCACATGTGACTTCCTTTGTGAGCTATGTGCCTCAAAGGCAGAAAATAGTAAGTGATCTCAATAAAGTGACTTGACTGTATATGTTAGCCACTTGAAACTTGCGAATACCACCAGCAGATATCTCAGGAGATAATACTATATAATGTTTGTAATATAGTTATGGTCTGTCCAATAGGGACAGAAGAAGGAGTGACAGTACTCCTGAATAGGCAAAGTTCAAGGTGGAACTCCAGGTGCAGGAAACGCCTGCCCAAGGAACATTGATACTGGAGCCCCCACTGATACTGGAGTCAGAAGCTCTCTAGAGGTGTAGACATAACTAGATGAACAGGTCATGGCTGGCGGCAAAGCATCACAAGGGTAAGCAAACAGAAATTCAGGGCTGGTAGCGAAGGAGTGGTGGAAAGATACAATGCCAGGGTCACAACGAAGGTCAATCCAAGAGTCGCTTGATCACAGGTTACAGGATCCAGATCCAGGAGTAAAGCTGACAAGACAGCAAAGTACAGTGGCTTTTTGAAATGGTTTGTTCCATTGCGTTCACGCACAAGGTTGGGACGCACTTCTGTGGTAAGCAGAAATGCGCGCATTCACTGATGTACGCGCTTGCCAGCGACTTGTGATTCCAGTCAAAATAAATCCAAAACTATACTTTTGACTCTAAAGAATGTTTACCCTTTCCCAGTTAACTACTATGGGGCTGAACTTGGGCATCTTTTATCAATCCAGTGGCAACAAAGTAAGCTACTTCATACATTTTATTCTACATCTGCCTTTAACTAGGAGACTAGGGATCTTGGAACATGAACACTGGAACTTGTGTGTATTGATTTGTAATTGATCCTGCACAGGTCCTCTTTCTGTTTAATTCTAATTTCTAATACATAATTTAAAAATGACAGCTTAGGTTGATCGCTTCTCACATCTGAGATTGTACTTTGGATTCTTCTTGTTTCCTGAGTCCCATGCAGAGGCGTCTCCATGCCAATGTGGAAGCCTACTTTCTGAACTGAAATCTCTTGAGTCAGCAAGAATGAATGGCCAGCCTGCACGTGAGCATTAGCTACTGCAGTAATTAATTTGGCCCAGCGGATAAGTGTGATACTGATACTCATTAGTGATGTTATTGTTGCTATACAAAAAGCAGCTGTTCCCATGGGCCAGGGACTGCAGTTATCAGGGCAGAAACACTTTTTAGTCAAAGAAGATCTCAAGGCCTCTGTCTGTAGAATTCTGACTACTTGTCACCAGGCTCATCTGAAGCACCTCCACGCATAGCTTTAACATGAAGAGGCTCTTGAGACACTTTAGTTTTGGCACCATCGTGGGTGCAATGACATCATTGCTGCACTGGACTTGATGAATCATAGCCTCTGCTGCCGAAGCTGAAATGATTGTTATATTAAAAATATCCAACATCCAACATCTTTTGTTGTCTAATTTATTCTATTTCCTGTTATTCTGTGTTATATAAGTTTACTTGACAGATATGCCTCTATAAGGCTCATTTATAAATCTGTAAAGCAACAACTGGAATTTAAATTGAAAGTGTTTGCATTAGGCCATTTAGCAAGACCAAATCAAAAGTCTCATATTTTAAAGTAGAACCCCAAACAACAAATATTTTGGTTTGAGACAGGTCAAGGGGAAAAAACGATCTCATTTCTGTAATTTACATTGCTACTCTGCCCTTTGCCACCATTATCACTGAAGAACATAAATGTCTTGTTACAGGTTTTTACAGAACAGAAGCAATGTCCCTGGTGGGGTTGAGAACACTATTCTAACATGTAAAATTGTTGACTGACCCTGCCCAGACTATAGGGTTGATTCAGCACCATATTTTGTTTAATTAGTTTTTTTTGTAAACACTTTTTATTAGGATTTTTTTTCCTTGATGCAATACAGTTCCATTTTTAACTGTGCAATTTTTTAAAACATTTGCACAGATAAATATGGTGCTGTATTGCACTGAAGAAAAAAATCACGGTGCTGAAATAACCCTTATGAGGGCTTCATGCTTTTAGAAAGATCAGGCTCTGAGATGCTTTCAAGGAAGTCAGTGTCCATCTAGTTGCAGATCCAGAGCTGGAACCTCAATTTGTTTAATGTACAGTAGCTCTCAGTTTAAGAGCTTTTTGTACTTACAGTCATATTTCTGCAGGTGAGCTTTAGTACCGTAGAGGGGAAGATAATGTGTCAAGGATGAATATGCCCCCCCAAGCCATAATGCCGAGGTTATGGTATTCCAGGCAGAACAGGAGCTGGGGGTTCATGGCTGGGGGGGTGCAGTAGGGCCAGTACAGGGGGCCTGGGGGGAGAAAGACTAGGTTGGCAGGGATTGAATGGGAGAGTTAGACACAGCAGCCCAACCATCCCTAAAACACTGTGGCCCACAGGGGATTTTCTTGGTCTACCTATAGTCAGTCTGCTCCTGGTTGTTGCCATTATCTGTCCCAGCACTCGGCCAGCATTAGGTATCTTAACATAGAACTAATTAATCTCTAGTTTGAAAATGCATCTACATTAGATCAGTGTTGCTCTAACATATCAGAGTGACAATGACTGCTCTTTGCCTGCCACATAGTTCAGCTTGGAAGAGACTGCCTGTACTATATTGGTGCCAGGAATAAACGTGAAACTATATCCTAAAATAATGATTCAAAATGTCATATTTTGAAGGCAGTGACTAGCATCACACCAGGAGAACAGAAAATCATGCCAACATTGTAATTCTCTGCCATATAAGGTTCAATACCGTGTAATATACCTGGGATTCATATATAATAATGGTAAGAAAAACACTTCATCATAGACCTTTTATGATTAGTAATAGCATGGCCATGCCCCCCCTCCACTGCTTTCAGCTTTCTTCATGTGTTCAATACTTTTTCAAGACTATGTGGTCTGAATCTATTCAGCTTTGAAACTAATCTCATGGTCAGATTAGAACAAATCTGTCAAATCTCAATGATTCTAACACATCAGATTAATGTTGTTTTAAACTAGGTTGGCTGATTCAACCAGGCTGATTGAAAATGACAATTCTCTCAGATCTGATGCATTCCTTTTTAATTTAGTTGGTGGAAATAATAAGGCAGCAAGCAGCTCACCTGTCCCATGTGCCTCTCCTCTATTTCCTGAAGTGTAGAACCGAAACTGTAGCAGGGCTCCCAAGTTTGCCCCTCCTTTCAGTTTCATTTCTCCAGGACCACACGGAAAAGGTGGTCTAACAGCCACTCTGTGTGCCTGGACAGGGACTTTAAGAACCTGGCAAGCCTAAACATGAAAACAAGTGACTAAACATGAAAACAGGGACTTTAAGAAGCTGGCAAGCCTAAACATGAAAACAAGTGGCCTCACTCGTTTGACTGCTGTATCTTGGTGTCTGTAAGGTTCCGGCAGGGAATTACTATTTGAAATGTATGCATTTACATCTGAAGACTGTGCTGTTCCTTTTTGCTATTTGGGTTTAAAGTGTGGTTGGAGGGCCAGAGCTGTCATGGGGATGGTCTATATGGTGAATATTTTACTATTTACTGGATCAGAAACCCAGCAGTTTAGATGTCATTGGTACCTACAGTTACAGTTATGTGTGTTTTGAGAAATGTAAATTTGGTCCTGCTTTTATACTGGTTTAGCTAAATGAGATGACTAGAATTTTGTCTACATGTGTATTATCCCCTCTCTTGAATCTTCTACTACTCAAAACATTTGCAGATCCAGTAGGCTTAAAAAGATAAAATCACCAAACCCCATTACTCTTAGAGCTGATAAACAGCTTTACCTGCCTAAACAAAAAGCTTGGGAAAAAGCATGTGACTGGCATTGTCTGACCCCATTTGTATCTTTAGTCTTAGCCGGTGGGTTGGCAAAAAGCAGACATAGGATCTTTGTCAGATCCAACTAATACAGGCAATGGGTCTTTTGCCTGTTCACATGGACACAAGTATCCATTCAGATTGTCAGAAGCTTTGCCACTGAGTACCCCATATACTGTATTAATTATGGACATGTGTCAAACCTGCCTATAAAGCCACCTATCCCCCCTAGCTTGTGGACAACCTTTCAACACTTCTGGATAAATTGAGGGAGGCATTGAAGTCAATAAGATGACCCAAGCAGTTGTGTTACATGGCAATGGACTATGATCTGTGAATTAATTTGAAGAACAGAATTGCCCTGCTAACGTGCACCGCCCAGGTTAGTTATAAAATGGTCTGAGCGGCTGCCACCCCCCCTTTGTTTCTTTTGAATTTGTGCAAGCACATGGTGTGTGGGGTCTAGGCTGTATTGCAAGGTCTTTGACCCTTCCACCCCATGGCTTGCACTTGAGAGGTTTAGGGCAACCTCAGGTAAGCCTGCTCCCAATTTATCTATTGCACTGTATGTCCCAGATGGGCTCTCAGAGATTAGAGTTAGGACTGCACCCCACAGAGGCACTTTGGCGTAGTGGTGCAGCTTAAGCATACTTCTGCAGATGTGTGTGACCGAGTCCTCTGTTTTTAACCAAGTTTAGAGACAGATTATAGGCTGGCCTGCAAGCTAACAGGGTTGAGTGCTGTGGCTCCTTTAAGACTAATTTGAAGAACACCTCGTAGGAACAAACTGTGCTCTATATTTGACACAACTGCTAATGATTGGTTTTCTGCCCAACGCAATTCTGTCTGGAAGGGTTGCAGAAATTGCAGCACCACAGTCAGAAGTACATTGAAATCCAGAGGGAATTTGGAGAAAAACTGAAAAATCATTTGGTGGTCAAAGCCAATCATTTCTGGTGGTCAAAGCCAATGACTTATTAGCCTTCCTTTTGTCAAGCATTTGCCAATAAGTTCCCCCTTTTATAAGTTATTTGCCAGCATGCATCGTGGTTAGCTTTTTCTGTTCTTCTCTATGCCATGGTGTTTCAACCCTAGCAATGTAAAGCTGCACGATTGGCTATTCCTGTTGCTATGTTACCAAGAACCTTGTGAAAACTTATGCTGGAATGTGGAGGAGGATAAAACGAATGTATATATTTAGATCACAGGATGAAACAAGAAATAACTGCTCAATTTATATATTTTGCTCTGGATTTCTGTTATTCCCTATTTTTTGCTTTTAGTTTTTACTGTTCCTACTACTGTATTATTACTGTATTATTACAAGCTATACCACAAAGACACATATGAAATAGGAGTATTTATAAAAACCTGCAAGTTGCTAGACTGTGTTATGCTATGTTTACCCTTACACACATTATACACAACCCTTTGCCCAATTTTCCCAAATTTCAACAATTGCAATTGCCCACTAAGAAATCCTGTAAGTGGTGTTTCCAGAAACATAAAACTTGAAACATGTAGTGAAATGTGTGATGCACATTAAAATGTGGCTGCAATAACCAACTGCAAAGGGAAACATAATTTCCTTGTTTATAAAAAACAAATCAATGTGGTAGGCCAACTATAGACCAGTGTTCCCTAACCCTCTTCTCAAAAGCCACCAACAGGTCATGATGTGCGAGTCTCCACACAGGCATCTCAAGAGCTCTGTCTGAGCACTAATTACTTCACTTGTGACTCTATCTCTGCTGCACTAATGACTTAACCTGTGCATCTGTGTGGAGATCTGCAAAACCTGACCTGTTTGTGGCTCTTGAGGAGAGGGTTGGGGAACAACTGCAATAGACGTTAGATTACAGTGTTCCTCAACCCTCTCCTGGGGAGCCACCACCAGGCCAGGTTTTGCAGATCTACACACAGATGTGCAGTTGAAGTAATTAGTGCAGCAGCAAAGCTATAGAGCCGGACATGTAGATATCTACAAAACATGACCTATTGGTGGCTCTCCAGGAGAGGGCTAGGGAACTTTGCATTATTGACCCATTAGGACCCAAGCTTTAGCGCTTGATTTCCTCTCTAGCGTTAATATAATCAGACCTGAATATACAACCACCTGCAGCTGGCGGCAAGGTGAAAACGATTTTGTCGGACAGGTTCACAGATTGTAACTATTACTACAGATGACAAGCTACAATCGTAAAGCGCAACACACACCCTTCTGGAAAGCCCGATACTGGGAGTGTCCATACTCATCACTTGCATTCCAGTAATGGCAGCTGAACAAATAACAACAATTGACCATCACGTGCGTAATCATCAGGCTGCAAAATCCAGCGAATCTGGTTGCTGGAACATGGAAGGGGTGGGCCAGGGGCATAGTGTGCAGCAGAGAATCACTAATCGAGAAGCGACTGTGCTATGGAGATTATAGATTATAATTATAGATTATAGTATTTTAGACTTCACTTGCTCTTTAATTCACCTAGGTAAACAAGAGGAGAAAAGCATACAGTATGGGCAAAAATGTATCACCTAATGCAGGTCTGGCTGGTTTATAATAACTGCTCTTAATAGGAGAAGCAGAATACATGGATGGGCTGTGCATTGATCAAATCACCAACATCTTTTATGGACCAAAGTAGTTAATAGGACTAAACCAGTAGTTAGTAATATGTGCAGGGGAAAATATGGTGTTCTATGACATCACAGCCCTGTTCACATTTACAGTTGGAACAGTAAGAAAATTATTTACAATACAACACAGTTTGGGGTAGAATTGAACCTTACTGAAATCAAGTGTTTTCCTTCATTCAGGGAAAACAAGAGCAACAGAAACATGGTTGTGCAATGAGTTATATTGCCTTGCCTATTCTGGCCAGCCTGCCAGTGGAGGAATTAGAAAAGTGTGAGCATTGATGAACCCCATAATGTTCACTATTTAGTAAGAGAGTCAAGAACTATCCTAAAAAACAAATGTGGGGGAGGGGGGCAGGTGACCTAATACTGCTGCCAATTACATGATCACAGACAGAGACTCAAGTTGACAGGAATAGCAAAAATCCTGGTGGATCACTCAGTACCAAATGATCATTGTGGATTTTTTTGATCATGTTGGATTTTTTGGATTTGCTTGATTTGCTATCATCAGTGTACCGACAGGGATTCCATAAGGTAAAACCCATTCTGGAGGTACGACAATAGCAGAAGAAGTAACCAGTTTTTATTGTACAAAAAGGAAATCTGGAAACTTTCATCATGAAGGGTTACCAACAGCAAATGGAGACCAGTCATCACTGTACTATGCATATAGAATATGGAAATGGTTCTGGAGGTGTAGCAATAGTAGATGGAGAGAATAGGTAAATAGTTGGTTTTGCAATTGTACTGGCCCTTCCAATTTGGTCACAGTTCCACATAGTGACGTAACGGAAAGTGACCTGCCCTGGTTCAATTGTGTCCACAAGTAGGAATGGCTGGTGACAAATTTTCATATATATATATATATATATATATATATATATATATATATATGGTATTCCAAAGCATTGCGCACACTGGTGGATCCAGGCACTGGCTATAGCTTTTAAGTGGATCAAAACCAGGGATTTTTACTATCACTTCGGGATGCCCTTCTGTGTGAAAACCCCCAGGTCAGCCAGTAAACTCACCTTTCCAGGACCTTTGGTGCATGAGCGTGCTCTCGCCCAATCAGTGTGCTCATCTGAGCACGTCAAAAGCAGCTAAGAAAGGGCTAAGGGCTGAGTCCGGCCAAGAACAGTTGAACAGAGCGTGCTGGCAGCTGCATCCTTGCTGCCTTTTAACAGAGTCCTGCTAAAGGTTTAGCAGATGAGGGCCGTTGGATCGGGGAGAAGATACGTTTTACAGGGGACTCGAGGGGGGTTTGACACAGCAGGGCATCCCGAATCTGGGTACCCCAGGGGGGAGAGAATTAGGTGACCCTTAAGTATCATAGACTGGTCCAATTTAATAAATGTAAAGGGAAATTTGCACGAACTTGCCTACTGCAAGGGTGTCTGGGAGAAATTCCATTAGCCTTGGCTTGTATGCCCCATGCAAATACTTTAGGAGAAACACTGTAGGAAAAACACTCTGCCTTGTCTCGAACTAGACAACTAAAAACTAAAAAAGTAAATACAAATACTTTCTTTCTGTACATGATACCATGTGAGCACAAATTTCAGATGGTGGAAGAGAACCCCATCTTATGGGGTCAGATGTGCAACCCCTGTTGTTACACCTCTGGCTCCATAACCTTTACAGGGGTGCATTCCCAGAATAGCCTTGTGCTCCCTGTGCTGCGACTAAGGTAGTGCACCAGATAGTTTTAAAGCCCATAGATGCCCTATAAAAATCATCTGGGTAGTCATACTGTAAGGAACACTCCAAATACAGCGGGACAAGTGTAGGTATGATGAACTATATTAGCAGCTCTGATTTGATGACTTGGTGACAATGCAGTGCATGTAAACGTAGAATTCTATGAAAAGGTCAGACATTGGATCACCATGATCATACTGCATATAACCTGCACGGGAACATCTAGCTGCTATAATGGCAAGGATATTTCTGCAACTAGCGCCATGTAGTGTGTCACTGAAGTCACATACATCATGTGACCAAGGTCCATCATTACGCCTATTAGGATTTTCCCAGCAGTGCACAGATGCTGACAATACACTCAGAATTCAGATCTGGTGTCAGCATTTTTATTATAAGCACATCACTTCCTACATCCCAAAGGTGGCCTCATTAATAATATTTTGCAACATAAAATCCTAATCAGCGATTCCTAAAAATCACCCCTTCAATCCATTATTTCCTTTCTAGTGCTAAGGGTTCCTTTGGAGATTTTCAAGGATGATTGTTATAGCAAAGCTAGGCTGTGTTTTATGAGTATATATATTTTCTTTTTCTTTATCTAATGAATGGCCGCCATCACACCTGTGTTTCATATGCTGCTTTTCCATATGTTGCTTTTTGCTGCCACAGATCCAATAACCATCATGACAATTCATCCCTTTGGAAGTTTCTAGTTTTTATTGTGATAAAACACTTAATCACAATGGATTTAATGCTTTTACGCTGATTAATGCAAATATATTTTTTGCAGATGTCTGCAAAGTTGTTTGATCAAACCTTTCTTCAATAATGATTTTAGGTGTTTTTTAACAATCATCCTCGAAGGGTTCTGAAGATCCATGATTAACAACTCACTAGGTTAAATTCTGATCGACAACTTTGGTCACACATCATACAATGTTCTTGCTATCGAATATTAACCTAGCAATTTGATAAGCTGTCACAAGTTAAGTGACCCCAATTTGTCTTTCTGAAAAAACGGTTATCTTTCCTACAATCATAGGGAAGCAGAACCCTTTAAAAAAGGTCCTAGATTCTAAAATACTCTAGGGCCAGGTGAAAGCACTTCAATTTGTGATGCCCGGTGTGTGTGGGTGAAACCCCCCTGGTTTGCCTGTTTTTACTTTGAACTGGTGATCCCAAAGTGCATGAATAGGCCTCTTCTGGAATCCCCTGTGTGCACCTTGGAGGCTGATGTACGCAGTCGGAGGGATTGGCCTCACGAGGTGCATGTTGGCCCCAATTGGCCAAAATCCCTTACCTTTTTTGCGCTCTCATGCTGAGATTGCGGGCTGCACCCATATTCCCCGCATCTCCCACACCCAACCATTTAGGCTGGGGGGGGGTGTGCTGCTGACCACAGGGAGTTCGGGAATATGGCCACTTACCTTTGTCTATGGCCGTCACTCTATTCTGTCGCTGAATTCCGCCTGACTGTACATTTCCACCATTTCAAATCAGGAGTAGCACTGCTTCCTGGATTGGGTGAGTGGTCTATTACTCAAATACATGCTGTGAAGAGCCCCACTCCTGACAGCATCATGAGATGATCGCAGTGATCAGGTGAGTTGTTTATGGTTTTAATGCCTGAATCAGGCTTAGCACAGGGGGAGGGATGGGTGACTGGAGGGTTACAAAAAGCTTCCTTCCTAATTAATTAATGTAGGTAGGTGACTTGACTCATTAAGAGCTCTAGTAGGTTCTACACTTATAGTGGACCATTTGCCTTCCATGTTAATGTTTGTAGCTAGGTGGGACCAGAGATTGTATAAGTACAGTTGAAGCAGGAGCCTTTAACTACCTGTTTTGCCCTCCTAATAGAAGAACCTTTTGAGGAATGCAGTGTGTCTCTGGAGCTGCCACTGCCAACAGATACACATTTGTGGACATTTTGGAAGGATTATCTATTTCACTAGGACAGTTAGAGGGCTAATATAGAACATGGAAACGTCATTAAATAACAACTATCATTAGATTCCTGTGTACAAAATGCTATAATATAACAGGCTATAGATAAAAAAATTGTGACTAATATATTTAATTAAAAAAATATTTCCCCTCTGTACTTTTTTTCCTCTCCACAATTAGTTGTAAATGTACTGCTTTTATGAATGGTATTGGTATGACTTTTAAGCTTGGCATGCTTTGGCTCAGCATCATTTTTTTCCTTGTATGAAGTGGGAAAATATACCTTCCTAGATATGCCTCATATTAATATTGCACATTCACTCAACACACTGTTATCCTCCAAATTGGGCGCTTGTTGACTTGACCCTTAGATTTGCCTGCCTGTTATTGCAGCATTATTGTTTGCATGAACCTAAAATTTTTATATTGCTGTAAGCCAAGTCAGAGGGCCCTCGTGTTGTATTGCTGCTGGGTGTATGGCCAGCTTGACTCGTTAATATATTTTTTAATTAGCTGCATTTGTGACCTGCATATGTTGTGCCTAGATCAGTGACCACAAGCCGTTCAGGTCCTCACTATCATTCACTAACAAGAGTATTGCACTTTTTGTAATTAAACTAATTAGAGCTTTAGTATGTGTACATAAAAGCCACCTCTTACCATTGGCAATAGTTAGAGGGCATGTAGTAGAAAGCAAAGCATAACAGAGTATGAATAGTAAAATGCCTTCTGCCAGAGTGACAGAATGCATTGTGTGTGTTCTGTAATGGCAGTTAGATGCCAGCCTATTCAGTGACCTCCCAGGGGTGGACTGGCCATAAGAAGTAGAGGGAGAATCCCTGGTGGAGTCCTCAGCACGCAGCCTCACCCAGGGCATGAGCTGGAGATCACTCACTCCTCTTCTTACACCCCCCTACTCCCTGCTTCCAAAATGTGTTTCCCAACCCATCTCCTTATACCCAATCATACTGTACCCCCCCAAGCCAAGCTGCTCCAGCCTTTATTCTGTCTCCGCAATGCTATAGCCTAGTACAAAATCTTCAGTAACATCAACTTAAGAGTGGGCATAGCCACAACTGTCCAAGATCTGTCCTACAATGCTAAAACCTCAGTTGATAAATGCACTTGTTGACTTATGGGCTGTCATGGGCTGGCTAAGACCAGCTAAATTCCAGGCTGATCTTCGGGGCCCTAGTCTACTCCTGCTCACCACCTTTAAAGTATTCCTCCTTTTTTAATTAGCGGTGAAGATACTATCATTTGAAAAAACAGGACCAAAAAAAGGGGCTCATGTCTGTGGACATATGAGGTAGATTTGTGAACCTGACAAATTGTCCAACAACATGCTGTCTAGATCAAAGTTAGAGAGGTAGAAGTAACAAATTAGAAAAGTATTTAGACAACCCTACTGTGGCTAGTCAGACAGGCAATGGCCAGGCATGTATCGATATTACAGTATTGATCTTCCACAATCAACTTTGGTTGTTAGAAGTTTTGTTATGAGTTCCTAGAATGGGTTTGGTGAAATTGAATTACTTACTGAAATTGTTAAGGAGTCATTTGGATCTCATAGAAGTTAATATATAATATAATTTTAGGTTCGATATATATATATATATATATATATATATATATATATATATATTTATTATAATTTTAGCATGGCACTGTGCTTACCTAGCTGACCATCTATGTAGTTTATGGAATGAGGTCTAGATTAGTGTTGGGCTATGGATTTGGGTCAAAGGTAAAATTGACAAGAATTTACCTAATTTAGCCAACCCAGCTAATGTATTTGAAAATGGAAAAAGATAGCTGAACTCCATTTAACTATAGTAAACTTCACAATTTCACAATTAATGTTAGAACCCCCTTTTAACATAATGTATTTTAACAGTGTAATAGTAATTCAGTAAAATCATCTTTTTGCATCTTCTTTATGTAAAGCTGGAGGACCCTTTAACAGAATAATGAGTGGAAGTGGAATGATTCCCCATTTTCTTTATGGTGTTACATCTGCATATAAAGTCAAGGACACAAATGTATCAGTAACATTTTATCATTGTGTTATAATTGTATCAAGTGTTAGAATTGTATCAACAAAGAGAAGAAGCCTTTGATGGTTAAATAAGGTGACACTAAAGTTTATTCCTTGTCCAGCTAAAAATAGTTTTTGGGGATAGTTATTTATCATTTTTTTATATATACAGATGTTGTACTAAAATACATTATTTGGTTAAGGGTTTGCCCCAGAATTTGTCTTCCCATCATGCAGTTTGGGGTTTTTGGCTACTTTAGTTGCTTTCCAGAGACCCAAATTCACACTTTCACTCCATAGACTTTAGCATTCGGATTCAGGTGATGCAGAACCAGAATATTGCAAACTATTTGGCAGAAGTGCACCAGAATAGAGGCAGATTCAGCTCATAGCTAGTCAAGGTTTGGGGCAAGGAAAGCTCTGTCCTTTGTAAAGCTTAGTGCTCAGCCTTATGAAGTGCATGGGCAAATTAAATGATTTAGAAACTGATCGTGGGCCACAATGAATAGGCTCAGAATTTTGAATTTTTCTTTTTCAATCGCATAACATTTTCTACAACAATCCAGACACCCACTGTCTCCACAAACTCTATTAGACAGATTTTTTACACTTGTACGTGCTCCACCACACCTCCCCACCACCACATTTATATCTAATAACCCTAACATTCTAGCAATACACATGCTGATTGCCTTAATTCTTGAAATATATGGGCTCACCCCCCATCAGTCCCAAATCAAAACCAAAACCTTATACCTATTATTCATTCCATCTAAATGCCAATCAATACTTAACATGCAATTAAATATAGAAAAACTGTTATCTTATTATAGCGCCAGAGATTTCACCCAAGGGTTTTGTTGTATTGTCACCACGTTCCTCCAAGCCACCATTGCCACCTCTGTTTGGCAATGCCAGTGCCTATAATATCACTCTCCTTGCACACTCTTATCCACATGCAGCATCTATATAACTACCTTTACATGCCAGCTCAATTTACCCCTCCCATTTTCCCCACAGCAGGTCAAGGGCCACATCAGATGGCTCCGAGGGCCACATGTGGACCCTGAGCCACAGATTGAGCATATGTGGTTTAAACAAAGCAATCCTCATAGACGGCAATGGAGGTTCAGTAATAGTCGTAGTAATACAACAGGGAGAGCAGGGTGATGTAGCTCTTATGGGTTAGAATGGAATCCCACAGGCTACTGCAGGAAGTAAGAGAAAGGCTGCTCTGACTTTAGAGGGAGTCAGAAACATGGGAACCAGCCAGAATTAGATTGATATAGCAGTATGGCATGTGAAGCAGGTGGCCGAGATATGAGACACATGACTGTGTGGGACTATGGGAGGTAGCAGTAGATACTTGGGATGGTGCTTAAGAGTATCTCTGACCTGAAGATTAGTTCTAAAATCAGGATTCATCAGAGGGGATTTGGTTTAATGTTAGAGATGAGTCAGGAGACAAGCAGGATGAAAGGCAGCTCAATAGAGAGAGACGGGAAGAGCCCAAAAGCAAATTCAGCCTGGCAAAATGCCCAGAATACCTCACTGAAGGGAGTAAGTCCAGCAGCGCCTGATGCCTCTAAAGTGGAGTTAAAAAGCTTGAGAGCAGTATTGTAAGTTGTGATGTATCTGATGTGACCTGCCGAAGTGTTAAAATGTGATGTGTACTATAGGTTGAACCCTCTTCCTCTCTGGAAGAGCTGAAATATCTGGAAGAGCTGCTAATAGTAAATGTATCTTACATTAAACCACACCCCATGAACAAGTGTCGCCTCACACCTTTTCATTGGCCTGGTGAAGGGACCTAACTTAAGGGTAACTTGATTGTCCAAGACCTTCATTGCATGTGGAATGTCCAGCCAATCTGACAAAATTCTTGTGTACTGGCCAATCCAAGCTTGGTGTGGGCCATTTTTTTAAATACCTGTTTTTTTTCAATTGCCCAATCTGTTGGATTGCCATAGTGAACACCAACAATGCTTTCAATTGCCCTTGGAATCTGTTGGATTGCCATAGTGAACACCAACAATGCCCAAGAAAGCTAATATACATAAAAATAAGTAGCCATTAGATAAATATAATAAGTCGACTTGATTGTTACTTTGTATGAGCAGCTTACCTCTTGCTGACAGCTTCTTGGTGTTTATGATCTTAGCAGCATATTCATGCCCTGTGCAGAGCTTAACACATCTTCTGACCACCGAGAACGCTCCCCTGAAAATAAGAAAAAAAGCTGATGTTAAACAGTGAATGCCCGTTGTCACTGCCCCTTTTGTGGTAAATGTCAAAATGGTACTGATGGAGCGCCACACCAGACTTAGGTTACATTCAGAAATGCTTTAATCCTAGTTCTTTATAATCCAGTGCAGTCACCAGGTTTTTTCTGGTGCTTTAGGGAGGGACTGCAGGGTAACATTTCGCTTATACTGCAATATACTTAATGTGGGAAAAAGAGGATGGGTAATTTTTTACCATTTGAGCAAAACAACCAGAAATGTATACTTGCAGGTATACGGCTATTCATAAATTGTCGATATCAGCAACTATACAGAAAAAGATACTAGAGCAGTCAAGTGCAGATGATAAACGGCAGCACTTTCTAACCCATTAAAATTGCCATTTTCTTTAAAGTGATTCTCAACTGACTAATGGCCAAAAGTAGAACCCTAGACAACTGACTCTTTCTTCACTTACCTACTCCCTTTCTTTGGCCAGCTCCATGTAACCCACATTCAAAGGCAAAAGAGGGCAATTATACCAAGGATGTTGGCATCCCCAAACATAGGGATGATGGAGGAGCAAGTGTTCACTACTTTAATGAAAAACTATAAATCATACCACTTGCTGGTAGTCACATAAACTGTAATGTTCCAACTTGTTGAACGAAAACATTGTGACATTCCTGACAGTATGTAGCTGCTCTACATGTCAAGTACATCTTTGGAACAAGAAGGACCCTCCTATTAAACTCAATGACTGCTTGATTGGTCATTGTGGATCTCCAATTGAAATTGCCAGGCTATGCCACTATGATGACCATATGACCATAAGACGCACCTAGGGTTAAGAGGAGGAAAATAAGTGGAAAAGTATTATCTGTGGTGTGCTAAAATATCCCCCTTACAGAACCCAATAACAGACAGTATGCAGGATCCCCCCACCCAATAAGCTAATAACAGGCAGTATGTAGAATCCCCCCCCAATCTCTCCATATCAGACAGCAAGCAGAACCCCTTCCCCCAAGAACCCCATAACATGTAGTATGCACTATCTCTCCAAGAACCCCATAACAGGCAGTTTGCAATGCCCCTCCCCCAAGAATCCCATAAAAGGGAGCATGCAGACTCCTGCCCAATCACCCCATAACAGGCAGTGTGCACCCCCCCCAATCAATACATAACAGGCAGTGTGCAGCCTGTCCGCCCATCCACTAACATAGCTGCATCTGCAATACACCACACACACGTCTTATGGTATAAAAAATACGGTACTTTTGTGTATTAGGATTACATAAGATATCCATAACACCAAGGTATACATCATTCCAATAGGTTTCAGATTTTTTAAAGAAAGGCAGCATTCCCTTTTCCCCTTTAATGTGGGTGTATTGTTATCCTATTTTCATTCCTTTTTTTCTTTTTTTAACTGAACAGTTAAACTGAACTACTCAGAGCTCTCCACCAAACCCGGGGCTACCAGTGCCAGGCTCCAGGATGCGTTGCCGGTTCCGGTGCTGTACATCATACATGATAATCTGGTCTATCTATGTCCGTTCACACCACCACTAATTACAAATCAACTCTATATGTCATCTCTCATTTCTATTTAGACAGAGATGTGATAATAAGGAGCCAGATGGACCGAGATGCCCCATTTCCTAAATAAACAGGCTTTTGTCAATAGTTGCTCACACTGACATAATGGCACAGGCTTTCTGCAAACGTCTTTCCTGAAAAGGATGATATACCCCCATCTGTCCCTCTATGTCTTGTCCTTGTCTTCTGTCATTCCAGCCTTACATCTACTTTACTACAGAAACCTCAGCCTCTGCATTGTGCTGATTGAAAAGGGACCTTTTCTGGCATTTCTGTCAATGAAATTAATTATTTTTTTCATTTACATAAGAAATCTTTCCTGCTGTTTCTGTGAATGCATGGCTTAGATTATTTATATAAAACCTTTACTGTGCTGCCTCCTGGATTCTTTTATATTAAACAAGTAGTGATTTGTTTAAAAAAAAATACAGAGAACAAAGGGACTAATAATACTACAATTAGACTGTGTCAGGATTATTAACACTTAACACATACATCCCTGTTTATTAGAGTCTGTTAGGGCGAGCGCCGCGCGCCCATCTCGTAGCACTCCACTCACCTCCGTTGCTGCTCCCACTGCCCGGGCGAGCGATGCGCGTCCATCTCACAGCGCTCCCCATTCTCCCTCCTTACCCACTCCTGCCGGTGGGGCTGCGGCTTCCGGCGCGGCGTCTGACTTCTCCTCGCTCTGCCTTCTTGCATGGTCCGGTGCGCGCACGTCCCCGACCTCTAGGGGGCGCGCACGCCGGCTTCCTGAAGTTTAAAGGGCCGGTACACCGTTGATTGGTGCCCAGTCATACAATCCTGCATCCACTTCCCCTATTTAAGGGGCACTTCCTTTTCCATCAGTGCCGGATCTTGGTCTTCCTATGTATGCAGAAAGTCAGTTGTTTACAGGATTGCTCACCCGTGTACCGACCTTTGCCTGTCCCCAACTCTGAACCGTCACTGCCCGTCCCGATCTTGGCTACTTATCTTCGATCTCGAGGTTATGCTGCCAGTCCTGACCTCTGCTTGAACTTTGACATCACCTATTGCCTGCCTCCTTTGCACCAGGCAGTACCTGACTGTGTACCTGACTCAGCTGACTGTGTGGCTGAGCCGCTGTTGGGGGGTAGCGACCTGGGGGTCACTCGCCGCTACAAGACCAACCTGCCTTGCGGCGGGCTCTGGTGAATACCGGTGGCCTCTTAGACTCCGCTCCCCTGACACGGTACTCGCTATCAGTACCACAGTTACAGTGGATCCACACCTGTGCCGCCACACTCGGTCCGTGACAGAATCTAAATTTAGGGCAGCATAACCATAAACCATCTCTCCCTAAAAACACTGGGGGTGATTCATTAAATGGAAATTCACTTTCTATGGCATTTTTAAAAGTGCCAAAATATATGTACACTCCCTGTAAATGGAAGGCACTAGTGCCCCTAATGGACCGCTGATTTTATGGCTCAAGGGGGGGGATCTTGTTGCCTTACGTGAAGGGCTCTCTGCCTCTTAGTAAACACACCATGTGGGTTGTTAGTCACTAAAATTGTACCAACCGGCTCACCGCATAAGAAGGTGAGACCAGACATATTAATTTACCATACTTTCCAGCTGTCCCTCATATGGAGGTGTGGCCCAGGTGAAAAACAGGGGTATTTAAAATATTATACAAATCTCTGTACAGAAAAAGCCAGCTTTGTATAGTAAAGAACAGCAGTTATAGAGTTAACCATTAGAGGCTGTTGTGAGGGAGTGACATCACAATCAGAGGTGATATATATTACTGCCAATGCTGCAGAGTAGAGAACCAGCATGGGTTCCGAGAGTGTTCCAGAAGGAGTCAAGTAGTGTGGACAGCACACCAGAGGGCCTAGTGAACCAGCCTGTGAGACAGAGCGACTTATCGGGAGAAAAATAACATTCACACTGAGAAGGAAAAAGCGAGTTGTCCTGGCAAGCCAGTAGAGAATCCATTAGGGTCTAGGAAGAGTGAGAGGAGTACCCTGAAGTCCATCAAACAAGGTAAGGCAGGAGTATAGTCCCAACCCCTAGTGAGACCCCCTTTGGATATAGAGACTGTGTTGCCTATTGTTGCTCATTTGGAGTTTGCTTTAATAAATGTTGGAGAGAGACCATACAGTGTGTGTAGTGACTCCCCAGGCCCAAAGCTCAAAAATCTCAAGAACTCGTGAAAAGCTCGCCCCACGTCATCCAGCCCTGGCAGTGGCGTGTGGGTTACCGAGGGACTTACCCTTGAGTTTATGCTCTCCCTTGTTGTTCTCATTTGTTCTTCTTTGGGGTTTAACATGCAGATCAGCATCAATAAATGATTAATTCACCTATTCAAATTGTTTATACCTCAAATGTATATAATGTTAATGGGGGAAAACTATCCCCTTTGGATTGGAGGAAGCCCTCCCAACAAATACAGGGATGTCAACCTGACCTATTCCTGCAGGGTGAGTTTTCTCCAGTCCTGCACTTCACAATGACCATTTACCTCAACACGTCTGGACTTAGAACTTAATTAAAACACCTGTTCAACCCAGTTAGTAGGCTAGGCCCAGGTTTGTTGAGATAAATGGTCATTATGAAGTGCAGGACTGGGGAAAAATCACCCTGCAGGAATAGGTCAGGTTGGCATCTCTGCGATTAATCTGTAGCAATAATTTAAAGCTGGTGAAGTTAGTGGTATTTATTTAAAATACATTTTGATAGTTGTGTGACTGGCTTTCTTAGTTTTCACGCCATCTGCTTTGCAAATAGATCAAAATACCTGAAATGGTGTTGTGATCAGAAGGCTGGATGTGAACTGTTGTCAATAGGTAGGGAATTAGGTGCAGGAAGGGGTGTGGTGTGGGTGTGACAATAGGAGTGGCTTAATTGCAAAACATTTTGGGCACTTTCAGAGTTGAGTGCCAACATGTAGGCATTGGCCCAACATTATGCAAGTAACCAATGCTCATGTAAAGTGAGCAATCCTAAAATGCCTGGTAGATATCCTGGTAGCCTTTTTTCTCCATACACCACTTGTCTAAGGGCAGCTCATACACTTTAGACAACTGGTCCCCAACCTACAGCTCACGAGCCTCATGTGGCTCTCAGACCGGTGTTGTGTGGCTTGCTGACTGCCTAGGATCAATGAGTTGGGCATGTTAAGAGGAGTGTCAGCTTACCAGTCTCTGCATCTTCCAGTGGCACACTTCCTAGACTCCTACAGAATGTTGTTCTGGTAGCTGCAGGTAAGCCGAAAGTCCACACACTTCTGCCCACCTGACCAAAAAGCCAGCAATTCCCAGCCGCAGAGTCTTTTACACCCCCCTAGGGGCATTGCTAGTGTTCTCATTATCGCTCGAGTGCTTAGGCACATTCAGTGGTAAAACAGACGTTCAGTCGTAAAACACATTTTACTTTAAGCCATTATTAAAACTGCCAGCTCTAGAGCTGGCCTAGGTGATTCCCTATCTTAGGGCATCCTTATGTTTTGCAGTAAGAAAACCCCTGACTTTCCCTGTATAATCCTCCCATAGCACATGTGCGGGCCTGTGGCAGCATCCAGACTCTGCACACTTGTGCACACCATCATCAGCCGTTTAGGTCAGCACACAGTGCACATAAGTTACCAGAGGCCCACACATTCATCAAGAGAGTAGGGAGCATGGATGGCTGGGGGGGGGGGGGGGGGGGCAAAACCCTAGTTTTTGATCCACTTTAACTGCTTTGGAGATAGAGGAAACTTTTTTTTTGGGGGGGGGGGTGCATAGATGGCCATTATGTGCTTAAGTACACATAGGAATTCCCATTTAGACATATTGTGTCGCCCGTTACAGCAATCTTCATGAGTTTTTGCATTCTCCATTCCAGTCTGCTCATGACAGCAATGTTGAGTTAACAGTACCCAGTGTTGTCATTGTGGCCAGTCAACTGCCCCTCAAATGAGTGCGAAAGCTTGGTTTACTACAGGAAAGGGGGGGAGGGGTTGCCATATCTGGAACCTGGCTAAAGAAGGTTGAAGCCCAACACTATTTGAGGAGTCAGGGCTGCAAGAGATCCTGTCTTCTGGAGGTGAGGTGAATATGTTTGTGTTTTTTGGAACCACATTTCTTTTTTTTTTTTTAAACAATATTTGTATTGAAGTTATGAAAGAGGTACATCAGCATACAACCGTACAATACATTTTGTAAAGTATGTATACATAAAAACGCTGAAAAAGATGTAAACTTGTACACCAATAAGTAACAATGTCGATTTAGACAGAATATGAGGTACGCGTGGGTCTAAACCACGTACCAGGGGATAAGGGTCAGGGGGAAAGAGGAAAGGGGCTAGAGTGAAAAGGACAGAAGAACAGGGACAGTAAGGGGGGAAGGAATCTCTCTTCCACTGCTTGACTCAAAATAAGTGAGGCGGGTCATTGAGATGCTAGGAGAGAGCGGTCAAAGTTTTGGGGAAGGAAGTGAGCGATCCATCCCTCCCATGTAGTCATAAAGGGGGTGAGATCGCCTTGCATCGAAGCTGCCATCTTCTCAAAAAGCATTACTTCATTGATGCGAGGGACCAAACTCCCACTAGGAATTGTTCTTTTCTTCCACAAGTGCGCTATAATGAGTTTGGCAGCCGTCAGTATGTGTCTTATAAGCTCAAATTGTGACCTTGTACAGTCGGGGGGTTTCAGATTAAGCAAGGTGAGTTGGGGTAAGGGGGTCAGGTGTAGGCCTGTTGCTTTCCTTAAGAGATAATAGACCTTAGCCCAGAAATGGCGGACCACCCTACATTCCCACCAGATGTGGATGTATGAGCCCTGAAGACGACAATCTCTAAAGCACTCCGGAGGGTAAGAAGGACAAAATCTGTGGATCATATCCAGAACCAAGTACCAGCGGAGTAGGACTTTGATGTTGACCTCTTGTGCACTGGTGTTCAGAAATCTGGAGAAAGAGTTCCGCCAAGCCATTCTCCAATCGCTCAGCGATAGGCTTATCCCCAGATCTTTTTCCCATCGATTCGTGTATGTTGGGAGGGGGACCGCTACATCTTCGCACAGAATCTTAATGCCCCACATGTGAGCTCAAAAGGTGTGGAAGGGCCTGGCGGAGCACCCATCCTAAGTTTGGATGCTATGTAGTGGGCTATTTGTAAAAAGCGGAGGTATTCTCTGCTCGGAATATTCCTAAGGGATTTAAGCTCGGGAAATGTAATTATTCCTCTATGCATAGCAAAGTCTTTAATCCTCGTTAGATTTTGCGTTCTCCACCAGCTGAACACGGCTGGTTCCAGAAAGGTCGGGAGGAATTCCAGGTTACCTAGTACTGACAGGGGAGGAGACTGGGGGGAAGCTAGATGGCCTTTCAGCCTGTTAATTTTCCAAATTTTGAGGGAGTGTTTGAGGATCGGGTTATCAATGCCCTTAAGAGATGTAGGAGGTAGCCAGAGTAAGTTTGAGATTGCTATCGGGGCACAACTAACCTGCTCAATGTCTACCCATAGTGGTCTGTCGTCCCTGGCATGAATAACCATCATTTGTGCGATCTGACATGCGGAATAGTAGCGGGCTATGTTAGGGACTCCAAGGCCTCCCTGATGTTTGGATCTGTACATAGTCGTACGGTTGATCCTTGGTTTTTGCTTACCCCAGATTAGAGTTTAAGGTGGATTGAAGACCTTTCAGACATGCAGCTGGAATCGGGACTGGCAAATTCCAAAAGAAAAAAAGCATTTTGGGGAGCCAGGTCATTTTTACAGTGGCAATTCTTCCGAGCCAAGAGAGGTGCAGCTTGGCCCAAGATGACAACAGGGAACGGAGGTTCTTAAGCAAAGTGGGGAAATTAGCGGTGTAAAGGGAATCATAATTTGCTGTCAGATTGACACCTAGGTATTTAATATACCGCTCTTGCCAGGCAAAGTCAAATGAAGCTTTAAGAGCGGATAATGTATTTTCAGGGAGGGTGATGTTAAGAGCTTGGGACTTTGAGGTATTAATCTGCAGGCCCGAAATCCTAGAAAAAACTTCTAAAGTTTGAAAGAGGTTTGGGAGGGATGTGATGGGGTTAGATATGAGCATCAATATGTCGTCTGTGAATAGGGAAATCTTATGCTCGTACCCCCCTACAGTGATTCCCGCTATATTGGCGTTAGCTTGTAATAGCCTGGATGGGGTTCGATCGCGAGGGCAAAATGTCAAAGGGAAAGGGGGCACCCTTGTCTAGTGCCTCTACCCTGCTGCTGCTGATCCCTGCGCAGCCGAGGGAAAATGGCGGCTGTCGCTCACCTACCAGCTGTCCTGCTCGAACCGAAGGCCGACACCGATCGCCGCAGAAGAAGGTAGGGGGGGGTCCCAGGGCCTGCCCGATCCTCGGGGGGGGGGGGCAAAATCGCCGGTTCCTGTTGGCTGTGTGGGGCCGGGGCACCAGGCTTCAGCGGAGCGCGGTCTTATGCTGCCATCCGCGCTCCGTACGCATGCACACTCCTCTGGAACCACATTTCTATAGGAGTATTTCTATAGAATTGTATAGAACTCGTACAATTCTGTACGTAAAGGGTGTGTGTGGCAGTATAACTAATGTAACATGCTTTACAAAAACAGAAAGCAAATCCTTTCCTAATTAAAAGACAGATCTGTCCTACATTAGCTGCTAACTTAGTCCCATTCTTTCTTATTTTAAACACGATTTATGTGTGTGTGATGAAAATGTGAAGTAAGGTCAATGGAAAAGTGATAGAATGTACATCTATTCCTAGTATAGTCCTTGTTGGGAAGTGCAACTGGGCTGAGCTTGATAAATTGCATGTCTGAGTTGTGCAGATAAAGTGCAAATAACCAGGAGGCTTTAATTCTGTGGGCCATAGGGTCAAGGGTGCACCTTTAATGAGGCCATTTGAAGCAGCCGTCTGGGGCAGCACTACGGAGGGGGGGGGCAGCAATTGCTGGACTTGTTTTGTTTTTCTAATTATTTATATCTCATTAGGGGTTAATCAGAAATTTTGGGGCACCACTTTATGCTGTGGTGATTTTACAATCATTTATTTGTGGCTCAGTGGCTGTGGCCCTGTGGCATGCCCTGGGGGGGGGGGGGGCGCCATTCTCTAGTTCACCTCAGGCAGCAGAGAGGTTAGGTTTACCCCTTAAGAGGGGTCTGACCCAGTAAGATACAGGCTGGGTGATATTGGCTGAGAGTAAGGATTGGAAACAGACACAGAGGATAACCTCCTTGATAAACCATCTACCTGTGCTAAGGATCAGCTCAAGGTACAGGTAGATAGTTTATCAAACAGTTAGGGAAGTTTCACTGTCTGGCTTGTGTAGGGTCCCGAAGGGTGCTTCAGCCCAGAAAAATAGCCAGCCAAAATCAGCTCTCCGCCGGGGCGGTGACATCACTTCCCAGGGGAGGCACAGGGAGGCAGGGAGGGTTATAGAAGGGCTGGGACGGAGGCCAGGGATGCGTGGTGCAGAAGTGCAGGACTAGAGGAAGAGAGAGGCTACATTAGGTCAGGTGAAAGAGAAAACTCAAAGAGAGAAGCCTGAGTGAGAGGCGTGAGGCGAATACCCCTCAAGCAAGTTGCATGACCCTTCCAGCACCCGTTCCCCCCACACCTTTTCCTGGCTTAAATGAGACACAATCTATGGGACCACTCACCTCCTGAGGGCTCCAGCCTTCCGCATGCCTGCAGGAAAGAGAGGACTCCTGGCCCTACTGCCATCTGAGGATTGCAGTTCTTCCCTTAAAGGAAGAGGAACTACCCTGGCTGCTCTGTTGTTGGATAAAAAGGGGAGTTGTGCGGATGCAAAGTTGGGGAGCCTACCTAGTCACGAAGAATGCTACCTGCCTCTGTGAGAAATAATCCAAGGTCCACGGGTCACTGAAGGGTAAGCTGTGGACATGGCCTACACAAGTAGGATGGCAAACCTTGCTGCACTGCTTGATAACAACTATGGCAAACCCACTTTCTTGAAAGGGGAAAACCCCTGTTGTGTGTTTGAATAAGGTGATGTACATGACAAGGCTTCATTCTGATCTGTACCCTAAACTAATGTGTTTTTTTTTTTGTCTAAAAGCCCATGTAAAATCAGAAACAATAACTCTCTAAAAAAAGATTAGTGAATTTAAATACTTTCATTGTAAACCCTCAAAATATCAGTTTGTGTTTTATTAAAACTGACTTTTCACTTGAAAGCTAGCTCAGCATCTACCAGCCTCAGTTGCTGGTTGCAAGTGGTATATATGAAATATTAATGCATAACATTTGAGATTTACCTTATTAATAAAATGGCATGGCAAAAAACAAATATATTTTAATATTTAACATGAAATATTTAAGGATATATATATATATATATATATATATATATATATATTTAAAAAATGTACAATCTTTTAAAATGAAAGGCCCTTCATGGCTTTATGGCTGCTCTCTGTTTATTACGGATCTGAATGGAGTCTCTAGATAAATCTTTTGTGCCACAGTAAAGTAGGCTTGAAGATACTTATTGATCTATCAAGTAAAATCTACATGAGGTGTAGAACCAGCAGAACCAAAAGTTGAAAAAACTGATCTTATACTGCAGATATAGTTTGAAAGTTTCCTGGCAACTCTTTTATGCAAACTGGCTAAAGCAATCGGGATCTACCATAATCATGATTCATGACATGTTACAGGAGGAATCTATACCACAGACAGAGAATCCTCTTCTTTCTAAAGAATGTTTGACAATTCTGTGCATACACAACAAGAAATGATAAAAGAGAGAGATGACTGCATGTTCATCCTCAGCATGAAAAGAGCGGATTAGTGTGGTAAAAATATATGGGATAATCACTACTTGGTGAATTTAGGAAAACATTGGAGAGACAGTGCAACTCGCTGGACAGCCAAATTGCATCAAGGCAGTACTGGTATCCAAGCCACCCAGACCACCAACACCAGAGCCAAAAAGAAGACCACATATTCAGAATGGATTGAGGGACTTACAGACTAAAGTACAAGGGACACAATGTTGTTGGAGGTTATGGCCTTATACAGAGATGTGGTACCAGTGAGAAGGTGGTTGTACGTTACACTGCTGTTAAGAAGCCATTACCTGACCAGGTATTTCTTACTGTGCAAGAAGGCCAGCCTGGGGAGGTTAAAGTGGATCAAAACCCAGGATTTTGACTATCCTGGGTTTTGCTCCTTGTCCCTGGGGCACCTCGATCAGGGATGCCCCGCTGTGTGAAACCCGCCTAGGACGCCCAATCTAAGTCACCTTTCCTTGGTCCTACGGGGCATGTGCTGCTTCTCGTCCAATCAGCGTGCTCGGATCTACTCCCGCCCATTGTGCTGGCAGCCGCATCCCCGCTTCTCTTTTAGTAGGAAGGTTGGGAGTGGGGCATCCTGAATCCCCAGGGGGAGAGAATCAAGAAGCCCCAGAATCTTATGGATCCCATGGCTGTTGGGCCTGGGTTTTGGTCCAATTTAATATTGTAGAGCACATATGTCAAACTCAAGGCCCCAGGGGCTGGATGCGGCTCTCCAAGCCTTTTTATGTGGCCCTCTGACAGGTGGCAGATGGCAGTGGCAATAGCTGGTCACTATAAGGCTCCTGACACTGGCAGTTCGTCTTGTGTGGCACTGCCGAGTGATTTCATGGTGCACTACGCTCCACTGCGCAGTACCTCCTCTAATACTAAGCCCAGGTATGGTGCCTATAAAAGCAAGCTTTTTTAAGGTTCTGAGGGAGTAGTGGGGCCCACTTAACCCACCCAGCTTTCTGCCACAGCAGAGGGGTCTAAATCTGCTGCAGGGGCTATTGCTAGGAGGGGTGGGCCAGTCCATAGGTTCCAATAGTTCAGTAATTAATTCTGTAGATATCCTGGACAAAATATTTCATCATCTGCATCTTTCCAGGGCAAATTATCCAGTATCTGCATCTGTCCTGGGCAAAATAATTCAACGTCTGCATCTGTCCTGGGAAAATTAATTTGGCATCTATGACTCTACCTGGTAGAGTATCATTAATAGGAAACCCCTGCCTGTTGTGACTGAGAGACACTGCTCTCTGATCTTTAACACAGGCTATACATTATAGAACATGGATCACCAACCCTCACAAGGGCAACCAACAGGCCTGGCTTTGCAGATCTTCACACAGATGCACAGGTGAAGTATTAGCGCAGCAGCAGAGCTAAAGTATATGTAGATCCACAAAATATGAGCTGCTGGTGGGCCTTGTAGGAAAGGGTTGGGGACCACTGTTGGAGAGGACTACAATAGGAAAAACTGGGGGAAAATGTAACAAAGGGTTGCCAACAGCATTTTATGTAATTTGTTGTTTGTCATTTTAAGTTAATGTTAATTGTCAGCATTTTGTAATGGTTATTTTTGCATGTGTGATGAGGTGCAGGGCCTAGCTGGATGACGTTAGAGAGAGCTGTGGCAGACGGGAAGCCATCAAGAGTACAGCTGGTAGAAATCTGTGAGTGACTCACTGTGATTAAATGTCTACTTATAGTTGGAAGCAAAATAAAATGCAAGTATATGAACAGTCACTGGGACAATCTAAGTAGAAAAAAACAGGAAGGTTTTGAGTGGATATTGCTGTTTAGGTCTGATGAGTGTCGTCTAACAGGGGTGAGGGTTGGTCGCTGAAGGGAGCCCATGACGGGCAGACGTGTGTTGCCCCTGACTGCCCGGTGGTGAGCATCCATGTGGGGGTGGGGTGCTGATGAGGCCCTATGAGGAGGATCCTGCTATGGGGCCCCATTAAGGCTATGTATGTTTCAGCTTGACACTTCCACTGGAGCACTGTTGTTTGTCTGTTGTTCAGCAGTTCTGTGAGAGGCACTGCATCCGGTTAGCTAATAGACTGGACACAAGTCAAAAACAAAAAGGCCAGTACTCACTTTTTTATCCCCTGTAGATGATTTCTCACTGTCAAGAGGAGTAAACCTTGCCCAAGTCTAGAGACTTGTCCATGCCCTGGGATTCATTAGGAGCTCATCCTCCTTTTGCAGGCAATTGGTGGAAGAAAAACTCCAGCCCCTGCCTTAGTTAAAGTCACTGGAATGTGGCATTTACAGTAGCAGAGGGGCAATGCTCTGCACTGCCTTGCTGTATTTCATTACAGACTCCATAGGACCTGATCACCAAAACCGGTATGCTTTCACCATGCTGGTAGGTATTTTTGTTTGCATTAATGATACTTTAAAGGGGGGTTACTAATCTAACTTTGCTCTAGTGTTGACAAGAAAGAAGACCAAGTCACCCATTTGAAATCTTCCTGACTATGTGAGACTTGGAAAAATGCTGGAAAAAATACTGGAAAAAAGACTTGGAACAAGAGGGTTCTGAACACAGGCTCCCTAAACACAAGGGCAGACATAAAGGGGAGCAGGCATGCCATGCTGTGAAGAATGTTGCATTTACAACCACAATGTAAAGTGTAACAGGGTCAGTAGTTTAACACAATTTCGGTTTTGTTTTTAGATTACCGCAGCAGGACATCATAAATCAAGACATTCGATCTCGTTTAATGGTGCTTTAACGTTTTTTTACTAGTCTTAATTTGCTGGAGTGCCAAAAACAAAGTAGACCAAGCCTTTTAAATTGAAATGTGCCATGACAATTTATGTGACCTTATGAGGCTTGAAGAAAATATCTGATCATGTCTGGACTGTTGGTTGAAACGCTCTGCCGTTAGAGGGTCAGTAAATATGTGCTGGAAATTAATACATTGGCAGTTTGGCAGCTTGCTGGGAACCTTTAATGTTAGTAAATCAAGCCTTATGTATTGGAGGGCAGCAGCATAATGGTATGTGGAAGGTTATGGAGGATGGATGGGGGCGATGGTAGGGTAGTGACAGCTGGGTGCATACAGAGCTGGTGTAGCAATGGAAACTGCAGATATCTGTGATAGTACTCACACACACACATCCATCATGAATCTAAATATAGGTCTCTATTTACACGACAATGCAATGGCGTTCGGCCTGCTCCCTAGCGAGGATATATTAATGTCATTTTTAGTGGCGAGGAAACACCTGGACCATGCGTTCTGCTCTACTGCGGTGTTGCTGTGCTAAAAGCATGTGCCCCCCGCTATGGCAGGGCCAATATCGATTACTGATAAGGGCCTGTTTCTTGGATACAGCCTGACAACACACAAGGCTTAAAGACAGCTGGACAATTTATGTCTTAATAAGGACACATACGCATGGCTGAATAATCATGACCTATATAATAGAGACTAATAATTCACTAGGACCACAGGTGATTTAAGAAAGATTTGGCAATATGATTGCATTGTACACACATTAAATAAGGTCTGATATACCACAACATCAGGAGTATTTTCTGTAAAGAAAAAAAACATGTATAGGTCCACCATGTATCTTAGGTCATACACAGTTGAAGAATAAAAATGGTAATGACAGAGCAAATCGATGAAAGGATGACCTTGGCAACCGTTCCAATTTTACTAACTAGTACAAAGATACCAATCAAGACCCAGTATCTGCTCTGCCTATGATTTCCTCCAGACCTCAACCTTGATTGTCTCCTTGCACTCTCAGGTCCAAGACATGCTGGCCATACTCCTCTGTTATGCTCTCATACAATTTGCAACTCCCCATCCTTAAAAATCACCCTACACCCCACCTATTTAGACAAGCCTAGTATCTGACTTAACCCACCATTCTTACAGTTTTATCACCCCTCAGAACACTGGGCACGATGCTTAGTACTTACTATTTGTGACCTGACCTCTTGTGTGCACCTTTTCTTTAGATTGTAAGCTTGTGTGGCAAGTGTGGGTGTGAATTCTCACAGCCAAAGTGTAGAGGCGAGAGGGGTGGGGGTGAGACAAAGAGGCACGGATTGATTGGGGTGCTACAAGCAGTAGTCCAAGTGGCTCCAAGCAGTGAGACCAATTGAGAATTCTCCCAGGTCTGGGGTACCTTGGACACACCTGAGGATATCATCCTTGTAGACCACAAGAGGGAACCATTCTTGGTGTCCCTCAGAGAAAATCATTCCTGCAGCCCACCAGAGGAAACCATCTCTGCGAGCCCACCATAGGAAATGATTCTTGAGGCCTGCCAGAGGAAATAATTCTCAGGGAATATTCTTTAGCTACCGTATATACTCGAGTATAGGTCGACCCGAGTATAGGCCGAGGCAGCTTTTTTCAGCTTATACTCGAGTATATACGGTATACACACTTACCTCTCGTTTGCACAGCCTGTCCGTAGAAGCCGGCCCGAGGGCGGCCCAGAACGTACGCTGAGCGGCATCCCGTCCCCAGCACATGAGGTGCGGGCGGCAGCGGAGGAACAGCTGCAAGTCAGAGGGTGAGTGCGGGAGCCGGCCCAGAACGTGCGCGTCACCGCCCCCGGCCGGCGTGGCGGCAGCGGAGGAACAGCTGCAAGTGAGAGGGTGAGTGCGGGAGCCGGCCCAGAACGTGCGCGTCACCGCCCCCGGCCGGCGTGCCCTGCCCTCCGTCGCTGCGCGTCCTGCCCGGCGCTTGGCGCTGGGCTGCACAGTGTGCTCCGGTCCCCGTCCTACCGGCACAATGGCACAGAGCACCGCCGCCCCCCTCCCCACCGTCCAGGCTGGCCCGAGGGAGGCCCCCCCGGAGACGCTGAGCGGCATCCCGTCCTCGGCACATGAGGTGCGGGCGGCAGCGGAGGAACAGCTGCAAGTGAGAGGGTGAGTGCGGGAGCCGGCACGGGGGCGGGAAATGAATGGGCATGTCGCCTGGCCCCTTTTTCTCCTCCATTTTGGCACTGACTCGAGTATAAGCCGAGGCGGCTTTTTTCAGCCCAAAAAGTGGGCTGAAAAACTCGGCTTATACTCGAGTATATACAGTATATAGAAATATTGCAAAACCACTTGTAATCATGTTGTTGCACAATATAAGGTGCTAATTAAATACCAAAAGTAACTTACTAAAAAAAAACCTGTACTGTCCTGATGGTGGTTCTGGATAAGTGTCTGGGGCCCACCAGGGGATCCTATTGTCCTCTGCTAGGCCAATGGTTATTGACTGGATGTCAAGGCATAGAATGTGGAATGGGCCATTCATGCATTATATATTTTTTTCTTACCACAGCCAGATACTGAAGGCACAAACATATTTATACAGAGATATGTGATACTTATAGTTCTGGATGGGGAGGTAAGAGATGATACCACATATCATGACCTAAAAAAATCAAATATGTGCTGGAACTTTGGTGTCCTAATAGTTCAGCACACAACTCAGAGAGTTGCAAATTATTGTTATGTTACTGTAAGTCTGTAAGTCGTAAAAATGGTTTCAGTCGTACCATGCTTGATAAAAAAAGAAGAATTTACCTTTAGGGACTAAACCACTGAGGCAAAAGCAGCAGAATTTTTAGTGCCCCATAAAAGGAAAATGTAAAAAAAGCAACAACTAGGCTGCTTCCTTCACAGCCTTGTTTTTGTTTTACAGAAACTCAGTCTTTTCCAAGATGGACATTAATCACAGAAAATGGACCTGCCAAATGAAAAGTTGACATATCTGCACTTATGTGCAATTGCTGTGTTGTCTGAGCTTTCATAATGTTGGCGCCACGAACAAAAGTTGCCAGGAAGGATCCTGGCCCATGGCATCTGAATCCAACCCCTCAGACTGCTAGTAAGTTCCGCCTTTTTCTTGAAGAGCTCCATCCGTCAAGGGACCTGCCAACAGCTGCATACAAGCACAACAGCCACATCTCATTCATTAGGGAATGTTCTGTGCAGAAATGTACAGTCGTTTCTAATGGAATTGCAAGAAAATTGGACTTTCTCTTATTTTCAGTTTTTAAGAGCAACAGAAGGAGGTGGGCTAGGATGCCAGGGACCTGGATCTTTCCGGGAAACTTTGTTTAGCTCTAAATACATGTATGAATAATAAATCTTTCAAAAGGAAAATGTTAGTAATGCCAGCCCCAAGAGGATAAAACCGTGTGAATGAGTGGAACAAGGACCAGAGCCTAGGGCCCATTAATCAGAAAGTGGAGGATTGCTCCTAAGAAATACACTGCAGGTCCAAGTAGTAGTACAATCACAGGCATTTTCTACCCCTGTAGTAGCACTAGTAGCTATTTCTTGCCTTTAAAGAGGAACAAAGCCCAATATTATTTTGTTCCTCCTGGTGGGGGCACTCTGAATTGGGATGCCCTGCTGTGTGTATCCCCCAGGATCATTTGTAAACTCACCTTTTCCCCGTTCCAATGAGCCAATCAGAAGCACTTGCTTCAATCAGATTTCCTTGCTTCTCTGAGCTCAGAGCAGCAAGACAATCTAAATGGAGCGGGTGCCACCAACCACATCCGCGCTTGCCTCTAGCTGTGAGCGTGCACACACCAGCCATTCAGAAAGGCCTGGCACAGGCCTAGATAGAGGTATGCTGAGGATGCAGCCAAGGCAACGACATGCAGAGTGGGCTCGTGGTGCCCCACATGCCTGCTAGAGATCAGTCAGGTTCACTGGGTGTGGGCTTGAACACAGCACTATGCATGTCCACTTCATGAACCCAATTGATGGGTAGTAATCCTCTTCAAGTTTTTCAGTGAAAGGTTGACTATTATGTGACCCAGCAACCATGACACAGCATCGACTAAAAACCACTGAGCAGTAGACAGGGGCAAGACTGACAGTTGTGCCAAGGCAGAAGTGTCCACACTGAGGCAGCTGTCGCCCATTATGGGATTGTCGACCTGGCGGGTCATTTCAACTCAAAGGTTTTTTTTTTAGGTAAGTGAAAAGGTAGGGTTATTTAAGGAGAAGGAATGCTGCATTTTTCTCCTGTTTGGAGCTGTGCTTTAAAGTTAGAAAATTAAGATAGATACCATAAGATACCATTGGTATGATTGGTATAGCAATATATAAGATGTGAGGTTGATAAGTATGACTGGATTTATTTTAAATAAATTAAACTATTTTTAGGGGAAGAAATGTTCTATATACAAGTACCCCTTGGTTATACCATACCAATTGTTATTTATTTCAATTAAAAATAATCACTTCTACAAACAAAATGAACCACTAATTAAAGCTGGTCGTACACAGGCAGATTTTAATCTGTCAGATCAACAACATTAAATTAAGTTGACTATGTACATTTGTTAGGATCTATTGATCTGATCAAAATCTAACTGTGTGTGTGGCCAGCATAAAGCTGGCTTCCACTGTGCTGCCATATTACTTCAACTTTTATCCAACTTATAAAGTAAATCATGGAGAAAGTCTTTTCATTGACTTCTAACAACCAAGCAAGTCCTCATCAATTAAATTAATTAAATCTTAATATTAATAAATACCAGGTATAATAATAGTTAGTAGACCCTTTATGACTTAAAGCCACTGATTAGCAGTGGTAACTGCTGAATCTGCAGTGGTCAGGCTGTTGTTTAGAGCATAAACACTGCCGAATGATGAAGCATAGTCATAAGCCAAATGTAGCCTATTGTTTAAAATGCAACAACCCAACAACTTTCATTCTAATGCATTCAGATAAGATGATTACACAAAGACAATTTCTATTATTTTATATCAGGGTCTGTTCATATAAACTGCCTTGCTGAATAGGTCTGATCGTGGATGCTTCATAACTGTACTGCTTTGCAGCAACTGTACAGGAGCAATGATAGATATACCAACACAAAGCACTAACAGGGAGACAGATGACACTATCTTACTGATTTCCTATATTTTTCACAGCCTTAATGCCTCCATGACTTCCTGACCCATGTTTGTTACATGCCCAGTCCGGAAAACCTTATCCATGTGAGAGCCAATTGTGACATCATCAAAGGGGCGGAATAACACTCGGGAAACCAGGAGGACCTGAAAGGGGAGGGGAAGCATCCATAGATACCAGTGCACCTGCCAATCAAATCCTCATCTTCATAGTCTGTATTACCAATCACTCATCAAATACCATAGCCAAGGAAGAACTCTGCTTTAGAGCCATATATGGCCATTTTTTTAGTCCTTATTTCTAAAAGTGTTTATTAATACCATAATGTTAATGTTATCCATCACTAGGCAAAACCACCCAATAGATTTTAAAATTAAGTATCAGCAGTATTCTTTACTTACATAGCTTCCACTTATTCTTACAATTGATATGTTTATATCATCCTATTCTATAGAGCCTCTAAACACAAAGCGTTATTCCAGACACCTGCATTATGGGGACTATCACCCCAGACATTCCACTCAATCACTGGGAAATACTCCCACTGATGGGCTAATTGGCAACCTCTGCATACCCACATCTCTCATCCCCTGTAGGCAGAGGCAAAAAAAAATAATGTATGTATCAATATCCCAATACATCCTCAACATCCCTTAGCAATTACCAACCGGTACACACAAGATCATCAATATTAATGCTATATGACAATTCCGCAATCCTCCCCTGTCTCCCCCGTATTATTTCTGCCCAGCAGTGGGTGCAAATCAGCTATGATAATGCCCCTGCAATCCATGAATAGTGTTCACAGCTACGCTGTCACCCCAAACCTCACCCTCAATCCAATCACGTCCCCCCGAGGAATATTTACGCAGAAGCTCAGTGGTGTCTCCCAGACATGAGCATATTATTCCGGCAAGTAAATAGATCTATTTGTACACGCCAATACCTTCTATATTCTACAAGTAATCAACGCCAGCAAATGGCAGCATATAAACATCTGCAGTCACATCAGAAGTTGGGTCACCAAATTCCCAGCTTATCACCAATGACCACCTCCTCATTTTATGCCATCACAAATACTTGAAGGCCATTATTTTAAAAGATGTATATTGCTGTCAATGTGTAAATAAGATAGAAACGGAAATACAATGTTGCCCGGTAATAGCAACAAGGAGGTGGATTATTGGCTACCCCCCCCCCCTTCCCCAAATTTGCCATATTACTTTATCTGCAGGTGAGAAATCAAATGGTGCCTTACTTGCCAATCTCTTCATACAGCTGGTATTCATCTGTAAAGCGGGTGCAGGTTACAGCCATGTCTGCATGGGATCCAGGCTCTGCAGTGCTCAGTGGATCTAGGAAGGAAGAGACCTCTTTAGTCTTGAATCAGTCAGAGAGTGGCGGGGCGTTCGGCTCTGGGGGGATCTGTCTTCTTTGCCCCTCTTCTGATCCTGTTATTTGCTCTTTCCTGTCTGCCCCTCCTGTAGGGGTTCTCTGCGTCTTTTCTGCCACAAAAAAAGGGATCCAAGAAGGGATGAGGAGGAATAATAGAGACAGACAAGATGGGGAAGGAAAGAGTGGCAGAAGGAGTGGGTAGAACAAAGGAAACAGAAATTAGGGAGAGAAATAGGGAAAGACAGAGAGAGAAAGAGAGAGAAGGAGAGACAGAGAGAAGAGAGGTATTCAGGAGCAGCTTTGAATGTGCCTTGCCTGTATTAATTTCAGACTGAGAGAGAACAAGAGGGAGGGATGGGAGGGAGAAAGAGAGAAAGAGGGAGGGCAGAGATAGAGTAGAGATACAGGGGGTTGATAGAACAGGAGGGGAAGACAGGAGAGAAAGTGCGAGGACAGGACAGACGCTACCATTTATTAGAAAAATGTTAAATCCATGACTTCTAATATTACAGACCATGGTGCCTTTCAGAGTTTTCAAGATGAATTCTAACAGCATTTACCATAGAAATATTTTTTCAGGCTGACCATAAACAAGCAAGCCATTTGTCCATGATAATCATGGATTGCCATGTGCAGCAACGGCCACTTCACGCGTCAATACAATAAAAAAAGTCATATGCAGGAAAAACTGTTTGAAAAACAAGCTGAAAAGGCAACAAAAGCTGGCTATGTGTGAAGCTCATCCATTCATCCATCAGCCAAATCTAAATCAGGCAAATCTATTGTGACAGGTATTGATGGGCAGATGTCTAACTACCCCTTATTCTGCCTGAGATATTTGCATAGCTCCCAACTGCTTCTCCTTTTGAATCGAAGCACTATATATTTTTTTTTGTTTTATTTTATTGTCCCTACACTTTGTATGAAAAACAGATTTAAAAAACATATTCTCTTTATCCCAGCAAAAGTCTTTACTTGTACTAAATATTGCACAAATTCTTACTACACTGCTTTAATTAGGAACATTAAAGCTCCACTCCCTCCAGGATAGTAAAGATGTCCTAAAGCCACCCCTATTTATTGCTCTCCTAGGGTAATCCTTACTATATGTCCTATCAGACAAGCAAGATTGCGTTTTGCTTATATTATTTTGCACTGCAAGCAAACCTGTACTACAGAAATTGCTGTCAATTTGACAGCTAGGATTAAAAATGACACCTCCCATTAAAATGAGTAATTCCGGGGTTTCTCAGATGCAGCCAGCATATTAGCTGGTAATTTTCCTGTATGATGGTGCACGGCACTCACAGTCACTGAGAAACTCTAAAGGCTGTATACTATTGCTTCCCATTGTTTACCTAAATTGTAGGTTTAGTAAAGGGTCATTCATCTTTCCCAACTTAGAATTCTGTGAGGTATTCAGGGGCTCATCTGTGGTGCACAAGATGACACCCCATCAGCCTACTAGAGTCCCAGGGGCTAGGTAGTGGTCATTTTAAATTTCTCCTGCTATGATCTGCCTGTGGGGGAGCTCCCCTGCAACCCCCAAACATATAATCATAAGTGTGCAGGGGTAGGGGTGTGCAGAGTGCATGCAGGGGATAGAGACGCAGAGTGCATGCAGGGAGATAGAGGCGCAGAGTGCCTGCAGGGGGATAGAGGCGCAGAGTGCATGCAGAGAGATAGAGGCGCAGAGTGCATGCAGGGAGATAGAGGTGCAGAGTACATGCAGGGGATAGAGGCGCAGAGTGCATGCAGAGAGATAGAGGCGCAGAGTGCATGCAGGGAGATAGAGGTGCAGAGTGCATGCAGGGAGATAGAGGTGCAGAGTGCATGCAGGGAGATAGAGGCGCAGAGTGCATGCAGGGAGATAGAGGCGCAGAGTGCATGCAGGGGATAGAGACGCAGAGTGCATGCAGGGAGATAGAGGCGCAGAGTGCCTGCAGGGGGATAGAGGCGCAGAGTGCATGCAGGGAGATAGAGGCGCAGAGTGCATGCAGGGAGATAGAGGCGCAGAGTGCATGCAGGGGATAGAGACGCAGAGCGCATGCAGGGAGATAGAGGCGCAGAGTGCATGCAGGGGGATAGAGACGCAGAGTACATGCAGGGGATAGAGACGCAGAGCGCATGCAGGGGGATAGAGACGCAGAGTACATGCAGGGGATAGAGACGCAGAGCGCATGCAGGGAGATAGAGTTGCAGAGTGCATGCAGGGAGATAGAGGCGCAGAGTGCATGCAGGGGGATAGAGGCGCAGAGTGCATGCAGGGGGATAGAGGCGCAGAGTGCATGCAGGGGGATAGAGACGCAGAGTGCATGCAGGGAGATAGAGGCGCAGAGTGCATGCAGGGGGATAGAGACGCAGAGTGCATGCAGGGAGATAGAGGTGCAGAGTGCATGCAGGGGGATAGAGACGCAGAGTACATGCAGGGGATAGAGACGCAGAGTGCATGCAGGGAGATAGAGGCGCAGAGTACATGCAGGGGATAGAGACGCAGAGCGCATGCAGGGGGATAGAGGCGCAGAGTGCATGCAGGGGGATAGAGGCGCAGAGTGCATGCAGGGGGATAGAGACGCAGAGTGCATGCAGGGAGATAGAGGTGCAGAGTGCATGCAGGGGGATAGAGGCGCAGAGTGCATGCAGGGGGATAGAGACGCAGAGTGCATGCAGGGAGATAGAGGTGCAGAGTGCATGCAGGGGGATAGAGACGCAGAGTACATGCAGGGGATAGAGACGCAGAGCGCATGCAGGGAGATAGAGGCGCAGAGTGCATGCAGGGAGATAGAGGCGCAGAATGCATGCAGGGAGATAGAGGCGCAGAGTGCATGCAGGGGGACAGAGGTGTAGACTGCATGCAGGGGGATAGAGGTGTAGACTGCATGTAGGGGGATAGAGGTGCAGACTGCATGCAGGGGGATAGAGGTGTAGACTGCATGCAGGGGGACAGAGGTGTAGACTGCATGCAGGGGGACAGAGGTGTAGACTGCATGCAGGGGGATAGAGGTGTAGACTGCATGTAGGGGGATAGAGGTGCAGACTGCATGCAGGGGGATAGAGGTGCAGACTGCATGCAGGGGGATAGAGTCCCAGACTGCATGCAGGGGGATAGAGTCGCAGACTGCATGCAGGGGGATAGGAGTGCAGACTGCATGCAGGGGGATAGGAGTGCAGACTGCATGCAGGGGGATAGGAGTGCAGACTGCATGCAGGGGGATAGAGTCCCAGACTGCATGCAGGGGGATAGGAGTGCAGACTGCATGCAGGGGGATAGGAGTGCAGACTGCATGCAGGGGGATAGAGTCCCAGACTGCATGCAGGGGGATAGGAGTGCAGACTGCATGCAGGGGGATAGGAGAGCAGACTGCATGCAGGGGGATAGGAGTGCAGACTGCATGCAGGGGGATAGAGGTACAGACTGCATGCAGGGGGATAGGAGTGCAGACTGCATGCAGGGGGATAGAGGTGCATATGTCACTTTTGTGTGCCATGTGCAGGGTCAGGTAAGTAAAACGTATTAAACTTTCCAGTCTACATTCTGAATTGTAAAACCCATATATTTCTTAGGCTTCTTTTTATGTTCCTTTATTATTTTGTATAGTATTAATGTGAAAACATGCATGTTCTTGAGGGGCTTGTTATCCTTTACAGGAGATCAATGAACCTAGGGCTGTCCCTGGTTCTAGAGAGCAATAGTTATCGGTTTCATATATATATATATATATATATATATATATATATATATATCACAAAGAGGCGGTCATCTGTGGCTGGCAGTTTTTTTCATGTTTTAGCCTACATCCTCTTTTGCCAACCAGTTGCACAACTACGACTGGTGGTATAAAAGCTTCCATTTGGTGGTACTTAAAACGGAACAAAACTTAAAGTGGATTTCCTGGGTTTTGTTCCAGTCCCCTGTGGCATCCCTAATGGGATGCCCCACTGTGTAAAAGAAACCCCAGAATGCCGCTATTCACTCACATCATTTTGGTCCAACGGAGCATGCAGGGGGTCTCGTTCAATGAGAGCTGCTATTAGGCAAATGGCTCCCATTGAGTAAAATAGGGAGCGAGGAAAGGGCACCTCGAGAGGTTTCACACAGCAGGGCATCTCGAACCAAGGAGGAGGCAAGCGGCCAGTCCTGTAAACTTTTAGATTCATAGGCCGGTGCTGGTTGAGTTTTTTTCTGCGTGAAGGCCACCAAGGAATAAAATGAGGACATGAAAAGCTACAGACCAGTGGCTGTTTAGCGGTGGCAGGAGGGAGAGTATAGGTCCACGGTGAGCAAAACCTTTCCCAGGGAAGGTGAAGGCCAGTGTTACTCAGGACCTATACTGTATGGGAAGCCTGTCCTGTGGTGTGTTCCAGGTTGCCACGGGAACAAGCTGAAGTTGTAGCATCTTGAAAATAGAGAGCAGTAGAACTTGCACTGTTGGGCCAGGCAGAGGACTTACAGTGTATTTATGTCAAGTATTTAAAGTGGACCTATGGCTTCCTGGGGAATTTTGTATTGGTACTTAAGATAACTTAAAAATGGTGAAAAAATGGAGGCATAACTACAGTGGGTACAGAAGCAGTGACTGCATTGGGCCCCTTTAAATGTTTGCACCAAGGCATTTGTGCAGCTCTATATATACAGGTACAAGGGAAGTCTGTCAGATTCTTGGTTTATTTTAAAAGACCAAATTCCCATTGGTTGTCCTATTGTAACCACATTTTTCTTGTTATTTGTTTTTATAAATACATCTTAGGAATAGTGCTGCCATACATTGATGGGCAAGGAAAATTAAAGTATTACGAAGCTAGTCATAAGAGAAAGAAACAGAGGCATGTTGGTTGCTCTGGATACGGTAAATGCTTACATTTTGTTCCTGTTCCCTTGAACTTGACAATTTTGCCTCTTATAGACTAAGGTACCTACTTCTGCAGTGTCATCATGCTGAGTCAGATAGATTCATAGTAAAATCCAGTGGAACTGTAAATGCCGGCCAGATGTCCACCTCTGCTAGCCCTAATCAAGTCAACAGCACTTCATGTGTATCACATTGGAAATTCATTGGATTTTTCTTTTGTGAGCTCAAACAAAAAGATTAATCAATAGCCATGGTTACAATGAAGCCCTGTACTTTACTAACTGCACAGGGACCACAGTCATGCAAATGTATTCTCAGGCAAATTAATGGCACATGAAACAGCACACATCATGGATTTCATGCATAGCACAGCCGCAGGGCTTATGTTTGAAAACTGGAGCAAAGACAGTTGGAACAAACCTTTGAAAATGTGAAGGGTTCTGTCAGTTCTCGATCATTTATAATTTCATTATTTACAACCCCCTCATATGTAATTATATGTTATGTAAGGGGGGAGGGCTCTATGAGTGAGATATCTCAAAGTCCAAACTCCCATGAACAGGTAACAAAAAAGCTGTCCATGAGTTCCATGATAGTCTTAGTTCCATGTATGATTTTCTAAATCAGAGTAAATGTTTGCCATGTAAATACACTACAGACATACATAGAATCATTTGTGGCATTGAGGCTAGATACGTTGTGTATTGGTAAGTGCATAGGGTACAGAGTCCCAGTAGCAGATTGTGTGGCAGAACAACCCCCATCAACCCCATAGCAGATTGTGTGGCAGAACAACCCCCATCACCCCCATAGCAGACTGTGTGGCAGGACAACCCCCATCACCCCTATAGCAGACTGTGTTGCAGAAAAAAAAACATCACCCCTATAGCAGATTGTGTAGCAGAACAACCCCCATGATCCCATAGCAGAGCCCCATCTTCTCCTATAGCAGACTGTGTTGCAGAGCAATCCCTATCATCCCCCGTAGCAGACTGTGACAGAATACCCCATCACCCCATTGCAGACTGTGTTACAGAACAACCCCCACCATCCCATAGCAGACTGTGACAGAGCCCTAATCTTCTATTATAGCAGACTGTGTTGCAGAACACCCCCCATCACCCCATTGCAGACTGTGTTACAGAACAACCCCCACCATCCCATAGCAGACTGTGACAGAGCCCTAATCTTTTATTATAGCAGACTGTGTTGCAGAACACCCCCCATCATCCCATAGCAGACTGTGACAGAGCCCTAATCTTCTATTATAGCAGACTGTGTTGCAGAACACCCCCCATCATCCCATAGCAGACTGTGAAAGAGCCCCCATCTTCCCAAAAGCAGACAGAGCATTTTGTATGCTCACCATGCTTGCTGGCCAGGCTGGGAACTGTGTCTTAGGTTGCATCCACCCCCTTTTCGGGGCCCAGAAGGGGCCAGCAAGATGGTTTCCCTGCTGGCCTACATGATTGGCTGCGGGGAGGGCTAGATGCTGATTGATGGGCTGATCAGCAGCCCATAAACCAGTTTTAGGGTTGGGCTGAATGCCGAACCCTGGCATGGACTTCTGACAAGTTCAGCATTTTTGCGTTTCAGGTTTGCTCAACCCTATCAGGCCGACAAGGGTGCAATTGATGCAGTTCCTGACATAAAGAAGAGGAGTATGTCCTAATTAGGGTACACACAGAAGGTTTTGGTGTTGAGAATGATGGGGTATATCTTCTTGTACCAGAAGCCACCTACTTAGGCAGCCATTCCTGGGTGCCACTTGGGGGAGTTCCTGACATAAAGAGAAGTATGGCCTAGTTAGGGTACATACAGAATTTTGAGGTTGAGAGGGATGGGGGGGGCTACTTCTACCACATATTTAGACAGCCATTCCAGGACACTACTTGGACAGAATCTAATCATGGAAGGGGAAGAGTAGGTAGCCGCTAAGCAAACAGAAGAATAGGATGAGGGGAGGACACCTTGTATCAGGAGCCCTGGCTTAGGCATTTAGTTGAAAGTACTACTTGAAAGACTTGAAAGGAGGAGAAGGTAAAAGGAACTTCTGGTATTGTAAGTCACTCAAAAATAGTCAGGTACTTTATTTATTTATTAAGGTTTATAGAGGCAGTCGGGAAGGGTATCATGATTATCATACTATGTGGGGCACTAATTAACTCTATCCTTTTGGTTATTATAGTCTTCTGCAAGAGAAGCAGGGTAATTTCAGTGCAGATTAATATTATCAAGCTTATTTAATTAACAATCACAATGTCAATGTACAAACTACAGGAACTCATATAACACATTTCAGATCAATCACAGATGATTTCTGGTTCAGTCCTAACAGCTTTTTCATATTGCATTAATAGAAAGAAAAGAAAACCTGTGTCCCTTACATGGCTGCCAATGCAACAGCCAAGATAAAAAACAGGCACCTATAATATAATTGGCTTACTTGCATGTTTAGTAGAAATTGCAGCATCAATGATCTCCAGTAGTCCAATTTTCTGGTTATTCAAAGCATTACAGAAGCCTGTGTGGTCAGGGGTGGCTCAATAACAGTAATTCTAATTGAAAAGCAGAACATAAGGGCAATGAGATGGGGTGCCACTGGATAAGTGGTGCAGTAGCTTTTAACTAAACATATATGTTTTTTCTCTCTACTATTCAGCAGATTTGTTCAATTTATCAAGAGTTTTTCCAATCTATAATTTCTCTCATACACAAAACTTTCGCAAATGCAGGATTCTCTCACACAGAAAACTCTCAAAAAATTAAACTTGTGTCTTTTTGGGAGATTTTGCCAAAGAGCAGGAGTAAAAAGTCGCCTCACCTACTGACATACTTTTTTTCACTGAAAAAAACCTTGCCACCAATGCTAGCAAGCCAGCCCAAGCCCCAAGAGGGGGTGCAAGTACTTGTGAAGAGCCAGTGAAGAAGCCTCGGATGATTCTCTCCCATGTGACGGGGAGGCCGATTCATTAATAGCCGCAGGTAGCGACAGTTGAGCGACTGTAGCAATATTTTCACAGCACCCGCTAGTAGTCGCTGTGCTTGGCCGTTGTTCGGTCGTTGATAGCGACTCAGTCGGTGTGCAGTAATGTTGAATACAAGGTGACGAGTCGCTATTTGACAGGTTCCGCGATGCATGGGTGCGCATGATAGTGACTGGTCAGAGCGACTGGCTTCCACCATATTCATCAAAAAATCACGCTCAAAAAATTCAAGCGCTGTGAAATGCATGTTTAAACCCCAGAGCGCTGGCGGCGATGTGTTAAAAGTAGTTTTTTAACCCCCAAACCACCATATTTTTGGAAACCAAAAAAAAAAACTTTTTTAAGAATTTAGTAATATGAATACAATAATATCAGACCTGTAATATCAATTCTGCACAATTTTTTTTTTTTTTTTACCTTAAAAAAATTATCTAACATGGCAGAAGTGGTCACAGAATTTTTCACACTGAAAAAAAAAAACATTAATAACAATTAATTATGAATATTTAAAGATTGTTCCATTGAAATGCATTGGAGAGCGCCAGGTAGCGAGAGGTCATACCTGTCGCTGTTCAAGGTCGGACGCCGGCGCTGTGGGCTGAGGCTGGAATAATGATGAATGAGTGGCTATCTGGCGCTATCTCAGTCGCTAAGCAGGATTGCCTTGATAAATGTGTAATTGTGGTGGGGAGCCGGCGTTCTCGTGGCGGGGCCCGTCATTCACCAGTCGCTACCTGTCGCTATCCCTTGTTAAATAAGGGCCTAAATCTGTCACTGTAGGTGAGGGGGATTTCCTGAGGTATCCCTCTCCATGCCCCTCCTCTCCAGTGACATTGAAGTCAAATGGTGGAGATTCTCTGCCTCTGTAGTATAAAAGCCCCACTCCCCCGACACCTATTATCTTTCTCTGGAGGCCAGGCTCTCCTTCAATCCAGAAGCTGGGGGGGGGGGGGGGGTCATTCTGATGGTCTCTTTTGGTGGTATCAGAAAGCCCCAGAAGATCACCCGATTACCCGCACCCTCCTCTTGGAGCACCCGGAGTGCAAATAAGCCCGTGCCCATTATTAAGTCCCTCCAAAAAAACTAATCAAAATAAAATAATCAAAATAAAATAATCAAAATAAAATAATCAAAATAAAATAATCAAAATAAAATAAAATAATAAAATATTGAAAAAAAACATGCTGGCATTTACAGTATAACTTTTAGAAAAAAAATGCCACAAAATAGCCATTTACTTGACGCCGGCCGAGAATTAAATTATAAACTCCTATGCAAGGCTGGGAAAATGCATTCACTCCTTTCCATGCTAAAATGATTTATTTATTTTTAAGGGGGGGTGCTAGCTTATATCGGAGAGTTATGCTATAACATAAAGCCAAATCCTTCCACTTTAAAATTAACCCTAAAAATTTTCCTTGTACATTGTACCATTTTACATACTGACATTTTGAAGGACTTTAACTGGAACCTGTAAGGAGTACAGGTCCTTGTATACTGCGTTTAGATTCCAGGGCCTATTCTGGCAGCCTCAACTGTGTATCCGGTCACCCCTCCCTGTGCTCAAATGCCAGTGTCACCCCGTTGGCGCCACTGCTGCCAAGACCAGTAAAAGACAATCATGGGTCTCGAGGGGAGCAGCTTGAAAGGTAAGATGCCAATTGCATCACAATTACAATTGTGTTTAAGCTGGGCTCCAACTTTACATACAGAAAGCAAAATAGGACGGATTTATGAAGTCTGTCCTCCATTTTGCACCATTTAGCTCTGATGGTTTAACCACAGCTGCACTCTATGCCAAATTTAAGATGTGTACGACATGTGGAAGCTGATTTAAGACTAGTGTCACGTATTGCCATTTCATTGTCGGGGAGGCCGATTCATTAATAGCGTCAGGTAGCGACAGATGAGCGACAGTAGCGGTATTTTCACAGCGCACGCTAGTATTCGCTGTGCTTGGCCGTTGTTCGGCTGTTGACAGCGACTCAGTCAGTGTGCGGTAATGTTGAATACGGGGTTAGGAGTCGCTGTTTGACAGGTTCCGCGCTGTATGGGAGCGCATGACAGCGAATGGCCATAGCGAACGGCTCCCAGCATATTCATTAACAAATCACGCTCAAATTATCGCGCTGTGAAATGCTTGTTTAAACCCCAGAGCGCTGGCGGCGATGGGTTAAAAGTAGTTTTTTAACCCCCAAACTACCATATTTTTGGAGAAAAAAAAAACAAGTTTTTCAAAACATTTTGTAATATGAATACATTAATATCAGACCTGTAATATCAATTCTGCACAAATGTCTTTTTTTTTTTTGTTTACCTTAAAAAAAATATCTAACATTGCAGAAGTGGTCACAGAATTTTTGACATTTAAAAAAAAAATAAAAATAAAAAATAATAGCAATTAATTAAGAATATTTAAAGATTGCTCCATTGAAATGCATTGGAGAGCGCCAGGTAGCGAGAGGTCATACCTGTCGCTGTTCAAGGTCGCTCGCTGGCGCTGTGGGGTGAGGCTGGAATAATGATGAATGATTCGCTATCTGGCGCTCTGTCAGTCGCTAAGCAGGATCGGCTTGATAAATGTGTGATTGCGGGGGGGAGCGGGCGTTCTCGTGGCAGAGACCGTCATTACCGTTCGCTCACCATTCGCTACCTGGCGCTATCCCTTGTTAAATAAGGGCCTATGTAGCGGCGCTTAGAGCATCCATTATTGGATGCTGCAAGTGGGTGTCTGGCGCTATAACAAGTGACGCTGTAGTATCCTATCCAGCATTAATAAATACGCTGTAGAAGCGCCCTCCCTGAATCAATGCATGTGTTGTACCCCGAGGAAAAGCTGCCCAGAGCAACGCCACATATAACAACAGGACAACGCTGCTGCGAACAATAGGTAGCGCCAGTTAAGTGCGTATGGCACTCGGCCCTGAAGCCCATATTTAATAAAATCAAACACAAAACCGCCGAGCGCCGAACGCCAGACGCTATATGAAAAAAGTCTGTTTCTCAACACATATCCACCAGCACCAGAGCGAAAACACATGAAATGACATTATTTTAACACTGTAACAATGACACTACAATGGCAGACCAACACATACAATTCTGCATAAAAAAATCTAAATATAACAACATAACTGGTTGCTGGGCAGGAGAGGTCACACAATAATTATATCCTAAAATTGAGCTAATTCATTAAAATGCTATTTATACACCAGCAAAAAAACAACTTTGAAATGTATGGGATAATGCTACTGAGTGACAGGTGCTACATGACGCTGCTAAACATACAGCGACGGCCCTAGCCACCGCTAGTAATACGTTCACTGCTACATGACGCTACATGAGGCGCTCATCAGATTGACTTTCATATATATGGTTTTCACATACTGTGCTAACACTACGTGGTACTACATGGCATTAGAGTTTCTTAAATAATCCCCTAAGTGTTAAGTAGAACACCCTATACAGACGTCAATATTGTCTACCATAGAGCACAATTACATGAAAAGTGTTTTGTAATGATGTGGAAATGAAACTCAGAATGTCAAAAATGCAAATGCATGACACCAACTGCTATTGCTGATTTCCACACCAGTATGTTCATCTATCCTCAATAATTAAAAATGTAACGCACTACAAAGTTTAAAAGAAAGTTCAACCAGCTCACCTGACACTTTGAGAGGCACGGAGAGGAAATCCTCTGGCACAGTTCCACAATGCAATGGTCAGTGAGGTGTCCAGCCTTCTCATTCAATTAAAATGAGTTAAGGGCAACTATATGGCCGAAACGCGTCACAGGGTCCCTGCCGTGGGGCACACATTAACAAGGTCTGGGCACGTATATTTTTGGTTTGATGTTTTGATTCTGCACAAGGACTCTTTCGCTTTATGTGAATTACGGCATTTTAAATGTTTGGATTAAAAGTTATGTTTTTAAAAGTTATGTTTTAATTGAATGAGAAGGCTGGACACCTCACTGACCATTGCACTACAAAGTTTGCCACAACGGGTGAGCATGGCTGAGATACTGGGAGAGGAAGCTCCAAAATGGCCGCTACCGCTCTTTCCTAACTGTGCCAGGCTATTGGTCCGGTTAAGGTGAAAATGTTTACAGTGGACCAAAACCCTAGAGTCTTTAGGGCTGGCAGTCTCCCTGGCCCTGAGGCATCCAGATTTGGGATGGCACGATTTGTGAAATTCCCTGGTTCTCCATGTATACTTACCGATCTGGTGATCCCCAGCATCCCTCCGGCTTATGTGTGCACCCGCAGCAGGCTTATCTGAATGGCTGTCACAGACTGGCACAGCTGAATGAGAGCAGCTAAAAAGATGACAGCCACTCCTATTGCTCTATACCAGGCTCTGATTACAAACTGCATTGTGCAGAATAGAAAAGTGAGAGGAGGAGAGTCCACACACCATGGGATCAGGGGATTGTGATAACCCCTGCTAAACTAGGCCCATGAGGTCTTGTTTAAAGTGGACCAAAACCCAGGATTTTGACTATCCTGGGCTTTGGTCCTTTCCTCCGGGGCACCCCAATCGGGGGTTCTCCGCTGTGTGAAAACCCCAATATTGCCAAGCGCAATTCACCTCTTCCCGGTCCTACGGTGCATGTGTGACCGCTCATTCAATCAGCACGCTCGGAGTTGCTGACGTCACGCTGTCTAATCCAGCGTCTAAGGCCAGCTGCTCAGAGCGCACTGGTGGCCGCATCCCCTGCTTCCCTCTAACAGGGAGTGGGCCCGTGCCGGCCATTCCCAAATTCCTGGTGCGGGCACCGGCCCTGCTAGAGGGATAGTGGGGCATGCGGCCACGGCTCACGCATGCGCTGTTGGACAGGGAAGCAAGGTAAATGAACGGTGCGACCTGGAGTTTCACACAGCAGGGCATCCCAATTTTGGATGCCCCGAGGGCCGATTGCGCTGGTTTTTGGTCCTAAAGGGTTATTGTATCAAAGGATACCTCTAGCTGTACATAAAGATGTTTTAAATAAGGAGGATTCTTCCTCTGCTCCAAACATTCATAATTTGGCCAGGGTAGGCCTTACATTTTGTGATCTTCCCAAGCAGTCTGTTTTGGTTGCTTTCTTGAGACCCAAAACACATCTCACATTATTCCCTCATAGAATATTGAACATATAAATGGGCAGGCTGATTCATTACTAGCGCCAGGTATCGGCAGATGAGCATCTGTATAGAGGAGCTAAGAGCAACTGCTATCGGGCGCTGTAACAGAGCGTCTCATTCGCTGTAGTAACCTGGCCGGCATTGATGAATGTGTTGTATGTTGGACGTTCTAAAACCAGTACAGGGTTACAAGGAGCGAAAGGTAGCGCCAGCTCAGTGCGACCGACTCTCAGCGACTCATACCATATTTAACAAAAAAACAGATACACAGAGCATCGGCGCTCTGGATCTGGTCGCTATAGCATAGAGCGTCAGACGCTGTGTGATTAAAGTCTGTTTTTTAACACATATCCACCAGTAACAAAGCAAAAACACATGGAATAACATTGTTGTAACATTGTGACATTAATACTTTAATGGCAGACCTGTAATGTCAATTCTGCATAAAAATCTAAAAAGTTTTCTAAAATGACTTTTTCTAGGCAGGAGAGGTGACACAATTATTTGAGAGAAAAAAATAAAAATAAAAACAAAAGGAACGTCCATTGAAATGTATGGGAGAGCGACAGGTAGTGACAGGTCTTACCTGGTGCTCTGGAAGCTAGAGCGCCGGCGCTATACGCTGAGCTACCTGTAATGATGAATCGTACGCTACATGGCGCTGTTACAGTCGCTCACCAGAATCGCCTTCATAAATGTGGTATTGCGTACCGCGTCCGGCGTTCACCGGACACTGCCTGCCGCTACGAGACACTACCTGACGCTATCCCTTGATTAATTATCCCCATATTTCGCACAGAATAGAGGCCAATTTAGCTTATCACCAGTTACCAACATTATTTCCACATTTCACTTACATCTGCTTCATAAATGGCCCCTTATGGGTTTTCTTATCATACATTTTAACATTTCTTAAAATGTGTTACATTAGTCACTTTGGAAACCGGACGGACATAGCTGTCCTGCCATTTCTGTCAGTCTTTGGATTATGTGGCAGACGTGAAGAGCAAAATCCCGAGCAGCAATGAAAGGGTTACACTGTGACCCTTCACCTCACCCTTCCCCTTCTTGCTGGGCTCCTAATTAGTAGGCATGGAGGCTGAGGTATGGACTGCTTGTATTCGGCCTAAACCAAGCAGATACAATCTGTGCCATGTTGCCATGGTTACCAGCTACTAGAACAATTACATGTCAATATGCCGCCCCCACCTCACGCACTGGAGGGAGGGGGTCCCTTAATAGGAAAAGAGAAGTAAAAAGAAATGGTATTCTTAAACATTACGTGTCTAAAAATATCTCGGTAATGGCAAGACGGGCTGTGTTAGGGCTGTGATTGGCTGCTGGAATATATATATATATATCAGCGAATGCTGGGAGGCCGCTTTGTATAGTAATGAGCACATTGTCAGGTGGGCACGCCACAGAGAAAACACGGAAAACCCTAATGTCATTTTTATGAGAGTAACTTATTTTACACAACATATTATACGGTAGTAACACAAACAGCAATGGCTACATAAAAACGTGATTTCTCTTTATGGGTTTTATTCTGCCCAAGGAAACACACATATATATTCATTCCTTGGGAGATACTGTCATGGCGACCATTCACTGGTTCACCAACATTAGTTACATTATATTGTTTCAAATTAATTTGGGGTAAAAAAAAAAAAAGACATAAATCCATCAAACTACATTTTTGTCTACAAGGAGCCAAAAAAACCTTCAGCCAATTATGACTGGTGAAACTAAAAAAAATTCCCGACTTCTCAAGGAAGTCACATCAGATCCCTGGTAAGAAGATTCCCAGAAAAAATGTTAAAATTGATTTCAAGAAATCCAAGCTGTTCATTTGATGTTTCCGCAAGTTTTTTTTTTTGGGTGGGGGGGTTCAGGCAGCCTGCAAACAGGAAGTGCCTCCTGACTGTGCTGCTCTGCATTCTGGGACTGCTGACCGCTACCTGACCCCAGCTCTGCTCTGTCTGAGCAAAGCACAGCTATAACCCGCCCCCCTGTACCTTATACCACTCTCCTCTCCTCAGTAAGTGTGATGCTTCTGAGTCAAGATGGCGGCGCCCGTATCCTAAATTCCTGAACAGAGTTGCAGCCCAGTGAGGGAAAGAATAATAAGTTAGTGACTAAACACGTAAAATATATTAATTTTAAATGCTGGGGAACCGTTTTTTAAGAGTTTGGGCTTTTCATTAAATCACGCTGAAGGTCCGGTTTAATTACAGCACACAGGGAGCAGGTGGGGGCCTTGCTCAAGAGCTCACAAGTCTGCTGCCTTACCTCTAGGCCACAACTGCCCCTGTAAAGGGGTTCAATGGACACTGGTCCAAATAACAGTGCTACCACCTTCAGAATCCCAATAATATATTCCACCATCTTTATCTCCTGTATAAACCCAATAGATTGTGGAATGTCCTCCTGTTAAAGCGGACCAAAAGAAAGTTTGGTAATGTGCTTCCCTAAAGCTCCCCCCCCCCCCCCCCGGTAAAAACTATTTGAGAGGGTTTCACCCCGTGCAAATGTTCTTGTTTAACAGGTGGATTCCTTGCTGTAGAACTGCATGGGAGAGGCCAGCTTGTCACACACATAAGCATGACGGGAGAGCTGTGCTAGCAGCAGCCCACACCAAACAGAGAGATAAATGCCTCAGAAACACAGGCAGCGTGTGTATTATGTTATATAAACACACACCCACTGAATAACCAGCTGCTATAGAGATGTTGTGTGTGAAGGGAAACCTGCAACAATGTTTCTTTATCACTCTTTGCTGCGGACTCCCATTCAGTCAGTGTAAACATTATGTATCTTATAAAATGTTACAATTCTTTCAGCTGTGCCACAGAGCAATGAGTCATCAAATCTGATGGATTTCTACTAGAAATGAAGAAGGAATATAGAGGTCTGCTCACTTAGTACAGCCAAGCTAAGAGCATTCATTGAGCTTGAACCTGCTCTTGGCCAGGTAAGTATAGACTGTTTTAGCTATGATCAGTCTGGTTGGATTTATTTTTTCATTTGATCATCTGTAATGACCGCACCCATCCTGAAGATGTAAATAGGATTAGTAGAAAGTTTGTAGCTTTGTTTTTGAAGAGGACAATCATTCAGTGCAGTTATCATCCATATTCCAAATGATCTTTATAACTTATCTGTACCCAGCTTTATATGCTGGGAACAAAGAATATGATTGATTTTAATGTAGTTTAAAGTGGAACTATGGTCAAGTCAGCATACTTCCATTCATTTATGGCTTCTAATCATGTGACTGATGGTAGCTAAGTGGGTTAGCTAGGTGGGCTTGCACATTAAACATAAGTGGCTGGTGGTGGTCTCATGACACGTGAATAAGGACATGACGACCTGACTATAGTGTCCCTTTAACCTCCTTGGCGTTGCGATATAGTCAAATGCCATGGCAACGAAAGCGTTGCCATTGCATTTGTCTCTCACGCACGGCTCCGCCCCCATGAGCCTCTGCGGCTCACAGAGACGGAACCCGGAAGCGGAGAGGGACGCCGCAGCCCCGGCTCTCACCTGCGATCGCTGCGGAGACATCGCTGGATCGCAGGGAGAAGGTAAGGAGGCTGCGCCGCCCGCTCTTGCTCCCAAACCGATCCCGAGCGTGACTCGGGGTCACCGCCACTTACAGCGCAAATTGACCCCGAGTCACGCTCGGGATCGCCGCCAAGGGGGTTAAAGTAGCCCTGCCACCCTGGAGCTGAGACAGAATGGGGGGGGGGGTTGCTATAACAAAAATGCCTTACCTTGGCCAAGATCTGGAAATGTCAGCGGAACACAGGTGGCTGCCACACACAGTCAGTACACAAAGTGCCTTCCCAGCTCTGTGTGCATGCCCACCCTCCAATTTAAAGTGGACCAACAGCCTGGCACAGTTGGAAAAGAAAGGTAGCGGACACTTTGGATCTTCCTCTCTCAGCATCTCAGCCATGCTGCTGCCTGCATTCAACTGACACAACTGACAATACACAGTAACAGGAAGCCCAGCAGCGCTTCCTTCTTGCAGGTGGCCTGCAAATACATGAGCCGCCATCTTGTTTTTAAATTTGACACCAGCGGGAGTTAGAAAAAGGTAAATGATTTTTATGTGCAGCAATCTAAATTGCCCCGGGGAGGGATGCATATGAGCACTGTTTGTTGTGCTGGTTTGGTTTAAGTCCTTTTTGACTGTTGGTCCCCTTTAAGTGAATAGATCAGCAGGTCCACACAAAGTGTGGGAAAAGCTGCTCTGTGCAGTAGATCTGAGATCTTAAGGAGTTTTTTTATACTTCCCCACCCCGCGTCAGCGACAGGGGAGGGTGACGGGATGGAGGGAGATAAATACTGTTTCCCTGGTGTAATCTTACTAAGAGGCCGATTCATTAATAGCACCAGGTAGCGACAGATGAGCGACAGTAGCGTTATTTTCACAGCGCCCGCTAGTATTCGCTGTGCTTGGCCGTTGTTCGGCTGTTGAGAGCGACTCAGTCGGTGTGCGGTAATGTTGAATACGGGGTTAGGAGTCGCTGTTTGACAGGTTCCGCGCTGTATGGGAGCACATGACAGCGAATGGCCATAGCGAACGGCTCCCAGCATATTCATTAACAAATCACGCTCCAAAAATTCTCGCGCTGTGAAATGCTTGTTTAAACCCCAGAGTGCTAGCGGCGATGGGTTAAAAGTAGTTTTTTAACCCCCAAACAACCATATTTTTAGAAAAAAAAACAAACATGTTTTTCAAAACATTTTGTAATATGAATACATTAATATCAGACCTGTAATATCAATTCTGCACAAATTTTTTTTTTTTTTTTTTTTTTATACCTTACAAAAAAAAACTAACATTGCAGAAGTGGTCACAGAATTTTTGACATTTAAAAAAAAAAAAAAAAAATTAATAGCAATTAATTATGAATAATTAAAGATTGCTCCATTGAAATGCATTGGAGAGCGCCAGGTAGCGAGAGGTCATACCTGTCGCTGTTCAAGGTCGATCCCTGGTGCTGTGGGGTGAGGCTGGAATAATGATGAATGATTCGCTATCTGGCGCTCTGTCAGTCGCTAAGCAGGAACGGCTTGATAAATGTGTGATTGCGGAGGGGAGCCGGCGTTCTCGTGGCAGTGAGCGTCATTACCGTTCGCTCACCATTCGCTACCTGGCACTATCCCTGGTTAAATAAGGGCCTTAGTTTCTGCCTTGCAGTGCAAACAGTAGGTTTGTGGTCGATTTCAGAAGCATAACAGTTGGCAGCATATTTTAAACCCTCTGATTACATATGTCAGCTACAGTATTCCGAACAATCATATGACAGGTTAGGTGCCATCATAGGGTTTTTAATCAATATTGGCCAAGTATATTCTTTTGTGGATCTCCACCCAAAAGACCCACTGGTTCACACTGTGAGTTCTCCTCTTGGCTGGACCTTCTGTGCTGCTGTATTGGCATCCTGCTAGGACCCTGCAGTGATTAATAAACAAGAGGGTCACCCAAGGTCCTAGAAGCACTGAACAGCAAATATAATATAATAATAATAATAGTAAGATAAATCAGATAAATCAGTAGATAAAATATTTGTAGAAGTATCAAATGTGGCGCCTTTAAAGTGGGAGCTGCTGTATACACCCCGCACATAATGTCATTACAGAAAGTTCAAAAAATCTCTATATTCAAAGCCAATAGTGTCTAGTGTGTAGGAACCGTACTTTAGCTTTAGACAGGGATGTGACACTATCCCTTTGCAAACTATGTTCCAATCAGATGCTATGTGGAATGTACTCCTGTCAGCCCCCTAGTAACTCCAAAGTAAGCGACCAGAACTCTAATAATGGACACCAAAACAGCATGGCTAAGGATGAGACTCACCAATGCGGCCCGGGTTTGATGCTGGAGTGTGGCAAACCTGGACCTAGCTGTTACACCATGCCTTCCAACACCACAGCTGTTTGTCTCCCCATTCGGTCCTCTCCTAGGGTTTTGCTGTATTTTCCATCTGTATCCTGTAACGACAGGGATTAGATGATATTCTAGCAGAAAGTAGCATTAACAGTTACTATTAACTGTTATAAAAAACTTTCCCCAAACCCGTCGATTTAGTTGGACATAGATCTTTTTTCAACTGTACTAATTATGTAACTATGGCATGCGGTACTACGGTCACAACCTAGCATAGATACCACCTACAGGGATTCTTAACACTTTACTGTGTTTTTCAAGCTCTGTGATTGAACCACAATACAGAACCACGAGTAGAGTCTGACACCGGGATAATAAAGGCATGGACCTCCCTGTATAAATTATATAAAATATTATAAAATAGTTATTATATTTAAGCATATGTTAGGCACACATGCCAGGTTCAAGGTGTGAGTAGATTCTTTCTGGACCTAGAGCACCTATTGGCACTTAAAGTAAGGTGTGCTTTGGGGTGTGGAGGAGCATCTAACTAATTTAGACTCCTTGAAGTAAATTAATGATGGCTTTATTCTTGGTTCAGCATACACTTTAGAGCCATTCTTCAATACATTTCATACACAGGCATCACCTTTATTGCTGTGGAACAGGTCACTGCTGTTTTTACCTCCTTTCCATCTTACTCTTTTCTCCTCTGATAGAGCAAAACTGTAGAACACTTTCTCTAGCTGAAGCTCCCCTTAAACAGGTCCTGTTCACCTGACATTCCCACAGTTACACTCAGTCACATGCAACGCATGGCCTAGGCTACATGTCTCATGTGAGTCTGGAGTGCTGTCTAAACTAATTTGGTTTTAGCTAGTTTTTGATTACCAGAATTTACCTTCCCTCAGATTTCTACAGTGGGCTCCTAATCTTTCCTATCTGCCTTTCTGCTCTCTACTACCATCTATTGTATGAATTTTAATACTAACACTAATTGTATTACTACTCGTGTTGAGCAAACCCGAAATGCAAAGTTCAGGTCCGTGCCAGAATTCTGTGTATGAGTTTGGTGTTCATCCGAACCTGAAAAGCTGGTTGATGGGCGGCTGAGCTACAAGGGGTCGGATTTAACTGGGGTATCACAGTAGAGGTAAGAAAATGTGCATATCCTGTGGGGCTTCAGCTTAATGCCCTCTGCAACTGTCACAATGAGGTCCAGCACCGATTTGGAGTGTTGGAATGCTTTAAAATATAACATATTTGATCTTAATATGTTATTATTAATCAAATGTTTAATATGATTAGTGGTAGACCCGAACATAATTATGCCTGAACTAGACTCTACCTTGGCATGAGCTGGTTAGCTAGCCTGTGGATTCATTACCTTCTTAGTAAACCAGACCCTTAAAGTCATTGAGGCCGATTCATTAATATCGCCAGGTAGCGACAGTTGAGCGACTGTAGCGGCATTTTCAGAGCGCCCGCTAGTAGTTGCTGTGCTTGGCCGTTGTTCGGTTGTTGACAGCGACTCAGTCGGTGTGCGGTAATGTTGAATATTGGGTGAGGAGTCGCTATTTGACAGGTTCCACGCTGTATGGGAGCGCATGATAGCGAATGGCCATAGCGAACGGCTCCCACCATATTCATTAACAAATCATGCTACAAAAATTCTCGCGCTGTGAAATGCATGTTTAAACCCCAGAGCGCTGGCAGCGATGGGTTAAAAGTAGTTTTTTAACCCCCAAAACAACCATATTTTTTGAAACAAAAAAAAATTTTTGTAATATGACTACATTAATATCAGACCTGTAAAATCAATTCTGCACACATTTTTTTTTTTATTTTTTTTAACCTTAAAAAAAATATCTTACATTGCAGAAGTGGTAACAGAATTTTTCACATTTAAAAAAAAAAAAAAAAAAATAATAATTATTTATGATTAATTAAAGATTGTTCCATTGAAATGCATTGGAGAGCGCCAGGTAGCGAGAGGTCATACCTGTCGCTGTTCAAGGTCGCTCGCTGGCGCTGTGGGGTGAGGCTGGAATAATGATGAATGATTCGCTATCTGGCGCTCTCTCAGTCGCTAAGCAGGATCGGCTTGATAAATGTGTGATTGTGGTGGGGAGCCGGCGTTCGCGTGGCGGGGAGCGTCATTACCGTTCGCTCACCAGTCGCTACCTGGCGCTATCCCTTGTTAAATAAGGGCCATTGTCCAGGCTAAAACAAAATTTAAATAACTTTATACTATACTCTATACTATGCTTTTTTTCTTTGCAGATAATCGCTCCTGGTCTGGGCCAGCATGCCTTACCTGACTGCTAGATCCGAATACTATGTCTGATAGTCAGGTGCATCCTAATTGGGGTTTGGGCGCAACCCCCAACATCAGACACACGTCCCTCTCAATTCACTGCAATGGAGTGTGTTTAGACCTAGCATGCTGCTTTGGACTAGAAGTGTTCATCCGCAGGGAACAAAAATGGGGCGGGTGTATATGGTTATTTTATTTTCAAAACATTCCCCTCGATTCAAAATTCAAAAGTTAATTGATATCGGATCTGGAATCGGAAGTTTGGGTGGGTGTTTTTTTGGCCATTTCCGACTCGCACGAGCCTTCGTCCGATTTCGTATATGCTCTTACGATCATCGGAAGTTCGTTCCTAAATTGTAGGATCAAAACCTAAAACTTAGGATCAAAACCTAAAACTTAGGATCAAAACCTAAAACTTAGGATCAAAACCTAAAACTTAGGATAATCGGATGTGTTTAGGTGTGATTCAGAGAACAGTTTTCCAACCTCTAAATCCGTTTTAAAAGAAAGCCACTGCCGACACCTTTTAGCAGTCGGATTGCTGTTCTTGAACAGGTTTTTTGGCTATGTGGAGGAGTCTGCGCGTCTTGAGCTCCAATGAACTGCATGTATCAGCATGGCCGAGGCCATAAATTGTATGGCAATGCATACCTGATTCATGTATGCCTTATAAAAGCATTTTAATGTGGACCTTAATTAGTCCTTTGCATGTAAACCTTTATTTTGCAACACATCCATATATTTGCGTTATTTAAATAAACGTATGTCCTTTGTTATTTATTTTGGAATTGATGTACTAGAATCATATTTTTAATTTGAATTTATTGGTGTAGTTGTTTGCCTTTGCTTTGTTTAATTATTTTAGCTCATCTTTGGTCAGATGCATCACACTTACTGAGGAGAGGAGAGCGGGATAAAGTGCAGGATGTGGGTTACTGCTGTATTTTGCACAGACACAGCAGAGCTGGGGGCACGGAAAGGTCAGAAATCAAAGAATGCAGAGCAACACAGTCACAAGGCCCTTTCTGTTTGCAGGCTGCCCGATATTACCTGACCCGCCATCTTGGCTGTTTCTAGGCTCATAACATGCAGAAGTTGCTGGGTGTTTTTTAATTTTTGAGAGCAATCTGTATGTAGAGGGTGTGGGTAACCACACAAAAAATTAAAAGTTGTACCATTTGAAGCCAAACTAAAATTAAATCCACAAGTAAAAAATGCAAGTTAACTAAAAATTAAACGGGGAGGCCGATTCATTAATAGCGTCAGGTAGCGACAGATGAGCGACTGTAGCGTGATTTTTTCAGCGCCAGCCAGTATTCGCTGTGCTTGGCCGGCGTTAGCTTGATGACAGCGACTCAGTCGGTGTGCGGTAATGTTGAATACGGGCTGGGGGGTCGCTGTTTCACAGGTCCAGCGTTGTATGTGAGCGCCTGACAACGAATGGCCAGAGCGAACGGCTAGCTTCATATTCATTAACAAATCACGCTCCGAATGTGCTGTCGCTGTCCATTCCTTGTTTAAACCCCAGAGCGCTGGCGGCGATGCGTATTAACTAGTTTTTAACCCCTAAACAACCATATTTTTTGAATGTAACATTATACATGTTTTTAGAATCATTTTGTAATGTGAATACATTAATCTCAGACCTGATAGATCAATTCTGCACAAATTTTTTTTTAATTTTTTTTTTACTTAAAAATAAATCCTAACATTGCAGAAGTGGTCTCCGATTTTTTGACATTAAAAAAAAAAAAAAAAACATAATACCAATTAATTATGAATAATTATAGATTGCTCCATTGAAATGCATTGGACATCGCCAGGGAACGACAGCTCATACCTGGCGCTGTGAGGGAATTTGCAGCGGCGCTGTTCGGTCCAGGCGGCTTCATGATGAATGCCGCGCTAGCCGTCGCTCTCGCCGGCGCTAGCCTCATTTTGCTTGATAAATGCGTCATTGTGACCGCCGCCGGGCGTACTTGAGTCGGTAGTCGCCGTTAGCTGCCGCTACCTGGCGTTCGTCAGACACTACCTGGCGCTATCGCTTGATGAATAAGGGCAAAAGTAAGATTTACTTATGCAAATACATTCATTAATGGTTGGTTACTACAAAATGAATGAAATAAAGAAAAAAAAAAACAAATATTTAGAATGCACTTTAATGAGGTAAGTTTGTAGTGCGCAGGTGCAAGATCAGAAGGATTTACGTCCAGACAAAAAAGGAAAAAGGGCAAAACCAATGTTGCAACCTGAGAAATGAAATGGAAAAATCAGGATGGAAACTGACATAGGTCTGATTCCCGAACTGCCATACGAACGGACGGACATTTTAGGATAGAAACGTATTAGCTTATAGAATCACTCGCAAGTTCATACGAGTGCACGAGCGTTCGGGAAAAATAGGATGATCGGCACCAAAATCAAAGCTGTTACATGTTTCTTTGAATCGACCCCATTGGGTAGTTTAAAAAGAATTGACCTGAACTTTTTAACATACTCAATGTTTTAACTTACCCTTAGGTGAAACTAGGAAGGATTACCTAATTCTTACTTTATTTACTTACCCTGATTATTCCATAGGATCAATACTCCTCAGTAGATATCATCCAGTTTGGGTTCTTTTCCTTCTTTTTCAATGTCAAAGTATAAATGTGTGCAGTTTGTGCTACACCACTAGATTTTTGTTATAGGGAACCGATAAAATTTGAATCCCACCCCCTGATTACGCCCTTAAGACAACTAAACATGTTTTGAGCATGAGCAGGATCTCTGTTACATTTTATGTGAACCAGTTTGATTTGCACCATGGATATTTTTAATGATACTATAATAAAGTTTCTGGGTTTTTACCTCCTTCAAAATGCCGGTACACTGTTTATGATGTTTCCCCCTTATGAATAAGCATCACATGATACACCACCAGAGAAGGGTGGCCACAGATTGTAGCTGTTCAAGCATATGTATAACCATTTGCAGCTATTGTATCTGGGATAGGACCATTCTTTTGTCCTAACAATGGTTTGGCTGGCAAAGTTACTTCTATAGAAGTATTTATAGAATTTCTAAAAACCACCAACATTATCATCCCATTCAGTTTCGCTCATAATTTGTAAATTCTAAGTATGGGCTTTATTTCTGCCAGTGACAGTGAATCCTAGAACAGCAGCAATGTCAAATGGTAAAGTGAAGATGAGGTGTTCTCTAGGTCACATTTCAAGCAAGGATTGTCTCAGGAAAGATATCCCAGGTTCTATTATTTTCCATCAGTCTTTAAAACTCAGCAATATGGGCTTTGTCCTTCCAGCAAGGATGGTAAAAGTTTGGAAACTAAAGGAGAACTTACAGCAGATTCTAGGGAATTTAAGCTTCCCTTATGAGCATTTTTAGACGTTGGGTGAACTTCATGTGTGCCAGTTTTAAACCCTAGAACTCAAAAAAAGCATATAACCCATCATCAGCAAATCTTTGCAATGCTTCTTTAAATGGTTTGATTATGTTTAGCTGTTAACATTTTTATTAAAAACTTACAAGCATTTTGGTTAAGGAACCGAACTTCTCACCAGGCACCAGACAAAGGTTTGTGAGGCACATGGCTTGTGACTTGCCTTTACCTTTTGCTGAGACCATCTATGGTTGCAGGATGCTGAAGCATGCACGGGTATATAGTTGGTGGTTTCTCGCTAACAGGTCATCCAGTTCGTCTAACTACTAACATCAGGGGGAGACCAAGAGCTCAGTATTCCTGGATCTCTAGGTATAAAGACAGCTTCTGCCCACAAGCCACCCAGTTACTGAACTCCAGAGGCCTGTAAGATTCTTTCTCGCTTAATGTTTTAATTTAGGTGATGTTGGTTAGCTGTATCGATGCAAATTGTAAATATATAGTATATATAACATGGTATATATTAATATTACTACTATTATTTGTATTATTATTCCTCTTGTATTGGTTTTATTGGTAAACCTAACCAAACAGACTTGCACAGGTGAAAATTAAAACTCTGTCAGCACCTACATTTGCTCCTGCATCCACTTAAAGCTGCCTCATTTTTTGGTTGCAGACATCTTAAAGCACCTGGGAGGCTTCCTCCTTTCCAAGCTACTGCCTGGATTTAAACAACATAACCCACAATGCACAGTGGCAGGAAACGTAGCAGCATTTCCTTTTTGCATGTTACTGGCAGAACCGTAGGACGCCATTGAGGGGGATATCAACCACAGCAGGAGTTACAAAAAAATGAAAGAAAGCAGAACAAAACCCAGGAATTCCACTTTCCCAGGTTCCATGCCCCCGGAGAATCCCGGACCCCCCAGGAAGCCCGAAAAACTGTCCAGGCTCTAACGGCGCATGTGAGGGTTCTCATCCAATGAGAGCCGCCTGCTGTGACTAAGTCATTCGGCAGGCGGATCTCATTTCATTGACCTGAATGGGGAGCTCACACTGCCGCATGTCTATAAAAAATGCAGTCAATGCACTTGGCGAACAAGTAAACTGATGCCGATTTTGGGTGCTGTCACTGGAGCATAATGACTCCAAAATGACTGAAGGCACAAGGGCACATTCAGCTTTTGGTGTGGTCTATGGGATACTCTATGTGGACATTTCTAGTCGTGCTTTTATTGGAAGAGACATTGACTGACAGGACCCCTAGCTACTTTCTAGTGAAACATACCTAGAAGAAAGATGCTTCCTACACATAGCGAATGTGCCCATAAATGTGTACAAAAGTGGACTAGAATCAGTTTTAACGAGCGTTCAACAAGTATATATATCACATACATACATGAAAATTAGTTTTGGCTCAAAGGCTATATACAACAGGTAATTAGTAAGTATGTCATATGGAGGAATAATATGCGACCACCTTGTATGAGCATATTGTCAGTATATATACAGTATTATTTGTTGTGTTGCTGGGACATGTCCAAGTTTTTGCTCAAGCATGCTCTATAGATTCAGCGTGCAGTATAAGATAACCACCCATTGACTTATTAAATATATTTTTCTGCTACTTATTAAAAAAGGTCTTAGCTGTATTGTAATAAAGACATAAAGAGAGCAGTGAAAATACATTTCCTCTTTTAATATTATCCCCTTTTTGGGGGTGTTTAAAACTGTTAGCCCTAGGCACAGTGCTCACAGGTACCAAGTGCTGCATTTAGCCATTGCTTACATAATAAGTGCTAAACCTATTTCCTATGCAAAGCATTTCACAAGTAAAAATAGTAACCTCACTTTTGAAACCATTTACTGAAACCTCAGCATTATTAATATGCTGATATCTCATTAGGAGCCAAAAATACCACCACTTATGTAAAGCTGTTTCTATGGTAAAAATGGTATGTTACTGCCACATGCTTGTCAGAAATGTCATATGGGCTGCAGAGCTCACACTTGCTTCCCTCTGCAACTGTTGCATCTGTCAGCTAATGTTTCTGGCCTGAGAGAAGATGCAGGTCCCCCTCCCATCCCTCCATAGCTGTGTCCATGGCAACACCCAATAATAGCTGGCGGAGACAGCTTTCCACACAGCGCAGTGCTGAAAGGGAGACAGACAGGCATAGGAGATAGCTCAGGAATAAAGGACGGCTCAAATCCAAGCAGCAGCACAACCATACAAAGAATGACACCTAGGTCTTGCCAGCTGATATGTACAAACTGTGGACACACATCTGATTTACCATTTTTCAGATCATCCATGTTGTATATTTCAGTATAAAGGTTTGGTGCAGTTAGAACAGTCAGGTTCTACACTGAAAGTTAGTCAGGTTCTAGACTGTGGCCCCCAAATGACCGCAATTCCTTTCAGATCCATGTTATATTATTTTACCTGCTGAAGGGTACACATAAAGAATTTCTGTCTATTAAGGCTCTTTTAACCTTAAGTATCTATGGACACCAGGAAGCTTTTTTTCTATCAAAGCTTATTTTTTGCACTATAAGACGCACACAGGATTTGGAGGAGAAAAATTAGAAAAAAAATATTCACCCTATTATAGACAGTGTGCAGAATTCCCCCAATCACACTATTACAAATGGTGTGCTAAAATACTCCAATCACCCTATTATAGACAGTGTGCAGAATTCCCCCAATCACACTATTACAAATGGTGTGCTAAAATACTCCAATCACCCTATTATAGACAGTATGCAGAATTCCCGTAATCACACCATTACAGGCAGTGAGGGGCATCCCAAATTACAGACAGGGAGCAGTATCCCACATTAAAGGCAGTTAGGGGCATACTAAGAGGCCGATTCATTAATAGCGCCAGGTAGCGACAGATGAGCGCCAGTAGCGTGATTTTCACAGCGCCAGCTAGTATTCGCTGTGCTTGGCCGGGGTTTGCTTGTTGACAGCGACTCAGTCGGTGTGCGGTAATGTTGAATACGGGCTTAGGGGTCGCTGTTTCACAGGTTCAGCGTTGTATGGGTGCGCCTGACAGCGAATGGCCAGAGCGAACGGCTTGCTGCAGATTCATTAACAAATCACGCTCCGAATTTTTTCGCGCTGTGAATTCCTTGTATAAACCCCAGACCGCTGCCGGCGATGGATTTAAACATTTTGTAATATCAATACATTAATATCAGACCTGTAATATCAATTCTGCACAAAATCCTTTTTTTTTTTTTTACCTTAAAAAAAAATCCTAACATTGCAGAAGTGGTCACAGAATTTTTGGCCTTTAAAAAAATAAAAAACCATTAATAGCAATTAATTATGATTAATTATAGATTGCTCCATTGAAATGCATTGGAGAGCGCCAGGGAGCGACAGGTCATACCTGGCGCTGTGATGGGATTAGCAGCGGCGCTGTTCGTTGCAGTCGGCTACATGATGAATCCCGCGGTAGCTGTCGCTCTCGCCGGCGCTAGCCTCATTTAGCTTGATAAATGCGTCATTGTGGCCGACGCCGGGCGTACTTGAGTCGGTAGCCGCCGTTAGCTGGCGGGACCTGGCGCTCGTCAGACACTACCTGGCGCTATCGCTTGATGAATAAGGGCATAAATTACAGGCAGTGAGCGGCATCCCAAATTACAGGCACTGAGCGGTATCCCACATTAAAGGCAGTTAGGGGCATACTAAATTACAGGCTGTGAGCAGTATCCCACATTACAGGCACTGAGCGGTATCCCACATTAAAGGCAGTTAGGGGCATACTAAATTACAGGCTGTGAGCAGTATCCCACATTACAGGCACTGAGCGGTGTCCCACATTACTGGCAGTGTGCAGGCATCCCAAATGCAGGAAGCGTACAGGCATCCCAATAATGTGTAGCATGCCCCCCCAAAAAACAATTAAATGGGAAGACTCACTCTCCAGCTGAAGCAGATAGTAGGAAATCGGGTGCCCGACCTGGTTAGTCCACAACCATGATAAATCCAAAATATAATGATGCCGGTCTGCACTCCAATAAAACATCCACTTATTGTCAAAAATCATTAAACGCAGCCCATCAGTGCAAATGCAGGGATAAAATCAAACGCTTTTCGGACACGACCCTTTTTCAATATGGCAATTTGGCAATATGCTTACATGCTTTTGTACTATGACCATGTTATTATAATTAACCTGAATTGTAGTAACTTTATAGTGAGTTTCATTAGACCTTGTGATACATTTGAGAAAGGGACACGGTCGCCCCCAAAAAAACACATTCCCAGCAGCCATCTCTCTTACACCCACTCTCTGGGTACAGAGGGCAAGGGGCGGCAGTAGCCAATATGGGGACAACCATGGCGGCGGCGGCGGCAGTGGCAACGGCCAGCAAAGGCATTGGCGAGAGCAGCAGAAGCCGGTAATGTATGTGTGTGGTTTTATGTCATTAGAAGGTGGCTGCTGAGGCGTGGGAGCTGAGAATTGTTTTTGAAAGTTGATTTTGCATTTGCCCGATAAGACGCGCTGACATTTTGCCTACATTTTTTGGGGGAAATAAGTACGTCTTATGGGGCGAAAAATACGGTATATGTTTTACGTTGCTGGAAAATCACCTTTTGCTAAGAATTTCTGTCTTATAAAGTACATGCTGAAACTACCTTATTTACCTTAAGGCAGAACAAAACCCGGGATTTCGACTATACCCTGGGCTTTTTCCTTGCCCCCATCATAATTTGGGATGCCCAACTTTGTGAAGCCTCCCCAGATAGCCCATTTGCATTTCCTCTGCATTTAACCCATCCATGCATGGAGTGTACACACTTCCTCGGAGAGGCGGGCTGCCCTAATTACTGCACCCAGGAAGCAGTTAGGGTGTTAGACACCTTGCTCAAGAGCACTTCAGTTATGTTCCATGACCAAGAATCAAACCTGTCACCCTCAGGTTACAAGGCCGCTTCCTTACCTCTGGGCCATAAAAATGTAACCTTGATTCTCAGCAGCAGGTTAATGTAACGGATTTATCACCTGAGAAGCATAAATGAAAATATATTTAACCTATTACCAGGAAGAGCAGGCAAATTATACTTTAATCCAGTATCATGGAGTTGCCTGGCCACAGTCTGCCACTGGTCCAACATTGGGATGCCAATGTCATTGGACAGCCCTGTCCCCTAGCCTCTCTGTTGGCTAAAGATGCCCACATGACCAGGAAGAAAAGGTGCCAGTGGCTGCTTGGTAAATTTTGTGACAGCCGGGCCTGAGCATAAGTTGTTATTTTGACACACCTTCCACATCTACGTGCCTGCGATAAACAGGTAATTTTTAAATTACGTTGGATCAAATTTTAACTTACATTTTGTTAGTTTAAAAGGAACTATAAACAAAATGTCAGTGGCAAGGAGCTCATCTGAAGCCTGTCCAATGTTCCTCTCCTCCATTGACTGCATATATATATATATATATATATATATATATATATATATATATATAGTGTATTTATATATATATACACTTTAATATATATATATATGTGAATGGATTAAACAATAGCGTATCAATCTTTGCAGATTATACTAAGCTGTGTAAAGTAATTAACACAAAAGAGGGCAGCAGACAGCTACAAACAGATTTAGATAAGCTGGAAGCATAGACAGTAAAATGGCAAATTATGTTTAATACAGATAAGGATATATAAGGTTATGCACATGGAAGGAGCAATTTGTGATTACTTACTAAATAAGGAAATGCTTGGTAAAACTACAATGGAAAAGAACCTAGGGGTTTTAGTTAACGATAAACTTAACTGTAGTACCCAATACCAGACAGCAGCTGCCAAGGAAAACAGGATCACATGGTGCATTAAGATCAAGAGAGGCATAGGTGTCCATGACCAGAGCATCATTTTACCCATCTATAAGTCACTGGTTAGACCACATATGGAATATTGTGTACAGTTCTGGGCACCAGTGCACAAGAAGGACATATCAGCACTGGAGTTCCCTGAAAGATTATAAGAGTTAGGTTTATTTAGTTTGGAATAGTGATGCCTAAAGGCTGATCTAATATGTATAAATATATCCAGGGTTCATACAAAGTGCTGCCCAACAATCTATTTATACCCCAGAGTTTAACCATAACCCAAGGGCATTCACTAAGGTAAGAAGAAAGACAGTTCCTCCACAACGTTGGAAGGGATTCTTCTCTGTAAGCGCAGTTCTCTGTAAGAGAGTTCAAGGGTGGCCTGAATGACTTCCTTTTATGGCTACTAGACCACAGGAAGGAGATCTTCTTTTGATATATATGCTGAACTGGATGGACTAAAGTTTTTATTCAGCCGTACATACTATGTTACTATTATGGAGAGAGATAAAGATGGTGGGGGCTACATTAAAAAGAAAAATGTGGAGGCAGGAAAATATAAAGGGAGTGGGAAAAGAAATGCAGGAACTAAAGCAGAGAAGAAAAAAAAGAATAATAAAGGAGGGAAAGATGGGCGAAACATGTAAAAAAGAGGCCAGTTGAGAGCCTCCTGGCGGGGGCCTAATTGTGTCCTCTGGCGCTCCCCTTACTTAGAGGTTATGATGGCATCCTGTCCGACCACACAGTGTGCATGCCCAAATGGCCGGCCATGACAGCTCCTGTCTCTAAGAAAGTGGCCACTGCTTCCTAACTGAACTATCAGGATGGCCACTTCCCAGACAGAAAGTAACCATAGAAAGCCTCTTGGGATTGCTGTGCTTTGTGGTGCTATGCTGGAAAAAGCTTAATAGGCAGTATTTATAGTCCACACATATGTGAAAATAATGGCTTATACCTGTGGAATTTATGACAAGTGTGTTTTACATTTTTATTTGTAACATTATTTATATGAGACCTCATATATACTTGAAATGTCCTTGCTGGGTTATTCTAGCTCATTTCTAGTTTAGATGCCACACAAGGAAGCCGCTTGAGTGGGAAGACAGCAACAACACATGTAATGTATAATGCAAATAAAAAAAAAACTAAAGTAACTGCACGTCACATGAGTACCAGAACAAGGAGCCATTAAAACACGCTAATGAAATACCGCTGCTCCGCTCTGTGTATTTATACGGCATCTCAGCAGCATGAATACAATCTCTCTCCTGGCCTAGAGCATAAAAGCGAGTAAACAGTATAGACATGATGGATAAATTAGCAGCGACTGAGGAAAATAACACTAGTCTATAAAAATATAATAAAGAAAAAAGTTTTTACATTTGCTCACAGGCTTTAAAAGGCTTGTCTAGGCTTACTGTCCATAGTTTAAACCCTATTGAACAAGTCACATCTTTACAAAACAGGAAAAAAGAAGGCTTTAGTGTACTAAGTTCACTTGGGGATTCTGAACTTCTAACTTCTTTGTTTGAGATACAGCTTCCATTCTTGACTTGACTTCTTTACTTATTGGCTTTTGATTACAAGCCAGTTCTGTCTGCCCCCAGACTCAGCCTATTTTTAGTAATAAACTGCACTGCAAGTCCAGCCTTGTCTCCATTTTCAGTCGTGCAGCTACGGGACCCAACATTCTTCTGCAATACCACTCAATCCCCACTATCAGGGATCAGAGTGAGGACCATGGTTTCCCACAGATCTTGGGTTTTGGGTATTTGTGGCATGGTGAAGACTTTTGCAATAATAGTTCCCTCTGGTTTCTTATCACAACTGATTATCTGGAGTTTACCATGGCATTGTACTAGTCCTGTGCTATATGATTCCCCTGGTGTTTTGCATTTGCTGTTCCCTGCAATTAGATTTCTCGGAAGCTCTTCCACATTACTGTACCCCCAGAAGTCACTGATTCCACTTCCCTCACTGGGATGAAGATGTAGGCAAGATCAGTTATCCTTTGTAAATGGTAAAGAGGGGTTATAGAGGGAAAGAAGGGAGATATGGGAAAATGATATAAACATTACAGAGCGCTCTATGCCACCTAAATTCCCTTTTTAAAGTGCAAGTCATTTGATTATCCAATAGTCCAATGTTTTTCCTCATGAACAACAGAGGCAGTTAACTTTGTTATCTTCCCCCTGACTCTGCTACCAACTGCCTTCTCCCTTCCCACCCGATGCTCTATATCTGCCACACTTTATTTCAACTTTATAGGTTTCTTCCCCTCTCCCTTACTGAGGTCTTGGTATAAGGGCTCCAAGTTCATGGTAAAAACCTTGTTCAGCCCTGCTTTGAACCTCTTATATTGTACTCCCATTTCTTTAGACAGGGATCAGGGACAGGGAAGTGGCCTCCTAATATCGTCTATTTGGCCAGAGGTTCCTAGGACTGTAAAGGTGCTTTAGTTGATTCTTTACCTTATCTCTGCAATAGTTCATAGCAACGTATATACTATACCTGGTGAAGAAATCTGAATCTTCACCAGAGCTGCAGCTGCATCACTAAGTCCCAGCAGCCAGTTGTTGGTGGCCCACCTCTTCCTGGCAGGCTGACCAATCAGTTATTTCATGTTTCATTTGGAGCTGCTGATAGGCTGCCTACCAGAAAGGGCGGTCTGCTGTAGCTGCTGTTGTGGCAATGACAGATGCCCCCGCTGCAGACAAATCAAATTTAAAGGTTGGATACAATTGGGCTTTGAACTAACACCATGTGGATAACGCGTTGGCAGTTTGGTTTCCTGGCAATAAGTAAAATCTCAGAGATTGAAAAAATCAGAGACTGAAAATCAAAGCATACTTGTCTTATCTCCCAGACAGCTTATTCCTACAAGCCTCATCTCTCCGAAAAGTGTTGGGACTGTTTACTATTTCCCGTTTCACAGCCATACCTTTGAGCTGTCTCTGTGGGCTCTGAAGGAAGGGAGGGGGTCTCAACATGTTCACTAATTGGCGGAACTGTACTTCCAGAATAACAACAGGATTATTTATTTATTGCTGTCTTTGCAGTGAAATTAGAAGCAAAAGAGAGGCAGACATACAGAGAAAAATTATCCACAACCCCCCTGCAAACTCAAGAAATGATTTGTTTCACACAGTGTGATGCATATAGGGTGGCGCTCAGTTCACAGTCTGTGAAAAAGGAAGGTGTTCTTGCAAAAAAGAAACTTGTGATCTGCTCTTGAAAAAGGAGCTACAGTTGAAATAAACCACTGCAGCTTTAAACAGCAGTACAGAAGGTTAGCTCAGCTGCAAGGAAGGTAAGGAAGGTATGCTTTGATTTCAGACTTAGCATGTGAAACCCTCTAAAATCAAATAATAGTCAATCCTCCATTAAATTATTCAAAGAGGTCAAACTGAGTAGAGTTCAAGGGATATGTCAGGCATTAGCAATAATAGGCAGCAACCAGATCAACATAAGCCGGTCTCATGTACCTCTCCTCCATTTCATGCAGTTCAGGTTAGAAGACATAGAATGGCTCTAAAGTTAGCTCTTTCTATAACCGCTCTCCAAATGTGGGAAAACGACTGCCTCTTTCCCCAGGCGCTCCCAGCAGGAGCAAGTGTGACCACTGGGGGCTTACCGGGCTCACTCACAGGATCGCTGAGGAATGGAAGTGTAAGCATCTACAGCAGGCTGCAGGAAATATAGGAGAGGCACATGGCACATGGTCCAGGTGAGCTCCTTGCTTCCTTAATATCGCCATTGCCTTTAAACCACTGACTGTAACACTGATAGCAAATCGACGCTGACCTACCCCAGGAGAGCTTAAGCCTCCTATGTAGGTTTATTATTTGATGGAGCACTGTTGTAGGCTGTCAGTGGCAGGCAGTTATTTGGAAGTCTAACATCCTTCATGTTTTATTACTTCATCAAGGAAGGCTCAGACTCCAGCCTAAGGTGTTCAATTTCAGCAACAGTGTTGATTAGTTCTGGACTTTTTTTCCAAGTTATATCTCAAAGTCAGAACACATTATTACTCCTCTTGGTGTTATGGGGCTCTTGTCACCTTCATTCTCAAAGATGTCATTGAGTTCTTGCAGTGTCAGTCTTACGCCCTCCATTGTGCATTCTTCTTGGCTCTGTCATTTAAAAGATGAGATCTATTCTCTCCATTCTCTCACTTGTCACTCTGGTCATCATATTTCCTGATAATTACATCTTCAAAGGTGCTGTTCTGATGCTCCATTTTGGAAAGTTAGGCAACTATTAGAGTCTCCAAACTGACATCCTTCCAATTTGATGTTATATATGATATGTATTATACTGCTAGAGGTATGTTACAGACCATATTTGTGTGATTTGCTTTAACCCCTAACTACTGCATGCCTTAGCTTAATGCCCAGAACGGTTACCATGGTTTTCTTATTGCACCGGTATAAATATTAAAGTATCCGCCCATGCAAAACATAATTTTTAATTATAGCTTTAGTCTTGGACTGAGTGATTTTATGGCTTCTTTAACTGTTGAGGAGTTTATCTGTAAGGCATTTCTATCCTGGCCTTTGGCTTGCTTGTAACCCGCTTTGCAGTTCTGGGTGTTAATGTCTACCTCTGGTTTCCCCAATTCCTACTGTTAAAGTCCATTTACGTGGAATATTTTCACTATTCCAGGTTCTGGTCAATCCCCCTGGGGCCTCCCAAACTTGGGTGCCCCAGGGGGATTGACCAAAACCCCAAAGATCACTCACATACCTTTCTACGAGCCCACAGGGCAGTCTACCCCTGATTGTCTACCTCTGGTTTTCCCAGTTCCTACTGTTAAAGCCCATTTACATAGAATATTTTCAATATCCTGGGTTCTGGTCAAACCTGGGTGCCCCAGGGGGAAACCCCCCAGATCACCCACTGTCAATACTAGGGATGACAGTGAATGAGCGAATCGATCCGGATGAACCCGAATTCGTTCCGAATTTCAGGAAAAATTTGATTCTGAACGAATCCGAATTTCCCCACAATTCGATCAATCGAAGTTTTCCTTTAAACTCCATTTATTTCAATTACAGCCATTGTAAAATGGTGGATGGTAATGTCCGGACATGTCCCCTGGGGCAAGTTATCATGGGAAGGTCACATGCAGCCTATCAGCAGCCAGGAAGCCAGGTGACGTCACAGTGCTATATAAACGGTGGGCATCTTGCTTGTGCGCATTTCAGCCTTGCATTGCAGACAGAACGGAGGTTACTGCAGACAGGGAGAGACTAACAGACAGGCAGGGAGAGTCAGGGAGACCCACAGAGACCCACACAGTGCCAGGGAGAGTCAGGGAAAGATAGGGAAAAATCGGGAACGATCCAGGCAGGGACAGCAGAGAAAGTGACAGGGAAACTTTTTTTTTTATTTTCACTTCACTTCATTTGCCAGATCAGTTTTAAATTGCTTTTTTTGTGCTGTAAATATTCCTGGCCACTGCGCATCCCATCTTGGCAGTGGCATATTTAACCCTATCTGTTACACACAAGCATTTCTTATAACTCGATTAGTTTCAATTTTTTTTGTATGCTGTAAAAACCCCAGCCCACATGGGCATACTATTTCAGCATATTTGACCCTATCTGTTATACTAAATCAGCTTCTAAAGGCTCTGTTTTATTAATATATTGCATTTTGAATTGGTTTTGTGCGTCCTGTAAAAACACCAGGCCGCATGGGCATCCCAAACCAGCACATTTCACCCTATCTGTTATACTAAAGCAGCTTCTAAAGGCTCTGTTTTAATAATATATTGCATTTTGAATTGGTTTTGTGCGTCCTGTAAAAACACCAGGCCGCATGGGCATCCCAAACCAGCACATTTCACCCTATCTGTTATACTAAATCAGCTTCTAAAGGCTCTGTTTTATTAATATATTGCATTTTGAATTGGTTTTTTGCGTCCTGTAAAAACACCAGGCCACATGGGCATCCCAAACCAGCATATTTCACCCTATCTGTTATACTAAATCAGCTTCTAAAGGCTCTGTTTTATTAATAAATTGCATTTTGAATTGGTTTTGTGCGTCCTGTAAAAACACCAGGCCACATGGGCATCCCAAACCAGCACATTTCACCCTATCTGTTATACTAAATCAGCTTCTAAAGGCTCTGTTTTATTAATAAATTGCATTTTGAATTGGTTTTGTGCGTCCTGTAAAAACACCAGGCCACATGGGTCTCCCAAACCAGCACATTTCACCCTATCTGTTATACTAAAGCAGCATCTACAGGCTCTGTTTTATTAATATATTGCATTTGGACTTGGTTTTGTGCGTCCTGTAAAAACACCAGGCCGCATGGGCATCCCAAACCAGCACATTTCACCCTATCTGTTATACTAAATCAGCTTCTAATGGCTCTGTTTTATTAATATATTGCATTTTGAATTTTTTTTTGCGTCCTTTAAAAACACCAGGCCGCAGGGTATCCCAAACCGGCACATTTCACCCTATCCGTTATACTAAATCAGCTTCTACAGGCTTTGTTTTATTAATATATTGCATTTTGAATTTTTTTTTGCGTCTTGTAAAAACACCAGCCCGCAGGGTATCCCATATTGCCAATTTTCATAGTATCTGGTGCAGAGAAGCAGTCCCTCACTTTATTTAGCTTCTTCTTTTTAAAGTAAACACATTTTTTATCGTACCTATTGCTCATTTCAAATACATAAAAATGTGAGGCAGACAAGTGCAAGGATGTTCAAAGAGGAGTGGCAGAGGCCAAGATTCTGCAGGCAGAGGTCGCAGCAGACTAGGGGCGAGTGGCAGCAGGAGTCACGGTGAGAGACCTGATCTGCTAGTGGTCGTGTCTCCACCAGTAACGCATCTGCCGTGGTAGATTGGTTGACGCGGTCATCCACATCATCAAAAGTTACATCTGACACCCCCAGTCTAGGGTCGGTAGGTTCCTCTGACACAACCCTGAGTTGGCATGGCCCAAGAGCAGTCCCTGTCCTCCCATTGCCTCTGTCCTACGCCGTTCCCTCCCCCAGCGACGTATCCTATGCTTTGGGTTCAGCTCCTCTCTTTAGTGAGGAGGACGATCAGATAGAGGACAGTCAGCAGCTACTGCCCAGCCAAGAAATGGAGGTGGCTTGCTTCGCTAGGCAGACAAATAGTGATGTGGAGAGTGGCGTGGGTGTTGTTGCGAGCGTTCCAGCTCCTGCGCCAGACACTGTTGAGGAAACCGAGAACATCAGTAACGTGCAGCCACAACTCGGTGATGATGATGATGAAGCCGATCGCACTTGGGAGACGGGTGCAGAAGGGGCTTCATCCTCATCATCAGGAGAAGAGGGGTGCAGGTTGCCCCGGAGTCAGCAGCTGAGGCAGCAAGGTGTTAGCAGCATGGTTGGCAGTCAGCATGGGGGCAGAATTGTAAAGCCTGGAGCCAAACAGGGCTGGGGTAGAGCGACAGGCTACCTTACCGGGAGGTAGTGGAGCAGGGGTTCCTGGAGTTGGCGACAGTAGCAGTGAATCAGTGCGGGCTGTTGGTGGGAAAAGTAGCTACTCGGCAGTGTGGCAGTCGTTCCACAAGCATCCGCAGGAAGGTAACATGGCCAAATGCAAGATATGTAGGCAGAAGGTGAAGTGTGGCCAGGGCCCAAATGTTGGCACCACGGCCCTGCGTCAACATATGATGCGTCACCATAAAGCGCCCTGGGAGAACCGAGGCTTCAAAGAGGTGGTCCAGGCTGCTTCCTCACCAAGTGGCACGCCGCTCCCAATTTCTGCCAGCCAAGGCTCCAGCACCTCAGCTGAAGGCAGCTGTGCGTCATACCCATCCTCTGTCGCTCTAGATGCTCCTGCTCCTCCTCCAAGTCATGCATCCCGCCAGCAATCCATCAGCGAAGCCATGTCCAAGAGACAGCAGTATGCGCCCACTCATCCTATGCCGCAGAAGCTGAATGTGCTCCTGTCCAAGTTGCTGGTGCTGCAGTCGCTCCCTTTTCAGGTGGTGAACTCTGCACCTTTCAGAGAACTGGCTTGTGCCACGCCGAGGTGGAGAGTCCCAAGCTGTCATTTCTTTGGCAAGAAGGCAGTACCAGCGCTGCACACTTTTGTTGAACAGAAGGTGGGCCAGTCCTTGAGCCTGTCGGTGTGTAGCAAAGTGCATGGCAGCGCCAACTTCTGGAGCTGTAACTACGGTCAGGGACAGTACAGGTCGTTTACGGCCCACTGGGTGAATGCGGTCCCTTTGCAGCAGCAGCAACTTGGACAGGTCACACCGCTTCGGCCTCCGTGCTCCCTGGCTGTTGTGCCTGTGACACCGTGCGACTCGGCCTCCTCATCCTCCACCATCTCCTCACCCTCCACTGTAGGCTCAAGTCTCAGTGCCCCTCCAGCCTACCATGTGTGCAGGGCACGGAGGTGTCACTCTGTGCTTCACATGGTTTGTCTTGGCGAACGGAGTCACACAGGGGAGGAACTGCTTAAATTTATTCATCAAGAAATCCAAACATGGCTTACTCCAAGAAAACTGAAAATGGGAACCATGGTTACCGACAATGGGAAGAACATTTTGTCTACGCTGTGACAAGGAAGGCTGACCCATGCGCCCTGCATGGCTCACGTCTTCAATCTGGTTGTGAAGCGGTTTCTGAAGTCTTCCCCCCATCTGCAAGACATCCTAACAACTTCAAGGAAACTTTGCATGCACTTCAGCCACTCATACACCGCCAAACACACCCTTCTTGAGCTACAGCGTCAGAACAGTAGCCCCCAACATAGTCTGATTTGCGATGTTTCCACCCGTTGGAATTCCACCCTGCATATGTTGGACAGACTATACGAACAGAGAAAAGCCATCACGGATTTCTTGATGATCCAAGCGGATAGGGGGACTCCCCTGTGTAACTTCAATGTCAACCAGTGGCAGCTAATACGTGACACCTGCCATTTGCTCAGGCCCTTTGAGAAAGCCACTTTATTTGTGAGTCGCCAGGATTACGGGATGAACGACGTGATTCCACTGCTTCATGTACTACAGCACATGTTGGAAACCATGGCTGGTCAGGGCACTGGAGACATGGCGTCTACATCTTACGGCCACATGAACCCCGTTGGAGCTGAACTGGAGGAGGAGGAGGAAGAGGAGGAGGAGTGGCACAGTGCACAGTTTAGGCTTGGCGAAATGGCTGGTTTATCTAGTCAGCGGACAGGAGAGGAGGAGCAGGAGCAGCCAGAGGAGCTAGAGGGTTGTGAGGAAGGCGAGACAGAGGACCCAGACACACCGTGGCAGTATGCAGTGGAGATGGAGACAGGTAGTCCCTCCGAGTCACTTGCGCAAATGGCAGGAAGCATGCTCACGTGCTTGCGTAGTGACCCCAGAATTGTTTCCATTTGTCAGCGGGATGACTTCTGGCTCTCCACCTTATTGGACCCTCGCTTCCGGCACAAAATGGGGGGCATTTTTAAACCCGCCAAGAGGGAGGACAAACTGACCTACTACAAAGACATTCTACGTAGTCAGTTGGCCGATGCCTATCTGCGCCATGGTCCATACTCTCGCAGGTCTGACTCGGGGGGACCTCTGCGCTCACCTTCCACTGCCATGGCTGCTGGGGGGGGGGTTGGCAGGAGCAGAAGCAGCAGCTCCATCAGCAGCAGCCTCAGTCTTCAGTCGCTAATGAGTAGCTTTCTACACCCGCCTAGTGAGTCTACTCATGAGCAGCAGGAAGACCTGGAGCAGGACCTGAACCAGCAGGTCATGTCATACCTTGACATGACCATGCCAACACACCTTGAGGATCCGCTGGACTTCTGGGCAGCCAAACTTGACTTGTGGCCGCAGCTAGCTGAGTTTGCCTTGGAAAAGCTGTCCTGCCCGGCAAGTAGCGTGCCATCTGAGCGGGTGTTTAGTGCAGCGGGGGCCATAGTTACGGCGAGGAGAACTCGTCTGTCAACTAAAAATGTGGAGAGACTCACCTTTGTGAAAATGAATTAAGGGATGGATCAGCCAGGATTTCCACCCACCAATGGCTGATGCATGCGACTAGATTCAGCATGGTGCCACGTTTTACACTTTCCAAATGGTGCAAAACATATTTATGTCTTTAGGCCAATTTTTGGGCTCCTGCTGATGCCAACTTCAGGGTGTGCCTTTCAGCCAAATGTTGGCCTCCTGCTGATGCTGCTGCCAACTGTAGTGTGTCTTTAGGCCAATTTTTGGGTTCCTGCTGCCAACTCCAGTGTCTCTTTCAAGCTATGTTTGGGCTCCTGCTGCTGCTGCTTGCAACTCCAGGGTGTCATTCAAACAATTTTTGGGCTCCTGCTGCCAACTCCAGTGTGTCTTTCAAGCTATGTTTGGGCTGCTGCTGCTGCTTGCAACTCCAGGGTGTCATTCAGCCAATTTTTGGGCTCCTGCTGCCAACTCCAGTGTCTCTTTCAAGCTATGTTTGGGCTCCTGCTGCTGCTGCTTGCAACTCCAGGGTGTCATTCAGTCAATTTTTGGGCTCCTGCTGCCAACTCCAGTGTCTCTTTCAAGCTATGTTTGGGCTCCTGCTGCTGCTGCTTCCAACTCCAGGGTGTAATTCAGCCAATTTTTGGGCTCCTGCTGCCAACTCCAGTGTCTCTTTCAAGCTATGTTTGGGCTCCTGCTGCTTGCAACCACAGGGTGTCATTCAGTCAATTTTTGGGCTCCTGCTGCCAACTCCAGTGTCTCTTTCAAGCTATGTTTGGGCTCCTACTGCTGCTGCTTGCAACTCCAGGGTGTCATTCAGCCAATTTTTGGGCTCCTGCTGCCAACTCCAGTGTGTCTTTAAAGCTATGTTTGGGCTCCTGCTGCTTGCAACTCCAGGGTGTCATTCAGCCAATTTTTGGGCTCCTGCTGCCAACTCCAGTGTCTCTTTCAAGCTATGTTTGGGCTCCTGCTGCTTGCAACTCCAGGGTGCCATTCAGCCAATTTTTGGGCTCCTGCTGCCAACTCCAGTGTCTCTTTCAAGCTATGTATGGGCTCCTGCTGCTGCTGCTTGCAACTCCAGGGTGTCATTCAGACAATTTTTGGGCTCCTGCTGCCAACTCCAGGATGTCTTTCAGCAAATATTTGGGCTCCTGCTGCTGCCAGCTCCAGGGTGTGTTTTTCAGGCAATATAGGGGCCCCTCATAGTGATGCCACCTCAACTCTCTGCAATTATGCCGCTCTGCGATTCTAATAGTGATGCCTCTGATCTGCATGTCATAATTATTTACAGTATTATTTCACTAACCCAGCACGCATCCTATGCGTGTTACAGCAAGGCAGAATGGTTTACAACCCTATTGAGGCTCTAGGAAGCTCAGAAATAGCCGTTTTTAATAGCGATTCGTCGCAAATAAATTCGGACCGAAACTTATTTTGTCGGAAAATTCGGCGAATCAGCCGAATCAAATTTTTCAAAAGTTCGCTCATCCCTAGTCAATACCTTTCTACTAGCCCACAGAGCAGACACGTCTCTCATCCAATCAGCTTCTCCAGTTGCGCATATATGTGCAGCTAGAGAGGCTGAATGGCATCCCAGCAACACATACGATCAGTGCACTATCACTCGCATCCTTTGGCTGTGCGGGAACATGCACAGCCATTCCGTTATGGTGGTCATGACCACACACATAGCCGGATAAAGATGCAAATGATGCTGCCGATGGGCACACGTGCACGTTGGGCTCATTGGTGAGGTAAGCATACTGGGCAACTGGGGGGGTTTAGACAGCGGAGATAAGGATGCCCAGTGGAGAGGAAATGAGGTGGCCCTGGAGTCTCATATAGCCACTTTTAAACGGGACCAACAGCCTGGCACAGTTGAAAAAGAAAGGGAGCGGCCATTTTGGAGCTTCCTCTCCCTAATGACATAACTGAAATGCACAGTAACAGGAATCCCAGCAGCACTTACTGTTTGCAGGTGGCCTGCAAGCCCATGACCAGCCATCTTGTTTTTAACATTTATTTCAGCAGGCATTATAAAAAGGTAATTTTTTTATGTGTAGCAATCTAAATTGAATTGGAGAATGCATATGAGCACTGTTTATTGTGTTGGTATGATTTAATTCATTTTTGACTGTTCGTCCGCTTTTAGCATAACAGCCACCAAATTGGCTGGCCCAGGAGCATATAAGACTCTGGGCTGGTTCACCAAGTACCCCTCGGGCAATCCAATTCAGCTGTCCTCCTGCGATTGCCCAGCAAACACTCAATTCTCAGCACTCCTATACCACAATTACAGGCCACGTCCCTGGCCTTCCTGCAGCTGAGACATGCTCCCGCCATTCAGATAGGCTGGGGGTGGGAGCCAAAGGAAGCCCGTGGATGCAGCTGCCGCCATTTATCTATGCAGGCACTGATTAGACCAGGGCCTACGCCTGCACTGTGGGACCGTTGGAAAGGTACATTTTTAGGGTAACCCTGATGGTTTTACATAGCGGGGCATCCAAATTCTAGATACCCCCAGGACAAGGACCAAGCGATAGTAAAAAAAAAAATAGCAATGGATCCAAGCAGTATTCAGGACACCCATCCACAAAGCAGCTGCTCTCATGTGTACTGAGCTAAGGAGTTTATTTTGCTCCTCCTTTGGAAAATTATTAGACATTTCATATGTGGACCTCATCATCATTTTATGCAATTAATGATACAATTTTTCAAGCAACATAAACTTAAATTTAAAAGAGTGCTGCATCCTCTAAGACTTAAAGGGAAAGCCCACTTTCAATGAAATTTTTGAAAGTGTATATTTTTGTGTGCCATGCTATCCTCAAGGTGCTAAGTTGATCTAGTATTTTTCTATTTTTTTTCTTATTTTAGTAAATGTGAGTTTTATGGAAGCAGTTTTTACCAACTGCAATCTGTTACATTGGCAACATACACCAAGTCTGTACATCCCGGCGAAAAGGAAATTGCATAATGCAGCACAATTATTCAATGTGTCTGACTTAGTGCACATGCTGCTTTGTATCAGGAGAAATGCATAAGGACCAACAATTCACCCTCAGCTGTACTTAAACCATAAAAAAGGCAGAAGGCACAGGAAGAAAAGTACGCATAGACAGATGAACACCGCTGTCCATGGTGGCTGGAGATCTATGCACACTAGCCTTATAGCGCTACCCGGGTGCGCATAGGAGACATCTGTTCATACATTGTTAACTAATTCATGGACATCTCATCTTGGCTCCTACCAGTTTAGCAGGCTCAGCTGTAATGACGAGCTGCCTCAAAGCTTTGGGTATTGACAGAATTTGAAGATAACTCCCTTAATATTTAAAAGCATCTGTCACAGGTAGTGATGAATGAGCACGTGGAAGTTCGGGTTGGACGAGTTCGGCAGAACTTGCCTCTAAAGTTTGGTCCACGTCGAGTTCGGAGACCAGTCAATAGGCACCCGAACTTGGGGGGCTAAAATGAAGCCAGGATTTTAGCCTATTCTGTGTTTTTTCTTTGTAATTTTAAACTGTGGGGAGTTCATTTGGAAGCCTCCTAATAAGCTTTGCTGGTCCTAAAGTCTATTTAGACCTCGGGTTCGGTTTCAGTCAGTTTTAAAGAGGAGTATCCACCACCTAGTGTATATAAGACTGTAGGGCCGGTGGTCTTCCTCTTTTTGGGGGCATCCCAATTGTGGAGTGTGACATTCCCAGGATTGGCATTACCACAGCTTCTCTGGCATTCCCCTGGCTGAAGGCCTACTTGAGTGGCCCTTGCAGGCATGCACAAAAGAGGAGAAGCAGCTGCGGGGATGCCTGCCGCTCCCCTTCTGTTTAGCATTCTATGCTGGTCATCAGTATGCACTGCATAGAAGGTGATTGGAGGTGCGTCAACACATGCACCGCGGGATCCCCAATGGAGTAAAATTACCAATGTTGTAAAATTCCTGACAGTTGTTCCTCTTTAAAGTGGAACAAAACCCACTAGTGCCCAGCCTGGAATCTAAAAAATTCGAGAGCCTGCCACTGCCATCACTGAATCCGGATGCCCGCTGTGTGAAACCCTTCAGGGCGCCCATAAAAACTGACCTTTCCCCTTCCAACAGTGCATGTGCAGGCTCTTGTCCAATCAGAGCTGTTTGTCATTTGCCTTTTGCTCCCACCCCAGGCGTTCAGATAGGCTGGAACATGAGCACGTATGAGGCAGGGGATACAGGGGATGTGGCAGCATGTGCTCCCCATTGATTTCAATCAGAGCCCTGAATGACGTAGTCAAGCCAAAAATCTCTGGGTGGACAAGAACCTGCGCATATGCCGTTGGATTGGTGAAAAGGGAGTTTTCATGGCCTTTCTAGGGGGTTTCACACAGCACAGCATCCCAATTCAGGATGCCCCGGGGGCAAGGAACAGAACCCAGGATAGTCAGATTCCCGGGTTTTGTTCCGCTTTAACCTTACAGCTGCTGGGTTTTCTATGTTAGTTTTTTCAAAGCTTGCACCTAGGATAAATAAGGTATCATATGTACATAGCTGTTAGATAAAAAGGTGAAGTAGTAGTCTTCTGGACTCTTGGGCCCCAGTGAGGATGCTACCACTGATTTCCTATGGTTACATCTTTTCCGATATGTATACAGCAAGCCGCAGCTGTCTGGACCTGAATATAAAAAGGTATTCTTGACATTTTACGGCAGTGAGCAAATCTTTCTATCTCTTTAGCGTGCAAAACACACAAACACACAATCAGAAGTGGTGAGCAGTGGCCGGTTGCCATAACAACAACCAGACAGGTTTGTAATACTGCGGACCCCCCCCTCCACCTCCACTTGCAGGCTGTGCACCCCCTACTAACATTCTATATAGAGCTGGCGGCGAGAATCCAGCATTCTATACAATGTCCAAGTGCCGCCGTACACTTTCCAGCATAATAGATAATACGCAGTGCCACTATGCAGCAGCCAGCAACATGCTGAACCAACTGTTGCTAGACACGGCTTACAGGAACAACACATTATATAATAGTGCGGCGAAAAAGAAATTGCATAATGCAGCATAATTATTCAATGTGTCTGACTTAGTGCACATGCTGCTTCGTATCAGGAGAAATGCATAAGGACCAACAATTCATCCTCAGCTGTACTTAAACCATAAAAAAGGCATAAGGCACAGGAAGAAACGTACGCATAGACAGATGAACACCGCTGTCCATGGTGGCTGGTGATCTATGCACACTAGCCTTATAGCGCTACCCGGGTGCGCATAGGAGACATCTGTTCATACATTGCTAATTCATGGACATCTCATCTTGGCTCCTACCAGTTTAGCAGGCTCAGCTGTCATGACGAGCTGCCTCAAAGCTTTGGGTATTGACAGAATTTGAAAGATAACTCCCTTAATATTTAAAAGCATCTGTCACAAATAGTGATGAACGAGCACGTGGAAGTTCGAGTTCGATGATTTCGGTCGAATTTGCAACTTAAGTTCCGTCCAGGTCGAGTTCTGAGACCAGTCAATAAGCACCCAAACTTGGGGGCCAAAAATGACTGTAAAATGGGGGTACCAAGGGTTAGAGGGCTGCAAATCAAGGGGAACACCAGGGCGATTGCCCTGCACAAAATGGGCTACAGAAAGTACTCAAAACAATACCAAAAAAACAAGAAATACAAACAGAAATTAAAAAAAATTAAATATTAGTTTTTTACTGGTGTCGGTGGCCAAATGGGGGGGGGGGGGGTAACACCTGGGCGTACAAAACGTACGGCCGCACAAAATGGGGTAGGGAAAATGCTCAATAATCCCCAAAATGAAAAGATTTAAGAAATACATACCAAAAAATTCCTTAAAAGCGGACCATCCGAAATCGGGATGTCCCGCAGGGTGAAACCCCCCAGGAAGCCCACAATCCTACCTTTTCCACGTTCCAGCGGCGCATGCGCGTCCGCCGCCGCCTCCCTCTAGCAGGGCACGCTCCCGCGCCGGCCGTTTGTGAGTGGCCGGCACAGGTGCGCTCCTTGTAAGAGGGACGCACGGGAGGCGGCGGCGGATGCGCTCTACTTGTCCGGCGCTGCCTCTCGCTTGTCCGTCGGCGGCGATTGGCTGCAGCAGTCATGTGGGAGCGGGGTGAGGTGAGTTTTCGGGGCTTTCTGGGGGGTTTCACACAGCGCTCGGGGTGCCCCACCGAAGTGGACCAAAACCCAGGATAGTCAAAATCCTGGGTGTTGGTCCATTTTAAATGCCAGCCTACCTTAGTGTTTTTGTCACCCTCTTTTACAAGGCCCTTTTTCACTATTTTGCACTACACGTGTTCAACTGTGATTTTTTGAAGGGAGTTCCCAGGAGGATTATATATTTTTTTTTTCAGCAGGGTCTGGGCTTTAACATGAAAGGTCTTGTTTGTAATTTTTTAAGTGTATTCTCAATATTTGGGGGTGAAATATGTGCAGAAAAGTCATTTTGTACAATTTGTAGTGTTTTTTGTGATAAAAAGTTTTTCAATAAAATCTTATTGCATGTAAAAGCCCCATTTCTCCCGGTTACAACGGTATCACATATGTATTGGTAGACACCCTTTCCTGCCCAGGAGACTCCTCCAAACGGAGATTTTCAGATAAAATACAACTGCTATGTTCCCCTCGTAGTTTTATTTTTTTTTTAAAAACAGCCCTTTACATTTGAAATACTCCCCCAAAAATATATATTCTCTGGATGTCCACACCTCAAGCTTTCTAGATATACCAGCCTTGTTGATGTGGGTGCAGTTTTCTGGAAGTAATCCCTCAATTGTTTTGTGGGCCAAATTGTGGGGCGTAACACCTTGGGGATTGCCCTGCACAAAATTGGGTAGGTAATGTACCGTATATACTCGAGTATAAGCCGAGTTTTTCAGCCCACTTTTTGGGCTGAAAAAAGCCACCTCGGCTTATACTCGAGTCAGTGAAAATTTGTGCATCCAGCAAGATGGCGCCTATGCCGGAGAGTGAAGAGGAGAGCGCGGCGGAGGAACCTCGACTTACCGGTGCGTCAGCTGATGTGTCGGAGACTGAGCGAGGGGGCGGAGGAAGCGCGGTGTGGTGATCGGCGGAGGACGCGGCGGAAGAGCCGCCTCGGAGGCTTCAGAACTCGGTGGGGAGATCAGTACACCCAGCGTGAGGTGTGGGTGTACCAAGATGGCGGCCGGCGCGCTCCACACCGCCGCGTCACTGAGGCCCGGGCCGCAGGCGGGGGGATATCTGACAACTGTCAGCCGGCTGGCCCAGACGCAGTATGGAGCCGTGAGTGCGGCTCAGAAGAAGCAGAAGGCGCTGATCTGAGCAGCGGCATGTCATCAAAACAAGTAATTGGAGGGGGGAGGGGGAGGGGGAGGGGGGGTATTCAATATAAGCTGTCTCTGGGTCATTTGTTTGGCGCCCACTGCTGAGATGAAATTAAAAGCTAAGGAAACACACACTGTATCACATTATACATATAAATATCTCTGACAATGTCTGGGGCATCCCAGGAGCTGCAGAGTTACTTTCTCTGTGTAGGCTGCAAAGCCTAAAAGGAAAAGTGATTGATGGCTTTCTCTGAGCAAACTTCTTAAATTCCTGAGATGTTACCTTAAAATTTAATGCAGACCTGCAAAATTTAATGCAGACCTGCAAAGGGACAGCCATTCTGTCTGTTTCTACATGTCATATCTGGAACAGCCGGTTCTCCTTTATGTCGCACAGAACACTGACTGGGGGGAGAGGAGCGGGGGGGCAGGCGGAGTACAGGGTAGATTCAGCCCCAGCCCTATCAAACCAGACAAGGGGCCATCCCCATTCATTTCCCGCCCCCGTGCCGGCTCCCGCACTCACCCTCTGTCACTTTCAGCTGTTCCTCCGCTGCCGCCCGCAGCAGACCAAAATCTGTATCAGCCCGTTGATTCCTCAAATCAACTCCAATTCCAATTGAATAAAGCCGCCTCGGCTTATACTCGAGTCAATAACTTTTTCCAGTTTTTTGTGGTAAAATTAGGTGCCTCGGCTTATATTCGGATCGACCTATACTCGAGTATATACGGTACTCAAAATAATAACAGAAAACAGAAATACATACAAACAAACAGAAATACATACAAACAAACAGAAGTACATACAAACAAACAGAAATACATACAAACAAACAGAAATACATACATAAATAAATAAATACATCAATGACAAAGCCAAGTTCCATGGGATCCACGCCTGGTTCATCTTAAAGTCTTAAACAGTCAAAAATGACAAACTAAACACAACAAACAGTTCTTATATGCATCCCTCCCCAGGGCAATTTAGATTGCAGTACATAAAAATGTGTTTACCATTTTCTAACTCCTACTGTAGTAAATTTTAGTAACAAAATGGCGACTCATGGATTTGCAGGCCACCTACGAACAAGAAGTGCTGCTGGGCTTCCTGATATTGTGCATTGTCAGTTATGTCAGTTAAATCCAGGCAGCAGCATGGCTGAGATGCTGGGAGAGGAAGCTCCAAAATGGCCGCTACCTTTATTTCTCAACTGTGCCAGGCTGTTGGTCCGGTTCAACGAATGTTAGCATGTCCATGTTGTCAGTGAATAGGCGGATACTCCTGTTGGTAATGACACCTCCTGCAGTTCTGAACTAGCGTTCTGATAGGACACATGCCGCAGGGCAGGCCAGCACCTCCAAGGCATAGAGGGCTAGCTCTGGCCACGTGTCTAGTTTACGCCCAAATATTGAGCTCTCCCCCCAATAAATGTATTACTGGGACAGGAATGCTTTTCGCACCATGCATCAGCTAAGTTATTCTTGTTTAGTTTACCTATTATATAGCATGAAACCATGATCTCTGCATACTGATGTAAGGTGCTTCTGAAGATACCCATAGAGCAAAATGTGTCAGGGCCTCTACATCACATCACAAGCATGGACCATCAACCTACAAAAACCAACTTTGGATTTTCTACAAACACTTTTGTACTAATACGCAGTATGGATAGAGCAGGAGTGATAGTTTGAGGAGTGAGGGATACTTAAGTGATTTGGAAACTGGTTTCTTGCTAGAAGATTTTCACAATCTCCATTAGGGTGATTTTTTGTCCTTCCACCACTCCTCCTCACTACTACATTCATATGTAGCTGGAGGAGGGAAATATGATTTCATTAATACTTGCAGTACATTAATCTCCAGTATTTCTATTAGAGATTAATATTATACATTTTGCAAATACTAATAATCATATAAGCCCAACGGCCATTAATTTGATACAAACCAATGGTCGCTGAGGCTCTCCTCATACATCTAGTAAAGTGTCATAAGAAGAAATATTTTATCAAATGTCTTGCACATACAATCTATTGTGTGAGAAATTATCCACCACACAGTAAGTTGTAGAAATGAAAATGGGTTTAATTCACCAGCACATGTAAATAATCTTCACTAACCCAATATGTTCATGAAGTTTCCCCAGAAAGACCTGACATGTTACAGATAAGTTATATGTTAGTTACAATACAATAATGTTAAGATGGAGAGAGATTAGATACTTTGCCATTATGCTTCAGGTAGGGTGGCCTGTCCATAAACGGAATACCCCTGCAACCAACCTCCTAATCTACTAACACTCGGGGGTGTGGCCAGCATTCCCAGCCTCCTGGATGTGTCTGCATTGTACTGCCTACAACTCTCCTCTGTGAGATTAGATAAATATTCTATAAAGTAATATAACTCCCACAATATGCATGTTATCATATTGTAACCAAGAAATTCATGATCCCCCTTATTTTCTTAGTTAAATTAACCCCTCTGGCCAATACATATATTCCATGTTTAATATCAAATGAAAGGTTGTATAATCCTCAATAAGTACTTTACCTGCCTTCCAAAAAACTAAATCTTAGATTTTTAATCAAATTATTTCAGCTTTTTTTTTTTTTACTAAAGCCTTTGCCCAAAATTCATAACAACATGAACCAAATGCAATCAGTCATATTGTTCCCTGGCTGAGAAGCCCCACCCCCTGATGCTTTTTAGTGATGCTTTCAGTTACAGTACACACAGCTCAGCATTAGGAAGCAATTCAACATGCCATTATGTGAGAATTTAGTTGTAAATGAACTCATTAGCATACGGCTGCCATTCAGATATTATAACGCTTCCTGTTGGTGTTTTTATAAATATCAAGCAAAGGCTTTTAGTAAAAAAAAAGAATCACAGGCTGTTTTGGGACACTGGGCTGGGGATAGAAGGTAATAACATAAACTTTCATTCTGGGTATAGGGTCACTTTAAATCTTCAGAGGGATAACTGATCCCTTCTATATAACCAGGTGTATATCTTGCGCCTGCTGTCTATTTCCCAATTATTTAGTGCTCCTTATGCTTCCACTTTGTGAGAGAATTGAGATACAGAGAAAGTATAGGCAACCCTAAATAGGTGCAGAAAATGGATGGTATATTTTGTTTCAATATGTTTTTATTGAGAGTTTACTTTTTGAAAAGAACTTTTACATACAAGAAAGAGAAAACAAAGAGTGCGAGTACAAATAAGATCAAGCATCAAACAACGTTACAGTGAACACTGGCATAAAGCTCTTGGAGTGGGAGAGACCCAGCCCCTGTACTGGTGGAGTGACGTGTCGGGCCGACCAAAGTGCGCCATATTATGCATCCCACAGGGGGGGGGCCCGATCGGGGTGCGTTCACAGGATAACCCGCGGGGGGATCATCTAGTGATGGCCCCCGGCACATTTCAGGGGGCCCAGCATACCAACCTGGTCTCCTCACCCGTAAAGGGTAACCCCCAACCCGACCCCGTCCCCTCCCCCAAAATCAGAGCCCCAGAGGCCAGTCATCTCCCGTTGAACCGCTGAAGAAAGAATAGAAACACTAAGGGAAAGAAGGGAAAGAATGGGGGGAAAGACAAGGAGGGGTAGACACCAGGGAACTACTAGCCCAGGAGAGGAGAGAAAAGGACAAGACAAAGACAACGACCCAGGTAGGGACCAAGACGTTGGCAGGAGCGTAATTGTAAGTATATGTTTAGGCAAGGTGGGGACAACAACCACAACCACACCATATTAGGATCTTGGACTCACAGCTCGTCCAGGCTCTGCTTTCATCTGCTGTCAAGGGTGAGGTCATTAGGGCGAGGTATCAGATCAGGCCCGTCAGCTCAGCAATTTCTGAAAGTCAGGGGTGACCCGAGAAACCTCCCACAGCGTCCATGTCTTAAGATATTTCTGGGTGCCCCCCTCCACCCCCTCCAAGGCCAACTCCTCCAGCCTCTTGATGCTCTCGACTTCCCCATACCACTCCACCAGAGATGGTACAGCAGGGGTGCGCCAGTGTCTTGGGATCACCGACCTCGCAGCTGTGAGTAGATGTCTCAGCAACCCCTTCTTACTGGATGACACCGGTCCAGGGATCATGGACAGGAGGGCGATCTGTGGGGTGTGGGGGATTTGTTCCATTGTTAAGTGTTCATATATCCCTAGAACTTTCTCCCAGAAGGTCCGTATCGGGGGGCACTCCCACCAGATATGTAGCATAGTCCCTGGGGCCCCGCTGCATCTCCAACAATCCCCAGTATCGGACCCTCCAAATTTCACAAGGTCCGAAGGACACTTATACCATCTCGATAGTATTTTGTAGTTTCGTTCCTGAGATCTAGAAGCAACCGACAGCCTATGGGTAAGTGTAAAGGATTTTTCCCAGTCATCAGGCCTCAACGTCTGTCCCAGGTCCTCCTCCCATCTCCCACAGAACCTAGGCAGCTCCTCGTCTTCTTCCTCGCCTCGAATAATCTGATAGAGAAGGGAAATAATGTGTTTGGGAGGGGAAGGGTTTCGCAATATAGCCTCCAAAGGCGTAAGCGGGCGGGAGAGGCACGAGCTCGGTGTGATCTATTTGATATAAGCCGCTAGCTGGGCATGTAGGAGCCAAGATATATTCCTGGTCTCTCCATGAGTCCGCAAGGCCGTGAGGGAGGGAGGGCCCGACCCCGACACTATGTCCCCCAGCCGGACATCCCGGGACCCCTCCCATATGAGGAAGGATCTAGCATGCATCCCAGGGGGGAATAAAGGGTTGTCAAACAGGGGGGTAAGGGGTCCCGGTCTGTGGGATAGCCTACCCCGCTTCAGAAATCCATCCCATAATCGTAACAAGGGGCCCGCCAGATAGGGCAATTCTCGTGTATCAGGTCTGGAGGAAGGTTCAATCCAGGGCAATGCCACCAAATTTAGGGGAGAAATGGCCTGCTCCACACCGACCCAACACTTGTCGTCTTTATGGTGGAACCAATCTGAGAGCCTGACCAACAGCGAGGCGGCGTGATAAGCCCGAAGGTCTGGGACTCCCAGGCCCCCTCTCGGCTTAGCTCTGAGAAGTGTTTCCCTCCTGATCCTAGGTCGCCCGCTCCCCCAAACAAACTTGAAAAAGGCTCTCTGCAAGGCCTGGAAGTAACCACGTCCCGGGAGTAAGGGGACCGCCTGAAACAGGTATAGAAACCTCGGGAGTATGTCCATTTTGAGGATGTTAATACGGCCCAGCCAGGAGTGTTGCTTATTGCTGTATGAGTTAAGTCTTGAGGTCGTGGACTGTAACAGTGGAGCGTAGTTAAATTTGTACAGCAACCCCAGGTCAGCAGGGATCTGGACCCCCAGGTACTTAATGGCTTCTTTTTGCCACCTAAAGGGAAAGTTGGCTTGCAGAAGAAGTTGAGTTTCATCAGGGAGGGAGACGTTCAGGATCTCGGTTTTAGATAAGTTGACCTTAAAGTTGCTCACATCCCCAAAGCGCTTAAACTCCGCTAGAACCGAGGGCATGGTTATATGGGGGGAGGTGATGTACATAAGTAGGTCGTCCGCAAAGAGAGAGAGCTTGTGTTCCTCTCCCCCGCAGACGACCCCCCGGATGGACGGGTTCGCCCTCAAAGCATTGGCCAGGTGCTCCATCACCAATATATAAAGCAGCGGAGACAAGGGGCATCCCTGCCGGGTTCCGTTCCGAATGCGGAAGGTTCCGGACAAGGTGCCGTTGACCCTCACCCTCGCAGTAGGATCCTGGTATAAGGCCATAATTTTAGCTAGCATACCCGGACCCAGGCCCACCTGCTGTAGCACAGCCCTCAGAAAGCCCCAATGCACGCGATCAAACGCTTTCTCAGCGTCCACCGCTAGCATACATGTGGGGACAGCCCGCGACTGCGCGTGCTGTATGAGGGAGAACGTTTTAATAGTGTTGTCTCTCGCTTCTCTCCCCGAGACAAATCCGACTTGGTCAGTGTCAATCAGGGAGGGAAGCAAGGGCTGTAGCCTAAGTGCAATAATTTTGGCATAGATCTTCAGGTCTACATTTATCAAAGAGATAGGTCTATAGTTACCCGGGAGGGTGGCATCTTTACCCGGCTTAGGTATAACTGTTATATGAGCCTCCAAGGACTGCCTCGGGAAGAGACAGTCCCCGGAGATAGAATTAAACATCTTGACCAAAAAAGGGGCAATCAAATCCCTCAATGTCTTGTAGAATCTGGGGGTGAAGCCATCAGGGCCCGGACTCTTACCTGCAGGGGTATCCCCTATAGCCTTAAGTACCTCCCCTACGGTGAACGGATCCTCGAGCTGGTCACTGCTCTCCTGGGGAATAGCTGGGAGGGCGGTGTCGCTAACGTATTCCGCTATCTGGTCACTCTCCGACAGGCGGGAGCCCCGAGAGAGCACAGGTTCCAGGTTGTAGAGCCTGGAGTAGAAGGCCTGGAACTCCTCCGCTATCTGGGTAGTCTTGTGGAGTTCCGATCCCCCCCCCCCTCTAATCATGGGGATGAATGTAGAGTCCTGCCTGGGGTGGAGAGACCTGGCAAGCATCCTGCCACACTTGTCACTATGCTCGTATATGCGGGCCCTAAATCTATCTCGGTATTTGAGGAAGCACTGGTCATATAGGTTCTTCAGTCTATGTCTAGAATCCAGTAGCTCCCTCAAGACCGTTTGTGAGGGGGTATTTTTATGGGTCTCCTCCAATTCCCCAATACGCTTCAGAGTAGCTTCAATCTGCTGTGCCCTGGCCCTCTTAAGCCTGGAACCGTGCTTGATAAAAACCCCTCGGAGCACACATTTGAGGGTCTCCCACTGGGTTGGGAGCGGGGTCTGGTCCTGCGAGTGGTCAAGTTGGAAGTTGGCAATGGAAGACCTAATTTCAGCTAGACACAGGGGATCCTTTAATAAATTATCATTCAGTCGCCAGTTGTACTGCCTGGGGGCAGCGTCTGGACATGGGAGGCTCAGAAAGACGGGAGCATGGTCTGACCACAAGATCCGGCCAATGGAGGCGTCTGGGTTTCTTGAAAGCGCGTGATGACTGAGAAAGATATAATCCAACCTACTGTAGGTGTTATGGGGGTGGGAGAAAAATGTGTAGTCCCTTGCCCCCCCATGTTGAATTCTCCAGGTGTCAACTACCTGGAGGTTGCGAAGCGCGCCTCTCAGCTTCTGTAGTTTGGAGCAGGGTATCCCCGATTTGCCCTGGGAGGAATCGAGCCGCGGATCAAGGACTAGGTTGAGGTCCCCTCCCAGCACCAGAACCCCCTCTGAAAACCCCTCCAGAACCTCAAGGATCCCAAGTCCAACCTCCACCTGGGCCTGGTTTGGCAGATATAAATTGGCGAGAGTGTATCTGACCCCGGAGAGTGTGAACTTGAGAAAAATGTATCTGCCATCTGGATCCACCTTGGAGTCTAGCGGCTCCAGGGGGACACCTCTATGTACTGCAATAGAGACACCCTTAGACTTGTTCACCGGGTTGGGGCTGTGGAACCATCTATTGTAGTATTTGTTCCTGATATCAGGGATCTTCCCCACACAAAAATGAGTCTCCTGCAATAGGAGAACATCTACTCTTTCCCTGTGGAACCCGTATAATATTTTAGCTCTCTTTTCAGGGACGTTCAACCCTCTAGCGTTAAAAGTGCAAAATCTAATCTCCGCCATGCTAGCCCAGCGGTCGTGTCAGGATTCGCGGGGTAAAATGTCACAGAAACCAATGGGGCGTCAGTGGGCTGGCCAACCCCGTGTAGGCCAATGCTGAAGTCGGGCCCCGGAAGGACAAACACACACGATAGACAGGGGGAAGGGTAAAACACTAGGGAAGCAGAAAAGCAGAGAAGCACAGAAGAAAAGAAAAGAAAGAAAGAGCCCCTACCCTATAGAGGAGGGCAATGGGGGTGTAGAGGGTAAACCCTCAAACCCGCGTACACCTATCGGTAGGTATTCAACCGGGTGTCGCGGAGCAGTAGTTGTGGAGGTAGCCTAGCCATTCGGGAGCCTCCCCAATGTATATAGGTCAACGAGGGTTAGATTCCTAAGCCCCGGGTTGGCTAAAGAGAAAGTCGCCACTAGCGGTAACAATTAACAAAAACCCCATAACGCTCAGGGGGGGGTCTGAAGCCCGCGTCTCCCCTCCCCCCCAGGGAGGGCCCAGCACACATCCCCGGATTGGGCAACCTGAAAACTTGAAAACATATATCAAATACCTATAGAAACACTGCTAATTTTTCAATAAAAGCAATCTCAGTATCATAAGCAAGCTCCCGGGGACTCCGCCCACCCACCATGGCAGGGCACCCCCGGATCGTCCCGCTCCCCCGGGGCATCCCCAGACTCAGCAGCGAAACATTAAAATAGCAGTAGAGTGACAATAAAATAATGTTAAAGTGTACCCAAGTGCACCCGCCCCCCCCGCCCCACGGACCACAAGAGGGCCGGCAACCCACCACCACCCCGCAAGGGGGCGAATAGCGGGGCCAGCCCCCCCAGGGGCCGAGGAGGGGGGGGGGAGGGAACCGCAGCCGGTGCAGGGCACCACGTAATAATGAATACAACATAATGAACTTTAAACAGTAAACCTTGAGTCACAACAGTGGAAGATGTGATCGGGGCATGAATGCTCAGAGGGGGTGCGTCAGGGCCAGAGATACTGGATCAGAACGTGGGAACTAAAAGGGATGGGCCGAGCTAACGACCCCGAATCGGCCCAGGAGCATCGCCCCTACGACCCCTGGCCAGCCGGGGTCTCCTGGGCGCCCGCTGCGGCATGGGGGGGGGGGGTCAAGTCCCAACCAGTCCGGGACCGGGAAGGGGTCCGTTTCCAGAAAAATAAACAGACCCGGAAGGTCCGCCTTGCTTCTGAGAGCGTAAATGGAGTTGTCCCTTCGTACCACGAGGTGAAATGGGTGACCCCACTTGTAGGAAGCGCCAACTTCTAGAATCCGGTCGAGGAGCGGCCGTAACAGACGTCTCATCTGGAGGGTGCGGCGAGATACATCGGGTAGGATAGTAACTTGAGAGCCTCGAAATGAAATCCTTCCCTTCTCCCAGGCCCGTCGCAGGATTTCCTCCTTGGCAAGGAAAAAATGAATTCTGCATAAAACGTCTCTGGGGGCTTGAGGGTCCCCCACTGGGCGTCCAGCCACCCTATGTATTCGATCAATAACCAGTTCAGCGTTCGGTGGCTTTCCCAACAGGTCGTTGAACAGTTCCGTTGCCCAGGTGCACAGATCTTCTGATCTAACGGATTCTGGTATGCCACGGAGTTTCAAATTGTTGCGCCTATTTCTATTCTCTTGGTCATCTGTCTGCAGTCTGATGTCAATCAACTGCTGTTGGTGCATCCCCTGGTTTCTCTCAAGAGCCGCCAAACGGGCCTCATAATCCGGGCGAGCCTCCTCTAGCGATGCAATTCTAGTATCAAGAGCAGAAGATTTCTGTTGGAGGTCTTCTATTTCTCTGCGTAAGGCCCGCTCGATTCTAGTAGCCACGGCCTCTAAATCTGCTTTGAGTTCAGCCTTTGTTGGAAGACATTGTAGGAGATCCCGTAGGCTAGGGTCGACAGGAGACCGCAGGAACAGCTGGTCCTCCGGGGCCCGGGACGGGGGCATCCCAAATCGGGACTCGCCCGATCTCACGGCTGAAGCAGGGCCCAGGGCACACTCCAGGCTCTCCGGCCCGTTTACAGGGTTGCAGGGCTGAGGGTCAGCGGCTGGTGTGTCAGACCGGGGGCCCGGCGACCATCCCAGGGGTGAGGACTCCCCGGAGGCACTCAGGCATCCAGGGTCACCCCTCCGACTCCCAGGGGGCAAATGAATCTCTGCATGGGTCAGTTGTGGGCTCCGTACAAATCCCCCTCCCCAGGCAGGGGAAGCAGACATAGACCGGGGCGGACTGTCTCCCCACATCTGGGGTATGGGCCGGGAGGGGTTCGGCGACATCCATTCGGGAGCCGAGGGATCGAGCCGTGAGTGTGGGTTCCTGCGGGTGTGCCCCCCTGAAACCTCCAAGACCGGGTCCCCGGGGAAGTCCTGAGCTGGGGTATTGCTGCACAGCAGAGAGGGCGCAGGAGGGGCTGACATGTGTGAGGGAGAGGGCAAGGGGTGTATGCAGTCCCGATCATAGAGCTCCGACCTCTCCCCCAACCCCGCACCAACCTTCATTTGCTCCTCTGGTGAGCTGGTCTCGGCCTCGGGGACGGCGTGCCCCGGCGGGGCCTGCAAGTGCTCAGTCCTGTGAGTCATCAGGGCAGCGTCCCTCCGATCGCGGTGTGGCTCCACTCTCTTCAGCCTGCCCTCCGCAGCACAGCCACTCGGTGACGTCACGGCGGGTGCAAGGGGAATCACGGCTGCATCTCCGGCTCCAGGCTCCATAGCAGGCATCTCGGCGGGTAAAAGGTCCTCACCTGCGGCGGGCCCCGCATGTTCCATCACCGCTCCCGCAGCCATGCGACGGGTTCCCATGCGCTCCTCGCAGGTCGCGTGCCGGTCGGGCGCCATCTTGGGAGGTTGGGCTCTCTGCCCCATCGGATCTCGGCGGCCGAAATAGCTGCCTATGTCCTTCTTTGGGGGCTTCCTCGCCGACCCCCCGGTTCTCCTCTTCTTCCCGCTCCCCATCGCAGCAAACAGGAGGGATTTCAGGGATCTAGATCTGCTATAAGGTAAGGGAGAACAGCAGAGCTAAGGGCTGTGCGTCTCTACTCCTCCATGGCCAGGCCACGCCCCCTGGATGGTATATTTTAAAGGAAGAGGAAATTGATTTTTTTTTCTAGCAAGTTTAGAAATTAAAGCACGCTGCAGGCTGGAAGGGACATGCCATTTTGAAGACCAACTCAAGACATATTTTTAATATAGCATCCCCTCCCCCCCACTTTCTTTCCAACTTTTCAACTGAATAGAGCCTTTTCAACTGAATAGAGCTGTGGACAGACACTATTAAGGGGTGGAAGTCCTCATCAGGAGATTGTGGGTGGTCACTCCCTTTAAATTAAAATAAGTATGATGGAGTGATTATATATGATTATATATGCAATTTCTAAATTTCTTAGTGTAAATGCTGCTGGCGTGGTGCATTTAATGACTGTACCATTATCCAAAGAATCCTATGTAAAGGTCATGTCACCAGTAATTCTATCCACCTACGTCACAAATCAGAGCTATCCTCTCAATTAGGATAATCAAATTTCAAGCAATTTAGAAGACTTACATATAAAAGCCAGAGGCAGCCAGAGATCATCCCAATGGAAAGCTGGGTTTTGGGGAGACTGGCCTAGCATGGATTTGCATGTTACAGAAGATGGTCTTTTTCTAACTGTGAGACTGATCAATAAGTATATGGAGCAGCCGGGTGCTTTTATAGTCACTTTAGTTCAGTTTTGGAATCCAAAAAGCCCATTACCCTTTATGTTGTCTTATTAGATGTTACAAACCGTTGTAAATAAAATAAAAAGTATTTTCCTTGATGAGCATGAGAAGCAATAGGTTATTTTATAGTATTGTGTATTAGCCAAGGCTGCTAAAAATAGAATACGCATTACACACATCTTATATTATGAAGCGGTATGTGGTGGGTTTATGTTGTGCCCCAGTAGAATGGACTGAGATATAGAAGGCTTTACTGCCAGGGTCAGATCAATTGTGGTGGAGGCCCCTGGGCACAAAATCTGGTGGAGGACCCAGATACATTTTTTGTCTTTGAAATAATAGTCCAGCCAAGTAACTGATTGGTGGTTATCTGGCACCCGCCTACTTACTGGAACATCAGATCGAGTCCCTTGTGCCCCCCTTGTGCGGGTGTGTGCTGCTCAAGAACTTCTGCTTTGCCATTCTGGACAGACATAGGGGTCGATTCAAAGAAACATGTAACAGCTTTGATTTTGGTGCCGATCATCCTATTTTTCCCGAACGCTCGTGCGCTCGTATGAACTTGCGAGTGATTCTATAAGCAAATACGTTTCTATCCTAAAATGTACGTCCGTTCGTATGGCAGTTCGCGAATCAGACCTATGTCAGTTTCCATCCTGAATTTTCCGTTTCATTTCTCAGGTTGCAACATTGGTTTTGCCCTTTTTCCTTTTTTGTCTGGACGTAAATCTTTCTGATCTTTCGCCTGCGCACTACAAACTTACCTCATTAAAGTGCATTCTAAATATTTGGTCTTTTATTTTTCTTTATTTCATTCATTTTGTAGTAACCAACCATTAATGAATGCATTTGCATAAGTAAATCTTACTTTGTTTAATTTTTAGTTAACTTGCATTTTTTACTTGTGGATTTAATTTTAATATTTTGGCTTCAAATGGTACAACTTTAAATTTTTGGTGTGGTTACCCACACCCTCTACATACAGATTGCTCTCAAAAATTAAAAAACACCCAGCAACTTCGGCATGTTATGAGTCTAGAAACAGCCAAGATGGCGGGTCAGGTATTATCGGGCAGCCTGCAAACAGAAAGGGCCTTGTGACTGTGTTGCTCTGCATTCTTTGATTTCTGACCTTTCCGTGCCCCCAGCTCTGCTGTGTCTGTGCAAAATACAGCAGTAACCCACATCCTGCACTTTATCCCGCTCTCCTCTCCTCAGTAAGTGTGATGCATCTGACCAAAGATGAGCTAAAATAATTAAACAAAGCAAAGGTAAACAACTACACCAATAAATTCAAATTAAAAATATTATTCTAGTACATCAATTAAAAAAAAAATAACAAAGGACATAAGTTTCTTTAATTAACGCAAATATATGGATGTATTGCAAAATAAAGGTTTACATGCAAAGGACTAATTAAGGTCCACATTAAAATGCTTTTATAAGGCATACATGAATCAGGTATGCATTGCCATACAATTTATGGCCTCGGCCATGCTGATACATGCAGTTCATTGGAGCTCAAGACGCGCAGACTCCTCCACATAGCCAAAAACCTGTTCACGAACAGCAATCCGACTGCTAAAAGGTGTCGGCAGTGGCTTTCTTTTAAAACGTATTTAGAGGTTTGAAAACTGTTCTCTGAATCACACCTAAACACATCCAATTATCCTAAGTTTTAGGTTTTGATCCTAAGTTTTAGGATTTGATCCTACAATTTAGGAACGAACTTCCGATGATCGTAAGAGCATATACGAAATCGGACGTAGGCTCGTGCGAGTCGGAAATGGGCAAAAAAACAGGAAAAAATGACAAACACCCACCCAAACTTACGATTCTCGATCCGAAATCAATTAACTTTTGCTCTTTGAATCGAGGGGATAGTGTAGTCCAGCAGAAAGGAGTTCCCTGCATTGAGTTGCCAGCAGCTGTGCTTGGTGGCCTACGTGAAGTGAGCGGCCGCTGATTGACAGCTCTTCACCCATCCACCACTGTAACATTACTGATGGTGGCTTTGCTGCTCTAGATTCTCCATCCTGCCCCGTGGTGGCTTTGGTTGCAGGTTTGCAAAAAAAAAGGCTTGCCCAGGTGTGCCCCCACTGCCACCAATAGCTTTGTTGCCGGCCCTCTGGCCTGTCGGACCAAAGACTGAAAAGCCTCCTGGGCCAGACCATAACCCAAAGGTTGGTGCAGGCCCCCTTTGCAGGACAAGTGGTGGAGGCCCCGGGGCATACACCCCTTGTGCCCCCTTATAATCTGCCCGTTTACTGCATAGGGGAGTCAAACTCAAATACACAGTGGGCCATAATAAAAAACTTGGATAGAATCGCGGGCCAACCTTGATATTTATTATAAGAAATGTCTATCCAACACAGCCAATCAGCGCGGCTCTATTTTGCCTTTTTAGCCGTCTTTTCATAGTCTTAGTTGATGAGACCTCATCAAGCGAACTGCTTGCTGGCTAATTATTGCCATTTCTTCCTACTGGTGATGCCTTAATCTATGCAGCAGAGCATCAGCTGCCTGGTTACGCTTCCCATTAATCTTGAAGCTTTCAGTAATCAATATCCCTAAATCCCTATCTTCCTGGCTAACACAGTACTTCCCAGAGAGGATTTCTTCTACCCATGTGCATGATTTTACATTTATAAATAAACCAAAAGTTCCTCTGTCGTCACTGCAGATGGAACTCAAACCTACAATGCCTGCCTTAGGAGGCAATTGTCTTATGTATTAGGGCAGTGGGGCTTGGTTATTCCAGGTTCTATAAGAAAATGTAATTTCCCTTACCAAAAAATGTAGTAAATATGAAAAGAAAAATAACAGCAAAAAAATGTTAGTTAGTCACATAGATTTACTTTGGGGGTATTGTCTACCTATTAAAGTGATCCTTTATACCCAGATAGATAGTTTATGTTGTCACCGCTAGAGATGAGCGAACTTTTGAAAAATTCGATTCGACTGATTCGCCGAATTTTCCGACAAAAATCGTTTCGACCCGAATAAATTCGCGACGAATCGCTATTAAAAACGGCTATTTCTGAGCCTCCTACAGCCTCAATAGGGTTGTAAACCATTCAGCCTTGCTGTAACACGCACAGGATGCGTGCTGGGTTAGTTAAATAATACTTTTAAGAAATATCACATGCAGATCAGAGGCATCGCTAATAGAATCGCAGAGCGGCACAATTGCAGAGAGTTGAAGTGGCATCACTATGAGGGGCAGAAGGAGCCCAAATATACACTGGAGTTGGCTTCAGGAGCCCAAAAATTGGATGAATCACACCCTGGAGTTGGCAGAAGTTGGCAGCAGCAGCAGCAGGAGCCCAAATATACACTGGAGTTGGCTTCAGGAGCCCAAAAATTGGATGAATCACACCCTGGAGTTGGCAGGAGTTGACAGCAGCAGCAGCAGGAGCCCAAATATACACTGGAGTTGGCTTCAGGAGCCCAAAAATTGGATGAATCACACCCTGGAGTTGGCAGGAGTTGACAGCAGCAGCAGCAGGAGCCCAAATATACACTGGAGTTGGCTTCAGGAGCCCAAAAATTGGATGAATCACACCCTGGAGTTGGCAGAAGTTGGCAGCAGCAGCAGCAGGAGCCCAAATATACACTGGAGTTGGCTTCAGGAGCCCAAAAATTGGATGAATCACACCCTGGAGTTGGCAGAAGTTGGCAGCAGCAGCAGCAGGAGCCCAAATATACACTGGAGTTGGCTTCAGGAGCCCAAAAATTGGATGAATCACACCCTGGAGTTGGCAGAAGTTGGCAGCAGCAGCAGCAGGAGCCCAAATATACACTGGAGTTGGCTTCAGGAGCCCAAAAATTGGATGAATCACACCCTGGAGTTGGCAGGAGTTGACAGCAGCAGCAGCAGGAGCCCAAATATACACTGGAGTTGGCTTCAGGAGCCCAAAAATTGGATGAATCACACCCTGGAGTTGGCAGAAGTTGGCAGCAGCAGCAGCAGGAGCCCAAATATACACTGGAGTTGGCTTCAGGAGCCCAAAAATTGGATGAATCACACCCTGGAGTTGGCAGGAGTTGACAGTAGCAGCAGCAGGAGCCCAAATATACACTGGAGTTGGCTTCAGGAGCCCAAAAATTGGATGAATCACACCCTGGAGTTGGCAGAAGTTGGCAGCAGCAGCAGCAGGAGCCCAAATATACACTGGAGTTGGCTTCAGGAGCCCAAAAATTGGATGAATCACACCCTGGAGTTGGCAGAAGTTGGCAGCAGCAGCAGCAGGAGCCCAAATATACACTGGAGTTGGCTTCAGGAGCCCAAAAATTGGATGAATCACACCCTGGAGTTGGCAGGAGTTGACAGCAGCAGCAGCAGGAGCCCAAATATACACTGGAGTTGGCTTCAGGAGCCCAAAAATTGGATGAATCACACCCTGGAGTTGGCAGGAGTTGACAGCAGCAGCAGCAGGAGCCCAAATATACACTGGAGTTGGCTTCAGGAGCCCAAAAATTGGATGAATCACACCCTGGAGTTGGCAGAAGTTGGCAGCAGCAGCAGCAGGAGCCCAAATATACACTGGAGTTGGCTTCAGGAGCCCAAAAATTGGATGAATCACACCCTGGAGTTGGCAGGAGTTGACAGCAGCAGCAGCAGGAGCCCAAATATACACTGGAGTTGGCTTCAGGAGCCCAAAAATTGGATGAATCACACCCTGGAGTTGGCAGAAGTTGGCAGCAGCAGCAGCAGGAGCCCAAATATACACTGGAGTTGGCTTCAGGAGCCCAAAAATTGGATGAATCACACCCTGGAGTTGGCAGGAGTTGACAGCAGCAGCAGCAGGAGCCCAAATATACACTGGAGTTGGCTTCAGGAGCCCAAAAATTGGATGAATCACACCCTGGAGTTGGCAGGAGTTGACAGCAGCAGCAGCAGGAGCCCAAATATACACTGGAGTTGGCTTCAGGAGCCCAAAAATTGGATGAATCACACCCTGGAGTTGGCAGAAGTTGGCAGCAGCAGCAGCAGGAGCCCAAATATACACTGGAGTTGGCTTCAGGAGCCCAAAAATTGGATGAATCACACCCTGGAGTTGGCAGGAGTTGACAGCAGCAGCAGCAGGAGCCCAAATATACACTGGAGTTGGCTTCAGGAGCCCAAAAATTGGATGAATCACACCCTGGAGTTGGCAGAAGTTGGCAGCAGCAGCAGCAGGAGCCCAAATATACACTGGAGTTGGCTTCAGGAGCCCAAAAATTGGATGAATCACACCCTGGAGTTGGCAGGAGTTGGCAGCAGCAGCAGCAGGAGCCCAAATATACACTGGAGTTGGCTTCAGGAGCCCAAAAATTGGATGAATCACACCCTGGAGTTGGCAGAAGTTGGCAGCAGCAGCAGCAGGAGCCCAAATATACACTGGAGTTGGCTTCAGGAGCCCAAAAATTGGATGAATCACACCCTGGAGTTGGCAGAAGTTGGCAGCAGCAGCAGCAGGAGCCCAAATATACACTGGAGTTGGCTTCAGGAGCCCAAAAATTGGATGAATCACACCCTGGAGTTGGCAGGAGTTGACAGCAGCAGCAGCAGGAGCCCAAATATACACTGGAGTTGGCTTCAGGAGCCCAAAAATTGGATGAATCACACCCTGGAGTTGGCAGAAGTTGGCAGCAGCAGCAGCAGGAGCCCAAATATACACTGGAGTTGGCTTCAGGAGCCCAAAAATTGGATGAATCACACCCTGGAGTTGGCAGGAGTTGACAGCAGCAGCAGCAGGAGCCCAAATATACACTGGAGTTGGCTTCAGGAGCCCAAAAATTGGATGAATCACACCCTGGAGTTGGCAGAAGTTGGCAGCAGCAGCAGCAGGAGCCCAAATATACACTGGAGTTGGCTTCAGGAGCCCAAAAATTGGATGAATCACACCCTGGAGTTGGCAGAAGTTGGCAGCAGCAGCAGCAGGAGCCCAAATATACACTGGAGTTGGCTTCAGGAGCCCAAAAATTGGATGAATCACACCCTGGAGTTGGCAGGAGTTGACAGTAGCAGCAGCAGGAGCCCAAATATACACTGGAGTTGGCTTCAGGAGCCCAAAAATTGGATGAATCACACCCTGGAGTTGGCAGAAGTTGGCAGCAGCAGCAGCAGGAGCCCAAATATACACTGGAGTTGGCTTCAGGAGCCCAAAAATTGGATGAATCACACCCTGGAGTTGGCAGGAGTTGACAGTAGCAGCAGCAGGAGCCCAAATATACACTGGAGTTGGCTTCAGGAGCCCAAAAATTGGATGAATCACACCCTGGAGTTGGCAGAAGTTGGCAGCAGCAGCAGCAGGAGCCCAAATATACACTGGAGTTGGCTTCAGGAGCCCAAAAATTGGATGAATCACACCCTGGAGTTGGCAGAAGTTGGCAGCAGCAGCAGCAGGAGCCCAAATATACACTGGAGTTGGCTTCAGGAGCCCAAAAATTGGATGAATCACACCCTGGAGTTGGCAGGAGTTGACAGTAGCAGCAGCAGGAGCCCAAAAAATGGCCTAAAGACATAAATATGTTTTGCACCATTTGGAAAGTGTAAAACGTGGCACCATGCTGAATCTAGTCGCATGCATCAGGCATTGGTGGGTGGAAATCCTGGCTGATCCATCCCTGATTCATTTTGACAAAGGTGAGTCTCTCCACATTTTTAGTTGACAGACGAGTTCTCCTCGCCGTAACTATGGCCCCCGCCGCACTAAACACCCGCTCAGATGGCACGCTACTTGCCGGGCAGGACAGCTTTTCCAGGGCAAACTCTGCTAGTTGCGGCCACAAATCAAGTTTGGCTGCCCAGAAGTCCAGCGGATCCTCAAGGTGTGTTGGCATGGTCATGTCAAAGTATGACATGACCTGCTGGTTCAGGTCCTGCTCCAGGTCTTCCTGCTGCTCATGAGTAGCCTCACTATGCGGGTGTAGAAAGCTACTCATTAGCGACTGAAGACTGAGGCTGCTGCTGCTGATGGAGCTTCTGCTGCTGCTGCTGCCAACCCCCCCAGCGGCCATGGCAGTGGAAGGTGAGCGCAGAGGTCCCCTCGAGTCAGACCTGCGAGAGTATGGACCATGGCGCAGATAGGCATCGGCCAACTGCCTACGTAGAATGTCTTTGTAGTAGTTGAGTTTGTCCTCCCTCTCGGTGGGTTTAAAAAATGCCCCCATTTTGTGCCGGAAGCGAGGGTCCAATAAGGTGGACAGCCAGAAGTCATCCCGCCGACAGATGGAAACAATTCTGGGGTCACTACGCAAGCACGTGAGCATGCTTCGTGCCATTTGCGCAAGTGACTCGGATGGACTACCTGTCTCCATCTCCACTGCATACTGCCACGGTGTGCCCGGGTCCTCTGTCTCTCCTTCCTCAAAAACCTCTAGCTCCTCTGGCTGCTCCTGCTCCTCCTCTCCTGTCCGCTGACTAGATAAACCAGCCATTTCGCCAAGCCTAAACTGTGTTTCGCTGGGCAACTCCTCCTCCTCCTCTTCCTCCTCCTCCTCCTCCAGTTCAGCTCCAAGGGGGTTCATGTGGCCGTAAGATGTAAACGCCATGTCTCCAGTGCCCTGACCAGCCATGGTTTCCAACATGTGCTGCAGTACATGAAGCAGTGGAATCACGTCGTTCATCCCGTAATCCTGCCGACTGACAAATAAAGTGGCTTCCTCAAAGGGCCTGAGCAAACGGCAGGTGTCACGTATGAGCTGCCACTGGTTGACATTGAAGTTACACAGGGGAGTCCCCCTATCTGCTTGGATCATCAGGAAATCCGTGATGGCTTTTCTCTGTTCATATAATCGGTCCAACATGTGAAGGGTGGAATTCCAACGGGTGGAAACATCGCAAATCAGACTATGTTGGGGGATACCATTCTGACGCTGTAGCTCAAGAAGGGTGTGTTTGGCAGTGTAGGAGTGGCTGAAGTGCATGCAAAGTTTCCGTGAAGTTGTTAGGATGTCCTGCAGATGGGGGGAACACTTCAGAAACCGCTTGACAACCAGATTGAAGACGTGAGCCATGCAGGGGGCATGGGTCAGGCTTCCTTGGCGCAGCGCAGACAAAATGTTCTTCCCATTGTCGGTAACCATGATTCCCATTTTAAGTTTTCTCGGAGTAAGCCATGTTTGGATTTCCTGATGAATACATTTAAGCAGTTCCTCCCCTGTGTGACTCCGTTCGCCAAGACAAACCATGTGAAGCACTGCGTGACACCTCCGTGCCCTGCACACATGGTAGACTGGAGGGGCACTGAGACTTGAGCCTACAGTGGAGGGTGAGGAGATGGCGGAGGATGAGGAGGCCGAGTCGCACGGTGTCACAGGCCCAATGGGCAGAGAGCGCGGAGGCCGAAGCGGCGTGACCTGTCCAAGTTGCTGCTGCAAAGGGACCACATTCACCCAGTGGGCCGTAAACGACATGTACTGCCCCTGACCGTAGTTACAGCTCCAGATGTCGGCGCTGCCATGTATTTTGCTACACACCGACAGGCTCAAGGACTGGCCCACCTTCTGTTCAACAAAAGTGTGCAGCGCTGGTACTGCCTTCTTGGCAAAGAAATGACGGCTTGGGACTCTCCACCTCGGCTCGGCACAAGCCATCAGTTCTCTGAAAGGTGCAGATTCCACCACCTGAAAAGGGAGCGACTGCAGCACCAGCAACTTGGACAGGAGCACATTCAGCTTCTGCGCCGTAGGATGAGTGGGCGCATACTGCTGTCTCTTGGACATGGCTTCGCTGATGGATTGCTGGCGGGATGCATGACTTGGAGGAGGAGGAGGAGGAGCAGGAGCGACAGAGGATGGGTATGACGCACAGCTGCCTTCGGCTGAGGTGCTGGAGCCTTGGCTGGCAGAAATTGGGAGCTCACTTGGTGAGGAAGCAGACTGGACCACCCCTTGGGAGCCTCGGTTCTCCCAGGTCGTTTTATGGTGACGCATCATATGTTGACGCAGGGCCGTGGTGCCAACATTTGGACCCTGGCCACGCTTCACCTTTTGCCTACATATCTTGCATGTGGCCATGTTACCCTCCTGCGGATGCCTCAGGAAAAACTGCCACACTGCCGAGTAGCTACTTTTCCCACCCCCTGGCCTCACTGATTCACTGCTGCTGTTGCCAACTCCAGGAACCCCTGCTCCACTACCTCCCGATAAGGTAGACTGCCGCACAGCAGGTGCTCTACCCCGGCCCCGGCCCCGGCCGGCTCCAGCCTTTGGAATTGTGCCCCCATGCTGACTGCTACCACTTTGCTGCCTCAGCTGCTGACTCCGGGGCAACCTGCACCCCTCTTCTCCTGATGATGACGATGAAGCCCCTTCATCACCCGGCTCCCAAGTGCGATCGGCTTCATCGTCATCATCATCATCATCACCGGGTTGTGGCTGTACGTCACTGATGTTCGTGGATTCGTCAACAGTGTCTGGCGCAGGAGCTGGAACGCTCGCAGCACCCACGACACTGTCCACATCACTATTTGTCTGCCTAGCTAAAGAAGCCACCTCCATTTCTTGGCTGGGCAGTAGCTGCTGACTGTCCTCTATCTGATGGTCCTCCTCACTAAAGAGTGGAGCTGAACCCAAAGCATAGGATACGTCGCTGGGGGAGGGAACGGCGTAGGCCAGAGGCAATGGGAGGACAGGGACTGCTCTCGGGGCATGCCAACTCAGGGTTGTGTCAGAGGAACCTACCGACCCTAGACTGGGGGTCTCAGACGTAAGTTGTGATGATGTTGTTGATGAGCGCGTCAACCAATCTACCACGGCAGATGCGTTACTGGTGGAGACCCGACCGCTAGCAGATACTGGCAGATTAGGTCTCTCAGCGTGACTCCTGCTGCTACTGGCCCCCAGTCTGATGCGAGCTCTTCCTGCGGAATCTTGGCCTCTGCCACTCCTCTTTTCACTTCCAGGCACTTGTCTGCCCGACATAGTCTAACTGGCGTGGTAGTAGGTGATATTTAAAAAAACCCCGGGCAGCGGTGGGTCTATATGAAACAGAATATAATGCACACCAAAAGTGAGCAGTAACACTCAGCCTCCAACAGGCCTGCTTAGTGTAAATAAGAGAGCTGCTTAGTGTAAATAAAGAGGGGTATGCTATGTTACAGAATGGGATGCCTCAACAGAAGTGCACCTGGCAGGCAGCAGTAAGCCTATGCCCAGCAAAAGTGTCTTATAATATAAATATAATAAGAGCAAATGCTTATATGGTCTTAAACAGAGGCTGCTTTAGTCACAGAATGGGATGCCCCGGGCAGGAATCGAGCTGCCAGGGTACAGTAGTGCTTTGGCCAGCAAAAGTGTCTTTATCAGGCCTAATTTCAAATATGATTAGAGCAAATGCTTATATGGTCTTAAACAGAGGCTGCTTTAGTCACAGAATGGGATGCCCCGGGCAGGAATCGAGCTGCCAGGGTACAGTAGTGCTTTGGCCAGCAAAAGTGTCTTTATCAGGCCTAATTTCAAATATGATAAGAGCAAATGCTTATATGGTCTTAAACAGAGGCTGCTTTAGTCACAGAATGGGATGCCCCGGGCAGGAATCGAGCTGCCAGGGTACAGTAGTGCTTTGGCCAGCAAAAGTGTCTTTATCAGGCCTAATTTCAAATATGATTAGAGCAAATGCTTATATGGTCTTAAACAGAGGCTGCTTTAGTCACAGAATGGGATGCCCCGGGCAGGAATCGAGCTGCCAGGGTACAGTAGTGCTTTGGCCAGCAAAAGTGTCTTTATCAGGCCTAATTTCAAATATGATAAGAGCAAATGCTTATATGGTCTTAAACAGAGGCTGCTTTAGTCACAGAATGGGATGCCCCGGGCAGGAATCGAGCTGCCAGGGTACAGTAGTGCTTTGGCCAGCAAAAGTGTCTTTATCAGGCCTAATTTCAAATATGATTAGAGCAAATGCTTATATGGTCTTAAACAGAGGCTGCTTTAGTCACAGAATGGGATGCCCCGGGCAGGAATCGAGCTGCCAGGGTACAGTAGTGCTTTGGCCAGCAAAAGTGTCTTTATCAGGCCTAATTTCAAATATGATAAGAGCAAATGCTTATATGGTCTTAAACAGAGGCTGCTTTAGTCACAGAATGGGATGCCCCGGGCAGGAATCGAGCTGCCAGGGTACAGTAGTGCTTTGGCCAGCAAAAGTGTCTTTATCAGGCCTAATTTCAAATATGATAAGAGCAAATGCTTATATGGTCTTAAACAGAGGCTGCTTTAGTCACAGAATGGGATGCCCCGGGCAGGAATCGAGCTGCCAGGGTACAGTAGTGCTTTGGCCAGCAAAAGTGTCTTTATCAGGCCTAATTTCAAATATGATTAGAGCAAATGCTTATATGGTCTTAAACAGAGGCTGCTTTAGTCACAGAATGGGATGCCCCGGGCAGGAATCGAGCTGCCAGGGTACAGTAGTGCTTTGGCCAGCAAAAGTGTCTTTATCAGGCCTAATTTCAAATATGATTAGAGCAAATGCTTATATGGTCTTAAACAGAGGCTGCTTTAGTCACAGAATGGGATGCCCCGGGCAGGAATCGAGCTGCCAGGGTACAGTAGTGCTTTGGCCAGCAAAAGTGTCTTTATCAGGCCTAATTTCAAATATGATTAGAGCAAATGCTTATATGGTCTTAAACAGAGGCTGCTTTAGTCACAGAATGGGATGCCCCGGGCAGGAATCGAGCTGCCAGGGTACAGTAGTGCTTTGGCCAGCAAAAGTGTCTTTATCAGGCCTAATTTCAAATATGATTAGAGCAAATGCTTATATGGTCTTAAACAGAGGCTGCTTTAGTCACAGAATGGGATGCCCCGGGCAGGAATCGAGCTGCCAGGGTACAGTAGTGCTTTGGCCAGCAAAAGTGTCTTTATCAGGCCTAATTTCAAATATGATTAGAGCAAATGCTTATATGGTCTTAAACAGAGGCTGCTTTAGTCACAGAATGGGATGCCCCGGGCAGGAATCGAGCTGCCAGGGTACAGTAGTGCTTTGGCCAGCAAAAGTGTCTTTATCAGGCCTAATTTCAAATATGATTAGAGCAAATGCTTATATGGTCTTAAACAGAGGCTGCTTTAGTCACAGAATGGGATGCCCCGGGCAGGAATCGAGCTGCCAGGGTACAGTAGTGCTTTGGCCAGCAAAAGTGTCTTTATCAGGCCTAATTTCAAATATGATTAGAGCAAATGCTTATATGGTCTTAAACAGAGGCTGCTTTAGTCACAGAATGGGATGCCCCGGGCAGGAATCGAGCTGCCAGGGTACAGTAGTGCTTTGGCCAGCAAAAGTGTCTTTATCAGGCCTAATTTCAAATATGATTAGAGCAAATGCTTATATGGTCTTAAACAGAGGCTGCTTTAGTCACAGAATGGGATGCCCCGGGCAGGAATCGAGCTGCCAGGGTACAGTAGTGCTTTGGCCAGCAAAAGTGTCTTTATCAGGCCTAATTTCAAATATGATTAGAGCAAATGCTTATATGGTCTTAAACAGAGGCTGCTTTAGTCACAGAATGGGATGCCCCGGGCAGGAATCGAGCTGCCAGGGTACAGTAGTGCTTTGGCCAGCAAAAGTGTCTTTATCAGGCCTAATTTCAAATATGATTAGAGCAAATGCTTATATGGTCTTAAACAGAGGCTGCTTTAGTCACAGAATGGGATGCCCCGGGCAGGAATCGAGCTGCCAGGGTACAGTAGTGCTTTGGCCAGCAAAAGTGTCTTTATCAGGCCTAATTTCAAATATGATAAGAGCAAATGCTTATATGGTCTTAAACAGAGGCTGCTTTAGTCACAGAATGGGATGCCCCGGGCAGGAATCGAGCTGCCAGGGTACAGTAGTGCTTTGGCCAGCAAAAGTGTCTTTATCAGGCCTAATTTCAAATATGATTAGAGCAAATGCTTATATGGTCTTAAACAGAGGCTGCTTTAGTCACAGAATGGGATGCCCCGGGCAGGAATCGAGCTGCCAGGGTACAGTAGTGCTTTGGCCAGCAAAAGTGTCTTTATCAGGCCTAATTTCAAATATGATAAGAGCAAATGCTTATATGGTCTTAAACAGAGGCTGCTTTAGTCACAGAATGGGATGCCCCGGGCAGGAATCGAGCTGCCAGGGTACAGTAGTGCTTTGGCCAGCAAAAGTGTCTTTATCAGGCCTAATTTCAAATATGATAAGAGCAAATGCTTATATGGTCTTAAACAGAGGCTGCTTTAGTCACAGAATGGGATGCCCCGGGCAGGAATCGAGCTGCCAGGGTACAGTAGTGCTTTGGCCAGCAAAAGTGTCTTTATCAGGCCTAATTTCAAATATGATTAGAGCAAATGCTTATATGGTCTTAAACAGAGGCTGCTTTAGTCACAGAATGGGATGCCCCGGGCAGGAATCGAGCTGCCAGGGTACAGTAGTGCTTTGGCCAGCAAAAGTGTCTTTATCAGGCCTAATTTCAAATATGATTAGAGCAAATGCTTATATGGTCTTAAACAGAGGCTGCTTTAGTCACAGAATGGGATGCCCCGGGCAGGAATCGAGCTGCCAGGGTACAGTAGTGCTTTGGCCAGCAAAAGTGTCTTTATCAGGCCTAATTTCAAATATGATTAGAGCAAATGCTTATATGGTCTTAAACAGAGGCTGCTTTAGTCACAGAATGGGATGCCCCGGGCAGGAATCGAGCTGCCAGGGTACAGTAGTGCTTTGGCCAGCAAAAGTGTCTTTATCAGGCCTAATTTCAAATATGATTAGAGCAAATGCTTATATGGTCTTAAACAGAGGCTGCTTTAGTCACAGAATGGGATGCCCCAGGCAGGAATCGAGCTGCCAGGGTACAGTAGTGCTTTGGCCAGCAAAAGTGTCTTTATCAGGCCTAATTTCAAATATGATTAGAGCAAATGCTTATATGGTCTTAAACAGAGGCTGCTTTAGTCACAGAATGGGATGCCCCGGGCAGGAATCGAGCTGCCAGGGTACAGTAGTGCTTTGGCCAGCAAAAGTGTCTTTATCAGGCCTAATTTCAAATATGATTAGAGCAAATGCTTATATGGTCTTAAACAGAGGCTGCTTTAGTCACAGAATGGGATGCCCCGGGCAGGAATCGAGCTGCCAGGGTACAGTAGTGCTTTGGCCAGCAAAAGTGTCTTTATCAGGCCTAATTTCAAATATGATTAGAGCAAATGCTTATATGGTCTTAAACAGAGGCTGCTTTAGTCACAGAATGGGATGCCCCGGGCAGGAATCGAGCTGCCAGGGTACAGTAGTGCTTTGGCCAGCAAAAGTGTCTTTATCAGGCCTAATTTCAAATATGATTAGAGCAAATGCTTATATGGTCTTAAACAGAGGCTGCTTTAGTCACAGAATGGGATGCCCCGGGCAGGAATCGAGCTGCCAGGGTACAGTAGTGCTTTGGCCAGCAAAAGTGTCTTTATCAGGCCTAATTTCAAATATGATTAGAGCAAATGCTTATATGGTCTTAAACAGAGGCTGCTTTAGTCACAGAATGGGATGCCCCGGGCAGGAATCGAGCTGCCAGGGTACAGTAGTGCTTTGGCCAGCAAAAGTGTCTTTATCAGGCCTAATTTCAAATATGATTAGAGCAAATGCTTATATGGTCTTAAACAGAGGCTGCTTTAGTCACAGAATGGGATGCCCCGGGCAGGAATCGAGCTGCCAGGGTACAGTAGTGCTTTGGCCAGCAAAAGTGTCTTTATCAGGCCTAATTTCAAATATGATTAGAGCAAATGCTTATATGGTCTTAAACAGAGGCTGCTTTAGTCACAGAATGGGATGCCCCGGGCAGGAATCGAGCTGCCAGGGTACAGTAGTGCTTTGGCCAGCAAAAGTGTCTTTATCAGGCCTAATTTCAAATATGATTAGAGCAAATGCTTATATGGTCTTAAACAGAGGCTGCTTTAGTCACAGAATGGGATGCCCCGGGCAGGAATCGAGCTGCCAGGGTACAGTAGTGCTTTGGCCAGCAAAAGTGTCTTTATCAGGCCTAATTTCAAATATGATTAGAGCAAATGCTTATATGGTCTTAAACAGAGGCTGCTTTAGTCACAGAATGGGATGCCCCGGGCAGGAATCGAGCTGCCAGGGTACAGTAGTGCTTTGGCCAGCAAAAGTGTCTTTATCAGGCCTAATTTCAAATATGATTAGAGCAAATGCTTATATGGTCTTAAACAGAGGCTGCTTTAGTCACAGAATGGGATGCCCCGGGCAGGAATCGAGCTGCCAGGGTACAGTAGTGCTTTGGCCAGCAAAAGTGTCTTTATCAGGCCTAATTTCAAATATGATTAGAGCAAATGCTTATATGGTCTTAAACAGAGGCTGCTTTAGTCACAGAATGGGATGCCCCGGGCAGGAATCGAGCTGCCAGGGTACAGTAGTGCTTTGGCCAGCAAAAGTGTCTTTATCAGGCCTAATTTCAAATATGATTAGAGCAAATGCTTATATGGTCTTAAACAGAGGCTGCTTTAGTCACAGAATGGGATGCCCCGGGCAGGAATCGAGCTGCCAGGGTACAGTAGTGCTTTGGCCAGCAAAAGTGTCTTTATCAGGCCTAATTTCAAATATGATTAGAGCAAATGCTTATATGGTCTTAAACAGAGGCTGCTTTAGTCACAGAATGGGATGCCCCGGGCAGGAATCGAGCTGCCAGGGTACAGTAGTGCTTTGGCCAGCAAAAGTGTCTTTATCAGGCCTAATTTCAAATATGATTAGAGCAAATGCTTATATGGTCTTAAACAGAGGCTGCTTTAGTCACAGAATGGGATGCCCCGGGCAGGAATCGAGCTGCCAGGGTACAGTAGTGCTTTGGCCAGCAAAAGTGTCTTTATCAGGCCTAATTTCAAATATGATTAGAGCAAATGCTTATATGGTCTTAAACAGAGGCTGCTTTAGTCACAGAATGGGATGCCTCACAGCAGACTTAAGATCAGTTCAGTATATATGCACAGTTAGTTACTATAAGCAGCCTGAAAACGCTAACAAAGGCTGGATGAAAAAAAAAAAATCTCCCTGTCAGCCAGCTCCGTTTTTCCTACCTTTCCCTGGCTTTCTGTCTGTCTCCTGTCTGTCTCCTGCCTGTCTCCTGCCTGTCTCCAGCCTGTCCCTGTCTGTCCCTGTCTGTCCCTGTCTCCAGCCTGTCTCCAGCCTGTCTAACTGCCTCAGCTACACAGCGTTCTGTCTGTCTGTCACGAATGCAATAGAGAAATGAGGAAAAGCAAGATGGCCGCCGTTAAATACCGCTGTGTGACGTCACCGGGCTTGCTGGCTGCTGATAGGCTGCATGTGACTGCCCCAGCTTGCACTGGCGCGGGATACATGTCCAGACATGTCCCGCCCGCCATCTTAGAATGCCTGTAATGTAAATGAATGGATGTTAAAGGAAAACTTCGAGTGATCGAATCGCGGGGAAATTCGGATTCGATCCGAATCGAATTTTTCCTGAAATTCGGATCGAATCCGGGTTCGTCCGGATCGATTCGCTCATCCCTAGTCACCGCCTATCCTCAGCCCAGTGCCCCAAAACAGCCAGTGTTTTGTTTTTAAACTAAAGCCTTTGGGCAATATATATAACAATATGAACTGGATGCAGTCATCCATATTGCTCCCTGGCAGAGCAGCCTCGCCCCCTGGAGCTTTCTAGTGATGATACATTGAGTTACAATTCACACAGCTTACTACTGGGGGCTCACTTCAGCCTAACTGCCATTGTGTTTAGTTGTAAATGAAATTGCATACAGTTGACATTCAGGCATCATACTGCTTCCTGTTAGTGTTTTTATGAATATTGGACAAAGGTTTTAGTACAAAAAGAAAAACAGGCTTAATTTCTGGCACTGGGCTTGCCATACCCATTTCGGGTATAGGATCTCTTTGAAGTGGACCAAAACCTGAGATTTTCACTGTTTTTTGGTCTGTTCCCCTGGGGCACCCTGGTTTGGGGTGCCCCACTGTATGAAAACCCCCAGGTCGGCAAGGTCCCTTACCTCTCCTCAAGCCAACGCTGCGGCTAGAGCAGTCTGCTAGAATCCTAGCCGCACTTGCGGACGGCATCACTCATGCCATTCATAGAGCGGGGTAACCCAGTTCAGGATTGTCCCGTGGGAGGGAGTATGCCACTTTAAAGTGGACCAAAACCCATGGCGATTGGCCATCTATAAGATTCCCGGGCCGATTGGTTCCCTCCCTCCAGGGCATCCAAATCGGGATGCCCCGCTGTTTGAAACCCTCCAGTTAGCCCATACACTTACCTTCTTTCCCGGTACAATGGCGCATGTGCGACCCACAGCCTCATCCCTCTAGCAGGGCGCATGCCTGCGCCAGGCATTTCTGAATGGCCAGTGCGGGCATGCTCCCTGTTAGAGGGTAGCGGGGGATAGGGCCATCAGTTCACTCAGACCCACCTGCCTTAGACGAAGGCTTAGACGACGTGATGTCAGCGGATTCTAGCATGCTGATTGGACGAGCGGCCGCGCATGTGCCGAAGGATCGGGAAGAGGTGAGTTAGTTTCAGTGACCTGGAGGGTTTCACACAGCAGGGCACCCCCAATCGGGGATAGTCAAAATCCTGGGTTTTGGTCCAATTTAACGACAAAACTTCCCTTAAGTTATAACCTCTCCTGCAGCTAACCAGTTTGTTAACCTGGAGAGGTCAGCTGCAGCTGTTGTCCACCAATGGCTGCATGTCAAGCTTTTGTGAAAGGAGACCTAGGTAGCTATCTTGCAGATGCGATCCACTGTATCCAAATGGTGACAACCTAAGAAGAGCCCATGGTCCTGCTCAGGGGAGCCCATAGCAGGGACCCCATCATCAGCTTACCCACAAGCACCACCCTTGTGCCCAGTCTGGCAACTTCACGCAGCGAGGTGGAAGAGGCAGCCCCCATGTACCACTGGCACAGGGGCACGTGCCTGCACTGCCCCTGTGGTATGTACACCACTGGTCCTCATGTGTTTCTCAATTCTCAAAAAGGTTTTTTTCGTGACAGAGGTCCACTTTAAGAGTAAATTAGACAGAGCCGGACACTTTATTTACAATAATTCTTAATTCATTATGGAATAATGAGAGCATACCCACTCTTCTCTAGCTGTGGGTGTGCCTAGGCAGGTCATTTAGAAAGTGCTGGTGGGTGCGTGTCCTAGATAAAGGTTTGCTGTGGATGGGGCCTCTGGGAAGGGGTGAGTAAATAGAGCGATCCGGTGGGATGGGATTTCATACAGCAGGGAGGGGGCCACCAGCCCTTTAGTCTTATAGACTGGTGGGAGACAGTTGCTCTTCTTTAAGGTCTCCAGTGGCCCAAAAGACCAGGAGCCATGACTGAGGAAATTTGTCCCACTGCCCTCCCCCTCAACAAAAACACTAGAAAAGACGTTTGTAGGCAAATAAAAAAAAACTGTACTCGCCTTCTTTCCCATGCAGACTATCAATGCTAGTCAAGGACAGCTCTTCCATGACCTCTGACGAGGAGACACCCCCTCGCTACTGTTAGCTGACACACCCCCTATTCACTGCAATGGAAAGGGGCATGTGAAGACCTTTCTGCATTTTTGCAACTGGGACTCCACTCCAGCTCATTGACTGAACAGCGCTAGTGAAACTGGATTGGCTGAGCATTAGGTCCAGAGGTCCCCAATCTGTGCTCTAAGCATGTGACCCATGGACACGGCCACACCTACTTACACACAGAGAAGTCACATAGCCCATCACCCTTATATTTGGTCAGTTTAATCTAAGTGTCCCACTTGAAGCCCCACATGGTCAGTTTAAGCACAGAGCTCCTGTGTGGGAGTAGGCAAAAGCTGGGACTAGGTGAGGTTTTTTTTGTTTTACTTCCCTAACTTAGCAGAGCAGTATGCAGGGGCGTACATACAATAGAGGCAGCGCAGGAGCTTGCCCCTGGGCCAGTGTAACAAGGGATCCAGGGTGCAAGCTACCTGCACCACCTCTTTTGTATGTACACCCAGGGCCAGAGCCTTGCGTCTTAATTGCTGCCTCCATGCTGCCGTACAAGCACTGCACGCCTCCTGTCCGCCCTGCTATGGGGCCCCATCAGAGCTAAGTACACCCCTGGCAGTATGCGTTGGGTGGGTCAGCTTCAGCCTTTACCGCCAACCCCTGTTGAAGAAGTTCTCATTTAAAGCATGACAGGCATCAGTTTATTGAACGTATTAAATAAAAATCATGTATAAAGCCATGTATGCTAAGGAGCACTATCGCGAAAAAATGGCCCAATGATAACAATCCATATAAATATGCTGGATGACAGGAGGAGAGGACTCTTATTTACCCGGCATCAAGAAATATCCAGCCAGGCTTTTCTTTTTTTTTTTTTTTTAAATAGAAGGAAGAGGACATCAGGATTTTATTACTACCACGAGAGAATAAACCACAGGCTTGGTGGGAGCTTTATCCCTCCTCTCATTAGCCAATGTGTTTATATAGATTTTTAATATTTACATTTTCCTAAAATACTTTACTTTCTTTATAGTGTCTCAGTTGTTCGCAACATAGGTCATCACAGATGTAAATGCCTAGCTGCACAGTGCAGCCCAGCATGCCCAATATCCGACATATCGATGCTTGACAACTTTCATGATGCAATGATTGTAGCCAAACGAGAGCCTGCAGCCATCCATTCAGATTTGCTGGGCAGGCGTGTCATCACCATGTGTCAGCCAGTTGGATGAACCCAATTGGTCAGTGGCAATCACATGCACACTAGAACGAGGAAGAGGTATTTTTCAGTTTTGCATGACTTAATAAAGGGCACTTTTTATATGACACATTTTCATTGGAGCAGCTGCATAAAGGTAAATCAAGATTTTTCTTCATATTTATATGTTCCATTTGCATAGGCTTTAAACCAAACCAAAAGTCTTGTATTCCGAGTCAGAATCACCTGCTAGCCCTGACAGATGGCAGCGTGCACAGCAGGGGATGGCACTGTGCCACATAGAACATAGTGCTGGATTTCAGCTTGGAATGAGTGCGTCTCTGGCATTAAGTAAAGGGGGGATTCAGACTGTGGCATATCCCAAATTGGGATGCCCTCAGGGATTCATGTTACCCAGACTAAGAGTCAAATGATTTCAATATATGCTGAGATACTGAGCAACTCTGCCATCAAATCCCTATGTCACATTTCTTTTCCTCGTTTCCGTCACTTAACAAGCTCTCGTGGAAAAAAAAGTTGCTCTATTTACATTGAGACTTCCTTCCACAGCTTTGGTAAAACAGTTATTTCACTGCCCTGTTCTAAAACTAAATTCAACCCAATGGTCTTTTTTTATCTGGTTAGTTTTTATTCTAATTTTCCGCCTTGTCACATGCAAAGCAAAATTAATGATCTAACATGCACATAAATCCTTTTGAAAATAAGTAAATGTTCCAGTACAATCTGGTCATGCAGAAGAAAAGCATTGATGGGTTGTATCGGCAAACTTGCTCATTATATATTATAACAGCTAGTGTTCTGGGGAGGTGCTTTTACACTCTCCTCCAGGGCTGGCTCCAGGTTTATGCAGGCCCTTGTGTGATAAGAGTCTCAGTGGGCCCCTTGCAGTGTAGTATAGCACTCCATACATGGTAATAAAGTTGAAGAATATAAAGAAAAAAAGAATTACAAAGCAATGACAAAGTATAGAATGAAGGGCAGAAAGAAAAAGAAAGAACAATGGAGAAAAACAATGACAAAAAAAATGATGGAATGAAATAAAGAAATATAAATGGAAAGCAACAAAGAAGAAATAAAAGGAATGACAGAAAAAAAACAGGACAGAGAAGGAATGGGAAAAAAATAGAAGATATGGAAGGAAAGAAAGAATAAACAGAATGGCAGAATGAACAGATGAAAACAAGAAATAATACAATTCTGTGATTACTCACCTGTAGAATTGTTATTATGAGTATACAGTACGTCCTGCTCCAGATAAGATTCTTTACTCTTGGGTATTACTCCGCCAGATGGCGCTGGATTGCAGAGACCGCGAAATTGGCTCCTCCCTCCCGAGGGCCCCAGCCCCCTTGGAACTATAGGGACTTCCAGAAGCCCCCCCAACCCGTCAGACTGGCATCCGTGGTGACTGTCTCCCAGCAGGGGGCCTGAAAGGATCTGCCCGCCAACAGGTTCCTGGAATACAGCCACCACGAGAGAGACCTCCTGGCTAGGGGGGACAGAACAAGGACCTGGTCCAGGGACGCAGGATCCTTGTCCCAAACTGACAAGAGGTGGATCTGCAGAGGCCTCATGTGAAACTGGGCATAAGGGACCGCCTCGAAGCATGACACCATCAGACCAACCAGCTGCATTCCCTGCCTGATGGAGGGATGAGGGCAAGATAGCAGGAATTGAACCTGTGCTTGCAGACTGTCCACCTTCTGCTGAGGAAGAAAAATCCTTACCTGAACTGTATCCAGATTCATTCCCAGGAATGGCGTCACCAAGGAGGGAGACAGGGAAGACTTGGGATGGTTGATCACCCAGCCAAATGACTCCAGAGTGGACACTACTCGCTGAGTATCCAGCTCTGCCTGTTGGAGGGACTGAGAAGTGATGAGAATGTCGTCCAAATAGGGCAGCACGCGAATGCCCTGAGACCTGAGCAGAGCCATCACCCCTGCCAGCACCTTGGTGAACACTCTGGGAGCTGAAGTGAGACCGAAGGGCAATGCCACAAATTGGTAGTGCTGATCCTCCAGAGCGAACCTGAGGAATCTTTGATGACCTGGAAAAACAGGAATATGAAGGTAAGCATCCTTGATGTCCACAGAGGTCATGAAGTCCCCTGGACGCAGGCATCTGATAGCAGAGCGCAAAGTTTCCATGTGAAAGCGCCTGCACCTGACAAATTTGTTGAGGATCTTCAAGTCCACTGAGAATTTCCTTGATTTGTCTGATTATACCCCACATGAGGAGGGGGGATTATTCTCGGATTCAGAGTTATCTGATGATCAGCATTTCAGTGGTGCTGACTATGGCTCTGATCATTGGGATGCTGATGACACCAATAGACTGTTAACTCAGATTTTTGATGTGCTTTTATCTCCCTTCCTGCTGCACAGGAAAGGCAGACGCACCCGGCGCCACATGCCTCCTTTTAGCCGGGGCCTTACGGGCCGCAGAGCTAGAAATCAGCCTCTCAATGTTGGCCAACCTGGAAGACAAGTCAGGCTGAGACTCCCCACTAGTATTTCACTGGGAGTCATAATTAAGCGAGGGGGAGTGGGTGAGGACATAGTGGGCGCAGGTGCAGGGTACACAAACCCGCACATCATCGCTCACAGGGGATGCCCCACACACCACACACCGCCGGGCTTGTCCCGAGGGGACCCCGAGCACAACATTCTGTAAAGCCTCCATATGGTGATTAAGGTGGCACAACTGGCCAATAGGAATTACGCACTTACTAAGGGAAGATTTGGCAGGAGCAAAACCCCCAGAAGGCACAACAAAAAAGGCATCCGTCTTGCGGAAGGCCGAGGTAGTAACTAAATAATACTTAACACAACGAACTACATCCAAAGAATGTAAGACCCTTTCCTTGTCATTACTAGGTTTAGGACACAAGGAAGGAAGAACTATATCCTGATTTAGGTGGAAAGCAGACACCACCTTAGGAAGGAAATCCGGTTTAAAACGGAAAACAACCTTATCTTGATGCCTCTCAAAATAAGGGGCTTGAATAGACAAAGCCGCCAGTTCAGAAACTCGGCGGACAGAAGTAATAGCAATCAAAAAGGCAACCTTCTGAGTAAGAATAGGAAGAGGAATATCCTGCAATGGCTCAAAGGGAGCAGCTTGCATAGCCGAAAGCACCAAATTAAGATCCCAAACAGGAAGTAAAGGCTTTCTGGGAGGCCGCACATGCGCGACTCCTTGAAAAAAGGTCTTAACCAAAGGATGAAGAGCAAACGATCTTTGAAAGAAAATTGCCAAGGCAGAGTCCTGTAATAAATGACAGAGGAAGACTTCTTCCTAGCTCTAATAAGAGTCTGAATAACCACATCAGAAAGACCTTCTTCTTTCAAGATGGAGACTTCAGCAGCCATGCCGTCAAAGCCAGCGTTTGTAAATTGGGGTAACAAAGTTGACCCTGAGTGATGAGATCTGGAAGAAGAGGCAGATGGACACGATCCACTGCCAGCCTTACGACGTCTGCGTACCACAGACGTCTTGGCCACCTTGGCGCCACCAGAATTGCTGGCACCTCCTCCAGTGCTAGCTTGCACACCACCTTGCTGATCATGGAGAATGGGGGAAACAGATATAGGAACCCCAGATCCTTCCAGGCTAGAGACATGGCATCCGCTGCCACTGCCAGAGGATCCTGGGATAGAGACACAAAAGCTGGCAGCTTGTGATTGTGACGAGAAGCAAACAGGTCCAACCATGGAGTCCCCCACTTGTGACAGAGGAACTGAAAGACCCTTGGATTGAGAGACCATTCTCCCTGGCGAGAACATCCCCTGCTCAGGGAGTCTGCCTCCACATTCTCTATCCCCGGAATGTAAACTGCAGGGAACATTGATCTCTGCCCACTGAAGGATCAGAGACACTTCCCGGAGGGCACCCCAACTGCAAGTCCCTCCCTGGTGATTGATGTAGGCAACAGCTGTTCGGTTGTCTGACCAAATCTGAACTGGCAGACCCTGTAAGAAATGGGTCAGTCGAAGTAGAACAAGATGTATGGCCCAAAGCTCTAATACATTGATTGGAAAATGAGCCTCCTGAGGCCCCCACAATCCTTGGAACTGATGCTTCTTCCAGAAGCCCCCCCAGCCCACCAGGCTGGCATCCGTGGTAACCAGTTCCCAACGCAGAGTCAGAAATGACTTGCCCTTCTGGAGGTTGTGCGATATTAACTACCACTGAAGGGACTGCAAAACGTGGGGAGACAATAGACAAGTCTGATTCAATGATAGTGGGCACCTGTCCTACTTTGCCAAGAGGAAGAGCTGAAGCATCCTTATGTGAAACTGGGCAAACGGGACTGCCTCGAATGCAGCTACCATCAATCCCACTAGTCTCATCCCTAGACGGATAGACTGACAAGGGTTGGACAAGAATAGACGAATCAAGTCCTGAATCAGAACCATTTTGGACTGAGGAAGAAAAACCTTGGCCTGAAATGTATCCAGAATCAGGCCCAGGAAGGGAATTTCCCTGGACGGACAGAGAGGATTTGGGGTAACTTATTACCCATCCGAACCTTTCTAGCGTAGAGACCACCGTCCTGGTGTCCAACTCTGATTGTTCGAGGGAGGAGGCCGCGATAAGAAGATCGTCCAGAAAAGGCACAATGCGGATGCCCTGGACCCTGAATATAGCCATCACTCCTGCCAGCATCTTGGTAAAGACTCTTGGGGCCGAGGTAAGGTCGAATGGCATGGCCACAAATTGAGAATGCTGGTCTTCTATCGAGAACCTGAGAAATCTCTGGTGACCCGGAAAAATAGGAATGTTTAAATAAGCATCCTTGATGTCTATGGATGTCATGAAGTCCCCCTGACGGAGAACATCGATCGTTGATCGCAGAGACTCCATGCGGAATTTTCTGAAACGGACAAATTGATTGAGTCTCCTTAGGTCTAGGATAGGCCGAACAGAGCCGTCCTTTTTGGGTACCGTGAATAGGTTGGAATAAAACCCCAAACCCCTTTCCGCTGGAGGCACTAGGCAGATGACAGCCATGTTTAACAGATACGCTACTGCAGCCCTCAGTCCCTGCGCAATTGCCGGATCGGACGTCATCCGGGACATGAAAAATCTGGGAGGAGGCCGGGACTCGAATTCCAGTTTGTAACCGGAAGAGACTACTTCCAGAACCCAATTGTCTGATACCTCCTGAACCCAGACCTAGAAGAAGAACCGCAGCCGTCCCCCCACCCATAAGGGTGAGGGCGTCCCCTCATTGTTGAGCAGGCTTAGTGGCAGATTTGGTTTTGGACCCCCAATTCTGACTTGGACGGCCACGTCCCTTTCCTCTATTCCATGCATTCCCTCTAGGGGCTGAAAAGGCCGATCCTCTACCGGATCTAGACCCCCGAAAGGAAGGGTTAAAAGAGGCCATTCCACGAAAGGAATGACGTTGTTTCTTACGCTGAGGTAATTTACCTCCCTTAGTGACAGAATCCAATCTTTCTCCAAAGAGGCGCAATCCCACAAAATGGAGCGCTATAAGTGATTTTTTGGCTACAATATCAGCTGCCCACTGCCGCAACCACACCGACCGCCGAATGGCGACTAACAAGGCAGAGGTTCTGCTGCACATGACCAGAGTGTCATCTAAGGCAGAAAGTACAAAGGATGAAAACATCTCACATCGCTTAAGAGCGGCGTACTCATCAGAGGCTGAATCAAGCCCTGAGTAATTCATTAGGTCTCTCACAACAGACCTAATAGCTACTGTCATGAGCGCTGAAGCACCAACAGGCAGCAAGGCCGAGCCCACACTGGAAAAAGCGTGGCACGCCATATGATCAATACGCTTATCCTCTCCATCTTTAAGTGTAGTGGAGTCAGGAGAATTCAACACAGAAGAATTGGATAAATTAAGCACAGGGGCATCCACCACAGGTGGCGATGACCATCGTTTAACCCTTTCGCTGCCAGCCTACCTGCAGCATTTGCCACTCCCTGTTGCCAGACGATGTTTCACCATTTTGCGCTACACATATTCAACTGTCATTTTTGAAGGGATTTCCAGGGATTTCCCAGGAAAATTATATATTGTTTTTTTCAACAGAGTCTGGGCTTTAACATGAAATGTCTTGTTTGTATTTTTTAGGTGTATTCTCAATTTTTTTGGGTGAAATGTGTGAAAAAAAACAAAAAAAAAACATTTTTTTACAATTTGTAGAGTTTTTTTGTAATAAAAAATGTAAGTTTGTCAATAAAATCTTATTGCGTGAGAAACCCCAATTTCTCCCGGTTACAGCGATACCACATATGTATAGGTAGACACCCTTTCCTGCCCAGAAGCCTTTTATAGCTGCTGGATGACAAATGGTTAATTAAAAAAAAAAATGACATAGGGTCCCCCTTCCCGGGGAGGGGGACCCCATTTTTTTTTGGATTTTGAAGGGTTAAAAACCCTTCAAAATCCAAAAAAAAAAATGACGTGGGGTCCCCCTTACCCAAAGTAACCAGCCCGGGACCAGCTATGGGGGCTTGTAGGCACAGAGTGGGGGGGCCAGCTTTGGTGGCCCCCCCACCCTGCAGCCTACGAGCCCACATAGCCTATGTGGGCCCGGGCTCTTCTGCCCCCCCCTGGCCTTTGGGGAGGCAGGTAATGGGGGTGCGGGGGTTAATGGCAAGCCACCCGCTAGGGCAGGTGACTTGCCACCCCCCCAGCCTTGTGAACTGGTATAAGGGGTCTCATGGACCCCTTACCAGCTCACAAAGGGTTAATGTGAAAAAAAAACACCACACAATAATAAAAAGTATTTTATTAGAAAAAAAAAAATTTTTTTTTTACTGTACTTACCTTCGATTGCAAGCTCTTGTCCCTCGCCGCTCAGCTGACAGATGCCGGTGATCGGCATCCAGAGAAGGAGAAGGCAGGAGATCAGAGGATCTCCTGTCACCTCCTTCCCCTGTGCCGATCACCGGCATCTGAGAAGCTGAGAAGGCTGAAGCCTGAGATCGGGGCCGGGATGACTTCATAAGCCCCGCCCCCAAGGGGGCGGGGCTTAGAGGCATGATGGCGGCCGCCATCGTGCAGAAGAGAGGAGAGAGCCTCCCAGGCTCTCTCCTGAAGATCGGTAAGTCCTGGGGGGGGATCGGAGGCCCCCCAGGTGAAGAGGAAGGACAGCGGGAGCCAGCGCACACACAGGTAAGTGAATGTCATTTTTATTTATTTTTTTTTTTACAGTTAGAAGCTGCTGCTGCAGAAGCGGGGGGGGGGCGGCCTATTCCGGGGGCTCTCCTGGAGCCATCCGACCCCCCACGGGGGATCGGATGGCACCAAATTAAAGAGGAGACCCGGCCGGATCCAACAAGGGGTCAGGTGAGTATTTGTTGTTTTTACTTTTTAAACTACAAGCGAGGAAAGTCAAGCACGTAACACCTACGTGCTTGGCACTTAAGGCCCAGCCAAGCCAGCACGTAGGTGTTACGTGCTTGGCAACAAAAGGGTTAACAGTATCAGCTGGGAAGGGATACTTCTTGTCCCAGCCCAAGGGAATGCCAGGAAGCCGCGCAGGCTTCTCCCATTCTTTAAGAAAAATATCAAAAAAATGCTTTTGATCTGGGATTTCTAAACGAGGTTTAGAGGCTCCAAAGAATTCCCCTTTTTGAGGAGGGACTACTTCAGGAGGAGTAATAACCTCAAATAACTGAGCAAGAGCTTTTGGGGTATCCACAACACTTGCTTCACCCTGCTCAATCTCAGTACCAACAAATTGCTGTTCATCAGAAACATCCGATTCCTCATATAATTCTCCTTCTTCTAACTGAGAAGGGTCAGACCAATCAAGCAATTCACAATTGTCTGACTCACTTGCCAGAGCGGCATGAGTCAAGTGCTTTCTTTTAGCTGAGGCCTTCTTAGGCACAGAGGTAGACATTAATCTTTCAAGATGAGCCAATCTGGCACATAAATCAGCATGCGACTCACCACCCATGACAATATCATTGGGGGTATGGACAAGACATGGCGGAGTAGGAGATGAGGCATTAGCCACAGGCCCTGAAGCCTGGGCCTCAGTTTGCTGCATAATAGTTAATTGTGCACAAGGGACGCAAAGAATTGCGTTATCCCCAACAAGGGATGCCCCACATCCAAAACATTGCCGAGTCTGTGCAGAGGGAATTGCATGTCCGTTATCCTGGGATGCCTCCGTATGGTGTTTAGTATTATACTATAATTGATTATAGTCGCCAAGTATATATGGGATTTACGCAATTGCTACTCGGGATGCCCCTTTAAATAGTCCCAAGTGGGAGGATTGAAACACAAATGGACCCCCAAATAAGGCTTAAGGACCAGGAGAAACCCCTTTTTAAATAAGGAGTTTCCACCTACAGAGAAAACAAAAAAAACAGTCACCAAATGCACACAATATAAATAAATGACAGAAAGAAACTCCCTTTAGCCAAGCTGAAGGGTACTCACAGCCCATGCAATAAGCTCACGTCATGAGGTAAGGCCACAGGGAAGCAGGAAACAGGAAGTCAAACAGAGCATACCAGGTGCTCTCTGAATAAAAGCATGCCTAAGCCCCGCCCACTTCCAGGATCACATGGCCAAAAATGGAGGGAAAATTCAAATCTGAACACAGCCAGAAACAAAGAGCTTTAATAGGTAAGCAAAAAATGCTGCCTAGACAGAGATAGGAAAATCTAAATAAAACATGTCCTATTAAATAGTATAGTAAAACATACATAATACAAATTAGAAATAAAGACTTATTTTATATATCTTTTTTTTTTGTGTGCATGTTGACAAATAAGCCCAGATAACGCCCCCCCCTTCCCCCCTCCTTTTTACCCAGCAGGGTTAAAGGAGAACTAAGGGGAGGGGATAGAAATGCACCCATAAGGCACAAGGGGATTATAAAGTGACAGGGGCATCCCATGCCGGGAACACCGACCCGGAAGCCGCCTACCCACATTTGGGTCTCACGGGGGAGTAATACTCCTGTATACACCAGAAGGTGTATGTATCTACCTTTGCCTGAACCACAGGTTTAAAGAGTTTCAGACAGAAATAGAGAAAAAAAGGGGCTGGCTACCTGCAGCTTGAAGGAGAGTCATCTTCTGAATGCTTCGCCGACTGCAGAGACGAAAAGACTGAGGAATAGTGGGAGGAACCCAGTACTTATGGACCAGGAGGGGCTCGTTTTTTCCATGTCATCTCTTTAAGATCGCCCTCTACAGGCCAGGTTCCCAGGTGTCATGAATATCGGGAAGTGGGGGGTGTGACATACTAGGAATAGATACACTGTATGAATGGTGTGCAGCAAATCCAGAGTCAGTGAACAGTGATAAAAGAAACATTGCAGTTTTCCCATTATACACATTATCTCTAGCAACTTCATCCCTCTTTATCTCTATTCACTGTATGTTTATATAACATAATACACAAGCTGCCTGTGTTTGAGGCATTTATCTCTGTTTGGTGTGGGCTGCTGCTAGCACAGCTCTCCCCTCATGCTTATGTGTGACAAGATGGCCGCTCCCATGCAGTTCTGCAGCAAAGAATCAACTTGTTATTCCAAAACATCTGCAAGGAGTTAAGCCCTCTAAATTAGCTTTTTCCAGAGGGGGGCTTTAAGGGAGCAATTTACTAAATTTACTTTTGTGGACTTTTGATCCCTTTAATTCAAATTTGGACTTGGATTTGGACCATAGGACTTGGTTGGTGGGACACCAGACAGGGAGGGAACACAGAAGGATGAAAGTACCCCTGCTCGGTTCATGCCATCCTGGTAGTGGCAGCAAGGCAGGGCATTCCAAATTGGTATCATTATTGGTTGGAGGTTCACTTTAAGTGCAACTTCTCCAAAAAGAAAACCAAGAGAGTCAGGGGATCCCAGATGACTTGTTGCATGACAAAATCAAAGTAAATATAGAATGAAAAATACAATTCTGTGAAATACTCACCTGTAGAATTGGTATTATACGCATACAGCACGTCCTGCTCCAGATATAGTATTAACATGTGGGTAATCCTCCGCCGCCGTGCACTGCAGACATGTAGAAAACAAGCTCCTCCCGGCCCTACATATACCGAGGGACCTCCCACAAATCCCCAGCATTGAAAAGCAGTGAGAAAGAGAAGCCGGGAGAACCAACCACCCAGAAAATGGCAATAATAATCAATGATAACAATCACCATACAGGGGATCCAGAACAAGGTGAAACCAGGGTGGGGTGGAGCAGGACGTGATGTATGCATATAATACCAATTCTACAGGTGAGTATTTCACAGAATTGTATTATTCTAAGCATACAGCACGTCCTGCTCCAGATATAGTAATAACATGTGGGACATCCAATAGCAGTGTCCATAAAGTAGGGTGGGATCCCCGTGAAAAAGGCACAGCCAACAGTAAAAGCGCTGTCACCCGCAACCATGCTACCAAGAGCAACAAGAGCAATGCTCTAACTCAACCTTTGAAATCTTGTAAAGGAGGAACTGAACACAAGCAGCGGACTAGCCAGCTTGCTCAACAGAACCTAGTGCTGAAAGGCCCAAGCCAAGCACAAGTAATAAGAGAACAAAAACCAAAAGAGAAGAAGAATCTTCCCCTAAACGAGTAGGCCAGAGTAACAGCCTAACCATGCTACTGCAAAAAAGGGTAGCCATGGCAACCTTAGAACTCTCCCCATCGGGGAATATGAACCCAGGTCTCAGGCGAGACCAGCAGGAATACTGAAAAACAACGCTAACAAGACTCAGCAAGAGCCGAAACGTTTACTTTAGGCTCAGAAGGACAAAACCAACCGAGCAAGACCAATCCAAAGGGCACCTACACCCATGGTAGCAATCAGATCCGGTACTTAAGGATGGAGACACCTATAAGCCCCAAAGGGCATAATCCCTACCAGGGACAAGAGACAGACCAGGAATCTCCAACACCTGTTGAGGGATACAGATCCCTTCAGCTCAGAGTAATCTAGACAATAGCCCAGAGGCCGGAGGGTCTGGAATAAAGGAGAATAAAAACACCGCCTGGACCAATTCTGCGTAAGGCGGAACACCCTCACCTCATGGTGTACAGATATATAAACATATATATATATATATATATATATATACAATGACTTGGACCGCTAACAGAGCCATCCTTTATGGCACACTTCTGACTGAAGCAAACGCCCCAGAAGAGCTATATGAGGGAAGGAACAGTTCAGACAAGAACCTGAATAAGACCCAAGGGACCCCTTAGCAGGGCATCCGGATAAGTAACCCCCCCAAAAGGGAGCATAGAATTCCCTGGGGAACGCACCTGAGCAACCCCTGAGGAATGCGCAACACAGAAGACTGAACTAGACTTCTGCAGTAGGCGAACAGGGCGAGCCCTGAAAACCTTCAGAGAACTGAGTTGGGGAGCCAACTTCAACCGTGCTATAATAACTCTAAGACCCAGGAATAGGGAACATCCCGCAGGAGAGAGAGCTAGTCCAAGCAAGGCAAACTAGAACAACATACTCCAACATAGCCGGCAGAAAAGGGGGAAGAAGAGGAGGGAGCTAGGCCTAGCCCTCCAATAGAGAAAAGACACCCCCCAGAGATACGCATCTCCAATAGGGTGAAAGGCAAACCGACCAATCGCCTAAAAGGCCTGTAAGTAGGGGCGATGTAGTAAGGAGCCTGAATAGGCAGAACAGCCCTCTTGAGAGGGCATACAGTACAAATGTCTTCAGCAGAAAATCTGCGAACCACACCCCGCTGGGCCACCCAGGGCCCCCAGCATAACGGTTCTCCCTTTCTACAGCAATCTTATGCAGAACCCCGCCTAGCAGGGTGAAAGAAGTTAAGACATATAGAATATAATGTCCTGACAGAAACAATACTAGGCCCTCATGACCAAGGCCAGAGAGTTCTGGGACAATAACCCAGGACAGAGTCCCTGTAATAGCAAAAGGGGCCCCACAGGGCCACACCAGTAGGGACGCAGTGAGACTAGAATAGAACCTCCTGCCACAGTAGGACAGCCATCGAAGCTAATACCAATGAAGTGCAAGGAATGTAAACCCCCACTTAGATCAGAACCAGAACCTTCTTGAAGGGTCAACCTGTTCCGAGACCTTCACAGATAAAAAAGGACAAGCCACTGTCCTCAGACTGACCGAGAGTCCCAAAAAGGACAAGTTCTGAAGAGGAGTAGTCCAGCAAATCAGAGCCCACCAAGGGCTCAATGTGTCAACCGAAAAACAGTAAGAAGATGGATCCCCTAAGGGGCCCCCCTTAGGGACCACGGGGGATTTCAGAAGAAATAAGACCCCCCAGTCAACCTGTAAGACTTGGTACCCTTGGTGACCATCTACAGGGAGAAGCAAGAAAGAAAATAAATGGTCCCAGACATCTTCCTTGAATTTACAACCTCAAAAAGAAACCCCCGTAACAAGGGGGAGTGTACTGACCTAGTTCCAGGGGTGCTGGAACCCTGTAAGGTGTCGCAGGGCCCAAGGGCTTCTGAGAATAAGGGACAGCATCTGGGCCACCACCAACAGGCCCACCAGCTGCAAGGTAGTGTGACATCAAAGAGGGCAAGGCCCTTTCCATAATAAGTCCAAATATAGCAGAAGGAAGGTTCTAACATGAACCAATCTAAATGCCACCCCGTAGGGAGATACAGAACCAGGGGACACTAAGTAAGTGATGTGCCTGAGCACCAATCCACAGGACTCCCAAGGAGCCACAAGTCAATAGCCAACACGGCCTGATGCAAAAATAGGAAGCAAAGAAGGACAATCAAGTAGAAAGTAGCGCGGACGCCACAGGGGCACGTCCAAGACACCACTCCCATACTCGCCTTGGTGAGTCGTCTGGGAGCAGGAGAGGAGCCAAAAACAATACCCCAATCCGCAGAGTTGGACCTTCAACACTGGCTGGAAATGGCCTAGGCGTCCTGAAGGCACAGGGGACTAAAAAGGGATTATAGATCCTCACAGGCATCATGAGGTCCACTGGACAAGAGCGCCTGCGGCCCAACAGGTACATACCATGTAGGAACTGCCTGTGAAAGTATAAATGCTAGGCCCAGAAAGCCATCCCGGGTCAGACTGCTTCATCCCAGAGGGAAAAGGAAATGTGGATGCAAACACAAGTCAAGGGCCAACCTGTAAGAGAGCCCGGACCCTGCACGCCGAACTCGGCCTGCCTCAACCCCCGAAGGGAAAACCGGGACTAGAAGAACCCCGACAACCTTAGAAAGGGACCGCCCAGCAACTCCATTCTGCATCCAGGGGGACTACCTCCTGTAACAACCTGAAAGAAGCATGGCGCCCTGCGATAGGAGCCCAGTGCTGCGGCCCAACATGGCGAGGGCGTCCCTTCATGCTTGTGCGGTTTTGGCAGATTTGGACTTCGCCCTGCCGGAGGTTCCAGGGCGTTGCCTGCCCCCCCTGGGGCGGGCCTCCACTCCAAAAAGTTGGAAGCACACTTCTGGTTCGTGCTTGACACTAACGTAGAGAGGGGGAGGCCGAGACGGCCTTCTGCGCGAGGGTGCCTTACCCTTTTTTCCAAAAAGGTCCAACTGGGCCCCAAATAAGCACCGTCCTCTAAAAGGAAGGCCAGTAAGAGCCTTTTTAGTATCATAGTCAGCCCCTCACTGTCGCAGCCAAAGCAGACGGCGAATAGCCACCACAAGAACCAAGGTTCTAGCGCACATTTTAATAGTGTCATCCATCGCTGAGAGAATAAACCTCACAAAAACATCACAATCAGACAGTGCATTAAAGACCTCCCAAGGGAGATCCTCCTGCTGGTGGTCAAGTATCTTCCAAAGAAGGGTCCTGGCGGCCACCGCAGTGACGGCCGCAGCACAGACCGGGCGCAGAGCCGTCCCTGCACACGAAAAGGCGTGGGAAGCCAGTCTGTCAATGCGCCGGTCCTCAGCATCCCGAAGGGTACGATGAGTAGAGGCTGTCATGAAAGGAGGGTTAGCAACCCCAATAATAGGTGCATCCACCTCGGGAGGGACTGACCAACAGTCAACCACATCGGGGGGAAAAGGGAACTTCCAATCCCAGACCCCCGGAACCCCTGTAAGTTTACAAGGTGATTCCCATTCCTTAGATAGAAGAGCCTGGAAATTATCCTGTTCCAGAAATTCCAAGCGCGGCGTCGCCGTGTTGAAACTCTCCCTCTTGGGCTTGGGAGACTCTCCCGGAGGAGAGATGGATAGTACTCCAAAGATCTTAATGAGTAATTCCTCAGTGTCACACAGGCCCCAGGAACCAGGGCCAGAATTGTCACGGCTCCAAGGTATCTCGTCTGAGGAACTGGAACCTGAGAAAATGTCACCTTCATCAGAAGGATCAAGGTCCTGCATAGCAGCAGATTCTTCCGTTTCAGCGGGAAACATAGAACCAGGAGGCGTCAGGGACCGCTTCTTTCCAGCGCCCAAGCGCTCCGCCAGACTAGACATCACCTGCTCAGCCGTAGGTAGCCTGCGCAGCACCACCTGCTGGTCATCCCCGCTCGAGTGCGACTCATCAGGAGTGAGATTTAAACACGGGGAGACAGGTGTATTGAAGCGAGGTGCAGCCACTGGTAAACCTGATTGCAGGGCCAGTGCTTGTTCAGCACACGGTCCGCAGACACGTGCTCTGTCAGCATCAGCATGAGGTTGTCCACACGCAGTACACAGCCGGTCATGTCCCCGCTGGACCCCGGACACATAATTCTGAGATGCCTCCATATGGCGATTATCTAAGCAATATGCCAGCAGGGATTTATGCTGTAAGCAACCCTGGATGCCCCAAGACCCGCTAGGAATGTGGGAGAATTTAAATGTGAACCCATTTAAGATATATATCAGGCCGGGAAATGCCCCCGGAATCTTGGCGTCTGAAAGAAGAGTGGGTGTCAGAGCCATGCGCAGCTGGAAAAAACATATAAAAAGGAGTCACCAGCGAGGGCACTTACAGACCAAGGGAGGAGGGGAACCGCCACCGCGCGCGCGAAGATCAACAAGATGGCGCCCAGCGAACCTCGAAGGGCGGGCTCGATGCTCGCCCGTGACGCAGAACGCGCCAATTCAAGTCCCCGCCCACTCTGAAGAGCGCAAAGCTCTGAGGTAATGGCAAGGCAAGGATACAATCACACTTGTAAGGCTTAAGGATTCGTAGAAAAACCGTTACATCTAGTAAGGAAAAGGCGCCACAGCCTCTAGACGACGCAGCAAACTATGTATAAGACATACGGCGGCAGCCGAAAACCGAATAACGAGCAAGCAGCGCAGCTCTGACATATGAATGTTAATGAAGGGCAGAAATAAGGCCATAAATGTGACATACTGGTACACCAGGGCCGCCACACACATACCCCCCCCCCCCTTTCTTTTCCCCCTAACTAGTTGGAGAAATGAGGGAGGATGGCGACCCTTTACACAGGGTCCAGCACTACCCAGGGTACGGGGCAATAATACGGGAGGGGCTACTAGAGGCTCACCATCAGCCTAAACCGCCTACCCTATGGTGGGGGATTGCGGTGGAGCATGGCTCCGTTAAGCACACACGGTGCTGCCTACCTTCACCCGACCAACGCAGCCCAGGCTGGGAGGCATATTCTTCTACAAAGAGGACGGGTGGAAATAGTCCCGCAGGGCCTCGGGCTGTAAAGCCCCGCTCGCCTGCGAGAGCGTGATACTTCATGTCTTCGCAGTTCCAGCACTGCAGAGAAATCTGGGGATTTGTGGGAGGTCCCTCGGTATATGTAGGGCCGGGAGGAGCTTGTTTTCTACATGTCTGCAGTGCACAGTGCCGGAGGCGGAGGATTACCCACATGTTATTACTATATCTGGAGCAGGACGTGCTGTATGCTTAGAATACAATATATATAATCTTACCCTCTGTATTACAACCCTCACCCACTCCCATACTTATCACTATATCCAGTGCAGTGTCTCTTCTCTTTCAGAAGTCCAGAAATTACTGCACACGCTGCTGAAGCTAATGCCTCCTACTGAGTACAAGCATGGGCACCTAGAAGTGCATGGCCAGGCTTTTTGTTCTCCAGAGGTTGACGACACCATGAGGTGAGCCATAGAAAAGTGGCAGTGGGATAGGGCTGCCCCGCATGATTGGGGTGCTTTCCTTCTTGGCAGTTACTTTGACCGCTTTCATTTAAACATAATATTATTACTCCAAGAAAAAAGTCAGCCAGCGCAGAAACACTACACAAGAGTTCTGTGGCTGCCTGGCTGACTTAAAGTGGACCAAAACCCATTGAACCCATGAAATACATTTGGCCAAAGCACCTACTAATAATTACTATGTAAAGGGTCGAACTAAAAATGGATATTATCCCTTTTTGAATCGTCCTGAAACAAATTTTCTTTGCTGTTGCTCTGTGTAAGATAACATTGGATCAGTCATTACATAGGTGTGGCGATGACATCATTGCCACACATGACAGTGGCAATGAATGGAGGAGACTGAGCTTTACAGCTATAACAGGCGGCCTTATTTGGGGCCTTCTATCCTCAGCCCTGTGTCCCAAAACAGCCTATGTTTCTGTTTTTTCCTCTCTTTTTTTTTTTTTATTTTTAATAAAGCCTTTGCCCAATATTCATAACACAAACCCAATGCAGTCTGCTGTTCAAATGGCTGACCATATTGCTCCCTGGTGCTTTCCAGTGGGGATAAATTTGGTTACAGTACACCCACCTCAGCACTAGGGGTCGGCGTTATCAGTTACAATAACTGCAATCAATCTGAAAGCGCTACAAGCTAAAAGGTCATTAGGTGTCAGTTTAGAGTGTAACTGAATACATTAGCATATGGCTGCCATTAATACTGCTGTTTGTGTTGGTATGAATACTGTTCAAAGACTTTAGTAAAAAAACAAAAAAAAAATACAATTCTGTGAAACTCACCTGTAGAATTGTTTTTGTATCCATCCAGTCCAGGCCGTCCCGATATCTTCACAATTGATGTTCGCCCCTAGGAGGCGCTTGACTGCAAGTTCAAAGATGTAGCTCCTCACGGCCCCCTATAAAGGCAGATGTCCCTCTATCATTCCCCAGTGGTTTAAAATCAGTACTCAATAAAAGAGGGCAGGCCGGGAGGCCTAAGAAAATAAGAAAATAAGAAAACATGTTACCTCACATAGCTTCAGCTTGTACTCTCTCTAATGCAAAAAAAAAAAGAAAACAACTAGTGTCCTATGAGCAAAAATGGTTCATCACCATAACAGGCATACAGGAAATAATGAACACAAGGGTGGGGTGGGACGGCCTGGACTGGATGGATACAAAAACAATTCTACAGGCGAGTTCCACAGAATTGTATTTTTCTCTTCTATCCAGTCCAGGCCGTCCCATTTGGGACATCCAAAAGCAGTGTCCATATGGGCGGGATCCCCAGTGCGGAACAGCATGTAGTTCATCTCACTACCGCCTGAAGCACCTTGTGGCCAAAAACAGCGTCAGCTGAGGCCCTGACATCCACCCTGTAAAAATATGAGCAGAAGACCAAGTAGCCGCCTTACAAACTTGTTCCACCGATGCCTGATGCTGAAAATCCCAAGAGGCACCAATAGCTCTGGTAGAATGAGCTGTGATCCGAAAAGGGGGTTCCTTCCCCCTGACAGAATATGCTTGTACCACTGCCTGTCTAATCCACTTACTGAAAGTGGACTTGGCTGGTGGCAATCCTTTCCTAGAACCCTCTGTTAGGACAAAGAGCAAATCCGATTTTCTGAAGGATTCAGTCGCAGCCAGGTAACACCTTATGGCACTGACCACATCCAAGGCATGGAGGGTCCGTTCTTTGGAATTAGCCGGAGCTGGAAGGTAAGACAACTTTCTTCATTAAGGTGAAAGGGAGAAATGACCTTAGGCAAAAAATCAGGTTTAAAACGAAAAACCACCTTATCCCTGTGCAACTCAAAGTAGGGTGGTTTCATACAAAGCGTGGCCAGCTCTGATACACGACACACCGAGGTGATCGCTACCAGAAAGACCACTTTGAGAGTCAACATAGACAATGCAGCATCGCTCTATTGCTCGAAGGGAGGACCCTGGAGAGCAGATAGCACTAGATTCCTAGTGAAGTCCCACACCCGTAATACTGACTTACGCGGTGGCCGGACATGAATAAGTCCCTGGAAAAAAGTCTAGATCAACCTATGGTTGGCAATGGATCTCTGGAAAATGGCTAAAGCTGAGACCTGACCCTTGAGAGTGCTCAGCTGGAGACCCAAGTCTAAACCGTGTTGTAAAGACTCCAGAATCCTAGAAATAGAAAATTTTGGCCTCGCCACAAGCGATATAGGCCCGCCAAACTCTGTAGTATATCATAGAAGAAGATTTTTTCCGTGCCTGAATCATTGTATGAATAACCGTGGCCGATAACCCTTTCTCCGTCAGGATTGAGGTTTCAATTGCCAGGCCATCAGAGCCAGCATGCGTAAATTCGGGTGCCGCAGCGACCCCTGTGTGGGAAGACCTGGGTCGTCGGGCATGATGTAGTGATCTATTGACATCTGAGCTATGTCTGCAAACCAACTCCTTCTCGGCCAGCGAGGCGCCACCAGGATGACTGGCACCCCCTCCTGGGCTATCTTGCGCAGCACTCTGCCCAGGAGCGGAAACAGAGGGAATGCATACAGAAATTTGAACTCCGTCCAAGGGATCGCCTGATCGTCTGTTGCTACGGCCAGAGGATCTCTTGAGAGAGAGAGACGAACCTTGGAAGCTTGTGATTGTGTCTGGACGCAAAAAGATCCACGTCTGGTTGACCCCAGCAGAGGCACAGAGCCTGAAAAGTCTCGCTGCTGAGGGATCATTCCCCCAGGTGCTAGGAACTCCTGCTCAGGGAGTCTGCCTCCTGCTTTTCCACCCCGGGGATGTAGACCGCCGAGATGCAGGGAACATTCTCCTCTGCCCAAGTCAGAATCCGTGTTACCTCCTTGAGGGAACTCCTGCTCCAAGTCCCGCCCTGGTGGTTGATGTAGGCCACAGCTGTCTGATTGTCCGAGCAGGCCTGGATCGCACGGCCGCTTAAATGGGGAGTCAAGCGTAGAAGAACCAACCGGATTGCTCTCAGCTCCAAGAGGTTTATGAGTAAGCGGTTCTCCTGCGGACCCCACTGACCCTGGATCTTCTGGGTCTGCCAAACGCCTCCCCAGCCTGTCAGAGTGGCATCCATGGTAACTATCTCCCAAAAGGAGTCAGAAAGGACTTGCCCACCAGCAGGTTCCGAGAGTCCAACCACCACAAGAGGGACTGCCTGGCCAGGGGGACAGAGCAAATCACTGTTCCAGAGACTCCTGCGACCGATTCCAGCCGGTCAACAGGTTCAACTGAAGAGGTCTCATGTGAAATTGGGCGAAGGGCACTGCCTCGAAGCACGACACCATTAGGCCCACCAATCTCATCCCCAGATGTACCGACGGCCACTGTTGACAAGCCAGCAAGGCCTGCACTTGTGTCTGGAGTCCCAAAACCTTCTGCTGTGGCAGAAAAACCTTGACCTGGGCGGTGTCTATCGTCTTTTCCAGGAACGATCTCACTGTGGAAGGCGTGATAAACGACTTCCAGGGTTGACAACACTGTCCGAGTATCGCTCTCGGCCTCCTGAAGGGACTGGGCTGAAATCAGCAAGTCGTCTAGATAGGGTAAGACACGAATACCCCGGCTCCTCAGGATAGCCATGATGCCCGTCAGCACCTTGGTGAACACACGTGGGGCTGAGGATATCCCGAATTGGAGTGCTACAAACTGGTAATGTTGATCCTCCAGCACAAACCTCAGGAACTTTTGATATCCCTGGAAAACTGGGATGTGCAGGTAAGCGTCTCTGATGTCCACCGTGGTCATGAAGTCGCTGGGCCGAAGCGATCTCACCGCCAACCGCAACGTCTCCATGTGGAAATGTCCGACTCTTACAAACTTGTTGAGACCCTTCAGGTCCAAGATCGGCCGTAGCGTTCCGTCCATCTTGGGAACCGTGAACAGATTGGAGTAGAATCCCTGACCCTGTTCCTGCGGGGGTACAGGGCAAATCACACCTATCCGCAGAAGGTGACAGCCGTTCTCAAAGCCTGAGCTTTTAGCGGGTGTCGGGATATCCTTGAATGGAGGAATTTTGTGGGTGGTCTGGCTGCCAGCTCTATCTTGTAACCGGAGGATACTTCCTCCTGAATCCACCGATCCGAGACATGACGCCTCCAGATCTGAGCAAACAGCAGAAGCCGCCCCCCCACCCGGATGGGTTAGGGCGTCCCCTCATGCCCGAGTAGGCTTGGCTGGGGGATTGGGCTTAGCTCCCCAGGAAGATTCGGGCCGGCTGCGGGACCTACCTCTTCCCCATGTATCTCTGCGGGCACCTGGAAATGAAGATCCTCTTCCTCCGCAGCAGCGGACGGTCCGGAGAGGCTGATGGTAATACAGGGCTAGGGTCAGGAGCGACCGCCCGCTCATGGTCCAAAGCAATGCCTCTGGCGCAAATGGGACAGATAGTGCTGAATCCGCCCAAAGGATTCCTTCTGCACAAGGGGCAGAGCCTGTCCTGCCCAAATGGGGCCCCCGGCTCACTATCCCCTGATGCCTCCATTATGGTGATTATGAATAGTAAAATTCAATAAGGCTACAAGATGCTAACGACACCGCAACCGGAAGAGGGATCGCGACAGCACTCCGCAGCAAGAAGAACCTGGTGCCTGTCTCCCAGCACCAAGGCCCAGCAGCGCGTCTCGCCAGAGCATCAATTCCCAAAAAGATCCTTGGGGGAAGGGGGGGGGTGCCGGCGTGACATCGGCTATGCGACGCCATGCCCCCCCCCCCCCCCCGCGCATCATCCGGACAAGAAACGCCGTCTGTAATTGCGGCGGTCCCCCTCCCCCCATCGCAGCAGGAGCCGCACATGGTGGTGCGGAGGAGAACCGTGAGCGCGACCGCCGAAAGAGACGCGCGCCCTGGCCAGCACCGACGAGAGAACGCAGGGAGGTGAGTCTAAGGAGAGCGGAGACCGCTCCTCGCTGCGCAGCCAGCGATTAACGCACAGTTACAGTGGCACCAAACACCTTGCAGCACACACATGACAATAAAGCAGTGGGTAGGGAGGGACAATATATAAGAAAATATATATAGAGGGGGGCGTGTCCCAACATGGAGGAGAGCAGTCGCACGTAGCCTGACTCCTGCTTTCCTGACCCTTAGCAGCAGACTTACCGAGTGGCGGAGGAGCGATCGCAGCCATGCCGAAGAAGCAGAGCAGACGGAGGAACAAGCAGGAGGGCAAGAGGAATCATCTGAACCCCCTGGCCCTGAGAAGCGCGTGGGATGGAGGAGGAGAGCCGTGCAAGATGGCGCCGGCTGAAGGGAGCGGAAGAAGAGGAGCGGCGGCTAGGACATCTGACACCTCTTCAGCAAGCGATACAGGCAGCAAGAGCAGCATGGAGGTCTGGAGGCCACTCACTGATGCTGCCACCGATGGAGGTGAGACTGCGCATGGGAGTGCTGACGACGCGGCTGCGGGAGATGAGAAGAGGTGTACCAAGATGGCGGCCAGCGCTCACGCTAGCCGCCTGCTAGCGTGACAGTGGGGGAAAGAGGCCAGGCAGAGGAGCTCCGCTCATGCTGAGAGCAGAGAGGGTGTGGACGTTGGGGGGGGGGGGGGGGGGCAGCAGGGGGGACTGATAATCATAATCAGAATGCTGCAGATCACAGGAGAGCCCCAGGAAGCCCCCCACCCATAAGGGTGGGAAACCAGAAATATTGGAAATTGGCCATGACAAAGAAGGGACAGCAGCTAACCCACAGCCCCAGACAGGCCAACGCACTGAGGCAACATTTACAAGGGCACTGATGGCTGACAGCAAAATGCCCAGCAAGCATGTAGAGAGTCTAGGGAAGTATGCGTATAGGCCCAGGGCAACTGAGGGGCCCCTACACACAGAGCCAGAATGCAGACAGAACCCAGTCACGGATTCTGAGTGCCCACCGGAGGCTCTCCCACAAAGGAAAGCAAGACAAAGGGAGGAGCGGTCGATGGTACGTGGGGAGATGGGCTGGTTAGTGGGATCCCCAGCGTCTCCTCTGCCACCCTCACCAGAAGGAACCGCGACTACGCAGGGAAATAGCCCCTCATTGATGTCCCCAGCAGAGCCACTGGTCACCCCAATGTTCCAGCGGCACTGGTGGCATGGGATGCAACCCCCCCCAGGTGTTATCAACCAGCAATGACGAAGTGAATAATCAAGAGATCCGCTTAGAAACTATCTCCCTCTTGAAGGTGCCATCTAAGACAGATATCGAAAACCTGATAGCAAAGTATGAAGCGGCCCATAAGAGAGAAATTGCAGCCATCCGGCAGCAGGTGTCTGAAGTAGAATCCAGAGTAGACGTCCTAGAAACAGACGGATCTGCAATTATTAACTGCCTACAAGCTCTGGAAGACAGGTGCGACAGACAAGAAATGATGCTCCGGGCGTGTCACCTCCACGTGGATGACTTAGAAAATAGAAGCCGAAGAAATAACCTTAGGCTGAGGGGCATCCCGGAGGCAGCAACCGCGGAAGATGTTAAACACATTGTTTCCTCCATCTTCCTTGACAGAGACTTATCCACTCCCATCGAGCTAGACAGAGCCCATAGAGCTCTGGGACCCAAAAGCGCGGATCCCGCTTTCCCCAGGGACATAGTCTGTAGAGTTCACCATTTCTCTCTGAAGGAAGAAATCCTAAGAAAAGCCTGGAATAAAGGGACTGTGACCTACAACGGAACACCCGTGAGGATTCTTCAAGACCTTTCTAAACGGACCTTGCAGATGAGGAGAACCATGAAACCCCTTCTGGAGCTCATCGTTAAGGTGCAACCTACAGATGGGGATATCCATTTCACCTAATTGTTAAAAAATGCACAAGGATCGTTCTTGCTGAGATCCCATCCAGATTTAGAGGGTCTCTACTCATTTCTCCAGTGCAATCCAATCCATATCCCGGACTGGCTGGATCCTGAGGCGCTCCCAACCCCTCGGCGCCCGACGGGTGGATCACGTCATGGCCCAAGGAACTTCCGTGAGCTTAGACGCCTTGGTGCCCCCTCGAGACCTTCCAGGGCAATGTCGAGATGGTTGTCCCAAGAGCAGAAGAATGAAATTAGACGACTGACGGCCCCTGGGAATGGTACCGTCCACCGCCCTCTCCTTCCCCCGGCCCATCCATCTGGGAGGAGGAGAGGATGGCGGCATGACGATGGCACTCGAGGTTGGTGAGATGGGCTGGAGCACCTGCTGCCTGGCGATTCGGTTCTGCCGCGAAGCCCTAGTGGAGATTCCTCCAAAGCCCTAGATTGTTGTAATGTTACAGTTCTCTCAGGTTATGACCACATGCATGTATGTTCATGCTTACTACCGTTACCAGTGGTGTTCTCTGTTGTTGCCCCTCTGCTGCCCAGATATTACCTTGATAGCATTGTACTGGATCGGGACGCTTAGTCATAGAGTCGGGTTACCTCATCCCTGTGACGGGCACAGCACCTCCAATAGGCCGGGCTATTTGGCACTTTCTGCCCAAAAGGCCCAGTATATTCCTGTAGGAAGAGTTAGTCTGTCTTTTTCCCCTCCCCCTCTAACTCACATTAAAAAAAAACAGTTGAAGTTTTTTTTCCACCCCTCCTTAACTGACTTACCTTCCCCCGTGGCCCCTCCCTCCCACCAGAAGAAATCTACCTCATCCAAAACTTCACAGCTTCTTAAGTGCGGGTCTCTGGGACCGTCAGGCCAAAAGGTGAGAGGTTGCGTGGCGACTATTGGATACGTATTATATCTCTTAATGCGAAAGGCTTGAATAGCCCTGAGAAAAGGGCCTTGGTGTTAAGAAATTTTAAAGGGCTAAGAGCACAGGTGGCATTTGTGCAAGACTCACTTTAGAGCTAGGAACCCACCCTCATTCGGGGACAGATTCTTCCCAAGGGCCTACCACAGCCACTCTCCAGACTCTAGATCCAGAGGGGTTAGCATCCTGTTAGATGCGAGCCTTCCCTGGGAACTGGAGGATTGTAAAACGGATGAGGAGGGAACATGGGTCTTCCTTAAAAGGGAGGATTGCCTCCTTCCAATATACGCTGGTAAACATATATGTCCCGAATGTGGGTCAAGTTGCCTTCTGTGAGCGTGTACTGGATGCACTGTCGTCCTTTAGGGAGGGTGAATTGATCTTGGGGGGGAGATTTCAACATAGCGTTGGACTTATCGACACCTCTAAAGGCAGTCCCCACAAATCCTACGCTAGGCTGAAGTGGTTAAGGAAGGTGCTTACCCTCTACCAGCTGGTCGACCCCTGGGAGGATACTCAATCCAAATGAGAGGGATTACACATTTTACTCCCCTCCCCATGGATCATATTCTAGGATAGACTTGTTCATGGTACCTCACACATCTCTGTGTCAGGTTGCAGATGCCACCATTGGTAATATCACAATCTCTTACCATGCGCCCATCACCCTTACTGTCACATGCCCTCACCCAATCCCTAGGAGCTGGTCCTGGAGGCTGAATTAAAAAGGAAAAAGCGGAGCGCATGTTGGAGCTCATAAGGGAAATCGGGAAAATTCACAAGAAATCATTAGCGATAGAGCACCTCTCTCACTTAACTACCCTTAGAGAGAAACTGAAATGACTCTGTTGTGATAAAATAAAGATGCAATTGAACAATTCCCGAAGACTATTTTACGAATCAGGCGATAAATGCGGCAGGCTCTTGGCGAGAGCTCTGCGAGCTAATCGAGTTAGATCATATGTCCCAAAGATCAGCAACACTGACGGACGGATTGTGCACCTTACCAGGGATATTGGAGAGGCTTTCTGCAAGTTCTACAAGGCCCTATACAATCTCCCTAAGGAACAGGGAGTGGACCGCAAACCACGCCTGGCGCGTTACATTGCAGAATCAGGCATGCCCAAATTACCAAGGGAGGTGTTAGAAGGACTGGAGGACCCGATTTCTCTGTCTGAGCTCCAAAAAGCAGAAGCGGCAGGTGGGAAGGCACCCAACCCGGATGACTTCGGCCTTCCATACTACAAGAAATTTTTCCCTCTCTTGGCCCCCAAGTTGCTCAAAGTCTTTAACTCCATTAAAGAGGGGAGATCTCGCCCGACTAATACTCTAAGAGCGTTCATCACAGTAATCCCTAAAGAAGGAAAGGATCCCATCCAATGCGCTAGTTATAGACGGATCTCACTCCTAAACACTGACTTAAAATTATTTGCAAAGGTCCTAGCCTCCAGGATCGCTCCTTACTTACACCACGTTATAGGGCTCGATCAGGTGGGGTTTATGCCGCACAGAGAGGTGAGAGACAATACCATAAAGGTCTTGAATCTGATCCATATGGCGCAGAGCAGGGAGACCCCTACCCTGCTGCTTGCGAACGACATCGAAAAGGCGTTCGATAGAGTAAGTTGGGAGTTTATGCAAGCTACACTCGATTTGGCCTGAACATAATGAGCTGGATCGGGAGCTTATATAGCTCCCCGTCAGCCGCTGTTAGGGTAAATGGTACACTGTCAGGGTCTTTCGGAATTTCTAACGGGACAAGGCAGGGGTGTCCACTCTCTCCCCTAATATTTATACTTACCCTATACTTACCCTATAGCCATTCCTTTGCAAGATCCATCATAATCCTGCGATTAGGGGCGTTGAAGGTGCTTCCACTCACTACAAGGTAGCCGCCTACGCGGACGACCTGATCTTTAGCCTAACATGCCCCGAGGTATCCCTCCCGGACTTGATGGCAGAACTAAGGCAGTACGGAGAGCTCTCAGGGTACAAGATTAACTTCCAAAAATCTGAGACTCTCAACATAAACATTCCCCCGAAGAGATTTACAAATATTCAAAATGCTTTTCCCTTTAAGTGGGCCAGAGAGAGTTCACTTACCTGGGGACCAGGATTGGGAGGAATCTGTCAGATGTCTTTGCCGCCAACTTCCCACCTCTATTGAAAAGATTCTAAGAGGAAACGGTTAGTTGGTGAAGTGGGAAAATATCCTGGTTTTGCCATTGCAATGCCATTAAAATAAATTTGCTCTCTCGGCTGCTTTATCTTCTGCAGACGCTCCCAATTATGGTCCTGCAGACCTTTCTTCAGAAAGTAAGAGCTCTCTTTGTCAGATTTGTTTGGGGGGGGGGGGGTAAGAAACCAAGGCTGAATAGAAATGTACTTGCCAGGACTAAAGAGAACGGTGGGTTGGGCTTCCCTGATCCAGTCATTTACCATGCCGCGGTCCACTTAAGTAGAGCAGTGGATTGGTGCCTACATGGGAGGCATAAACAGTGGGTGGGCCTGGAGCAAGAGTTCTCAGTTGCACCATTAGCCAATGTAATCTGGCTGGATGGTAAAGGCAACGAACAAGCAGTGAAGCACCCCACTATAGGGGTGACAATAAGAACATGCCAGAAGTACATGGTGCACCTGGACATATCCCCAGCCCCCTCTCCATTGTACCCGATACTTGGGAACCCAGGTTTTCCCCCCGAGATGTGAGGGGCCAACGCTGAGGGCATGGTCCAGGATGGGTGTCTGCAGGGTAAAACATTATTGGGTGGGAGAGAGGTGGAGTGATTTAGAAGCCCTCACGCAGGAGAAGGAGCTGCCCGCATGGACTGGCTGGCAGCAAACTAAGCTCTCGCACTTTTTTCACTCACTTTGTGACTTCAGGGGTGGGATGAGGCATCCTACCCCTTTTGAATGCCTCTTCTCCAGCTCAGAGGCGACCAAGCATACGCTCTCTTACATACACAAGTTATTGACATCTCCTTCGGGGGATGATGGGATTTCCTTCCTAAGGAAATGGGAGGAGGACCTGGACATTACCCTTACAGATGAGCGACACAGGAGGCTTCTGGCCTCCCCACACAAAACCTCCATATGCACTAAACTACAGGAGTGCAACTACAAGATTCCCACGCGCTGGTATAGAGTGCCAGCTTTGGTCAGTAAGTGGCACCCAAAGACTTCTGCGGAATGTTGGAGGTGTGGGATGGCAGGAGGGGACCTGCTGCATATCCTCTGGAGCTGCCCCAAACTCAAACCCTTCTGAGAGGCGGTGAGGGAGGTGGCGGGGAGAGTAGCTGAAACAAGTACACCTGATAGTCCAGCTGCCTGTCTCCTCCACCTGTCGGACACCCCCATGAAGTTTTATAAGATGTCCATACTATGCCACATGCTCAATGCGGTAAAAGCGTGCATACGCCTAACGTGGAAAAATACAATTCTGTGAAATACTCACCTGTAGAATTAATATTATAAGTATACAGTACGTCCTGCTCCAGATAGATTACTTACACTTGGGTTATCCTCCGCCAGATGGCGCTGCACTGCAGAGACATGTAAAACAGGCTCCTCCCGGCCCCTCAAATACCCGGGGACCTCCCACAAATCCCCAGCATTGAAAAGCAGTGAAAAAGTAGCCGGGAGAATTTAACAACCAAAAACTGGTAACTATAACAATAACAATCGCCATACAGGGGATCCAGAATAATGCAAAAAAACAGGGTGGGGTGGAGCAGGACATACTATATACTTATAATATCAATTCTACAGGTGAGTATTTCACAGAATTGTATTATTCTTAGTATACAGTACGTCCTGCTCCAGATAGATAACTTACACTTGGGACATCCAATAGCAGTGTCCATAAAGTAGGGTGGGATCCCCAATAAAAAAGGTAACAGCAGACAGTTTAAACCACTGCCGCCTGCAAAACCTCGTGGCCAAAAAACAGCATCAGCTGAGGCCATAACATCAACCTTGTAAAACTTTGAAAAGGTATGAACAGAAGACCAAGTAGCGGCCTTGCAAACTTGTTCAACAGAAGCCTGGTGCTGGAAGGCCCAAGGGGCACCAATAGCACGAGTAGAAAGAGCAATAAGGCGAAGGGAGGATTCTTCCCCTTAGCAGAGTAGGCCTGAATCACAGCCTGACGAATCCACTTGCTGATAGGGTTTGGCTCCTGCCAAGTCTTCTTTCTAGGACCAGAAGGAACCACAAAAAGAGCATCAGTGTTCCTGAAAAGGTGCAGTAGCCACCAGATAGTACTTCAGACACCTAGCCACATCCAAAGAGTGCAAAACTCTCTCCTTAGCATTGCTAGGGTTAGGACACAAGAAGGAAAAACAATATCCTGATTCAAATGAAAGGCAGACACTACCTTTAGGCAGAAAATCAGGTTTGAAACGAAATACCTTCTCCTGGTGCCTCTCAAAGTAGGGGGGCTGAATGGACAGCATCGCCAACTCAGACACACGCCTGACAGAAGTAATAGCTACCAGAAAAACAACCTTGAGCGTAAGAATGGCCAAGGCAGCATCCTGCACAGGTTCAAAGGGAGCACCCTGCAAGGCAGGCAAGACCAATTCCAAATCCCAAAACAGGAACCATAAGTTGTCGTGGGGAACGCACATGAGTAACCCCCTAAAAGCAGTCTTAATCAAGGAATGCTGAACAAAAGACTCCTGAAAGAAGACAGACAGGATAGAAACCTGACCCTTCAAAGTACTGAATTAGAGACCCGACTCAACCCATGCAGTAAAAATTCCAGAACCCTGGGAACTGAGAACACCCAACAGGGAAGAGACCAAGACTCACACCAGTCAATGTAGGTACGCCACACCTTATAACAGATGGAAGAAGAAGAAGTCATCTTCCTAGCCTTCACCATGGACTCAACCATCGAGGCAGACAAACCCTTTCTCCATCAAGATGGAGATTTCAGCAGCCAAGACCGTCAAAGCCAGAGTTTGTAATTGGGATGGCGTAAGGGGCCCTAAGTGAGCAGATCTGGCACTCCAGGCAGAAAGCACTGATCTACTGCCATCAGCACCACGTCTGCGAACCACACTCTTCTTGGCCACCTGGGGGCCACCAGAATCACTGGCACCCCTTCCAGAGTAATCTTGCGCAGAACCCTGCCTAGCAGGGGGAATGGAGAAAAGACATACAGAAACTGAATGTCCTGCCATGACATTACTAAGGCATCTGTGGTCACGGCCAGAGGATCCTGGGACAGGGAGACAAAGGCCGGGAGCTTGTGACGGAACACAAACAGATCCACATCCGGTCGGCCCCAACGGTGATACAGAGATTGGAACACCCTGTTGCAGAGGGACCCCCCCCGGAATGAATACCGCTGAATGCAGGGAACATTGGCCTCCACCCAGATCAGGATCAGAGACACTTCCTGGAGGGCCCTCTTGCTCCGGGTCCCTCCCTGATGATTGATGTAGGCAACATCAGAGTGACCGTGCGCCCCTGAACAGGCAGGCCCTGAAGATGAGTAGTCAAGCGAGCCAGAACTAACCTGATCGCTCACAGCTTCAAGACATTGATAGGTGAATGGGCCGCCTAAGGGCCCCACCTCCCCTGGAACCGCAGGGACTTCCAGAAGAACCCCCCCAACCTGATAGAATGGCATCCGTGGTGACCATCTCCCAGGAAAGGGCAAGAAGGTTCCGCCCCCCAATAGGTTCCTTGAGTCCATCCACTACAAGAGGGACCTCCTCACCAGGGGGGGAATACACACAGACCCTGTCCAGGGGCGCTGGGTCCTTGTCCCATACAGACAATAGGAGAAGTTGCAGAAGCCCCAAGTGGGACTGAGCATAAGGGTCAGGGGCACTATCAAGCACATTTCTGATGAGGGTTCTAGTGGCCACAGCAGTAATGGCAGAGGCACAGCCCGGGCGCAGCGCCGTCCCCGCACATGCAAAGGCGTGGGAGGCAAGAAGGTCAATGCGCCGGTCCTCAGCATCCCGCAGGGTAGTAGAATCGGGGGGAAGCATGACAGGGGTGTTAGATAGCCCCATTATCGGGACATCCACCTCGGGGGGGGTGACCAAATTTAACCACCTCAGGTGGAAAAGGATACTTCCTATCCCAAGCTCTTGGAACCCCCGGAAAGTTTACTGAGACACTCCCATTCCTTGAGCACAAGGGAATGGAAGTGTGCCTGCTCTAGAAATTCCAAACGTGATGATGCGGTATGGAAACGCTCCCCTCTTTGCCTGGGAGCCTCACCAGGGAGAGAGATAGACAGAACCTCAAAGATCTGGGTCAATAATCTGTCAGTGTCATCCGGGGCCCAGGGGTCAGAGCCAGAATCGTCATGACCCCTTGGTCTCTCATCAGATGAGCCTGAGTCAGAAAAGAGCTCTCCTTCATCAGAAGGGGTATAGCCACACAGATTCATAAACTCCTGAGATCCCATAGGGAAAACAGTATCATAAGGCGTCAGGTGCCGCTTCTTACCAGGGCCCTGGCGCGCTAAGAACCTTGCAATAACCTGTTCAGCAGTAGGTAGTCTAGAAGACACATCAGGCTGAGAATCCCCAATTGTATGCAACTCAGCAGGAATGAGATTTAAGCTTGGGGAAGTAGGTGAAGTGAAACGAGGTGCAGCCACTGGCAGGCCAGATTGCAAAGCCAGCGCTTGCTCAGCACAGGGTACGCAGACCCATGCCTTGTCAGCGTCAGCATGAGGTTGTCCACACGCCATACACAGCCGGTCTTGTCCCAAAGGGACCCCGGTCACATTATGCTGAGATGCCTCCATATGGTGATTATAAGGCACAATATGCCAGTAGGGATTGACGCTATAAAGCAACCCTGGATGCCCCAATGACCCGCTAGGGAAGTGGGAGTAATTTTACAAGGTCCGACTATCAATTACACCAGGCCGGAAGAAGCCAATGGACTCACCCGTCTGAAAGACACAATGAGAAGGAAAGGGTGTCAGAACCGAAAACACACTACAATGAGTATAAAGCCGCCCGCGAGGGCACTTACGGACCACGGTAAGTAAGAACGTCACACGCGTGCGCGACCAGACATGGCGCCGAGTACCTCGAAGGGCGGGCCAGAGCGAGGCGTGACGCGGGGCGCACCGGGCCCCGCCCCCCTGACGAGCGAGAAGTCCAACCGTCAAGCAGCCAATGAGGACGCAGAAGCGTCTGAGGTAAACGCCATTTGCAAGTGTAAAAAAGACAAGTCAGCGTGGCGGTTGACACCACATATACTAGTCCAAAACAGACATTACAAAAAGCCATATGCACGTAATCACTATACACTGACATCCACACACACTCCCGAAGGCTACAGGGAGAATGAGGGAGAATGGCGGCCCTTTGTACAGGGCCCACCGCTACCGGGGCATGGGACAGTAATGCGGGAGGGGCATCCCATAAAGGCTCACCATCAGCCTATACCGCCTACCCTTTGGTGGGGGACTGCGGTGGAGCAGCACACATGGTGCAGCCTACCTTCACCCGACCAGCGCAGCCCAGGCTGGGAGGCACATCACACGAAGGACGGGTGGGAATAGTCCAACAGGGCCGCAGGCTAATAGCCCCGCTCACCTGCGACAGAGTGATAATTTCATGTCTTCGCAGTAAGCACTGCAGAGAAATCTGGGGATTTGTGGGAGGTCCCCGGGTATTTGAGGGGCCGGGAGGAGCCTGTTTTACATGTCTCTGCAGTGCAGCGCCATCTGGAGCAGGACGTACTGTATACTAAGAATAAGAAGGAACTTCCATCATTAGCAATGTGGGTTTTGAAGGTTAATGAAAAAATGCACTTTGAGAGCGTTATACTGTCTAGAGAGAATAGATTTGAGCAATTCACCACCACCTGGTATGACGGACGAATGTAAAGCTCTCCTGGCAGGGACCCAGGGGCCCGCACAGCATCCCCCTCTTCCCATCCTTCCCCCCTCCCCCTCAACCCATTAGTTGTAGTCTTGCTTCAGAACTCAGCCCCAGGCTAGATCTGAGACGTTGAGTTCTTAAACTAGTTGGTACGAAATGTGTATAAAACTTTAAAGAGCTTTTATTGTATCTTATACAGTCAAGGAAAATACAATTCTGTGAATACTCACCTGTAGAATTGTTTTTACTAGGCATGGCACAGCCTGCTTCAAGAAGTCCTTACGTATGGGGGATATTCCGCCACAAGGTGGCACAGTGCACTGCAGAAGAGTTGTGACTCCTCCCAGTAACCTATAAAAACAGGATCACCAATAGACCTCTCCAGCGTTGACAAGCAGTTATACAAGAAGCCGGGAGGTAAAAAAAAGGTAAAAAACCCCAACTAACATGGAACAATCACCATAAAGAGGCAACCGAGAATAACGAAAATAAGGGTGGGGTGAAGCAGGCCGTGCCATGCATAGTAAAAACAATTCTACAGGTGAGTACTCACAGAATTGTATTTTTCCTATTGCATGGCACGGCCTGCTTCAAGAAGTCCTTACGTATGGGACATCCAACAGCAGTGTCCGTAAGGTAGGGTGGGATCCCCAAAAAATAGCAGCAGGCAGTCCAAACCACCACCGCCTGAAGCACATTGCGACCAAAGGCAGCATCAGCTGAAGCCTTAACATCAACCTTGTAAAATTTGGAAAAGGTATGAACAGAAGACCAAGTCGCAGCCTTACAAACTTGTTCAACAGAAGCTTGGTGCTGAAAAGCCCAAGAAGCACCAATAACACGAGTGGAATCAGCAGTAACCTTAAAAGGAGGAACCTTTCCCCTAGCAGAATAGGCCTGCTCCACCGCCTGATGGACCCACTTGCTGATAGTAGATTTAGCCGGAGGCAAACCCTTCCTGGGTCCGGCAGGAAGAACAAAAAGAGCATCAGAATTCCTGAAAAACTCAGTAGCAACCAAGTAAAACTTCAGAGCCCTGACCACATCCAAAGAATGCAGGGCCTGTTCCTTGGAATCAGCAGGGTTAGGACACAAGGAAGGTAAGACAACAATGTCCTGATTGAGATGAAAAGCAGACACAACCTTGGGCAAGAAATCCGGCTTAAGCCTAAACACCACCTTATCCTGATGCCGCTCAAAATAAGGAGGTTTGATGGAAAGCACCGCCAGCTCAGAAACTCGCCTGACCGAATAGCCAGCAAAAAGGCCACCTTAAGAGTCCGAATGGGCAACACAGCCCCACAGATAGGCTCAAAGGGAGGACCCTGCAGAGCAGACAACACCAGATTCAAGTCCCAAACTGGTAGCATAGGTTTACGTGGCGGACACACGAGTAACTCCCTGGAAAAAAGTCTTAACCAACCGGTGATTGGCAAAGGATCTTTGGAAAAAAATTGCCAGAGCTGACACCTGTTCGTTGATGGTACTAAGTTAAAGGCCTGAATCCAAACCATGTTGTAAAAAATCCAGAATCCTGGGGATAGAAAACACCCGACAAGGAAGAGACTTGGACTCACACCAGGCAATATAAGCATGCCAGACCCTGTAGTAGATAAAGGACGAGGACTTCTTCCAAGCCCGAATCAATAACAGAGGCCGGCAACCCCTTATCCATCAAGATGGAGGTTTCAGCAGCCAAGCCGTTAAAGCCAGTGTTTGTTAATTGGGATGGCGCAGCTGTCCCTGAGTGAGAAGAACTGGATCCTTGGGCAAGATGTGCCGATCTACTGCCAACTGCATAACTGCGAACCACACCCTCCTTGGCCAACAGGGGGCAACCAGGATGGCTGTTACCCACTGCTGGTCTATCTTGCGCCCAGCAGAGGAAAAGGAGGGAACACAGAGGAGCCAAAACTCTGTCCAAGGCTTGTCTAGCGCATCCGTGGCGAAGGCCAGAGGATCCTGTGACAGGGAGACAAATCTGGGAAGCTTGTGATTGTGGTGGGACGCAAACAGTTCCACATCCGGCTGACCCCAGCGGTGGCACAGGGAGTGAAATACCTCGTTACTGAGGGACCATTCCCCCAGCCGAGACGTCCCCCTGCTCAGGGAGTCTGCCTCCTGGTTTTCCACCCCCGGAATGTAGACCACCAAGATGCAAGGGACATTCTCTTCCGCCCAGGACAGTATCAGGGACACTTCCTTGAGGGTTCGCTTGCTCCGAGTCCCTCCCTGATGATTGATGTAGGCAACCGCCGTCTGGTTGTGGTCAGCTGAGAAAGAACCAACCAGATCGCCCTCAGTTCCAGGACATTGATGGGAGCATGGGCCTCCTGGAGGCCCCACCGACCCTGGAACTTCAGAGACTTACAACCCCCCCCCCAACCGGTCAGACTGGCATCTGTGGTGACAGTCTCCCAGCACGGAGGCAGAAAGGACCTGCCCACTAGAAGGTTCCTTGAGTCCAGCCACCACGAGAGGGACTGTCTGGCCAGGGGGGACAGAGCAAATTCCTGATCCAGGGACACAGGGTCCCGATCCCAAACTGACAAGATGTGCAACTGAAGAGGTCTCATGTGAAACTGAGCAAAGGGGACCGCCTCAAAGCATGACACCATCAGGCCCACTAACTGCATTCCTTGCCGGATGGATGGGGACACAAGAGCAGAGCCCGTGCCTGCATCTGAAGGCCCTCCACTTTCTGCTGAGGCAGAAACACCTTGACCTGAGAAGTATCCAGAGTCCAGAGAGAAAGGGCCTCACCAAAGACGGAGACAGTGAAGACTTGGGGTAGTTGATCACCCAGCCGAAGGACTCGAGAGTGGAGGTCACCACCTGAGTATCCCTCTCGGCCTGAAGAAGCGACTGAGCCGCAATCAGAATGTCATCCAGGTAAGGGAGGATGCAAATGCCCTGATTCCGCAGCAGAGCCATCATGCCCGCCAGCACCTTGGTAAACACCCCAGGCGCCGAGGTGATACCGAACGGTAGAGCCAAAAACTGGTAATGCTGGTCCTCTAGAGTGAACCTCAGGAATATCTGATGACCCGGAAAGATTGGCACATGAAGATAGGCATCCTTTATGTCCACGGAGGTCATGAAGTCGCCCGGGCGAAGGGTACCGGCAGCCGAGCGTAGCGTCTTCCTGCAAAAGTGCTTGAACCTGACAAACTTGAGACTCTTCAAGTCCAGGATGGGCCCCAAAAGACCCATCCTTTTTGGGGACCGTGAAAAGATTGGAGTAGTACCCCTGACCCCGTTCTTGGGAAGGCACCAGGCAAATGACTCCTGATTCCAACAGGCGTTGAACTGCAAGGCGCAAACCCTGTGCTGACAGAGGGTTTTGAGACATACGGGATCTGAGGAATCTTGGGGGCGGCCAGGCTGCAAACTCTTATCTTGTAACCGGAGGACACCACCTCCTGAATCCACCGGTCTGAGACGCGGAGCCTCCAGACGTAAGCAAAGAGCCGAAGCCGCCCCCCCACCCGGATGGGTGAGGGCGTCTCCTCATGCCTGAGGGGCCTTGGGCTTGGAACCCCATGAGAGACCGGGACGACCAAGGGATCTGCCATGGCCCCAAGAATCTCTGTGGCTACCCGAGAAGAGGGCGCCACGACCTCCTCTGGGAGCACGAAAGGGGGGAGGGAAGCGGAGGGCCCCCAAAAAGGCAGAGGCTGCCTCCTACGCTGAGGTAGCCTACCATCCTTGGCTAGAACATCCAGACGCTCACCAAAGAGCCGCAGCCCCGCAAAGGGGAGCCCAGTGAGAGCCTTCTTAGCAGCGTCAGCTGCCCACTGACGCAACCAAACAGAGCAGCGCCTAGCCACCAAGAGGGCAGAGGCCCTACCGCCCAGCCATACCGCATCATCCATGGGCAGTAAGGACAAAGGCAACAAAATCAGAGCAAAGCAAGAGGGCCCTATAATCCTCCCTCCTCCTACCAGCCATAGCGCCATCAGTGAGACCCTTAAGCTTTTTCTTAAGGGCAATAGCTGTAATGGCAGCGGCGCAGACCGGACGCAGCCCAGCCCCCACAAATGTAAAGGCATGGCAGGCCAGCTGATCCATACGCCGTTCCGCGCTGTCCCGCAGTGTAGTAGTGTCAGGGGAAGCCATGACCGAGGTGTTGGACAGCCCTAGGATGGGAGCGTCCACCTCAGAGGGACACGACCATCGCTTGACCAGGTCAGCAGGAAAGGGATACCTCTGATACAACCCTTTGGGCACCACGGGCAATCTATTAGGACGTTCCCACTCCTTGAGCACCATATTAGAGAAATGGCCCTGCTCAGGGAACTCCAGACGCTGTTTAACAGGACGAAAGAGCTCACCCTGCTTCCTCTTAGCCACCTCAGGGGGGGCAACGTGCAAGGTTTAAAAAATGTCAGACAACAGGGCCCCCAAAGGCATCAATTCCCTCATCCTCCTCAGCAAAGAAGGAGGGCGTGGGAGCCAGATGCCGATTCTTGCCAGAGGGGCCTTACCTGGAACAGGCCTGGCAAGCTGCCTTTCAATGCTGGCCACACGAAGTGCCAGATCAGATTGTGACCCCCCTGCTAGTATTCCCCTCACTGGGGGCTAAATGCAGGCGCGGAGGGGTAGGCGATGCCGAAGGGAGCGCAGAACTGGGAAGAGAAGCGTTCAGCCCAGCCTGGGCCGCAATGATACCTTGGGCACACGGCACGCACACCGCGGCACTGTCACTCAAAAGGGATGCCCCGCACATGGCACACAGCCGGGATTGCCCCGAAGGACCCCTGAGCACGCTATCCCCAGAAGCCTCCATATGGTGATTAACACAGGCGCTAAAGGCCGGCACAGGGTAAGGGCTAATAAAAAGCCACCCAGGATGCCCCCAGAAGAGCCCGGAGATGGGGGAAGTGGGGGAGGAGGCAGGATTGGGAGAAACCACAATACCCGCCTGACAAAAGCAACATGTACATCAGCATCCCGCATCACATGCCCCGAGAAGCAACCCCCAAAAAATACTCACGGACCAAGAAAACCGAAGGTAGATGAGCCAGGCCACGGAAGATGCAAATCTGGAAACCGGATCACCGCCGCAGCCACAGAGGGGGGCCAGACGCGCAGTAGGCTAAAGATGGCGCCGGAGCGAGAACCTCGAGGGTTGGGCCGCAGGGGGATGGCGCGATACGCGTCATCCTCCGGTACTGCCCCCCCCCCCCGAAGAGCGAGAAAGCGTCGCTCATATGACCGCGCCATCACAGCCCCAGAACGACCTCCCAGCCATAGCGCCGCCCGCCGCGGAGCAAAGTACAAGGCGGCGAAACCAAGCATTAACAAAAGCAATAACCGCCTCCCGCCGCTACCACCCCCCCCCCCCCCGAACGCCCGCCGGGAGGAGGGGGAGAGGAGAGTGGGCAGGCAGCGGCAGGAGCAGAGCCAGGCCGGGGAGGGGGGGCGAAAGGGGAGAGGGCGCCAACCCAGGGTCAAGTCCCTCAGCCAGGGAACCCCAGAACCCCTAAAACACAGGGAGGGACTAACAGTACACAGTCCCCCAAAAAACAAACACTCACCCCCTCAGAAGTTAAGGTAGAGCTCCACATCCCTCAGCAGACTCACCATAAAGCCTATGGCCCACCACCCTTTGTGGTAAAGGGTCTGCGGCTTGGAGCAGCGCTCCTTGAGCACCTGACCCTAGTGCTTCTCTACCATCACCCGATCCAACATCGGAGGCTAGGAGGCAAATAGGGTCCGGAAGCGGGTGGAAATAGACATGCAGGGCCGCAGGCTTGGTTGCCCCGCTCACCTGCGCAATAGAGAGAGCCATCTTCTATCATCTTCTAGGAAACACTGGAGAGGTCTATTGGTGATCCTGTTTTTATAGGGTACCGGGAGGAGCCACAACTCTTCTGCAGTACACGGCGCCACCTTGTGGCGGAATATCCCCCATACGTAAGGACTTCTTGAAGCAGGCCATGCCATGCAAAAATACACTGACAAGCATTGTTATTTGGTTTACAGATGCTTTTATTTTGCTAAATTGTATGCATCTACTGATAAAGAATTAAAAAAAAAAAAAAAAAAAAGAAAAATACAATTCTGTGATTACTCACCTGTAGAATTGGTATTATACGTATACAGCACGTCCTGTTCCAGAATATTCCTTACTCTTGGCTAATACATCCACTAGATGGCGCTGGACTGCAGAGACAGAAAAGTGGCTCCTCCCGGCCCCATATATACCAGGGACCTCCCACAAATTCCCCAGTATTGAAAAGCAGTTAAAATGAAGCCGGGAAACTATAACCATTATCAAATATTGAACATAAGAACAATCACCATACAGAGGTAAATAAGAATAATGATAACAAGGGCGGGGTGGAACAGGACGTGCTGTATACGTATAATACCAATTCTACAGGTGAGTAATCACAGAATTGTAATATTGTTTGTAAGTATACAGCACGTCCTGTTCCAGAATATTCCTTACTCTTGGGACATCCAATAGCAGTGTCCGTAAGGTAGGGTGGGATCCCCAAAAAGTTACAGCAGGCAGTTTAAACCACTGCCGCCTGCAGAACTTTGCGACCAAAAGCAGCATCAGCTGAGGCCCTATCATCAACCTTGTAAAACTTTGAAAAAGAAGTAGCGGCCTTGCAAACTTGTTCAACACAGGCTTGGTGCTGAAAAGCCCAAGAGACACCAACAGCACGAGTAGAATGAGCAGTAAGGTGGAAGGGAGGCTCCTTCCCCTTAGCAGAATAGGCCTGTACCACAGCCTGATGGATCCACTTGCTGATAGTGCACTTAGCTGGAGCCAGACCCTTCTTAGGTGCAGACAGGAGCACAAAAAGAGCATCAGTCTTCCTGAAGGACTGAAGGAGGAGCCACAACTCTTCTGCAGTACACGGCGCCACCTTGTGGCGGAATATCCCCCATACGTAAGGACTTCTTGAAGCAGGCCATGCCATGCAAAAATACACTGACAAGCATTGTTATTTGGTTTACAGATGCTTTTATTTTGCTAAATTGTATGCATCTACTGATAAAGAATTAAAAAAAAAAAAAAAAAAAGAAAAATACAATTCTGTGATTACTCACCTGTAGAATTGGTATTATACGTATACAGCACGTCCTGTTCCAGAATATTCCTTACTCTTGGCTAATACATCCACTAGATGGCGCTGGACTGCAGAGACAGAAAAGTGGCTCCTCCCGGCCCCATATATACCAGGGACCTCCCACAAATTCCCCAGTATTGAAAAGCAGTTAAAATGAAGCCGGGAAACTATAACCATTATCAAATATTGAACATAAGAACAATCACCATACAGAGGTAAATAAGAATAATGATAACAAGGGCGGGGTGGAACAGGACGTGCTGTATACGTATAATACCAATTCTACAGGTGAGTAATCACAGAATTGTAATATTGTTTGTAAGTATACAGCACGTCCTGTTCCAGAATATTCCTTACTCTTGGGACATCCAATAGCAGTGTCCGTAAGGTAGGGTGGGATCCCCAAAAAGTTACAGCAGGCAGTTTAAACCACTGCCGCCTGCAGAACTTTGCGACCAAAAGCAGCATCAGCTGAGGCCCTATCATCAACCTTGTAAAACTTTGAAAAAGAAGTAGCGGCCTTGCAAACTTGTTCAACACAGGCTTGGTGCTGAAAAGCCCAAGAGACACCAACAGCACGAGTAGAATGAGCAGTAAGGTGGAAGGGAGGCTCCTTCCCCTTAGCAGAATAGGCCTGTACCACAGCCTGATGGATCCACTTGCTGATAGTGCACTTAGCTGGAGCCAGACCCTTCTTAGGTGCAGACAGGAGCACAAAAAGAGCATCAGTCTTCCTGAAGGACTCAGTAGCCACCAAATAGAACTTCAGAGTCCTGACCACATCCAAAGAGTGTAAAACCCTCTCCTTAGAGGTACTAGGATTAGGACACAGAGAAGGCAAACAATGTCCTGATTGAGATGAAAAGCAGAAACAACCTTAGGCAGAAAGTCAGGCTTAAAACTAAACACCACCTTGTCCTGATGTCTCTCAAAGTAAGGGGGTTTGATGGAAAGCGCCGCCAACTCAGAAACACGCCTAACAGAATTACACCAAAAAGACTACTTTAAGTGTAAGAATGGACAAAGGGGCCCCCTGCAGGGCAGAGAAGACCAAGTTCAAGTCCCAGACTGGTAACATAGGCATACGTGGGGGACGCACGTGAGTAACCCCCTGGAAGAAGGTCTTGACCAGGGGATGCTGAGCAAAAGACCTTTGGAAGAAAATGGCCAAGGCAGAAACATGACCTTTCAGAGTACTGAGCTGAAGACCCAGATCCAAACCATGTTGCAGAAACTCCAGAATCCTAGGAATAGAAAACACACGACAGGGAAACGACTTAGACTCGCACCAGTCAATGTAAGTACGCCAAACCCTATAGTAGATTGAAGAAGAGGACCTTTTCCTAGCCCTGATCATGGTATTAACCGAGGCAGGCAGCCCCTTTTCCATCAAGATGGAGGTTTCAGCAGCCAGGCCGTCAAAGCCAGCGTTTGTAAATTGGGGTGGCGTAGGTGTCCCTGAGTGAGCAGATCTGGAACCCGGGGCAGGGCGTACTGATCTACTGCCAGCTGCACGATGTCTGCGAACCACACTCTTCTTGGCCAACAGGGGGCCACCAGTATGGCTGGCACCCCTTCCTGAGCTATCTTGCGCAGCACCCTGCCCAGCAGGAGAAACACATACAGGAGCTGAAAACCCGTCCAAGACATTGCCAAGGCATCCATGGCTAAGGCCAGAGGATCCTGTAACAGAGAGACAAAGACTGGAAGCTTGTGATTGTGACGGGACGCAAACAGATCCACATCCGGCTGACCCCAGCGGTGGCACAGGGAGCGAAACACCCTGCTGCTGAGGGACCATTCTCCCAGACAAGAGGTCCCGCTGCTCAGAGTCTGCCTCCAGATTCTCCACCCCCGGAATGTACACAGCCGAGATGCAGGGAACATTGTCCTCCGCCCAGGACAGAATCAGACACTTCCCTGAGGGCCCTCCTGCTCCGGGTCCCTCCCTGATGATTGATGTAGGCAACCGTCTGGTTGTCCGAGAGGACCTGAACAGCCCGACCCCGAAGGTGTGGGGTTAAATGGGCGAGAACCAACCTGATCGCCCTCAACTCCAGAATGTTGGTAGGGGTGTGGGCCTCCTGATGGCCCCACTGACCCTGGAATTTCAGGGATTTCCAAAAGCCCCCCCAACCCCAACCAGGGCTAATCACACACACACAACATGGCCCACGCAAACTGAGCAGTGTGACATTATAAAAATATATAAATATATATAAATGCATAATAATAAAAAGCCATTCTGCAGATAATAGGATCAAGAACAGCATGGAGCCCACAGGGCGCTTACAAGAATGGTGCCGTCCACAGACCGAGATGCAGAGCACGAGGCAAGGCAGAGAGCGAGATGAGGAAGGAGGGCGGGCCGGCACGGTTTGCGGATCGCGCCTGGCCCCTCCCCCGACATAACGCGGCTCCCGGCCAGTGGCACGGGAGGCGGGCCGTAGGATTGCGCCGAGCGCCCGGCCCCGCCCCCCACATCACCGCACCTGAGGGGAAGAAGCTCCCCCAACGAAAGAAAAAAACGCATGTCCATGGCCAGCGCCACAGCAACAGCCGGCCAAGGTGTAACAAAGACACACACACTAATAAAACCCAGTTCCAATAAAAACAATCAAACAATCAATCCTCAAGGGAAAACACCCCCCCTCTCGTTTAGGGAGCAATGGGTGACCGGGAGAGGGTAAATCACACCAAAGGTGAAAGGGCAAGGGACGGGGCATCCCACTCCAGGATCACCAACCCGGGCAACCGCCTACCCCTTACTATGGGGTCTCACGGTGGAGCATAGCTCCTAAGCACTGTAAGGTGCCATCTACCCTTGCCCGGACCAGCAGCCTAGGCTTGGAGGCAAGGGGAATTTTAATTAAAGTGGGTCCAGGCAGAAATAGACCAACAAGAGTGCCGGGGGTTACCCCGGCTACCTGCAAGGAGGAGACATCCATCTTCTGACTTGCTCACAGACTGCAGAGATGAAAGACTGGGTAATGAGTGGGAGGTCCCAGGTATTTATGGACCGGAAGGGGCTTCCTTTTTTTCATGACATCTCTGCAAGATCGCCCTCTACAGGTCGGTATAACCCCAAGTGTAATGACTATTCTGAAGCGGGGTGTGTGACATACTTAGAATACAAAGCTTACTAACCCCCCACCCTACACACACACACACACAGTGGATCGATCTCATGGCACAGTCAGGTAAACAGAGGACGACCCGAATAAACAGAAAGCCAGAGGGGTGACTATAGGACGAGGGCTAAAGCTCAAAAAATCAACCACAACTTTGTGACACAGCAGACCAGCAGGGTTCCGGCGGCTTAGATTTTTAAAATTAACCTTTTATTGTGGGGATAGGCTGCCAGTTATATCCACAGACTTCATAATGCATTTGTATAACAAAATCTCTCTTCCCAGCCTGACACAACGGTCCTTGATGGAGAACAGCCTGGGGTGTCTATTCACATAAGTCAAATCTCCAACTGGCTGAATGAAGGCCATTTCCACACAGTGTAGGACGAGCTATAGGCAGTCCCGTTGGGACAACAAAGTCACAATGTACAGGCACAACAAATTTAGGATTTACTGGGCATTGTCGCTGTTCCGCATAGTGTCCACATGTTGTAAGGTGTTGCAACGGTGCTGCCAGACACACAAGCTGTAAAGCAGCCCTAAACCCTACAAGTCTACCCCTTATGCCCCACAGGACAGTTCTGCCATCCCACAGTGATATTTATTTCCTGCCAGTGGCTTCCAGGTATAGAGTGCTTACCTGTGGCAAAAATAACCTTCTCCAGTTCTACCATCAGTAGCTGCAGAATAAGCTGAGCTCAAGTGAAAAGGTCAGTTTTAGGTTTCACAAAATATTTCAGTCTTTACAAGTCCCAGTTCAACATAATTATAGACCTGTAACCATTTAAACAATAAATAGGTGTATTGATTTTTTTTTCTTTTTTAAGAGTTGGTCACCCTGATGGGACATCACAAACATTGGCTTCTGCAGGAACAGAGAAATCCTGCACCCCGTTAATCAAAACTGCACAGCACCAGGGGAAATGTTGAACATTGAAGGGTCAAAAGCCTGTCCCTTGAATGGCGATCCCTCAGCATCCCAGCCTTTCTTTAACATCTCATGGACTTTCTGTAAGAAAAAGAGAAAAAAAAAGTCACAAAAGTTAAACTACTAGCTTAAACATCATCACCAGCCATGCCATGTTATCCCAGGCATAAGTAGGCAACATTTCCACACTTCCTTAAAAGGAGCACTATTGCAAAAAATGGCCCGATGATATCAAACCATAAAATACCATTTTGTGAGTACTCACCTGTAAAATGGGTATTACGAGTATGTCACACACCCCACTTCCAACATCCATGACACTTGGGAAACCGGCCTGTAGAGGGCGATCTTGCAGAGATGACATGGAAAAAAGGAGCCCCTCCTGGTCCATAAGTACCTGGGACCTCCTACTAATCCCCAGTCTTTTAAAAAAGCAGTGAGAAACCAGAAAGAGCAAATTATATAATATAAGAAACACCATATAAAGGACCTCAGAACAAAAAAGGGCGGGGGAAGCGGGATGTGTGACATACTCGTAATACCCATTTTACAGGGTGAGTACTCACAAAATGGTATTATTCCTAGTATGTCACACACCCCGCTTCCAACATTCATGACACTTGGGATATCCAAAAAGCAGTGTCAATAATGGGTGGGTACCCAAGAAGAAAAATAAGGCATAACTTAAATTACTGCAGCTTGCAGAACTCTGCGGCCAAAAGCAGCATCCGCTGAGGCCCGCACATCAACTTTGTAAAACTTAGAAAAAGTATGTACCGAAGACCAAGTAGCAGCCTTACAAACCTGCTCAACAGAAGCCTGGTGCTGAAAAGCCCAAGAAGCCCCAACAGCACGAGTAGAATGAGCAGTAACCCGAAAAGGGGGAACCTTCCCCTTTGCAGAATAGGCCCCAACAATGGCCTGACGTATCCATTTACTAATGGAAGACTTGGCGGGCGCAAAACCCTTCCTAGGCCCAGAGGGCACAACAAAAAAAGCATCCATCTTACGGAAAGCAGAAGTAGTCACCAAATAATACTTAACACAACGAACCACATCCAAAGAATGCAAAACCCTTTCCTTGTTATTACTAGGATTAGGGCAAAGTGAAGGAAGAATTATATCCTGATTAAGGTGGAAAGCAGACACCACCTTAGGAAGGAAATCCGGTTTAAAACGGAAAACCACCTTATCCTGATGCCTTTCAAAATAAGGGGCCTGGATTGACAGGGCCGCCAATTCAGAAACCCGACGGACAGAGGTAATAGCAACCAAAAAAGCAATCTTCTGAGTAAGAATATGAAGAGGAACATCCTGCAATGGCTCAAAAGGAGCAGCCTGCATGGCAGAAAGCACCAAGTTAAGATCCCAAACTGGAAGCAAGGGCTTTCTAGGAGGCTGCACATGCGTGACCCCCTGGAAAAAGGTCTTAACCAAAGGATGAAGAGCAAAAGATCTTTGAAAGAAAATAGCCAAAGCGGAAACCTGCCCCTTCAAAGTACTAATCTGGAAACCCAAATCCAGACCATGTTGCAAAAACTCAAAAATCCTAGGGATAGAAAATACCCTACAGGGCAAGACCCTAGACTCACACCAATAAATATAGGACCTCCAAGTCTTGTAGTAAACAACAGAGGAAGACTTTTTCCTAGCTCTAACAAGAGTCTGAATGACCGCGTCAGAAAGACCTTCCTCCTTTAAGATGGAGATTTCAGCAGCCACACCGTCAAAGCCAGCGTTGGTAAATTGGGGTAACAGAGTTGACCCTGGGTGATGAGATCTGGAAGAAGAGGCAGATGCAACTGATCCTCCGCCAGTCTTGTGATGTATGCGAACCACAGACGTCTTGGCCATCTTGGAGCCACCAGGATTGCTGGCGCCCCTTCTAGAACTAGCTTGCGCACCACCCTGCTTATCATGGAGAATGGGGGAAACAGATACAGGAACCCCAGATCCTTCCAGGCCAGACATATGGCATCCACTGCCACTGCCAGAGGATTCTGGGATAGAGACACAAACACTTTTCTTTTCAATATATTTGTAAGTGACATAGGAGAAGGCTTGGTAGGAAAAGTTTGTCTGTTTGCTGATGATACAAAGGTTAGTAATAGGGTGGATATTCCTGGAGGTGTCTGCAACATGGAAAATGATTTAGCTTTACTGGATAGATGGTCAAAACTGTGGAAACTAGAGTTTAATGTCTCTAAATGTAAAATCATGCACTTGGGTAGAAGGAATCCCTGCTCCGTATGGGCAGTACTGTGTTAGCCAGGACCTCGGAGGAGAGAGATTTAGGGGTACTGATTACTGATAGCTGCAAGATGAGTGGACAGTGTAGCCAGGCAGTGGGAAAAGCAAGCAGGATGCTCGGCTGCATAGCTCGAGGCATCACCAGTAGGAAGAGGGAGGTTGTGATGCCGCTGTATAGAGCCCTGGTAAGGCCACAGCTAGAATACTGTGTGCAGTTCTGGAGACCTTACCTGCAAAAAGACATTATTCAAATAGAACGTGTCCAAAGGCGGGCAACGAAAATGGTGGAAGGACTTAAACTTAAAACTTATCAGGAGAGACTTAAAGAACTTAATTTGTACAGTCTGGAGGAAAGAAGGGAGAGGGGGGACATGATTGAGACCTTTAAATATGTGAAAGGATTGAATAAGGTTCAGGAGGGAAGTGTTTTTAAGAAGAAACTTAACGATAGAACAAGGGGGCACAACCTGAAGCTAGTCGGGGGGAAGATCAGGAGCAATGTTAGAAAATATTATTTTACAGAAAGAGTAGTAGGTGCTTGGAACAAACTTCCAACAGAGGTAGTTGAAACATCAACAGTCACTGAATTTAAACATGCCTGGGATAAGCACACATCTATCCTAAGATAAAGAGTACATACAGTATACACATAAGGGCAGACTAGATGGACCGTATGGTCTCCTTCTGCCGTCAACCTTCTATGTTTCTATGGAAGTTTGTGGTTGTGACGAGAAGCAAACAGGTCCAACCGTGGAGTCCACCACTTGTGACAAAGAAACTGAAAGACCCTAGGATTGAGAGACCACTCTCCCTGTCGAGCGCATGCTCTGCTCAGGGAGTCTGCCTCCACATTCTCTATCCCCGGAATGTAAACTGCCGATATGCAGGGAACAGAGACACTTCCCGGAGAGCACCCCAACTGCGAGTCCCTCCTTGGTGATTGATGTATGCAACCGCTGTTCCGTTGTCTGACCGAATCTGAACCGGCAGACCTCGCAAGAAATGAGTTAATCGAAGTAGGACTAAACGAATGGCCGGAAGCTCCAATAAATTCATTGGAGAGTGAGTCATCTTCTGACTTGCTTCACCGATCTGCAGAGACGAAAAGACTGGGGATTAGTGGGAGGTCCCAGGTACTTATGGACCAGGAGGGGCTCATTTTTTCCATGTCATCTCTGCAAGATCGCCCTCTACAGGCCGGTTTCCCAAGTGTCATGGATGTTGGAAGCGGGGTGTGTGACATACTAGGAATAAATATGCTGGATGGCAGTAGGGGGGGTTTGCTTATACACCCGACATCAAGAAACATCCAGCCAGGCTTTTTTTTTTTGTTTCAAAGAAAGGAAGAGAAAATCGGGGGTCACAGGTTCTGTCACCCATTTATTCATGCCATGAGAGAATAAACCACAAGCTTGGTGTGAGTTCTATTCGGTTCAGGTGTCTAAGTGACCCCTCCTCTCATTAGCCAATGTGCTTATATACATTTTTAATATTACACAATTTCGCAATAGCGCTCCATTAAATCACAGGCACAAAGCTGTAGAAAGTGGCTTTAGTAGTGCACACATTCGAGATCTGACTAAGGACAGCCAATACGCAATAGGTGCTTTACTTTTGAGTGTGCCTGGACAATAACATTAAAGTGATTTAGCAGCCAAATAAAAAAAGCAAAAAGGGTTCCTGCCTTTTGTCCCGCACAGCTGATCAGTGCTAGTCCAGTGATCAGTAACTCACCTGATCACTGGGATCCAAGAACGCACCACAGTCCTTGTTTCCGGCATTGCCCTTGTTCCTGAACTCCAATTACCAGCCCTTGCAGGCCAGGCCTTGCCATCAGTCACAGTGGCGTGGCCACACCCTTTATAGTCTCTAAAATAAAGGGGTGTGTCAGGCCCCTGCACACCATCTCCAAAGAGGGTGTAGCAGTGCTCTTTGACTGATGGCTAGTCGCAAACCGGACTCCCCAAGTATTGGCCCTAGGTGGCACGGGTAATGCAGCTGCAGGGGAGGGGGCAGCACTGGAGACAGAGGGAGAATAATGTCCCCTTTATATCTGTGACTAGCGCAAAGAGACAGCAGGGGACTTACACTGCACTAGATACGCTGCCAAGCAAATTATGACTGGTGAATAAATATTTCCCCTACCTTACTTCATATCTATGCACATGCTTACCATTTCATGGCTCTGTGGTTTCCCTTGCAGTTTCTGATGGTAGTCAAATGTGAGTCTGTCTAGCACAGCGTGCTCTTCCTCATCCACAGTGGCCATGCTGCGCTCCTTGTTGATCTTGTCAATGTCGATTTTTTCTTCTCCTTCTAATACAGCATTCCACCAATACTCTCCACACTTACTTAAACTGATCTGTTAGAGGAGATAAGCAATCATAAAGCAAGGATGTTTTGCAGGACACAAGTCTACAGCATTATAGTATGACAGCCATACGACTCCATGCATGCCCCGACTAATATGAAAGGATTAAAAGAAACCTATATAGAGAAAAAAACACACTGAAGCCACAACCATCAACCCAACTCAGCCTGGCAAAATTAAAACTAAGCTAGTGACCCGTCCAATAGCTTGTCGGGTTTAAAAAACTCTGCACACCCGTTCAAGTACTACATGCAAAAGACACAGCATTGTTCCAGAAAGAAAGCAGCAATTACAGCACATGTTTCTATAGTATATGGTCACAACAGCATGATTTACAATGTGGAGTACAATATAAATAAAAGGGTAGGAGCACACCACTAGTTTAATTTGCAAAAGGGTATCGGTGATTTACTTATATACATATATTAATTACAATGTGCCATAGATGAGAGGTGTATATACACCCAAACATTCCAGAAAAAAAGGATACAGAATTCATCCAAATATGTCATTCTGGGGGAGCTGTGTGCACCATAACACTAGAAAATACCATTTTGTGATTACTCACCTGTAAAATGGGTATTATAAGTATGTCTCACACCCTGCTTCGGAAGTAGTAATTACACGTGGGTTATGGTCCAGTAGAGGGCGAACTTCTGCAGAGATGACTAGAAAAAGAAGCCCCTCCCGGTCCATAAATACCTGGGACCTCCCACACATTCCCCAGTATAAGAAAGCAGTAAGGAGACCAGGAAGAGCCAATAAAATCTATGAGAAAAAAGTTTCACCATATAGAGGATCCAAGATACAACTCAGGGTGGGACGAAGCAGGATGTGAGACATACTTATAATACCCATTTTACAGATGAGTAATCACAAAATGGTATTATTCAAAGTATGTCTCACACCCTGCTTCGGAAGTAGTAATTACACGTGGGACATCTAATAGCAGTGTCCAAAAAGGGTGGGGATCCCAACAGGCAATAGTGCACAAATTAAACCACTGCAGCTTGCAGAACTTTGCGGCCAAAAACGGCATCCGGCTTGGTGCTGAAACGCCCAGGAAGCCCCAACAGCACAAGTAGAATGAGCAGTGATCTGGAAAGGGGGATCCCTCCCCTTAGCAGAATAGGCCCTAATAACAGCCTGACGAATCCATTTTCTAATGGTAGACTTGACGGGCGCCAAACCCTTCTTGGGCCCAGAGGGCACCACAAAAAAGGCGTCCGTCTTCCAGAATGGTGAAGTAGCCACCAGATAGTACTTTACATATCTAACGATGTCCAGAGAGTGCAAGGCAATGTCCTGATTGAGGTGAAAGGCAGAGACAACCTTTGGCACGAAGTCTGGTTTAAAATGGAAAACCACCTTGTCCTGATGTCTCTCAAAGTAGGGGGCCTGAATGGACAGAGCCGCCAACTCAGAAACACGTCGAACACGTGATAGCCACCAAAAAGGCAACTTTTAAGGTGAAAATGGATAGAGCAGAATCCTGCACTGGTTCAAAAGGAACGCCCAGGAAGCCCCAACAGCCCCGTCAAAGCCAGCGTTTGTAAATTGGGGTAACAAAGCTGACCTTGTGTGATCAGATCCGGAAGCAGAGGCAGCCTGAATTGATCGACCGCCAGCCGGATGAGGTCTGCGAACCACACCTGTCTTGGTCACCCTGTGGCCACTAGGATTGCTGGCACACCCTCTTGAGTCAGCTTGCGTACCACCTTGCCCACCATGGGAAAGGGAGGAAACAGATACAGGAGACTGGAGCTCCCGCCAGGACAGAGACATGGCATCCATTGCCAGAGTCAGAGGGTCCTGGGACAGAGACACAAATGCCGGAAGCTTGTGATTGTGACGAGAGGCAAACAGATCCACCTCCGGACACCCCCACCTGCGACAGAGGGATAGAAATACCTTGTTGCTGAGGGACCATTCCCCCCGGCGATTAGGTCCCTCTGCTCAGAGAATCCGCTTCCAGGTTCTCCACCCCTGGAATGTAGACTGCCGAGATGCATGGAACATTGCTCTCGGCCCAAGCAAGAATCATAGACACCTCCTGGAGGGCACTCCGGCTGCGAGTCCCTCCTTGGTGATTGTAGGGACCGCTTTCCGATTGTCGGCGCGAACCTGAACTGTTAAACCCCGAAGGTGATGTGTCAGATGCGACAGCACCAACCGAACCGCCCTCAGCTCCAGAATGTTGATGGGGATATGGGCCTCCTGAGGACCCCACAGCCCCTGGAACTGACGTTCCCTCCAGAAGCCTCCCCAGCCTGACAGACTGGCATCCGTGGTGACCGTCTCCCAACAGGGCGCAAGAAAGGACCTGCCCCCCAGGAGATTCCTCTGGTTCATCCACCACTGGAAGGACCGCCGGACAAGAGGGGACAGAACACAAGTCTGATCCAGAGATGGAGGACATTAGTCCCAAACCGATAGAAGATGGAGCTGAAGGGGTCTCATGTGAAACTGAGCAAATGGCACTGCCTCGAAGCAAGCCACAATCAAACCTACCAGACTCATGCATTGCCTGACGGATGGCCGGACGAGGGCTGGACAGAAGAAAACGAATAAGAGCCTGAAGAACATCCACCTTCAGCTGGGGTAGGAACATCCTGGTCTGAATGGTATCCAGAGTCATGCCCAGGAACGAAGCCACCCTTGACGGGGATAGAGAGGACTTGGGGTAATTGATTACCCACCCGAACCTTTCCAGCGTCGTCACCACCGTTCTGGTGTCCAGCTCCGCCTGGTGGAGAGAGGACGTAGTAATGAGAAGGTCGTCCAGGTAAGGCAAGATACGAATGCCCCGGACTCTGAGAAGGGCCATCACGCCCGCCAAAACCTTGGTGAACACCCTGGGCGCCGAAGTCAGCCCGAAGGGAAGAGCCACAAACTGAAGTGCTGGTTGTCTACCACGAACCTGAGGAACCTTTGGTGTCCCGTGAAGACCGGAACATGAAGGTAAGCGTCCTTGATATCTATTGAGGTCATAAAGTGCCCCGGACGCAGTGAGCCGACAGCAGAGCGCAGAGTCTCCATGCAAAATTTTTTGGTTCTGATGAACCGGTTGAGAGTTTTCAAGTCCAAAATGGGTCTTATGGAACCATCTTTTTTGGGCACCGTAAAGAGGTTGGAATAGTAACCCAGACCTCTCTCTGTGGGGGGAACTGGACAAACTACCCCCATATCCCAAAGGTTTTGCACCGCTATAAAAAGGCCCTGTGCTGCCCGAGGATCCGCCGGAACCCGGGACCTGAGGAATCTGGGAGGAGGCCGGCATGCAAACTCCAGCTTGTACCCGGAGGAAATTACCTCCCGGATCCAGACGTCTGTGGCCTCTAGGGTCCAGACCTGAGCAAAGAGCTGCAGCCGTCCCCCCACCCGCAAGGGTGAGGGCGCCCCTTCATTGCTGAGCGGGCTTGACAACGGATTTGGGTTTAGTACCCCAGGAAGTCCCGGGTCGGGCACGCCCTCTGCCCCTACCCCAGGCATTCCCTCGGACTGCAGTGAAAAACTTTCCCCTGCTTGACCGAGAGCCACGAAAGGAAGGGTTGAATGAACCCAAACCCCGAAAGGGCCGGCGCTGCTTCCTGCGTTGAGGCAACTTACCCCCTCTGGCAACCGAGACTAAACGATCACCAAACAGGCGCAGACCCACGAAGGGAAGACCTGTGAGCGCCTTCTTAGCAGCGTTATCGTCCGCCCACTGGCGCAACCAGACCGACCGGCGTATAGCAACCTGCAATGCCAAGGTCCTGCTACAAATACGGATAGTATCATCCAAGGCTGATAAGACAAAAGCAATGAACACCTCACAATGAGTCAAGGCTGTAAATTCCTCACTGCAGGGATCCAATTGGGAACCATCCAAAAGGCCCCTAATTAGAGCTCTAGTAACCACAGCCGTGATCGCAGAAGCACAAACCGGGCACAAGGCCGAACCCACACAAGCAAAGGCATGTGAAGCCAATTGATCGAGACGTCGGTCCTCACCATCCTTCAAGGTAGTGGAATCCGGGGTATGCACGACTGAAGTATTGGACAATCCCAGGATGGGCGCGTCCACCTCTGGGGGTGTCGACCAAAGTTTCACCACATCAACAGGAAAGGGATACTTCCTATCCCACTCATGTGGGATACCAGGGGGCCGACTAGGCTTTTCCCATTCCTTAAGGATCAGATTGTTAAAGTGCTTCTGATCAGGGAACTCCAAACGAGGTTTGGCGGTCCCAAAAAATTCCCCCCCGTTGCGGAGGGGCCTCCGCAGGAGGGGAAATGTCAAGTACCTATAAAATTTGAGTAAGGAGCCTATGGGTGTCGACAGTATCCCCGCGCTCTGAGCCGGCATCAGCGCCAGGGTACTGCCGATCCTCAGATGAGTCAGAGTCTGGGAAAAGTTCCCCTTCCTCTAGCGGGGGAACAATCAGACAAGTCAAATGGTTCAAAATCAGCATAATCAAAAGGCCGGCGCCGCGGGCGCCAAGTGCCGTCTCTTAGCTGGGGCCTTCCTGGCCGCAGAGCTAGCAATCAGTCTCTCAATGTTGGCCAGTCTTGCGCATACATCAGATTGCGACTCCCCACTGGTGACAATGTCACCTGGGGTCATAACCAGGCGTGGGGGTGTAGGGGATGAGACCAACGGAGCTGATCCAGCCGCACGGGGCCCGGCTTGCTGCGCAATAGCCTGCTGCGCACATGGTACACAAATTTGCACATTATCACCCACAAGGGATGCCCCACATACCACACACAGCCGGGATTGCCCCAAAGGGACCCCGAGCACAGTATCCTGGGGAGCCTCCATATGGTGATTTTTAGGTAAGCGCAACAACCGATGGGAATTACGCTATAGAGCTACCCAGGATGCCCCTTAAAAGTCCGTTAGTGGGAGGATATGAATAAGGCCAAGGAAACATGGAGCAAAAGGGCCATAGGACCGGAAGAAAACCTCTAATTTTTTTGTCTGAAAGACACAATAGGGAACCCAAATAAGAAACACAGGCATGCATACATAGCTGTCATAACTGAGTATACCATATGCTGCCCAAGGGCTCTACAATCGCCCAGCAGCCATATTATGCACATATACAGTTAATCCGTATATATATTATATGTGTAAGCCCGCATGGGGCACTCACACAACCGGAGAAGCTGTCCAGCTCCGTAGCGCCGGAAGGAAGAGAAGGATCCAAATACAATACAGGCCGCGCTCCCCAGCCAATAGGGCTGGGAGCCGGCCGTGAGAAGAAGGAAGGGGCGGGCCACTGCGAGTGCGCCGAGCGCCAGCCCCCCCTCCACGATTCAGAGACCTGACCACAGGCCGCGCTCCCCAGCCAATAGGGCTGCGGAGCCGGCCGTGACATCACCGGCCCGCCGCCTGAGAGCGCGTGCGGGCCGGCTGTATAGGAGAAAGGAGGACATAATGAAAAGAAAGGCAGCACACGCTGGCGGTAGCCAGTGCGTGAAGTAAAAGCACACTCATACACACACAAAAGTGAAGCATAACATTAACCAAGGAAAGGAAGCTACCCCCCCCCCACTAACCGGGAACAGGGAGGTTAGGGGTAAGCCGATGGCTACATTTAGCTATGTAGCGAGGGCTTCAAACAGACAGGGCATCCCAAGTAAGGATCACCCAAAAACCTGACGACCGCCTACCCTTCGGTGGGGGATTTGCTGTGGAGCATGGCTCCTAGTCAAAAACACCTCTAAAAAGGTGTCACCTACCCTCACCCAGACCCTGCAGCCATAGCTGGGAGGCTTAAATTACATTATTAAAAGAGGTCCGGGTGGAAATAGGACAAAGGGGGGGGGGGGGGGGCCCATCTTCTTGACTTTCTTCGCCGTCTGCAGAAACTAAACTGGGGAATGTGTGGGAGGTTCCAGGAATTTATGGACCGGGAGGGGCTTCTTTTTCTAGTCATCTCTGCAAATGTTCGCCATCTACTAGACCATAACCCACGTGTAATTACTACTTCCGAAGCAGGGTGTGAGACATACTTGGAATATAAATGTACATCATGAATAACCTTAACATTAATTACATTAAATTGTAATTAATATGGAGTATATTTATATATGTAAATAATACAATACAATTTGTTTGCAAATCAAACTAGTGGTGTGCTCCTACCCTTTTATTTATATTGCCTGCATTTTGTTTTGGGATAATTTGAGGAATTTATCCTGTAGGAGAAAGCACCCGCTTTTTCTACTTTCTATATTTCAATTATAGTCTTGGAGTGCTAGCCAGATTATTAACTACAGTACAACCAAGCAGATGAAAAAAAATTGCCTTCATGTCTGTGCCAAAATATTGCCTGCCACCAACATCGGCGCTGTTGCCATCCGTTTTAAAAGACAGGAACTCTGATCACAAACATCTACATTCTATAAAAAAGGAACCTTTTATTCCCAGGCATCCATTGATCCTAGAAGAAATGGGGTGGTCCATCAGAAGCAGGGTCTGAATAGTCCTGGCCAAATCTCTGCTACAGAATGCACAATCAGCACCCACACCACTGTCTCCTATAAAACACACGTCAAACTCTGGCCATTGTCAAAAATGCCCTGCCCCCCTCTTCCCACACTGTATCTATGAGTGACAGGGCTGAGGTGGTTGCGGGGCATAATCTTTAAACCAGGCGCACAGCTGCACACTTGCTGCCCAGTGCCACTTAGTCCCTGAGAGGCTAGTTAACAAGTCTGCCCAGCGGAAAGATTGCGGAACACGGCTTTGATGTAAATTATGTAATAGGGAAGTGCTTTCTCCAGTGGTTGGCAAATGCGTCTGCCAAACTGCCAACCAAGCTCAGCCCACCAGTGACTAAGAAAAACGCCTGGCTCAGAATCAGCCCTGAGGTAGACAAAGTCATTGGTAGTTTTCTCTCCTAGTAAAAAAGGAGGGAGAGTTCTCACCAGCCCCCCCAGCAATCAATGATTTAAGCTATCTGAGGGGGCTTAAGCCCCCTGTCACCAGATATTAGTGTCATAAGTGGTTTCAGAGTGCTTAACCCAATGCAAACATTTAGGGATAATATGCAGTTTCTGCACTCCTGAACCACATGGGGGCAGCTATCTTGCTACACATCCGACAGCCCTGCTTAAACATGAGCATAAGCGAGGAGCTGTGACATCAGCAGCCCACCCCAAACCAAGAAAGATATATGCCTCAGAAACACAGGTCAGCATCCCTCTCATGCTATATACACACACACTGAATAAACAGCTGCTGTAGCAATGGAGAGCCATGTGTGGAACACGTTACTATGTTCATCATCATGTATCACAACAGTGCAACAGCTGCAGAGCAGTCACACAGAGGAAACAACATGTCTGAGAGGACTCGGAGGTACAGAATTATTCAGAAGTAGGACTGTCATATGTGTAGCAAGATGGCAGCTCCCATCAGGAGCACAGTATCCACATGCTATTCCATGTCATCTTCATGAGGTTAAAGTGGACCAGCACCCGTAAGGCAGAAGGGGGGGGGGATGCTGGGGGCTCCAGCATTCTGGATGCCCCCCCAGCCTAGCTTTTAGCGGCATCTAGCATCATGCCGCATGGGTGTTGGGCCACTTTAAGCCTCCTCAAATAGCTTACATCATGGATTGCCGGGGGTGAGGGGGGCTGGTGAGAATTCTCCCTTCTTTTTTAGGAGAGAAAACTGCCAATGACTTTCATTGTCTACCTTGGGGCCGATTAAGAGCCAGGGGAAAATTTACACCCAGTAGACAACGAAAGTGAATTACAGTTTTCTCTCCTAAAAAAGGGGCAAGATTCTCACCTGCCTCTGAATAGACCCCAATGTCTGGAGGAAAGTGCACCTCAATCTAAACACACCACCCCTCACCGTAAAAATACAATTCTGTGATTACTCACCTGTAGAATTGTTTTTACTGTGTACAGCATGGCTTGTTTCATTTCAATCATTATGTCTGGATATTCCGCCACAAGGTGGCGCAGTTGACTGCAGAAGACTTGTTGCTCCTCCCGGCCCAATAAAAAGCCAGGAATCACCCATAGACTCCCACTGTTGAAAAGCAGTAATGTCAGAAGCCGGGAGACAAATCATGATAACATAATACACAGCCCACAACAAAATAACTTCTTCCTTGTGTACAGCACGGCTTGTTTCATTTCAATCATTACGTCTGGGACATGCAATAGCAGTGTCCATAAAAAGTAGGGTGGGATCCCCAATGAGTAACGGCAGTTCAAGCCACTACCGCCTGAAGCACCTTGCGGCCAAAAACAGCATCAGCTGAGGCCCTAACATCAACCTTGTAAAACTTAGAAAAAGTATGAACTGAGGACCAAGTAGCGGCCTTACAAACCTGTTCAACAGAAACCTGGTGCTGAAAAGCCCAAGAGGCACCAATAGCCCTAGTAGAGTGAGCAGTAACACGGAAGGGAGGTTCCTTCCCTTTAGCAGAATAAGCTTGCACCACCGCCTGTCGAATCCACTTACTGATAGTAGATAGTAGATTTGGCCCCCCAAGCTCGCTATCCCCAGAAGCCTCCATATGGTGATTATCAAAAAATGGCACAGTCAGCCAACACAGTATAAGGGCTAATGAAAAAGCCCACCCGGGATTCCCCCAAGGGATGCCCTACAGACAGCACAAAGGCAATAAAGTCAGAACAAAGCAAAAGGTCCTTATAATCCTCCATTTTCTTTCAAGACCGGGGGGCCTCAGCAAGGCGCTGACCTTTTTAATAGCAATGGCCACAATAGCCGCGGCGCAGAACGGACGCAAACCAGCCCCTGCAAAGGTGAAAGCATGACAAGCCAGCTGATCCATACGCCAGTCAGCGTTATCACACAAGGGTGTAGTGTCAGGAGACGGCATGACCGAAGTGTTGGGACAGCCCCAGGACCAGAGCGTCCACCTCAGGGGGGCACGACCAGCAGCGAACCAAGTCAGCCGAGAAGGGATACCTTCTATCCAACCCCTTAGGCACCGAGGATAACCTGTTGGGGTGTTCCCACTCCTTTAGGGCCATATTGGAAAAATGGCCCGGGAACTCCAAGCGTTGCTTGTCAGGGCGGAAGAGCTCACCCTGCTTCTTCTTCGCCACCTTAGGGGGAGCAATGTGAAGGGTATCAAACACAGCTGACAAGAGCCTATCGGTATCATCCGGGAGCCAAGTATCCTCGTCTGAGGAAGACCCTAGGTCACTATCATACTCGCCATGACGATCCCCAGAGGAATCCGAGTCACGGAACAACTCCCCCTCCTCCAGGGAGTCACGGCCGCCATAGGTATCAAAGCCCTCGTCCTCATCGGCAAAGAGGGACAAGTCCGCGACCAGGTGCCTCTTCTTGCTAGAGGCCTTGCCCGCGGCTGGAAGGGCCAGTTGTCGCTCAATGCTAGCCACGCGCAGTGCCAGGTTCAAATGAGACCCCCTGCTGGCTTCCCCCTCGCTGGGAGCTAAATGCAGGCGCGGGGGAGTAGGTGATGCTACCGGGAGGACAGGACTGGGAAGAGAGGCGCTCAGCCCAACCTGTTCCGTGATGACACTTTGGGCGTCACCCCCATTCAAAGGGGGTGCCCCGCACATGAGACACAGCCGAGCCTGCCCCGAGGGCCCCCCAAGCTTGCTATCCCCAGAAGCCTCCATATGGTGATTATCAAAAAATGGCACAGTCAGCCAACACGGTATAAGGGCTAATTAAAAAGCCCACCCGGGATTCCCCCAAGGGATGCCCTACAGAGAAGGGACAGGGGGAGAGGGGGGGTATGGGACAGGGGGAGAGGGGGGGTATGGGACCGGGAGAAACCACAACACTGCTATCCCGTCAGAAAGACAAAAGCACGACATATAAATGAGCATCCCACAGCACATGCACCAAGTTGAATATATAAAAATCCGGAGGGATCGACTCACGGACCAGCTTGCAAGGACGTCCTCAGCACCAGTGACAGGAGGCACCCCAGGCGATGTCCCACAGCCGCCGCAGAAGAGGACAGCGTCCCCCAAAAGAACAGTCACCCAGCAGCTCAGGAACAGTAATCCAAAATGGCGTCGCTGCGATCCTCGAGGGGCGGGCCGCGAGGCGATGACGCAATACGCGCCATCCCGTGGCCCCGCCCCCCGTGAAAAGGCGCGAAGGCTCAGGCGCCGGACACCAGAAAATGGCGCCCAGCGCCCCGGAGGGAGCCGGACAAGCCTCCACAACGTCCCCTGCCGCGGAGCACGGTGCGCTCAGTACACGCGGCGGCATGCGCAGCACGACACCTGCCCCCCCCCCGCACAGCCCCGACGGGGAGAAGGGGAAGAGGAGGAGGGGGGGCAGGGGGAAGGCGGACTAGTGAGAGGGGGGAAGGGGGGGGGAGGAACCCCCAAGTGCAAGAATACCAGTGCAAAGACAAAAGACACCCTTCAAATAAAGGCAACTCACCCCAGTAGATAGCAAACACCAATACAACACAGCATTGTGTTTTTTCCAAAAACACTCATATAGGCTCACCAAATGCCTATGGCCGGCTACCCTTCAGATACAGGGTCTGCGGCCCGGAGCAAAGCTCACCGAACACCGGACCCCAGGTGTTCCCCTACCGTCACCCGATCCGTCAGCCAAGGCTGGGAGGCAGGAGGGTCCGGAAAACGGGTGGAAATAGGCTTACAGGGCAGACAGACTGGTTGCCCCGCTCGCCTGCGAATAACCAGAGAGAGCCATCTTCGGTCTTCGTCGTCAGGACTGCAGAGAAACACTGGGAGTCTATGGGTGATTCCTGGCTTTTTATTGGGCCGGGAGGAGCCACAAGTCTTCTGCAGTCAACTGCGCCACCTTGTGGTGGAATACCCAGACGTAATGATTGAAATGAAACAAGCCAAGCTGTACACAAGGAAAACATGGTGGTGGCCGCTTCATGCTGTGCAGGGACTGCAAAGCCGGTTTGATGATAAAGTGGATGCAGTGAAACACTGGGCAATGCTGAAGGTAAACCTGTTAGAGGCTGCAAAAGACTTTAGACTGTGATGTAGGTTCACCCCACAGCAGTACAACAACCCCTAAACTTACAGGCAAAGCTACAATCGAATGCTTTAAATTAAATCCTATTCATGTGTTGGTAATGCCCATTCCAGACCTAAATACCATTGGGAACCTGTGACATGACTTGAAAATTGCTGTTCACAAATGCTCTTTACCCAATATAAGTGAGCGAAAGCTATTTTACAAAGCGGCGTAAACATTAGCCGGTAAATGTGTAAAGCTGGTAGACACATAGCCCAACAGATTTGCAGTTCCTATTGCAGCTAAAAGGTACAAAGTATTGACTGGGGGGGAGGGGCATAGATATGCATGCAACACTTTTTAGTTTAAAGGAGAACTATCACAAAATTGTATAATATTAAAAACCCAATTAAACACGTTGATGAGGGGGGGTCACATATACATTCAAACTGAATAAAACTCCCACCAAGCTTGTGGTCTTCTTCTCCTGGTAGGGATAAAATCCAGAGCTGACAGGTTTAGTGTATCAGGGGTGACAGAACCTGTCACCCGATTTCCTCTTCCTTCCATCATAAAAATCCAAAACAAGCCTGGCTGTATATTTCCTGACGCTGGGTGTATAAGTGACCTCTCCTCCCACCATCCAGCATATTTCCATGGATTTTTATTATCCATTGAGGAAAGCACGTATCATTTTCTTCACTTTACATATACTTGCTATTTTGTGTTGATTTAACATGAAATTTCAATAAAAACTAATTTAAAGTGGACCAACACCCAGGGGTGATCACCCCCCACCCCGCGGGACATCCGAGATCGGGATGTCCCGCGGGGTGAAACCCCCCCCAAACACCCCAACTCACCTACCTTATCTTCGGCGGCGGCCGGCCGCCGCCGCCTCCCTCGCGCCCCTGCAGGCGTGCGCGCCTCCGCGCCGGCCGTCTGCGAATGGCCGGCGCGGGGGCGCGCGCGTTCAAAGTGACGCGAGGGAGGCGGCGGCGGGCGCCGCCGCTTAGACGTTCAAGTTCTTACCTTGTACGTCGGCGCTGGGAGCGGGGAGAGGTGAGTTGTTCGGGGGGTTCGGGGGGGTTTCACACAGCGGGGCACCCCGATCGGGGGTGCCCCACCGAAGTGGACCAAGACCCAGGATAGTCAAAATCCTGGGTGTTGGTCCACTTTAAGAAGTGGCTGTAACATTTATTTTCTCTATCTTAGCCAATGTACTGAGCCACCACAAAGATTTTATTGGTGTCTATGTATGTGTATAATTTAAATACTTGGTAATATTAAGCTTGAAAGACAATCTGCCTTTAAAGGGCAATTTAGATCTGTTGCGAAGTCAAGGTGGCAAAATCTTTCAAAAATAGCACCACGCCTGAAGGACTCAATACTCAAAAATGCAAAGCGGTATTTCTGGTGGTAGGTCCTCTTTACTGTGCAGACCTATATAAAGAAGGACCGGTGTTTGCACCTGCTGCAAGTAAATAACGAGCTCAACATGAGTCCTCATCTATCTTCTTACCGAGATGCATTTCCCAGGCTCCAGGCTCCAAAGAGATGTCTCCGCATTTATTTTGTGAGTGAGGTTCCCATCCATCAGGACACATTCCCCTTGACTATCCCTCACTGCTACACGGATATATGTGCTACGCAGGTCCACTGACACCTGGGAAAATTTGGAGAACAGACATTTAGGGGACAGCTCAATGGCATATTTTGTTAACTCATTAATAATGTTCCAGATGACGCAGCTGCAACTACTAAAAAAACACAGAGTACAGCAAGGTCAGCGCCTAGTACAATTAGTACAGGAAAAGCAGATCCCCTACAACATACATTACATGGTATACCAAAATTTGGCAATTTACATTTAACAAATAAGCACACATTATATATCAGAGTGGTGGATACGCACTTTTGTTTCAGAAATGGACTCGGAATGTAGAAGGTAGTTCCCAGTAAAAATGATTGTATCCTGCAGTGAAGGCACATCAATGGCCATCACACAGCCACTTCCACTAGTGTACAGCTTGGATGCTTGCTGAATAGAGATGCATGGATGTCTGGAAAATGTGAGTAATACTCTATCATTTACAACACACGTGTCAAACTCAAGGCCCGGGGCTGTCCTTCAAGCCTTTTAATGTGGCCCTGTGACATATGCCAGATGGTGGGGCTGAGAAGTGCCCTTTCTAGCCGGCCTGGTTACTCCTAGGCTTCTGACACCAGCAGCATGTCTTTACACCTGTGTGTGTGGCTCTGCCGAGTGAAGTTAAAAAGGTGCACACCAGCACATTAGAAGATAGGCGTAGAAGAGATTAGTGAGTTTGACTGTCCTATATCTCTGTGCAACCACACTTCCACACAAGGGGTGTCCGCCTAATCCGCTCAACTTACTGCCACAGCAGAGGTGGGATGAGAAAATGATTCTGGGTTTGCATCTGTCCTGGGCAAAATGATTCTGGGTCTGCATCTGTCCTGGGCAAAATGATTCTGTGGCTATCCTAGGAAAAATAATTCTGCGTCCCCCAATTCTAGGCAAAATAATTCAGCATCTGCACCTGCCCTGGGCAAAATAATTCTGCATCTGTTTTGGGGAGATTTAATTTTGTTTCTGTAACCATAGATGTAAATAGTTGTGTTTGCATTTTGTTCTGTTTTTGTTATTACCTGGCTCTTTGAAGGCATAAGGGTACTTACCTTTTATCCCCCGCAGCTATCTGTGCTAGCCCAGTGATCAGCAACCCTGCCAGCTCCCACCCCCACCATCAGTCACAGGGGCGTGGCCACACCCTCTCCATTTACTACTTGTCAGGCCTCGGCACACACCCTCCGCTGCAATTGAGAGGGTGTGGCAGCACTTCTGTGATCAATGGCAGGTTGCAAGTCCAACATGCCCTCAGCTGGTGACCTAATTATATATACCCTAATTAAAGTGGACCAAAACCCACGATGAATCTATAAGATTCCCGGGCCGATCGATCCCCCTTCGGGGAATTCAAAGTCAGGATGCCCCGTTGAGTGAAACCCCAAGGTCGTCCAGAAACTCAACTTCTTTTCCAGTACAACGGTGCATGCGTGAGCCGCATCCACATCCCAGCTATCCCTCTAGCAAGGAGCGTGCCCGCGTCAGGCATTTGTGAATGGCCGGTGAAAGCACGCTCCCTGTTAAAGGGTAGTGGGGGATACAGTCGCCAGTGTGCTAGGATCCACTCGTGTTAGACAAGTTCCTGGACACAGGGGCTCGAGCGGATCCGAGCACGCTGAATGGATGAGCAGCCTTGCACACGTCATAGGACCGGGAAGGGGCGAGTTGGTTCAGGCGTTCTGGAGGGTCTCACAAAGCGGGGCACCTCTGATCAGTGCGTCCCAGGGGCAAGGACCAAAACCCAGGATAGTCAAAATCCAGGGTTTTGGTCCATTTTAAGGGCGTAACTAGGGGAAAATTAACTTGAAGGACTTCTGGGCGACGCCATCTTGCATACCATCAGGCACTGCACGCAGCCCCCCACCTCGCGCCTGTGCAGTGGGATGCAAGGGAGCTGTCCGAAATCCTGCAAGACTTTCCGATGCGAGATTGGCGTAGGGCATTCAAGAGCGAGACTAAAGCCGGGCTTGTCAGTCAGCGCTGGCTAAGCGGGTGGCGGGTTGAGGATCGGTCCCTGAAGCAACCTGATGTTGCTGCAGCAGGCAGCGGCAACATCGAAAAGGTAAGTAGGAGACGATGGGGGGGGGGGGGTTGGGAATCAGCCCCTTTTATTTTAGGTCTGATGCTCAAGCTAAATGAGTGGGAAAAGATCAATAAGCTTTATTACACACAATCACAGAAATACAAACATACACAAGACAAATAAAAAAAAAAAAAGACGCCATCAATTACAACCCCATGTTTTGATCTGGGGAAGTGTGGGCTTGGATCTATAGATCAAGTGATTTGCTGATCACCAGACTAATCGCACCAATGAGCGGCGGTAGACAAAAGGTGAGAACCATTTAGTTTAGCTGTTAAATTACTTTAAATCAAACCAAAACCCACCAGTGATGCAAAACCAAATAAGGCAATCTTCCTGCTGTATCCCCCCAACCTCCTCTCTCCTCTCAAACAGACATATTGAGTCTATTTCAGGGCAAACACATCTTTAGACTTAATTAAGAAAGACTCAGATCTAGCATGGGTCAAATACCAGGTGCTTGGTCCTGAAACAATTGAGCAATTGCTGGCCCTGCCACTCAAAACCTCTGCAATCTGGGACCTATTGCCGAGAAAGGAAAATACAGGATGGCGACACCTTCCAAAAGGTACTGCCTGTGGTGTGCGGGTTGTGGGGGAGAAATAATACAATTCTGTGATTACTCACCTGTAGAATTGTTTTTGAATATATCCAGTCCAGGTCGTCCCAAAAGTAATGACATGTGGGTAGTCCGCCACCAGGTGGCACAGTTACTGCAAGATTCAACGCTGTAACTCCTCCCGGCCTCCTATAAAAGGAGCTGTCTCAATAAATTTGGATAGTGGTCAAAAAGCAGTAATAAAAGAGACAGGCCGGGAGGCCAAGAAACCATGGTAATTCACATAGCTTCAGCATGTACTCTCTCCAACAAAAGAGATAATAAACAAAGGGCGGGGTGGGACGACCTGGACTGGATATATTCAAAAACAATTCTACGGGCGAGTTTCACAGAATTTTATTTTTCACTATATCCAGTCCAGGTCATCCCAAAAGTAATGACATGTGGGACATCCAAAAGCAGTGTCCATAAGGGCGGGATCTCAAGTGCGGAATAGCAAATAGTTCATTTCACTATCGCCTGAAGCACCTTTTGGTCAAAGACAGCATAGACTGAGGCCCTCACGTCAACCCTGTAAAATTAGTAAAGGTATGAACAGAAGACCAGTAGCGGCCTTACAAACTAGTTAGAGGCCTGGTGCTGAAAAGCCCAGGAAGCACCAATAGCTCTATTAGAATAAGCTGTAACACGAAAAGGGGATTCCTTCCCCTTGGCAGAATATGCTTGCATCACCACCTGTCAGATCCATTTACTGAGAGTGGACTCGGCCGGAGGTAAGCCCTTTCTGGAACCCTCAGTAAGAACAAATAGCGAAACCGATTTGTCTGAAGGATCCAGTCGCAACCAGGTAGTATTTAATCGCTCTGACAGCATCCTGTGGGATCCTTTCCTTAGAATAAGTCGGTGCTGGACAAAAGGGAAGGTGAGACAACTTCCTCATTAAGGTGAAAGGGAGAAAAAAAAATCAGGTTTAAAGCGAAACACCACCTTATCCTTATGCCTCTCAAAGTAAGGAGGCTTCACACAAAGCACGACCAGCTCTGACACGCGACGCACTGAGGAGATAGCTACCAAAAATACCACCCTTAGGGTGAAAAATACCATTTTGTGAAATACTCACCTGTAAAATGGGTATTGTAAGTATGTCACACACCCCGCTTCAAGATATCCATAACATGTGGGTAATACCGACCTGAAGAGGGCGTTCTGCAGAGATGATAGCAAAAAGAAAGCCCCTCCCTGATCCATAAATACCTGGGACCTCCCACTCATTACCCAGTATAAAGAAGCAGTAAGGTAAGGGACCAGGAAGAGGCAAATATAAATTAAAACAACGCAAAGTTCACAATATAAAGGATCCAGAATACAAGAAGGGCGGGTGAAGCGGGGTGTGACACATACTTACAATACCCATTTTACAGGCGAGTATTTCACAAAATGGTATTATTCTAAGTATGTGACACACCCCGCTTCAAGATATCCATAACATGTGGGACACCCAATAGCAGTGTCCATAAAAGGGCGGGGATCCAAAACAAGGCAACAAGGTACAACTTAAACCACAACAGCTTGCAGAACTTTGCGGCCAAAAACAGCATCCGCTGAGGCCCGAACATCAACCTTGTAAAACTTGGAAAAAGTGTGAACAGAAGACCAAGTAGCGTCCTTACAAACTTGCTCAACAGAGGCCTGGTGCTGAAAAGCCCAGGACGCTCCAACCGCACGAGTAGAATGAGCAGTAACACGAAAAGGGGGACTCCTCCCCTTGGCAGAATAGGCCCCAATGATGGCCTGACGAATCTATTTACTAATGGAAGATTTGGCAGGAGCCAAACCTTTCCTAGGCCCAAAGGACACCACAAAAAAGGCATCAGTCTTACGAAAGGAAGACGTAACCACCAGATAATATTTCACAACACGAACTACATCCAAGGAATGCAACGCCCTTTCCTTGTCGTTGCTGGGATTAGGACATAGAGAAGGCAGAACAATGTCCTGATTCAGATGAAAGGCAGAGACCACCTTAGGAAGAAAATCCGGCTTGAAACGAAAGACCACCTTGTCCTGATGTCTTTCGAAGTACGGAGCTTTAATGGACAAAGCTGCCAACTCAGAAACACGCCTAACCGAAGTGATAGCCACCAAAAAGGCCACCTTTTGAGTAAGTGAAGACAAAGCAACCTCATTCAAGGTCTCAAATGGAGGACCCTGAAGAGCAGAAAGAACCAGGTTCAAATCCCAGACTGGAACAAAGGGCTTCCTAGGAGGCCGTACATGCGTAACTCCTTGGAAAAAGGTCTTGACTAAGGGATGAAGTGCAAAGGACCTTTGGAAGAACACCGCCAGGGCAGAAACCTGCCCCTTCAAGGTACTAAGTTGAAGCCCCAGATCCAGACCATGTTGAAGAAACTCCAGGATCCTGGAAATGGAGAACTCCCGACAAGAGAAAGACCTACTTTCACACCAGTCAATATAGGACCTCCAGGTCCTATAGTAAATAGTAGAGGAAGAGCGCTTCCTGGCACTAATAAGAGTCTGAACCACCGCGTCAGAAAGACCTTCCTCCTTCAAGATGGCGGTTTCAGCAGCCACGCCGTCAAAGCCAGCGAAGGTAAATTGGGATAGCGTAGCCGACCCTGGGTGAGCAGGTCCGGCAGTAGAGGCAGAACGAACTGATCCTCTGCCAGCCTTACCAGATCTGCGAACCAAACCTGCCTTGGCCACCTTGGCGCCACCAGAATCGCCGACGCGCCCTCCATGGCCAGCTTGCGCACCACTCTGGCTAACATTGGAAACGGAGGGAACAGGTAAAGAAACCCCAGATCCCTCCAGTTCAGGGACATGGCATCCACCGCCAGGGCCAGTGGATCCTGCGAGAGAGAAACAAATACCGGAAGCTTGTGATTGTGACGAGAGACAAAGAGGTCCACCGCCGGGAACCCCCACCTGAGGCAAATCGAGCGAAACACCTGAGGACTGAGGGACCACTCCCCCTGACGAGAGGAGGCCCTGCTCAGAGAGTCTGCCTCCGTGTTCTCCACTCCCGGAATGTAGACTGCTGAGATACACGGAACGTGGCTCTCCGCCCAGTCCAGAATCAAAGACACTTCCCTGAGGGCACTCCTGCTGCGAGTCCCCCCCTGGTGATTGATGTAAGCAACCGCCGTCCGGTTGTCCGACCAGACCTGAACTGGCAGGCCCTGCAACTGATGAGTCAAGCGAAACAGAACCAACCTGATGGCTCTCAACTCCAGAACATTGATGGGCTCGTGAGCCTCCTGCGGGCCCCACAGACCCTGAAACTGGAGGTCCTTCCAAACACCCCCCCCAACCTGACAGACTGGCATCCGTGGTGACTGTTTCCCAACACGGCGCCAGAAAGGATCTGCCCTTCAACAGATTGACAGACCCCAGCCACCATTGCAGGGATCGACGAACTCGGGGAGTCATCAGGAAGGACTGATCCAACGATAGTGGAGACTTGTCCCAAAACTTCAACAGATGAAGCTGAAGCGTCCTTGTATGAAACTGCGCAAAGGGAACTGCCTCGAATGAGGCCACCATTAACCCCACCAGCCTCATCCCTAGCCGGATGGCCGGACGAGGGACCGACAAGAGAAGCCGAACCAACTCCTGAATCAAAAGAATCTTGGCCTGGGGCAGAAACACCCTGGCCTGCGAAGTGTCCAGAGACATTCCCAGAAAGGTCACTACTCTGGACGGAGAAAGAGAAGACTTGGGGTGGTTGATCACCCAACCGAACCTCTCCAGAGTGGACACCACCACCCTGGTGTCCAACTCCGCTTGGTTGAAGGAAGAGGCCATGATCAAAAGATCGTCCAAATAGGGCACAATACGGATACCCTGCACCCTGAGCAGAGCCATCACCCCCGCCAGCACCTTGGTGAATACCCGAGGAGCCGAGGTGAGACCGAAAGGGAGTGCCACAAACTGAAAGTGCCGATCCTCCACCACGAACCTGAGAAACCTCTGGTGTGCTGGAAAAATCGGAACGTGTAGATAAGCATCCTTGATATCTATGGACGTCAGAAAGTCTCCCTGACGAAGAGAGTGAATAGCCGAGCGCAGCGTTTCCATGCGGAATTTCCGCGGGCGGATGAACCTGTTGAGAAACTTCAGATCCAAGGTGGGACGGACCGATCCGTCCTTCTTGGGTACCGTGAACAGATTGGAATAAAAACTCCTGCCCTGATCTGAGGGGGGCACTGGGCAAATGACAGCCATGTCCAGAAGATTCTCTACTGCCACCAGGAGTCCCTGCGCCGCCAGAGGCTCCGAAGGCATCCGAGACCTGAAAAATCTGGAAGGGGGGCGGAGCTCGAACTCCAGTTTGTAACCGGAAGACACCACTTCCCGGATCCATCTGTCCGAGACCTCTTGATCCCAGATCTGAGAGAAGTGTCGCAGCCGTCCCCCCACCCGCATGGGTGAGGGCGCCCCCTCATTGCTGAGCTGGCTTAGCAGCCGGCTTGGGCTTAGAGCCCCAACCGTATCCTGGACGGGCACGTCCTCTGCCCCTGCTCCCAGAATCTCCTCTGGAAGAGGGGAAGGCAAATCCCCTGCCAGATCTGGCCCCACGAAAGGAGGGGGTAAAGGAAGGCGCCCCCCGAAAGGGACGGCGTTGTTTCTTGCGTTGAGGTAACCTACCACCCTTGGTGACAGTGAGAGTCCAATGTCTCTCCAAAGAGCCGTAATCCAACAAAAGGTAGAGCCGTCAGTGACTTCTTGGACATAAAATCGGCCGCCCACTGGCGCAACCACACCGACCGCCGAATAGTCACCAGCAGAGCCGACGTCCTACCACACATCATCAAGGCGTCATCCAAGGCTGTTAACACAAAAGATAAAAACAACTCACACCGTTTAAGGCTAAGGAACTCTTCACTACCAGGACGAAGCCCGGAAGAAGTCAACAGATCCCTGACCACAGATCTGGCAGCCAACACCATTAGCGCCGAAGCGCAAACGGGCCGCATGGCTGACCCAACGCTAGCAAAACCATGACAAGCCATCTGGTCAATGCGTTTATCCTCTCCATCCTTGAGGGTGGAACAATCAGGTCTATTTAAAACAGAGGAGTTGGACAACCCCAAAACCGGTGCATCCACCTCGGGGGGGATGCCCAGCGCTTAACCGCCTCCGAAGCGAAGGGATATTTCTTATCCCACCCCTGAGGAATGCCAGGGAGCCGAGCCGGCCTGTCCCATTCCTTAGCAATAATTTTGTCAAAATGCCTTTGCGTAGGAAACTCCAAGCGCGGCCTGGATTCCTCAAACAACTCACCCTTCTGCTGTAGCGCCTCCTCGGGAGGGGAAATATTCAGAACCTCCAACATCAGAGCCAGAGCGTGAGGAGTATCCGAGAATCTCCCCAAGTCACCAAGCTCGGCATCAGCACCAAAAGACTGCTCATCGTCCGAAATATCTGAATCCTCATACACCTCCCCTTCCTCTAGCGGGGAATAATCAGACCAATCCAGATTATTAACGTCATCAAGGTCATCCACCGGCGGAGCCGGCGACAAATGCTTTCTCTTAGCTGGAGCCTTACGGGCGACCGAGCTGGAGATAATTTTCTCAAGGTTGGCCAATCTGGCGCACATCTCAGATTGCAGCTCCCTGCCCATGACGACGTCACACGGGGTGCGTGTCAAGGTGGGAGGGGGAGATGAAGCGACCGGCGGTGCTGACCCAGACGCCTGGGGTTCGGACTGCCGCGTAATAGTTTGCTGTGCACAAGGTATACACAGAAGCACATCGTCCCCAGTAATGGATACCCCACACAACATACACTTCCGGGGTTGCCCCGAAGGGGTCCCGAGCCCAGTATCCGGGGATGCCTCCATAAGGTGAACTTTTAGTAGTCGCTATGACCCAGGGAATTACGCCAATAAGCAACCCGGGATGCCCCTTTAATGTCCCGAGTGGGAGGATTTATGAACAATAAAATGAACCCAGGGATCTAGGACCGGGAGAAACCCCCTAAATACTACTGATGATCCTCCTGATAAAACCTTCGCCTGAAAGACAGAAAGGAACCCAATAAATGCCAAATAGGACTAATATAAGGAAGTAAAGATAGAATAAATAGGGCCCACAGGGCCACTCACAGATCCGTAGGAAGCAGGAGCAATGGAGACCTTGCAGCATCCGTGACGTGAGACGCAGGCCGAGAAAGGGGCGTGGTCAGCGCGGACCGCGCGAAGAGCAAAGTCCGCCCCCTTCCTCTAACAGTAAGGAGCCACAAGCTCCGCATCGGTGCCAGAAACAGAGGGGGGCGGAGCCGCGGCGACGCGCCGAAAGCCCGGCCCCGCCCCCCCCGACGTAGAAGCGAGGGAAGAAGCTCCCTCCCTCACAGCCTCCTCAGAGACCGGCGCCGCCGACATGCCGCGGCGCCGGTCTAAGTGACACAGCAGGCGGGTGCAACCGCGGCGTCCAGCGGAGCACCCGCCCCGCTCGCTGCAGGGAGACACAGACAACGGGGGGCTGGCCGCGGCAGCGCGCCGCGGGCTGGCCGCGGCAGCGCGCCGCGGGCCGGCCCCGCCCCCCCAGAAGTGTGTGAGGGGAAAAACTCCCCTCACAAGGTGAAAGGACCGGCGCCCCGGCTGTAATGGCGGCCGCGGCACCGCAGACTGTAACAAAGCACTACACACACACATACAATAAAGACACACCACACAATAAAGTGCATAGCAGCATAAATTGAATAAAATGAATAAGGAGTAGCCCTAAGATAGAGACCCCCAACCCCCACTGTGATAAAAAGGGGGACTGTAGAGGGACCACCCAGGGGCAAATACCAAGGGACGGGGCATCCCAAACCGGGATCACCAACCCGGTGTAACCGCCTACCCTCTTATTAGGGTCTCACGGGGGAGCGCTGCTCCTAAGCACCAGAGGTGCCAATATACCCTCGCTCGGGCCAGCAGCCAAGACTGTGGAGGCATGTATCTTAAGGTCAATCCAGGGAAAAAGGGGTCCGAGCGGAAATAATCAAATAACAGGCCGGGAGTTACCCCGGCTACCTGAAATCCCCCTGTGCAAGGAGGAGCCATCATCTTCTGACTTGCTCGCCGTCTGCAGAGATGGAAAACTGGGTAATGAGTGGGAGGTCCCAGGTATTTATGGATCAGGGAGGGGCTTTCTTTTTGCTATCATCTCTGCAGAACGCCCTCTTCAGGTCGGTATTACCCACATGTTATGGATATCTTGAAGCGGGGTGTGTGACATACTTAGAATATAGACAATGCAGCATTGCACAAAGGCTCAAAGGGAGGACCCTGTAGAGCAGAAAGCACCAAATTCAATCCTACACTGGCAATACAGGTTTACGCGGTGGACGTACATGGGTAACTCCTTGGAAAAAGGTCTTGATAAGTCTATAATGGGCAAAGGATCTTTGGAAAAAGATGGCCAAGGCCGAGACCTGGCCCTTGAGAGTGCTCAGCTGGAGACCCAAGTCTAAGCCATGTTGCAAAAACTCCAATATCCTAGAGATAGAGAATGTGCGACAAGGGAAACTCTTGGATTCACACCAAACAATGTAGGCATGCCAAACTCTGTAGTATATCATGGAAGACTTCTTCCGTGCCTGTATCATGGTATGCATAACCGTGGCCGACAGCCCCTTCTCCGACAGGATTAGGGATTCAATAGCCAGGCCGTCAAAGCCAGCTTCTGTAAATTGGGGTGCCGCAGCGATCCCTGAGTGAGAAGCCCTGGGTCGTCGGGGGAGATGTAACGATCAACTGACATCTGAACTATGTCCACAAACCAACACCACCTCAGCCAGCGAGGAGCCACCAGAATGGTTGATACTCCCTCCTGGGCTATCTTGCGCAGCACTCGGCCCAGGAGTGGAATGGAGGAAATGCATAAAAAGGAGCCTGAACTCAGTCCACGAATCGCCAGAGCGTCTGTGGCAATGGCCAGAGGATCTCTTGAGAGGGAGACGAACCTTGGAAGCATGTGATTGCGTCTGGACGCAAAAAGATCCACGTGCGGCTGACCCCAGCGGAGACACAGAGGGTGAAAGATCTTGCTGCTGAGAGACCATTCCCCCAGACATGAGGCACTCCTGCTAGGGAGTCTGTCTCCTGGATTTCTACCCCGGGAATGTAGACCGCCGGACTACAAAATAGCCGTCTGATTGTCCTAGCGAACCTGGAACGCACGACCCCTTAAGAGGGAAGCCAAATGAAAGAACCACCACCAGATTGCTCTCAGCTCCAGGAGAGTTATGGGCAAGTGGTTCTTCAGTGTACCTAATGACCCTGGAACTTCTGTGTCTGCCAGACGCCTATCCAGCCGGTCAGACTGGCATCGATGCAACCATCTTCCACCGGGGAGTCAGAGAGGAATTGCCCACCAGCAGATTCCTGAAATCAGTCACCAAAAGAGGGACCTTCTGGCCAGCGGGGACAAGAAAAATCCTGTTCCAGCGACTCCTGCATCCGATCCAGCCGGTAGCAAGTTCAATAGAAGAGGTCTCAAGAAGAACTGAGCGAAGGGCACTGCCTCGAATCAGGACACCATAAGGTCCACCACTTCATCCCCAAACGGAACGAGGGAGATATCGAAGACTAGGGGTAGTTGGTTACCCAGCCAAACTCCTCGAGAGTGGATAACACCGTCCGGATGTCGCTCTTGGCCTTCTGAAGGGTCTGAGCCGCAATCAGTAAAAAATTCCAGATAAGGCAGCACACGAACGCTATGATGCCTCAGAATAGTATGATGCCAGCTAGCACCTTGGTGAAAACCCCAGGGGGCTGAGGATAACCCTGCAGAGTGACAAAGTGATAGTGCTGGCCCACCAGAGCAAATCTCAGAAAACTCTGGTGTCCCTGAAATATCGGGACATGCAAACAGGCATCCCCGAAATAGCCAAATAGCCATCATGAAATCGCCGGGCCGAAGCGAACTCACCGCCGACATAAGTCTTCCATGCAGGAATGCTGGACCTTTACAGCCTGTTGAGACCCTTCAGGTCCAAGATAGGTCTGAACTTCCATCCTTTTTGGGGCCCGTAAACAGATCGGAGAGGAAAAAAAAAGAAAAAAACAGACCCAGCTCCTGAAGATGTACATGGCAATCACACCTAGCTGCAGGAAATGCTGTACGGCCAGTCTCAGGCCCTGAGCCCTCGCAGAATTCTGGTACATGCGAGACTGAAGAAAACTTCGGGGCGGCCAGCCTGCCTGCTCTATTTTGTAACCAAGCGACACCACCTCCTGAATCCACCAATCCGAGACGCGCTGTCTCCAGACGTGAACAATAGTAGAAGGCGTCCCCCCACCCGTACGGGTGATGGCGCCCCCTCAAGCCTGAGGAGCCTTGGCAAAGGGCCTGGACTTGAATCCCCAAGAGGGAATGGGGGCAGCTACGGGACCTACCTCGTCCCCAGGAATCTCTGCAGCCTCCTGAAAGAAGCGCCCCTTCCTCCACGAAGGAGCGATAGGCAGATAAGCCCCGAAAAGGCCGCGCAGGCTTCCGACGCTGAGGGAGTCTCACCTTCCTTAACCAGGAGGTCCAGACGCTTCCGGATAACCTGTGCCCCCCCGAAAGGGAATACTAGTGAGCCACTACTTGGCCGCAGCGTCGGCTGACCTTGCCGCCGCCAGAAGAGCGACGGAGAGCAAGCAGGGCCGAACCCTGGCGCAGACCCGGACACATCGTCCATAGCGGAGCAACAAGGCAATAAAGTCCACGCAAGCTTTTTATAAACCACCGCCCGCTTGCGAGGCTTAGTAATATCTACAAGACGTCTCACCTACTTCCAGATGGCTAAGGAGAGAATAGCCGCGGCACACACAGAGTGAGGCCAAGCACCGGCAAAGGTGAATGCATGACACGGCACATGATCCATGCGCCTGTCAGCAGGATCGCGCAAGGAAGTAGAATAGGGTGACGGCATAACCGTAGTGTTGGATAACCCCGACACTGGGGAATCCACATCGGGGGGACGGGACCAGAGGCGAACCAGCTCCTCCTGGAAGGGATTACCGCCTGTCCAGGCCCCTAGGCACAGATGGTAGATTATTAGGCCTTCCCCATTCCATAAAACCCAATTGGAAAAAATGGGCCTGCTCAGGGAAGACAAGCCTCTGTCTCTCAGGCCAGAATAATCACCCTGCTTCCTCTTTGCCGCTTTAGGAGGGACAAAATGCAACGTCTCAACACAGAAGTCAGTAACTTCTCAGTAACGTAATTTAAGCCACATATCCTCGTCCGAGGAGGAACTAGGCTCACCGTCATAGTCAGCTGAATGATCCCCTATGGAAAAGGAATCCTTAAAGGAGCACCATCGCAAGTTTTTCATGCGAACTTAGAATTAAATGGTAATGTGTATATAGGTAAGTGCTAGGGTAAGCAGTACAAGTGTAGTTAAAAAGTAGGTCTATGTTGTGCAGCTCTAAAGTGGCAGCTGCTGTAAATATCGGCTGGGTGTCGGGGAGCGTCACCCGGACTGATCCAACTGCTCAGATGGGGGGAGAACATGTTCCCTGCGCTGTGTGGAGAGGTGCAGGGCAGCATAGTGGAGAGGGCAGAGGAGGGGCGCAGTTTTAGTCCACCACAGTGTTGATTTATGTTGATAATAGCTGACACTGCCTTCCTATGTCCACGCTATTCAGTGCTAGGCAATGTCCAGCATCAGGTGGAGAGTGTTCTCTTTTGTTGAGATTAGCGAGGACATAGCGAGGCAGTGTCAGCTACGTGTCAAGTTTCAGTGCTGGCTGCCGTCCAACATAAAGCTATTGCAACATTGTCTCAGCTTTAAAAGGTCATATAGCTAAAACAGTGTTGAAGTTTCAGCAAGTGGTTTGGTTCAATGGTTAGTGTGCTGGTCTATGAAGCACAGTATTGTGAGTTCATATCTCAGTCCCTACAACTTTATTTTTTTTGTTTAGTTTAATTTAGAATTTTGTGTTTAAATCGTTTTTTTTTTTGCTCTACACATTTAATTTTGACAGTTTTTTTCATGTTTCCTCTGCTGCAGTATCTTTCGGTTTACCATTTTCTCTTTCATATTCGTACAACATGTTTTCCATGTATTTGTTCAGCTTTGTGTGTTTTGAGCGAATCTGGAGTTTTGTTTTGTGCCTCTAGGGGCATACCGACTTGGGATGCCTTGCTATGTGAAATCCCCCAGTTTGTCGTGAAAACTTAACTTTCCCTGTCCCATGGCGCATGCATGGGCTCTCATCCAATCAGCATGGTTTGCTTGGCTGGCTCTGTTTGCACGCAGAGCATGGCACTCGAGAGCCTGAGCAGCAACATCTTTGGCCGCCCAGCCTATCTAAATGGCTATCTGTGGCAGCGCGCCTCAGCCCAGAGATGCTGAGGATGCAGCTACGGCTATTTACATTGCCATTGGAGCCAGGAAAAATGGTGGGATTTGTGGTGACCTGGGTGGCTTTTCACACAGTGGGGCATCCCGATCTAGGATGAGCCAGGGGGGAGACCAGAAGCCAGCACTGGAGTCTTTTAGACCTCAGGGTCGGCCACTCAAAGTTTTGTTCCACTGTAATACCTTTATATATACCTGCAGTCATTCGAAGCAGAAATTCAGTCGTTGTCAGTCAGTTTAGTTTATTTTGTAAAGATATTTGAGTATATTACATATTTGAGTCACCTGGTGATCTCATCACAGAAGCAGCACCTCACACACACACACAGCTGTTACCGCCGGGTACAGGGCCTGCCTGTGAGGAAAGCTGTTGCTAGGAGACCAGTGGGCTAAATAATGCAGCTCACTGAATAAAACCCAGCAGATCCCCCCATTCAGCAAATGGACTGAGCCATTGTCATTATACAATTTAAAAGTAAGGCATATATTTTTTCCTTTTTCTATTGCCACATTATTTATACACATGTTAGAAGCTATTTGGTGGCTATTTAATTATTTATCTTTCTTAATGCAAATTTTCGCGATAGTGCTCCTTTAAGCACTAGCCTTCCTCCATGGAGCACAGACCTCCAAAAAGATCATCATCATAGGTAATCCAAGTGACCGGGCTCGATGTGCCGCTTCTCACTCGTGGCCTTCCAGAGGGGCCGTGCGAGATGTCTCTCAAGGCTGGCCACCCGTTATGTCAACCAGTTCGGGACCCCTGCTGACTTCCCCATCGCTGAGGGCTGAATGCAATAGTGGGGGACTGGCGAGGCGCAGGCATAAGGGGCTAGGGGCAGATACGCCTGCCCTAACATGCTCCAAAAATATGCTTATTGCGCAAGTGACAGATAGTGCTGAGTCCGTCCAAGGATAGGTACCGCACATGTCCCTGAGGTGGTTCCTCCCCCCCCCCATAGGCTCACCATTAGCCTATGGCCGACTACCCTTTATGGAGGGTCCGCGGCCCAGAGCCTATCTCTGACAACGCCTGACCCCTGGCGTTCTCCCTACCTTCACCTGTCCCATCAGCCGAGGCTGGGAGGCATAAGTGGGTCCACGGGAACAGAGGTAATAGGGGTGCAGCGGCAGACAGGCTTAAAATGCACCGCTCAGCTGCCGTTTCCAGAGTGAGTATTCAAGACGATCCCAGCAGCAGCTTACTGCAAGAACAACTCTGGGAAATCTACTGAGACAGCTCCTTTTATAGGGGGCCGGGAGGAGTTACAGCGTTGGATCTTGTAGTAACTGTGGCGGACTACCCTCATGTCATTACTTTTGGGACGACCTGGTCTGGAAACGAGGTTGGCGTCAAAGAGGAATATAAAAAGCTGACCAAAACCTATATATATATATATAGGTTTTGGTCAGCTTTTTATATTCTATCTTTGATGCCAACCTCGTTTCCAGATAGGTCAACGTGAAATTTATTATAAACCATCCATGGGCATCATCAGGAATAATAACGAGGGACTAGCACAAATGAAGGGGCTTCCTGTGGCCCTAAGTATCCATAACTTTTTTGCTTGATAAACTTTGGGTTTAATCTTCCCTAGTTTGGTCAGACATCAAAACGAACACAAAAATTAAGCCTTATAACGCCCAATAAAAGGTATCTCTACCTGTAACCACTGCCACACAGACCACTCAAGTTTCCCGACAGTCCTTTGTGTCTACCCAAAGCCAGTCCGATGTCTGTAAAATGAGTTTACTGCGCCCTCTGCTGGGATCTGCAAATATGCTTCATACAGACAGCTGGCTGATGGTGTATGTGTGAATCATGCACCAAAGACTGCAGAAACCTACCTGTCTGCCTTTTGTCACATGCTTAGGTACTGGCACTTTAATTTCCAGGTCACTGTAGTCCTGTGACCAGACATAGTTTTTCCTTACTGCCCCATTGTAACTGTCAGGGTCCATCTGGTACTCATCCTGGCTCCTAAAAATGAAACAAAAACAGTGCCCATAAATAGATACACGTCCCTATATAGCAGATATTTGCCACAATCCCGGGCTCAACCTACAAAATACAATTCTGTGATTACTCACCTGTAGAATTAGTATTATGTATTATGAGTATACAGTACGACCTGCTCCAAATCTAATACTTACAGTTGGGATATACTCCGCCAGATGGCGCTGGACTGCAGAGACATCGAAAATAGGCTCCTCCCGGCCCCTCAAATACCCAGGGACCTCCCACAAATCCCCAGCATTGAAAAGCAGTTAAGGAGAAGCTGGGAGAATTAAACAATCCAAACTATCAACTATAACAATGATAACAATCACCATACAGGGGATCCAAGAAAATGCAAACCAAGGGTGGGTTGGAGCAGGACGTACTGTATACTCATAATACCAATTCTGCAGGTGAGTAATCACAGAATTGTATTATTCTTAGTATACAGTACGTCCTGCTCCAAATCTAATACTTACAGTTGGGACATCCAATAGCAGTGTCCATAAAGTAGGGTGGGATCCCCAAGAACAATCAGCAGCAGGCAGTTTAAACCACTGCCGCCTGCAGAACCTTCCGGCCAAAAACAGCATCAGCTGAGGCCCTAACATCAACCTTGTAAAACTTTGAAAAGGTATGAACAGAAGACCAAGTAGCGGCCTTGCAAACTTGTTCAACAAAAGCCTGGTGCTGAAAAGCCCAAGAGGCACCAATAACACGAGTGGAATGAGCAGTAAGGCGGAAGGGAGGATTCTTCCCCTTAGAGTAGGCCTGAATCACAGCCTGACGAATCCACTTGCTGATAGTAGACTTGGCAGGAGCCAAACCCTTCCTAGGACCAGAAGGGACCACAAAAAGAGCATCAGTTTTCCTGAAAGGTGCAGTAGCCACCAGATAGTACTTCAGACACCTAACCACATCCGAAGAGTGCAAAACCCTCTCCTTAGCATTGCTAGGATTAGGGCACAAAGAAGGAAGAACAATATCCTGATTCAAATGAAAGGCAGACACTACCTTAGGCAGAAAATCAGGTTTGAAACGAAACTCCACCTTGTCCTGGTGCCTCTCATAGTAGGGGGGCTGAATGGGCAGCGCCGCCAATTCAGACAAATGCCTGACAGAAGTGATAGCCACCAGAAACACAACCTTGAGCGTAAGAATGGCCAAGGCAGCATCCTGCACAGGTTCAAAGGGAGCACCCTGCAAGGCTGACAGAACCAAGTTCAAATCCCAAACAGGCACTATAGGTTTACGTGGGGGACGCACATGAGTGACCCCTTGGAAAAAAGTCCTGATCAGAGGGTGCTGAGCAAAGGACTTCTGGAAAAAAATAGCCAGGGCAGAAACCTGACCCTTCAGAGTACTGAGTTGGAGTCCCATCTCCAACCCATGCTGCAGGAACTCCAGAATCCTGGGAATAGAGAACACACGACAGGGAAGAGACCTAGACTCACACCAGTCAATGTAGGCACGCCAAACCCTGTAATAAATGGAAGAGGAAGACTTCTTCCTAGCTTTAATCAAAGTATCCATAACTGAGAAGGACAGCCCCTTCTCCATCAAGATGGAGGTTTCAGCAGCCAAGCCGGCAAAGCCAGAGTTTGTAAATTGGGATGGAGTAGTGAGCCCTGAGTGATCAGATCTGGCACCAAGGGCAGAGCGTATTGATCTACTGCCAGCTGTACCACGTCTGCGAACCACACTCTTCTTGGCCACCTGGGGGCCACCAGAATTGCTGGCACCCCTTCCAGAGCAATCTTACGCAGAACCCTGCCCAGCAGGGGAATTGGGGGTAAGACATACAGGAACTGAAAGTCCTTCCATGACATTGCTAGCGCATCCGAGGTCAGGGCCAGAGGATCCCTGGACAGAGAGACAAAAGCTGGAAGCTTGTGATTGTGGTGGGACGCAAACAGATCCACATCTGGTTGGCCCCAACGGTGACACAGAGATTGAAACACCCTGCTGCATAGGGACCATTCTCCCTGGCAAGAGGTCCCCCTGCTCAGAGTCCGCCAGGTGATTTTCCACCCCCGGGATGTACACAGCTGAAATGCAGGGGACATTGGCCTCCACCCAAGTCAGGATCAGAGACGCTTCCTGGAGGGCCCCCTTGCTCCGGGTCCCTCCCTGATGATTGATGTAGACAACCGCCGTCTGGTTGTCCGAGCGCACCTGAACAGGCAGGCCCTGAAGATGAGTAGTCAAGCGAGCCAGAACTAACCTGATCGCTCGCAGCTCCAAGACATTGATAGGTGTGTTGGCCTCCTGAGGGCCCCACCTCCCCTGGAACCGTAGGGACTTCCAGAAACCCCCCCCCCCCCCAACCTGACAGACTGGCATCCGTGGTGACCGTCTCCCAGGAAGGGGCAAGGAAGGATCTGCCCCCCAACAGGTCCCTTGAGTCCATCCACCCTAAGAGGGACCTCCTGACCATGGGGGAGAGCACACAGACCCTGTCCAGGGACGCTGGGTCCTTGTCCCATACAGACAATAGGTGAAGCTGCAGAGGCCTCAAGTGGAACTGAGCATAAGGGACCACTTCGAAGCATGCCACCATCAGGCCCACCAGCTGCATCCCCTGCCTGATGGAGGGATGGGGACAAGCTAGGAGGAACTGAGCCTGTGCAATCAGACTGTCCACCTTCTGCTGAGGAAGGAAGATCCTTGCCTGAACTGTATCCAGATTCATTCCTACGAATGGAGTTACCAAGGAAGGGGACAGTGAGGACTTGGGGTGGTTGATCACCCATCCAAATGACTCTAGAGTGGACACCACCAGCTGAGTATCCAACTCTGCCTGATGTAGAGACTGGGAAGTGATGAGGATGTCGTCCAGATAGGGAAGTGATGAGGATGTCGTCCAGATAGGGAAGCACGCGGATGCCCTGACATCTGAGCAGAGACATCACGCCAGCCAGCACCTTGGTGAACACCCTGGGAGCTGAAGTGAGGCCGAAGGGCAAGGCCACAAATTGGTAGTGTTGATCCATCAGAGCGAACCTGAGGAACCTTTGATGACCTGGGAACACAGGAATATGAAGGTAAGCATCTTTGATGTCCACAGAAGTCATGAAATCCCCTTGGCGCAGGGAACTGATGGCAGAGCACCTGCCCCTGACAAATTTGTTGAGGATCTTCAAGTCCAGGATGGGCCTGACAGAACCATCCTTTTTGGGTACTGTGAATAGGTTGGAATAAAAGCCCTTGCCTTTTTCTCTTAAAAGGGATCTGGCAGATGACCCCCAGCTCCAGGAGGCCTTGCACTGCTTGCACTAGCTCCTGAGCTGACACAGGGTCCTGAGGAATCCGGGATCTGATGAATCTTGGAGGGGGATCGGCAGCAAACTCCAACTTGTAACCGGAGGACACTACCTCCTGAATCCACCGGTCTGAGACATGAAGCCTCCACGTGAGCGAAGTGCTGCAGCCGTCCCCCCACCCAGATGGGTGAGGGCGCCCCATCATGCCTGAGGGGGCTTGGGAGAGGATTTAGCTTTGGAACCCCAGGAGGAGCCAAAACGTCCACGTCCTCTGCCTCTACCCCAGAAATCTCCCCGGGCCCCAGGGAAAGACACCCCCCCATCCCTGTCTTGCACCACGGTAAGGGGATGAGAAGGAACCCCGACCCCGAAAGGGCCGAGGTTGCCGCCTGCGCTGGGGTAACCTGCCTCCTTTAGCAAAAAAGTCCAGGAGGTCTCCAAACAGATGCAGTTCTTTAAAGGGAAAACCAGTGAGGGCCTTCTTGGCAGCGTTGTCAGCAGCCCACTGGCGCAGCCAAACCGAGCGGCGTATAGCCACCACAAGGGCAGAAGTTCTGGCACACATTCTGATGGTGTCATCCAATGCTGATAGGACAAAATTTACAAAAACATCACAACTGGAGAGTGCATTAAACACCTCACAAGGCAAATCATCAGGGGCACTATCAAGCATATTTCTGATAAGGGTTCTAGTGGCCACAGCAGTAATGGCAGAGGCACAGATTGGGCGCAGCGCCATCCCCGCACATGCAAAGGCGTGGGATGCCAGCTGATCAATACGCCGGTCTTCTGCATCCCGCAGGGTAGTAGAATCAGGGGAATGCATGACAGAGGTGTTAGATAGCCCTAGGATCGGGGCATCCACCTCGGGGGGGATGACCAACATTTAACCACCTCAGCAGAAAAGAGATACTTCCTATCCCAACTCTTTGGAACCCCGGGAAGTTTACTGGGGCGCTCCCATTCCTTGAGCACAAGGTTATGGAAATGTGCCTGCTCTGGAAATTCCAATCTTGCTGTATGGAAAAGCTCCCCTCTTTGCCTGGGAGCCTCAACAGAGAGAGAGATAGACAGAACCTCAAAAATTTGGGTCAATAATCTGTCAGTGCCATCCGGGGCCCAGGGGTCAGAGCCAGAAACGTCATGACCCCTTGGTCTCTCATCAGATGAGCCTGAATCAGAAAAGAGCTCCCTTTCATCAGATGGGGTATAGCCACACAGATTCATAAACTCCTCAGCCGCTTCTTAGCAGGGGCCTTACGCGCTAAAGACTTCGCAATAATCTGTTCAACAGTAGCTCATCAGGCTGAGAATCCCCACTAGTATGCAACTCAGCAGGAGTGAGATTTAAGCTCACCTAAGTAGGTGAAGTGAAACGAGGTGCAGCCACTGGCAGGCCAGATTGCAATGCAAGCACCTGCTCAGCACAGGGTACACAGACCCGTGCCTTGGCAGCGTCGGCATGAGGCTGCCCACACGCTACACACAGCCGGTCTTGTCCCAAAGGGACCCCGGTAACATTATCCTGGGATGCCTCCATATGGTGATTATAGCGGCGCTATACGCCGATAGGGAATGACGCTATATAGCAACCCTGGATGCCCCAATAGCCTGCTAGGGACGTGGGAGTATAATTTTTACAAGGCCTACAAGTAATATACTAAAAACAGGGCCGGGAGAAGCCAAGAAGGGTTTGTCCCGCCTGAAAGACATAAGCAGACAAGACCTTAAGTACATCGTAACAAAAGTGAAGCAGATAAAGCCGCCCACGAGGGCACTTACGGACCACGGTAGGTAGGAGTCCGTCGCGCATAGGCCAACCAAGTCAGAAAAGATGGCGTCGGTATACCTCGAGGGACGGGCCAGTAATAGCGAAAGACGGGCCCCGCCCCCCGAAGAGCGCAAAGCCAGAAAGGCCAACAGCCAATGATGGCGCACCAGCGCCTGAGGAAATGCCGCCGCAAAGCGCGGAACCAAGTCAGCGCGCGGCGGAAGTGAATTAAAAAGCAATAAAGACAAGTCAGCGCGGCGGCTGACACAAGAAAAAAGAAATGTGAAAAGTGAAAGCACAGACTGCATAACATACATATCTATACACATACACCCCCCCCCCCTCTTTTCCCCCCCGAAGACTACAAGGAGGATGAGGGAGGACGGCGGCCACTTAAATAGGGCCCACCGATAGGCAGGGTCAAGGGGCAATAGTGCGGGAGGGGCATCCCATAGAGGCTCACCATAAGCCTGAACCGCCTACCCTTTGGTGGGGGATTGCGGTGGAGCAGCGCTCCTAAGCACCTAACAGCGGTGCTGCCTACCTTCATCTGACCTGCGCAGCCAAGGCTGAGAGGCATATTACTAGTGGAACGGGTGGGAATAGTCCTACAGGGCCCCAGGTTAATAACCCCGCTCACCTGCGAGTAGAGAGCCAATTTCTCGTCCTTCGCAGCCAGACTGCAGAGAAATTCTAGGGATTTGTGGGAGGTCCCTGGGTATTTGAGGGGCCGGGAGGAGCCTATTTTCCATGTCTCTGCAGTCCAGCCCCATCTGGCGGAGTATATCCCAACTGTAGATTTGGAGCAGGACGTACTGTGTACTAAGAATATTGCCAGGTACCACAGAATATTTGGAAGTTGTACATTTCTTCCATTATAATTAAAGTCTCCACATGCTTTCAGCACCCTGTATCCTGTGCAGGTAGTTCACGTTTTAAGAGGAACTAAAGTCAAGTTACCACTTTCCTTATTCACTCATATGGCAGCAAATGGCAATCATTTAGGCCTGATGTGCAACCGATTGGTCACGTGACTGGCAGGCACACAATGAATGGGAAAGTGGTAAGCATTGGCCGGCTTGCCTTTTGTTCCTCAAGATCACTAACCAGGAGGTGGAACTGGAGTCCCTACACATGCGGACCAAGACCTGTGCAGCGTTGGTGTCGGTCCCTGCCGCTATAATGTAGAAAGCAAAAGCCTGCACTATCCCCCCTCATCCACATAAATCCAACATAATTGTCGGGTGCCACTCCCGAAACTGCAACAGCAATCCACCAAAGACCAATGAACATATAAAGCGAGGCACACCAATATCCAATCAATGCAAAAAGACAATTCTGTGAGTACTCACCTGTAGAATTGCTTTTACCATGCATGGCACGGCCTGCTTCACGAAGTCATCTGGGTAATCCGCCACAAGGTGGCGCAGTGTACTGCAGAAGAGTTGTGGCTCCTCCCGGTACCATATAAAAATGGAATTACCGGAGTGCGCATGTGTGCAGAGCCGTGATGGACGCCTGATCCAGCGTTTCTGCCGATCACGGTGTGTCGTGTCCTGTCCCTCTAACCCCCCCCCGCCTGTGAGACCCGGCGATTGCACACCCCGGGGGACCTTATCCTGCAAGTTTCAGCCTGTTCTGTGCCGGTGAGTCTGACGCCCGAGGAGTGACAGGTGAGGTCGGGCAGTCAGCGCCATCTTGATTCTGCAGACCGCAGCTCCAGGTCCCACGATGCGGGTCTGCCCGGCCAGTAACTGTGCGCACCTACCCTCCTACAGTTCGCGCTCCTTCTCCTCCCTCTTCAGGCTCCCTGCCACTGCATATCTTCTCAGTCGGGAGACCTCAATCTCGCATCCAGCAGCAAGGTGCAGGATCCACATTGATCCCAGTGGGCTATCACAGGTCTTCCTCATCCTCACCCATTTTACTGGGGTTTCCCATTCCCACTCAGCGAACTGCCTATTAAACAAGGGTTCCCCTGTCATGTGAATTAGCCCCTATACCCTTCAGCACGCTTTAAGCTTTTCATAGCTTTTAAAGGGCCAGTGCAGCCCTTTTGTGTACACACCATACTGGGGTGCCTTGCCTTCACCCATAACAAATTCTACGCCCAGTAAGCGCCTTCTGCCAAGTGAATTCACCCCTTCCACTCACCAGTAACTTATATCTGGAACAAAGTTCTTAAAGGACCAGCACAGTCTCTCCCGCCACCTCGGCTTTGTACATCAAGCCCCACATCCAGCATACTTCTTTTAACTACTTTGCCGTGTCAGTCGAATTTTTGTCACCTGCATATTAGCCGAACCATTCAGTCCCCGCAATGTCTGTTCCTAGCGCTTCCCAGAGCGACTCGCATAATATGTCAAATCTTCTTCCGGAGGATGAATCCTGCATGGCTCGCCCCACAAATCGCAACCTCCCCCCCTTGACAGGTATGAAGCAATGCTGGAAAGAGCGTTAGAGAAGTGGGCGCTGAGCATCACCACACAGATCACCAACACCCTCTCTGCAGATATCAAGGTTCTGGCCCAAAGGATTGGAGAGCTAGAAAACCAAGCAACGACCCAGTCAGCCGATATGTCCACGCTAAGGGATGATGTGGATTCGCTGCGAGAGGAAAATCTGGTATTATTGCACAAGCTCGAAGATGTCGAAAATAGGTCCAGACGAGCTAACATTAGGATCAGAGGGATCCCGGAATCCGTCTTGGACCTGCAATCAACAGTTACAGCGTTGTTTCAGGAGCTCGCTCCATCACTTCCAATTGAGAGACTGGAGTTCGATCGTATTCATAGGGCCCTCCAGAAGAAGAGGGCCGACGGCCTTCCGCGCGATGTCCTTGTCAAGCTGCACTTTTTCCGCACTAAAGAGTATCTTATGGCTGCGGCGCGCGGGCAGGATTCCTTGCAATTTCAGAGCTTCTCATACCAGCTATTTGCGGACTTGGCACCCCAAACCATAGCGAGACGACGTGCAATGAAACCAGCTCTGCAAATCCTACAATCCCACTGGATCAGATATAAGTGGGAATTTCCCTTTAAGATTTCTTTTTCTTACAAAGGACACTCATTTAGAGTCTCCTCATCCCAGGAACTTGGGTGCTTGCTTCGGTGAACCTTCAGCCTCCCAGTACGGCCCAGGCTGCCCCCCCACAAAAGAAAAGAGCACTTTCCTTTTCGCCTGCCTCCAAGGATAGACGTGATCTGCGGAGAAGCTCCCCGATGCCCGGAAAATCATCAGCGGCTCTGATTCACAGATTCGGTAAGCCAGTGGCGGGGGAGGGCTGAGAAGTAGGTAACCCTGTGTTTTTTCTTCTAGGGGTCTTACCCCTCATCCTCCTTTGGCTGCGGCTGAAGGGGTTGCTCCCTAGGATTGTCATCTACTTGCTATGGGGGTCACTTTTGATGTGACGGTCTAGAGCGTTTACCTCTTTCCTTCACATCTTTAAAAGAATGTTATACTGTACGTATGGTTAAGTTACATGCTTAGAGTTGATTAAGCTGATCTATTTCACGTTTTTCGCCTTCCCCATTGCTATTTTTTTAAGCCTCATATGCTCTTATTAACGCTTTGGTCTAATGTTGATGTTAGTTCTTTTTATTGGGGGTCGGCGCTCATGTGTCGGTCGCACGCGCACTCCTGGCTCCTCTTCTCACTGCCTTCCCAGTGGGAACAGAAGCACTTAATTCTTGCCCCCTCAGAGGGGTCTGTGGTTTGTTGTCTAAGTGATGGGGTCCCATTCTGGTAACCCCGTCACTTGGTTTCGTTATTCCCGAAGGGGCGGAATAATAAGCCGCCTTGATGGGATTCTAAAGTTTGGAAGGTGTTTTCTCCTTCATTATGAGCTACTCATATTCTGTAAAGCTAACCCTATTTCTCTCTTATTCTTTCCTTGCTCTACTTTGTCTTTGCCGTGGGTTCCTGCGCCTCCTCGTATAATGGTTTTAAGTCTGAATGACAATGGCGATTAGATTAATCTCTTTGAATGTTCAAGGTCTGAACGCCCCCCAGAAGAGAGTGAAAGCCTTCAGACAAATGAGATAATTCCGCGCTGACATCGTATGCCTCCAAGAAACGCACTACACTAAAAAAGGTACCCCTAAATTTCTCAGTGCAGACTACCCTTTTATTTTATTCAGCTTCCACACGCACCAAACAGCGGGGAGTCCTAATCGCCTTCAACGATCGACCTTCTCCCTGGAGCATGCGGTACGCGACCCCCTAGGTCGATATCTTATTTTCAACTAGTTACGATTGCAACCTATTATGCCCCTAACCAAAACGCATTTCTGGAGATGTTCTTTAAGAAACTCCATCAAGTAGAGAAAGGATTTCTTATTGTAGCTGGAGACTCCAATCAGACCCTTCACCCTACTCTGGATAGGCAACCGGACGATAGATCCTCTCCGGAGGTCAAGTCTAGACCCTCTGGGAAAACATTTCAGGCCCTAATAGGTCGTTACCACCTGATTGATGCTTGGAGGGAGGTTAATCCAACCAAACAGGATTTTACCCATTACTCGTGCCCCCATAGGGTGTCCACTAGGATTGACCCCATTTTCGTGCAGCAATCCTCCCTCCCCCAGCTTTCCCGTGCAGGCATTATCCCCATAGCCTGGTCTGATCATGACCTGGTCTCGGTTGATCTCTTGACCTTGTCTCAGAGAAGCCCCCAGAAGTCTTGGAAGCTGTATGACCCAATGCTGGCCGATGAAGCCCTCCTCGAGCGGGTACGTGCAGGGATTCAAGAATTTTTTCGAATGAATCAAGGCTCAGTGAGCTCCAACGTCACGATTTGGGAAGCACACAAGGCTGTGATCAGAGGGCTATTAAAGCAGGAATCCGCCAGATGTAAAGCGTTCCACAAAGAGAAACTCCTAGCCCTAACAGATGCTTATCACACAGCCTCGACCGACTTCAAAAACCGTCCCTCTAAACAAAATAGGATCCGTCTTAATCAGGCAGCTAGCCAGCTCAATCTGTGTTTATCCGGCGAAGCCGTCCGCCAACTGAATAAATCTAAGTTCCACTGGTATCGTACGAGTAATAAGCCCAACACTCCCCTTGCCAAAAGACTTAGGGGAATCGTTCTGAGACCCAAACCGGTGTGTAATAGGACTGCAGATGGCCTCCTGTCTAGCAACCCGGCTAAGGTGGTGGCCACCTTCTCCAAACACCTGGAGGGGTTATATAAGCCCAATTCATGTTTAAATGCAAGCAAAGTGGAGGAAATGTTTGGTCAACTTAACTTGCCCCCGCTCCCCCCAGGTGCTAAAGAGCGCATTGATAGGCCTGTTGAGGTTGATGAGGTGCAGGTGGCCATATCATCTTTAAAGGTTGGGAAGCAGCCAGGCCCTGACGGCTTCACAACGCTTTATTATAAAAAGTTTGGCCAGATTTTGGCCCCACATTTTAGCCTTTAACGCTCTGAGGGTGGGAGCCGCCTGGAGTTCTGACTCACTCACAGCTGCAATAAGTATGATTCCCAAACCTAACACTGATGACACGATATGGTCTAATTATAGGCCTATTTCTTTGTTGAATGTTGATGTTAAAATTCTGGCAAAGGTACTGGCTGCACGACTCAGCGGGTCTATTAATGCGCTTATTTCCAAGGAGCAAGTGGGTTTCATGCCCCAACGTCAAGCTGGTGACAACATTAGGAAAATCGCCAACCTTATTCATCGCGCCAGGGTGGAGGGTTGTCATACCATGTTGTTGGCGCTAGATGTGCGCAAAGCATTCGACACCGTTGCATGGGATTACTTGCTTTTCACTCTCGCTAAATGGGGCTTGGGTACGTCCTTCCTGAATTGGGTTTCCTCTCTTTACACCAGCCTGGGGGCGTTCGTCAGATATTCGGGCTACTCTTCGGACCGTTTCAACCTGGGTAGGGGCACGAGACAGGGCTGTCCCCTCTCCCCTCTTCTCTTTGCCTTAGCCATTGAGCCTCTCGCCAGACTTATTCAGGCAAACAATGACATTTCAGGCATAGAGGTGGGAGGATACGAACATAAAATATCACTGTTCGCTGCTGAAATCTTAATGGTGATCAAGGACCCGGTCATTTCCCTTCCGAGCCTTTTCAAAAACCTAGATTCTTTTTCGAGGCTTTCGGGCCTGCAAATTAAGTCTCAAATTCCCTACCCGATAGCGTTCTGACCACGAAAGGCCTCCTTTGACTTTCACTGGCCAAGCATATTAAATATTTAGGGATACAGCTGGCACCCGATTACAACTCTCTTTATAGGGCAAACTACCCTAACATGTTCAAGACCTTGAGGTCTCTTTTAGGTAACTGGGCCAAATTAAATCTTTCTTGGCTTGGTAGGATTGCTGCAGTGAAAATGGCGTGGCTCCCCAAATTACTCTATTTTTTCAGGGTTCTGCCGATCTCCGTCCCGGCTTCGGCTCTGAAGCACCTCCAATCTGACCTAAACAAATATATCTGGGGGGGGGGGGGGGGGTGTAGACCACGCTTTACAGAGCTAAACAAAAAGGTGGTTTGGGTGTCCCTAATCTTGCACGCTATTATAACGCCTGTCAAATTGCCCAACTGACAGTACTGCATGGGGGAAGAGATAGACCCTTGTGGGTGGACATTGAGGAGTCATATTGTTCCCCAATCTCTATTCCTAACTTGCTGTGGCTTCCCCCCCGCAGTCTGTAGGATAATCTCCAATCCTGTTTTAAACCATTCCCTTAGAATTTGGAGGGCCAATAAGAAGCGGGGGAATCTGGCCTCGCCGCATTGCCCACTTCTCTCATTTTTGGCCAATCCGGAATTTACTCCAGGCTTTTTGGAAGCTGCATCGTTTGAGTGGTGGAAGTGTCATAATCTGACCACAATCCAGAATCTCTTTCCGCGTCAAGGCCCGCTCTCCTTTGCCGAATTGAGATCCCCTTATGATGCCCCGGGTAATGAGTTCCTTCGCTTCTCACAAATTAACCATTATGGCCGGTCTAAGTGCAAGTTGGGCGCCCCTCTCCCTCCTCTCACGACTTTTGAAAGAACCTGCCTTGAGCAGCCCATGGGTAAAGGGGTGATCGCATTGACCTACAAATTGCTATCTGAATCAGAAGGGGTGAGACCTCCGAAGCATGTGGCAAATTGGAGTGACGACCTTGGTTTGACCCTATCAGATGGGGACTGGAGGGCGGTCTGGAGGTATTCTTTTTCAAGCATATCTTAATATTGGCGCCCAGGAGGTCAACACCAAGGTCCTCCTCCGGTGGTACCTCGTCCCGCAAAGGATTCACAAGTTCTGCCCCTCCTATCCGCGGGATTGCTTCAGAGGCTGCGGGCTCCCCAGTACTTATTTCCACACTTGGTGGGACTGCAGGATAGTGAAACAATTTTGGATTAGGGTCCTTTACGTTATTAATAAGGCCACCGGGCTAAAGTTGGGTCTTTCTCCACAGCTGTCCCTTCTTAACCTGAAACCTCCCCACTGCACAAGAACCCAGTTTGATCTCATAAGGCACATTACTACAGCACCCAAATTGATTATAGCCCAGTCGTGGAAGAAATCAATCATTCCCAGGGGAAGTCTCATCACCCGGGTTAATGAAGTCATGATGTTTGAGAAGATGGCCACCATGATAAAGGGGGATTTTGCCCCCTTTCTTTCCACCTGGGAAGGCTGGATTTCTCACTTTCACCCGGGAGGTCCTAACTGCGTTCTTCTTACCATTTAGATCCCTGCCTTGTCTCTGCTTGCGACACGAATGGAGGCCTGGAACCCACTTTCTACCCTTTCTCTTGTCTTCCCCTTTTTCCCCGCTTTACTTCATATCTTCCGTTCTCTCTTTATGCGTTTCTTTTGATAATGTTTGAGAATTGTTCTTTTTATCTTTCTGGATAATTTCTCTTTGTTGTCAGTGTCCTGATTATAATGGTCGTATCCTTCTGTATGATTGCTAATTATTGGCGCTTTTGGATGGCCTCTAGCGCAGTATGGAAAATGCCCTGACTGTAGTACTATGCTATTTTTCTCTGCTTTTATCCTAATAAAAACTATTAAAAAAAAAAAAAAAAACAGAATTTTTCCCAATGCATGGCACGGCCTGCTTCACAAAGGCATTACATCTGGGACTTCCAAAAGCAGTGTCCACAAAGTAGGGTGGATCCCCCAAGAGTAACAGCAGGCAGTTTAAACCACCACTGCCTGAAGTACCTTGCGGCCAAAAGCAGCATCAGCTGAGGCCTTAACATCAACCTTGTAAAACTTAAAAAAAGTATGAACAGAAGACCAAGTGGCAGCCTTACAAACTTGTTCAACAGAAGCTTGGTGCTGAAAGGCCAAGTCGCACCAATAGCATGAGTGGAATGAGCAGTAACCCTAAAAGGAGGAATCTTCCCCCTGGCAGAGTAGGCCTGCTCCACCGCCTGATGGATCCACTTGCTGATAGTGGATTTAGTCGGAGGCAAACCCTTCCTAGGTCCAGCAGAAAGAACAAAAAGAGCGTCAATTTTCCTGAAAGACTCAGTAGCAACCAAATAAAACTTTAGAACATCCAGACAATGAAGGGTCCGCTACTTGGCATTAGCAGGCTTAGGACACAAAGAAGGCAAAACAATGTCCTGATTGAGATGAAAAGCAGACACAACCTTAGGCAAGAAATCCGGCGTAAGCCGAAACACCACCTTATCCTGATGCCTTTCAAAAAAAGGTTTGATGGAAAGCGCCGCAAGCTCAGAAACTCGCCTGACAGAAGAAATGGCCACCAAAAAGGCCACCTTAAGAGTCAGAATGGGCAAGGCAGCCCCACGTATAGGCTCAAAGGGAGGACCCTGCAGAGCAGACAACACCAGATTCAGGTCCCAAACAGGTAGCATAGGCTTACGTGGCCGACGCACATGAGTAACTCCCTGGGAAAAAGTCTTAACCAACCGGTGATTGGCAAAGGATCTTTGGAAAAAAATTGCCAGAGCCGACACCTATCCCTTGAGGGTACTAAGTTGAACGCCCGAATCCAAACCATGTTGCAAAAATTCCAGAATCCTGGGGATCGAAAACACCCGACAAGGAAGAGACTTGGACTCACACCAGGCAATGTAAGCATGCCAGATCCTGTAGTAGATAAAGGACGAGGACTTCTTCCTAGCCCTAATCATAGTATTAACAACAGAGGCCGGCAACCCCTTATCCATCAAGATGGAGGTTTCAGCAGCCAAGCTGTTAAAGCCAGCGTTTGTGAATTGGGAAGGCATAGTTGTCCCTGAGTGAGCAGATCTGGTTCCTTGGGCAGGGCATACTGATCTACTGCCAACTGCACGACGTCTGCGAACCACACCCTCCTTGGCCAACAGGGGGCCACCAGAATGGCCGGTACCCCCTTCCTGGGCTATCTTGCACAGCACCCTGCCCAGCAGAGGGAATGGAGGGAACACAGAGGAGCCGAAACTCCATCCAAGGCATTGCTAGTGCATCCGTGGCGAAGGCCAGAGGGTCCTTTGACAGGGAGACAAACCTGGGAAGCTTGTTGTTGTGACGGGAAGCAAACAGTTCCACACCCGTTGACCCCAGCGGTGACACAGGGAGTGAAATACCTTGTTGCTGAGGGACCATTCCCCCAGCCAAGACGTCCCCCTGCTCAGGGAGTCTGCCTCCTGGTTCTCCACCCCCGGAATGTAAACCGCCGAGATGCAAGGGACATTCTCTTCCGCCCAAGACAGTATCGGAGACACTTCCTTGAGGGCTCGCTTGCTCCGTGTCCCTCCCTGATGATTGATGTAGGCAACCGCCGCCTGGTTGTCCGAGCGGATCTGAACAGCCCGACCCCCGAAGATGTGGGGTCAGCTGAGAAAGAGCCAACCTGATCGCCTTCAGTTCCAGTACATTGATGGGAGCATGGGCTCCTGGGGGCCCCACTGACCCTGCAACTGCAGAGACTTCCAAAAGTCCCCCCCAACTGGTCAGACTGGCATCTGTGGTGACAGTCTCCCAACACTGGGGCAGAAAGGACCTGCCCACTAGAAGGTTCCTTGAGTCCAGCCACCACGGGAGGGACGGTCTGGCCAGGGGGGACAGAGCAAATTCCTGATCCAGGGACACAGGGTCCCGATCCCAAACTGACAAGAGGTGCAACTGAAGAGGTCTCATGTGAAACTGAGCAAAGGGGACCGCCTCGAAGCAGGACACCATCAGGCTCACCAACTGCATCCCTTGCCGGATGGAGGGATGGGGACACAAAAGCAGAGCCCGTGCCTGCTGCTGAAGGCCCTCCACCTTCTGCTGGGGCATGAATACCTTGACCTGAGAGGTATCCAGAGTCATGCCCAGAAAGGACCTCACCAAAGACGGAGACAGTGAAGACTTGGGGTAGTTGATCACCCAGCCGAAGGACTCGAGAGTGGAGGTCACCACCTGAGTATCCCTCTCGGCCTGATGAAGCGACTGAGCTGCAATCAGAATGTCGTCCAGGTAAGGAAGAATGTGAATGCCCTGATGCCGCAGCAGAGCCATCACGCCCGCCAGCACCTTGGTGAACACCCGAGGCCCCAAGGTGACACCGAACGGTAAGGCCACAAACTGGTAATGCTGATCCTCCAGAGCAAACCTGAGAAATCTGTGATGACCTGGGAAGATTGGCACGTGGAGATCGTGAAGCATCCTTGATGTCCACGGAGGTCATGAAGTTGCCCAGGGGAAGGGTACTGACAGCCGAGCGAAGGGTCTCCATGTGAAAGTGCTTGAACCTGACAAACCTGTTGAGACCCTTCAGGTCCAGAATGGGCCTCAAGGACCCGTCCTTTTCGGGGGCCGTGAACAGATTGGAGTAGAAATCCTGACCCCGTTCCTGTGGAGGCACCAGGCAAATGACTCCTGACTCTAACAGACGTTGAACCGCAAGGCGCAACCCCTGAGCCGACAGAGGGTTGTGAGACATCTGGGATCTGATGAATCTGGGGGGCGGCCAGGCTGCAAACTCTATCTTGTAACCGGAGGACACCACCTCCTGAATCCACCGGTCTGAGACGCGTAGCCTCCAGACATGAGCAAAGAGCCCGAAGCCGTCCCCCCACCCGAAGGGTGAGGGCGCCTCCTCATGCCTGAGGGGGCTTGGGAGAAGGTTTGAGCTTGGGGTCCCAGGAGAGCCCGGGACCACCACGGGATCTGCTACGGCCCCATGAACCCCTGCAGATACCTGAAAAGAGGGGGCCTCGACCTCCACTGGGGGCACGAAAGGAGGAGAAGGAAGCGGAGGGCCCCCGAAAAGGCAGAGGCTGCCTCCTACGCTGAGGCAGCCTACCATTCAGGGCTGTGGAGTCGGTAGATAAATATTCCGACTCCTCAGTTTTTTGTACTTCCGACTCAGACTCCTCTGTATTAATATGTGAATGTATTGCTGTGGAGTCGGTAGATAAATATTCCGACTCCTCAGTTTTTTGTACTTCAGACTCCTCTGTATTAATATGTGAATGTATTTTATACAGTCCTTGAAGGAAAGAAAGGCAACATACATGTCATTACATCTAGCAGAGAGAGAAAGTTGGGCAGAAGCTGCCTTCTCCTTTCTGTGTGCTGATCTGCTGAAGATAGGGCAGTGGGAGGATCCAGAAAGGGGCCTTTATTATAAAACATGATTTCCCTAGTAGAATCCCATAGTCATGTTTAAAGTGGACCAACACCCACCGGTGATCGGCCCGGGAATCTATAAGATTCCCGGGCCGATCACCTCCCTCCCCGCGGGACATCCGAGATCGGGATGTCCCGCGGGGTGAAACCCCCCCAAACACCCCAAACTCCTTACCTTAGTTTCGGCGGCGGCCGGCCGCCGCCGCCTCCCTCGCGCCCCTCTAGACGTGCGCGCGCGCCGGCCGTCTGTGAATGGCCGGCGCGGGCACGCGCGCGTCAAGAGGGACGCGCGGGAGGCGGCGGCGGAGGAGCCGCTTGTCCGCGGCTTGTCCGTCAGCGCGGGGAGAGGTGAGTTCGGGGGGTTCGGGGGGGTTTCACACAGCGGGGCACACCGATCGGGGGTGCCCCACCGAAGTGGACCAAGACCCAGGATAGTCAAAATCCTGGGTGTTGGTCCACTTTAACGTGTTCGACTTCTAATTGTGCGTTGCGTGCCATATAGTGAAGCACATGAAAAGCATGCTTCTTCACGGTCACTTAAAGTGGACCAACACCCTCCCATGATCGGCCCGGGAATCTATAAGATTCCCGGACCGATCAGACCCCTGACTGCGAAATCGGGATGCCACGCTGTGTGAAACCCCGCAGGACGACCTGAAACCTTACCTTATCCCCATTCCAACGGCGCATGCGCGAGCCGTGGCCGCATCTCGCGCTTCTCTCTAGCAGGGCGTGCTCAGAGCCGCTGTGGTTGTCCGTCGCTTGTCCGTACATACCACAGCGGCTCTGAGCGCTCGGATTGGACGAGCGTTCGGATTGGACAAGCGCTCCCGTAGGAGCGGGGTGAGGTGAGTTTTTTAGGGCGATCTGGGGGGTTTCACACGATCGGGGTGCCCCGCGGAAGTGGACCAAAACCCAGGATAGTGAAAATCCTGGGTGTTGGTCCACTTTAACAAGGCGAAAAAGCTCACCCCGTTTTCCTCTTAGCCACCTCAGGGGGGACAATGTGCAAGATTTCAAAAAATGTGGGACAACAGATTAGCAGTGTCCTCAGGGAACGAGGAATCCTCTGACTCAGACCCAGGATCACTGTCGCAGTCCACCTGCTGGTCCCCAGAGGAATTAAGAGCCCGGGAAAAGCTTCCCCCTCCTCTAGGGAGTAACGGTCATCAAAAAGAATATTTTCCTCATGCTCCTCAGCAAACCAGGCAGGCGCGGGAGCCAGGTGCCGCTTCTTACTAGAGGCTTACGTGGAACAGGCATAGCAAGTTGCCTTTCAATGCTGGCCACACGAAGTGCCAGATCAGACTGTGACCACCTGCCAGTATCAGGGCAGCCCAGACTGTAGCGCAAGGACACTTTGGGCGCACAGCACACCACCCCGACACTGTCACTCACAGGGGATACCCCACATACGGTACACAGCCGGGATAGTCCTGAAGGACCCCCAAGCACGTTATCCCCAGAAGCCTCCATATGGTGATTAACACAGGCGCAATAGGCCAGCACAGGGTAAAGGCTAATAAAAGCCACCCGGGATGCCCCCCCCCCCCCAAAGGATGCCCCCAGAAGCCAGAAAGGGAAGATGAGGGATGGTAAGGGATAGGACCAGGAGAAACCACAACCCACAGGTGTCCCGCCTGAAAGACAAATAAAAACACATACGTATCCCACAGCGCATGCCCAAAAGAGACCAAAAAAACCCAGAGGGGGACTCACGGACCAAGTAGGACAAGGGCACCAACCGTCAGACCACAGGAGGAAGCGACAAGCAGACCAGGATCACCGCCGCAGCTCCGGGATGAGAAGGGCCCCAGCGCGCAGCAGAAACAAAATGGCGCCGGCAGAGGAATCTTGAGGGGCAGGCAGCGGGAGGACGGCGCGATATGCGTCATCCAACCCCCCGCGAAGAGCGCAAAATCGGCGCTCACGTGACCTCACTAGCGTCATCACAGTAAGAAAAAACGCCTCACAAAAACAGTGAAAAAAAAAAACAGTAAAAAACCCTGCGAACAAGCCAAGGCACCCTTGCCGCTACCAACCTCCCCCCGAGCACACTACGGGGAGGGGGCAAGGAAGGCAGGCGAGCAGCGGCGAGGGCCAGGCCAGGGACGGGCCAAACGCAGAACGAGTAACCCCAAAACACTCACCCCCTCAGAAGTTAGGGCAGGAACTCCGCATCCCAAACAGGCTCACCATAAAGCCTATGGCCGGCTACCCTTTGTGTTACAGGGCCTGCGGCTTGGAGCAGCGCTCCTCGAGCACTTGACCCGAGTGCTCCTCTACCCTCACCCGATCCGTCAACCGAGGCTGGGAGGCACAGAGGGTCCGGAAACGGGTGGAAATAGCCATGCAGGGCCGCAGGCTTGTTTGCCCCGCTCACCTGCGCAATATAGAGAGCCATCTTCTATCTTTGCAGAAATCACTGCAGAGAGAACACTGGAGAAGTCTATGGTAATTCCGTTTTTTTTTTTTGGTACTGGGAGGAGCCACAACTCTTCTGCAGTACACTGCGCCACCTTGTGGCAGATTACCCAGATGTAATGACTTCGTGAAGCAGGCCGTGCTATGCATTGGGAAAAATGTTTTTTTTTTAATAAAAAAAAAAACAAAAAAACACCAACTACATCCAGACATATTAAAAACATTAAAATACATAAAATACCATGACACACAAGACAAACCAACATAAACAGATGAATAAGCGGTGAGGAGAGAACCATTTGAGCTAATTACACAAATGAATCAACAAAGGAGATAAAACAATTCATACAGAACATAACACTGCACAATGCGGATTCAAATAGTGCAAAATATGCGAAAACTACTACTGATCCAGATCATCTCTAATGTAAACTGCCAGCATATAAAGTGCTAGTGCATAAATATATAGTAAGAGACCAATATAATCACTGAAGCCCAATATCATAAGCCATCTATACAAAAAATGTTTTAGAATACCATCTAACCATACATCACATACATACAACAATAATCAAACTATCTCCAAACTAAAAAATATATAGCAATGATAATGTCGCTCTCAATAGGGTCTCCCCAATGCCTACCACCGCTAAAAGACAGGCTGGGGGCATCCAGAATGCAGGCGCCCCCCACATATAACCCCCCCCTGAACCCCTGTAAATCTAGCGGCGATGGTCAGGCGATTGCGACACTGCTCCCCACCATCTTTGCTATTCCCCGGCCTCCAGATGCTTGCCGCCACTCAAATGATATATGGAGGCAAGTAAAATGACACTGTCCCCCGGGGGAAGCATAGGCATATTTCCAAGCAGCCATAAAACATTTATACTAGTGGCCCATTAGCATTCACATTACTGAATTACGACAGCTACATTATAAAGCTTTTGTGGTTTTGGAGCTTCCGCACAGAGGTTACTCGCACTGGTAAAATAAAGTTTTACCAGGCTACATAACGCTCACCAAGTGTAGTAGGGCCAGCCATAGATGTACTTGCTACTGTACAGCTTAGTTAAAGCTGCTCAAGCTGAGGTGCCCATCCCCCATCCGAAATCGCATTAGTCTAACCACTTTTAACAATCCTCCTGGAAGACATGACAAATTGGAGGGGCTAATCATGAATGCACAACCTGTGGAATGCACTGCAATCAGTTTTGGGCCCCAGAGCCTCTACCTACCTCTGCCCACCTCACCTCTCTCTGACTCAGCCCATATCCGATCAGTGTCCACTTCTTCTCACCTCTACCTACCACAGCTTCGGCCACATGACCTTCTCCTGCTGAACCCCTGCCCACATCTTTGCAAGTCACCTCTTCCTGCATCACTTATGCTCTCTTCACGCATCTCTGCTCACCTACTCCCGCCTCACCTCTGCCCGTGTAACTACTTCTTGCCTCACCCTCGTCTTTCTGCATTTACAATGTTTTACAGTTACAGCGTTCCAGTTTAATTCTATTGCATTTTCTTTTCTATGGTTTTATTGCGGCCCTTCGGCATGAAACAATTAGGACAATGCAGGCCTTATGGAGCGATTAGCGAAGAGATAATTGATCCGCTGCAATCAATTGATAAACGAGAATTCGGTTGAGTGTCATAACATTTTGGTTGGCATCAAACTTCTCGTTCGTTACATTATCAGCACATGGAAACAGATCAACTGCAAATAGGTCTAAACAAAGATCATAAATGCATACGAGGCGTATGATTGTCCGCTCGCTCAACCAATGGTCAGTTAATCTGTTTCGTGGACATGGGTCGTTAGACGAAAGGGGTTGGGAATCTCTGGGTTTAATTAACAGTTGTGATTTTTCTTATTATTGGCCATGGTTTTGTTTAACATTTATGTTAGGAGTGACAATACAAATCTGAATGTCACTTGCAATTAAAAAGGTTAAAGCGGACCAAAGCCCACATTTTTAACTAGCATCCCCTGAATTGCTCCACCAGTGAAGAGCACTTTTTGATAATTCTCAATGCTCCTGCTTCACTCTAATCCCAGATAATGGTGCCTGTTTTAGCTGCAAAGCTCCACCTCCTCTATTCACACACTGCTGTGTGTGGCAGTGATGTCATTGCCACATCTATGCAGTGACTGATTCCCTGCCAAGGAACAGCAAGAAATAAAGTGTTCCACAGCGATTCGAAAAGCGAAAACATCCATTTCTAGTTCTACACCCTTAGAAGGGAGTATCGGCAGGGGTTTTGGCCAAATGAATTTCTCAAGTTTAGAGGGTTGTGGTCCGCTTTAATGAGCCAATAAAGGTTGGCTGAACACTTCCAGAGGTGGCTTTCTGAATGCTTGAACACAAAACAGCTAACTGGGTCTGACTGATCACATGCTCCGCAAGCTATGGAACACCTAACTGAACTCTTTGAGTCAGAATTTTGTCAAGACTGGGGACAGGTGAGTAGTATTGAAACATGGCACAGGAAAGGAGTTCTTTTGATTTATATGGTGAAAATGGCCTTTGTAATGCCTCAGTGTTATGAGATTTAACAGCTTTTTCCAGTTTTACTTTCGGCATCTGCCCTAATGTTTTGTGTATCAAGTGATGCTTTGAGAAGTTATCTAGAATGTTAAATTCTGGCGTTGATTTTTTATCTTGTCTACCTACAGTGCTAAAGTAAAATTCTATGTTGCTTAATTTATAGTTACAACCCCATCATATAATGAATAAGTGAAGGGGCTAAAAAGAGGCCCTTCCAAGGTCCACGTTATTGAGTCCGTCATTACAGACAATATCCAGCTAGTGAGAATGCCCCACGTCCACATTGCTAGCTCATATTGCCCCTTTATTCTTATAGCAGAGAGAACGACGCCTGTTTCATTAGCTAGGGGTTTCTGCTCTCTCTCGCTTATTCACCTTTGAGGATCAAAAGAGCACTGAGCAAATCACCTTATTAATATATCCCAGCACAATCACACCAAGCTGCTCCTCCTTATTAACACTGTAAATCATTGTCTGCAGTGTCAGGCCACCTGCCCGGATGCAGAAGTAACACAATTGGCACCAGGGTCTTTTGGTGACCTGAAGCGGCAAATGATTTAATGCCCAAGTTGCTTCATGTTCTTTCCCCAGTGAAATATATTGTGTATAAGGTGTGTTTTGCTAAAATGGTGTGCAGCACGTTATTGAGAGGGAGAGAGAGTCTGTACACGGTGCAGATACTCTTTAAAGGGGACCTACCATTATAATTTAGCAGCCTTTTTCCCCAGGTATACTTTTTAGGGAAAGCCCCAGAAAATGGCCAAATACACCTAAAAAAAAAAAAAAAAAAAAAAAAAAAACAGAACCAGCATGGCCGCCATAGAAAACGCACAATACGTGTATCTGGGAAACACAGCGTCACCGATTCTGGAGCCTACCTGTGAAAAGGTAAGTCCTTACTTACCTGCTATCCCCTCTATCCCCCGCGCGACGGATTGGGGGGGGATCGGGTGTCCAAGCCATCACCCTGCATTCCACATGCCCCGCACGAGAATGGTTGGGATCCCAGCCCTCAATGGGGTCCCATCCTGGAGACTGCTGCCTGGACTAGCTCCAGGATGGGGTATTCCCTCAGGGTGAGGCTTGCAGGGGAAATTCCTGCCTGTAGCAGAGGGAGGCCACCCGGACCCCCCTTAAGCTTGCTAGAGAAGCGGAGAGGGAGTCCGGACCCGCCATTCTCCCTGGGAAAAAAATGTAAAAAAGGACAAAGGAATCCAGCTTGTTTCCAGAGAGGAAACACAAAAACACAGAGGTCCAGGAGGAAGGGGTGGGATATTTAATCATGTCCAGTTGTGTTTCCTGTTTAGTGGGAGGAGCTACTCAGCTGGGCCATCCTGGAGGGTGTTTTGGGAAAACCCTTTTGTCAGGTTTTTGGTGTTCTGCCTTATTGTTTTCCCTTTTATGGAACGTAAAATAAACATGCGTGGTTAGTATTTTGCCCCCATATCTGTGATTTACTTGGTAGTGATAGTGTTTTTTTCTGTCCTTGAGTAAAAAATACTCCCAGAATGCTTCCACTGAAACAGGTGAACTCATAGGCAACTTTGGCCAAGTCAAGCAGCAGTAATGACCCCAGCTGAGATAGCAGCCAGTAACCCTTTAGCTGCTACAAAAGATTGTGATTCCCTTAAACCAGACCTTCACCCTATATTAGAGCCTATCTTATATGCTTCTCCCACCCTGTTCATACAGATTGCATACGGTACATTAAAAATCATCCTACCTGCACCTAGTGCATTTTCTGGGTCTTTAAACATCGAAGATGGCAGCCCATGGAGTCTCAGGCTGCCTGCAAACAGGAAGTGTCTTCTGACTATGCTGCTCTGCATTGTGGGATTTCTGTCTATTTCCTGACCCCAGCTCTGTATGTGCAAAGCACAGCTATACCCCCCCTATACTTTCCACCCCTCTCCTCAGTATGTGATGCTTCTGAGGCAAGATGGCGGCGCCCGTATCCCAGAGTCCTGAACCCAGTGGGGGAAAGAATAATGAATAAGTGACTAAAACCTTAACATATATAAAATTTAGATGGTGGGGAATAGTTCTTTAAGGGTTGGGCTTTTTATTAAATGATGCTGAAGGTCTGGTTTAAATACAGAGTTTGAATTAGTGCAGATGGGATTAAACATGTCACCTGTCAGGAAGTCTATATGTACTCGAAAACACCCCTTTGATGTAGTTGCTAGCAAACACAGTGTCGCTACAGAAAACCGTTTTCTTCTTCACAAAGTTGCAAAAAAAAAAAAAAAAAAAAAAAACATAAGCTCAGCACATTATCTTGGGTCACAATAATGAAAAAAAGGCCATCGAAAGTGGAATTACCCTTTAAAGTGGACCAACACCCACGGGTGATCGGCCCGGGAATCTATAAGATTCCCGGGCCGATCACCCCCCACCCCGCGGGACATCCGAGATCGGGATGTCCCGCGGGGTGAAACCCCCCCCAAACACCCCAACTCACCTACCTTATCTTCGGCGGCGGCCGGCTGCCGCCGCCTCCCTCGCGCCCCTGTAGGCGTGCGCGCCTCCGCGCCGGCCGTCTGCGAATGGCCGGCGCGGGCCCGTCAAAAGTGACGCGAGGGAGGCGGCGGCGGCCGCCACCGCTTAGACGTTCCAGATCTTCCCTTGTACGTCGGCGCTGGGAGCGGTGAGTTTTTCGGGGGGTTAGGGGGGGTTTCACACAGCGGGGCACCCCGATCGGGGGTGCCCCACCGAAGTGGACCAAGACCCAGGATAGTCAAAATCCAGACAGTTGCCAAAAGTTATTGTCCAGACACGCTTTTTAAAATTTCAAAAACAAAGCTATATCACCAGAGTAATTTTGAAATGTAATTTTCCTGCCAATGTTGTGCCGTCCTCGTTGATGGGAGTTGCAGGGCTGAATGATTCACGCACACTGTGTTGTGATAAGCTAGAATCAAACCCAGCGCAATTCAATGCACAGAGTATCAACCTGACAAGATCCTCAGGGTTGAATTGGTGGATTGGTGGTCAGGATCAGGGAGGAGAAGAGGCAGAGAAGAGGAAGAAGATATTCCATTTTCTTTCTGTGACCAGAGCAGAGAGACAGCATGGGACTTACGCTACCATCGGGTAAGATGCCAGGCTAATAATTTTAACATTTGACTGGTAAATCCCAATCTGCTATCATAAAGTTTACATTTCTGCACTAATCGAAGCTGCTATATAGTGAACAGGAAAACCTGCTTTTTAAAACAACTTAAAGTGGACCAACACCCAGGATTTTGACTATCCTGGGTTTTGGTCCACTTCGGCGGGGCACCCCGATCGGGGGTGCCCCGCTGTGTGAAACCCCCCAGAAAGCCCCAAAATCTTACCTGTCCCCGCTCCCACGTGACTGGACGGTCCAATCCCCGCCAACGTCCAGGCGGGGATCAGGAACGTCCAAGCGGCTGCCGCCGCCGCCTCCCTCGCGTCACTTTCGGCGCGCGCGCGCCCCCGCCGGCCATTCGCAGACGGCCGGCGCGGGCGCGAGCACGCCTACAGGGGTGCGAGGTAAGGTGTTTGGGGGTTTTTTGGGGGGTTTCACCCCGCGGGACATCCCGATCTCGGATGTCCCGCGGGGTGGGAGGTGATCGGCCCGGGAATCTTATAGATTTCCGGGCCGATCACCTCTCGGTGTTGGTCCACTTTAAGCTTAAAGGAGCACTATCGCGAAAAACTTAGGTACCTGGTAACTTTTTTTCTAAACATCCGAAAGGGCAGCATACGCTTGAGACCTCCGGGCTCCTCCTACCAATTGGGAACACCTGACCACCAATCAGAATAAAATCTTGACTCCTCCTCCCATTCCCCAGTTGTTGTAGAGATCTGAAAGAGAGAAAAAGAAACAGACCCACAACTCAACTTTATCATAACACATAATCCAACTCCACATAAGTAAAAGGGGGGGGGGGGGAACTGCGTATGCTGCCCTTTCGGATGTTTAGAAAAAAAGTCACCAGGTACCTAACTTAAGTTTTCTTAAAACATCCTTCAGGCAGCATACGCTTGAGAGATAGGCGAGTACTACGTCATAGAGTGGGAAGAACAGCACGAAGGAAAACCTGATCCCACTGGGACAGAAGATTCAACCGATAGTATCTAGCAAAAGTCTTGGCTGAGGATGAAGTGGCTGCTTTACATACCCGTTCCATAGAGACCTCATCCTGCTCTGCCCAAGAAGTAGAATTACTTCTTGACATGGTATAATTTTTATCTCAATTGCAGGGTGGATAAAAATCAATGTTTTTTTTTAAAAAATCAAAAAAAAAATCGGATTTTTTTTATTTAAATCTGATTTTTTTGATTTAAATCGGATTTTTTTTTCAATAAACTGCTTTTTGAGGAAAATATTTTACCATCCAAAGGTTCTTCCATCATGAGATAAAGCTGAGTTGTTTAACTCAGTAGAATAAAGGCTGTATATGTGTAACATTCACAATGCCATGCTCTTCCAGAGGTTTCTGTAGGATTAGTGGGCAGTTTCTCTCCTATATTATCACAGACGCTCGCTTTACTTACGCAGTTCTCAAAACTGAATTTGACTCCGCAGAGGTCCCAGCCTCTTCTTCACAGCAAAAATGTTACAACATGAACAGAGTTGAGAAAAAGACCTTAATCCTATTGTTCTACAAACCTATGACTAGTGAGCTACAGAGGACAGCAGGGACAGTAGTATTTAAGTTTTTCATGTGTCGGCTGGGCTGACAGTCTAAGTTTCTTAAAATATATATATATTTTGTTTAGCCAAATTAGTTACCAAAACATGGATGTTTGTTTAAGCAAATAACTTATGTTGTAATGTTGTTATTGTTTCAGTTGAATAAATCTATTTAAATTGTTATTAAGGTCAGGATTATTTTTCTCCTTCCTAAGTACAACAGAACAGTGGTGTCCAAATATGAATGATTAACCCATTAAACTGGGGAGAAAAAAGTAATATAAAAAGTGATTCTAAAAATCTTCATCTACTTGCATGTTAAAATAGCAAGAACTAGTTTAGGTAGAAACTTTGATTTAAATCACTGATTTAAATCAAGCCTTAATGACTAGTGATTTAAATCGTGATTTAAATCAGTTAGATTTAAATCAAATCCACCCTGCTCAATTGCACTCTTTATTTTGCTAAAGTAGTCTAAAACACTCTTTGTCCTTTCCTCGGACCTACGAAGGACACAAACCAACTGTTGGGTTTCCTCCAATCCTTGGTTCGGTTAAGGTACTTCAACAGACTTGATCTAACATCCAAAGCCTTTCATTCGAAGCTTCTTCATCAGCTATTTGCAGGACTATCCTTGCGTCTATGAAAATCCAATGAGATCTTAGGTAAATAGCCAAGATCCATTCTCAAAATCACTGGATCTGGACAAAATAGAAAAACAGGATGAAGACCAGGCCTGAACCTCACCGATTCTGCCTGCAGAAGTGATAGCCTCGAAAATAACACTTTCCAAAAATAGATCAGGTCTGAAGTAACATAACCTGGGCTTGATCATGTTTGAATTCCTTAACCCTATTAGATGCTAGGGTAAGTGTAAGGACTATCCTAGGGTTAGAGATAGCCTTAGAGATAGGGTTAAAGGTAACGCCAGTCTAGGGTTAGAGAGAGAGCGCCAGCCTAGGGACCCGAATGGATAACACCATTGAACCGGAAAAATGCATAAGCTAGACTGAAATGCCGTGTAAGGGATAAGGTGTCCGCTCCCACTGCTGGACCTGCTGGAATCAAAGTACTTGACCAGCTTGTGACTTGATCTGCTTGAACACCCTAGAGGTGACTGAGCAATCTGACCCTCTCATGAGAAGCACTCAATCTGCCACATGATTCAAAGTTCCTTTTGGAACACTTCTGAAGGAGACTTCAGGTTTCCTTCTAAACCAATAAGGATCACTAATGTGACCCCCCTCTAGCGATGAACCTCGCTCTCCCCTGATGGTTAATGTATGCTATAGTCGTAGCATAGTCTGATCTTATCTGTACATGCTGATCTTCCAATGTTCCGCAAACTCCATCAAGGCTACTTACCCATTTTCTTAGGTTCGAGGAGGACTGGCTCAGGGCCTTGGGCTACTTTCCTTGTGCTGCCAACTCTCGCAATGGGTTACCTAACCCCAAGCTGAGGTTTCTGTAGTAACCATCTTTCCTTTTGGGGTTCCAGATATAGCCTCCCTTGACCGAGCACTGGAACTATATATTCCAACCCATACCGGGAGCCGTTCCAAATGCTCAGGATATGTATATGAAGAGTCCTTGAATACAAGTGACATCTTCTTGCTGCGGAAAAATGGCAATGTTAACAGTCCTAACACCCACATGGCTTGTCTTACTGAAGATGTTGAACTGGCACAAAGGAATCAACGGCTTCCTGAAGGGCCGAAATCTTTTGAGAAGGCAGAATAAGAGTCTGAAGAAAAGTGTTGACTTCAAACCCCAAATAACTCAGTACCCGAGAGGGAACCAGACGAACTTTCAAGGCTCAGAACCCAACCGAGCTGAAAACAGCTCCAAGATGTAATTGAGGCTCTGTAGCAATTTGTCCCTTAAATGGGCAGAAAAGTAGCAGATAGTCTGGATCAGCCAAATACTGATTGAAACTTGTCAGCAAGCATCCTTCAGATCTATTGAGACCATTAAAAGGCCCTGTGGAAGCATATTTTTCACTGAAAAAAATATTTTATTTCAAATGTCTGTATCAACCCAGAGATGATTCCTATAAAACGAAAATTAGTCTCTACTCAAGACTTCCTTCACCAGAAAGACAGTGGCATAAAAACCCCATTCCTCGCTGGTGACGAGGAAGTGGGATAATGACTCCCCTGGCCCTGATGTCTAGCAGACTTTCCTGAATGTCTGATTGTTCCTCCAACCTCATGGGTATAGGAGAAACCAGAATTTTGAGGGGTACAAGTAAATTCTAAGTGAACCCATCTTTTATGTCCCTGGAACGAAAGGGCAATTCAAGATATTGTCCAACACTGTGAACAAAAACTCTTAGTCAGGCCCCAACCCAAGACATGGCGTCATTGTTTCTTGGGTTGGACCGCCCGGTTCCATACAGAGTATGGAACCTTTAAATCCTTCTTCCTGCAGAAGAGGTAGAGGAGGAAGGTACCCCCGGGTCATCTAGTAGTGTCCCTGTATGAAAGGAGTGTCTAAAAGAGGACCTAGGAAGGAACTCCCTTTTAACAGGAGGCCTAGGTCAGACAGGGAACACATGTTCCTATCGCCACTTTTTCCAAATCTGCCCAAAAAGGAAGTCCTTAAAAGGGCATTGCACAAAGACCCATCTTTGACCCAATGTTCTGGACCAGGTCCTCAACCAGAGAGTCCTGTGCGCGGAATTGGTCACAGCCATACTTTGTGCCCAAAATCTAACTGATTCAGCCATGGCGTCTTGTTGCTGACAAAAAAGAATAGGTAAGGCTTTTAATATCTCCCAATTTTTTAGGACACATGCGGAAGCCAAAAATTGGTCTTAAAGAATTGGATTCTGCTTGCCAAGAGCAGGAAATCCATATTCCTATCTAGGGGATCACACAGAACCCCAAATCTTCAAAGGCTAACCTTGCCCCTTCGGGAACTTTAGCAAAAGGGGAGCACCCTGTTCTCATTCTTCTAAAATCATATGTTTGAGAAAATTATGGAAAGGGCATGGAGATGACCAAACAAGGGCCATTCATAGTAGACCCATCAAGCCTAGGGCCCCCCGGTAATCTCAGGCGGACTCCCATCCAAGCACTGACCGGGCCTGACCCTGCTCAGCGTCCGAGATCGGACGCATTCAGGGTGGTGTGGCCGTAAGTCTATATGGATCTGGGGCCCGGCTCCTTTTCTCTATACCCATTGATAAATATATGAACCGTAAGAGGAAAGGTAAGCCCCCAGGGGGATACAAAATGAAGAGTCGGAGGTCTGAATTTTTTCCCCCTGGGAAGAAATCTCCCCTTCCTCAGAGTCCTCATCTGATATATTTGACTCTAAATTGCGCGCTCCCAACAACGGAGAGGAATTTAAGGGCCCTGTGGTTGTTCGAAAAAAAAAACTAACCTGGTTACCTAAACCTTAGGTAATATCTGGTCCATGTTAGAAATGGTGAAAGATTTTAAGAAACATTTCCCATCTTAAAACATTGTTGATTCTTGTTCCGTACAACCATCTTTTCCATGCAGTATGGACATGGGTTTTTTTTTTTTATATGAATTATACTCACATATAAAAAGGTATCTCTCATGCCCTTCTTTAGTGATTTAAATCTCAAAGAAGATTTTAGGCACACTTTAATAAGTTTCATCCCGGGTCTTGGACTAAAAGACAATTAAAAAAAAAAAAAAATGTATATATTATATATATATATATATATATATATATATATATATATATATATATATATATATATATATATATATATTTATTCGGGCAGAGCTGTGCCTCCTCGTCCCAGAACCAGCAGCAGGCGGATTAGCTGGTGCTGGATCTTGGTCTGCATTTATTACATCTGTGGATGCTTTTTCCCTTCGGGTCCGGTATTTCCACAATGCAAATGTTCTCTGCCTGATCAGCCATTTACTGGTATGAGGCACCAGGGGAATTAGCTTCCTGAATCCTCCTAAATAGGGCAGGAGCGAAAGCCTCTTAATTTCTTTTAACCCTATATTTGCTTTGAAATCAAGAGGGAGGCAATAGCAATAAATGGAAAGACACTGGTGCTGTCCCTTTAAGACAAAACACGTGTTTCTTCCCAGGGAGGATTCCCGCAAATCCGTGGAAAAACCTCACGGATTCCGATGGAAGAAGCAGATTCCCCTCCTCTTCCTTCCAAAAGCAAGTAAGTTCAAACTTACTGCGCGCGCACCCGCTTCATACCTGCCTTCCGGGAATGCTGTCGCTGCCATGGAGGAAGAGGAAGGGGAGGGCGCTCCGCCTGTGGAGGAACGCGTGATGTTTGGCTGCACTGCCGCCGATCGATCCCCCAGGCCGAACGCTACCCAGCCGCTAACAGTGAGGTAAGCGCCATCGGCATTGTAGTAATGTCAGGCGGGGAAGAGAGAGAGAAGCGTCATTCACCTTTCTTCCCCGGCTCTTAAAGGTACAGTGGGAAAATAAACATTCAAACACAAATGAAAAATATATCCAGTGCAACCAATTCTCAGGGAAAAGCTTCCTCTTGAGCCATCACAACATCATAAATACTATTTTAGGGCCGGCCACCCCAGCTTCTTCCAAACAGTCGTCCTCAGTAAGAGGGAAAATAAAGCTTACCACCCTTTGAAAAAAATTCAAAGAATGAGATTCTTGGCCTAAAAATCCCGAGGGTATACCAGGCCCCAGGCAACAATACAAGCCTCCAGGACAGAGAAATGAGCCCCCTGCAAAGGCCCACAGCGCCGGAAATACTTACCTAAACCTTCCTGGTTCAGGAGCTAGTGGTCTGGCTCCTACCTCAGGGAGGAACACGAAAACAACTGGGGAATGGGAGGAGGAGTCAAGATTTTATTCTGACTGGTGGTCAGGTGTTCCCAATTGGAGCCCGGAGGTTTCAAGTGTATGCTGCCCGAAGGATGTTTGGAGAAAAATGGCCAGATGATAAAAGTCCATATAAATATGCTGGATGGCGGGCTGAGAGGTCACTTAAACACCCAACATCAAGAAATATCCAGCCAGGCTTGTTTTTTTTAATGGAAGGAAGAGGAAATCGGGAGCGACAGGTTCTGTCACCCCTGATAGACTAAACCTGTCACCCCTGAATTGTATTCTTACCATGAAAAAATAAACCACAAGCTTGGCAGAAGTTTTATTCAGTTTGGATGTATAAGTGACCCCCTCCTCTCATTAGCAGACATGTTTATATGGATTTTTAATGGTACACAATTTCACGATAGTGCTCCTTTAATAGAAGCATCTGATATACTTTAAAAGACATCGTTTATAAATAATTTTACCCAGTGGCAGAAGCAGAGTTGCCCATGTGGCTGGTGCTGTTCTCCAGCTCTTTGGCTTTTTCCTGAGCATCTGATGTTTCTGGTTCAGCCTCTGTCTTTGTCAGCTCGGGAGGCAGCGATTGTGCGGGTGTCTCTAAGGTGACCTCCTCTGTTGCCGCTGGCACCTCTCCGCTCGCGGACAATTGCTCCTCCTGCTTTTTCATTTTCTCCTGCAAGTCCCGCATCCTCTGCTCCTTCATGGCCAGCCGCTCATAGTTTTTGAATGTCTGAGAGAGGAGAAGTGTGATTCATCCCCAGCCTTGTCAACATGTCACCACACACTGTAACAAGCCCACCACTCACCTGCTGCACCATCTTCTGGGCGACACCTGGAGGGAATCCCAGTCGATCCTGGGGACTCATTAATAATCTATAGAAGTCTGTTTTGCGATACAGGAACCCAAAATAAACATTTAAGAAATCCTGAATGTTCCCCACATGCTGCAGGATACCCAGCAAAGCTTGGTCATAGCGGTCCGACATGTCTGGCTCCATCGCTGCTTCCTAGAAATCAACACAACATTGTGAATAATACAGCAGATTACTTATTGCAGGCATTGATTTAATTTCATTTTTATATGAACGTTTATTTCTGCTGATCTGTGTAAAACCCCTTAAATGCCAAAACATGGTCAATTTACGGAGCTGCATCTTGGAGCATTAGGTGGCAGCTTAGTAAATATTATGTGGCTGACATTTTCCCCATTTAAGCAAAAAAAATAAATACCACCAAGTTAGTTACCTGGTAACTTTTTTTCTAAACATCCGTAAGGGCAGCATACGCATGAGACCTCCGGGCTCCTCCCCTCAACTGGAACACATGACCACCAGCATAAAGTCTTGGCTCCTCCCTCACTTCCCCAGTTGTTGTAGAGATCTGAAAGAGAAAGAGGAGACAAGACCTACGACTCCACATACTTACAAAAAGACAATACCCCTGAAATACATACACAAGGGAGGGAATCGGCGTATGCTGCCCTTACGGATGTTTAGAAAAAAAGTTACCAGGTAACTAACTTGGTTTTTCTCAAAACATCCTTCGGGCAGCATACGCATGAGAGATAGGCGAGAACTACCTCATAGGGTGGGAAGTACAGCGCGAAGAACACTTCTGCCAAAGGAAAGATCCTTCTGGGAAAGAAGATCTAAGCGATAATGCCTTGCAAAGGTCTTAGCTGATGTCCAGGTAGCCGCCTTGCAGATCTGATCTATGGAGACCCCAGCTTGCTCTGCCCAAGATGTGGAAATACTTCTTGTTGAGTGAGCTGTAACACCGCATGGCAAGTTAACATCTCCATACGCCATCTTAATAGTATTCTTCATCCATCTTGCAAGCGTGACCTTGGAAACCTTCAAGCCTCTTCTATAACCCGAGAAGGAAATAAACAAACTGTCATCTTTCCTGAAATCTTTAGTTTCATGAAGATATCGTAGCAGAAGAGACCTAACATCCAATGGTATCAGTTGTGGCTCGTCTTCTGCAACGGAAGGGATAATCTCTTGAGTGCGATGAAAATCTGAAGCTACCTTTGGAAGAAAACAAGGATCTACTTTTAAAACGACAGGATCTGAAAAGACCTGGAGAAATGGATGTCTGCAAAATAACGCTTGAATGTCGCTGATCCTTCGAGCTGAGGTAATGGCTACTAAAAATAACACTTTCCAAGATAGTAGCTTGATGTCAAGGTTCTTGTTAGGATAAAAGGGCGATGAGCTCAGCATGGATAAAACTTTTGCCAAATCCCATTGTGGAATAATCTTGCAAGGGATCGGTTTAGATCGTTTAACTGCTAGAAGAAATCTTTTAATAATAGATATAGAAGAGAGCTTTTTATCCAAAAAGACTGATAGAGCCGCTATTTGAACTTTAAGTGTATTAATGGTAAGGCCCATGTTAACACCATTTTGGAGAAAGTCCAGAATCACTGGAATTTTAGATGATGTCCTACCATCCTCCAACTCCCAAGACTTAAAGGTTTTCCAAACTTTAAGGTAAATTTTCCTGGTAACCAGCTTCCTACTAGCGAGCAGGGTATTAATCACCGGGCCTGAAAATCCCTTCCTTTGCAGCAAGGTGACCTCAGGGTCCAAAGTGTCAATCTCCACCATTGAGGATTCGGGCAGATGACCGGACCTTGTGACAGAAGAAGAGGAGTCACCGGAATTTCCCAGGGATCCTGAATTGACAGCTCTACTAGCGTTGAAAACCAAGATCTCTTTGGCCACCACGGAGCTATCAAGAGAACGGTAGTTGGTTCTTTGACCAGTTTCTTCAACACCAATGGTAACAGACGCACCGGAGGGAAGGCATACGCCAGGTTGAAATGCCAAGCCTGAGACAGAGCGTCCACACCCAATGACCAATCTTTCGGGTTCAGAGAAAAGAAGCTGCTCACCTTGTGATTCTCTGCAAATAGGTCTACTTCCGGAACACCCTTCATGTTGCAAATTGTCTGAAATACTTGCGGATTTAGGGACCACTCCGATTCCCTTACCTGTGACCGGCTTAGGAAATCCGCTAGATGATTCAGAGTCTCCTTTAAGTGAATCGCTGAAAGAGACTTTAAATTGACTTCCGCCCAAGACAGAATTTCCATTGCCACTGTCATTAATCTTGAGGAACTTGTTCCTCCCTGATGATTTATGTAAGCCACCGCCATAGTGTTGTCCGTTCTGATCTGCACATGTTTCAGACGTACCAGCGGATTCAGGGCAAATAAGGATTCCCTTAAATTCAATCAATTCCCTGAGATTGGATGAGGACCGACTCACGCCCTTTGACCATTTTCCTTGGACTGTACTTGCGTTGCAATGAGCTCCCCAGCCCCAAGCTGAGGCATCAGTGGTCACCACTACTTCCTTGGGGTCCTGCCAAAGTACACCCTCTCTGAAGCGGTTTGCCTCCAACCACCAGGCCAGTGAAATCATCACGTCTTCTGTGATTGGTAGTTGATGGTCTAAACCCAGCTGGGTCCCGTCCCAATTCTTTAGGATATATTCTTGGAGAACTCTGGAATGTAGCTGCCCCCATCTTACCGCCGGGAAGGAAGAGGTTAACAAACCGAGAGTCCTCATAGCTTGTCTTACTGATGGAATTTCCACTGAACATAACATCCAGACAGCATTCTGTAGGACCGTCACCTTGTGATGAGGAAGAATAATGACCTGTCGGATCGAATTGATCTTGAATCCTAGGTAAGTCATGACTTGCGAGGGCACCAGAGAGGATTTGTTGAGATTGATAATCCAGCCTGCATGAGACAAAAGGTTCATGGTCAAATGAAGGTTCTTCAGCAACCTGTCCTTTGATTGGGCGAACAACAGAAGATTGTCTAAATAGGCGATCACTGAGATCCCCTTGCGCCTTAAGACAGCCAAAAGCTCTGCCAGAACCTTGGTAAATATCCTTGGAGCAGACGCTAGGCCGAAAGGAAGGCAAATAAATTGGAAATGTAAGGTCTGATCTCCGTCCTTTATTGCAAATCTCATAAAGGATTGAGCCAGAGGACTCATTGGGACATGCCAATAAGCATCTTTCAAATCTATCGAGAACAAGTACACGTTTTTGGGGAGCATACTCCTTACAGAAAAAATTGTCTCCATTCTGAAATGTTTGTATTGGACAAGCAAATTTAGACTCTTTAGGTTCAGAATGAACCTGAAACCTCCTGAATTCTTCTTGACAAGAAAAATGGGGGAGTAGAACCCTGTTCTCTGCAGAGGCACTGGAACAATAACCCCCCTTGACTTCATGTCTGCCAGACTCAAAAACATTGCCTCTCTCTCCTCTCTCACACATGGAAGAGGGGAAATCAAAAATCTTGAAGGGGGATCCCGGGAAAAATCTATATGGAATCCTTCCGTAATTCCCCTTAAAATGAATGGGCACACCAACATGTCGCCAGACAGTGCAATACCTCTTGAGCCTGGCGCCAATTATGACATTGGCGTCATTGCTTCTTGGGTTTTGCCCGATAGGTCCCAAAGAAGGTGGAACCTTTAAATTTGCCCCTTCTGGAAATACTGACAGAGGAAGAGGCCGCTCTGGATTTCTTGGGTGCTCCCCTATTAGGGAAGGGACGCCTAAAGTAGGTCCTAGGAAAAAACATACGATCAAATGAAGGCCTAGAAGAAACAGGAAAACATTTATTCCTGTCTGCTGTGAAACCTAACACCTTGCTAAGATCTGACCCGAACAGATATTCGCCTTTGAAGGGCAACGCACAAAGCCTCATTTTTGAACCAATATCACCAGACCAGGTCTTTAACCAAAGAGTCCTGCGTATGGAATTGGTCACAGCTAAACTCTGTGCCGAAAATCTGATTGATTCAGCCATGGCGTCCGTTACGAAGGCTGTAGCGGAAAACAAGAATGGGCAAGGCCCAAAGTATTTTATCTAAACTAGTTCTTTCCTGGAGAGAGTCCTTAAGCTGCTGCAACCAGAACCCCAAATTTCTGACAATTGGATGCCAAACTGGTTCTCAGAACATTAGATTGTACCTGCCAAGCCTTCTTAAGGAGAGATTCCATTCTCTTATCTAAAGGATCATTAAGAACCCCAAAATCTTCAAAAGCTAAACCTGCTCCCTTAGAAATTTTGGCAAAAGGTGCATCCAACTTTGGACATTTTTCCCAAAGATGAGAATCTTCTTCCGAAAAAGGATATCTGCGTTTAAGACCCCGTGAGGTAAAAACCTTCTTAGATGGATCTCTCCATTGTTCCAAAATCATGTTCTTAAGATAGTCATGAAATGGAAATGTATAGGAAGAATCTGGAGCTAAATCCTGATAAAATTTATCTTGTGTAGATCTAGGCCCTGAAACCTTTTCCTTTATACCCATAGACAAATAAATCATGTGTAAGAGGAAGGGAAATTCTCCAGGAGGGAACAGAAATTTTGTTTTAATATCAGCGGAACCAGAGGCCTGATCTTCCTCATCCTGAGAGGAAATCTCTCCCTCTTCTGCATCCTCATCAGGAGTAAATGAATCCTGAGGGCAGAAGAAGGGAGAATTCATCAATTGACCTGAGTATAAAGAGGTATCAAAGGATGATGACGGTTGGGAAGGAATACTTTGATAATTGGTACACTCTGGAGCCCTCCGAGCCATAGAAGAAGAAGAAATCATCAGGTCCTCATTATGCTCCTTATTCACCACCTTGTTCGTGCAGATTTGACAAAGGGGTTTAGTATAATTATCCTGAAGTTTCACATCACATAACGGACATCTACGACTCTTTTTACTGGATTTAGATCCGGAAGAAGAGGATTTAGAAAAATTCTTGTCCAGGGTCTTTGACTATAAGATAAGACAAAACAAAAAAGAATGGGATTGAGTATGCCCTAAATGTGATATAGTGAAACCATATAAAAAAGGAAATAATAGGCTTACCGGAGCAGAGCTGGGCCTCCTCCCCCCAGAATCGGCAGTCGGTGGAATGCTGGAAGATTCTTGCTCCACATAGGAAATATCAGTGGCAAAATCTCCCATGGAATCCAAAAAACCGTCCAGCCCTTGTTCTGCCATAGTTCTGGATAGAGGCACTGAGCAAAACAGTATACTAGACCCATTAAAATAGGGTAGGAACCAATTGCCAATACTTCCCATTAACCCTTCATAGCATAGGATGAAGGGGAGGGCAAATAGTGTAATCCCCAGAAAACAGCGTGCTGTCCCTTTAATTTACAGAACACGTGTATCTGGCAACAGGCAGGAAATATCCCTTAGGCGCCGGGATGTGAGACCAATTCGAATATCCGGGCTTATATTTTTAAAAATACATTTGAAATAGCGTGCGCGCCTGTACCTGTGAGGAAGGCCCTCCGCCCGAGCCCCGCCGCGGAATCCTGAACCGAAGCTCCAGCCGCCAAAGGCGCCACCGCCGCTGAAGCTGCAGCCGCCATCGCCGCTGAAGCCGCAACCATCTCCACCGCCGAAGCCGACCGTCAGTAGGTAAGGCGAAAAGCGGAAGAAGTTGCTGACGTCACTTCCCCGCCCCTTAAAGGCACCAAACATCCAGAAAAAAAGTTTTTTTTTTTTTTTTCTTTAACACACAAAAAAAGCCCAACATAACTTAAGGGTCCGGTAACCCTGGTCTCAACCTGTATAATCATCCTCAGAAAGAGGGAAATTTTCACTTACCCCACTTTGTAAGAAATACAAAGAAAGAGACCTTGGCCACAAAATCTCCTAGGGTATCCCGGGCCCCAGACATAAGTTGAAGTCTTCGGGACCGGGAAATGGACCTCCTGCTCAGGCCCACAGTACCGGATAATACTCACCTGAACCCATCGGTCCAGGAGCCAGTGGTCATGTTCCTACCTCTGGAGGAACACGGAAACAACTGGGGAAGTGAGTGAGGAGCCAAGACTTTATGCCGGTGGTCATGTGTTCCAGTTGAGGGGAGGAGCCCGGAGGTCTCATGCGTATGCTGCCCTTACGGATGTTTTGAGAAAAAAAAAAGGGCTCGCTTCTGTCCAGAATCCAGTACCAAGGGGCTCCCCCCACCCCCCTCCGCTGTGCCCCCAGCGGGGCAGAGAACTTGAGTCTCGAGTTTGCCAACGTCATCTCACTGGCCAGTGTAAAAGGCACCGCCCTTCAGGGGGGAGAAAGTTGTCAGAAATGGGGAGGTGAGCCGTGGAATCCAGGAGCAGGGAAGACAACACGGATCCTCTGCTCCGCTCCAGGCACTCACTTCTGGTTAAAGATCGGGTGGTGTGAGACGGCGCCCAGTGATGGTGGAGGTAGGGTGAGGGAGATAATAATAAAAGACTTTTTATGTGTGTGTTTTGTCCAGTTCAAAGGACAGGGGGGGCTGACAAGTCACCCGTTAGCAAGTAGGCAACTTGACAACCCCCCCCCGTCCAATTACCTGCATCCCCCAAAGGTCAGGGGGGTACGAAAGAGCCAGATGGCCTCCCGTGGATGTGGCATTCAGGTCAGCAGTGTAGGAGCACCAGGACATTCAAGCATACTTTTTTTTTACCCGGGGAAGAGGGGTGTGAATGCCACACTGCCTATGGGGAATGGGAGGGGCAAGAATGTCACACTGACTGTAGGGGATTGGATGGGGGAAAAACCACCCTGTCTATGGGAAATGGGGAGGGGAGAATGCCACACTGCCTATGGGGAATGGGGAGAATGCCACACTGCCTATGGGGAATGGGGAGAATGCCACACTGCCTATGGGGAATGGGGAGAATGCCACACTGCCTATGGGGAATGGGGAGAATGCCACACTGCCTATGGGGAATGGGGAGGGGGGGGATGGCACACTGCCTATGGAGAATGGGGAGGGGGGGGATGGCACACTGCCTATGGAGAATGGGGAGGGGGGATGGCACACTGCCTATGGAGAATGGGAAGGGGGGATGGCACACTGCCTATGGAGAATGGGGAGGGGGGATGGCACACTGCCTATGGAGAATGGGGAGGGGGGGGATGGCACACTGCCTATGGAGAATGGGGAGGGGGGATGGCACACTGCCTATGGAGAATGGGGAGGGGGGGATGGCACACTGCCTATGGAGAATGGGGAGGGGGGATGGCACACTGCCTATGGAGAATGGGGAGGGGGGGATGGCACACTGCCTATGGAGAATGGGGATGGCACACTGCCTATGGAGAATGGGGAGGGGGGGATGGCACACTGCCTATGGAGAATGGGGAGGGGGGGATGGCACACTGCCTATGGAGAATGGGGAGGGGGGGGATGGCACACTGCCTATGGAGAATGGGGAGGGGGGGATGGCACACTGCCTATGGAGAATGGGGAGGGGGGGATGGCACACTGCCTATGGAGAATGGGGAGGGGGGGATGGCACACTGCCTATGGAGAATGGGGAGGGGGGGATGGCACACTGCCTATGGAGAATGGGGAGGGGGGGATGGCACACTGCCTATGGAGAATGGGGAGGGGGGAAGGCACACTTTCATGCTTCAAATCCTAGGAGCGAATTATCAGTCGAAAAATAGGTTATATATCCTTCAAACTATTAATTTACTTTTCATTATAGTTTATCTCAAGCTGCCATGAGTGACATTCTGGGAATGTTGGTGTACATATAAATTTGTAGAGTCAGGTTGACATAGAAGGAGCAGCATGTGTATTGATCTGCCACATTTTGGGGCACTGGGCTGGGGATAGAAGGTGATGACACAAACTTTCTTTCTAGGTATAGGATCACTTTTATCCAAGATTTAGAGTGCAAGTCCTGACCTGCCTGCCTTCTTGCTTACAACAAACATCAGGTCCTGAGCACAACCATCTTGGACAGGAAGCACATAGTGACCTGCTCTGTCCGCGCTCCCCTCCGTCCATTCAAGTGAGCAATCTCTGTGCCGGCTGCCACAGGAGCACAGGATCTGGGCAAGGTAAGCGTTTTTTTTTTTCTTGTAACCCTAGCACCCCATCCTGACTTAGCGTAGAGAGAGGGAGTCAGTGCAAAGAGGTTCCAGCACTCCTGGCGTCCCAGCCCATACAGTTGGTGCCCAGAGTGTTTTGCTGGAGAGAGGGCACCGGGGAACAGCCAAGCAGTCGGCCCTGTAGTCTTTTACATTTCAGGGCTTGCCTGAATGGGTTTTAACCAACTTTAGCATGGACCAAAACCCTGGATTTTGACTATCCCAGGTTTTGGTCCTTGTCCCCCCCCCCCCCCCCCCCACCAAAACTCACCTTTCCCCAATCCTACGGCACATGCACAGCCTCTTGTCCAATCATCACAACCTAGAATTGTCTAGCAGAGCGCACCGGCGCCCGCATCCCTGCTACCCTATATTCACAAATGCCCAATGCATGCCCTGCTAAAGATACATGCTCGTACCATTGGATAAGGAAGAAGGCGAGTATACCAAAACAAACATGTAAACCTAAACAAACTGCTTGGAAATGTCCATCTATAAACTGCTGGAATGCTATGAAGTTCTTTAAGCATTGTATAATTAATGTAATTACTTTAAATGAACAGAATTGGTTTTAAGGTGCTTTTAGGGTAATATCCCTGGATGAGATGGATATGGGGCCTAAATAGTTTTGGTTACCCCAAAGTTCTTTAATCCCAGAAGAGTATAACACATCGGTGCATCCACATGAGGGGGTTAGCCTGGATGGATTTTGTTCCACTTGTCTTGTCTTGTCCAGGCACATAACTTCCGCCCCCTTATCCACCTTGGGAACAGTAAATAATTGACCTCATGTATTCTAGGCGAAACGTATTTCTTTCAGGGCCGTGGCTGTGCTGGGAAGGAAGTGTTATGGCACAGATTTATGAGTCTTGAGCATGCTTTGCTGTTGTCAGAGACAGGCTGTGGCTTGCCATGTTCACGCGAGCTGAAAGCAACAAGGGACAGGGTGGCACTTATTTGCATGGTGCTGGAAAAATAAAACTGAAAACTTTGGAACTCTGCTACGGCTCCTACCAAGCGCTGCAGGAAATGGGGAAAAGGCACATGCGACTGGCATCAGGTCAGCTGCTCAAATGTAGGGTTTACGGTACCTACCCTCTTTCTCTGAAAATAAGACCCATCACAAAAATAAGCCCTAGCGTAATTTTACAGTTATATCGCTTTAAAAAAATCAACTTCAAATGTGTCCAGGTAGATATATTGGTAAAAAGTCAACTGGCAACAGAATGCAGCAGGAAAGACAGACCCTTCACACACAAAAAAATGAAGAATGCTGGAGCCCCTCTCAGCAAACCACATAAAAAGCTTGTTTTACTTACCTTTATAATGAGCCAGTGGCGAGAACGGAGTCCTGCAATTGGCTGCCGGGCAGTCACGTGGGCACAGTCGCGCCCTGTGCGCCGGCAGGACCTGCCCACGTGAACGCACGGTGGCCAATCGCAGGACTCCGTCGCTGCCGCTGGCTCGTCATAAAGGTGATTAAAACAAGCTTTTTATGCAGCTTGCTGCGAGGGGGCTCCAGCATTCTGTATGCCCCCCTGAACTTCTTACAATGACCACACAGCTGGACCAACACCCGTTAAAGTGGACCAACACCCAGCCTGTTCGGCCCGGGAATCTAAAAGATTCCAATCCCTCCCCGCGGGGCATCCAAAATCAGAATGCCCCGCTGTGTGAAACCCCCCCCCCAGGATGCCCACAAACCTTACCTGGATCCCGATCCAACAGCGCATGCATGGGCCGCATCTCGCACTTCTCACTAGCTGGGCGTGGGCACGCTCCCTGTTAGAGGGAAGCACGAGATGCGCCGCCAGCGTGCTCGGAGCTGCTGAGCTTTGACGCCACTTTGACATGCATACCACAGCGGCTCCGAGCACGCTGATTGGACGAGTGGCCGCTCATGCGCTGTAGGAGCGGAGTGAGTTGTAACTTGCGATCTGGGAGTGGACCAAAACCCAGGATAGTAAAAATCGGGTGTTGGTCCGGTTTAACTGGGCCATGCTTCCGCAACTCTTACCTTTCCAATGAGCCAACGACACATGCATGGCTGGCACCCTCTTTCGGCTGCGGGCACAACTGATCATCTGTGCTTGGTCACACACAGCCAAAGGACGCAAGTGATTCCGCATGTTGCCGACGTATCCAGCTGGGATTCCATTCAGCTTCTCCAGCCTCACATTAGTGTGAAATCGGGGAAGCCAAATCGGATGAGAGGCCAGGCATGCTCCATTGGACTGAGGAGAGTTTACTGGGCAAACAGTGCGGTTTCACACAGAGGGGAATCCCAAACCAGGGTGCCCAAGGGGGGGGGGGTTGGACCAAAACCCAGGATAGTGAAGATAGGCACCTAAAAAACACTTCATGAAAACCTAAACTAACCAGGCTCACTGGGCTTTAATGGAGCCCCCCTGTAACACCTCAGGCGCTGAGGAGCATGGAACAGACATGGGGACAGGACAGTGTCTGGGCTTCTGAGGTAATGACCATGAGGAACGGGCGTGACATGGGCGGAAAACAACAAGAGCAATCTCTGCCCACAACCACAGCCTCCCCTAGTAACCTGCCTATGAACGCTGAGACTTGTAGTTCCCCCAAGCTGGGTATATGTATAGAACCGTTTTTGGCAGAACAAGCTCTTATTGTTCCTATCACCCGTTCCCCAACTGCTAATAACATGACGCTGCCATCACTCACTGTTGTGACTCGCCGCTGGGCTCTTCTGTGAGCATCAACTTCCGGTTAGCTGCAAACTTCCGCTTCCTGTTTGGTTCCTGCACATAAGAACGGGCGTTTCCAGGTTCAATTATGGCGCCTGTAGCTATGGAGACGTACGGCGAATGCCGCAGTGCGTCTCTATAGTGTGGATAGAGGGAGGGGTAGCTGCGCCCATGGTCAATCTAAATAATCGCACGATACATACGCCCATGTTCACAGCGTCCCTTACACTAAGGTGAACACGTGACTGCAAGGAGCCATTATCTGGAGAGCGCCAAATGCCACTTAGTACCACAGTAGTACGTTAGCTCGCAGGGAAATGCTTTTAGTTTACTTCATAGGAAGTAAAATGTTTCATCATTATACCAGTTATTACACAGGGAGGGTCTGAGCAAAAAACAACATTAAAGTGGACCAAAACCCAGCATTTTGACTATCCCAGGTTTGGTTCTTGTCCCTGGGTAGGGCAGGCGTCAGCACTGGGCATAATCGGGCAGGTGCCAGGGCTCCTGCATCTTGGGAGGGCCCACCTCATTCTCTCCACGCTGGGGAGCCCCTATGCAGGATGCAGGGCCGTGCAGTAACCAGGAATAAGGACTGTCAGCCAGGGGCAGATTGGCCATGGTGAGCCTTTCTTTCTGTCAGTACAGCTGTTCTTTATTTCTTTCTGTCAGTCATTCTATTCTTTTCTTTCTAGTATTTATTTTCTTTTCATCTGTTCTTTTCTTTCTCTTCTCATTCTGCCCTTTCTTTCTGTTATTTATGTCACTTTTCTTCTAGTCTTTTCTTCCTTCCTTTCATTTATATATTTGTTTGTTTCTTTCATCTGTTCGTTCTACCATTACCAAAGTAGCACAAAGACAAATTGGGGATTTATAAATGGGCACTCACACTAGTTAGTATAGAAAAGATGATATAGAAAATTTATTCAAAATGCTATGTACACAAATAAAAAACATATATACAACATACACAAACAAGACAAGATTAAAAGGAGAATAAGTGGGTCCCCGGGCTCTGCTTAATATCTAATCAATCCAATATAAACAATATAAATTATAATAATAAGAAGTCCATACATATTTCATACATATCTATAAATGTATACATAAATACATTATTCCATGTTGTATATATGTTTTTTATTTGTGTACATAGCATTTTGAATAAATTTTCTATATCATCTTTTCTATACTAACTAGTGTGAGTGCCCATTTATAAATCCCCAATTTGTCTTTGTGCTACTTTGGTTTGTGGTTTGGGATTTATGGGAGCACCCACTTCTCTATTAAGTCCTATTATCTTGGTGGTGCCCTTATAGGCTTGCTCTTCTACCATTACCATCATTTCTTTCTTTCCTTCTATTATTTTTTCCTGTCAATCCCTCTATTTTTTTCATTGCTTCTCTTTTTTTTCTGTCTCTCCTACTCTTTATGCATTTCCCTCTATCTTTTCGTTTCTCCCATTCCTTTTCTCTATTTTCTGCTTTCTCTTTTTTGTCTTTCTTTCATTTGTTCTATACTTTGTCATTCCTTCTATTATTTTTTTCTTTCTATTCTTTAGCGGTAGTCATCATACATGCAACTGTATCACCATGTATGAAGTCATACCACACTGCAAGGTGCGCACTGAGACTCTATTGCCCAAGGGCCCACATAAACCTGGAGCCAGCCCTGCCCCTGGGACACCCAGATTCAGGATGCCCTCCAGTGTGAAATCCCTCCAGGTTGCCCAGTAAAACTCAGCTATCTTTGGTCCTACGGCGTATGCGCATGCTCCAGTCCAGTCAGCACTAAGGGCTGAGTCTAGCTGAGTCCTCCCTAGACACCTAACAGTGCGTGCCATTCACAAATGCATGGTACCGGTGCCCCCTGCTAAAGGTGTGCATGGGCCGTTGGATCAGGGGGAACAGAGTTTTTACAGAGGAATGGGGGGAAAATCTGGAAAGGGCCACTCTTGGTCCACTTTAAAGCAGACCAATCTTTTGACTAACATGCCCACAGACAGTACCTCTATGGTTGCTTTTGCTTTTCTGTCTTCTGTCCATTCCCAGCAAGAGGAACAAAACGAAGGCAATCCCACAGCACATGGGTGGGCTCTCCTCCAATCTGTTTTCCTAGCTGTGCATATTATTGCACAATGAGGAAATGATGTGCATAACCACATCAGCCATCTAGATAAACCAGCCATTAGAATGATGCCACCTACCATCCCACCACACACACCAAGGATTGCTCAGCGGCATAAGCATAGTGGGAAAAAGGTTTGACACAGGGGGTATCCCATATTGGGATGCCACAGGGGAAAGCTCAGCACGGGAGTCTTTTAGATTCTAGATCCAGGTTACATGGATTTTGGTCCCATTAAAGTTGAAGCACAGTGACCTGGCAACCCCCCCCCCCCTCACCAGACACCCTCTCCTGGTGCTGAGACAGAGTAGGGGGGTAACCATGCCCGGATCGTAGAGCCTACTCCACTTTCCCATATGAAGTGTCAGCATGCCAGAAAGCGGAAGTCTAGTGCTAAGAAATCAATTAGAACAGGTTGCATCACCTGGCAGTGGAGTGCCAGGCACCTCCCCTTGGACTGTGTGTACCCATGCCTGCCATTCAGGAGAGCTTGGTGCATGTACATTTTATGCCTACCCCACTTTAAACTGGACAGAAAAATTTGATTTTCACTATCCTTGGTTTTGGTCCGTTCCCTTGGGGCATCCCAGCTTGGTTTGTCCAGTAAACTCGCCTCTCCTCAGTCCCAATAGCGCATGCCCGGCCTCTCGTCCAATCAGCTTCTCTGCTGTGCATAATTATGAAGTTGAATAGAATCCCAGCCGCACACATCGGCTGCACTCACGCGCACTCTTCAGCTGTGCGGGGCCACGCACAGCCATTCAGTTGTGGCGGATGTGGCTGCACCCAGCCGAAAGAGGATGGAGCGATGGCAGTCACGCATGTACTGTTGGCTCACTGAACAAGGAAATTGGGGATTGGGTGGATTTCATCCAGTGGGGCATCCCAGTTCAGATTGGGTTTTGGTCCACTTTAAATCGCAGTGTCACCAATAGCCAAAAACACGGGAGGAAAAGTACCCAACAAAAAACGCTCCTTGAGGCTGCTCCTGTGCTTGCTGGATGTGATTGAGTGAGTTGCTTATGGCTGGAATAGGATAGATCAGCTGGGTGGAATAAAATGTGAGTATCCTTTTACTATTTTTTATTGGGTAGACAATCCCTTTAATGGGGGGGGGGGGGTGTTAATGGCTGGTATATGTTTCCTGTCCACTGAGACCTGATAGTTGAGTAGATGGAGGGACTCCAGCCACCACACTTCCATAATCCAACTTGTGTGAGAGTAGCTTTGGTGATCTCAAAGCTGCCAAGTTGCCCAAGGGGAAGGCCAGCGGCCAGCCCTGAAGTCTTTTAGAGACTCCAGGACCGGCCAGCCAGGGTTTTGGTCCACGTTATACAATGTCCCTCACTCACTGCTGCCGCCTGCTGTGGGTTGCTATTATTTTTTTAAACAAAAATTTGTCACTCATGAGCCCAGTCTGATCCCTGGGACCTCCTAACAGCTTGTGGAAGAATGGGGACAAAAATCAGCATAGGATTTTATTGCCAGTCAGCCCATGGCCAGCCAGCAACATCTCTACCGAGTGTGCTCTCTGGCCAGTGAGCAATTGCACGCTTAGGCTGAGGTTATAGAGTTGCAGGAGCTGGGGTTGTCCAAATCAAATCAAAAGTACTAAAGGTATTATGTGCAAATCAATGGTACTACAGCTTCATCACTGTAGGGGAAGAGAATTTGCAGGGGTGGGTATGACGCCTATATACATGATGCTGATGCTACAGAATTGGGGGCTGGGAATTCTTAGTTGGGGGGTACATTAGGGCTGGGTGGGGACTAGGGAGGCATTGCTTTGGGTGCAGCCCAACTGGCCCCAAAATTGTGCAGCCCACTGGGAATTCTCCCGGGTCTCTGTATGACCTTTTTCCCCTTGTGGTGGCAGCTGTGTCAGTGTTTAATCATTTAAAACCATGCTTTTTTTCCTTTTTCAGGCACATACGTAAACCTCCTGAGACATAAGAAATACTTTTCTTCTATCCAGGTTTGTATAAACCTACTTTTTCATATTGTTTATAAAAGAGACCTAACCTAGGCCATGAAAATAGACTTTTCTGATAACAAGCAATCCCTTGGATGAACAGTAGATGGCAGCACACTATCGATTGCCTTTATAGCCGAGTTCTTTTTAATTAAGTACCACTTTCTATTTTCCAGGCATATCAGGCTCGATTCAGAGGCACATTCGTCTGGACTTCCGTAGCTGTCTGTGAAAGTTTTTGTGTGTTAGTCATTTTTTTTGTTTTTTTTGTTCATTTTCCATTCGTACGAATGTTCGGGCTAATGCGTATATGCGCTTTCGAAGAACGAAACTAAGTCGGATCATTTGCGTTAGTTCGAATCATTTTCCCATCAAAATCTGATATTTTGCGTTCGTTCAGATAACTTACGTTGTTGGGATGGGCTTGCGTCTGATTCAGAGAGCTGATTGCCGAGGGACCACCACCCTATTAAACCGTTTCATTTGCAATCCACTTTCGGGACCTTTGAGGCCTCGGATTGCTATTGTTGAACATGTTTTGCGGCTATGTGCACCTTTAGCTCCAAGGCATTGCATGTATCAGCATGGCCAAGGCCATAAATTGTATAGCAATGCATACCAGAATCAATACATTTCATGTATGCCTTATAGAAGCATTTTAATGTTGACCTTAATTAGTCCTTAGCATGTAAACCTTTATTTTCCCACACATCCATGTAATTGCTATTTTTTTTATACTTATGTCCTTTGTGAATTATATTTGGAGCTCCGGCTTATTTCGTCAGTTTGAGTCAGGAGAATTATCTGGTGGATGGCTCCTGGGTAAGTTTGCTCACATTCCATCAATCCATTTTCACTGTATGTCAATGAATATAGTTGATGACTCATGTCTTAACCTATGGCTGTTTTTAGCCCTTGATGACATGTTAAACAATATTGTTGCTTAGAATGTGTACTTTATGTTAGTATTTTTAAATTCTTTCAGGGGATTCTGGATATCCGCTCTGCCCTTGCTCCTGATGCCCGTTCTTTGCCTGCAGAATGCGGGCCAGGAGTTCTATAATGGGGCCCTATGCAAAACCCAGGCCGTGGTGGCGAGGGCCTTCGGGCTTTAAAAGTCCAGATATAGGTGTTTGGACCATACGGGGGGGCACTGCTGTATGACCTCAACAAGGTTATACCAATAATTTAATTTACGATTTTTAACAGGGACCACACGTGCCAGGGTGGCACAATTGAGTGTCAGGGTCCTTCAGTTGGTGGGCGAGATGCAGGAGCTGCGCGACTCGTTGGGGACCACAGATGAAGAATAATGTTCTGTGGCCTGCCATTGCTATGTATTTAGTTTTTTATAGTTGTAAAAATTTTAAATGTTGTAAATATTTTAATATTTTATGAAGAAAAAAAAATATTAAATTAAAAAAAAATTGTTTTCAAAAAAGGCCAAACAAAAATGGCATTTGGTATTAAAAAAAAAAATACAAGTTTCAGTGTCATTTCATTTCCAAAATACATTAACACAAAACTAATGGGCCCAGAAATATTTAGAGATGAATATTCACATGACCGCGAAGTGGTTTGGGTGAGTTTTAGAGGTAAAACATGGAAGATGTAGGAATGCGCAAAGTGATTTAGCTAAGCATTGTAGCAGAAGTGAGTGACCCAAATATGTAGGCGAGCACTTTAATGAGTAGTGCCCAGGCGCAAGATTGTAAGGATTTACATCCGGACGATTATTTATTGAAAAAGGGAAATGTAAAGGATTCATGGGAGGATACAACAGAAAAAATGGGCTCATGGGACATAGCCCAGAAACCCAAATAGCAGGAGCACCAATTCAATCAATTAAAATAAACTACCATTTATTGAAAATCACATGAATCCAAACAATGACATAACACACAATACAAACACATTAAAAATTACTGTGTATCCCCAAAATTCATCCAGTGCTGTATACACAGCAACAAATATCTGGGTAACTCCTAAAATATAGGTACGTGTAAACAAAGCCTAAAATTTACTAATTTTGTGCCGGCACAAAAAACACCCACCTCCTCTGCCCCACAAAAAGGGGGAAGAAAAAAGGAAAGAGGAGGGGGGAGCCTCCAACTAACTACTAAAATATATTAAAGTGACATATTAAACATAGCAGCAATAACCATGAATTTTATATAAACTCATAAACAATTATTCAATTAATCAATATGTGCACAATAACCTATAATAAACGTGACTGTATATACATATATATAGAGAAAAGGGCAGTGTTTTAAAGCAGTGCTTTAAATAAGTAAGCAGTGCTTTAAGACAGTGTTCAAAAACAAGTGTTCAATAATACTAGTCATGGATACAAATACCAATTACAGAAAAACATTTCAAAGTAGACCCACACAATCACCAAAGCAAATAAGGAGGCAAGATATAATACTTAGCCAGACAACAGGGTATATCACGTGAAGTAAGGAGTGGGGGATAAACAGCAGGGACACCTTCGAACGCTGGGTGAAGATTCATGGGAGGAGACGATGGAAAAAGGGCAAAAACGAAAGTCGACGTTGTAACATGAGAAAATGAAACGTAAAAGTCATGCTGGAAAATGACATCCTCGTACTCGTACTCTGCCGTACGAACGGACAAAAACTTTACAGAAGGATAGCAATGCATGCATAGAATCGCTCATACACTTATACGAGAGCGGGAACATTTTGAAAGAAAAACAGATCGGCACAAAAACGAAAGTCTTTTTTTGTCTCTCTGAATCAACCCTATCGAGTACCACCTGGGTGGTGCAAGTAAGCTGTCACTCACCTAAACCCCTGGTAAAACACACACAAAACAGCTATTTAAATTCACTGAACCACGCAAAAATAGTTTTCATCACCTTTTATAGGAGTTTTGTATTTATGGAGCAAATCATGTTTGGGTAAAGTATTGATGGCATCAGATCAGGTTGGCATACTGGTCATACTACAGCCAGTACCACCTGATAGGATATCGAGTACCACCAGTGGTACTAGTACCAGTGGTTGGGAACCCCTACTCTACTCTTTTTTTTTTTTTAAGTCATTCTGCAATCATTCTCTGTTTCATCCCCTGCAGGCTACTTGGCTAGGCCGTTACTTGGTCTTCAGTTTATACATTTACCAAATTCCATAAGGTAGAACCTCGGCGGTTGCTGCTTTTGGTAGGACTAAGGTTTTTGGGGATCCGAACCAAATTAAGGTTACTGCTTTTGGAGTTCCCTAATCTTACTGAATTCCCCCGATGGCCTGAAGTAAAATGGAAGAAAAAAGATAATTCTGTGAGAACTCACCTGTAGAATTGATTTCTCTTCCATTATTACTTCAGGACATCAGACCCTCCCTGTCTGCTAGGTTACTATGTCCATTCCTTGGATGCCTAGTCTTAGTGGAGTGGTAAATTGTAAATAGTGTGATCAGCCAATAAAAAGAAAAAAAATAATAAACAGAGAGCGGAGTCTTGTTTTTTGTCTCCAGCCTTTTGTCTCCAACAGGAGATATAGGTATGGCTCCTGGCTGGCTAGTTCTACTGCTTTTCAATTAAACTGGATTGGAGGAAATCAGGCAGACAGATATAGGCCGGGAGGAGGAGCCATGCCTTTGTCTTGTAGTCCATTCCCTTCGGACGAGAGGTTAGCCCTGCTGCTAGTACGGAATTCACGCACTTACCTGATTGTATGATCTGGTGGGCTTCACGGGATGGATCACACAATCCAATCAGTGTGTGAGCCTCAGACTAGCAGCCATAGTCTGCGGGGGATGAAAGGTAAGTATAGTAAGTATTTTTTTTTTCTCACTAAAGAATATCAGCCTTATACAGCTATATATATATTGCAGAATCACATGTAACGGGATGAAAACTTCACAGCAGGCACAAAAGGTGACTCCGCATGGCTGGTTTAACTGACCACAGACAGTTTTATTCATCAGGTTGTATAAATTATAAAGCAAAATAAAACAAAGAAAATCCTAAGCCTGTCTGACACTAACTTAAACCAGACTTTCACCCTGAATAAGAGCCTATCTTGTATGTTTCTGCCACCCTGTACATACAGATTGCCCACATTAACAATCATCCTACCTGCACCTAGTGCGTATTCTGAGCCTTTAAACATCCAAGATGGTGGCTCATGGAGCATCAGGCAGCCTGCAGACAGGAAGTGTCTTCAGACTATGCCACTCTGCATTCTGGGATTGCTGTCCTCTTCCTGACCCCAGCTCTGCTCTGTCTGTGCAAAGCACAGTTATAACCCACCCATCGGCGCCCATATCCTAGAATCCTGAACAGAGTTGCAGCCCAGCGGGGGAAAGAATAAAAAGTAAGCGACTAATAATTAAATATATTATATGCCGGGGAATATTTTTTTTAAGGGTTTGGGCTTTTCTTTAAATGATGCTGAAGGTCCAGTTTAACACAATGCAGTTCCTGGCTAACTGGGTGCAGGTTTGGTGCCAGCCACCCCAAGACAGCAACGAAAGGTACAACCTAGTTTGGCAGTCCATTGGTTTGGCAACATTTCAGTGGCTCACAACACACATGTTGGTTTTCCCAGGCAGAGGGGGAGCCCTAAGTGTCTGAGCTCCAGACCTTTTCAAAGCTTACATAACTGAAGCGTAATAAATTCACAGCCCGAGCATGGCTTGTCAGCCCTGGGATGGGTGGAGTTGAAAACATGAATCTTGGTGAATTGTACACCCCATTCACCACTCTGCCACATACACCACAGACCTTGTAAATCTTTCAGACTGCTAGGGCCACCCAACATAATTGAAGAGCAGAGATCAGGAGTCATCTGAATCATAAACCTGGATCCTGGCATCTGATCAGTTTGGGGACCAGCTTCAGTCACCATTAGTGAGCCTTGAGATGATGTCACCAAAGCAGCCAGACCCACATGTTCTGCTGAGCGTCTATTTTCAGTGCCGCAAAAGAGGAAGGGATTTGACCCCCTCAAATCCCCTCCTCTTCTGAGACACTGAAAATGCACTTCAGCTGAAAATGAGCCCGCGGCATGTGACCCCTTACAAAACACCAGTTGAGTTTGAGTAGGTTAAAATTCATTCAGAGCCCCCTCCTGTACTTCACCTAGTGAGGGGAATTTAAAGCAAATACCCAAACTTGCCGGATTACAATGTGTGCACTACCAGTTCTTCAAGTTGAAAGGCTGGAGTTTCCATATGAACAGTATTCCATAGAAACAATATGAAGGGGATGGGGATGGAGTCTGACACATGGCGAGGTGTGCCATGGTCAGGGGGGCATTGTACAGCTGGGTTGGAAAGAAGGGGGCTAGGCTTATCACTGTTTTGTCCTTTAAAATGGACCAAAACGGCCGATTTCCTATCCCCGGGGCATGCCAGTGTGGAATGCTCCACTTTGGTAAACCCCCTTGGATCACCAGGCAAACCCACATTGCGAGCATTCCCATGGCACACATGCAGGCTTTCATCCAATCAGCACTCTATGCTGTATATAATAATACAGGGCATAGAGTTCTTTTTTTCCATAGAACCCGGCATAGAGAGCTGGGAGCAGCTGGCATATACGGTCCCCTCCAGCGTGTCAGCGCATCAGTCAAGAAAGTGGGGTATTGCTCATGCAAGGGACATGGGAGTGCCTATACTAGTGCTTCTGGTTCTTTTCACACAGTGGGGCATCCCACATGAGGATGCCCTGAAGACAGGAAGTTAGCTGGCTCTGGAGCCTTTTAAACTTCAGGGACGGCAAATACAGGTTTTCCCAAATCATATCCGGGACGGTCCACATGAACACATATGTCCCCTCCCCCTGCCAAAAACACAGATGAGATAGCAATTAAAAGTCCTTTCCCCCCCCCCCCCCCGAACCTCAGTTCTGTTTGTGTTTCCATCTGGGAGCACAGGAGTTTCTCTCTCCCAAAATGACGCCGAGATATCTCAGGATCTTGCACCTCGACACCGAAGGTCACTCTGTACTCTGAAGGACTCGGGCATTCCGCTTCCGGGTACAACCAGCGCTGTTTCATCAGGGGTGGCGGCAGATGGACCTGTAGGCTGTGCCATCCCATGCCCTCCACCATGGACTATGACAGAGCTGCTGCAAAGCCTGCGGCCTCTGCCATACTTACCTCTCCAGTGTTTTCTGTGGCTGTCTTGGCAAAAGAATCATCTCATGCACAGCTTCCTTCTTCCGCGCCTGCACCGGCAAAGTAAAAACTAAGGTATGGTGTCTTTTTTTTCTATTTTTGTGCAGAAGGAAAGGTGGGGGAGCTCTCAATGTGCAGATTTACCCCTTGGTATATTTGCCAATTCAACCAAGCAAGTATCTTTACAGTCAAGTTCTGGAAGTGTGGGGATTGTGGCCAAGAGCTCACCATGGATTGGAAGAAATGTTTTTGCCCTTTTGTTTTGCAAAAGGTTTGAATGCGGATGGTTCTAACTCTGACATTATGCTCAGCTTGAAATCAAAAATTGTGGCTGCCATGTTTTCTGCTAAAAGATATTTTCCAAAAATCAGTTTCAAGTAGAGTGTTCTACTGCAGTTCCTGTTACTCCCCAGGCAGCTTCCTCTTTTCTGGCGGAGCATATTGACAGTGAGGAAAAATCTCCCCAGAAGGACCAACTTTCCCAGGGGGATAATGAAAGGGGGATAATGAAAAGAAGGAGAGGATGAGGAGTCAGAATCAAAGGATAAGGTATCCCTTATGAATTAATTGTTATAAGCTATTTATGAATCTGCATGTATTCCTGAGCAACCGGGGGAGGTCTCTGTTCAAGATAATGTGTATCATGGCTTGCAGGAAGTAAAGCTGTTTTTCTGGTACATGAATCCATTAAAGAATTTATTTCCAGTGAATGGAGAGAGCAAAGAAAAAGATTTTTTGTCGTCTTCCCTCGACAAGTTTTCCTTTCTCTGAGAAAGATCAGGAGAAATGGTTTCCAGATCAGACGCAGCTCTGTCCCAAGTTTCAAAAAACATGGATTTGTCCTTTAAAGACAATGGGCTTATTTAAAGTGGACCAACACCCAGGATTTTGACTATCCTGGGTCTTGGTCCACTTCGGTGGGGCACCCCCGATCGGGGTGCCCCGCTGTGTGAAACCCCCCCGAACCCCCCGAAAAACTCACCTCTCCCCGCTCCCAGCGCCGACGGACAAGCCGCGGACAAGCGGCTCCTCCGCCGCCACCTCCCGCGCGTCACTCTTGACGCGCGCGTGCCCGCGCCGGCCATTCACAGACGGCGGGCGCGAGCACGTCTAGAGGGGCGCGAGGGAGGCTAGAAGATAAGGTAAGGAGTTTGGGGTGTTTGGGGGGGTTTCACCCCGCCGGACATCCCGATCTCGGATGTCCCGCGGGGAGGGAGGTGATCGGCCCGGGAATCTTATAGATTCCCGGGCCGATCACCCGTGGGTGTTGGTCCACTTTAAAGCGGTCCTTCACTCTGAATAAGAGCCTATCTCATATGTTTCCCACACCCTGTACATACAGATTGTTCACATTAAAAATCATCCTACCTGCATCTACTGCATGTTATGAGCCTTTAAACATCCAAGATGACGGCTTATGGAAGCCGCCATCTTATCAGGCAGCCTGCAAACAGGAAGGGCCTCCTGACTGTGCTGCTCTGCATTCTGGGACTGCTGACCTTTACCTGACCCCAGCTCTGCTCTGTCTGAGCAAAGTACAGCTATAACCCACCCCCCTGTACCTTATCCCGCTCTCCTCTCCTCAATAAATGTGATGCTTCTGAGTCAAGATGGTGGCCCCCGTATCTTAAATTCCTGAACAGAGTTGCAGCCCAGTGGGGGAAAGAATAATAAGTTAGTGACTAAAAACAGAAAATATATTAATTTTAGATGCTGGGGAACCGTTTTTTAAGAGTTTAGGCTTTTCATTAAATCACCCTGAAGGTCTGGTTTAAGTTCCCATGGATAGAAAAGCTGTTTTTTTTCTGTGCAGGTCGCGGGATGCTACAGCTTACAGTTTTAGGTAATCTATTATGGCAATGTGTATGGTCCAGAACATGAGGGCTTGCAGCAAGAATTGAATTCTGGAACTTTATCTAGGAATATTTTGAAGTCAGTCCAGGTGATTGCTATGGCGACCGCATACTTGGGAGATGCAGCCACAGAATACTTGAAAATGGCAGCAAGCAGCACAGCTCTAGTGAATGGGCGGAGTTGGAATCCATACTGGAAAGATCCACCAGGAAAGCGAAACAGTTTCCTTCCAAGATAGTCCTTTAGGCCACGGCAGTCTAGAGGTGCACAGGACAGAGACAGACCTCAGATTTCCATGCAATCCTGGAAGTGTCCCAAAGGAAGGGGTAGAAATATCCGTAATCATTTGATATCCGTAAAGCATTTGATACAGTAGCCTGGGACTACCTCCAATTCATATTGAAAAAATGGGGCTTGGTCCCTCCTTTATCACATGGATTTCCTCGCTATACTCTAAGCCTGGTGCATTCGTTAGGTACTCAGGTCGAGTCACTACAAAGAAAACTTTTCCTGGTAGACAACAAATTAACCCTGTTGACAGAATTTCTAGAGCAACTGATTGCAACACCAGCTTCTTCAATTAGAGATCTTTGGGGTTGATGGTCTCAACCATCTCTGCAGTCCCTTGGGCACAGTTTCATTCAAGGACATTACAAGCCCTTCTTCCTCAGTCCTGGAACAAAGCAGAGAACACTCTGGATATAAAATTACAGCTGCCTCTCTTCTTTGGTGGATTTGCCCAGACAACTTGTTGCAGGAAAGATACTGGAGACAGGAAAATCCAGTTTTGTTGGGCACTCTGTGGCACAAATTCCTGCCAGGGTCAATGGCAGGACCCCTCCCTGTCCTCAAACCAGAGGGAGCTCCTGGCTTTGAAGATGGCTTTGGTTTCATTTCAGGATCTACTGATGCAGAAAGACAACATGGTGGCAGTGTTCCACAGGGTGGAATCAAGGGTCCTAGTCATCTTTCAGGACATAGGTTTTTGGGCAGAAAAACATGTCTGGCCAATCCATGCTGTGCAAATAAAGGGGTGGGAGAAGCAATCAGCAGAATTCTTAAGCAGATCCTAGGTATTGGAGGCAGAGTGGAGTCTGGACGACTTGATGTTTCAGAAGATCTGCAGAATAAACAATGTGAAACTAGCTGGATTTTTTACCTGTATCTGAATCAGGGAGAAGAGGGTCTGGATGCCCTTTCTCAAGTATGGCCAAAGAGTCTTTCTTATGCCTTCCCTCAAATTAAGCTTATACCTCTGGTACTACAAAAAATCACAAAAAGTGACAGGTATCATGGTTTGTTTGGCCCAAGTTGGCCTGGTTCCTGGGTTTGAGCCTTGCACCCAAGGAACATTAGGTTCTTCTTAATTTATTGCAAGGTTTGGTGAGTTTTTTTTCTAATGGAAGATCAAAAGGGTTTAGCTGGTGATACCCAACTGATATTAAGTTTCCTTCAGGATGGTCTGGTTAACCCTTCTAGTGCCAGCTACGTGAGTCTCACGTAGCTGCCTCTCCAACCGCTAAGTGCCAGCTACGTGAGACTGATGTAGCTGACTTTAGAGCCCCATAAAAAAAAAAGTAAAAAAGATACAGACTTACCTGACCCCTCGTTTGAAAGTGCCAGCGATTCCCTACAATAAGCATCAACTTGATTTTCGCCTCCGGGCCTCTGATCTTCAGGAGGGGGCCCGGAATAGCCCCCCCCCCCCGCGCCATCTGAAAGAAAAAAAAAAAATAATAATGACACAAACTCACCTCGCAGCCTGATCGCTCTCTCCGGGTCTTCGCTTCACCAGGGGGGGCTCCGATCCCCCCCCTGGACTTACCATTTTTCGGGTGAGGACCCAGCAATGGGCCCTCACCGTCCTCTTTGTCCGGCGCTGCCCCCCTAGCCCCGCCCACTTGTGGGAGGAGCGGGATGAGGTCATCCAGCTCCTCTATACCGGCACCCAGGCTCCGACTGTCACTTGTCAGTAGCGATCGGAGCAGGGAGGGTGGCAGGCAGGGAGGCTCTGATCTCCCTGCCTCCCACCCTCCCTGCTCCGATCACTACCGACAACTGTCATCTGCAGCGGCGCGGGACACAGGATCAGAGGTAAGTATAAGTAAAAAAAAGAATAATAAAATATTTTGTGTCTGTGTATTTTCTACTTTTAACTATTTGTGAACTGGTAAGGGGTCCATGAGAGGTCCAATCACCTGCAGCTAGCGGGTGACTTGCCATAACCCCCAGCCCCCCCATTACCTGCCTTCCCAATGGCCAGGGGGGGCAGAAGGGCCCGGGCCCTGCGCCCTGTTCTACAAGCCCCCATAGCTGGCCCGGGTCGGTAATGCTGGGTAAGGGGGACCCTACGTCATTTTTTGGGGGGATTTTAATTTTTAACGCTTAAAATTCACCAAAAAATGAAATGAGGTCCCCCCCCCCCCCCCGGGAGATGGGACCCTATGTCATTTTTTTTTTTAAGTTAACCCCTTACAACTATGCAATCATATTGCATAGGTGTATCTCCTAAACTGCTGTTTCAGTTTGGGGGAGTTTCCTGGGCAGGAATGGGTGTATACCAATACATATGTGGTACCGTTGTAACTGGGAGAAATAAAGCTTTCACACGCAATAAAATATTTTATTAACAAACGTACATTTTTTATCACAAAAAAACACTACAAATGGAAAAAAATAGACTTTTTTAATTTTTTTGCACATATTTCACCCAAAAGTATTGAGAATACACTAAAAAAAGGCCGAACAAGACATTTCATGTTGAAGCCCAGACTCTGCTGAAACAAACAATATATCATTTTCCTGGAAAATCCCTGGAAATCCCTTCAAAAATCAAGGTTGAACATGTGTAGCGCAAAAACGTGAAAAGTAGTCTGGCAACAGAGTGTGACAAAAAATCTAGGTAGGCTGGCACTTAAAGGGTTAAAGGACTTTCTCTTGCCACATTGATGATCCAGGAAGCAGCCTTATCAGTTTTCCTAGACAGATCCCTGGCAGAGAAAAGCTTACAAGATTTATCATGGTTCCATGCCACTTAAGAGGAAGACAGTCCCACCATGGGACATTCCTTAGTTCTCCAGGTGTTAATCAAGCATCCCTTTGACCCTCTTCCCCGAAGATGTCAACTCTGAAAACTGTATTTTTTTCTACTTTCTGCTTTATCAGTTAAATAACCATACCTCACTGTCTTACCAGAAAAGATCCTCCTCACTCCAGATCCATCCTTTCTACCTAAAAGGACTCCGACATTTCATAGGTCACAAGTCATAATAGTACCCTCATGTTGTCAAGATGCCAGATCACCAAAAGACCTTAAATACCATTGTTTAGATGTAAAACGTTGTCTAAGAAGTAGCGCAAATCGAATAGCCTTTTCGCTTTATTCTCTGGGTTTTGGAAGGGATTAGCTGCTTCCACTATCTTGATTTCCTAAGTAATCCCTGTCTGATTCTATCGTGATCTTTCCTATATACTTTAGAGAGGAACAATACACAAAATTGGGAGGACCCGCTGTGGATATCCCCCGCAGGTCACCCCATATGCTCACCTTCCTGTTGCAGCCCACAGCACAGACTCGGACGATAACAAACGCATGATTGGCTGAGAGGCCTGCTCAGCCAATCTGCGCACTCGCTTTCACTTGGCTCCTTTCCCCTGGACAGCTAAGCAGCCGAGCAGCACCGAAGGGAGCAAAGTGTGCCGTCAACTGCATCCCCGCTTAACTTCTAGTCGTGGTGTGTCCATTTAGAAAGGCCAGGCACGGGTGCGTGCACGGCTAAGTGTAAGCTCTTCCCCCTCTTTGCACTAATTGCTTCATGGAAATATGGTGCTTTTTTCATGACCAAAATATTTTTGCAATTATATACTCTTATTTGCTTAAATTGCTTATTATTCGGAATAAAAAAAATAAACAGAGTTAGTATAGTCATCTTTATGGTATAGATTTTTCCTGTAAGATTTAGTCCCAATTTTCTATACCCGGCTATTTTTTCCTTTAATTCTTTCAAGAAGGGAAGAAAATTCTCATGAAATAGTCATTCTGGCTTTTTTGATAGTCGAATTCCTAAATATAATAGGGAGCTTTCTTGCCAATGTATCTTGGTGCTTTTTTCTAACTGTGCTTTAAACAAATGATCTAGGATAAATGGTAGAAGATATGATTTATTTGTGTTAATCTTGAAGTTGGACAATTGTCCAAATTCCTCAGTAATACTTACTAGTACCTTTGGTAATGAGATGTGGAGATTTGATAGAGAGAGATGTAAATCGTCGGCATAAGCCATGACCTCCAAGCCATTTATTTTTATTTAATTTCAGGGTGGGATTGTCGATCACGTAATATGACTCTAAATGTATGTTGAATGAAATTGTTGATAATGGTCAGTCACCCCTGCCATGTTTTATTAGAAATTGGAAAGGTGTCAGTGATACAGTTATTAATAGTAAGTTTGTAAGTTTGATTTTGATAGGGAGTTAATATGCTTTGGACCATATTGCTACCTAAACCAAAGGCTTCCAGGGTTGCCTTTAGATAGGACCAACTGACCCAATCAATCAAGGGCCTTCTCTGCGTCTAACGTAATAAATGCAGCTTTGAGGTTGTGTCTGTTAATGTGGTCTATAAAGTTGATGGCTTATGTATTGTTAAAAGCCATACTGTGCCCTTTCTTGCATCCAGCCTGAGTAGTAGAGATCATGGTTGGTAATACAATTTCCAGGCATCGTGCTAATATAGAGCTATATAACTTTAAGTTCAGATTTATAAACGCAATTGGTCTAAAGTTTTGTAGAAGTGTATTTACTTTCCTTTGAAATTAGTTTTATGCGTGTCTGGTTTAAGTCTTCACTAATTTTCCCCTTAGTCTGTAATTCCACTATAAATGGGTGAGAGGTTGTTACTAAAAGTTCTTTAATATTCTGACAGAAAACTGTCTAGTCGTCTTACGTGGTTGTAGGTTTTTTATGGCTGCATTAATTTCTTCCCGGGTAATTGGTGCCTCTAATTTTTCCCTTATGTCTGGCGCTATTTTTGGTAAACTGGATTTTTTTAAGTATTCTCTAGAGTCTATATCATTCGCTTTTCTAATATATACTGAGGAATAAATGTTAGAAATTCTTTTTTAATTTGCTGCATATCAGATGTCGACTTTCCATCCTTTTGAATTTTTATAGCTTCTATAAGGTATATGATTCCTCAAGGTATTAGCCGTATTTTTCCCCAACTGGTTAAGCTCCATATTTAATTTTTTGTGTCTTAGTTTTTTCCTTTCCCAGGTCCCCTAATACCATATAAGGAACCTCTGTTGAGTATTCTGCATATTATTCCAGTTATTCCAGATTTTTCGTTTGTGCAAATGTAATTTAAGTGTTTTCCCTGCGCTTACGCGTGATTCTCAGCCCTGATTTGCCTCTTCTCGTCCCGATAAAAAAAACATAATTTTCCAGGTCAAAATTATGCCCTCTTTTTGCAAGCAGGAACCATAAGCAACAATGGAGTCCCTTGACAAGGTCTGTGAAGGGTCTGAGCATCTGCAGCAGCAGGGGCTGTTAACTAGTTACCTTCCAGAGCTTAGGCATACCTGCAGTCGCCTGGATATCGATCAGATGTTCGATCAGCAGGTGTTTGAATTGACCCAACTGAACTGCCCATCTCTTGAGAAGTTTTATTTAGAGCTGTAGCCATGGTTGGCCCCCGCCACAAGAAAGGGGCATGCAATTGGAGGTATGACCAAATTGGTTGGCTGCCTTAAATTTTTAGAGAATGCCTCCTTTCAAAAACCCTACATGGGTGCCTTAAGGCAAGACAGTGCTCAAATTTCCACAAAATAAATGTTTGCCCTAGGCAAAATCAAAAGGTTTCCCCCCGTAAGTCCCTCAGCCGTGATTAGGGTGAAGTGGCCTGATTCACACTCACTGCTGGATGGCATGCCTCAGGCACTGGCATTTTGCTGGTTTGCCTCCACCATTTGGCCCAGCAGTGCCTCCAATATTTGGTTGTGGCGCCTCTGCTCCTCCACCACTGCATACATATCCTCCTGGATCTTCCCGGCAGTACAGTGCACCACTTTTAAATAGCAGGTGGATTTTCATCTAAAAGTGTGGCTATTGGTCTGCCAATTTGCCTTCATAATTTGGCATTGCTTTAACAAAGGCAAGTAGCGCCTGGGTGCAGGGTGGATCTGGCTTCCTCTTGTCTCTTCGACTGGAGACCGTGTGTCTGCTGATGCCAGACTGCTGTTGTGGGTCAAATTTGGGGAGGTGGGGTTTGCCACAGTGGCAGATGTTGCAGCAGCTGGAGGAGGCATCAGCAAGATTAGGGGTCCGGTCCACACTTTTGTGGCTGACAAGCTCCTGAATTGCATCCATTAGAGGTGTAGTATGTGTTTGAGAAAGAGAATCATTAATGATTGGGTCCCTGAATGTGCCCACACAGTCCCAAAAAGCTTAAAGTAATGGGGGCTCAGCTGACTCCTTCACCCTGTCCCTTGCCCTTGGTTATTTATGGACACACTTATTACCTCATCAGTGTCTGTGCTCCCCTCAGTGGGTGGGTGCCTTCTGTGTGGCCATGGCCTTGACGGTGGGTCCGGGGCAGCCACGGCAGAGGGGGCAGTGGATGCCTCTTGAACAGTGGTAGCTGCTGTATGGTTGTTTGCTGCAAAGCCAAGGGAAAAGCAATGCCAAGGTCAAGCATAACTTGTATGGACTCCTTCCAATACTTCACCAGCTTGCCCCTGGTGAGTTTGCTACCAGACTGGTTGGCAGATGCTGGGGCCTGCTGGGTGGTGTGTTGGGTGGAGGTGGAGCCACTGTGGGCACTACCAGGGCCAGAAGGGCTGGATCGCAGGCTACTGGCCAGCGAGCCAGCAGGCCCAGCTGAAGCTCCACTGCTGCACCTTTTGCTCTGCCGTTGGCTCTGCAGGGGGATCTGTTGTTGACTCTGCACTGGGGTCTGCACAGGACTACCGTGTCCCGATCAGTGGGTGTTATGTGGTGGGCTGTGCCGGGAGCTCTGGGTGTGGGTCTCCTGTTGCTGCTGCCTCACGTTGCTACAGGTGGCCTGCTCAGAGTGGGTAGTGTGGGAGCTAGTAGGGGATTGCCTGTGGGAGGAACGGTGGGGCCTTGGGCTTCGGTATCTTGGCCAGGTGCTTAGCCTACCTTGGCCATGCCTGTGTTTCTGGCTCTGGGGGCTATGGTGGTGCCTATGGTGTGAGCTCCTAAGTCAGCAGTGGCAAGAAAATCTGAGCCTCAGCTGTGTTCTTTTATACCTAATTGAGTGGGAAATTGTGGTGGAAAGTTTATTTAACAGGCCATCACAGGCACCAGCAACCTATAGGCTACATGGGCGTATGGACGCAAGCACACTTCCTGGGTCCACCAGGGCGTGTCGGCACTTGTGCACCTCAGCACAGAGATGCGTCATACAAACAACATCCCAAGCTCCAACATGGCACGTACCGTGTTCAACCATGAGCAGTAGGAGGAAATTATGATGGTAAGTCAAACTTTCATGACAATCGCCTATGCATGTGTTCTGCATTATTCTCCTGCCAAAGTGCCAACAGGTTACAGCGGCCGCAAAATACGTGTCAAGGCACATGGAGCTACAGTAATGGCAGAGGCCTGGCCTTCTAAAGTTACAGGCCCACAGTACTTTGCTGCCACTGTCACATGGACCACTCTGGCATGTTTTTATGTGACGCAGGGGTGCCTAAATGATTTATGTTTGACATTTCTATGCTACTACTCTGGGATGGGAGAGCTGGCTTCGCCTTTTTGATGGCCACGGTCAGCGAGCCCTATCCTACAGTAGGAGCGGAGTGGAGAGTTAGGCGCGCCTTTTGGCCTAAGTTCATCTACGCTTGCAATCCGCTACTACTGTGGGATGGGAGAGCTGGGTTAGGTAGCATTGCCATAAACTAGTGTATACAGTGCTTGCACTGTCTCAGAAAATTACTTAGAGGGGCTAAAGGAGACAAAAACAGAGGACATAAGTTAACAATGCACATCTGTTTTCTCTTTGCAGACGTTCATGTCTAACACACATTAAAAGAGGACGTTGGCAAAGGAAGTGGCTGTCCAAGTGAGTGGCGAGGGAATGTCACCTTACACCTTCACCTAAATAATGCAGCACTGGTTGAACCTCAAACTGAAAAAGTGGCCCTGAGTGCGAAGGTTCTGCAGCCAGAACTTCCCACGTATGTGTATGTACAACAGAGAAGGTGAGCTGTCAGGATTATTTTACATATTTTTTTAAATTATATTTTCTTTTGTAACGGGGACCAGGTTCGGGTGAATGAGATTACAGGTTCCCTGCTGTCTCCCTGCTTATAATAAGTTATTATTCAACAACACATTGTGATATTGGAAAGAATAAGAAATACTAAGAAATATGATAAACTGCCCAAGCAACACAAATGAAAAATATCATCTTTATTACCAAGCACATAGTAACAAATTCATTTCCAGTAAACACAATGAGCATTCTGCAAGATAAAATTGTTTTGTCACTCCAGTGGATTGTATTAAATCAATGTATATAATCAGTGCTATTTGCCTGACTCTAATGCTGCCAACATGTCACGTACACATAAAAACAGAGTTTAATCCCTAATCATTCATTTAGAGCTGGCATATTTTACTATGCATTGGGTACATACAGGACTAAAAAGAGGAAAAGCGATTGCCATTATCTAACAGATGAGCAGCATGTCAGGAAGAGCCCCAACAATGGAAAGTTTTTAGCTTGGCATTTCCTCAATGTCACAGTGACATAAAGTTGTTTTTTATGCATGTCACTTGCTTTACAGACCGTGAAGTAGTTATAAGAGGTGTAGAGATAGTGACCACAGTGTTAGGTCATAGGGCTATATTTACCACCACATATTACATATTTTACAGAAAAACAAAGGCCCATTTTCATTATAAAGGAAAAGATTATACTCACTTTGATAATGTTCCCTACGGTCCAGATTTTTAGTTATTACCTTCTCTGGAGATCTTGGTTCATACAGTAGCTCCACATGTATCCTGACTTAACCCCTGCCCACCACTGCACGCTCTGTTTTTTTTTAATATGTAAGGGGGTGGCATTCCTGCTTTGGCTCTTCTCTTGCAGACCATGGTCAAACTCCAGCATCCAACAGGGGAGCAGATATTTTATTCTTGTTCATTTATTGCTCTGTATACATTTCTACAGTTAAATATAGAAGTGTTCCGATTAGACACTATGCAGGCTTGCTGTTTGAAGATTATCGCTGTACACATAATCGCAATCAGCTCACATGTGCCTCTCTTCCATTTCCTGCAGTGCTCCAAATATTGCCCTCCATTCAATTTCAATTTCAAAAGTGGTCTCACAGGCACTCTGTCCCAATAGCGCTCTCAGCGTGAATGAGCATGGCAAACCCCAGTGGTCCCGCAGCTGTCTATGACCACAGATCAAGCTGCACCATGATATGCCCTTCCCAACCTAGCCACAACCCAGAAACTGAGGCAAAGAAAGCAGTTTTACTGAATGCAAAAACTTTTTACATATAATTGCAGATTTCTGAAAAGCTTTGAAATGGCTAATTTTATAAAGCTTACAATGTGATGAGGGGGGATGTTTGTGTGTGTTTGGACATGGACTTTAAAATGATTCTGCAGCCAAAGAAAAAAAATTAAAGGGTACTAACCTTTTGTCGCCCAAAGCAGATTGGTTGCTGATTGTTGATGGATCTGAGCCTGCACTGCAGCCCTCACTTCTTGCGTCGCCTAGGGCCTAAACATGGGTTCCGGATTGATGGCATGCTGGGCTCGCAACCCTCCATCAATCAAAGGCGCGCTACCCCACCCTCTACCTTCAGACACCTGACAGGCCCCCTCCATTGTAGTGAATGGAAAGAGTATTGCCGCACCACTGCGACAGATGCCGGGGGGCAGGAGAGGCACAGAAGCATGAATGAATGGAATGTCAGGACCGGGCGATGCAGGAAGCTCAGATCCAATGATCAGGTGAGTTGCTAATTGCCAGACTAGCACTGATCAGCTGGACAGGTTTGGATTGCCCAAGGGTTAGATGTGTGTGGATCAGGGTTTATAACACGATCAATTCTGTGTTACATTAGAACAGTAAGAAAATCCCTGGTAGACCAGGTAGAGTCATGCATGAGCTACCCACACCAGAGTGCATGCTCATCACCTTTAGCTTCAAGATCTCCACAGCTCCAATATAAAGGTTGGTGCTGAACTTTTGTGTTCCAGTGTGTAGATGTGCAGTGTAGAAGGTGCCTATTTTTTTATATGGGTCCTTCAGGCTGAGCTTTGTGCACCACTTGAGCGGACAAAACAATTGAGCGGACAAAATTACTACTTACCTGCTCTGTGCAAGGAGTAAGGTCAGGGCGCAGCTGGAGGTAGAACAGAACTGGGGTAGTAGAAGAGGTGTCTTTTTATTTTATGGGTCTTCTATTAAAAAAAAGATATTTTGAACCTGCAGTAAGTAATTTCCTAGAGCAAAAATTACCAAACATGTTCCCCCATCACTAAGGGATTCTTTGTAAGCCGATTTTACTTCTGAAGAAGTCTTGGATGTAATTAATGGCTGCCTGAAAACCAACAAAAGACCAAGGCGAGATGGTTTTACTGACCATTGTTATAAAAAATGTCTGAAAGTAATAATAGCCCCTCAACTTCTAACTGCCTTGAGAGAAATTTGAGGAGTTGGTAGGTTTGGAAAGCCAACTATTGAGACATCAGTTTCTCTGGTATCGAAACCTCAGCTGGACCACACTTGATTTTGGCCAAAATCTTGACTAATAGATTGGCAGAGGGTTTGACAAGCTTAATTTATACATATCAAATGGCCAGGGACTATATAGGTAGCTTACTCCAATTATTGCACTTTGCACGGTAGCAGGATATCCCAGCTTCCAGTTTTTCTTTCCATTGACCCTAAGAAGTCTTCTGACACCGTAGCTGGGAATGATCTCTTTGATAAAGATGGGGATTTGGCCCTTTGTTCATGACATGTGTAAATTCGCTTTACGAAATACCAATGGCTAGAGTAAAATATTGTGTGGTGTAAGGCTCCTTTTATAATCAAGAGGTGTACACGGCAGGGTTAACGCCTGTCATCCCTACTTTTTGTATTGGCTCTGGAGCCTCTACCAGCCAAAATCTGAATTTCAGCAGTAATAACAGGTATAACCGTGGCTGGTTGCGAACATAAAAAAGCTGTTTGCCTATGATACTTATGATGAATACTATCGTTAAATACAATAACAAAATTCCCCAACTTATTATCTATCTTAGAACAGTTTGCAGATGTCTCAGGCATAGAAGGCAAAGGAGGGAAAAGCCACATACCGTAGCCACATACACGTAGCCAAATCACCAATATAACAAATAATAATTTTATTAAAAATAAAAAACAACACAAGCACAAGGACATTTAAAAACACGGGGCTAACCGCCTTCCTTTCAAAAACCTTCCCCCCAGATGCCCACCCCCCCCCCCCCCAGAATCCACAGTATTAGAATAAATATCAAGCCGGAACCTAAATAAAGTGCACAGTGCTACAAGGGATTGATAAAAACCTATCCAAAATTACAAAAATGAAACCTATAAGCATAACCCTAGGGAAACAACACTCTGTGCACAAATGCCAAGTGCCACAGTGAATCACAACACAAATGAAGCACAAGTCCCAGCAAATAGTAAAATAAATTGTATCACCCAATGTGAGGGAGCCCAGGAGAAGAGCTGGAGGAGGACCCACAATCCAACCCCACGTGTCCCATGGGGAGTCTCTCTGAAAATAGGTTTCTATCAATTCCTTGTAGCACTGTGCACTTATATAGGTCCAGCTCGATATTTATTCTAATACTGTGTTTTCTGGGGGTTGTTTTTATCCTTAATTAAATTATTATTTGTTTAAATTGTGATGGGGCTACTCTTATGGGGCTTTTGTTCTCCCTTGGCAGGGGACATTAGATTATTTGTCTTAGGCCTAAAGGTTAATGTAGAAAAGTATTAAGCATCCCAGCCTCAGACTTATGTATTGAATCATTCCAAATGAACTTTAAATGGGAACAAAATAACATTTCATATTTATGGATATACCTAACCCTCTCATAGGAATCCCCTTTTCAAGCCAACTATTCTGCCTTATTCCGGAGTCTTTCTACTCTTTTGAAAACCTGGAAAAAATGCAGATGTTGTAGTTAGGCCAAGTTACCACGGTGAAAATGACTGCCTTCCCTAAATTCTTGTATTTCACACTTGCACTATGAATAGATACTATTATTATTGTTTCTTTATATAAGACCATTTTCTAGGCTATATGCTTGTTTTAAGAGGTGAGTTTTGAGGGCACTAATATTAAGATGTCTGGGAAAGGAAGGGGTAGGAAAGGATGAGGTTGAGGAAAAGTCATCCCTGCAATTCCGTCTGCCACTAAGTATAAGGATGTTGGTGCCAGTACCAACACTGTGTTCAGCAGGCATCTGCCCAGTAAAAATAGCACCAGCCATTTGCCCAGGCCCAGCCATAGCAGTTGCAGCATCCATTTGCCCAGGTCCATCATTGCTAGTAGTAGTAGCAGCAGCATCAGCAAGACAAGAGTTGTCTAATTTCCTCCAATGGGCGTATTATTCCGGACAATGCATACATTGTGGACTGGTTGACTCGCTCTCGTTCAAGAGGAGGAAGAATCTGACGCAAAGACTTTGAGCCAAGTTTCAGTGGATTCTTCCTCCACTACAGATACACGTCACAGTAAAAGTTGCCTTTCTCTTCCATCATCTGTCTCTTTACTGTCCCCTCCTTGTAGGATGCCAGCTTTTCTCAGTAGCCCGGTTGCTATAGATAGTGATGAGGAGAATTTGACGACAATCAGCCTTTGGAGTGTGTGGTGGAGGTGGAAGAGGTATCTGAGACGCATAGCTGTGGCAGTGGGGGTGGTGGTAGATAAGTAGTAGATAAGTAGATAGTAATGAAGGTGGTTGTGGTTTGGGGAGGCAAGTAGACCATGATGGAACATCAGAACAGGGAAGTGGCGGGGATCAGGAGGAGGAGTATTATGATGTAGTTTTGGACATGAACCTGGGAACCAGACAACAAGGAAGGGACATCTTCCAAGCAGTAGAGCACGTCTGGCACTGGCAGCGACAGTCCACTCAGGAGCAGGTGACGTCAACACTGATGCTGCTTTTGCAAACTCCAGAAAAAAGCCTGCCAGAGTAGTCAGGTGGTGATGGTGGACATTATATTCTTTATTCTTATTTATGGTACGCTGCCATGTAGCAGTTCTTTCATACCTTCCCTGGAAAACTGCTCCACATAGTCTCCTGGATCGCAATCATAAAGCTGCATGGGAAAGTCGAAATGCCCTTCTTCAATTTCCAGGAAGCTCTCCCCTGTCATTTGGCCTAGTCTTTAAAATCTGTGCCTCTGCTAATGCTACCACCACCAGCACTCCTGCTGCCGTCTACTAACACCAGCCCTACACAACCACCACAGGTCTCCTGTCCCTCTGCCTAGTCTTTAGCAGCCACCCTCTGCTACTACTAGGCCTAAACAACTGCAGGTCTACGCTGTGATGTACCAAATGGGTACATTTATCAAGGCTTGTAAAAAAGCCATTGTTTCGTCTTTTTCAGCTAAGTTGTTAAGATGCCAATCTCGCTGCTACTGCCCTAAAAATGGGATCATTTTTGGGGGCCTGCCTGCTACTGCTAGCCCTACACCATGGGTCTCCTGTCTCTCTACCTAGTCTTTCGGTACTGCTAATGCTACTATTACTGCCACCCCCTGCTACTACTAGGCCTACACAACAGCAGGTCTAAGCTGTGATGCACAAAATGGGTGCATTTATCAGGGCTTGTAAAAAAAAAAAACATTGGTTGGTCTTCTTCAACTAAGTTGTCAAGATGCTGATCCCGCTGCTACCGATGTAAAAATGGAATAATTTTTTGAGGGCTTGCCCGCTACTGCAAGCCCTATACAACCATCTCTGATCTTCATTATGCTGTTCAAAATGAAAATTCATGACCTATTCATTACGGTACGTGACCAGTTTCCAAATCGTATAATTTCCAAAAAGTGACCCATGCTTCAAAAGGTTAAGCACCCCTGATTTACACAGGGGTGATTAAGATCCCTGTGAGGCTCTGGTAAATAGAACACTTATCACTATTTATTGGATGTCCCCAATTCTCTCTTTCATATAAGAACAGGGAAAATTATATCACATCATAAAATGATGGTAGCAATCTCTCGTGATACAATGAACAAATTCCTTAAAGAGGAACAAAACCCCTTTTCCATCAGCACCCACCCTCCCCATCCGAGTACCTTGGGCGATGCTCCCACTTGGCAATTTTGAGATCATCGATTGGCTGATCTCAAGATTGCTGGATGACGTTCAGCAGCTGGCTGGCTGTATCCCCGGCTTACTTCTCGAGCACTCATGCTCGCGCTCCCGTGCCCAGCTTATCTGAATTCCGAGGATGCGCCGTCTGGCCATCACAGTGTCATGGAAGCCACTGGTAAAGGTGAGTTTACCGGTGACACCAGTGGTTTCACACAGCACGGCATCCTGCTACATGATCCCTCGCGGGCAGGCTAGCGTCTTTTAGACACCAGGGCAGACCATCAACACTTTTGAGACGATTTAAGGTTTGTTCACCTTGCCTAGATCATTATGCACCCCCTGAGGTGAATGTAGAAGTGGAGCCTCTTTGAGCTAAACAATAGAAAGCTACCCTTACCCACTTTATTCTAAGTATGCAGCACGTCCTGCTCCAGATAATGATTCATAACAGATGGGATTACCTCCACCAGACCCGGGCGCTTGACTGCAGAGATGGAAAAAGAGGCCCCTCCTGGTCCATATATACCCAGGACCTCCCAGAAATTCCCCAGTTTCTTCTCTGCAATCGGCTGCGAAGGTCAGAAGATGGCTTCTCTTATCGCAGGTGAGCGGGGCTTAACAGCCCGTGGCCCTGTAGGACTATTCCCACCCGTTCCACTTATTACTTATGCCTCCCAGCTTTGGCTCCGCGCTCTGTCTTTCACTTTGTCATTTTGAATTTGCCGCCACTGACACGCGCGCCTTCTGGCGTCCGCGGTCAGCGGCGGCATCATCATCAAGAATCCCTGCGCGCCCATTGGCTGTAGCGTCTGGACTGTCTCTGGGCTTCTCGGGGGGGCATGGCTTGCTCTGTTGGCGCGTTCTGTGTTGGACCCTCCTGCGGCCCGCCCCTTGAGGTTCCTCCAGCGCCATTTTGGTCCTCTCCTGGGGTGATTGCTGGCTTCCCACCGCGGTCCGTGAGTGCCCCTGCGGGCTTGGCTCGTATTCATTTGTCATTTCTGTGTGCTTATGGGGTGTCACTATTATGTCTTTCAGGCGGGATAACTGTTTTTAAGAGGTTTCTCCTGGTCCTGTCCCCTCTATTAGTTATAATAACTTTAATAGAGGCCTTCACTGTTTAATCCTCCCACTTCCCTGGCGCACATTTGGGGCATCCCGGGTTGCTTATACGGCGTAATTCCTATTGGCCAGTTGTGCCACCTTAATCACCATATGGAGGCTTCACAGGATATTGTGCTCAGGGTCCCCTTGGGACAAGCCCGGCTGTGTGTAGTGGGTGGGGCATCCCCTGTGAGCGATGATGTGCGGGTCTGTGTACCCTGCGCCCAGCAGGTGCTTGCGCTGCATTCTGGGCTATCTGTGACTGGGCCTGCGCCCACTATGTCCTCACCCACTCCCCCTCGCTTGATTATGGCTCCCAGTGAACTAAATACTAGTGGGGAGTCTCAGCCTGACGTGTCTTCCAGGTTGGCTTACATTGAGAGGCTGATTGCTAGCTCTGCGGCCCATAAGGCCCCAGCTAAAAGGCGGCATGTGGCGCCGGGTGCATCTGCCTTTCATGTGGAGACTGGGAATTTCCTTGGTTTGTCTGATTATACCCCACTTGAGGAGGGGGAATTATTCTCGGATTCAGAGTTATCTGATGATCAGCATTTCAGTGGTGCTGACTATGGCTCTGATCATTGGGATGCTGATGACACCAATAGACTGTTAACTCAGATTTATTTATGTGCTTTCTATCTCCCTTCCTGCTGCAGCTCCCAAGCTACAGGGCGAACGTTTCAGTACTGCTAAACCACGTCTGGAATTTACAGAACAGGCCCATTTCAATAATCTTGTTCTCAAAGAATGGGACCGTCCCGGCCGGCTTCCCGGAATCCCTAAGGGCTGGGATAAAAGGTACCCTTTTCCCACTGATGTGGTTAAATGTTGGTCAACCCCCCCAGAAGTGGATGCACCAGTATTGGGGTTGTCCAACACATCTGCGGTCCATTCCCCTGATTCCACTACCCTCAAGGATAGTGAGGACCGGCGCATTGACTAGCTGGCCTCCCATGCCTTTGCCTGTGTGGGGTCTGCCTTGCGCCCTGTCTGTGCTTCTGCTATTACTGCTGTTGTTGTTAGGCCTCTCCTCAAGGGTCTGTTGGAAGGCGCCCCTGATGATACTTCTAGTGCCGAGTTCAGGGCCTTGTCACAGTGTGAAATGTTCATTGCAAATGTCCTTTCTGCCTTAGATGACACCATTAGGATGTGTAGTAGAATCTCTGCCTTGGTGGTTGCTATACGCCGCTCTGTTTGGCTGCGTCAGTGGGCAGCTGATAACGCTGCTAAGAAGGCCCTTACGGGGCTCCCCTTTAAGGGGCTGCGCCTATTTGGTGATCGCTTGGACCTGTTTGCCAAGGGGGGGTAAGTTGCCTTAATGTAAGAAGCAGCTGCGGCCCTTTCGGGGTTCGGGTGCCTTTGCCCCCTCCTACCGTGGATCCAGGTCTGGGAGAGGGGTTTCCCTAGGGGAGACTTCTGGAGCAGGGGCAGAGGTCGTGCCCGCTCTGGATCTTCCTGGGGGTCCAAGCCCAAATCTGTCGCCAAGCCTCCTCAGCCTTGAAGGGGCACCCTCACCCATCCAGGTGGGGGGACGGCTGCGGCTCTTCGCTCATGTCTGGGGACAGCAGATCTCAGACAGGTGGATTCTGGAGGTTGTGTCCTCTGGCTACAAGCTAGAGTTCGCTGCCTGGCCGCCTCCAAGATTCCTCAGGTCTCAGATTCCTCTAGAACCCCTGGCAGCTCAGGGTCTGTTTCTGGCTGTACAAAACCTATTGGACATGGGGGTCATCTGTCAGGTCCCTCCTGGGGAGAGAGGTCTGGGTTTTTATTCCAATCTCTTCACAGTACCCAAAAGGGATGGTTCCATCAGACCCATCCTGGACTTAAAGCTTCTCAACAAGTTCATCAGGACCAGACACTTTCGCATAGAGACCCTGCGCTCTGCGATCAGCTCTTTGCGCCCGGGGGACTTCATGACCTCCATAGACATCAAGGATGCTTACCTTCATGTACCAGTCTTCCCAGGTCATCAGAGATTCCTCAGGTTCGCACTGGAGGACCAGCACTACCAATTTGTAGCACTGCCCTTTGGTCTCACCTCGGCCCCCAGAGTCTTCACCAAGGTGCTGGCAGGTGTTATGGCTCTCCTCAGAGCTCGGGGCATTCGCATTCTTCCTTATCTGGACGACCTCCTCATCAGGTGGTGACTGCTCTGGAAAAATTCGGATTGGTGATCAATCACCCCAAATCCTCCCTGTCTTCGTCTCTGGTGACCTCCTTCCTGGGCATGAATCTGGATACTGTTCAGGCCAGGATTTTTCTTCCTCAGCAGAAGGTGGATTCTCTTCAAGCTCTGGTTCATTTCCTTCTGTCCTGCCCTTGCCCTTCCATCTGGCAAGGGATGCAGCTTGTGGGACAAATGGTGTCCTGCTTCGAGGCAGTTTCTTATGCTCAGTTCCACATGAGACCTCTTCAGCTCCATCTCCTATCAGTCTGGGACAAGAGTCCCCTGTCTCTGGATCAGGCCTTTGTTCTGTCTCCTCTGGCCCGGCGTCCCTCTTGTGGTGGCTGGACTCGAGGAACCTGTTGGGGGGCAGATACTTTCTGGCCCCCTGTTGGAAGACAGTCACCACTGATGCCAGTCTGTCGGGTTGGGGGGGCTTCTGCAGAACCCTACAATTCCAGGGGCTGTGGGGCCCTCAGGAGGCCCATGCCCCCATCAACGTCCTGGAACTGAAGGCGGTTCGGTTGGTACTGGCCCAGTTGACTCCTCACCTTCAGGGCCGGCCGGTCCAAGTACGCTCAGACAATCAGACCTGGCAGGGGTTCCGTCTCCTGCATCTTTTTCCTCCATTCACCCTGCTGGGCAGGGTTCTGCGCAAGCTGGCTCAGGAAAGGGTACCAGCAATCCTGGTGGCCCCCCGGTGGCCAAGACAGGTGTGGTTCGTGGATATCGTTCAGCTGGCGGTAGATCAGTACGCTCTGCCCCTGGTCCCGGACCTTCTCACTCAAGGGCGGCTATGCCATCCCAATTTACAAACGCTGGCTTTGACGGCCTGGCTGCTGAAACCTCCATCTTAAGGGATGAGGGGCTTTCTGAGTCTGTGGTTAACACTGTAATCAGGGCTAGGAAGAAATCCTCTTCTACCGCTCAAGGGTCACGTTTCTGCCTTGGCTGTTTTCTTCCAGAGATCTTTCGCTCAACATCCTCTGGTCAAGACTTTCTTCCAGGGGGTTGCTCATCTGCGTCCCCTTGTTGCCAGTTTGGGACTTGAATTTGGTTTTGTCTGCCCTTTAGGGCCCTTCTTTTGAGCCTGTGCATGGGGCTGCTCTGTCTATTCTTAATTTTAAAGTTGCCTTTTTGGTGGCTATCACCTCGGTCAGGTGTGTTTTGGAGTTGGCGGCCCTTTCTATTCAGGCCCCTACTTTGAGAGACACCAGGACAAGGTGGTTTTCGGATTTAAACCTGACTTTTTGCCTAAGATTGTCTCTGCCTTCCATCTCAATCAGGACATTGTGCTTCCTTCCTTGTGCCCTAATACTGGTAATTCCAAGGAGAGGGCCTTACATTCCCTGGATGTGGTCAGGAATTTGAAGTTCTACTTGGTGGCTACTGCACCTTTTAGAAAAACTGATGCCTTATTTGTGGTTCCTTCAGGTCCCAAGAAGGGCCTGGCACCTGCTAAGTCTACTATTAGCAAATGGATTCGTCAGGCTATTTTTAGGGCCTATTCTGCTAGGGGAAAGGATCCTCCTTTCCGTGTTACTGCTCATTCTACACGTGCTGTTGGGGCCTCCTGGGCCTTCCAGCACCAGGCTTCTGTTGAACAAGTTTGTAAGGCTGCTACTTGGTCTTCTGTTCATACCTTTTCCAAGTTTTACAAGGTTGATGTTCGGGCCTCAGCGGATGCTGTTTTTGGCCGCAAGATTCTGCAGGCGCCAGTGGTGTGAACTGCGCGTTGTTGCTTTTGGGATCCCACCCTGTTTACGGACACTGCTATTGGATGTCCCATCTGTTATGAATCATTATCTGGAGCAGGACGTGCTGCATACTTAGAATAATACAATTCTGTGATTACTCACCTTGTAGAATTATAAGTATGCAACACGTCCTGCTCCACCCCACCCTGTTTGCATTATCTTGGATCCTCTGTATGGTGATTGTTATCCTTGTTAACGTTGTTAATTTTCATTGGCTTCTCCTGGTTCTCCTTACTGCTTTTCTATACTGGGGAATTTGTGGGAGGTCCCAGGTATATATGGACCGGGAGGGGCCTCTTTTTGCCATCTCTGCAGTCAAGCGCCCCCTGGTGGAGGTAATCCCATCTGTTATGAATCATTATCTAGAGCAGGACGTGCTGCATACTTATAATACCAATTCTACAAGGTGAGTAATCACAGAATTGTATTTTTCCCTTCTCACCTCCCTATCCATTCCTTTCCTATTCCTCCACACACACCCCTTTTTCTTCTTTCTTTTCCTTTATTTGCCTTTTCAGTCTTTCTCTGTTTTCTGCTCTGTTTTAAATTATACTTTGTTTTTCATTTGTTTTATTTTTCTTTAATCAACCTTATTGCTGTTCAACTCCCTGCCTAGATATCAGACTTGGTATAATTGAGAGAGAAACATGCACTAAGTTTTGCTTGATGGGCATATTGTAGCCACTTTTTTAAACAAGCAAACTCTCCCAACTTGCAGCTAAAATCATTGAAAAACAAGTCGATTTCCATGTATTTTCCATGTATTTTCTCAATTCTGAACTGTTGTCTTTACAATTGCTTTCAATCTGTACACCAATTATCTACATTTGCAAACTTTGATTGTATTGCAATAAAAAAATAAATAGAGATATGCAGTTTTTGGAAAGGAGTCACTGATCACCTTTTGAATGATCAACTTCTGTCTTCTTCTGTCTTATACATCCAACTGTACCAATATAAATTACAAAAATACCATATGCTATACACAGGAACATGTATTTTAAAATAAAACATTTATACAGTAGACCATCAAAAATACATTTTGTATCTACTTAATATAAATAAAGAACAGGCACCCTGGGTGCTCTTATGTCTGTGTTGCATTTCTGGAATATTTTGGGATTGGTAGGGCAGGGCGTGGCTGTAGGAAACTGCTAACAGAAATTTTAATTAAATCGCTAAAGCAACTGGCCCAGAGGTAAGCTAGTTATAACCTGTTCGCTTTTTAAAGCTACAGATAGGTGATAACATATATTTTTGAAGATTCCTCTTTACTTGCTTTTTTTTTATCGAACCTCAGATCATCTGTCTGACACCAGTCATTGAGCTTTCAGGTTAAAGTGTCAAAGGGGGCTTGTGCAGAGTACAAGGCTAGACCAAGGTGACCATTATTCCCAGTATGTCACACACCCCGCTTCCGAATATTCATGAAACTTGGGTAACTGTCCTGTAGAGGGTGATCTTGCAGAGATGACATGAAAAAAAGGAGCCCCTCCTGGCCCATAAATACCTGGGACCTCCCACCATTCCCCAGTCTTTCGTCTCTGCAGTCGGCGAGCAAGTCAGAAGATGGTTGTCTCCTCCTGGCCATTTGTTTCTATTGCTGCCTGAACCTTTTTTAATTTAAACTATAGCAGTATGCCTCCCAGCCTAGGCTGAAGGTCCAGACAATTGTAGGCTGCACCTTGTGGTGTATATGGGAGCTAGCTCCCCCGTGAGACCCCATACAAAGGGGTAGGCAGTGTCCGGGTTGGTGATCCCGGCTTGGGATACCTCGTCCCTCTAACCCTTTCACCTATTGGTGTGGGTTCTCCCCCCTACTGTTTCCCCTGTGCCCCTTGGGGGGGAGGCCTTTTCTCCTGTGGGTTGTTTTACTTTATTTGGGGGAAAAGATGTGTGGATTGTGTGTGTGTGTGTGTGTTTGTGTTTTTGCGGCCGTTGTTGCTGGGCAGGTTTCACTTTTCAACAGGTGCTCGTTGTGGCCCGTCCACCCCCCCCCCCCCCCCCGAGGCCGGCTTCTCTCAAGCACTCTTTCCGGCCTCGCTGCCTGCTTTGCTGCTCTCCCTCTCATTCCTTGCTGCTGTGAGGGTTGACGGTCATTGCTTTGCTGCGGTGAGTGGATTTTATTTATTTCACCATTTTTAACTGTCTTATATGGTGGGTGATGTGCATGTTGACACTTATGTCTGTTCTCATGTCTTCTAGGAGGGATCCCTTCTTTTGAAGTTTAAAGAGGGAGTTCTCCCGGTCCTAGGGTCCCTTAGAGTTTAATTTAGGGTTCCCAAAAAAAATAAATAAATAAATAAAAACCCTCCCACTTGGGACCTGAAGGGGCATCCCGGGTAGCTTAATAGCGTAAATCCCTCTGGTCATTATGACTACGTTAAAATCACCATATGGAGGCTTCTCAGGATACCGGGCTTGGACTCCCCTCGGGGCAAGCCCGGCAGTGTGTGGGTTGTGGGGAATCCCTTGCGGGGGATAATGTACTTGTTTGCATACCTTGTGCTCAGCGGGCCATAACGCAGCAGTCGGGGGCCCAGGCGTCTGGGTCCGGGGTCCCGGCCTCATCTCCTTCCCCACCCTGCCTTATCCGTACCCCTAGTGATGTTGTCACAGGTGGGGAGTCGCAATCTGATGTATGTGCCAGACTGGCTAATATTGAGAAATGTATTTCTGGCTCTGTTGCCAGAAAGGCGTCGGCTAAGCGAAAGCATTTGTCTCTAGCCGCGCCGGCCTTTTCGTTTGATGATTATGATTTCCTTGACTGGTCTGATTATTCCCCGCTAGAAGAGGGGGAATTATTTGAGGATTCTGAGGGTTCTGACAATCAGCAGTTTGTTGGTGCTGATACTGAGCAAGGGCAGGGGGATGCTGTGGATACCCCGAAGGTCTTGGCTCACCTTTTTGAGGTTCTGGCAATTTCTCCTCCTGAGGAGGCCGCTCCTCAAAAAGGGGAATTCTTTGGGACTTCCAAGCCGCGCCTGGAGTTCCCAAATCAAAAGCATTTTGATGGCATTATTCTTAAGGAATGGGAGAAGCCTACTCGACTTCCAGGTATTCCTCAAGGTTGGGATAAAAAGTATCCCTTTCCGGTGGACGTGGTAAAACGATGGTCATCCCCTCCCGAGGTGGATGCCCCGGTGCTCGGGTTATCCAATACTTCTATTTTTCATTCTCCTGACTCCACCACTCTCAAAGATGGTGGGGATAAACGCATTGATCAGATGGCTTGCCATGCGTTTGCTAGTGTCGGTTCAGCCTTGCGGCCTGTTTGTGTACCTCCAGGCTTGACACGGCTAGTGATGAGTTCGACGCCCTTAAGCAGTGTGAATTGTTCATGTCCTTTGTGTTTGCCACCTTGGATGACACCATGGTCATGTGTGGTAGAACCTCGGCCTTGCTTGTAGCTATTCGCCAGTCGGTATGGTTGCACCAGTGGGCGGCTGATTTTGTGGCCAAAAAGTCGCTTACAGCACTTCCCTTTGTGGGATTGCGGCTCTTTGGAGAAAGATTAGATTCTGTCACGAAAGGAGGGAAGTTACCTCAGCGTAAGAGGCAACGTCGTCCTTCTCGGGGGGCAGCCTCCTTTAACCCTTCCTTTCGTGGTGCCAGAACTGGCAGAGTTTTGGCCTTCTCTACCCTCAGAGGTGATTCCTGGAGTAGAGGCAGAGGTCGTGCCCGTCCAGGTCACAATTGGAGTTCCAAACCCAAGCCCGCTGCTAAGCCAGCTCAGCAATGAGGGGCGCCCTCACCCTTGCGGGTGGGGGGACGGCTGCGGCACTTCTTCCAGGTCTGGGACCAGGAGGTCTCAGACAAATGGATTCTGGAAGTGGTGTCTTCCGGTTACAAGCTGGAATTCGAGATCCGGCCTCTTCCCAGATTCTTCAGGTCTCGAGTGCCTTCGGATCCACTGGCCGCACAGGGGCTCCGGGTGGCAGTAAGTTATCTGCTGGACATGGCTGTTATTTGCCCAGTGCCTTTCGCGGGAAGGGGCTTGGGATTCTATTCCAATATATTCACGGTGCCCAAGAAGGACGGCTCCGTTCGACCCATTTTGGATCTGAAGCTCCTCAATCGGTTTATCCGCTTCAGGAAGTTTTGCATGGAAACCTTGCAGTCAGCCGTCGATTCTCTTCGTCAGGGGGACTTCATGACACCCATAGACATCAGGGATGCTTATCTGCATGTACCTATCTTCCTGGCACACCAGACATTCCTCAGGTTCGTGGTGGAAGATCAGCATTTTCAGTTTGTGGCCCTTCCATTCCGGCTTACCTCGGCTCCGAGGGTGTTCACCAAGGTATTGGCGGGGGTGATGGCCCTTCTCAGAGTCCAGGGCGTTCGCATTGTACCATAACTGGACGACCTTCTCATTTTGGCTTCCTCTCTCAGCCAAGCGGAGCTAGACACCAGAGTGGTGGTATCCACGCTGGAGAGGTTCAGTTTGGGTGATCAACTATTCCAAGTCCTCCCTCTCCCCGTCCAGGGAGGTTTCGTTTCTGGGCATGACTCTGGATGCCTTCAGGCCAGGGTGTTCCTTCCTCAGCCCAAGATTTGGTTCTCGCCCGTCTATCCGGCTAGGGATGAGATTGGTAGGTCTGATGGTGGCTTCCTTCGAGGTAGTCCCTTTTGCCCAGTTTCACATGAGGACGCTTCAGCTCCATCTTCTAGTGACTTGGGACAAGTGTCCGCTGTCATCGGATCAGTCTTGTCTGCTGTCTCCCCGGGCTCAGCAGTCCCTTCAGTGGTGGCTAGTGTCAAGCAATCTGTTGAAGGGCAGATCCTTTCTGACCCCTTGTTGGGAAACGGTCACCACAGACGCCAGCCTGTCGGGCTGGGGGGGGGGGCTTCTGGAGGGAACATCAGTTCCAGGGGTTATGGGGGCCTCGGGAGGCTCATACCCCTATCAACGTTTTGGAGCTACGGACCATTTGGTTGGTTCTGTCTCTCTTGACTCTTCTATTGCAGGGATTGCCAGTTCAAGTCCAATCGGACAATCGGACGGCGGTCGCTTACATCAATCACCAAGGAGAGACTCGCAGCAGGAGTGCCCTCAGGGAGGTATCTCTGATCCTTGTTTGGGCAGAGAGCAATGTCCCATGCATCTCAGCCATTTACATCCTGGGAGTGGAGAACACGAAGGCGAATTCCCTGAGCAGGAGATCCTCTCGCCGAGGAGAATGGTCTCTCAGTTCCAAGGTATTCCAGTCCCTTTGTCACAAGTGGGGGACTCAGGAGGTGGATCTTTTTGCCTCTCATAACAATCACAAGCTTCCTGCCTTTGTGTCTCTGTCTCAGGATCCTCTGGCCCTGGCAGTGGATGCCATGTCCCTGGCTTGGAGGGAACTGGGGTTTCTGTACCTGTTCCCCCCTTTCTCCATGGTGGGCAAAGTGGTGCGCAAGCTGACTCTAGAAGGGGCACCAGCAATTCTGGTGGCTCCAAGGTGGCCAAGACGAGTGTGGTTTGCAGACGTTGTGCGGCTGGTAGTAGATCAGTTTTATCTGCCTATTCTTTCATATCTTATCACCCAGGGTCAGCTACGCTACCCCAATTTACCAACGCTGGCTTTGACAGTGTGGCTGCTGAAACCTCCATCTTAAAGGAGGAAGGTCTTTCTGATGTGGTGGTTCAGACTCTTGTTAGAGCTAGGAAGAGATCTTCCTCTAACGTCTACTATAGGACTTGGAGGTCTTATATTAACTGGTGCGAGACTAGGGCCTTGCCTTGTAGGGTGTCTTCTATTCCCAGAATTCTGGAGTTTCTTCAACATGGTCTGGACTCGGGGTTCCAGCTTAGTACTTTGAAGGGTTTCTGCCCTGACGGTTTTCTTTCAAAGGTCTTTTGCCCTTCATCCCCTGGTTAAGACATTTTTCCAGGGGGTTACTCATGTGCGGCCTCCTAGTAAGCCCTTGCTGCCGGTTTGGGATTTAAACTTGGTCACCAAAAAGTTGCCTTTTTGGTGGCTATTACCTCTGTTCGGCGTGTCTCTGAGTTGGCGGCCTTGTCTATTCAGGCTCCTTACTTTGAGAGGCACCTGGACAAGGTAGTTTTCCACTTTAAGCCGGATTTCCTTCCTAAGGTGGTTTCAGCCTTCCACCTCAATCAGGATGTAGTTCTCCCTTCCTTGTGTCGTAAGCCTAGTAATGACAAGGAGAGGACCTTACATTCTTTGGATGTGGTTCGATGTGTGAAATATTATTTGGTGGCTACTTCTCCTTTTCGTAAGACGGACACCTTTTTCGTGGTGCCCTCCGGGCCCAGGGAAGGTCTGGCGCCCGCTAAGTCTTCCATTGTTGGGGCCTATTCTGCCAAGGGGAAGGTTCCCCCTTTTCGTGTTACTGCTCATTCTACTCGTACTGTTGGAGCATCTTGGGCTTTTCAGCATCAGGCTTCTGTTGAACAAGTTTGTAAGGCTGCTACTTGGTCTCCTGTTCATACTTTTTCCAAGTTTTATAAGGTTGATGTGCGGGCCTCAGCGGATGCTGTTTTTGGCCGCAAAGTTCTGCAAGCTGCAGTAGTTTAAGTTTGCATTATTGCCTTTTTGGGATCCCCACCCATTATGGGCACTGCTATTGGATGTCCCAAGTGTCATGAATATTCGGAAGCGGGGTGTGTGACATACTGGGAATAATACCATTTTGTAATTACTCACCTGTAAAAGGGTTATTACAAGTATGTCACACACCCCGCTTCATCCCGCCCTTTTTTGGTTTTCTGGGATCCTTTATATGGTGAACCTTTTTCTTTGCTGTTTACATTTGGCTCTTCCTGGTCCCTTTACTGCTGTCTTATACTGGGGAATGGTGGGAGGTCCCAGGTATTTATGGGCCAGGAGGGGCTCCTTTTTTTCATGTCATCTCTGCAAGATCGCCCTCTACAGGACAGTTACCCAAGTGTCATGAATATTCGGAAGCGGGGTGTGTGACATACTTGTAATAACCATTTTACAGGTGAGTAATCACAAAATGGTATTTTTCTCTATGTGCACCTGACTAAGCTTTATACTTCACCATAAAAACATGTAATCCAGCACCCAGGAATGCAGTAAAAGGCTTAAGACACTGAGGGCCCCAGAAGGGCAATCCAATAGGCATAGGGAGCTTTTTAGTTCCATGGCACGTCTGATCTGAATTGTGATTAAAAAAGCAGGAAAAGAGCCCTATAAACCATGTCCTTCTTGTAACCCCCCTGATACCACTTGGGCTTCAGTGGCATACAAGGGAAGAGTCTTCTGCCCATAGTTTGGGTATGCTCTAGTGCAGGGGTTCCCAACCAGTGGCACTAGGCCAGGACTGAGCTGTACCCAACCCAATCTGCTGCTATTTATTCATTACGCAAACCTGATTTGCCCCATTAATACAAAACTGCTCCAAAAGGTGATGAAGACACCACAACACAGTTTTCCAGGTATGACAGTGCGCTGGGCTATGTGCGCTCACAAATAGCCTATCTGTGCCAACCAGCTGGTACTTGAGATACTTAGAAAGTGGTATGTGGTACTTGATGAAAAGATGTTGGGAACCCCTGTTCTAGTGTCTGAAGCAAAGGTTGGGAGAAGCAGCAGCCCTGAAGGCCCAAGCGGATTTAAAAAGTGCATTTCCTCTTTACTTATTGTCCAAAATAATTCCAGGAGTTAAGTAATTTCCTGTACCTCTTTCCATTTGCTGCACTTGGCTGCCCCACTAGCTGAATATCTACTACTGTTCATAAAGAATCATTGCTTCCAAGCAACACCCGACATCCCAGAGCACAAAATAGAGTCTGTGCCAAGTCATGTGGCAATAAAGAATGACCTGCCATATCAGCATAAAACATTTACAATTTGAACTCGTTAAGAGACATAACCTGGACTACAATTTACAAGTTGCTTAGAACATTGTGCAAAATATATGATCTGCGTTAAGACATTGAAGGAGCCAGTAAAACGATGGGCAGTTGTTTCTGTTCATACCCAGCAGCAAAAAACTGTAAACCATACTGGGAGAAATTACAGATTTTGTGCACTGCTCCAATTTTTGTTCTTAGTTACCTGTAACCAGACTGCTTAGCCAGCCATTTATGTAGCACTTAAATATGCATTGGCTAGTGACATCTATTTGTGTGCCGATTACAGGAGACTGCTCTCGTCCCTTACTCCCAGGCTGATCCTGCTGTGTTCGGTGATAGAACATGGAGGGGTTTCCAGATGGATTGTCCTTCTGCGATGCTGAGGAGCACAGAAGCCATCAATAGGTGGGCTGTTGATGGCAGAGCTTGGAACCTGGTGGGGTAAGGCTGAAATTGTCCAAAATCCAGCCCATCGACGGAAGAAAAATCGACAACACCTGTAAATAGCAATGGTGCAGGTAAGTAAAAGTTTGAGACAACAAAGCTTTTGGTCATGGCACTGTATTTATAAAAAAAAATCCACTTCTAAATTCTGAAAATCCACTTCTAAATTCTGATCCAAACGTCTGAAATTAGGCTAATGGCTTACTACAAATAAGCAGGCACAATTCCTTGTTCACAAATAAAGGCATGCTCCCCAACCCCGGCTATTAATATTGCACACAAACAAGAAAACTCTGGCTAGGGTATATATTCAGGGCACTGAATCCAAAATAATCTTATTTATTCAATTAGTTGCACATAAAAACACACATGACATGACACATTAAAAGCAGACACCCAAACACATCCCTAGGCACTGGGAAAACTTCACCTGATGCTAATTAATGTCTACAAGGGATAATATATGCTGCTCTAGTTGGTGTATACACAATTAAATCACAAAACGATATCCCATTAAACAATCTAATATTGCACAATAATCCCCTATGGCTAAACATATGCCATAATAAATATAGTAAAGTGCTAAATGCAAATCAATTGATCATCCTCAAAGCAAGATTAAGTGCTGCTAATATGATCAAAGTGCAAAGTGCTTATACACATCAATAAACTAAAATTTAATCAAATATACAAACAGTGAAATACTCCAAAAATCTATGGGGATACTGTTTAGAAGCAACTGGGAGGATGGTGCCTTCCAATGAGAAGCATATCATAACAAGAGCCATGTAATAATAAAAGCCATATATCTGGAAGTCCAGATGAATCATTTAGGGAGAGGGTTAAGATACATTTTCACCTGCAGTCCATCTTAACAGAGTGGTGGATTGGTGTCTGCACCGAAGACATAAGCAATGGGTGTCCATCGAACAGAATCTTGTGGGGGTCAGAGCTGATTGTATACCGTGGGTAGACCAGAAAGACATACCACTGGCAATGAAACACGCCCTTGTAGGGACCACGTTAAGAGTATGTGGCCAGTATTTTCAGCGGGCAGACTTTTCTCCGGCGCCCTCACCAATGGTCCCGGTTTTGGGCAACCCCGGGTTCCCCCCTGGCTGTAGAGGGACTACTCCCGGGGCTTGGAGGGCTGCGGGTGTCTTTAGGGTGGGTCACTTTCTGCGAGAGGGAGAGTGGGGTGTCACGGGGGATTTGGCTACCGAAAGAGGGCTTCCTATATGGACGACATGGCAGCAACAGCAGCTGACACACTTCCTTTCAACGCTGCGAGAGCATAGAAGAGTACAAAGAGGCCTTACCCCCTTTGAGGAGCTGTGCTCTGGTAGAGAAGTTGCGAGCCACACCCTCTCGTGTATATACAAGATGCTGATTAACCCCCCAGATATGGCACCGCCGTCTTTTTTAGGGAAGTGGGAGAGAGATTTGGGGAGGGTCTTCACTCCGAAACAGATAAGTAGGTTGCTGGAGAATCCCCATAAAACCTCGATATGTACCAGGTTTCAAGAGTGCAGTTACAAAGTCCTAACAAGGTGGTATAGGGTCCCGACGGTGATTAACAAGTGGTGTCCGGAGGTGGAGGCAAAGTGTTGGAGGTGTAGTGGAGGGGAGGGAAGTATGCTTCACATCTTCTGGTCGTGTCCTAGACTGAAGACCTTTTGGGAGGGAGTTAGAGAGGTGACAGGAAGCCTGTTGAATGAAGAGATCCCAGATGACCCTGCCTTGTGCTTGCTTCACTTGACAAAGACCCCACTCAGGAAGTATCGTGGCTCTTTGATGTGTCATCTCCTAAACGCGGCCAAGCTGTGTATCCCGCAACTGTGGAAAAAGGAAGATCCCCCTACCCTTGCAATGTGGGCCCTAAAAATTAATGAAATAATGAGGTTTGAAGACCTCATGACGCCTGGGGAAGATAGCTATGAGAAATACATGGCAACTTGGTTTCCGTGGATGAAATATACTGAGTCCGAGGACTACAAGCGCCTCATAGTGGGAATATAGGCCTACATCCCTGAGGTTATTCTGCCTTTTGTTTTCCTTCCCGGCACCCCCCCCCCCCCCCTTCATCTTTCCCCCTTTCTTTCTTTTTCCCATCTGTTGTTTTTTACTGATTAGATTAGTGCATTGTACTACTCAAGTGATAGTTTTATTATTGGGTTGTCTAGTTATAGCTTGATTACATCGTGTTATTTACTTTCTCACCCCCAGAACTCTCTAGGGAGGCATTGTATATTAAGTTTTGTGTTGTTTTCGACTGAAATTTCAAGATGCAATGTTATGTATGCTGCAATACCTCGTCCTTTGATGGATATTTCTGTATCTGCATCATTCTTGTAATACTGTGCACTCAAACCTTGTATTTTTTTTTCACAAGCTTAAATAAATAAAGAATTTACAAAAAAAAAGATAGATTTTCACTTATCACTTTACTACATTTATTATGGCATAATGTGTCATGTCATGTGTGTTTTATGTGCAACTAATTGAATAAATAAGATTATTTTGGATTTATTGGAGCAGTGCCCTGAATATATACCCTAGTCAATGTTTTCTTGTTTGTGTGAAATTAGGCTAATGATAAACCTTTGCTTTCAGTTATTACAAGTTCAGTTTTGTAGAGTTATTATTATAGTGGGGATAGTGGTATCCTCTGATACCCATGAATAGACAATTAAAGTGGACCAGCTGGACTTGGAGTCTCCAGGACCAGGACCAGGCTGATCAAGCAATCTTGGGACAACCTGATTCATGGCTGCATCCCTGGCCTCCCTGTCACTGAGACACACTCCTGAGCCCTGCTATTCAGATCACACCCTATACCAGTTCACCAGTGTCAGGGCTGGCATGGCAACTGCCAGACTCAGCAGGTGACATGATGCTCACCTAACATATTACCCGCACCTCCATTTGGGGCATAGGGGGTGTGGAAGAGCCCAGTGCCCATCGGTAGGAGTACAGGGTACTTCCAGGGGTACCCACAGCACCCACGGAGGAGCCCCAAACCAAAGGGAATAAGGGCTTGTAAGTTGCAGGTCCAGGGGCTGCACAGTACGGCCTCTGAGCCCTTGGTTTCAAGTCCTTATGCTTGGTGCCTGGGCTGGTTGCCTTTCGGGGGACACTCATTATTTTTTTATTTTAAAGTATTAAAAAAACACAGCTCAGCTGTCTGTTTCTATGATACAATGAATGTCGGTTAAAGCAGCATTCATTTTATTTATTGAAAAAAATATTATATTATAATATATAATATAATATATAAAAAATAGTAAAAAAGGAAAAATGGTCAGGCAATTTTTTGTTAGATATAAATTGTATCTAACGAAAAATAATAGAATTAAAAAAAAAAAACCCTGCTGTCAGTTTAATTGCTAAATGGAATGGGGGTTATAGCCTGTCCTGTACTTTTATAAATGAAAAAGTGATTTATTCACTTGTCATGCGAGTTGTAAATTGATATATGGAAATTACATTCACACTTGAATTCTCACTTTTATTACGCCCAAACAAGTTTATCTCAGAGGGGGCTTTGAATCACCTGAGTGAGAATTTACACAGCTTTCTCAGAAAAAACTGAGGCTCTGAATCAATCCCAGCTTTACTGAGCTTTAATTAAACCCTAAAGAACTTGCTCCCTTCTGCTGACTCCATCCACAAAATGAATTCACTTGTGAGAGGCCTGAGACATAAAGACATGCATGGATGAGTCACTCTCTGCTGCTGAAGAGACCCTGCAGAAGGAATCAGTTTTACTAGGGGGTTTATTTAAGAAGGGATAGCGCCAGGTAGTGCTTCGTAGCAGGAGGCAGCGCCTGGTGAACACCGGGCGCTGTACGCAAAACCACATTTAAGAAAGCGAATTTGGTGAGCGAATATAACAGCGCCATGTAGCGTCACATGTATTACCAGAGGTGGCTCAGCGTATAGCGCTGGCGCTATAGGTTCAAGAGCACCAAGTATTACCTTTTGTTCATTGTCGCTCTCCCATACATTTCAATGGGCTTTCATTTGTGTTTAAATAGCGTGTTTGGCAATTAAAATTATTATTTTTTGCTCAAATCATGGTGTGACTCCCCCTGGCTGTAAACAAACACTTTTATAAATTTTTTTGACTTTTTATATTTTTATGCAGGATTGTCATTACAGGTCTGGCACTAAAGTGTTAATGTCACAATGTTACAACAATGTCATTCCATGTGTTTTTGCTTTGTTACAGGTGGATATGTGTTCAAAAACCGACTTTAATCACACAGCGTCTGGCACTCTGTGCTACAGCGCCCAGCTTTAGAGCACCGACGATGTGTGTGTAGTTTTTTGTTAAATATGGTGTGGAGTGGCGAGTGCCGGACGCACTGAGATGGCGCTACCTGTCGCTGGCTGCAGCACTGTACTGTGGTTAGAGCACCCAACACACATCCCATTCATCAATGCTGGCCAGGTTACTAGAGTGACTGAGATGCTCTGTTACAGCACCCAATACCCGCTTACAGCGTCTACTAGCGGTCGTTCTAAGCGCCGCTATACAGAAGCTCATCTAGCAATAGCTGGCGCTACTAGTCAATCAGCCTCCACAACATATTTAGAAATCTAAAGCAGGCTGAATGAAAGATGCAGCTCCTGACTGCCAGCACGGAGAGAGCAGAAAACAGGCTCTTTTAAACTTTTGCCTGGAATGTCTCTTTAAGAAAGCAAGTGCCACTAGTTCTGGGGGAGCATTTAGAGAAACAACATAAAAGGTGAGTTTTTTTGCCTAGACAACTGACAATTGTTAGAAACACATTATTTAGAAAAGTATTTTTCCTATGATCTAGTTGCTTCACATAAAGATTTTTTTACAGTTAAAATGCACATTATTAAAACAACCAGCTGCATCATAATGAAGCATTGATATTAAGGGAAAGGCCAAATGATTTCATAAGAAATGTTAATTAAGCTTGAACTCGTACTCTCAGAGGTTAACTCTATGCCACAATGCAGCGATTAAGGTAGAAGTGTTGCCCCTTATTATAATACATACTCACCCCTTCTCCTGTTTGCTGGTGGGCTACATCCTGCCAGTCAGTCCAGAATAGAGAGACTGTGATAATGGCAAATGCTGATGTCCTAGCCTATTCTTATTCAGAGCTTTTTATTTTTTACAAATTTAACACAACAGCTAATTTACTGAAAACATTTCTAACGTTGACTTCAAAATACAAAAAGATATTCTTTTCAAAGAATTGTATTTCCTCCTCTGTGTTCTTCATCAAGAATTACTCAGATCACTCTATTTCAATTTCAGTTGACATTCGTTTTTTTTTAAACAATGTGTTACAGATGTGAGTATTTTAGAGAATCCCCATCAGTTAAAATGGACCAAAACCCAGGATTTTGACTATCCTGGGTTTGGTCCTTGCCCCCCAGGGCACCAGGATCGGGGATGCCCCGCTGGGTGAGACCCCCCAGGTTGCCCAATGAAACTCACCTTTTCCCTGTCCTATGGCACATACGTGGCCGCTCGTCCAATCAGTGTGCTTTGTTCCATCTAAGGTGAGCCGAGCGGGCTGGCGGCCGCATCCCCCACTACTCTCTAACCAGCCACTCACAAATGCCTGGCGCGGGCATGCACCTTGCTAGAGGGATAGTGGGGTTGCGTCCGTGGCTCACGTATGCTCCGTTGGACCGGAAAAGAAGGTGAGTTTATGGGTGACCTGGGGGGTTTCACACAAAAATCGGGATGCCCCGAGGGGAGGGGAAAATCAGTCGGCCAGGGAATCTTATAGATTCCTGGGCCGATATCCGTAGGTTTTGGTCAACTTTAAGAAAGTAATACAAACTACATGTTGGGGGAGGGTGGGGGTTTTAAAAGCAGACTTAAAGGGTAAGCCCACTTTCAATTACATTTTTGAAAGTGTATGTTTTTGTGTGGCAAAATGAGGTGCTGATCTAGCATGTTTTATTTTTTTCTACTGTTAGTAAATGTTTGTTTTATAGAAGCAATCTGTTGCTATTGGCAATGTAGATCAGGTGCAAACTTGGTGTACGTTGCCAATAGCAACAGATTGCAGATAGTTGTACAGAACACTGCTCTTGGGCATGTATAGGTGTGAGTGAGTTCCCTCACCGCAGCTGTGGCCATAGCAGCAGTGTTCTCTGTGTACAGGACTCACTTCTCTCTTGGTGTACGAATTTGGTGTACGTTGCCAATAGCAACATATTCTGGTGGAAAAAACTGCTTTTTTTGCTTTTCTTCTGCAGAAAACACATTTGCCAACATCAGAAGAAATAAAAAAAATACAATTTCAGCTCAGAACCTTGAACATATCCTTTTGAGACGAAAAATATACTTTCAAAAGTTCCATCAAAAGTGGACTTACCCTTTAAACAAAAACAACAAGTCTAATGTTATGCAATCAAAAGACGCAAAGGCGCAATAAGTAAATTATAGCAAACACCAGGGCTGCAGCCCTGTGCACCAAGCAAAGGCAATACTATGAAAATATATCTATTTGATTGATTTACAAAAATATATGAATGACAAAAATGATCATTGGCACATAAAAAAACATTTAAAAGTAGACTTACACCCAACCTACAGAACCCCCACGGACGCTTCTTCCCCCAGCCCCTGGGACTCTATGATTGGAATTTTAAACATTCAGGAAATTTGCCTAAAATTTATATACATACGGTACATATACACACCTCACTTTTTTCTTGCTATGAGACTACTGGTTATGTTGCTCACTTGGTACCAGTGGATACACCAGCTGGGAATGTACGGCCTTATAGGAATGCCCAGAGGGTGGAGTGGTCCGGGGCCTGTGAGGGTATTGGTTCACTTTAAATATACACACTATACATTATACAAATTCTAAAAAATGAAAATTAAATTGCTAATAGTGGACAGGTCTCCTACATCAACCATACACATCTATACTGAACCAAATGTCTAAATTACCCCCTGAGAATCTAATAACAGAAAGTCGCAGGATCCCCCTATAACATGAAGTGTGCCGAATTTCCCTCGCCCAAATCCCCCTATAACAGGCAGTGTGCAGAACCGCCCCCCCATCACTCCATAACAGGCAGTTTGCAGAATCCCCCTATGACAAGATGCAGAACCCCCCCAATCACCTCATAACAGGCAGTGTGGAGAATCTCCCCCCATCCCCCTATAGCAGACAGTGTGCAGAATCCCCCCTAATCACCCCTTAACAAGCATTGTGTAGAATGCCCCCCAATCTTCCTATAACAGGCAGTGTGGCTGAATCCCCCCAATCGCCCCATATACTGCCTCTTTCGACAGGAATGAACTATACAATATTGTCAGGGTGGGACCTTAATATGGCAAATAATTGCAAAAGGAAATTCCTAGTAATTATGTACATATATATACTTGCTAATAAACCTGAAGCCTATCCTATTTACCTCTATTGCATCTCCTGCAGTGTGCCCCTCCTACCTTCCCACTCCTCCATAACCTATTCCAAATGTGATAGCCCAATTATACCTGTCCCTCAATGCTCCCAGAGTAAGTGATCAAAAGTGCATGGTCATGGAGTAATGAAAAGAAAGGGATGGCAAACTGGAGACCTTCTACGGCATCTACAACACGCTGCGGGAAGTGGAGGAGAGGCAATTGGGACAGGCTTCAAGTGAGCTGCTTGCAGCCTTATTATTGCTATTGCTTATACTGTCCCTTTAAGATGCTGAGCTTATCTGTTATTTTTTTTTTTCATTTTTACTATTTTGCAACTCTGTGTTTTAAAAAGAAACTGTTTTCTCTAGCAATAACAGGGTTGATTCAGCACCATTAGTATTTTTTTCATCATGTTTTTATTATAGAAAATTATTTTTCTTATGTTTTTTTCCTCAATGCAACTCGACACCATATTTAGCTGTGCAAAAAATGCTTTCATGTTAGCCACGGTACACCAAAGTGTGTGTGGTGTGTTTGGTGTACATGTAGGGCCTGTATAGGTAGTGCATATGGAACCCAATAAAATAATAAAAAGAGGCTAGCACCATTAGTTACATAGGAGAAATGATTTAGCAATGTAGTTACAACAAACGGCCACAAGAGTATATAGGACATTGAATTCATTCAGAAAAGGCCAGATGTCAGTTAGTCAGAAGTATCGAGTGTAAGCTCTTGGGATTGGATCATGAGTTTATGGGGGAAACTAACAGAAGGCATAAAGGGGACCCCCAGTAGAGGGAGGGGGACTTGACCAGAGACTCCAAAGGAGAGATGAACTAGAGAATAGAAACATGTGAGAGACTCTAAAGGAGACAGATCTGTGTACTAGCGACTCTGAGGGATGCTGAATTACGAAAGGACACTCTTCTTGATATATGCGTGATTACTGGGAGAACCAAAGAACCTAGATGGAGGATTGTAATAACCTCTGAACCTGTAATGGAAATTGCACATGAAGTGAATTGGATGTAATGCGGATGACTTATAGAGATGAGCGAACTTTTGAAAAATGTAATTCGGCTGATTCGCCGAATTTTCCGGGAAAAATCGGGTCGGTCCGAATTTATTCGGGACGAATCGCTATTAAAAATGGCTATTTCTGGGCGTCCGAGAGCCTCCATAGGGTTGCAGAACGTTTTGCTTGGCTGTAACATGCATAGGATGCATGCTGGGTTAGTTAAATACTTTTGTAAAGAAGTATGACATGCAGATCAGAGGTGTCACTATTAGATTTGCTGACGCAGAGCGGCACAATTACAGAGCCTTGAGGTGGCATCAGCATGATGAGCCCATATATTGCCTGAAAGACACACAGTGGAGTTGGCAGCAGCATAGGGAGCTCATATATTGCCTAAAAAACACACCCTGAATTTGGCAGTAGCATAGGGAGCCCAAATATTGCCTGAAAGACACACTCTGGACTTGGCAGCAGCATAGGGGGCACATATATTGCATGAAAAACACACCCATGAGTTGGCAGCAGCATAGGGAGCTCATATATTGCCTGAAAAACACATTGGAGTTGGCAGCAGCATTAGGAGCCCATATATTGCTTGAAAGACACACATTGGAGTTGGCAGCAGCATTAGGAGCCCATAAATTGCCTGAAAGACACACCCAGGAGTTGGCAGCAGCAGCAGCATAGGGAGCTCATATATTGCCTGAAAGACACACCCAGGATTTGGCAGCAGAATTAGGAGCCCATATATTGCCGGAAAACACATTGGAGTTGGCAGCAGCATTAGGAGCCCTTATATTGCCTGAAAGACACACTCAGGAGTTGGCAGCAGCAGCATTAGGAGCCCATATATTGCCTGAAAGACACACTCTGGACTTGGCAGCAGCATAGGGAGCACCTATATTGCCTGAATAACACACCCAGGAGTTGGCAGCAGCATAGGGAGCTCATATATTGCCTGAAAAACACATTGGAGTTGGCAGCAGCATTAGGAGCCCATATATTTCCTGGAAGACACACCCGGGAAAAATCGTTTCGGTCCGAATTTATTCGGGATAAATCGCTATTAAAAACGGCTATTTCTGGGCGTCCGAGAGCCTCCATAGGGTTGCAGAATGTTTTGCTTGGCTGTAACTTGCATAGGATGCATGCTGGGTTAGTTAAATACTTTTGTAAAGAAGTATGACATGCAGATCAGAGGCGTCGCTATTAGATTTGCTGACACAGAGCGGCACAATTACAGAGCCTTGAGGTGGCAGCAGCATGATGAGCCCATATATTGCCTGAAAGACACACAGTGGAGTTGGCAGCAGCATAGGGAGCTCATGTATTGCCTAAAAAACACACCCTGAATTTGGCAGCGGCATAGGGAGCCCAAATATTGCCTGAAAGACACACTCTGGACTTGGCGTCAGCAGCAGCATTAGGAGCCCATATATTGCCTTAAAAACACATTGGAGTTGGCAGCAGCATTAGGAGCCTATATATTGCCTGAAAGACACACCCAGGAGTTGGCAGCAGCATAGGGAGCTCATATATTGCCTGAAAAACACATTGGAGTTGGCAGCAGCATTAGGAGCCCATATATTGCCTGAAAGACACACCCAGGAGTTAGCAGCAGCAGCATAGGGAGCACATATATTGCCTGAAAGATACACATTGGAGTTGGCAGCAGCATTAGGAGCCCATATATTGCCTGAAAAACACACCCAGGAGTTGGCAGCAGCAGCGGCATTAGGAGCCCATATATTGCCTGAAAAACACATTGGAGTTGGCAGCAGCATTAGGAGCCCATATATTGCCTGAAAAACACATTGGAGTTGGCAGCAGCATTAGGAGCCCATATATTGCCTGAAAGACACACCCAGGAGTTGGCAGCAGCAGCAGCATTAGGAGCCCATATATTGCCTGAAAGACACACCCAGGAGTTGGCAGCAGCAGCAGCATTAGGAGCCCATATATTGCCTGAAAGACACTCTGGACTTGGCAGCAGCATAGAGGGCACATATATTGCATGAAAAACACATTGGAGTTGGCAGCAGCATTAGGAGCCCATATATTGCCTGAAAGACACACCCAGGAGTTAGCAGCAGCAGCATAGGGAGCACATATATTGCCTGAAAAACACACCCAGGAGTTGGCAGCAGCAGCGGCATTAGGAGCCCATATATTGCCTGAAAAACACATTGGAGTTGGCAGCAGCATTAGGAGCCCATATATTGCCTGAAAAACACATTGGAGTTGGCAGCAGCATTAGGAGCCCATATATTGCCTGAAAGACACACCCAGGAGTTGGCAGCAGCATTAGGAGCCCATATATTGCCTGAAAGACACTCTGGACTTGGCAGCAGCATAGGGGGCACATATATTGCATGAAAAACACACCCATGAGTTGGCAGCAGCATAGGGAGCTCATATATTGCCTGAAAAACACATTGGAGTTGGCAGCAGCATTAGGAGCCCATATATTGCTTGAAAGACACACATTGGACTTGGCAGCAGCATTAGGAGCCCATAAATTGCCTGAAAGACACACCCAGGAGTTGGCAGCAGCAGCATAGGGAGCTCATATATTGCCTGAAAGACACACACAGGATTTGGCAGCAGCATTAGGAGCCCATATATTGCCTGAAAAAACACACTGGAGTTGGCAGCAGCATTAGGAGCCCTTATATTGCCTGAAAGACACACCCAGGAGTTGGCAGCAGCAGCAGCATTAGGAGCCCATATATTGCCTGAAAGACACACTCTGGACTTGGCAGCAGCATAGGGAGCACATATATTGCCTGAATAACACACCCAGGAGTTGGCAGCAGCATAGGGAGCTCATATATTGCCTGAAAAACACATTGGAGTTGGCAGCAGCATTGGGAGCCCATATATTGCCTGAAAGACACACCCAGGAGTTGGCAGCAGCAGCAGCATTAGAAGCCCATATATTGCCTGAAAGACACATTGGAGTTGGCAGCAGTATAGGGAGCTCATATATTGCCTGAAAGACACACCCAGGAGTTGGCAGCAGCATTAGGAGCCCATATATTGCCTTAAAACACACTGGAGTTGGCAGCAGCATAGGGAGCCCATATATTGCCTGAAAAACACATTGGAGTTGGCAGAAGCATAGGGAGCTCATATATTGCCTGAAAGACACACCCAGGAGTTGTCAGCAGCAGAAGGAGCTCATATATTGCCTGAAAGACACACCCAGGAGATGGCAGCAGCAGAAGGAGCTACCATGCATCAGCTACTTGCATGCATCAGCTATTGGTGGGTGGAAATCTGGGCTGATCCATGCCTGATTCATCTTCACAAAGGTGAGTCTCTCCACATTTTTCGTGGACAGACGAGTTCTCCTTGGCATTACTATGGTCCCCGCAGCACTAAAGACCCGCTCAGATGGCACACTACTGGCCGGGCAGGACAGCTTTCCCAGGGCAAACTCTGCCAGTTGCGGCCACAAGTCAAGTTTGGCTGCCCAGAAGTCCAGGAGATCCTCAAGGTGTGTTGGCATGGTCATTTCAAGGTATGACACGACCTGCTGGTTCAGGCCCTGCTCCAGGTCTTCCTGCTGCTCATAAGTAGCCTCACTATGAGGTAGCAGAAAGCTACTCATTAGCGACTGAAGACTGAGGCTGCTGTTGATAGAGCTGCTGCTCCTGCCACCCCCCCCCCCCGGCAGCCATGGCATTGGAAGGTGAGCGCAGAGGTTCCTCCGAGTCAGACCTGCGAGAGTATGGACCATGGCGCAGATAGGCATCGGCCAACTGACTATGTAGAATGTCTTTGTAGTAGGTCAGTTTGTCCTCCCTCTCGGCGGGTTTAAAAAATGCCCCCATTTTGTGCCGAACGCGAGGGTCCGATAAGGTGGAGAGCCAGTAGTCATCCCGCAGAAAAATGGAGACAATTCTGCGGTCACTATGCAAGCACGTGAGCATGCATTGTGCCATTTGTGCAAGTGACTCGGAGAGACTACCTGTCTCCATCTCCACTGCATACTGCCACGGTGTGTCTGGGTCCTCTGTCTCGCCTTCCTCACAGCCCTCTAGCTCCACTGGCTGCTCCTGCTCCTCCTCTCCTGTCAGATGACTAGATAAACAACCAATTTCACCAAAACTAAACTGCGCTTCACTGTGCTGCTCCTCCTTCTCCTCAGCTCCCACGGGGTTTATGTGGCCGTGAAATGTATGCCACATGTCTCCAGTGCCCTGACCAGCCATGGTTTCCAACATGTGTTGTATTACATGAAGCAGCGGAATCATGTCGTTCATGCCGTAATCCTGGCGACTGACAAATAAAGTGGCTTCCTCAAAGGGCCTGAGCAAACGGCAGGTGTCACGTATGAGCTGCCACTGGTTCACATTAAAGTTACACAGGGGAGTCCCCCTATCTTCTTGGATCATCAAGAAATCAGTGATGGCTTTTCTCTGTTCGTATTGTTGATCTAACATATGTAGGGTGGAATTCCAACGGGTGGGATCATCGCAAATCAGACTATGTTGGAGGATACCGTTCTGACGCTGTAGCTCAAGAAGGGTATGCTTGGCGGTGTAGGAGTGGCTGAAGTGCATACAAAGTTTCCTTCCCGTTGTTAGGATGTCTTGCAGATGGGGGGAAGACTTCAGAAAACACTAGGTTGAACACATGTGCCATACAGGGCGCATGGCTCAGGCTTCCTTGTCTCAGCGCAGACAAGATGTTACTCCCATTGTCATTCACCATGGTACCCATTTCCAATTTTCGCGGAGTAAGCCATGTTTTGATTTCTTGATGAATGAATTTGTGACTCCGTTCGCCAAGGCAAACCATGTAAAGCACAGCGTGACACTGCCGTGCCCTGCATGCATGGTAGGCTGAAGGGGCATTGAGAATTGACTGTACAGTGGAGGCTAAGGAGATGGCGAAGGATGAGGAGGCAGAGTCACACACTGTGACAGGCAAAACGGCCTGGGGGCTGGTACTGCCTTCTTTGCAAAGAAATGACGGCTTGGGACTCTCCACCTCGGCTCGGCACAAGCCATCAGCTCTCTGAAAGGTGCAGAGTCCACCACCTGAAAAGGGAGGGACTGCAGCACTAGCAACTTGGACAGGAGCACATTTAGCTTCTGCGCCGTAGGATGAGTGGGCTCATACTGTTGTCTCTTGGACATGGCTTTGCTGATGGATTGCTGGTGGGATGAGTGACTTTTAGTAGGAGGAGCAGGAGCATCTGGAGCAGCAGGGGATGGTTATGACGCACAGCTGGAGGGGGGGCGTAGGACAGAGGCAATGGAAGGACAGGGGCTGCTCCCGGGCCATGCCAACTCAGGGTTGTGTCCGAGGACCCTACGGACTGTTGACTGGTGTCAGATGTCACTTGTGATGAGGTCGATGACCGCATTAATCAATCGATGACGGCAGATGCGATGCTGGTCTAGACACGACCGCCAGCAGATATCGGTAGATCAGGCCTCTCCCCGCGACTCCTGCTGCCACTCGCCCCTACCTCTGCCTGATGAATCTAGGCCTCTCCTCGGTGCACATCCTGGCACATCTCTGTCTGACATTTTTACTGCGTTTAGGAGGGGAAAACAATATACTACACTACACCTACAACAGAATTTTTGTAACAGCAGGTCTGTAGAAAAGTTAGATCAAGATAGGCAGACACTGTAGCTAAAAGCTAATGCAAAAAGACACTGTCAGATGGTCTTACACAGGATGCCCCTGGTCAGAGTTAAATGCGCCACAGGCAGTTTTAAAACGTGTTTTTTGTTCAAAATGTAAAAAAGGTAAAGATGCAGGTACTATTAAAAGCTAAGTGCTAGTATTCGGGATGCCCCCCACCCCTGGTGAAAGGCAATGGATGCTTTAAAACCAGACCTTTTTATACAAAAGTCAAAAGGTTAGTAGGCAGGTACTCTTTAAAGATAAGTGCTAGCACTGACAATGGCCCCCTGTGGAAGGCAATGGGTGCTTTAAACTTGTAAACCAGACTTGTTTTATACAAAAGGCAAAAGGTTAGTAGGCAGGTACTCTTAAAAGACACGTGCTAGCACTGACAATGGCCCCCGGTGAAAGACAATGGGTGCTTTAAACTTGTAAACCAGACTTGTTTTATACAAAAGGCAAAAGGTTAGTAGGCAGGTACTCTTAAAAGACACGTGCTAGTACTGACAATGGCCCCCGGTGAAAGGCAATGGGTGCTTTAAACTTGTAAACCAGACTTTTTTTATACAAAAGGCAAAAAGTTAGGAGGCAGGTACTCTTAAAGGATAAGTGCTAGCACTGACAATGGCCCCCAGTGAAAGGCAATGGGTGCTTTAAACATGTAAACCAGACTTTTTTTATAGAAAAGGCAAAAAGTTAGGAGGCAGGTACTCTTAAAAGATAAGTGCTAGCACTGACAATGGCCCCCGGTGAAAGGCAATGGGTGCTTTAAACTTGTAAACCAGACTTGTTTTATACAAATGGAAAAAGGTTAGTAGGCAGGTACTCTTAAAAGATAAGTGCTAGCACTGACAATGGCCCCCGGTGAAAGGCAATGGGTGCTTTAAACTTGTAAACCAGACTTGTTTTATACAAAAGGCAAAAGGTTAGTAGGCAGGTACTCTTAAAAGACACCTGCTAGCACTGACAATGGCCCCCGGTGAAAGGCAATGGGTGCTTTAAACTTGTAAACCAGACTTGTTTTATACAAAAGGCAAAAGGTTAGTAGGCAGATACTCTTAAAAGACACCTGCTAGCACTGACAATGGCCCCCGGTGAACGGCAATGGGTGCTTTAAACTTGTAAACCAGACTTTTTTATACAAAAGGCAAAAGGTTAGGAGGCAGGTACTCTTAAAGGATAAGTGCTAGCACTGACAATGGCCCCCAGTGAAAGGCAATGGGTGCTTTAAACATGTAAACCAGACTTTTTTTTTATAGAAAAGGCAAAAGGTTAGGAGGCAGGTACTCTTAAAAGATAAGTGCTAGCCCTGACAATGGCCCCCGGTGAAAGGCAATGGGTGCTTTAAACTTGTAAACCAGACTTTTTTATGCAAAAGGTTAGGAGGCAGGTACTCTTAAAAGATAAGTGCTAGCACTGACAATGGCCCCCGGTAAAAGGCAATGGGTGCTTTAAACTTGTAAACCAGACTTGTTTTATACAAAAGGCAAAAGGTTAGTAGGCAGGTACTCTTAAAAGACACGTGCTAGTATTTGGGATGCCCCCTTCTCATGTACAGAGGTGGCCTCCTTTGATTGTGGAAAAGTGACTTTGCTTATAAAATGCAAGCAGTTATTAGACAGGTAGTCTTGAAATATTTATGCTAGTGTTTGGGATGCCCCCTCCTCACATACAGAGCAGGCCGCCCTTGATTGTGGAAAAGTGACGTTAATTATAAAATGCAAGCAGTTATTAGACAGGTAGTCTTGAAATATTTATGCTAGTGTTTGGGATGCCCCCTCCTCACATACAGAGGAGGCCTCCCTTGATTGTGGAAAAGTGACTTTGCTTATAAAATGCAAGCAGTTATTAGACAGGTAGTCTTGAAATATTTATGCTAGTATTTGGGATGCCCCCTGCTCACATACAGAGGAGGCCTCCCTTGATTGTGGAAAAGTGACGTTAATTATAAAATGCAAGCAGTTATTACACAGGTAGTCTTGAAATATTAATGCTAGCACGCTTTTTAAAGAATGAAACCAGGTAAAGGAAAAGCTAAATAGGCAGGAGTGTTATTAACACTAAATAGGCTTGAAAGCTAATACAAACAGTTTAAACTGTCCCTGTCTTTATCTGTCACTGTCACAGGCTCTCTCCTTCTCTATCTGTCCCGCGCTTCTTCTGTTCCATCTATCTATCTATCTATCTATCTATCTATCTATCTATCTATCTATCTATCTATCTCTCGCACTCTCCCTGCCTGATCTGCTCTGGCCGCAATACAGTGTCAGAATGATCTTCCGCAAGATGGCCGCCGTTTATATGGGGCTGTGACATCATCGGTAAGCCGGTCTGCTGATAGGTAGCATGTGACACCTACCCAGCATTCCTTGCTCCATGGGACATGTCCTGACATGTGGATCCACCATTTTAGATGGACTGTATAGCAGTAAATGGAGTTTTAAGGAAGCGATTCGAGCGATCAGATCGCGGCGATATTCGGAATCATAACGAATCGAATATTTCATGAAATTCGTAACGAATTCGGGTTCGTCAGAATTGATTCGCTCATCTCTAATGACTTACCATTTAAGACGTGCTGTCTCCTCATCAGAGTGTTCTGCCTTGCTTCAGTAGAAGAGAGACATCACCACAGTGAGTAACCTTGCAACCCTCACCCCTGCCCTAGATGGAAGAATCCCCCTAGCTCTTCTAACCTCCCCCCACTCCCTCGCTAGAGTGGGGCGGTTACATACAGAACAGATAATTTCTGACTCTATACTAAAAGGCTTTACTTAAGGCCAGGAAAGCTACTCCCACCTTAGCAACAATGAGCCACAGGGATAAAGGAAACTGTAACTCACAGGTCTCGGGGCACAATCCTAATACAAATTCTTACTTTACATTCCAAAGGAGGAGAACAAAAACTTGACAAAAATGGAGCTTTCATTTAAGCACCTGCCCATAAAAAAAGATAAAATTATGCATTGTCACATTATTTTTTACTGATATATACTGATTCATATTTTTTACTGATATATACTGACTGAGTACAATATGGGGGGATGAGGGGGCCTGTACAACTAACATTGGCACTTACTCATCTGCAGAAAATAGGATGGCATGGATAAAGTGCCCCCCAATTGCCTTGGCGCTCAGGGCCATCGTCCTGCTTGCCCTCCCCTAAAAAGATATGTATATGTCCTGTTTCCCTGAAAATAAGGCCTACCCCAAAAAGTCTGATTTTTCAGCATTTTTCTGCTAAATAGCCTCGATTCAGAGACTCTTTCGTCTGGACTTTCGTAGCTGTCTGTGTATGTTTTTGTGTGTGTTTGTCATTTTTGGGGGTTTTTACGTCTCATTTTCCATTCGTACCTTCCTTCGCGCTCGTGCATATATGCGCTTTTGATGAACGAAACTAAATCGGATCATTTGTGTTAGTTCGGATCATTTTCCCATCAAAATCTGATATTTTGTGTTCTTTCAGATAACTTACGTTATTGGGATGGGCTTGCGTCTCATTCAGAGAGCTGATTGCCTAGGGACCACAACCCTATAAATCCGTTTCCTTTGCGATCCATTTACAGGACCATTTTGACCTCGAATACCTTGCTTTCACCATGTTTTGTGCCTTTGTTGAGGAATATGAGCACCTCCAGCTAATGGGCATTGCATGTATCAGCAGGGCCGAGGCCAGATTGCACCGGCGACGCATGCATATCGATCGCATGCATGGCGTTGAGCTGTTCGAGCTGACCAGACTTAATCGCGCTTCCCTCCATAAGTTGTATAGTGAGCTGCGCCCTTGGTTAGCCCGCACCACAAGGAATGGGCAAGCAATTTCAGGTATGACCAAGATGCTTGGCTGCCTGCAGTTTTTGGCGAACGGCTCGTTCCAGAGGCTGGGTGCCCTCTCCGTGGGGATCTCCCAGCCTACGCTGAGCCACGCGCTATCAAAGTTTTTGGAAGGCATGGCTACCATTAGTCAGAAATATATTTTATGTAACGCGCTGTAACACGCTTAGGCTGGCATTTTATAATATCTCGCCAACATGCCCAGCATCATGGGTGCGATTGATTGCACCCACGTTGCATTGGTCCCTCCTGCAGCCGACGAGTACATCTATAGGTAAGTTCAATTGGTCATTTTGTTATATAGTTTAGACAAACTGTATTTTAACTATCTATTAATCCCTCCTTGTAACTATCTATTAATCCCTCCTTGTAAATTGCCCCTGTGAAACAGCTTACAGTGTTTAGTTTAATCCCTCCTTGTAATTTGTCCCTGTGAAACAGCTTACAGTGTATAGCTTAATCCCTCCTTGTAATTTGTCCCTGTGAAACAGCTTACAGTGTATAGCTTAATCCCTCCTTGTAATTTGTCCCTGTGAAACATCTTACAGTGTATAGCTTAATCCCTCCTTGTAATTTGTCCCCGTGAAACATCTTACAGTGTTTAGTTTAATCCCTCCTTGTAATTTGTCCCTGTGAAACAGCTTACAGTGTATAGCTTAATCCCTCCTTGTAATTTGTCCATGTGATCCATTTGACCATCTTTAGCTTCATCAATGTTTTTAATGTTGGCCAAAGCCAAACATTTTCATGTGGACCTTAATTAGTCATTCGAATGTGAATGTTTATTTGATCCAACATACATATCCCAAAACTACTTATGTACTTGTGTTATTTGTATTGGCCAACATGTTTTTTGGAGGGTGTTAGGAGTTAGTGTTTGAGTAGTTTACCTTGCCTTGCTAATTTTTTTAATTTTTTTTTTTCCCCAGGAACCGCAAAATGGGACACTCACTGAATGTCCAAGCAGTGGTGGCCCCGGAAAATGCGGTTCCTTAGCGTCCTCGCCGGGTTTCCAGGCTCATCCCATGATGCGTACATCTTGCGAAGATCTGGATTATACCGTCGGTTTGAGTTTGGAGAATTCTCAGGTGGATGGCTCCTTGGTAAGTTGACGCAAATAACGTCATGTGTGTGTAAGTGCATACATTGACACATATGCATGTACACATGTAGATGTATGTTTATATATATATATATATATATATATATATATATATATATATATATATTTTATTATAAATAATCTTTTTGTGTTTATATAAATATGTTTTTTTTTTTCAGAGGGCCCGATAAGCATCTTGGGTTGTAAAGATGGTCGCATTGGAGGATCGCCTATACAGATATACTCATCTTCTTCACCTTCTTGTCACATGATCTGAGGGGACAACTGGTCAGAGGAAACTTGAAGTGATTGTTGCAGTATATGGTTGGAATACTAGTCATTGCCTGGGCCCTGATTGGATTGATGTATATAGATTTATGTTCATCTCTAGTTGACAGAAATCCTTTTGTTGCCGATTGTAGCTGTTTTTGATTGCTTATGGGTTTATATCCAGTGACTATTAGGTTACTGTATTCAATATTGTGTATTGTTATATCATTTGTTTACAGGTTATATATGATTGATTGTGGATCAGTTTTGCCCACACATTGGTACATTGAAAATTATTAATTTATTGAAATTGTTGCAATTGATTCATGGCCAATTGTCACATGTGTGGGCTCAATTCTGGGATCTGCTTCCACTTTATTTTGTTTTGGTCACCTCAATCGATATAGTTGGCTATTGATTGTTGTGGGTAGAAACAACTTAACCTATGGTGAATAGATATTATTGTTTGATTTAATATAATATTTGTCACACAATATGTTTTCAATTAACATTGTATTCTTGTTCATGGTCATGTATTACTGTGTTTATATATGTGTGTTTTTTGCATGTACTTGTAAAATGAGCAGATACAGACTTGAGGGCAGCGCCTCTTTCCCCTTTTCTCTCTCCCCCTCCCTCCTTCCTTGGCCTTCTCTCCCCTGTCTGCTGTCATTTGCTTTATCAGTGAGTGCTATGTTTATTTACTCAGCAGCATACAGCTGACTAGCTGCTTAGCCCCTGAGAGAGACTTAGGTGTGCACGCCCCCACTGGCAATAGACATGTCTCTCCCTGCTCTCTCACCCGGATGTGATCTTTGAGACAGGTGAGACATTGGCCACTTTGAATGGGGAGGAAGCACACACACCTGCAGGCCATTGTTATGTGCACATGCATGCCACTTTCTCACCCGGATTTGATTCTGGTTACAGGTGAGACATTGGCCACTTTGAAGTGGGGGGAGGAGGTGCTGTATTTAAGCTCTGCTCAGCCAGCATTCATGTAGCCTGATGAAGTGGGGGTTACACCCACGGAACGCGTGGCTCCTGGTGCTGTAGGCGGTGGGGAGACCCTTTACTGGCATACCTGTGATACCTTGAGTATATTTTGGTTGGATATATTTTTGCGCTGTATTTGGTATTTAATGGTTGATTGATACTAGCATCTATATTGGTGAGGTATTTTGTGGTCATTTTTATATTTCTTATAGGGTATTTAGGTATTGGGTAATTATGTAAGTTTTATTTGTGATTATATATTGTATTTGTCTGTTGATTGGTTGCACTTTGCACTTTACAGTTGTTTGATGTAGGATCCGGATCATAGGTAGGATTTGCACATTGTTATTTGCACTGATTAGATCACTTGTGTTTATGTGTTTTTATATATAGATGCTGATTGATATTTGTGCATGCGAGTGCTCTCCCCATCGCCTACACACTTCCATGTTGGTTTGTCTTATATGTATTGTCTCATTATGTGTTTTTTAAGGGATTTTAATTGTGTAGTGGTCATGTGTAGTGATTAATTTAGTGATATGGAATAAAATATATTTTTTGAGTGCCTCCCTTTATGATTCTGCAATTAACGTCATTCACTTTTCAATGTATGCCTATGAATATAGTTTATGACACATGTCTGAACCTATAACATCTTTAGCAAAGCACAAACCCTTAAAAACTGTTTTCCCAGCATTTAAAAATATATTTCTACTTTCTAGTAATTTATTTACTTATTCTTCCCCACACTCGGCTGCAATTCTGTTCTTGACTTTATAATAGGGTCTGTGCCATCTTTGCTCAGATTCATGACACTTACTGAGTAGAGGAGAGCGGGATAAAGTGCAGGGGGTGGGTTAGAGCTGTTCTTGGCTCAGACAAAGCAGATCTGGGGTCCTGAAAAGGTAAGACATCCCAGAATGCTGAGCAGCACAGTCCTAAGCCAAGTATTTTATTATTCTTTTAGGGGATTCCGGCTATCCGCTTCTTCCCTAGCTGATGACGCCTGTCCTTCGGCCACAGAATGCGGCCCAGGACCCCTACAATCGGGCGCACCGCAAAACCCGGACCGTTGTGGAGAGGGCCTTTGGCCTCTTAAAAACTCTTCAGGTGTTTGGACCATACCGGGGGGGCACTACAGTATGACCCCAACAAGGTCATCGATATCATACTTGTCTGTTGTGTCCTCCACAACTTTGCCATAATGCAGCGTGTCCCCCGGTATGTGGATCTGCCCCCCTCTCCACCCAGCCAGGACCCAGAAGAGAACTACCGTGGCACACCTAGTGCCTCTGGCCAAGCTGTTCAGGCCAATTTGATAAGCACCCATTTTTCCTGTGTTTGTTTGTTGCATGTAATTGTTTGTTTTTACCTTCATTTGCCTTTGTGAAGGCTTTTGTATTTTTTTTTTTAAATAGTAAATAATTAATTACTAAAATATTGACACATGATCTGAGCCTCATGCATTTATTCTAAGTATACAGCGCGTCCTGTTCCAGAATAATCCTTACTCATGGGTAATACATCCTCAAGATGGCACTGGACTGCAGAGACAGAAGGGTGGCTCCTCCTGGCCCCATATATACCAGGGACCTCCCACAAAATCCCCAGCTCTTTTCTGCAGTCTGGGCTGCGATGACTAGAAGATGGCTCTTTCTACTCGCAGGTAAGCGGGGCTTATTATCCTGCGGCCCTGTAGGACTATTCCCACCCGTTCCTTTTCACTGCCTCCCAGCTTAGGCTGCGCTGGTCGGGTGATGGTAGGCATCACCGCTGTCAGGTGCTAAGGAGCGCTGCTCCTACCGCAGTCCCCCACCAAAGGGTAGGTGGTACAGGCCCGTGGCGAGCCTTATGGGATGCTCCTACCACGGCCTTTTGCCCTTCGCCTCCTGTCTCCTCAGTTAGGCTCCTCTTAGGCCGACCGCTGCTTCCCCTTCGCTCTCCTTGGGTAGATCTTGGGGGGGGGGTGTATGTATTAACTATGCGCTTTGCCTTGGTTGCACTGGTTTTTATTATCGCCGCCGCGCGCTTGTACTTCGCTCCACTGACGGCAGCGACATTGCCTCAGGTGCTGCTGCGTCGTCATTGACTGGCCTTGTCACGGGGGCGCGTTTTTGCACTCTTCGGGGGGGCGGGCTTTGCGGATGACGTTTTCCGCATCACTTCTCCGCTGCCCGCCCCTCGAGGTATATGCGGGCGCCATTTTGGAGCTCCTGTGCTGCGTGTCTGGCGTCTCTCTATCGCAGTCCGTAAGTGCCCCTGCAGGCTGGTTTTTCTGTGTATTTGTATATCTCCCACTTCCCTAGCGGGCTCTTAGAGCATCCCGGGTAGCCTTATTGGTGTCAATCCCAATCAGCCTATTGTGCCAAATTAATCACCATATGAAGGATTCTCAGGATAATGTGCTTGGGGTTCCTTTGGGACAAGCCCGGCTGTGTATGGCGTGTGGTATCCCCTATAGGTCACAATGCCAGGGTGTGTGTACCCTGCGCCCAGCAGACGCTTGCGCTGCAGCCTGGGTTACCGGTGGCTGGGCCTGCGCCCCTTCTGGCTTCGCATACCCCCCCCACGCTTACATCTGACTCCTAGTGAGGTGCATACCAATGGGGAGTCTCAACCTGATTTGGCGGCACGGGTGGCCAGCATTGAGAGACATATTGCTGGGTCTGGCCCGCGTAAGGCTTCTGCTAAGAAGCGGCATTTATCACCTGGTGTTACTCTCTTTCCTATGGAGGCTGAGGAGTTTTTTGACATTACCGGTTATACCCCCCTGGAAGAGGGGGAATTATTTTCTGATTCAGAATCATCTGAGGAACAATCTAGGGTGTATGGTGCCGATTCTTGGTCTGACCCATGGGCTTTAGATGATACTGATAGGCTTTTAGCTGGTTTTCCCTTCAAGGAGCTGCGCCTCTTTGGTGAACATTTGGACTTCTTTGCTAAAGGAGGCAAGTTACCTCAGCGTAGATGGCAGCCCCGGTCCTTTCGGGATTCAGGTGCCTTTCGGGATTCAGGTGCCTTTCTTCCTTCCTTCCCGGGTTCCAGAATTTGCTGGAGCCCGCGAAGATTTTTGGGGCAAGGGCAGAGGATGTGGCCGCCCTGATCCCTCCTGGGGTCCCAAGCCCCCTCAGGCATGAAGGAGCGCCCTCACCCATCCGGGTGGGGGGGCGGCTTTGGCTCTTTGCTCACGTCTGGAGGCGTCATATCTCAGACCGGTGGATTCAGGAGGTAGTGTCCTCCGGTTACAAGATAGAGTTTGCAGCCTTCATCAAATCCCGGATGGCTCAAAACCCCCTGTCAGCTCAGGGTCTGTCCCTTGCTGTCCAAGGCCTTCTGGAATTGGGAGTCATCTGCCGGGTGCCCTTGCGGGAAAGGGGCAAAGGCTACTATTCCAATCTTTTCACTGTTCCCAAAAATGACAGGTCCATCAGACCCATCCTGGGTTTAAAGCACGTCAACAAATTTGTCAGATTCAAACACTTTCGCATGGAGACTCCGCTGTCAATTCTCTACACCCAGGGGACTTCATGACCTCTGTAGACATCAAGGATGCTTACCTTCACATACCAATCTTTCCAGGTCATCAGAGATTCCTCGGGTTCGCTCTGGAGGATCAGCACTACCAATTTGTGGCCTTGCCCTTCGGTCTCACCTCGGCTCCCAGGGTATTCACCACAAGGTGCTGGCAGGAGTGATGGCTCTGCTGAGATCTCAGGGCATTCGCATTCTTTCCTACTTGGACGACATGCTTATCACTTCTCAGTCCTTCCAACAGGCAGAGCTGGATACCCAGAGGGTGGTGTCCACACTGGAGTCATTCGGCTGGGTGATCAACCACCCCAAATCTTCCCTGTCTCCTTCCATGGTGAAGTCCTTTCTGGGCATGATTCTGGATTCATCTCAGGGCAAGATCTTTCTTCCTCAGCAGAAGGTGGAGAGTCTTCAAGAGCAAGCACAGCTCCTTCTGTCTTGTCCTCATCCGTCCATCAGGCAGGGAATGCAGCTGGTGGGCCTGATGGTGTCCTTGGATCAGGTGTTTGTTCTGTCCCCTCTGGCCAGGCGGTCTCTATCGTGGTGGCTGGACTCGGATACCATGGATGCCAGTCTGACAGGTTGGGGGGGGGCTTTTGGAAATCCCTGAAACTCCAGGGTCAGTGGGGCCCTCAGGAGGCCCACACCCCTATCAACATTCTGGAGTTGAGGGCGATCAGGTTGGTTCTCGCCCACTTAACCCCACACCTTTGGGGTCGGGCTGTTCAGGTCCGCTCGGACAACCAGACGTCGGTTGCCTACATCAATCATCAGGGAGGGACCCGCAGCAGGAGGACCCTCAGGGAATTGTCTTTGATTCTGTCCTGGACGGAGGACAATGTTCCCTGCATCTCGGCTGTGTACATTCCAGGGGTGGAGAATCTGGAGGCAGACTCTCTGAGCAGGGGGACCTCTCGTCTGGGAGAATGGTCCCTCAGCAGCAGGGTGTTTCGCTCTCTGTGCCACCGCTGGGGTCAGCTGGATGTGGATCTGTTTGCGCCCCGTCACAATCACAAGCTTCCAGTCTTTGTCTCTCTGTTACAGGATCCTCTGGCCTTGGACCAGTTTTCAGCTCCTGTATGTGTTTCCCCCGTTTCCCCTGCTGGGCAGGGTGCTGCGCAAAATAGCTCAGGAAGGGGTACCAGCCATACTGGTGGCCCCCTGTTGGCCAAGAAGAGTGTGGTTCGTAGACATCGTGCAGCTGGCAGTAGATCAGTACGCCCTGCCCCGGGTTCCAAATCTGCTCACTCAGGGGCACCTACGCCACCCCAATTTACAAACGCTGGCTTTGACGGCCTGGCTGCTGAAACCTCCATCTTGATGAAAAAGGGGCTGCCTGCCTCGGTTGTTACTACCATGATCAGGGCTAGGAAAAGGTCCTCTTCTTCCATCTACTATAGAGTTTGGCGTACTTACATTGACTGGTGCAAGTTTAAAGTGGACCAACACCGAGAGGTGATCGGCCCGGAAATCTATAAGATTCCCGGGCCGATCACCTCCCACCCCGCGGGACATCCGAGATCGGGATGTCCCGCGGGGTGAAACCCCCCAAAAAAACCCCAAACACCTTACCTGATCTTCCGGCCGCCGCCGCCTCCCTCGCGCCCCTGTAGGCGTGCTCGCGCCCGCGCCGGCCGTCTGCGAATGGCCGGCGGAGGCGCGCGCGCGCCGAAAGTGACGCGAGGGAGGCGGCGGCGGCGGCAGCCGCTTGGACGTTCCTGATCCCCGCCTGGACGTTGGCGGGGATTGGACCGTCCAGTCACGTGGGAGCGGGGACAGGTAAGATTTTGGGGCTTTCTGGGGGGTTTCACACAGCGGGGCACCCCCGATCGGGGTGCCCCGCCGAAGTGGACCAAAACCCAGGATAGTCAAAATCCTGGGTGTTGGTCCACTTTAAGTCGCTTCCCTGTCGTGTGTTTTCTATTCGTAGGATTCTGGAGTTTCTGCAACATGGTTTGGATCTGGGTCTTCAGCTCAGTACTCTGAAAGGTCATGTTTCTGCCTTGGCCATTTTCTTCCAAAGATCTTTTGCTCAGCATCCCCTGGTCAAGACCTTCTTCCAGGGGGTTATTCATGTGCATCCCCCATGTAAGCCTATGTTACCAGTCTGGGAATTGAACTTGGTCTTATCTGCCCTGCAGGGGTCTCCCTTTGAGCCCTTGCAGGGGGCCCCTTTGTCCATTCTTACGCTTAAGGTAGTCTTTTTGGTGGCTATAACTTCTGTTAGGCGTGTTTCTGAGTTGGCAGTGCTTTCCATCAAGCCCCCTTACTTCGAGAGACACCAGGACAAGGTGGTGTTTCGTTTTAAGCCAGACTTTCTGACTGAGGTTGTTTCTGCTTTTCATCCCAATCAGGACATTGTTTTGCCTTCTCTGTGTCCTAATCCTAGTAACACTAAGGAGAGGGTTTTACACTCTTTGGATGTGGTCGGGACTCTAAAGTTCTATTTGGTGGCTACTGAATACTTCAGGAAGACAGATGCTCTTTTTGTGCTCCCGTCTGGATCTAAGAAGGGTCTGGCTCCAGCTAAGTCCACTATCAGCAAGTGGATCCGTCAGGCTGTGATACAGGCCTACTCTGGTAAGGGAAAGGAGCTTCCCTTCCGCCTTACTGCTCATTCTACTCGTGCTATTGGTGCCTCTTGGGCTTTTCAGCACCAAGCTTCTGTTGAACAAGTTTGCAAGGCCACCATGGTCTTCTGTTCATACTTTTTCTAAGTTTTTACAAGGTTGATGTTAAGGCCTCAGCTGATGCTGCCTTTGGTCGCAAAATTCTGCAGGCGGCAGTGGTTTAAACGGTCTGCTGTTACTTTTGGGGATCCCACCCTACCTTACCGACACTGCTATTGGATGTCCCATGAGTAAGGATTATTCTGGAACAGGACGTGCTGTATACTTAGAATAATACAATTCTGTGATTACTCACCTGTAGAATTGGTATTATACATATACAGCACGTCCTGTTCCACCCCGCCCTTGTTATCGTTATTTTTAGTTACCTCTTTATGGTGATTGTTCTTATGTTCAATATTGATAATGGTTATAGTTCTCCCGGCTTCATTTTAACTGCTTTTCAATACTGGGGTCCCTGGTATATAAGAGGCCGGGAGGAGCCACTTATTCTAAGTATGTCACACACCCCGCTTCAAGATATTCATAACGTGTGGGCATATACTGACCTGAAGAGGCGATCTGCAGAGATGATTGGAGGAAAGAAAACCCCTCCCAGTCCATAAATACCTGGGACCTCCCACCCATTACCCAGTCTTCATCTCTGCAGACGGCGAGCAAGCAGCAGATGATATCTCCTCCTTGCACTGGGGGATTTTAAGGTAGCCGGGTCTACTCCCGGCCAATATTTTTTATTTCCGTTCGGACTCTTTATTTCCATAAGAATATTATATATATATATATTGAATGCCTCCCAGTCTTGACTGATGTCCGAGCGAGGGTATACTAGCACCACAGGTGCTCAGGAGCTATGCTCCGCCGGGAGACCCTATTAAAAGGGTAGGCGGTTATACCGGGTTGGTGACCCCGGTTTGGGATGCCCTGTCCATGACAATAATTTTTTCCCCTTATTGGCCATTTCCCCACATTATTATCTTGTTTGGGGGCACTATCCTATGATTTCAGTGTTTTACATGACGTGGGGTGTATAGAAGTAATCCTTCTATTTATGTTGCATTGTTAATGTTGTCTGTAAGTCTTTTCTCTGTCACTTTCCTGTCACTTTTGTTTCCTGCCAGGCACCGCGGCCGCCATTGCCGCCGAGGTGCTGGTTTTTTACCTCAGAAGAGCTCTTCTGTGTGGGGGCGGGGCCGGGCCTTCTGTGTGAGGCCGCGGCCCGCGCCCTTTATGTTCTGACATATTGTAGCGTGGCTCGAGCGGTGAGCGGCTCCGCATACATTGCGGGCCGCTACCGGCTTTTTTCTTTATTATGCGCCCGGTGCCGCGGGTCCCGCCGGCACCGGCGCGCGCGCTCACAATGGAGGGGAGCTTCCCCTCACGTTTTAGCTGTGGGGGCGGGACCGGACTCGCGGCGCGTCGCCGCGGCCCGCCCCCTCTAGTCACAGGCACTCCTGAGGAACTTGTTCCTCGTGCCCGTTTGCGAGGGGGGGCGGAGCCTTGCAGCGCGCGGTCCGCGCTGACCACGCCCCCCTTCTTAGTCTCCCGCACTGCTCTGAATTACATCAGGCAGAGGACGCAGCGCTTCTGACACCTACAGGTTACGTGAGTGGCCCTGCGGGCCATTTTTTATTTACACATTTGATTATATATATATATATATATATATATATATATATGGATTTAAGACTCATACTGTCTTTCTGTGTTTGTTAGGCTGAATCTTCAGGGGTTTTTAGGCTTCTCCCGGTCCTAGGGTACCTGGGTATTTTTACTATTATTTTTACAAATCCTCCCACTTGGACACCTTAAGGGCATCCCGGGTTGCTTAATAGCGTAATTCCCTCACTCATAGCGACTTACTCAAGTTCACCCTATGGAGGCATCACTGGATTCCGGGCTTCCTTCGGGACAATCCCGCAAGTGCATGGGCTGTGGGGTATCCCTAACAGGGGATGATTTTTTCTTATGTATTTCATGTGCACAGCAGACTATTACACGGCAGTCCGGAACCCAGGCTTCTGGGTCAGCGCCGCCGGCCTCATCCTCTCCCCCTCCCTTCTTGACCCGTGCCCCGTGTGATGTTGCTACAGGGGGGAAGTCGCAATCTGATGTATGTGCCAGATTGGCCAGTATTGAAAAGTTTATTTCTTCTGCGGTTGCCAAGAAAGCAACGGCTAAGAGGAAGCATTTATCGCCGGTTAATCATTTTGTATATGATGATGATGCGGATGGCCTGGATTGGTCAGATTTTTCCCCTCTTGAAGAAGGGGAGTTATGTGAGGATTCAGATATTTCTGATGATCAGCAAATTGTTGGCGCTGATTCCGATCGGAGGTCAGGGATTTTCATTGGACACTCCTAATGTTCTGACTCAGATGTTTGAGGTTCTGGCTATTTCGCCTCCGGCGGAGGTTCCTCAACAGCAAGGTGAGTTTTATGACGAATCCAGGCCGCGCTTGGAATTTCCTAATCAAAAGCATTTTGATAATATTATTTCTAAGGAATGGGATCGGCCTGCCCGGCTCCCGGGCATTCCTCAGAGTTGGGATAAAAGATACCCTTTCCCAGTGGATACGGTTAAGCGCTGGGCATCCCCCCCCGAAGTGGACGCCCCAATTTTGGGGTTATCCAACTCAGCCGTGTTGAATAGCCCTGATTGTTCCTCTCTTAAAGACGGTGAGGATAGACGCATTGACCAGATGGCTTGTCATGGTTTTGCCAGTATTGGGGCAGCTATACAGCCTGTATGTGCCTCATCGCTGTTGGCGGTGGCTACCAGAAAGGTGGTCAGGAATTTGTTATCCTCCTCCGGTTTGAATCCGGACAGTGATGAATTTCGTGATCTAAAACAATGTGAGGTATTTTTTGTCCTTCATAGTAGCCGCTTTGGATGATTCTTTGATGATGAGTAGTAGAGCCTCTGCTCTAATGCTTACTATCAGGCGTTCAATTTGGTTACGCCAGTGGGTGGCTGATTTTGGGTCAAAGAAGTCACTGACGGCTCTTCCCTTTGTTGGGTTACGACTCTTTGGAGACAAATTGGACGCTGTGGCCAAGGGCGGAAGGCTACCTCAACGCAAGAAACAGCGAAGCCTCTTTCGAGGAGCGGCTTCCTTCACCCCTTCATTTAGGGGATCTAGAGCGTGAAGAGGTTTTGCTTTCCCTTCTACAAGAGGAGATTCCTGGAATAGGGGCAGAGGACGTGCCCGTTCAGGATACAGTTGGGGCTCAAAACCCAAACCCGCGGCCAAGCCCGCTCAACAATGAGGGGGCGCCCTCACCCGTGCGGGTGGGGGGACGTCTGCAACACTTCTCCCAGGTCTGGAATCAGGAGGTTTCAGACAAATTGATCCGAGAAGTGGTGTCTTCCGGCTACAAGCTGGAGTTCGAGTCCCACCCCCCCCCCCCCCCCCGCGTTTCTTCAGGACTCGGGTGTCCCCGGATTCACCGGCTGCGCAGCAGCTCCGGGCGGCAGTATCAAGTCTTCTGGAAATGGCAGTCAATTGCCCAGTACCCCCTTTAGAAAGGGGTCGGGGTTTTTATTCAAATCTGTTCACGGTCCCCAAGAAGGATGGCTCCGTCCGGCCCGTTCTGGACCTAAAGATTTTCAACAGGTTTGTAAGGCTGTAAGGCTTCGGTCTCACCACAGCTCCAAGAGTGCTTGCTGGGGTGATGGCTCTCCTCAGAGTGCAGGGGATTCGCATAGTGCCGTATCTAGACGACCTTCTCATCATGGCACCGTCATTCAGCCAGGCAGAGTTGGACACCAGGACGGTGATATCCACTCTGGAGAGGTTCGGCTGGGTGATCAACTACCCCAAGTCCTCACTCCACCCGTCCAGGACAGTATCCTTTCTGGGAATGTCTCTGGATACAGATCAGGCCAGAGTGTTTCTTCCTCAGTCCAAGGTTCTTCTGATTCAGGAGTTGGTTCGGTCACTCATGTCTATTCCTCGTCCGTCCATCCGACTAGGGATGAGACTGGTGGGTTTGATGGTGGCCTCCTTCGAGGCAGTCCCCTTTGCTCAGTTTCACACAAGGACACTACAACTCCATCTGTTGTCGGCCTGGAACAGGTCTCCTCAGTCGCTGGATCAATCCTTTCAAATGTCCCCCCGAGTTCGCCGCTCGCTTCGGTGGTGGATGAACTCAACCAACCTGCTGAGTGGCAGATCCTTTCAGACTCCTCAGTGGGAGATAGTCACTTCGGATGCCAGCCTCTCAGGATGGGGGGGTTTTTGGAAGGATCTGCAAGTTCAGGGTTTGTGGGGTCCCCTGGAAGCTTACGAGCATATCAATATTCTGGAATTAAGGGCCATCAGGTTGGCTCTTTGTCATTTGACTCATCAACTGCGAGGCTTGCCGGTCCAGGTCAGGTCGGACAATCGGACGGTGGTGGCCTACATCAATCACCAGGGAGGGACCCGCAGCATGAATGCTCTCAAGGAAGTGTCCCTGATTCTGGACTGGGCGGAGTGCCATGTCCCGTGCATCTCGGCAGTTTACATCCCGGGAGTGGAGAACATGGAGGCGGACTCTCTGAGCAGAACGTCAGTCCGCAAGGGGGAATGGTCTCTCAATCCCAAGGTCTTTCACTCAATGGCGGTGGACCTATTTGCCTCCCGTCACAACCACAAACTTCCGGCATTTGTGTCTCTGGCGAAGGACCCTCTGGCTCTCGCTACGGATGCCATGTCTCTGAACTGGAGGGATCTGGGGTTTCTGTACCTGTTCCCTCCGTTTCCCATGGTGGCCAGAGTAGTGCGCAAGCTTGTTCTGGAGAGAGCACCAGCAATCCTGGTGGCTCCAAGGTGGCCAAGACAGGTCTGGTTCGCAGACGTGGTAAGGTTGGCAGAAGATCAGTTCGTTCTGCCCCTGCTGCCAGATCTACTTATACAGGGTCTTCTTCGTTACCCCAATTTACCAACACTGGCTTTGACGGCGTGGCTGCTGAAACCTCCATCTTGAAGGAGGAAGGTCTTTCGGATGCTGTGATTCAGACTCTTATTAGTGCTAGGAAACGGTCCTCATCGTCTGTGTATTATAGGACTTGGAGGTCTTATATTGACTGGTGTGAATCTAGGTCATTCCCTTGTAGGGAATTCTCTATTTCTAGAATTTTGGAGTTTTTGCAACATGATCTGGACCTGGGGCTCCAGCTCAGTACTCTGAAGGGACAGGTGTCTGCCCTGGCGGTGTTTTTCCAAAAGTCTTTTGCGCTTCATCCTTTGGTTAAGACTTTTTTCCAGGGGGTTACACACGTGCGGCCTCCTAGGAAGCCTATGATTCCAGTTTGGGATTTGAATTTGGTTCTTTCTGCTCTCCAGGGTCCTCCCTTTGAGCCTTTGCATGATATTCCTTTGTCTTCCCTTACACAGAAGGTAGCCTTTTTGGTAGCTATTACTTCTGTTAGACGTGTTTCTGAGTTGGCGGTTCTATCGATTCATGCTCCGTATTTTGAAAGACATCAGGACAAAGTGGTTTTCCGTTTTAAGACGGACTTCCTTCCTAAGGTGGTTTCGTCCTTTCATTTAAATCAGGATATTGTTCTGCCCTCTCTGTGTCCTAATCCCAGCAATGACAAGGAGAGGGCCCTACATTCTTTGGACGTGGTTGGTGTTGTGAAGTACTATTTGGTGGTAACTTCTGCCTTTCGCAAGACTGATGCTTTTTTCGTGGTGCCATTTGGGCCCAAGAAAGGTCTAGCACCTACAAAGTCTACCATCAGCAGGTGGATTCGTCAGGCCATTGTCGGGGCCTATTCTGCTAAGGGGAGAGATCCTCCCTTTCGTGTTACAGCTCATTCTACTCGTGCGGTTGGGGCTTCCTGGGCTTTTCAGCACCAGGCCTCGGTTGAGCAAGTTTGCAAGGCTGCTACCTGGTCTTCTGTTCACACTTTTTCAAAGTTTTACAAAGTTGATGTTCGGGCCTCAGCAGATGCTGTTTTTGGCCGCAAAGTTCTTCAGGCTGCAGTAGTTTAAGTTGTGCTTTATGCCTTGTTTTGGATCCCCACCCTTTATGGACACTGCTATTGGATGTCCCACACGTTATGAATATCTTGAAGCGGGGTGTGTGACATACTTAGAATAATACCATTTTGTGAATACTCACCTTGTAAAATGGGTATTATAAGTATGTCACACACCCCGCTTCAACCCGCCCTTTTGTATTCTGGATCCTTCATTTTGTGAACTTTGCGTTGTTATGACTTATATTTAACTCTTCCTGGTCCCTTACCTTACTGCTTTCTTTATACTGGGTAATGGGTGGGAGGTCCCAGGTATTTATGGACTGGGAGGGGTTTTCTTTCCTCCAATCATCTCTGCAGATCGCCTCTTCAGGTCAGTATATGCCCACACGTTATGAATATCTTGAAGCGGGGTGTGTGACATACTTATGATACCCATTTTACAAGGTGAGTATTCACAAAATGGTATTTTCTGTCTCTGCAGTCCAGCGCCATCTTGAGGATGTATTACCCATGAGTAAGGATTATTCTGGAACAGGACGTGCTGTATACGTATAATACCAATTCTACAGGTGAGTAATCACAGAATTGTATTTTTTTTGCCATGTTTGTTTGGAAAAACCTTCAGTAATCTCAAAAGAATCCAAACATTAATGCATCAACTTAGTCAACAACAGCTACAGTCACATTCAATATATTTTATAGAAATATGAAAATTTGGAGTTGAAGGGCACTCGCAGACTTCATGTACATACGTAGTCCAACAGAAATATACATTGGTGCAGAGTCAGGGCACCTAGCAATTGGCCACATCCAGGAGTTTTAAAGTAACGCACTCCAGGCTGAAGTTTCACTAACCAATAAAATAAACATACATAGGGAGCAACCATTTGCATGAGAATATTTGGCCAGTAATACATAGGGCCATATACACACCCTCTCCTGCTTGGCCACATTTGCCACAGGCACAGGTGGAAAGCAGCCATACCTATGCCACATCCACGCCTCTAAGTCAGTGGCTCACCCAAACAATAACCCCCAGTCCGAATGCAAGTCCAGTCCAATCTTTGCCATAGTTCAAGGTAGTAGTTTCCCAGCCCAGAATGTCCCACAATCTTGCCAACAAACAGGATGAGCCAGACACAATTTCATTAGGCCCAAGCCTGCAGCGTGGCAGCTTGAGCGGCAGCTTCAGTGCGGCTTTAGCTCAGGCATTGGCTAGTGGGGTATCTCAGCACTCTAATGAGCTATATGGGCGAAAATCAAAATCATACAAGCAAAGCCCTAAAAAAGGCAATCTTGGAAGCGCTCACCAGACAGGTCAATACAGTGGGGATGTAGAGGAAAGATGTGGAGATACAGGTTAAATAGGTGTTAAAATGGTTGTTGCCCATAAAACCCTGGTGGTGGGCCTTGGAGGTGGCCTATCACCTGGGCATGTGTGGCATTCATAATCTGCCACTGTTCCAACTTGAGTCTATTGCTTGATCGAACTTCCTCGAGCATGGCTGTGAAATTATTATTTAAGGTGGCCATGTGGCTGTTGCTCGTCCTAGATTCAGTCAGCATGGTGGTGAATGTGCAGTAAGCTGCTCTGTGGTTCTTTGAGTCACCTGCCGAAATAAACGGCTGTCATGGCACCATGCTGACTCCAGGATCGGCACGCGCCTCCCCTGGGAAACTGGTCGACGTTGCTGACTGCGTCTACCAATTCCCCGGGTTTGAGTGCCTGCAGATGCTGGACCTCTAGGGCGAGCAAGAGTCACAGATGTGCTCGGCAAATCCTCTGCAGCAGAGCTACCACTGGGGACTGTAGGCTCAGTCTCAGCCTGCTGCCCATGATGGGCTGGCAGCATGCGTCCAGCTTCACTCTACTGCAGAGGATTTGGTGCAGTAGCACGTTGGGACAGTGTCAGATTAGATTCCAGGGGGGGTCAGTTCTGAAGGTCCCATCAAGCTGGCATCCTCTTCCATCTCCTCGATTTCCTCCATCAGTGTGTGGGTCTGTTGGGAAATGTGCAAAAAAAGGTTCAGTTTGGACCCTAAATATATTTGTTATGCAAATTAGTCATGTTCATTCACATGCATCAGCAGTTTCATCAAAGTCCACTTACCGCATATATTTTTGGTCCTGGCTCCTAGGCAGCACGGAAGTTGACGGCGTGGTCAAACTGGATGAGGCTTCCACACTTGCTGAGGCTTGATGCTGGGCTGTGTTTAAAATAAAAAGGCACGTAAACACCCAAAAATCCATTGATGATCTGAATTATTACATATGCTTTAAAAAAACACGTGGCCAAGCAGGAATGCCAACTCCCCCAACGGTCCAAGGTGACACCATTCACTATGAATGTCATTATCTGTTATATGTTATATGTATGCCTCACCCTGTACATACACATTGGCAACCTTAAATAATACAAACATGCATGTACTGCATGTTATGAGGCTTCACACATCCCTAAAGGGCCATTAGGGGCCCATACTCAGCTTGAAAATAGCATTTGTCTTCAGAGTATGCTGGTGGGCATTCTTCCTATGTAGACCTTTCCCTGACCCCAGATCAAATATTTTAGACCAAAGCACAGCTAAAACCCAAGTGAGATAAAGACAAAGAAGGAAGTGTTGTATATGATTGACTAGATTCCCATAACAGGCAGTGCTTTGCTAATATAAAGACTTTAATAGTGACCATAAATACTGTCCAAGGTCGTGTATGGGCTGCAAAATTTGAAAATGAACATTCCACAGACATTAAACACCCAGCTAAAACTGTAACCTCCCCTACAAGCCACTCCCTAGGGGCATGTGTTCATATATGCCTGTGAGCCTCATTTCACACGTTTAAAACATTTCACATACACAAACATTGCTAACCTGCAGAAATGGTAGGGATGTCCGTGCCCCGTCGGCCAGAGAAGCCCTGTAATGCCACGGGATGTATCAACGCCAGCACATTCTCCTCAGCTCATGTAAACTGTAATTTTGTGGGGATGCCTCCGCCAGTTTGTAAGCTGAAAAATAGAGGTTTGCAAATTTAGGGAATTGGGGTCAATACAACAAGCAGACAAATGCACAACTCAAATATGTACCTGTAATTGCGCCGTTTATTTTGTTTCTTCTGTGCTGCATACTTCAGGTCAGAAATTTTGCGCTGTATCTGCTCCACATCTTTAAGCTCCTCCCCCGCTGCACTGACCTGTCTGATGAGCTTCCCCAAGATTTCTGTTTTTCTCATTTTGCTTGTAGATTTTGATTTTTGCCCATATAGCTCGTCATAATGGAGTGTGAGCCCACTTGCCAATGCAAGAGTTTGGGCCTCACCAAACCTGCCACTCAACTGTCCTCGCCTCAATGTCCGGCCTATTGCTTGCTGTTCTGGCTCATCTCTGTATGTAGGCAATTCGGGGGACATTCTGGGCTGGCTCTGTTGTGTTGAAATGTGGGACACGTGGCTTGAGAATGAATGGACTGGACTTGCAAACGGACTGGGGGTCCTTGCCTGGGTGGCCCACAGAACTTCCAGGCGTGGATGTGGCATATGGATAGTTGGTTGCCACCTGTGCCTGTGTCAAATGTGGCCAAGGAGGAGAGGGTGTGGTGCTTCTGGCCCTGTTCCTCTTTGTGCCCTTGCCACTTGTGGTTCCATGCCCCTGGGAGGTACTTGCACGTGGCTCAGGAGATGCAGAGCTGGCTGGGCTGGGGCTTCTGGGCCTGTGGCTGTTGGTGGCCTTGCCAGTGAAGCGTGCTTTATGAAGGCATGTGCTAGGCCGGAGAGGAGGGGAGGGTGTTTTTTGGGGGCTGGGGCTTCTCACCCTCTTAGTGGCCTTTCTTGCAGGCATACCTGCCTGCTTTGTTGTTGGCGTTTTCTTAGCTGCTCCCTACTTGGCTTTGGTGGTTGGTTTTGGCTTGGCGGCCTTGGTGGCCAATGTCGCCTTGGGTCGGCCACTGTGGCTGCGCGTTTCCCGCACCCCCAGCTGATAAACATGTATTTGCCAACAAATAATGTTTTTTTATTTTTTTATACAGGAACCACACGTGCCAGAGTGGCAAAAATGAGTGCCAGGGTCCTTGCGTTGGTGGCCGACATGCAGGAGCTGCGCGACTCGTTGGGGGCCACAGATGAATGTTCTGGGTCCTGCCATTGCTATGTATATAGTTTTGTCTTTTTAAAAATTTTAAACAAATGTAAGACATTTGTAAATGTTATTTTTTATATAAAAAAAACTGTTTTAAAAGTTGTTAAATTATTATAAAAAAAAAAATAAAAAAAAATTAGCCAAACAGAAAGTGGCATTTGTTAGTAAAAAAAAAAAAAAAACCTGTTTTTGTGTCATTTCCTTTTCGAAATACATTAATTAAGGTTGGTTACCACAAAACAAATGGGGCAAGAAATATTTAGAGATGAAGGTTCCGCGAAGTGTTTTGGGTAAGTTTTAGGGGTGAGAAATGGAAGAAGAATGAGACCGCGAGGTGATTTAGGTAAGTTTTAGGGGTGTGAAATGGAAGAAGAACATCACCGCGAAGTGATCTGGGTAAGTTTTAGGGGTGAGAAATGGAAGAAGAATGAGACCGCGAGGTGATTTGAGTACGTTTTAGGGGTGAGAAATGCAAGAAGAACATGACCGCCAAGTGATTTGGGTAAGTTTTAGGGGTGTGAAATGGAAGAAGAACATGACCGCAAAGTGATTTGGGTAAGTTTTAGAGGTGTGAAATGGAAGAAGAACATGACCGCGAAGTGATCTGGGTAAGTTTTAGGGGTGAGAAATGGAAGAAGAATGAGACCGCGAGGTGATTTGGGTAAGTTTTAAGGGTGTGAAATGGAAGAAGAACATGACCGCAAAGTGATTTGGGTAAGTTTTAGGGGTGTGAAATGGAAGAAGAACATGACCGCGAAGTGATCTGGGTTAGTTTTAGGGGTGAGAAATGAAAGATGAGACCACAAGGTGATTTGGGTAAGTTTTAGGGGTGAGAAATGCAAGAAGAACATGACTGCGAAGTGATTTGGGTAAGTTTTAGGGGTGAGAAATGGAAGAAGAATGAGACCGCAAAGTGATTTGGGTAAGTTTTAGGGGTGAGAAATGCAAGAAGAACATGACCGCGAAGTGATTTGGGTAAGTTTTAGGGGTGTGAAATGGAAGAAGAACATGACCCCGAAGTGATTTGGGTAAGTTTTAGGGGTGTGAAATGGAAGAACATGACCGCTAAGTGATCTGGGTAAGTTTTAGGGGTGAGAAATGAAAGATGAGACCGCAAGGTGATTTGGGTACGTTTTAGGGGTGAGAAATGGAAGAAGAATGAGACCGCAAGGTGATTTGGGTAAGTTTTAGCGGTGTGAAATGGAAAAAGAACATCACCGCGAAGTGATTTGGGTAAGTTTTAGGGGTGTGAAATGGAAGAACATGACCGCTAAGTGATCTGGGTAAGTTTTAGGGGTGAAAAATGAAAGATGAGACCGCAAGGTGATTTGGGTAAGTTTTAGGGGTGAGAAATGGAAGAAGAATGAGACCGCAAAGTGATTTGGGTAAGTTTTAGGGGTGAGAAATGCAAGAAGAACATGACCGCTAAGTGATCTGGGTAAGTTTTAGGGGTGAAAAATGAAAGATGAGACCGCAAGGTGATTTGGGTAAGTTTTAGGGGTGTGAAATAGAAGAAGAATGTGACCGCGAAGTGATTTGGGTAAGTTTTAGGGGTGTGAAATGGAAGAAGATCATGACCGCGAAGTGATCTGGGTAAGTTTTAGGGGTGCGAAATGGAAGAAGAATGAGACCGCAAAGTGATTTGGGTAAGTTTTAGGGGTGTGAAATGGAAGAAGAATGAGACCGCTAAGTGATTTAGCGAAGCATTGCAGCAGAATTCAGTGAACCAAATATGTAGGCGAGCACATTTATGAGTTAAGTTTGTAGTGCGCAGGTGTTAGGTCATAAGGATTTTCGTCTGGACGATTATTTATTGTAAAATTAAATCTGAATCTAACGGGAAACGTAAATGTTTTGTGGGAGGGCAAAAACAGAAGCCTATGTTGTAGCATGAGTAACATAAACGGAAAACGAAAGCTGGAAAATGACATTCCCGTTAGCAAACAAACGGACGAAGACTTTATTGAAGGCTTGCAATGCATGCATAGAATCGCTCGTACACTCATACGCGAGTGTTTCTCTGAATCAACCCTAATGTGTGCGAAATATAATATAAGCCCTACCCAGAAAATAAGCCCTGGTTAAAGGAGGAGGAGGGTGAGGACACATCACGGCTATAAAGGAGAGTTAAAACTCAGGCAGGCTTGTCTGTCGGGAGTGAAATTTCTGATCTTGCTGGCTCTACCCCAGCCTGCCTCCATGCCAGGCACATGGCCAGATCCCCCAAATCCCCCCACTGCCAGCCGGCTCTGTGCAGGCACTGTACTTGAGCTGCTGTACTGTCACCACCATCTTGCCAGCTGCCAGACGGCTATAAGACATCCCCTGGAAATAAGCCCTATTTTTGAAGTGAAAATTAATGTAATACCTGTCTTATTTTCGGGGAAACATGTATATATATATATATATATATCATACACACTCTCCCTCGCTTTTTCTCTCTATATATATTCAGGCCTAAATAATAATTGAATCATTTAATTTAATTACTTTATGGATCAAAATAAAGGAAGTATTATAGAAGGCTTACTTACCGTGCATGAGGCAGCCTCTCTCGGAAGCCCTCAGTACAGCAAATGACCAGCAGAGGACTGACACAGCTATGAGCATAGCCCAGGCAAATGGCAGCTTGATTGAGGTAGAAAGTAGAGCTTGATGGAGGCCCTGTGGAAAATAAGTTGACCAGCTGTACTGCATGGAAAGGAGCCCAACAAAAAAGAAAAGCAGCAACAATAGCCAAGGCCATACGGGTGACCCTCCGGCTTCTTTGAGAAGGGGCCCTTTGGACTCTCCTCATAACCCTGGAAAGGTGGTGAAGGGTGAGGGAGTACAATACTACAATCACTGATAATGGCAGGAGAAAAGTTAGCAGACTGTGCATCAATGTGTACCAGTAGAGAGATGGTGGAGCTCCCGGAAGATCCAATACGCACAAAGCCACCCCGTCTCCCCATCGAACTCCGGAGTAAAGGAGAACTGGTGTGCTGAGCAGGAGTGAGCAGAGCCAAACACAGCCAGTTACTATCCACGTACAGCGCACACTTCGTCGTTGGCCCACGGTGGCCGAGTGCACCACCGCCACATATCTGCCAAGAGACCAGGAATATTTTTTAACAGTTTTACCAGCAAACAGAACTTTAAATTGACAGCGTTTTCAATTATAAGCCAAAAGCAGTAAGAAAAAATATGGTTAAAGCAGACCAAAACCCACTGAACTTGTCAAATATATTTAGCCAAAGCCCCCTGAATTTACTTCTGGGTTGTGTACCCGCACCTGGCCTTTCTGAATAGCAAGCTCAGGCACGCCCGCAGCTAAAGATGAGTGAGGATGCGCCCGGTGGGGAACTTGGTTCCTTTTGGCTCACTGCCTGCAGTAACATCACAGCAGCTTGCTGAACCAAACCAAGCACGCTGATTGGCTGAGCGGCCTGAGCCTGCACCATGGGGACACGAAAGGAGAAAGGTGCGTTTCCTGGGCAAATCACAAGGAAACACACAGTGGGGCATCTCAAATAGGGAACCACATCCAGGAGAGTGAAATTCCCAGGTGTTGTTCCTCTTGAATATGAAATCTACTTTGTGCTACCAGACACAATGCGCAATACAATTCTTTTTTATTTACTTATTTTTATCTGTTTCCTAAGGCTAAACCATTAGCCAATGGAACTAGAACGTTTTACATAATCTTGCCTGCTTTCAACCAAAAACGATATTTGATGGTGTTTGGCACACCTGTGTTTTGAACGCACAGAAATAGTTAAATGGTTGGTTGCCCGAGAGAACAGGAAAGAGTTTTTGAACAACCAAAATTGTCTGTATTTAAAAGTATATCAATTTGTAAAATTATTAGAGGACTGCTTAGAAGTATTTAAAGGGGAACTTCAGTCACATTATGACCTCCCCATCTCCTCGCCCTGGTAACCTACCCTGGCACCCTACCCTAAATTTTGCTGCGTCCGCCACCCAGGCTCGGGAGGAGCTGCACTGGCACGTTGATACGATAAGGGTTTTTTTTTATTTGTAACCCATCCTGCCTCAGTGCCAGGATAGGGTAGCTAGCAGGGCGTGAGGGGATCATTCTTGACTAAAGTTCCGCTTTAATGGGTACATGTATTTCTTGGTTGTTTTTACAACTGTCAAAAAAGTAACAACCTGTCCAACCAGAGGGCAAGTGAATATAGGGTTTAATTAGTTATTTAACTTTGTTAAAATGCCAGTTCTTTCTTTTTTTAGCTTTTGCAGGCGAAATAACTCCAAGCAAGCCTAGCAAGGAAAGAGGTAGGGCATAATGGTTAATGTTACAGTTCACTTCGTCAGATGGTGACAAATGTGTGACATTAGGGGGCATTGTGAAAAGAGGTGGAAGCCCACGCTTGCATCTCATCCAATAGGAGGCTCTGGCTGAGGGAAGCTGAAAGGGGGATTTAGGTGCCAAGGCCTTGAGGGACAAGCTCTCCCTTGGTACCTAGCAGGGTGTAGGTTCATTTTAGAAGTCAACTTCAGGCAGAGAAGCAGTTATAAGAGGCATTATCATCTACTTTGCTTAAACATTAAAGGGGCTGTAAACCCTACATTACCAAAAAAGCATGTGTACCTTCATGCGAGTCCAGTGATCTGAAACCTGATCGTTTGAGTCTCCCAGTGTCCCTGCTCGATCTTACCATCCCTCAGGTCATGTCACAGTGACTTGTCATGTTACAAAGCCTCTATTCTAGGTATTCAGCAGGTCCTGTTCCAGAATATTCCTTACACATAGGTAATACATCCACAAGATGGCGCTGGACTGCAGAAATCAACTTGTGGCCCCTCCCGGCCCTATATAAGTCAGGGACCTCCCACAAATTCCCCAGTTTTAATCTGCAGTCTGGACTGCGAAGATAGAAGATGGCTCTCTATATACGCAGGCGAGCGGGACTTACCAGCCTGTGGCCCTGCAGGACTATTACCACCCGTTCTGGACCCACTGCCTCCCAGCCTCGGCTGACTAGTGACAGCACCCGGTTTAGATGCTTGAGGAGCGCTGCTCCAACCGCAGTCCCTGCTTTGACAAGGTAGGTGGTATAGGCCTGTGGTGAGCCTTGTGGGATGCCCCCTCCCACTCCCTTAGGTATCTGCCCCCTCCTCTCATTTTGTTTCACTGAGCCCCCCTTCCTTCGCTCTCCCTGGGGAGATCTCGGGGGGGGGGGGGGGGGGGGGGGGCGTGTGTGCGGTATGTCAAGCAGCCGGAATGTTCACTTGCTTGTGCCAGAATTGATTTTGTTGTATCCTGCATGTCTCGCTTAGTGTGTTTTTACTGGTAGCCACCGCCGCGCGTTTGTACAGCGCTCCGCGCGTTTGTACAGCGCTCCGCGGACGGCGGCGACATTACCTCAGGCTCTGCCGTGCCATCATTGGACGGCGGGATCATGTGGGCGCAATTCGCGCTCTTTGGGGGGGAGCGGGCTCTGCGGATGATGTTTTCCGCATCACTTCTCTAGTGGCCCGCCCCTCGACGCCATTTTTACCTCCCTCTTGCTGCGTGTCTGCTGTTTCCTACCGCGGTCCGTGAGTGCCCCTGTGGGGTGGATTGTTATATATATATATATTTATATATATTTTTTACTGTATTTCTTACGGAGATGTCTTCTTATGTCTTTCAGGCGTGTAGACCTCATTGTGGTTTCTCCCGATCCTCCCCCTTTTAGTTTTGGGCTATTACTATTATATCTCCCACATCCCTAGCGGGTTCTTGGGGCATCCCGGGTTGCTATCATTAGCGTTAACCCTATATTGGTCTATTGTGCCACTATAATCACCATATGGAGGCTTCTGGGGATAATGTGCTTGGGGTTCCTTCGGGACAAGCCCAGCTATGTGTTGTGTGTGAAGTATCCCCTATAAGTGATGATGTCAGGGTCTGTGTACCCTGCACCCAGCAGGTATATGCACTGCAGCCTGGGTTGCCTGTTACTGATGTGGCGCCCCCTCTGGCTTCCCCTTACCCCCCCCACGCTTACATCTGACCCCCACCGAGGGGCATAATAGCGGGGAGTCTCAACCTGATGTAGCTGCACGGGTGGCCAGCAGTGAAAAACATCTTGCTGGGTCTGCCCCCCGTAAGGCTTCTGCTAAGAAGCGGCATTTATCACCCATGGTTTCCCTCTTCCCTGTAGAAGACGAGGACCCTTACTCACTCTCAGGTCCCTACCACCTTGAGGAGGGGGAATTATTTTCTGATTCTGAATCCTCTGAGGAACAACCTAAGATTTACGGTGGTACTGGGACTCCCTTTGGGGAAGACCCGTGGTCCCCTGATGACACTGACAGATTGCTGAGTCATATTTTTGAAGTGCTTTGTGGCTCCGCAGCAGCAGGGCGAGCTTTTTCATATGGTTAAACCACGCTGGGAGTTCCCTGAGCAGTCTTACTTTAATAATCTAGTGCTCAAGGAATGGGAACGGCCTAGCAAGCTGCCAGGGGTGCCTAAGAGTTGGGACAAGAGGTATCCCTTTCCTGCTGATGTTGTTAAGCGTTGGTCATGTCCTCCCGAGATGGATGCACCCGTTCTCGGGTTGTCCAATACATCTGTCATGCACTCTCCTGATACTACTATCCTGCGAGAGGGGGGGACGGGCGCTAGGACCAATTGGCCTGTCACGCCTTTGCCTGTGTGGGGACGGCACTGCGCCCGATTTGTGTCCCTGCTATTTCGGCTATTGCCATTAAACGGGTGCTTAAGTGTCTATTGGACGGGGCATCTGAGGATGCGGGTAGAGAAGAGTATAGATCTCTACTGCTTTGTGAGGAATCTCACAATGGATGATGCCATTAGAATGTGTGGTAGAACTTCTGCCTTGTTGGTGGCTATACGCCGCTCTGTCTGGCATCTCTTTGGTGAGCGCTTGGATTTGTTTGCCAGGGGTGGCAGGTTACCTCAACGTAGGAAGCCGTCCCGGTCCTTTCGGGGGATGGGTGCCTTTCTCCCATCCTTCCATGGTTCCAGAACTGGCCGAGGAGTCTCCTTTACTGGGGTCCGCGGAGATCACTGGGGAAGGGGCAGAGGATGTGGCCGTCCTGGCCTCTCCTGGGGCCCCAAGCCAAAATTCTCACCCAAGCCCCCTCAGGCATGAAGGGGCGCCCTCACCCATCCGTGTGGGGGGCAGCTCCGGCTCTTTGCTCACGTCTGGAGGCTTCACGTCTCAGACCGGTGGATTCAGGAGGTAGTGTCCTCCGATTACAAGATAGAGTTTGCTGCCTGGCCGCCCCAAGATTCATCAAATCCCGGATGGCTCAAAACCCCCTGTCAGCTCAGGGTCTGTGCTTTGCTGTCCAAAACCTTCTGGAGTCGAGGGTCATTTGCCAGGTGCCTTTGAGGGAAAGGGGCAGAGGCTACTATTCCAATCTTTTCATTGTCCCCAAAAAAGATGGGTCCATCAGACCTATCCTGGATTTAAAGTGCCTCAACAAATTTGTCAGATCCAAACACTTTTGCATGGAGACTCTGCTCTCAGCTGTCAATTCTCTACGCCCGGGCGACTTCATGACCTCTGTAGACATCAAAGACGCTTACCTTCATGTACCAATCTTTCCAGATCATCACAGATTCCTCAGGTTTTCTCTGGAGGATCAGCACTACCAATTTGTGGCCTTACCTTTCGGTCTCACCTCTCCTCCCAGGGTATTCACCAAGGTGCTGGCAGGCGTACTGGCTCTGCTGAGATCTCAGGGCATTCGCATTCTTCCTTACTTAGACGACATTCTCATCACTTCTCAGTCCTTCCAGCAGGCCGAGCTGGAAATCCAGCTGGTGGTGTCCACACTGGAGTCCTTCGGCTGGGTGATCCATCATCCCAAGTCTTTCCTGTCACTGTCAATGGTGAGGTCCTTTCTGGGCATGACTCTGGATACATCTCAGGTCAAGATCTTTCTCCCTCAGCAGAATGTGGAGAATATTCAGGCCCTAGCCAGACTTCTTATGTCTTCCCCTCATCCCTCCATCCGGCAGGGGATGCAGTTGGTGGGCCTGATGGTGTCTTGCTTCGAGGCGGTTCCATATGCTCAGTTTCACATGAGACCCCTTCAAATTCACCTTTTGTCAGTTTGGGATCGGGACCCTCGGTCCCTGGATCAGGTGCTGGTTCTGTCCCCCCTGGCCAGACGGTCTCTCTCGTGGTGGCTGGACTCAAGAAACCTGTTGGTGGGCAGATCCTTTCTGGCCCGTGCCCCGTCACCACAGATGCCAGCCTGACAGGTTGAGGGGGCTTCTGGAAATCCCTGAAATTCCAGGGTCAGTGGGGCCCTCAGGAGGCCTACACACCTATCAACATTCTGGAATTTAGGGCGATAAGGTTGGTTCTCGCCCAATTGACTCCACACCTTCGAGGTCGGGCAGTTCAGGTCCGTTCGGACAACCAGACGGTGATTGCCTACATCAATCATCAGGGAGGGACCCGGAGCAAGAGGGCCCTCAAGGAAGTGTCCCTGATACTGTCTTGGGTGGAGGAGAATGTTCCCTGCATCTCAGCCGTGTACATCCCGGGGGTGGAGAATCTGGAGGCAGACTCTCTCAGCAGGGGGACTTCTCGCCTGGGAGAATGGTCCCTCAGCAGCAGGGTGTTTCGCTCCCTGTGCCACCGCTGGGGTCAGCCAGATGTGGATCTGTTTGCGTCCCGTCACAATCACAAGCTTTCAGTCTTTGTCTCTCTGTCACAGGACCCTCTGGTCTAGCAATGTCTTGGAAGAGCTTTCAGCTTCTCTATGTGTTTCCTTCTTTCCCTCTGCTGGGCACGGTGTTGCGCAAGATTGCTCAGGAAGGGGTGCCAGCCATTCTGGTGGCCCCCTGTTGGCCAAGAAGGGTGTGGTTCGCAGACGTCGTGTAGTTGGTAGTAGATCAGTATGCTCTGCCCAAGGATCAAGACCTGCTCACTCAGGGGCAGCTACGCCATCCCAATTTACAAACGCTGGCTTTGACGACCTGGCTGCTGAAACCTCCATCCTGATGGAGAAGGTGCTGCCTGCCTCTGTTGTTAATACTATGATTCGGGCTAGGAAGAAGTCCTCATCATCCATCTACTATAGGCTATGGCATGCTTACATTGACTGGTGTGAGTCTAAGTCGCTTCCCTGTCTGGTGTTTTCTATCCCCAGGATTCTGGAATTCTTGCAACATGGTTTGGATTTGGGTCTTCAGCTTAGTACCCTCAAAGGTCATGTTTCTGCTTTGGCCATTCTCTTCCAAAGATCCTTTGCTCACCATCGTCTGGTCAAGACCTTCTTCCAGGGAGTTACTCACGTGCGTCCGCCACGTAAGCCTATGTTACCAGTTTGGGATTTGAACTTGGTCTTATCTGCATTACAGGGGTCTCCCTTTGAGCCTTTGCGTGAGGCCCCTTAGTCCATTTTGACTCTTAAGGTAGGCTTTTTGGTGGTATCACTTCTGTTAGGCGTGTTTCTGAGTTGGCGGCGCTTTCCATCAAACCTGCCTACTTTGAGAGACACCAGGACAAGGTGTTGTTTCGTTTTAAGCCAGACTTTCTGCCTAAGGTTGTGTCTGCTTTTCATCTAAATCAGGACATTGTGTTGCCTTCTCTTTGTCCTAATCCTAGTAATCCTAAGAAGCGGGTTTTACATTCTCTGGATGTGGTCAGGACTCTGAAGTTCTATTTGGTGGCTACTGAATCTTTCAGGAAGACTGATGCTCTTTTTGTGCTCCCGTCTGGACCTAAGAAAGGTCTGGCTCCAGCTTAGTCCACTATCAGCAAGTGGATCTGTCAGGCTGTGGTACAGACCTACTCTGCTAAAGGGGAAGGAGCCTCCCTTCCGCCTTACTGCTCATTCTGCTCGTGCTATTGGGGCCTCTTGGGCTTTTCAGCACCAAGCTTCTGTTGAACAAGTTTGCAAGGCCGCCACTTGGTCTTCTGTTCATACTTTTTCTAAGTTTTACAAGGTTGATGTTAAGGCCTCAGCTGATGCTGCTTTTGGTCACAAAGTTCTGCAGGCGGCAGTGCTTTAAACTGTCTGCTGTTGCTTTTGGGGATCCCACCCTACCTTACGGACACTGCTATTGGATGTCCCATGTGTAAGGAATATTCTGGAACAGGACGTGCTGTATACTTAGAATAATACAATTCTGTGATTACTCACCTGTAGAATTGGTATTATACGTATACAGCACGTCCTGTTCCACCCCACCCTTGTTATCATTATTCTTATTTACCTCTGTATGTTGATTGTTCATATGTTCATTTTTGAGGTTATTGTTCTCCCGGCTTCTTGTTAACTGCTTGTAAATACTGGGGAATTTGTGGGAGGTCTCTGACTTATATAGGGCCGGGAGGGGCCACAAGTTGTTTTCTGCAGTCCAGCGCCATCTTGTGGATGTATTACCCATGTGTAAGAAATATTCTGGAACAGGACATGCTGTATACGTATAATACCAATTCTACAGGTGAGTAATCACAGAATTGTATTATTGCAGTGAAATGTGTGGGGCATGCACTGGCACAGGGATCATTGGTTGTGTGCCCAATTAAAGTGATGTTATACCCAGGAAGGAAGTTTATGTCATCACCTTCTATCCCCAGCCAAATGCTTCAAAACAGGCTGTTTGTTTTTTTTTACTAAAGCCTTTCCCAATATGACACTGGGCTGGGGATAGAAGATGACAACATAACCTTCCCTTCTGGGTATATGATCTTTTTAATTCTGGGGGCGCATGCTTGCCATGGGACTTCTCAGAAGCCGGAAACTCTCAAACACAAGAGTGACATCAGCTGGAGTTTAATATGCAGAGCACATAACTCACACCATACAATCCCATCCATTGGGGGGAAGAGAGCGTGGGGTTTGGGCCTGGGAACACGGTGTGGGAGTGCCTTAAATGTAAGTGACTGTGGACTCCAGGACCAGCTAGTTGGATAATAGGTTCACTATAACCAGGATACTGCCACATGAGCAATACAAAACACACACTGAGATATTTTATATGCAGCAGCACTCCTAAAGAGAGAGTTTTTGTAGTGACAGCAATAAAAGGCACAAGGCTTTGATTGACTTTTTTTTATAGTTACCAAGAGAAAATCTATGTAATAAGCTTGTTGATTAGTACTTATCATTTCCCTTTAATAGGTTATCATTGCACTAGATGTCTTTACTAAAACCTGATATTTATTGTCACCAGCAAAATGTCACTGGCAGTTTCTTTACCTTTCCCCACATTTTATGCAGTATATATATAGGTCACCCCATTAATAATGCCCCCCTCCCTTCAATTCTCTAGTTTCTAGGGAAACTCGGAGTATCTCTGTCATTCCCCTAATACCTTGTATTATAGGAGGTTGTATGCTGTTCTTCATATAAAGGGCATTGCCTCCTCCTTCTCTTTCAAATAAAGTATAAACCCAGCCAGTCCCCAATTTCAATTACGACATGACTCAGTAGGAGCCACGGTCTTCAAATTATCTCTTATCCACAGGGGAGCTATTTCTGGAATTCATTCTGTGCATCACAAACATATGGACGGGCAGCTTCAAGAACCTCTAAGCCTAAAATACAAGTCATCTTTCTGAAAAGAGATACTAATTCCCTTTATTAATATGTTCAGGAGCTTATCGGAACTGGTGGTGTCTTAAAATACATTATCATGTGAATAGCAGACTGTGAATAATCCCATGGATGGACACTGCAGTAAGCTTCTTTTGTGCTGTAATTTACTGATAATGGACAATGGCAGTATGTGCACTGTGACTAAATGTATACCCAATCGTATTCCAGCTGTCTTTATAAGTAGAAAACCTGAACAGGTCTGTTTTAGCAGACCTGTAAATAGAGCCATCATGAGCCCACCTGTATGGATTTTGACTATCCTGGGTTTTGGTCCACTTCAGGGGGGCACCCCGATTAAGGGTGCCCCGCTGTTTGAAACCCCCCAGAAAGCCCCCAAAACTCACCTCACCACGCTCCCACGTGGCCGCGCTGACCAATCACTGCCGACGGACAAGCGGGTGACAGCGGCGGACAACACAGCGTGTCCGCCGCCGCCTCCCGCGCGCCCCTCTGACAGTGCCGCGCCGGACGTTTGTGAATGGCCGCGCACGTCTAGAGGGGCGCGCGGGAGGCGGCCGCCGTCGCCGATGAGGTAAGTTTTTGGGGGGGGTCCCTCACCGCGGGACATCCCGATCTCGGATGTCCCGCGGTGAGGGAGGTGATCGGCCCGGGAATCTGATAGATTCCCGGGCCGATCACCCCTGGGTGACGGTCCACTTTAAAGGGAACGGTAGCCCGGATGGTGGCCTTGCCCACAGAAACATAGAAGGTTGCCTGCAGAAGGAGACCATGTGGTCCATCTAGTCTGCCCTTATGTGCGTATGTTCTCTTTATCTTATACCTTGCAGTTATCAGAAACAGTTTATATCGCCATGTATATATCGCTATAATTAAATTAGGTTGAGGAGGGAAGTGTTTTTAAGAAGAAACTTAATTATAGAACAAGGAGGCACAACCTAAAGCTAGTCGGAGGGAAGATTAGGAGCAATGTTAGAAAATATTATTTCACAGAAAGAGTAGTAGATGCTTGAAACTTCCGTAACTGTCTGTGAAAGTTTTAGTGGGTGTTTGTCATTTTTTTGCTTTTTTTCGTTCATTTTTCATTCGTACGAACGTTCGGGAAAATGTGCATATGCGCTTTCGATGAATTAATGCAAATCGGAACATTTCCGTTAGTTCGGATCATTTTCCAAACAAAATCTGATATTTTTTGTTCGTTAAGATAACTTACGTTGTTGGGATGGGCTTGCGTCTGATTAAGAGAGCTGATTTCCGACGGACCACCACCCTATAAATCCGTTTCATTTCCGATCCACTTACGGGACCTTTGAGGGCTCGGATTGCTATTGTTGAACATGTTTTGCGGCTATGTGGAGGAGTCTGCGCGCCTTTAGCACCAAGGCATTGCATGTATCAGCATGGCCGAGGCCATAAATTGTATAGCAATGCATACCTGAATCAATACATTTTAAGTATGTCTTATAGAAGCATTTTAATGCTGACCTTAATTAGTCCTTAGCATGTAAACATTTATTTTCCCACACATCCATACAATTGCTAGATTTTTTTAGACTTATGTCCTTTGTGAATTATATTTGGATTGTTGAACTTGAATCTTAATTTGTTTTAGGAGTTATTGTTTTAGTTGGTTACCTTTGCTTTGTGTAATTATTTTATATTTGGTTGCAGGAACCGCAAGATATGCCACTCGCACAACATAGAAGCAGTGTTTTGTCCAGCTATGCGATTCCTCAGTGTTCTTGCAGGGCATCCAGGGTCGTCCCATGATGCTTATATATTGCAGAGCTCCGGCTTATTTCGTCAGTTTGAGTCAGGAGAATTATCTGGTGGATGGCTCCTGGGTAAGTTTGCTCACATTCCATCAATCCATTTTCACTGTATGGCAATGAATATAGTTGATGACTCATGTCTTAACCTATGGCTGTTTTTAGCCCTTGATGACATGTTAATATTGTAGCTTAGAATGTGTATTTTATGTTAGTATTTTTAAATACTTTCAGGGGATTCTGGATATCCACTCCTGCCCTTGCTCCTGATGCCCGTTCTTTGCCTGCAGAATGCGGGCCAGGGGTTCTCTAATCGGGCACTATGCAAAACCCAGGCCGTGGTGGCGAGGGCCCTCTGGCTTTTGAAGTCCAGATTTAGGTGTGTGGACCATACAGGGGGGGCACTGCAGTATGACCCCAACAAGGTTATAGCAATATTTTAATTTACGTTTTTTAACAGCGACCACATGTGCCAGAGTGGCACAACTGAGTGTCAGGGTCCTTCAGTTGGTGGGCGAGATGCAGGAGCTGCGCAACTCGTTGGGGACCACAGATGAAGAATAATGTTCTGTGGCCTGCCATTGCTATGTATTTTGATTTTTATAGTTGTAAAAATTTTAAATTTTTTTATTTTTTTTAAATATTATATTTTATGATGGAATAAAAAAAATGTTACAGTGTCATTTCATTTACAAAATACATTAACACAAAACTAATGGGCCCAGAAATATTTAAAGATGAATATTCACATGACCGAGAAGTGATTTGGGGCTAAAATGGAAGAAGAACCTAACCGCAAAGGGGTTTGGGTGAGCTTTAAGGGTCCAAAAGTGAAGATGGAGGATAGTGCTAAGTGATTTAGCTAAACATTGTAGTAGAAGTGAGGGTGGCAAATATGTAGGCGAGCACTTTAATGAGTTAAGTTTGTAGTGCGCAGGCGCAAGATCGTAAGGATTTCCGTCTGGACGATTATTTATTGAAAAAGGTAAACAGAAACTAACGGAAAAAGTAAAGGATTCGTGGGAGTATATGATGGGAAAAAGGCAAAAACGAAAGCCTACGTTGTAACATGTGAAAATGAAACGGAAAAGTCACGCTGGAAAATGACATCCTCGTATTCGTAATCTGCCGTACGAATGGACGGAAACTTTACAGAAGGATTGCAATGCATGCATAGAATCGCTCGTACACTCATACGAGAGTGGAAACATTTCCAAAAAAAAACAGATCGGCACTAAAACGGAAGTATTTTTTTTTTTCTGAATCGAGCCTAAATTTCCAGCAGAGGTAGTTAAAAAATTGACAGTCACTGAATTTAAAAATGCCTGAGATAAGCACATATCTATCCTAAGATAAAGAGAACATACAGTATACACATAAGGGCAGACTAGATGGACCGTATGGTCTCCTTCTGTCACCAACCTTCTATGTTTCTTTTTTTCTATGTATATGCAAGGGTGGAAAAACTATTTTTGTGCCTCACTGTTTTAGTAAGCAACACTCTGAAACGGCATCCTGATGGCAGTCTATTAAAGAAGTAGTAGTCGGTCCTTGATTTTTAGTTGGTAGTTCTTAGTCCTTGAACTAAAAGGTAGGGGCGTGCCTATGATTCTTTCAGTTGATCTTGTGATACGCTGCTGTCTTAGAGGCCGATTCATTAATAGCGCCAGGTAGCGACAGATGAGCGACTGTAGCGTGATTTTTTCAGCGCCAGCCAGTATTCGCTGTGCTTGGCCGGCATTAGCTTGATGACAGCGACTCAGTCGGTGTGCGGTAATGTTGAATACGGGCTGGGGGTCGCTGTTTCACAGGTCCAGCGTTGTATGTGAGCGCCTGACAACGAATGGCCAGAGCGAACGGCTAGCTTCATATTCATCAACAAATCACGCTCCGAATGTGCTGTCGCTGTCCATTCCTTGTTTAAACCCCAGAGCGCTTGTGGCGATGTGTATTAACTAGTTTTTAACCCCTAAACAACCATATTTTTTGAATGTAACATTATACATGTTTTTAGAATCATTTTGTAATATGAATACATTAATCTCAGACCTGTTAGATCAATTCTGCACATATTTTTTTTATTTTTTTTTTTTACTTAAAAATAAATCCTAACATTGCAGAAGTGGTGTCCGATTTTTTGACATTAAAAAAAAAAAAAAAAAAAAAATTAATACCAATTAATTATGAATAATTATAGATTGCTCCATTGAAATGCATTGGACATCGCCAGGGAGCGACAGCTCATACCTGGCGCTGTGAGGGAATTTGCAGCGGCGCTGTTCGGTCCAGGCGGCTTCATGATGAATGCCGCGCTAGCCGTCGCTCTCGCCGGCGCTAGCCTCATTTTGCTTGATAAATGCGTCATTGTGACCGCCGCCGGGCGTACTTGAGTCGGTAGTCGCCGTTAGCTGCCGCTACCTGGCGCTCGTCAGACACTACCTGGCGCTATCGCTTCATGAATAAGGGCCCAAGTTTCTCTTTCTTCGATGCAGTCCCATACCACATTGTGATGGAAGTGCACAAGATAGATTCAGTTGTGGCATTGTAGAAAGCAACAAGCAATTGGGTGACCATATTTCTTGAGCTGAAGTAAGAAAAACAGTCTCTGTTGAGCTTTTTTGACAAGTAAATCAATGTGTTTGCTCTTTAGAAATTGTTATTCCTAAAAAGAAAATGGTGCTTTTCAATCTTTCTACCTCCACTCCCTTGATAGCTAATAGGGATGAGCGAATCGATCCGGACGAACCCGGATTCGTTCCGAATTTCATGGAAAATTCGATTCTGAACGAATCCGAATTTCCCGCGATTCGATCGATCGAAGTTTTCCTTTAAACTCCATTTATTTCAATTACAGGCATTCTAAAATGGTGGATGAACATGTCCAGACATACCCCCTGGGGCAAGGTATCATGGGTAAGTCACATGCAGCCTATCAGCAGCCAGGAAGCCCGGTGACGTCACCGTGCTATATAAAGCGGCGGCCATCTTGCTTGTGCGCATTGCATTGCGGCCAGAGCACAGCTAGTTAGAGACAAGGACAGAGAGTTAGAGATAGGTAGGGAGAGTCAGAGAGGCAGACAGAGAGGTAGACAGAGCCAGGGAAAGATAGGGAAAAACCGGAACCATCCAGCCAGGGACAGCTTAGAAGTGACAGTGAAAATTTTTTTTTCATTAGCCAGATCAGTTTTCAATTCGATTTCAGTTCTTTGTGCTGTAAATCTGCCGTGCCACTGTGCATGCCATCTATGCAGTGGCTTATTTAACCCTATCTGTTACACACAAGCATTTATCATAATATATAACTGGATTAGTTTAAATATTTTTTTGTCTGCCTTTAACCAAAAAAACACTAGCCCACCTGGGTATCCCAAACCTGCACTTAGCAGCCTATCTGTTATACTAAATACGCTTGTTGATCCTTCCTCAGCTGAATCAAAGTATTGCATTTTGAATTGGTTTTTGGTCTGCCTTTAACAAAAAAACACCAGGCCGCAGGGCATCCCAAACCTGCATTAAGCAGCCTATCTGTTATACTAAATACGCTTGTTGATCCTTCCTCAGCTGAATCAAAGTATTGCATTTTGAATTGGTTTTTGGTCTGCCTTTAACAAAAAAACACCAGGCCGCAGGGCATCCGAAACCTGTATTAGGCAGCCTATCTGTTATACTAAATACGCTTGTTGATCCTTCCTCAGCTGAATCAAAGTATTGCATTTTGAATTGGTTTTTGGTTTGCCTTTAACAAAAAAACACCAGGCCGCAGGGCATCCCAAACCTGCATTAGGCAGCTTATCTTTTATACTAAATACGCTTGTTGATCCTTCCTCAGCTTAATCAAAGTATTGCATTTTGAATTGGTTTTTGGTCTGCCTTTAACAAAAAAAAACCAGGCCGCAGGGCATCCCAGACCTGCACTTAGCAGCCTATCTGTTATACTAAATACGCTTGTTGATCCTTCCTCAGCCTAATCAAAGTATTGCATTTTGAATTGGTTTTTGGTCTGCCTTTAACAAAAAAAACACCAGGCCGCAGGGCATCCCAAACCTGCACTTAGCAGCCTATCTGTTATACTAAATACGCTTGTTGATCCTTCCTCAGCTGAATCAAAGTATTGCATTTTGAATTGGTTTTTGGTTTGCCTTTAACAAAAAAACACCAGGCTGCAGGGCATTCCAAACCTGCATTAGGCAGCCTATCTGTTATACTAAATACGCTTGTTGATCCTTCCTCAGCTTAATCAAAGTATTGCATTTTGAATTGGTTTTTGGTCTGCTACCAAAACACTAGGCCACAGGGTATCTCATATTGCCAATTTTCATAGTATCTGGTGCAGAGAAGCAGTCCCTCACTTTATTTAGCTTCTTCTTTTTAAAGTAAACACATTTTTTATCATACCTATTGCTCATTTCAAATACATAAAAATGTCAGGCAGACAAGTGCAAGGATGTTCAAAGAAGAGTGGCAGAGGCCAAGATTCAGCAGGCAGAGGTTGCAGCAGACTAGGAGCGAGTGGCAGCAGGAGTCACAGTGAGAGACCTGAACTGCCAGTATCTGCTAGTGGTCGTGTCTCCACCAGTAACGCATCTGCCGTGGTAGATTGGTTAACGCGCTCATCAACATCATCACAACTTACATCTGAGACACCCAGTCTAGGGTCGGTAGGCTCCTCTGACACAACCCTGAGTTGGCATGCCCCGAGAGCAGTCCCTGTCCTCCCATTGCCGTTCCCTCCCCAGGCGACGTATGAAGCCGATAGCACTTGGGAGCCGGGTGATGAAGGGGCTTCATCGTCCTCATCAGGAGAAGAGGGGCACAGGTTGCCCCGGAGTCAGCAGCTGAGGCAGCAAGGTGTTAGCAGCATGGTTGGCAGTCAGCATGGGGGCACAATTGTAAAGCCTGGAGCCAAACGGGGCCGGGGCTGGGGTAGAGCACCTGCTGCGCGGCAGGCTACCTTATCGGGAGGTAGTGGAGCAGGGGTTCCTGGAGTTGGCGACAGTAGCAGTGAATCAGTGCGGCCTGTTGGTGGGAAAAGTAGCTACTCGGCAGTGTGGCAGTTTTTCCTGAAGCATCCGCAGGAGGGTAACATGGCCACATGCAAGATATGTAGGCAGAAGGTGAAGCGTGGCCAGGGCCCAAATGTTGGCACCACGGCCCTGCGTCAGCATATGATGCGTCACCATAAAGCAGCCTGGGAGAACCGAGGCTCCAAAGAGGTGGTCCAGCCTGCTTCCTCACCAAGTGGCACGCCGCTCCCAATTTCTGCCAGCCAAGGCTCCAGCACCTCAGCCGAAGGCAGCTGTGCATCATACCCATCCTCTGTCGCTCCTGCTCCTCCTCCTCCAAGTCATGCATCCCGCCAGCAATCCATCAGCGAAGCCATGTCCAAGAGACAGTAGTATGCGCCCACTCATCCTACGGCGCAGAAGCTGAATGTGCTCCTGTCCAAGTTGCTGGTGCTGCAGTCGCTCCCTTTTCAGGTGGTGGACTCTGCACCTTTCAGAGAACTGATGGCTTGTGCCGAGCCGAGGTGGAGAGTCCTCATTTCTTTGCTAAGAAGGCAATACCAGCGCTGCACACTTTTGTTGAACAGAAGGTGGGCCAGTCCTTGAGCCTGTCGGTGTGTAGCAAAGTGCATGGCAGCGCCGACGTCTGGAGCTGTAACTAGGGTCAGGGACAGTACATGTCGTTTACGGCCCACTGGGTGAATGTGGTCCCTTTGCAGCAGCAGGGCACTGGAGACATGGCGTCTACATCTTACGGCCACATGAACCCCGTTGGAGCTGAACTGGAGGAGGAGGAGGAAGAGGAGGAGGAGTTGCCCAGTGAAACACAGTTTAGGCTTGGCGAAATGGCTGGTTTATCTAGTCAGCGGACAGGAGAGGAGGAGCAGGAGCAGCCAGAGGAGCTAGAGGGTATTGAGGAAGGCGAGACAGAGGACCCGGACACACCGTGGCAGTATGCAGTGGAGATGGAGACAGGTAGTCCCTCCGAGTCACTTGCGCAAATGGCAGGAAGCATGCTCACGTGCTTGCGTAGTGACCCCAGAATTGTTTCCATTTGTCGGCGGGATGACTTCTGGCTGTCCACCTTATTGGACCCTCGCTTCCGGCACAAAATGGGGGGCATTTTTTAAACCCGCCGAGAGGGAGGACAAACTGAACTACTACAAAGACATTCTGCGTAGTCAGTTGGCCGATGCCTATCTGCGCCATGCTCCATACTCTCGCAGGTCTGACTCGGGGGGTGCTCTGCGCTCACCTTCCACTGCCATGGCTGCTGGGGGGATTGGCAGGAGCAGCAGCAGCAGCTCCATCAGCAGCAGCCTCAGTCTTCAGTCGCTAATGTGTAGCTTTCTACACCCACATAGTGAGGCTACTCATGAGCAGCAGGAAGACCTGGAGCAGGACTTCAACCAGCAGGTCATGTCATACCTTGACATGACCATGCCAACACACCTTGTGGATCCGCTGGACTTCTGGGCAGCCAAACTTGGCTTGTGGCCGCAACTAGCAGAGTTTGCCCTGGAAAAGCTGTCCTGCCCGGCCAGTAGCGTGCCATCTGAGCGGGAGTTAAGTGCGGGGGCCATAGTTACGGCGAGGAGAACTCGTCTATGAACTAAAAATGTGGAGACACTCACCTTTGTCAAAATGAATCAGGGATGGATCAGCCAGGATTTCAACCCACCAATGGCTGATGCATGCCACTAGATTCAGCATGGTGCCACGTTTTACACTTTCCAAATGGTGCAAAACATATTTATGTCTTTAGGCCAATTTTTGGGCTCCTGCTGATGCCAACTTCAGGGTGTACCTTCCAGCCAATTTTTGGGCTCCTGCTGATGCCAATTTCAGGGTGTGCCTTTCAGCCAATTTTTGGCCTGCTGCTGCTGCCAACTCCAGGGTGTCTTTCAAGCAATGTTTGGGCTCCTGCTTATGCTGCTGCCAACTCCAGGGTGTGCCTTCCAGCTAATGTTTGTGCTCCTGCTGCTGCCAACTTCAGGGTGCCTTCCAACCAATTTCTGGGTTCCTGCTGCTGCCAACTCCAGGGTGTGCCAGTCAATTTTTTGGCTCCTGCTGCGGCTGCTGCCAACTCCAGTGTCTCTTTAAAGCAATGTTTGGGCTCCTGCAGCTGCTGCTGCTTGCAACTCCAGGGTGTAATTCAGCTAATGTTTGGGCTCCTGCTGCCAACTCCAGTGTCTCTATAAAGTAATGTTTGGGCTCCTGCTGCTGCTTGCGACTCCAGGGTGTTATTCATCCAATTTTCGGGCTCCTGCTGCCAACTCCAGTGTCTCTTTCAAGCTATGTTTGGGCTCCTGCTGCTGCTGCTTGCAACTCCAGGGTGTGATTCAGCCAATTTTTAGGCTCCTGCTGCCAACTCCAGTGTCTCTTTCAAGCTATGTTTGGGCTCCTGCTGCTGCTGCTTGCAACTCCAGGTTGTGATTCATCCAATTTTTGGGCTCCTGCTGCCAACTCCAGTGTCTCTTTCAAGCTATGTTTGGGCTCCTGCTGCTGCTGCTTGCAACTCCAGGTTGTGATTCATCCAATTTTTGGGCTCCTGCTGCCAACTCCAGTGTCTCTTTCAAGCTATGTTTGGGCTCCTGCTGCTGCTTGCAACTCCAGGGTGTGATTCATCCAATTTTTGGGCTCCTGCTGCCAACTCCAGTGTCTCTTTAAAGCAATGTTTGGGCTCCTGCTGCTGCTTGCAGCTCCAGTGTGTCATTCAGCCAATTTTTGGGCTCCTGCTGCCAACTCCAATTTTTACACACTGCTCACACATGCCGTTCACACATGTCAGGGGGAACAGACATAAGAGTAAGCTTGCTGATGAGAATAATTTTGAATACTTTCATCATAATGGGTCATCGAAATTGGCTCCTCCTAGCCCCTCAAATACCCGGGACCTCCCACAAATCCCCAGAATTTCTCTGCAGTCTGGACTGCGAAGGACAAGAAGATGGCTCTCTCTTCTCGCAGGTGAGCGGGGCTATTAGCCTGCGGCCCTGTAGAACTATTCCCAGCCCTTCCATTATAAATGTGCCTCCCAGCCTTGGCTGCGCTGGTCCGGGTGATGGTAGGCAGCACCGCTGTCAGGTGCTTAGGAGCGCTGCTCCACCGCAATCCCCCACCAAAGGGTAGGCGGTATAGGCATATGGTGAGCCTCTATGGGATGCCCCTCCCGCACTTTTGTTAAGTGGCCGCTGCCCTCCCTCGCTCTCCCTTGTAGCTTCCACTGCGTTCCGTGGTTGGTGGCGGCATTACCTCAGGCGCTGATACACTTTCATTGGCCGCTAGTCACGTGTGCTGCTTCGCGCTCTTCGCGGTTGGCGCGTTCCGCGCCACGGTCTCCGCGGCCCGCCCCTCGGGGTATACTCGCAACCATTTTTCTCTGGTTTCGTCTGCTGCGTGGCTGCCATCTACCTACCGCGGTCCGTGAGTGCCCTCGCGAGTGGCTTTATTTTCCCTATGTCATTATACATGTCGCTTATGGGGTCCTCTTCGCTTATGTCTTTCAGGCGGGTCGAACTCTATTGGTTTCTCCCGGCCCTACTCCCTCTGTTTAGTTATTAAACTAGTGAGGCCTAGTGTACTAATTATTTCCACTTCCCTAGTGGGCTATTGGGGCATCCCGGGTTGCTTTTATAGCGTGAATCCCTAACGGTCTATTGGGCCGCTATAATCACCATATGGAGGGGTCTCAGGATAATGTGCTTGGGGTTCCTTCGTGACAAGCCCGGCTGTGTGCAGCTTGTGGGGTGTCCCCTGCTAGTGCTGACAATGTGCGGGTCTGAATAACTTGTGCCCAGCAGGTGCTTGCGCTGCAGCCTGGTTTACCAGCGGCTGGGCCTGCGCCACGTATGGCCTCACCTACTCCCCCAAGCTTGAATTTGACTCCCATTGAGTTGCATACCAGTGGGGATGTGAAGAAAAGATCCAGCTTAAGTGCAGAAACCTCACAAATCCAAGTCTGGAGTTCCCCTTTATTCCTCCTGTTATAAATGCACAGGTCCTTATAAAATTCACATTTATGTGCTGAACAGCGCAGATCACAGACCCCCCCCCCCCCTGCTGACTGTCACACCTCTAGTCTGAGGATACTCCGCTGGGTCTGCAGCTCGCTGGACCCCTGGCTGTGAATTTGTCACATGAAAGAGGGGAGCTGCAGACAGCCGGCACCAACACAAATAGGACCATAGCTGCGCCCCCATGTGTCCCGCCACCAAACCAGGTACAGAATCAGAACCGGCTCACAAAATTGCACACAGGGATAGGTAACTGCGGGCTCAGCAATAAAGGAAAACCCGGAAAACGGAGATCTGACCCGCTTAGAGACCCCATTTCTGGACTCATCGGATGCCCGGCGTCCAGCCCAATCGTTTGGTACCGCTTCCAATGCCATACAACCCCCCTGCTCCAAGTTATAACCCCTAAAGGGTTTTAGGAGCTGAAGCGAGCCCCAGAACAGTGGGAGGTGACAACCTGTCCCACAGAGGGGAGGGGGTGGAGGGGTCTCGCCGCATAAATAGGGTAACTCTGAGCCCTGAGATTTGTCACTTATCTTGAGGGGATGTGTGGCAGCATACTGGAGGTGTCCATAATCATCGATACGCTCTTGGCATACCCCTTGTGAGAGCTCCCCATCACTACTACTCTGCATACTGCATACTAAGGTGACTGATTATTGTGTCTCTGTGTAACTCACTCTATCCTGTAACCGTCTCAGAACAGCATATTTGTATCATCTGTATCATTTCATATTACATCATAGCCAAATGCTTGTTATCACTGCCTAGTGTGCTTATAGCATTAAAACTTACATTTTAACTTGAGTGATCTGATTGCCTTAAACCAAGAATCTGTGTGTCCGCAGGCTTTGGGCCTGGTGTTTCTGATAGGAGAACACGGACAAAAGGGTTTTGGGAACGTGGTCTGTGTTTACGGAGGTCCCTGGTTTATAGTTGGATCACATGACACACGGTTCCCTGACAAATTAGGGCATTACCCACCCTGTCAACCCAGGCGGGTGACAAGGCCATTGAACGTGGGCCCTGGGTGGCATAGTCCACCGCCACTGGTACGAACCTCTTTCTGTGCGGCAGAGTTTTCAGTGGGCTGCTGGGACTTGGCCCTTCCACCCTCACCCTCTGACAGGTATGGTACCAATGGCAGTGGGCAGCCAGGTCAGGTCCCACTTGCTTCTTGGTGATCCCTATGCGCCCAATCGTCCGGCTCTCTAAGGCATAGCACTCCTTAGCCCTGGACAGATAGGAAACCACCAACTTCTGGTCCTCAGGCCACTCTCCTGGTGACCCTGGCTTGACCATCATTGGGTACAGCCGCACTTGTCTCCAGACCACCCGTCTGGTGTCTGGGCCCAAGTAGAGCTGCATCTCCTGTTTGGGGAGAACTCTCTGGGGGTCATCACTGTCTGATGCTACCCCACATCTCTGCCTAGACATGGTCGGGACCACCATGTCCTCAGTCAGTTTCCCGAGACCCACCTCTGGTCTTCCGCCTGCCACAACAGGGAATTCTCAGCCTGATGTGTCTGCTAGACTGGCTAGTGTTGAGAAGTTGCTTGCTAATACCATGGCGCGTAAGGCCTCTGCTAAAAAGCGGCACTTGACGCCTGATTTCACTCTTTTCCCTATGGAGGCGGAGGAGTTTTTGGAACTGTCTGGTTATACCCCCTTGGAAGAAGGGGAGTTGTTCTCTGACTCGGAGTCATCTGATGAGAAGCCCAGGGGTCATGATGATTCTGGCTCTGACCCCTGGGCCCCAGATGATACTGATAGGCTGTTGGCTCAGATTTTTGAGGTACTGTCTATTTCTCCCCCGGTTGCGGACCCTAGGCAGCAGGGAGAATTGTTTCATACTGCTAAGCCTCGTTTAGAGTTTCCTGTGCAAGCCCATTTTAATAATCTCATGCTCAAGGAATGGGAGCGTCCCAGCAGGCTCCCCGGAGTCCCTAAGAGTTGGGATAAGAGGTATCCCTTTCCTGCTGAGGTGGTGAGGCGTTGGCCATCGCCTCCTGAGGTGGATGCCCCGGTCCTAGGGTTATCTAACACCTCTGTCATGCATTCCCCTGACTCTACTACGCTGCAGGATAGAGAGGACCGGCGTATTGATCAGCTGGCGTCCCATGCCTTTGCCTGTGTGGGGACGGCGCTGCACCCGGTCTGTGCCTCTGCCATTACAGCGGTGGTCATTAGGACTCTGCTTAGAAGTGTCCTGGATGGTGCTCCTGATGATGTGTCTAGCGAGGAATTGCTCTCTTGTTGTGAGGTCTTTGTGACTTATGTCCTCTCTGCCCTGGATGATACCGTTAGGATGTGTGGCAAAGCCTCTGCCCTAGTGGTGGCTATACCCCACTCAGTTTGGCTGCGCCAGTGGGCAGCTGACTCCGCTGCCAAGAAGGCTCTCATTGGTTTTCCCTTCAAAGGACTACGCCTGTTTGGGGACCGCCTGGACCTGTTTGCTAAGGGATGCAGTTTACCCCAGCGCAGGAGGCAGTCTCGGCCCTTTCGGGGCCAAGGCTCCTTTTCTTCCCCCTACCGTGGATCCAGACAGGGGAGAAGGGGTCTCCTTTACTGGGGCCCAAGGAGATTTTTGGGGTAGGGGCAGAGGACGTGGACGCCCTGGCTCATCCTGGGCCTCCAAGCCTAAGTCTTCTCCCAAGCCCCCTCAGGCATGAAGGGGCGCCCTCACCCATCTGGGTGGGGGGATGGCTTCAGCATTTTGCTCACGTCTGGAGGCTTCATGTCTCAGACCAGTGGATTCAGGAGGTAGTGTCCTCCGGTTACAAGATAGAGTTTGCTGCCTGGCCGCCCCCAAGATTCATCAAATCCTGGATGTCTCAGGAACCTATGTCGGCTCAGGCTCTAATTCTGGCGGTGCAAAGCCTTCTGGAACTGGGGGTCATCTGTCAGGTCCCCTTACGAGAAATGGGCAAGGATTTCTATTCCAACCTTTTCACCGTGCCCAAAAGAGATGGGTCAGTCAGTCCCATCCTGGACTTGAAGATCCTCAATAAATTTGTCAGGTGCAGGCGCGTTCGCATGGAAACTTTGCACTCTGCCATCAGTTCCCTGCGTTCAGGGGACTTCATGACCTGTTTTTCCAGGTCATCAAAGATTCCACAGGTTCGCTCTGGAGGATCAGCACTACCAATTTGTGGTATTGCCCTTCGGTCTCACTTCAGCTCCCAGAGTGTTCACCAAGGTGCTGGCAGGAGTGATGTCTCTGCTCAGGTCTCAGGGCATTCGCGTGCTGCCCTATTTGGACGACATTCTCATCACTTCTCGGGCCCTCCAACAGGCAGAGCTGGATACTCAGCTAGTAGTGTCCACTCTGGAGTCATTTGGCTGGGTGATCAACCATCCCAAGTCTTCCCTGTCTCCCTCCTTGGTGACACCCTTCCTGGGAATGAATCTGGATACAGTTCAGGCAAGAATTTTTCTTCCTCAGCAGAAGGTGGACAGTCTGCTACCGCAGGTTCAGTTCCTGCTATATTGCCCTCATCCCTCCATCAGGCAGGGAATGCAGCTGGTGGGCCTGATGGTGTCGTGCTTCGAGGCAGTCCCTTATGCCCAATTTCACACGCGGCCTCTGCAACTACACCTCTTGTCAGTATGGGACAAGGATCCTGCGTCCCTGGACCAGGTCCTTGTTCTGTCCCCCCTAGTCAGGCGGTCCCTCTTATGGTGGCTGGACTCCAGGAACCTGTTGGTGGGCAGATCCTTTCTGGCCCCCTGCTGGGAGACGTTCACCACGGATGCCAGTCTGACAGGTTGGGGGGCTTCTGGAAGTCCCTGCAGTTCCAAGGGCGGTGGGGCCCTCAGGAGGCCCACACACCTATCAACATTCTGGAACTGAGGGCGATCAGGTTGGTTCTGGCTCACTTGAACCAACACCTCGGGGCCGGCCTGTTCAGGTACGCTCAGACAACCAGACGGCGCTTGCCTACATCAATCATCAGGGAGGGACCGGAGCAAGGGGGCCCTCAAGGAAGTGTCTCTGATACTGGCCTGGGTGGAGGAAAATGTTCCCTGCATATCAGTTGTGTACATTCCGGGGGTGGAGAATCTGCAGGCAGACTCTCTGAGCAGGGGGACCTCTCGCCTGGGAGAATGGTCCCTCTGCGACAGGGTGTTTCAATCTCTGTCACCGTTGGGGCCAACCAGATGTGGATCTGGTTGTGTCCCATCACAATCACAAGCTCCCGGCCTTTGTCTCCCTGTCCCAGGATCCTCTGGCCTTGGCCACAGATGCCCTAGCAATGTCATGGCAGGACTTTCAGCTCCTGTATGTCTTTTCCCCATTCCCCCTGTTGGGCAGGGTTCTGCGCAAGATAGCTTAGGAGGGGGTGCCAGCAATCCTGGTGGCCCCCAGGTGGCCAAGAAGAGTGTGGTTCCCAGACGTGGTGCAGCTGGCAGTAGATCAGTACGCTCTGCCCAGGGTTCCAGGCCTGCTCACTCAGGGTCATTTACGCCATCCCAATTTACAAACTCTGGCTTTGACGGCCTGGCTGCTGAAACCTCCATCTTGATTGATTGTTGATACCATGATAAAGGTTAGGAAGAGGCCTTCTTCTTCTATTTACTATAGGGTTTGGCGTGCCTACATTGACTGTTGTGAGTCTAGGTCTCTCCCCTGTCGCGTTTTCTCTATTCCCAGGATCCTGGAGTTCCTACAGCATGGGTTGGAGCTGGGACCTCAACTCAGTATTCTGAAGGGCCATGTCTCTGCCCTGGCTGTTTTCTTCCAGAGGTCCTTTGCCCAGCATTCTCTGATCAGGACTTTTTTCCAGGGGTTTTCTCATGTGCGTCCCCCACGTAAGCCTATGTTGCCTGTTTGGGATTTGAACTTGGTCTTGTCTGCCTTGCAGGGTGATCCTTTTGAACCTGTGCAGGAGGCTGCCCTGGCCATTCTCACTCTCAAGGTTGTCTTTTTGGTGGCTATCACTTCTGTTAGGCTTGTTTCTGAGTTGGCGGCGCTTTCCATCCAGCCCCCCTACTTTGAGAGACACCAGGACAAGGTCGTTTTTCGCTTCAAGACAGATTTTCTGCCTAAGGTCGTGTCTGCCTTTCATCTGAATCAAGACATTGTTCTTCCTTCCATGTGCCCTAATTGTAGTAATGCTAAGGAGAGGGTTTTGCATTCCTTGGATGTGGTTAGGTGCCTGAAGTACTATCTGGTGGCTACTGCACCTTTCAGGAAAACTGATGCTCTTTTTGTGGTCTCTTCTGGTCCTAGGAAGGGTTTGGCTCCTGCTAAATTTACTATCAGCAAATGGATACGTCAGGCTGTGATTCAGGCCTACTCTGCTAAGAGGAAGAATCCTCCCTTCCGCCTTACTGCTCATTCCACTCGTGCTATTGGTGCCTCTTGGGCTTTTCAGCACCAGGCTTCTGTTGAACAAGTTTGCAAGGCCGCTACTTGGTCTTCTGTTCATACCTTTTCAAAGTTTTACAAGGTTGATGTTAGGGCCTCAGCTGATGCTGCTTTTGGCCGCAAGGTTCTGCAGGCGGCAGTGGTCTGACTTGTCTGTTGTTACCTTTGGGGATCCCACCCTACTTTAGAGACACTGCTATTGGATGTCCCAAGTGTAATGATTCTTATCTGGAGCAGGACGTACTGCATACTAAGAATAATACAATTCTGTGATTACTCACCTGTAGAATTGTTATTATGAGTATACAGTATGTCCTGCTCCACCCCACCCTTGGTTTTGCATTATCCTAGGATCCCCTGTATGGTGATTTTTATCATTCTTATAGTTACTAGTTGGTTCTGTTATTATTCTCCTGGCTTCTCGTTAACTGCTTTTCAATGCTGGGGATTTGTGGGAGGTCCCAGGTATTTGAGGGGCCGGGAGGAGCCAATTTCGCGGTTTCTGCAGTCCAGTGCCATCTGGCGGCGTAATACCCATGTGTAATGATTCTTATCTGGAGCAGGACGTACTGTATACTCATAATAACAATTCTACAGGTGAGTAATCACAGAATTTTATTTTTAGACTGCAAGGTATGTTAAATCTGGATGCCCCTCACGTTCTTTCAATGGGAGCCGTAAAATAAAGTGGTAGGACCTAAAGGTTTTTTGACTGAAGGTTCACTAAGTGGTTGTGGGGAACTGATGTGGAGGCTGCAGAAAAATATTACATTGGTGGGGGGGAGGTCATGTGTGGTGTGCATTTTAATATTGGGTAAAGCACGCCTATACCTCATTTTGCTCTGCATGCATGGCAGTAAATGATCCTAGGAGGCCCACACAGGAGCGTGATAAAGAAGGTAAGAATATGTCGAATTTGGGTGGTTTCACACACTGGGACATCCTGTGAAGCAAAATCTGTGTGGGTCAAAATCCTGGGTGTTCTTAGACAATAAATCATCAAAACCTTTAATGAGGTTAATGGCTGGCCTGCACCTAAAAATGGATCATTGGATCTCCCATGTTTTCTTGTTTGGTACCCAGAGCAGGATGCAGCTTATGTTGGCAGAAATAATATGGCAGGGACATTTTTGTTGATGTTTCTCCCTTAAAAATCAGATGACTGGAGGACCCTCGGCTCAAAAGGATGATCTTAAAATGCTGAGCTTAGAATTATAGTTTAGTTTTTTTCTTATGTGTATTTTATGGAATCAGTTTTCACTACCTCCAATCTGTTGCTACTGGAAACTGTACACTAAGAAGAGAGAATTGAGCCATGTACACACAGAATACTGCTGCTACAGCCCCTTCTGGGGTGTCGGAGCTCATTCACACTTACACATGCCCAGCAGCTGTGTCCTGTGCAGGACTCGTTTCACTCTTCTTGTAGATCTTGGTGTACAGTTGCCAATAGCAACATATTGGAGGTAGTAATCACTGCTTTCATAAAACACACATTTTCTGACAATTTCAAAAATATGCTCAGCAACTTGAGGACATTGGCACAAAAAATACTCTTTTAAAACTTACATCGACTTTACCTTTAAGTGATCTAAATCTGTCAAAGTAAATCCCATTAACAGGGTTTTAAAGTGGACCATCACCCTCCGGTGATCGGCCCGGGAATCTATAAGATTCCTGGGCCGATCACCTCCCTCCCCGTGGGACATCCGAGATCGGGATGTCCCGCGGGGTGAAATCCCCCCCAAACACCCCAAATCCCCTTACCTTGCCGGCCGCCGCCGCCTCCCTCGCGCCCCTGTAGACGTGCGCGCGCCTGCACCGGCTGTCTGTGAATGGCAGGCGCGGGCGCGCGCGCGTCAAGAGTGACGCGCGGGAGGCGGCGGCGGGGGAGCCGCTTGTCCGTGCCTGACAAATCTCTTGTCCGTCGGCGCTGGGAGCGGGGAGAGGTGAGTTTTTCGGGTGATCGGGGGGGTTTCACACAGCGGGGCACCCCGATCGGGGGTGCCCCACCGAAGTGGACCAAGACCCAGGATAGTCAAAATCCTGGGTGTTGGTCCACTTTAATGCAGACCTAAATCTACCCAGATAACAGGGAAAAGACAAACATTAACCACCCACTAACCCATCCATGGCCCCATGTTAAGGAGATAATCTCCTCTATTAGGAATTGCGTTTCTTTTTTCTGGGTGTCTATTGGACAGTGCACTGCAAGAAAAGAAGTATCTATAATATTGAGCTTGTGGTCGTTGGAGCAGAAATAGCTGAGATATCGGGGTTTACAGGTTAAGTCAATGACATTCACTTTTTCCTCACATCCTCCAATCAGCTCAGCAGAGTGTGACTGGATAGCTGTTCCCACCGTCCTCCTGCCCCTCCCTCCGCCTCCTTCTCCAGATTCATCACATTGCTGTCAGCGCAGAGAGCTGATTATTATCCAGCATGCGCCACACCCACTTTTTTTCAGGAGAGAAATCATGAGGTGAAACTGTAAACCTCAATATCTCGGCCATTTCTTATTCACTTTAAAAACGTAAAACAGTTTAGGACAGTGCCAAATGTAGCCTGACGCAATGGTGTAACAATTACCTTTGCCTGCAGTAGCACTTTAACTCTGAATTAGGGTAAGCCATTTTAATTACTAGCAAAATGTCTTTAGTTCAGTTGTCTTAATTTATTACCTTCTGTTTATAGGGGAAGGTTGCCAAGGCCATTGGGGCTTTTATCCTAGCCATCCTGTTTTCTGCATATGGTCATGGTCATACACCAGCCCTCTCACCCCCTCATATTGGGCACTGACTGATGCTAAAGTAGAGGCACATTATGGCAGATACCTGCAGCGCCATAGGATGGGTGAGGAGGGGGCAGAATTTTTTCCTTCCCACACCGAGCACTATTTTGCATTGAAACTGCCCTGATGACTGCCAATATACTATGCCCTGAATGAATGAGAGACATGTTGGTAACATGGTTTCCTGTTAGCCAATCCCTTGCAGATACAGATTGTCCACTTTCCTTTATAAATCTCTCGGTCGGCTATTAGTTATATTTCAAGCTGGTAAACTTAATCTAGGGTGCACTATAGAGTATTGTTGGGAGGCAGATATGTTAGGTTAAATAGGCTCCCCTAGCCTAAACATTGAAGATGTCTATTTCCATAAAAATATTACAATTCTGTTTTTAGGGACCCTATAATTTGATTGATTTCCATGACACATGGTAGCTGGCCTAGAACGTTTTCATTTGTTAACCACATAGACGGCCAAACCTACTGTCACCGTGCTTGATAACATTAAGCATTAAGTAGGCTTTTTCCTACAGGGATATAAAACAATAAAAACCCATCTGAGGGTCTGAAGTTGTCCATGAAACTTGTTTTTTTAACTATTAGACCCAAAGCTTGCAGGAGAACTGGAAGAACTAGTGGAAGTAGTCTGAGGCCCCTTTCTCACTGGGTCATTTGGCTTTGATTGCAGGGAGATAATGATGGTAGCTTATGGGAACGGTCTCTGAGGCCACTGCAGAGCGATCGTGATCACCTCGCCAAAGCTTTGCCTGCAGCATTTTGAAGAGCGCTGCAATAGCATTTCCACTCCAAGTGCTTTCAAAATGCTGACCAATTGTGTTTGCCAGGGTGGTCGCCGTTTCTATAGGAAAATGTGTGATTGGAGCCAAACAACCCAATTACATCTGCTGTTTTTCTAATACAATTAGGTAGGCACTATCTATTCATTATCTCCCCTGAGATGCCCTTTAATGATGTCACTTTGTTAAGTGCATGTCATAAACTGAATTTTTTACTACCAAGAGATTTTTTTCAATGCTTATTGAATCAAGGCCAATGAGGTAGAGTGTCTCCCTGCAGGCCATTCAGACTCACAATCAGGTGAATTGAGACTTACTTGTGGAGTACCTCTCTAAATGTTGGTTACCTTTGCGCCTAAAAGCCATACAATCATGTGCAAAAAAAACATTTTAAAGATTTGTGAATATTAACCCATATGGAATATCTCCCAAAAAAATGGCTCTGTTGAGGCTGGAGAAAGGAAGCCTGGATATGCCCACAAGTCTATGAATCTTAAAGTGATTGGCAAGTCAAAAGTTAAAAAATAAATATCACTAGCTTACCTATCTTTGGGCCTTATTTATCATGGGATAGCGCCAGGTAGTGTCTCACTAGCGCCAGCTATCGGCGGCTACCGACTCCAGAACGCCAGTCTGCGAACACAATCACGCATTTATCACGCTAAATGAGGCTAGCGCCGGCGAGAGCGTCAGCTAGCGCGGGATTCATCATGTTGCAGACTTCAGCGAACAGCGCCGCTGCTAATCCCATCACAGCTACCTGGCGCTCTCCAATGCATTTCAATGGAGAAATCTTTAAATATTCATAATTAATTGATATTATTGTTTTTTTTTTTTTTTAAATGTCAAAAATTCGGTGACCACTTCTGCAATGTTATATCTTTTTTTTAAGGTAAAAAAAAAAAAAAAAAAATTTGTGCAGAATTGATATTACAGGTCTGATATTAATGTATTCATATTAAAAAATGTTTATAAAAACTTGTTTATTATTTTTTTCCAAAAATAAGGTTGTTTGGGGGTCAAAAAACTACTTTTAACACATATCGCCGCCAGTGCTCTGGGGTTTAAACATGCATTTTACAGCGCAAGAATTTTTGGAGCGTGATTTGTTAATGAATATGCTTGGAGCCGTTCGCTATGGCCATTCGTCGTCATGCGCTCCCATACAGCGCGGAACCTGTCAAACAGCGACTCCTAACCCCGTATTCAACATTACTGCACACCGACTGAGTCGCTGTCAACAACCGAACAACGGCCAAGCACAGCGAATACTAGCCGGCGCTGTGAAAATCACGCTACTGTCGCTCATCTGTCTCTACCTGGCGCTATTAATAAATCGGCCTCCCCGAGTGGCTTGAGCATTGTTCTTGCTCTTCTGTCTGTCTTCTTAGTTAGGAAAATCACTTCCTCATTCAGCTTTCAGTCTCCACCCCGCTGACCTGGTCCTTCAATCAACCTTCAATGGACCAAGAACGGAAACTCCCTGCCCAGACGCCCTGATTGGCTGCCTCTCTCTGCAGCTCTGAAACCCCTCTCTTCTCTCACACTCATCACAGTGTGCCTACATGACATTGCTGTTGCCACACCCACTGTTTCTCTTCATTTTTTCTCTGCGCCTCCAACTCTCTAATACTTTTAAAGATAACTTCGAAATGACAGGGTTTTTTTTTAAACGGATTGAAATTTAAGACAGTGCAACGTGTAGCCTGAGAGAATGGGACAGTCGGGCTTGCCTTTAGTAAAACAAAAATCTGGCTCAATCATGTACAGCAGAATGTTTTTCTTTTTTTTTTCACTTTCTTGTGTGTAGTGAGAGATAAGCTTTCCAAACTCAATGAACAGGTATCCAAGAAATACATAGGAGAGGTGTTCCCCAAGTTAGCCACGCCAATCCAAAACTTAGGGATTACCCTCATAGTGTTGTCCTTGTTGAGTGTGTGGCATCTCCTCCTCATTGTCTCTGTTTTGGTCTCAGATGTTGTGGTCACTAATTCGATTTCATATGATTGTTATTATTATAGAATAAACTATTTGGTGATCTAATTTGAATGGGTTGGTAGGTCAAGAACGCTCATCATTGCCACTGCATCCTGGGGCATTCAATTCTGCCTGGCACTGTGCATGCATAGACAGGGATGCTGCCTGATGCCCATGCTTGTGCTGTGGGATCCCTGGATCGGGGGGGCATCACAAAATGGGTGTCGTACCAGGAGGTATTATGATTGTGGATGCCCCCCTGTGCATTAACTATGCAGAACAGAAGAAATTTTACCTGTCCCCCAGAGAAGTCCAGTACTTTGATTGGCTGGTGTGGTCACATGGGGAATGGGGAGAAAGGTAAGATGTCTCCCTTTCTGCTCCGTTAACGCGCAGAGGGGCATCTGCAACTTCATCTTCTGTGACAGCATCTTTTGTGAAAAATGGGTGTTCCGGTTTAATATGTAAATAGCAATGACACTTTCAGCTAACAAGGTGACTTATTGATAGAGAAAGCGTACTTGAGACATAAACACAGAGCATTCATAAATGTTGTGATGCTTCTACAGAAGTAAAGGTGTAATTAGTGGAAATGTGTTGTCATAACATCTTTAAGAAGGTTTTTAGTTTGATCTTGAATTGTTGCAGGGTTAAAAAAGGGTAAAACCAGGAGAGCTAATGTATACTATAGCATATTGCTGGCTGAATTAAAAATATATTACATATTACATATATTATATTTATGTGTAATATTTTGATATTTTGTGCTTTATTGTGTAATTTTTAGATCCAAATAAGGAAGTCTAAAAACTCTTTTAAAGATGGACAGTCATTGAGAGATTTAGCCATCCCTCCATGAGCAGCTTTGCATCCCCCTCTTTCCATTGATGTTGCAATATTATATAAATTCAATAGATGTGAACGGTCTCAATTGATGACTGCTGCCACCAGACAATATTAACAACCAGATGTCATACAAGGGAGTACAATACATGGTATCTCCATCTGTGGTAGCCACTCTAATACAGATATAATATACAGTACTTCAAACCATCAGATATTAGTAGACATCATTCCTCTCATCATTACCTGTCAACGCAGAGAGCAGTGATGATGCCCACACCAGTGATCTGATTGTTGAGGTCCAGGGCGGTGACAGCACGGCACAGGATGTCTCCAAAGACCCAGCCTCTGTCGTGAAGAAGCTGGTGGATGAGGAGAGGCATCCCAAGCAAAGAGAGCAGGTCGGCTAAGGCCAGGTTGACGACATAAATGTCAGACACCAGTGTGTGCCTACAACTGAGCAGCACTGCTAGGACCAATCCATTGCACAGTACCCCACAGCCACAGATGATCCCATAAACCACCCCCCAGCCAGGACCACGAAGAGACACACCTGAGATAGGGGGCTGAGTTGTAGGCATCCAAGGAAGTGAAGGGGTCATGCTGCCAGGAAGGTTATTTCTGAGAAAACTGCTCTCGGGACAAAATGTTCTATGTTTTTCGTATATCCCTTACCATGTCTGTTAGTTTGTACTGTCAGTCCCATAGGGCTGCTCCCCGATATATCTTCTTCAGAAAGTAATGCCCCAGATGATCCATACAAACATACAGAGCGAGACCCTCATTTTTCAGTCTACTCTGCAGTGTCTCTGATAATAATTTTCCCTGGGTTTATTCGATTTTTCACTCGACATTTCTTCTTTTGTAGACCTGAAATACAAGGGAGAGACAGATAATTATAATCTCCCTCCCATGACACCTGTATGAGTGTGCACTTGTGCCTACACGCGGCTCAGTGCATAGCTTAGCCACAGCTCACTTAATAGCCAGACAGCCCTTAGAGCCCACACACATCGCAGTATAACATACAATGTCATAGCTCATACATGCTTGATTTATTGCCAGGCACTATCTGTAGAGGTTAGGGGCACTTCCAGTGCCTACACAGATCTCAGTACACACACATATCTTCAGCCCATACACTTTGCTAGACACAATCTGTGGTGATTAGAGACTACTGCCTCTGCAAAGACAACAGTTCAAGTACCTACACACATTATAACACATACAAAATGATTGCTCATAAAAGCTTGTTATATAGCTATCTACACTGTTCAGAGGCCAGCGAAACTGCTGACACAATGCTGCTCCAGTCACTGCAGCTGTACTGCATTATTATACAGCCCATATCATTCATTCTCTGCAGCACAGGGCATGGATCCCTATAGAAGGCTAGTTTAACAGAACGATTAAAACATGCACATAAATATATAAATATGAAAAGAATTATACAATATACATCACAGACATCCTGCATATTTTATAGAAACACTGCAAATTTTGGTAAGCCAATATAAAAAATGACTTACCTGCTTTATAGCTATCTCATTACAGTCTAAGCATCTGCATGGCAGTATGTGACCAGATCTGCGATCTGATTACCTGTGACTTGTTGCTTGGTATTGCAGGGAGGAGAGCAAGCAGGAAAAAAGCTAATATATATATCGGGATTCTAAGGAATGTGCCTTCTAATCTACTTCTATCTAGCCCTCCGTATTTCCCCCTCCCCTCCGTGTCTAATAAACCCCTTTCTGCTTTTTTTCACATTCCCTTCTCTTGCATTCTGTTTGTGCTCATTGTGTTATGTCTCTCCTCCCCCTGCTTTCCACTTGCACTTGTCCATTCTGTCACTTACACTCTCCCTCTATTCACATGGCGTTTTCGTCTTGCTCGCTCGCTCGCTCTCTTCTGTATTCACTGTATAGTTCTATATGATCCGTCTCCCCCTCTTTATTCCATTATCTCCGTCGTCCTTTTCATAGACCATTTTGCTCTCTCTCCTCCCTTTTGTGCTATTATCTCAGTTATCAACAGTTTTACGTTTATCCATTTCCCTTTGCTCTGTTGGCTCTGACTTTTGTTTGCTAACCTTCTGTTCCCACGCAAATGCTTTGTTCCGCAGTACTACCTTTTTATTGCTTCTTCCAGTGCTTCCCTCCAGATGTGCTGTTGTTTCAGTGAGCCAGTGGTGTGGCGTTTAAGGTGAAGGTATCCCTTCAAAGTGAAGACCACTGAGGTCAGAATAAAAGCAGTGTGTGAAGAGTCCTCCATGTACCTCCATGCTGACTTTTGCTGTCTGGATGCTGGGAAAACCAACAAAAAGGACCAAGGTCACTCTTGCAGCCCTCATCTGCCCTTTCAGAGTGTATAATAGGTAACTCCATAGGCAATAAGCCCACCAGGGGGGCACTGACAATGCGCTGGGCAGTATGTTGCCCCTCTTCTTTTAGTTGGGTTCGTTGTTCTGGGATGGATTACCCATTAGGGTCTCTGCCAAGGGCAGCATGTGGTCAACAACCGTCTCAACTATGGGTACTTTTTTCTTTTCTGGAATCTTGTCTTTTCCAACAATATACATTGTTAAAGTTGGGGGAGAGTACCAGCTAATTCACTGTAAACTGTAATTCACCAACATCCCCCCCGTGCATGTGGACACACCACTTCCTCATCAAGAGATACAGTAAGAGGGTCATTTAGAGCAAGATATTTACAATTACCCAAGACATACATTTCAGTTTAGTGAGACATGAGGAGTCCACATTAAATTTGGATGTTGTCAACAGGGCAATATAGATTGCTGCAAATATAAATTAATTTACCTTTTTCTAACTACTGCTGTAGTAAATTTAAAAAACAAAATGGAGGTAACCCGGTGGATCTTGCTAGGAGAAATGTCGCTGGGAAGTAGCGGCCATCACCTTGGCAAAGTAAATCCATGAAGTAAACAAGAATGCATGCAGCAATTATGTAGGTAACTTATGACGGTAGACGCGAATTCACTGTTTGATAAGGAAAAAAGAAAACATAGCCATGGTTTCATATGACATCGTACAAGCTTTGTTTTTCTGTGATCTGCCAAAATAACTATGTAAGAATTTTGTGTTACGTACACTGTAACTATGTTGAAAAACCCAATTAAAACAATTTTTAAAAAATGGCGGCTCATGCATTTGCAGACCACCTGCAAACCGGAAGTGCTGCTGGGCTTCCTGTTACTGTGTATTGTCAGTTATGTCAGTTGAATCCAGGCAGCATAGCTGAGATACTGGGAGAGGAAGCTCCAAAATAGCCACTACTTACTTTTCCAGCTGTGCCAGGCTGTTGGTCCAGTTTAATATAGTTAGATATAGTTATACTTGAATTCCCATATTTTCCTATCTCTCTGTGTTTTAAAATTTCCCCTAACAATTGCTGCTTTAAGGTTATCAATTGAGTGCCCCCATCAATGTACGGCCACTGGCAGGCTTGACCTGCATTCATGATGCTGAATTGGTGGGAGGCCTGTTGAGGGACATTGACAGGTACAGAACATTGGGGGATCTGCAGGACAATGCCCCCCTAATTTTGCGTACCTGCTGTGACTGAGGTATGGGCACATTGTCAGTAGTGGTGATATGCCTGCAGGTCTTGCACCTGCTCTGTAAGCAGGATGAGGTGCTGTTTTCTGATGGGGGCTTCAGGGCACTTCGGACCATGATTTGTTTCAGATTGGGTGGTGGCTTGAAGATAGGGGGGGAAGGTGTGGGAATATTTCCTTAAGTCTACTGTCCCTGTGTAGTAAAGGTTGACGTTTTCTAATGATTTTCCTTACAGTCTCCAGCTGGGGGTGGTTGGTGTCCACTAGGGGTCTAAGTATTGGTATTTGAGTAAGCTTTCCCTGCTGGGGCCTGATGCTTTATTGATTTGGTGTCCGTTATTTTATGTTTGCAACCAAGGTGAGTACATACATTTTGGAGCTCCAGGAAGTGTTTGTCTCAGTCCGAGAGGTCAGAGCAGATCTGATATTGTATAGCTTGCCTGTATATGTGTCAGCACTCACTTACCTGCGTCCCGTTCCTGTCGCGCTCCCCGTCCCGCCGCGCGGCTTCCTGATCGGCGGCCGCGGCGGGCGGCGGCCTTCCTGCCTCCTGGCGCGCGCGCGCCTGGTTCTTCTTCGGCCGGCGTCCCCGGCTCCGGCATTACCCTCACCATGATAAGATGTTAATCCCTACAGAACTTTTCTGGGGTCTTTCCAAACAGGCAGTATCTGCGTTTGTCGATAGTGGAGCTGCAGGTAACTTCCTGGATCGGAACATAGTCTCCATCCTGGGAGTTCCACTGGTACCTCTAGAAAAGTCTCTTCAGGTTTTGGCCATCAACGGGAAGGCCATCCTGGGAGGGCCAGTCAGTCACAAGACCCCTCCTCTCAGATTGGTGGCCGGCTCATCTCATACTGAACATATAGAATTTCTGGTGTTTGATTGTCCGGAAACACCAGTAGTGTTGGGATACCCATGGCTAAAGCTCCATAACCCCGTATTCAATTGGCAGTCCGGTGATCTGATTAAGTGGAGTAATTTCTGCAGATCACATTGCTTCTCCACCATCCTTAGGAGTGTGCAGATTTCGCCCCAAGAACTGCCTCTGCCTTATATAGATTGGGCAGATGTCTTTTCTGAGCGGTCCGCTGACAATCTTCCCCCACACAGACCCTATGACTGTCCCATCGACCTACTTCCTGGAACCTTTCCTCCTAGGGGCAAAATCTATAATCTGAATCAAGCTGAAGAGCAGGCCATGAAAGAATATATTTCTGAAAATCTGAGTAAAGGCTTTATCCGCCCATCTACTTCACCGGCGGGTGCCGGCTTCTTTTTTGTGGAGAAGAAGGATGGGGGTTTAAGGCCTTGCATAGATTATAGAGCCTTGAATAAGATCACTATTAAAAATCGTTATCCTCTTCCCTTAATAGGTGATTTATTTAATCAGGTAGTGGGGGCTCGAATTTTTTCTAAACTAGATCTAAAGGGGGCCTACAACCTGATCCGTATTCGGCAAGGGGATGAATGGAAAACGGCGTTCAATGTTAAGGATGGCCATTATGAATATTTAGTGATGCCTTTTGGCCTTTGTAATGCTCCTGCGGTCTTTCAAGACTTCGTTAATGACGTGTTTCGGGACTTTTTGGGTAACTTCGTTGTGGTTTACTTGGATGACATCCTCATTTACTCTAAGAACCTTTCCGAACACAGGCAACATGTAAAACTGGTCCTTCAGAAGTTGAGAGAGAATAACTTATACGCTAAAATTTCTAAGTGTATGTTTGAGGTCGCCTCCGTTCCCTTCTTGGGATATATTATTTCTAGTCAGGGGTTGGAGATGGATGGGGGTAAAGTTTCGGCAGTACGGGATTGGGTGCAACCCAAATCCTTAAAAGAATTACAACGCTTTTTAGGATTTGCCAATTTCAATCGACGTTTTATCAAGGGTTTTTCTAGTATCGTTGCACCTCTCACCAATCTCACCCGCAAAGCCGCATTCACTGTTAACTGGTCACCATCAGCTATTGAAGCCAGTTTTAGTGCACCCCGACGTCAACAAACCTTTTATTATTGAAGTAGATGCGTCTGAATTAGGTGTTGGAGCTGTTTTATCGCAATTTTCCGGATCTCCTGAACGTATGCATCCGTGTGCCTATTTTTCCCGGAAATTTAATACCGCAGAACAAAATTATGATGTCGGCAATAGGGAACTATTAGCTATTAAACTGGCATTTGATGAATGGCGTCATTGGTTGGAGGGTTCCTTACATCCTATCACTGTATATACCGATCACAAAAATCTCGAGTATATAGGTGCTGCCAAGAGGTTAAATTCTCGACAGGCCCGTTGGGCATTGTTTTTTTCACGTTTCAATTTTATTATTACCTTTAAGCCGGGCGTGAAGAATACTAAGGCCGATGCTTTGTCGCGCATGTTTGGTGAATGTAAGGATCGGGGGGATACTGGTGAGCCCATCTTACCGGCAGGTTGTGTAGTCGGGGCCTTGCTCCCTGATCTCTCTAATGTTTTGGCGCCGTTCCAAGTTGAGTCGCCTGTAAACGCACCTTTACGATGTCAATTTGTACCGCCGCATTTGCGTTCTGATGTTATTCGCGAATTCCACGACGCAAAGACTGCTGGGCATCTGGGAGTTCGTAAGACGTTTATTTTAGCTCTGCGCCACGTATGGTGGCCTTCTATGAGACGTGATATCACTGCCCTTATCGACGCATGTCCTGTTTGTGCACGAAGTAAAGGGGTACACAAGGCCCCTAGTGGGTATCTGATTCCGCTTGAGATCCCTAAAGAACCATGGTCTCACATCTCAATGGACTTTATTGTTGATTTACCTCTTTCGCATGGGAACACTGTGGTTTGGGTAGTCGTCGATAGATTCAGTAAGATGGCTCATTTTATTGCTTTACCCAAGTTACCCTCGGCCCCTGAACTTTCGCGCCTGTTCGTCTCGCATATTTTTCGCCTTCATGGTATTCCATTAAATATTGTTTCCGATCGGGGTGTGCAATTTATATCACGATTTTGGAAAAATTTTTGTTCACGTCTGGGGATTCAGGTTTCCTTATCCTCCGCGTATCATCCCCAGTCTAATGGGCAGACCGAAAGAACGAATCAGAGCCTAGAACAATATTTAAGATGTTACATCTCTGACACTCAGGAGCAGTGGTCGGAATTTATTGACTTTGCGGAGTTCGCGTATAATAATGCGCCGAGTGATAGTACCAAAATATCTCCGTTCTTCTGTAATTATGGAAAGCATCCTAAAGCTTCTTCTTTCTCTGCAGCACCTTCTGATTTTCCGGTCTTAGAAGAGTGGCTTCAGAAACGGAAAGAGGTTTGGGCATGTGTCAAGAAAAATTTAGAAACTATGCGCGTTAAATATAAAAAGTTTGCTGATCGTCACAGGTCTCAGGAACCTATCCTTCAGTGTGGAGACCTTGTTTGGGTTTCCACTAGGAATATCGCTCTCCGTCAGCCTTCTTATAAATTGGGTCCTAAATTTATTGGTCCTTATCCTATTATCAGAAAACTTAATAATGTTACCTATAAAGTACGGCTTCCTTCTACTATGAAGATCTCCGACTCATTTCATGTTTCTCTGTTGAAGCCTGCTAAAGACTCTTCTCCTGTTGGTCCTCCTCCGGTTTTAGTAGATAATGCACAAGAATATGAAGTAAACAAGATTTTGGATTCTCGTAGAGTGCGTAATACTATACAGTATTTAATTGATTGGGTTGGTTATGGTCCTGAGGAGAGATGCTGGGTTTCTTCTAGGGATGTTCACGCCAGGGCTCTGGTAAAGAAATTTCACCGTGACAATCCGGAGAAACCTGGTGAGGGTCCGGAGGCCCCTCGTGAGGGGGGAGGTAATGTCAGCACTCACTTACCTGCGCCCCGTTCCTGTCGCACTCCCCGTCCCGCCGCGCGGCTTCCTGATCGGCGGCCGCGGCGGGCGGCGGCCTTCCTGCCTCCTGGCGCGCGCGCGCCTGGTTCTTCTTCGGCCGGCGTCCCCGGCTCCGGCGCTCGTGCTCGCGCACACGCGCGAGCACGTTGTGGTTATGGCCTCCGGCGCCGCTGTTCTCAGCGCGGCCGCCGGAGGAGAACTAATTAAAGGAACAGGTGTGGCTGGGGGGAATGTTTCACTGAACTAATTAAAGGTACAGGTGTGGGTAGGGGGAATGTTTCACTGTCACTGGCCAATCTCATCAGCTCGTCATTCCCTCACTACTTCCCTCCTATCAGCCCTCTCTGATTCCTGGGCGGGTCGCCCTGTTCCGTCCTATCAGCTTTCAGATCCTAAGTTGCACCAATCATCAGAATCGTTCCCCTAGCCCAATCATACCTAGTTCCTTTATAACCACCTTCTGCCAGTTGCTGGTTGCCTGTTATAGCGCCTAGTTCCTTGTATTTGCTTATCCCTGATTTTGATTCTGATTCCTGTTGCCGACCCTCGCTTGTTTGACCATCCTCGATCTCCACTCCTGTTGCCGACCCTTGCTTGCCTTGACCATCCTCGATCTCCACTCCTGTTGCCGACCCTTGCCTGTCTATTGGACTGCCACCTTACGCTCACATACCGGCTACCCGATTCCACTTCCAGCCGCGGACTCTCCAGTTCTCTGTACCGTAAGACCTCATCCTTTGAGCCATAAAGTCCTGGGGGCAACCGATCCCGAGCAGGCGTGTTCTGCGTCTCGGCAAGCGGGGGCTCCTATAGGTGAAGCTGGCTGCGGAGATTGGGGGTTGAGGTCCTTACCAAGAGAGCTGGAGTTGTCCAAGTGGTAATTGAGGTTCTGGGAGCGTGACATTATAACAGGCCCAAAAATATCAATATGGAAGACCTGGTACAGCAAGTACAGGCGATGGCCACCGCTATCAATCAACTTGCCCAGAGGGTGGCCAATCAAGAAACCCGCCAGACTTCAACACCCGCTGTATCACCTCATATTCCTGAGCCTAAGGTTCCTTTGCCTGAAAAATTCTTTGGAGACCGGGCCGGCTTTTCGAATTTCAAGAATTCGTGTGAACTCTACTTTAGGCTGCGGCCTTTATCTTCTGGCACAGAAACCCAACGGGTGGGTTTAATTATTTCTTTGTTACAAGGAGATCCCCAGTCATGGGCTTTCAGCTTGCTCCCTGAAGATCCTGCCTTACACTCCGTGACATCTTTTTTTTCAGCTATGGGAGTGTTGTATGCGGATCCAGATCGTCAGTCCACGGCGGAAAACAGGCTTCGGGCCTTGAAGCAGGGTCGGAATTCCGCCGAGGACTACAGCGCTGAGTTCCGGCGCTGGGCAGTAGAATCTACCTGGAATAATCCAGCCCTGTGTAGCCAATACCGTATGGGGCTGTCCGAAAATATTAAAGATGCCCTGGTCAACTTTCCTACTCCAAAAGATTTGGACCAGCTTATGCAGGTCTCCATCAGGATCGATAGGCGTCTTAGGGAGAGAGCCAGGGAAAGGGTTAGAGTTACTACGCCCTTTAGACCTTCACAAACTCCCAGCCCTTCCACTCCTGGTGGGGTAAACTCCTCCTCCCCCTCTCAAGAGGAGCCAATGCAGGTTGGCAGAGCCCGTCTTTCTCAGGACGAGAAACAACGAAGACGGTCTTTGGGTCTTTGTCTCTATTGTGGGTCCCTGGGGCATTTTGCCAGGTCTTGCCCAAATAAGGGATATCCGGCGGGAAACTTTCTTGCCTAGGTCAGGAAGAGGGTGCTGACCTAGGTGGATTGAAGCATTACCCTCACCATGATAAGATGTTAATCCCTACAGAACTTTTCTGGGGTCTTTCCAAACAGGCAGTATCTGCGTTTGTCGATAGTGGAGCTGCAGGTAACTTCCTGGATCGGAACATAGTCTCCATCCTGGGAGTTCCACTGGTACCTCTAGAAAAGTCTCTTCAGGTTTTGGCCATCAACGGGAAGGCCATCCTGGGAGGGCCAGTCAGTCACAAGACCCCTCCTCTCAGATTGGTGGCCGGCTCATCTCATACTGAACATATAGAATTTCTGGTGTTTGATTGTCCGGAAACACCAGTAGTGTTGGGATACCCATGGCTAAAGCTCCATAACCCCGTATTCAATTGGCAGTCCGGTGATCTGATTAAGTGGAGTAATTTCTGCAGATCACATTGCTTCTCCACCATCCTTAGGAGTGTGCAGATTTCGCCCTAAGAACTGCCTCTGCCTTATATAGATTGGGCAGATGTCTTTTCTGAGCGGTCCGCTGACAATCTTCCCCCACACAGACCCTATGACTGTCCCATCGACCTACTTCCTGGAACCTTTCCTCCTAGGGGCAAAATCTATAATCTGAATCGAGCTGAAGAGCAGGCCATGAAAGAATATATTTCTGAAAATCTGAGTAAAGGCTTTATCCGCCCATCTACTTCACCGGCGGGTGCCGGCTTCTTTTTTGTGGAGAAGAAGGATGGGGGTTTAAGGCCTTGCATAGATTATAGAGCCTTGAATAAGATCACTATTAAAAATCGTTATCCTCTTCCCTTAATAGGTGATTTATTTAATCAGGTAGTGGGGGCTCGAATTTTTTCTAAACTAGATCTAAAGGGGGCCTACAACCTGATCCGTATTCGGCAAGGGGATGAATGGAAAACGGCGTTCAATGTTAAGGATGGCCATTATGAATATTTAGTGATGCCTTTTGGCCTTTGTAATGCTCCTGCGGTCTTTCAAGACTTCGTTAATGACGTGTTTCGGGACTTTTTGGGTAACTTCGTTGTGGTTTACTTGGATGACATCCTCATTTACTCTAAGAACCTTTCCGAACACAGGCAACATGTAAAACTGGTCCTTCAGAAGTTGAGAGAGAATAACTTATACGCTAAAATTTCTAAGTGTATGTTTGAGGTCGCCTCCGTTCCCTTCTTGGGATATATTATTTCTAGTCAGGGGTTGGAGATGGATGGGGGTAAAGTTTCGGCAGTACGGGATTGGGTGCAACCCAAATCCTTAAAAGAATTACAACGCTTTTTAGGATTTGCCAATTTCAATCGACGTTTTATCAAGGGTTTTTCTAGTATCGTTGCACCTCTCACCAATCTCACCCGCAAAGCCGCATTCACTGTTAACTGGTCACCATCAGCTATTGAAGCCTTCCGTGTCCTAAAACAGGCTTTTACTTCGGCGCCAGTTTTAGTGCACCCCGACGTCAACAAACCTTTTATTATTGAAGTAGATGCGTCTGAATTAGGTGTTGGAGCTGTTTTATCGCAATTTTCCGGATCTCCTGAACGTATGCATCCGTGTGCCTATTTTTCCCGGAAATTTAATACCGCAGAACAAAATTATGATGTCGGCAATAGGGAACTATTAGCTATTAAACTGGCATTTGATGAATGGCGTCATTGGTTGGAGGGTTCCTTACATCCTATCACTGTATATACCGATCACAAAAATCTCGAGTATATAGGTGCTGCCAAGAGGTTAAATTCTCGACAGGCCCGTTGGGCATTGTTTTTTTCACGTTTCAATTTTATTATTACCTTTAAGCCGGGCGTGAAGAATACTAAGGCCGATGCTTTGTCGCGCATGTTTGGTGAATGTAAGGATCGGGGGGATACTGGTGAGCCCATCTTACCGGCAGGTTGTGTAGTCGGGGCCTTGCTCCCTGATCTCTCTAATGTTTTGGCGCCGTTCCAAGTTGAGTCGCCTGTAAACGCACCTTTAGGATGTCAATTTGTACCGCCGCATTTGCGTTCTGATGTTATTCGCGAATTCCACGACGCAAAGACTGCTGGGCATCTGGGAGTTCGTAAGACGTTTATTTTAGCTCTGCGCCATGTATGGTGGCCTTCTATGAGACGTGATATCACTGCCCTTATCGACGCATGTCCTGTTTGTGCACGAAGTAAAGGGGTACACAAGGCCCCTAGTGGGTATCTGATTCCGCTTGAGATCCCTAAAGAACCATGGTCTCACATCTCAATGGACTTTATTGTTGATTTACCTCTTTCGCATGGGAACACTGTGGTTTGGGTAGTCGTCGATAGATTCAGTAAGATGGCTCATTTTATTGCTTTACCCAAGTTACCCTCGGCCCCTGAACTTTCGCGCCTGTTCGTCTCGCATATTTTTCGCCTTCATGGTATTCCATTAAATATTGTTTCCGATCGGGGTGTGCAATTTATATCACGATTTTGGAAAAATTTTTGTTCACGTCTGGGGATTCAGGTTTCCTTATCCTCCGCGTATCATCCCCAGTCTAATGGGCAGACCAAAAGAACGAATCAGAGCCTAGAACAATATTTAAGATGTTACATCTCTGACACTCAGGAGCAGTGGTCGGAATTTATTGACTTTGCGGAGTTCGCGTATAATAATGCGCCGAGTGATAGTACCAAAATATCTCCGTTCTTCTGTAATTATGGAAAGCATCCTAAAGCTTCTTCTTTCTCTGCAGCACCTTCTGATTTTCCGGTCTTAGAAGAGTGGCTTCAGAAACGGAAAGAGGTTTGGGCATGTGTCAAGAAAAATTTAGAAACTATGCGCGTTAAATATAAAAAGTTTGCTGATCGTCACAGGTCTCAGGAACCTATCCTTCAGTGTGGAGACCTTGTTTGGGTTTCCACTAGGAATATCGCTCTCCGTCAGCCTTCTTATAAATTGGGTCCTAAATTTATTGGTCCTTATCCTATTATCAGAAAACTTAATAATGTTACCTATAAAGTACGGCTTCCTTCTACTATGAAGATCTCCGACTCATTTCATGTTTCTCTGTTGAAGCCTGCTAAAGACTCTTCTCCTGTTGGTCCTCCTCCGGTTTTAGTAGATAATGCACAAGAATATGAAGTAAACAAGATTTTGGATTCTCGTAGAGTGCGTAATACTATACAGTATTTAATTGATTGGGTTGGTTATGGTCCTGAGGAGAGATGCTGGGTTTCTTCTAGGGATGTTCACGCCAGGGCTCTGGTAAAGAAATTTCACCGTGACAATCCGGAGAAACCTGGTGAGGGTCCGGAGGCCCCTCGTGAGGGGGGAGGTAATGTCAGCACTCGCTTACCTGCGCCCCGTTCCTGTCGCGCTCCCCGTCCCGCCGCGCGGCTTCCTGATCGGCGGCCGCGGCGGGCGCCGGCCTTCCTGCCTCCTGGCGCGCGCGCGCCTGGTTCTTCTTCGGCCGGCGTCCCCGGCTCCGGCGCTCGTGCTCGCGCACACGCGCGAGCACGTTGTGGTTATGGCCTCCGGCGCCGCTGTTCTCAGCGCGGCCGCCGGAGGAGAACTAATTAAAGGAACAGGTGTGGCTGGGGGGAATGTTTCACTGAACTAATTAAAGGTACAGGTGTGGGTAGGGGGAATGTTTCACTGTCACTGGCCAATCTCATCAGCTCGTCATTCCCTCACTACTTCCCTCCTATCAGCCCTCTCTGATTCCTGGGCGGGTCGCCCTGTTCCGTCCTATCAGCTTTCAGAACCTAAGTTGCACCAATCATCAGAATCGTTCCCCTAGCCCAATCATACCTAGTTCCTTTATAACCACCTTCTGCCAGTTGCTGGTTGCCTGTTATAGCGCCTAGTTCCTTGTATTTGCTTATCCCTGATTTTGATTCTGATTCCTGTTGCCGACCCTCGCTTGTTTGACCATCCTCGATCTCCACTCCTGTTGCCGACCCTTGCTTGCCTTGACCATCCTCGATCTCCACTCCTGTTGCCGACCCTCGCTTGTTTGACCATCCTCGATCTCCACTCCTGTTGCCGACCCTTGCTTGCCTTGACCATCCTCGATCTCCACTCCTGTTGCCGACCCTCGCTTGTTTGACCATCCTCGATCTCCACTCCTGTTGCCGACCCTTGCTTGCCTTGACCATCCTCGATCTCCACTCCTGTTGCCGACCCTTGCCTGTCTATTGGACTGCCACCTTACGCTCACATACCGGCTACCCGATTCCACTTCCAGCCGCGGACTCTCCAGTTCTCTGTACCGTAAGACCTCATCCTTTGAGCCATAAAGTCCTGGGGGCAACCGATCCCGAGCAGGCGTGTTCTGCGTCTCGGCAAGCGGGGGCTCCTATAGGTGAAGCTGGCTGCGGAGATTGGGGGTTGAGGTCCTTACCAAGAGAGCTGGAGTTGTCCAAGTGGTAATTGAGGTTCTGGGAGCGTGACAATATGATTTCTTTTTTTTTTTGTTGTGTTTGGGGTGGAAGCTGTCATTGTTGGCTAAGGGGTTCTGTCTGTGGGTTTGTGGTATTCTCTTGTGGATCAGAAGTTTTCTTTTTTATATTGTAGTATCCAGGAAGTATATTTCTTTGTCGGAGTAGGTTAGTTTTAGGTTGATACTGGGATGAAAGTTATTAAAGTCTTTGTGGAATTTAAGGATGGTGTCCTCTCCTGCAATCCAGGTGACCAGAATATTGTCAATGTGGCAAAGGTAATCTTTAGTCAATGTAGCCAAAATCCAAATATTTTTAGGTATTTATTGTGGGTAAAATATGTTTTTTTGTGAGCAAACTCAACTAACTACTTGATTGCAAAGACCTAACTAAAATTCAAATGATATATGGCCTACAGTTTGTCAGAGGGCCACTGGGAGCTAAAAGAAGGTCTGATGAGATCAAAAATTAGATTTATGGTCATCTGACTAAAATAACATGTTTTGTGAAAAGCCATACACTGAATATTTTCATCTTTCACCAAAACATGTTGCTGGCAGTAATTTTTTGTGTAAATACTTTTTAGAGAGTATAATGAATGCAGCAGGATACGGGTAAATCCTGAAGAAAAACCTTTGGTTTAGACAAACATTTTTCTTCTATTTGTTCCCATGGCTGGGAACTATGGCAGACATGTGACTTGAAGGTGGCAGCAGTGGTTATAAGTAGGCTGGATTTGGCAGACTTCACCACCAGGTAACAAAATGGAAGTGGTTGTGAAAGCAGGTGGGCCAATGGCAAACTGGACATGGTCAGCATGACTCTCTTGTTTATTCGCACTATTAGGTATTTATTGAACTTCTTGTAAGGGCAGTTGCTTGTGAACCATGGAGATGGATGGTATTTTATGGCTGGCATATAAGCGATTTATATGCATACTTTCCAGCAGCCAGACACTTTGTAGCTTGTTTTTTGTTACTGTCTATTATGTAGCCATTTAAGATTTAAATTAAATGAATTAGATGTTTTTCTATAAATATACTATACATTTGGGATGTGCAGCTATTTCTCTGGAGGGGAGGTTGAGTCTTTTGGAGAGTGGCAGTAAACCTTTGTGTAAATACTCGTTTTTGCAGCTACAGCAGCTGGCCCTGTAAATCTTGTGAAAGTAGAGAAAATAATGAATGCAGAAGGATACAGAGAAATCCTGGATCAAAATCTTGCAATAACACAAACATTTTTTTCCTGTAAGGCAATAGTTGTGGAATGTAGCATAGGTTATGACCATGTGGCAAACTGGACTTGTGGCCTTCTTAGGATGGCTGGGAATTATGGCAGCGGCAGTCATGAGCAGGCTGGATGTGGCAGATTTCACGTAAAGGTAACAAAGTCCACGTGGTTTTGGAACTCAGCAGAGGTTGTTGCTGTATTATCCTGGCTGGCATTGAAGAATTTGATGTCTAGTGGGCGCTGTAGAAGCACTCTCCCTGCTAGGTGGTGTCCTAAGGTCAAAGCGCCCAAGACTACACCACATCTAACAACAGTATAACACTGCAGCGAGCGATAGGTAGTGCCAACTCAGTGCGTCCGGCACTCAGCGCTCCACACCATATTTAACAAAAAACTACACACACACACAGTGTTGCCACTCTAAAGCTGTACTCTCTAGAGCGCCAGATGCAGTGTGAAAAAAAAAAATGTATAAAAAAGTGTTTGCAGCCAGGAGAGGTCACACAATGATTTGAGCAAAAAAATTACATTTTAATTGCCCAAAACGCTATTTAAACACAACCAAATAAAACCTCATTGAAATGTATGGCAGAGCGACACTGAGCGAAAGGTAATACGCGGCGCTGAACCTAGAGCGCCGACGATGTACACTAAGCCGCCTCTCTAGTAATACATGTGACGATACATGGCTATGTTAAAGACGCTCACCAGATTCGCTTTCTTAAATGTGGTTTCACATACAGTGCCCAGCGTTCACCTGACGCTACGTGCCGCTAGCTAGCATTACCTGGCGCTAGCCATTCTTAAATAACCCCCCAAGTATAAAAACGCATGTATACTATTTTGTGCTGGTAATGAAATGCCTGCTGCAGCAAGCTCGAATTGTTTCTAACTTGTTTTTAGATAATGTAGGGAGATTCTAGCATGAGTTTTCTGTTTGTACACTAGGCGATATAAACATTTATATTTATAGTAATCTGCGTGTGAAAATGATTAATTAACCTAAAAATGCTGCTAGTGAATTTTATTTATAATAGTTCCAAATAAAATAGATGTTAGATTCTGCAAGATCTGAGGTTGTTCACAAAATGCTAAATACTTTTTCTTTTTGGCGCGTAACCTTATACTATTCTTGGTGTAATTATGGTTTTCTTTTTATAGTGAGGGCAGACCCCTAGAGCAGGGGTAAAAAAAAGGAAGGGTGGGGACCCTAGACATGCCCCCAAAAAAGGAACCCTAGACAGCTGCCGCACACTACAAAGGTTAGTCCAAATGCATCAATTCCGTAGTAAAAAATATATTTCATAAATTTATTTGATAAGGACTCACATAATTTACACCAACAATACATAAAAGACCCATTAAAAAACATATAACACACACAAACGGAGGTTGGGCCCCTCAAACGGCTCTAAATTCCGTAAATAGTAATACATATATATATACAACAATGATGAATATAATGATGTACCTGAACCCACAACACACGGGCAAAAATAAAGTAGTAGCTGAATAATGGATGAAGGGAAGGGGGAAGGTGCTCAGAAGTGCTTACTGCTAATATAAATCTATACTAATACAAACAAGTAGTGTAAACTCAATCACAAATATATAACAAGATCAGTGACACATAATTCATTGTTGAATAACAACATTAAAGTGCAGAAAGTGCATTGTGCTAACGGGTATGACCAAAAAATATTACTGTGTTTGCCTCGTTGTGCAGGGGCTGTATAGCCAGTAAGGTTGAGATCAAAAGTAAAGGGGTTATCTCTACATCACCATTTCATGAAGCCTCTGGGGTCCCCCTCCAACGGTTCGCCACCGACGCGTTGCGTGGCTCTACGCCACTTCGCCAGGGTGTATGAACCGCCATATGCCCCTTGTCTCTATATGTCTCTAGATGCTCCAATGGCCGTACGCACCGCCATCCCCCCACACGTGGGCCCCGTCCGGCAGGAAATGCTCCCGTAAGGGCAACCACAGGGAGGGTGCGTCACATCCGCCCACACTCGCATTGCAACCGGAAGCGCGTCACGGGGCACCCGGCTCCAGCGCGCGGCCGCCCGGGCACACTCCCCTGCAGTAGGAGGTCCCGGACGGCCGTGCGCCCGAGCACGAGCGCACCGCCACGCTGACCTCCAGCCCACCCTGCCAACCAGAATGTGATGTCAGCGGATCGTGGAAGGTATGTATACATACAGAGGCAGAGGGCATATACTACTAAAAATAATAAACACACTTAAATCACTCCACTATATCTATAATGTATAAACGCCTGAGTCCATATTCCATCAAAAATACAAGCATCATCTCCCGTATATTAGTTATTTGCATAGAAATCTTTTTATCATCATTCGTTGACCTAAAGTCATTTAATTGTATGGCCATGGATATATTACTGGGGAATTACATCCACCTGTATGGTGATGTTCTAAAGCCTATATATGCTTAATAGCTTTCACCATTTTAGAACATATGCTTCTATGTACATAATAGATGACCACCTATATGCACTGTTCTCAATACTTGTATATAGAAGATGCTGGTATATAGTAAGTGTATGTACAGCAGGTGCACCAGATATTTAGGGCCCAGATCTCTAGTATCATTGGGGCTATATATAAGAGTTTCATCCCATAATTGGGCACCAACATATCACACCATTTATAGATGTGTTCTCTCAAAGCCATCTGTAAACATTTACATAGTATTACTGTATCCTCGGTTTCAGTCCCCGTCCTTAGTCCAAAACAGAATCCTCTCTCTAAATCTGGGGCACCGTGACTCTCCTCATCATATTGCATGCCACAAAGAACACTGTGGGACGGTATAGACCCAATGTCCTGGATTAAGTTGGGGCTCCCATCCAATCGTGGAATCCTTCTGTCATCCACACATCGACAACGATCTATTCCTACATGAATGATATCTCTCCTGGCTGGATGGGGGTATATGTCGCAATTCATCGCCTTCCCTCTGCATCTGCCCCAAGGTTGTTGGAAATCCAAACAAGGGATGCCCCGAACAAGTACCTCCTGTTGTTCCTTCTTTCTATGTTGGTACCTAAGTAGCTTTTCCCTTGGTGTGCGCTTGGCTCGTTGTTCTGCCCTTCGTATGACCTGACATGGATATTCCCTCTGTTCGAACCGTTTTGTCATATTTGATGCTTCTTCTATGTATCCTTCTTTTTCGGAACAGTTACGTCTAATCCTGAGGAATTGGCCAATCGGTATACCCTCCTTCAATTTTTGGGGGTGAAAGCTGTTGTAATGTAGAATTCCATTCGTCGCTGTAGGTTTCGTGCAAGCATGCTCTGTCAGGCAACCCACTCCTGAGACAATCGGACGACCTGGTGGTTTTTCCAAGTTCTTATGCACCTTGGGTAAGGTGTAGAAGGTCGGAGTCCGTGGATGTTCCACCAGATTATAGAAGACCTGTAATGCAGGTATGTTATTCCATGTGGGTGAAAAAGTAGATGGTCTCCTCAGGGTTGCCACACCCTTTTCTTCAGCCTGCTGCTCCTCCAAGAGGTCTACCAGGTCTTGCATTGCTTGTTGTTCCTGTTCATTTAAAGTTGAAATCTCTATGGACCGAGTAGAGTCAGAGAAATGATGTTTTAATGAGAGCTTCCTGCAAAACATGTATAAATCTTTCACCGTCTCAAATTTGTTGATCATGTGTGTTGGAGAGAAGTTGAATCCCCTACTGAGTACTTATTTCTGTATGTCCGTTAGTTCTATATCCGTCAGGTTAATCACTTTTAATTCTATCTCCGCCGATGACGCGGTTGATGTGGGGGTGAGGCCTTCCTGCGTGTCATGTCCCTCGGACGTAATCTGTGGTGATCCCGGGTTATTGGTTCCCTGTCTACATCCCTGTCTTCTCCTCTTATAGTGCCCCCTTCTGGTCTTCCTGCATGACCCTGTCCTAAAAAAGACATGTCCGCTAGAGAGCTATCAGAGGTCCCACTGGTTTGGGAGGATGTCTGGGAGGAAGTCCTGTGTCTTAAATTGTATGCATAACCTCCATATCTATCAGGTCTACCCCCTTGTTCCTGGGGGTAGCGATTTGGAGGTCTTTCTAATCTAGAATTCCGTCCATTCCCATGATGTCGCCATCTATAGACCTTCTTTTCTAGTGCATCTTTTCTATCCCTTTCCAATTTATCTTTCTTATTCCTCATGACTTCCTGTTCATACTTTTCCAATTCCTTGGTTAATATCTCAATGAACCGATTAACCTGTTCTTCTAGTTGTAATAGGTTCAATTGGGTATACAGGTCCTGTAAATGTGTTTTTATAGTGGCCAATATTTTCTGGTCCTCCTGTATTAATAGGTTAATACAGGTGTGTTTATATAGAGACAAGGGGCATATGGCGGTTCATACACCCTGGCGAAGTGGCGTAGAGCCACGCAACGCGTCGGTGGCGAACCATTGGAGGGGGACCCCAGAGGCTTCATGAAATGGTGATGTAGAGATAACCCCTTTACTTTTGATCTCAACCTTACTGGCTATACAGCCCCTGCACAACGAGGCAAACACAGTAATATTTTTTGGTCATACCCGTTAGCACAATGCACTTTCTGCACTTTAATGTTGTTATTCAACAATGAATTGTGTGTCACTGATCTTGTTATATATTTGTGATTGAGTTTACACTACTTGTTTGTATTAGTATAGATTTATATTAGCAGTAAGCACTTCTGAGCACCTTCCCCCTTCCCTTCATCCATTATTCAGCTACTACTTTATTTTTGCCCGTGTGTTGTGGGTTCAGGTACATCATTATATTCATCATTGTTGTATATATATGTATTACTATTTATGGAATTTAGAGCCGTTTGAGGGGCCCAACCTCCGTTTGTGTGTGTTATATGTTTTTTTAATGGGTCTTTTATGTATTGTTGGTGTAAATTATGTGAGTCCTTATCAAATAAATTCATGAAATATATTTTTTACTACAGAATTGATGCATTTGGACTAACCTTTGTAGTGTGCGGCAGCTGTCTACTAGGGTTCCTTTTTTGGGGGCATGTCTAGGGTCCCCACCCTTTTTTCACGACAGTTAGTGTCCCTTGTTTTTGCCAGTACCTAGCATACATTCATATAATTGGTAGTGCACATCCACAAAAACTTTGTTTCTGCCCTAGAGCAGGAGTGTCAGATTTATTTTCATTGAGGGCCACATAAGCATTTTGGTCGCCCTCAGATGGCCGGGTAATAAAAAACTTGAACCAAATTGCAAGCACGACCATTCAAATGTATGGCTACAGACACAGCATTGTTTTTTCCCAGGACAGTCTCAAAATGATTTTGCCCAGGGAGTTATTCTGCTCAGGAAAGGTGTAGACACAGAGATATTTTGTTTAATACGCAGAATTATTTTGCCAGGGATAGATGCAGATGCTTAATTATTTGGCCCATGACAGTCATCATTCAGCAGTGCCACCCACATGCCAGTGAGAGCTAGTGGGTGAGTTGGTCGGCTTAAGGGGGCACTGCCCAGCCAATGCCATCAGGCTGCTGTCAGAGGGCCACCCAAAAAGGCTTGGATGGCCGCATCGGAGTTTGACACCTGTGCTATAGAGGGTACAATGTTGCTCCCCTGGTAGATAACTTGAACTGTGGGGATAAGGGCTGGTACATTTGCAAGATCAGAGGCCAGCCACTCACCTTCCGAGTCCTGAGTTAACAGTCCTTATTCCTAGTTCCCCCTGGTAGGTGTGGGGGCATTTTTCAATGAAAGAAATATAAATTTAAAAGGTGGCCTGACTTTTTGGAATCCCCCCCAGTACAGCACAAGTCTGGTATTCATCCAGGGAATTCCACTGTGATGCTAAGGAAATCACCAGAAGCCATGGCCGTATGCAGAATTGGTGGCTGCATAATTCCACTGGCAGGATCCCAGAAAGAAGTCCAAACTGCAGAGAAGCAAGAGTGAAGCAGAGGAGACTGGCACACTGCAATCAAGCACAGAAGATGCCAAGCAAGCAAATCCCAGGGACCTTTAAAGCCATTTTCTACACAATGGGTGAGAGCTGCATTGTGACTGTCTTGAGGGGACACCCAGGCTGCTGAAGCCCCCATGTGTGTGTAGACTGCCACAACCTTCAAAACCCCTACCTGCATCTTGATCCTCAGACGAAATGCTTCCCCCGAATGACTAAGCGACCCTGGAAGTAAAGACTGCGGAAGTCTATACATGGGGGGGCACACAATGCGCCCCACACCCATTATGTAAAAAATGGGTATGGAACTGCTCTAAGCAGCACCCAGTTGACAAGGATCTAGGGAACCCCTGGAAGAGAACTAAACTTTTGCTGAAGGGCATAGGGGCACCAACCCTTACAGGGAAGGAGGCTGTCTGCACTGCATTTGAATCCACATTACTAGCCATTAAGCCTGATTCATGGGCTAATTTTAAAGTGGAAGTAGTAGACAATTTGGCCAGCTTTTCCTTTTAAGGGTTTCTGGGTCCACGAGTAACAGGATACCTGTAACAAGGTTCCAGAGGAATAAAATGTTTATGATCTCAATTATTAATGAATTATTATTAAACCAGTAATATTACTGAAAAATAGGTAACTTGGATGAATGGAGTCTGTGGATTTTTACCTGGTTATTATGATTCTGATCCGGGGCTGGTTAATAATTAAATCATACAGATTTAATATAACATAAGGTTAATTTTGGTGAATTGCATCTATATTCATTGTATATATATATATATATATATATATATATATATATATATATATACAGTAATGTTATGTCTTAGCTTCAACTATTTAAGTGAATCCATATGTAAGGCATAGTGTTACATGCCTCCCCCTTGGGGGGAGGGTAAAAGGTATGGCAAGAGAGGATAACATTTTAAGGACAAAGGACGGAGTCTTGGGTTCTCTTTGCTTTGGGTCTCTGAACAGACAATATGTGAGACATGTAGGAGATCGCCACATGGTCAGTATGGTGGGGGCTGGGTGAGAGAGACAAAGACCCTAGTTTGATTAGCCTGAGAGGGAAAGATTGTTGCATTTTTCTATGGACACTGCTTACATTTCTGCTTTGTAACTTCATATCATATTTACACCATTCATATTATTATTTCCCTGTAATGTAATCAGCTCTATTTTATATTAAATCCATTTATTTATTTTCGGCCAATACTTGAAGCATGATAGCTGAGATCATTTTTGGATGGCCCAGTCCTTGTTAAAAAGTCAAACAAGGAAAAAGAATAATATCACAAATAATGATATTTTACAATACCAGATAGTCTTGTTCGGCCTAAGAGCTGTAAAACTAGATAGGGGTCTGGTGTTTCCAAGCCATATTTTTAAGTTGGGTCTTTATTACAGGCCAGTAAATATAATTTTCCAGTAGTATATAGCTGGATGGTAAAGTGATAAGTAGCATCGTACTGGATAATTGCATACTTCCTCTTCATGTGGCTGACCTGACATGTGGGTGGGTAGACTGATTTGTGATGCTGCAAAGCACTAAAAGGAAGATGGCACTGCTGCACTCCCAAAATTGTGATCTTAATCCTAAATATTGACCTTAATTAGTTGAAACTCTAGTTAAACAGAAGTCTAATCTGTAGAGATTAGAGAGACTACAGAATTGCAACAAATAGCAAAACACACCATAAATATTTTCTCTATCCCTGGCCAACCTGCCCTGCATTACTATGTATAGTTGCTGTTGGCTATGTTATTTAACTGCCACTCATTCCTTCTGAATCTATTATATGACCTCCTGTTAGCTGCTATATCCCTTTACCTCCTCTGGCACCTCTCCCACACAACCCACTCTAAAGAACCATCATTTTTCCACTTGCACATTAATTTAGACATCTGGCCTTTTTATTTAAACTGGACCTTCACCCTGAATAAGAGCCTATCTTATATGTTTTCCTCACCTTGTACATACAGATTGCCCACATTAAAAATCACCCTACCTGCATCTCCTGTATTTTCTGAGCCTTTAAACATCCAAGATGGCTACACATGGAGTCTATGGCTGCCTTCAAATAGGAAGTGTCTTCTGACTGTGCTGCTCTGCATTGTGGGATTGTGGTCTTTTTCCTGACCCCAGCTCTGCTCTGTCTGTGCAAATCACAGTTATAACCTGCCCCCTGCAATGCCCCCTCTCCTCCCCTCAGTATGTGATGCTTCTGAGGCAAGATGGCGGTGCCTGTATCCTAAAGACCTGAACAGAGTTGCAGCCCAGTGGGGGAAAGAATAAAAAGTACTAAAAACTTAAAATATATTAATTTTAGATGCTGAGGAATAGTTTGGCTTGGGCTTTTCATTGAATGATGCTGAAGGTCCGGTTTAAGTGAGGTCACGGGCAAGAACAGGAGAACAGGGCTTTGATTAATCAAAGCACAATACAGCGAGGCTGGGTGTAACATTTTATTCAGGTACAAGAACACATTTTCTGATTTCCAAGGACAAAACAAAATGACAGTGTTTGAACGAAATGTTCTAAAATGAAAATATAGTGCTCATTGATGTTCTGAGCCTTGAGCACAAAGTATTTTTCACTGGGACAAGGTAATACATGTTTGTGCCTACACATGTTGAACAATAAGGACAAGGATACATGTTAAAAGTTAGTTTTATAGAAGGTGCAAGGTGGGTTTTATAATCTATACCAGGGGTTCCCAACCAGTGCTAGTACCACTATTGGTATTTGAGATCCTGTCAGGTGGTATTCGACAAGGCTGCTTCAGACTGACCTGTACCCCAACCTGATCTACAACCACTGATACTTCACCCAAACCTGGTTTTGCTCCATAGGTGCAAAACTGCACCAAATATGCTAAATGCATTCTGCTGTTTGTTTTATTGACTTCAGAGTAACTTTATTGTGTGTTTTGACCATTGTTTCAGGTGGCTGACGACCCACATGTGAACCATTTAGGTGGTACTTGATATAACTGGAAAATTGAAAGTGGTACCTGATAAAAAAAATGTTGGAACCACCTGATCTATACTATATATATAAACGGGATCGTGCTAATGCTGGAACTGATGACTATATAAACAAAATGAAGAACAGTCTTCATTCAGGTATTAGTAATCACAAGACCTTGAGTTGAGTATCCCTGCTATACAGTACATATATAGAGCTCTAACATTTAGGATTCATTCCCATGTGTAATTCTTAGGGCCTTATTTATCAAGGGATAGCGCCAGGTAGTGTCTGACTAGCGCCAGGTACCGCCAGCTATCGCCGGCTACCGACTCCAGAACGCCCGGCGGCGGACACAATGACGCATTTATCACGCTAAATGAGGCTAGCGCCGGCGAGAGCGACAGCTAGCGCGGGATTCATCATGTTGCCGACTGCAACGAACAGCGCCGCTACTAATCCCATCACAGCGCCAGGTATTACCTGTCGCTCCCTGGCGCTCTCCAATGCATTTCAATGGAGCAATCTTTAAATATTTATAATTAATTGTTAATATATATTTTTTTTTTAAAATGGCAAACATTCTCTGACCACTTCTGCAATGTTATATTTTTTTTTAAGGTAAAAAAAATAAATAAATTTGTGCAGAATTGATATTACAGGTCTGATATTAATGTATTCATATTACAAAATGTTTATAAAAACTTGTTTAATTTTTTAATCAAAAAATATGCTTGTTTGGGGGTTAAAAACTACTTTACACCCATCGCCGCCAGCGCTCTGGGGTTTCAACAAGGATTTCACAGCGCGAGAAATTTTTGAGCGTGATTTGTTAATGAATATGCTGGAAGCCGTTCGCTCTGGCCATTCGCTGTCAGGCGCACCCATACAGCGCGGAACCTGTGAAACAGCAACTCCTAACCCCGTATTCAACATTAACGCACACCGACTGAGTCGCTCTCAACAAGCGAACAACGGCCAAGCACAGCGAATACTAGCTGGCGCTGTGAAAATCACGCTACTGGCGCTCATCTGTCGCTACCTGGCGCTATTAATGAATCGGCCTCCCCGTTATGATACATTACTTTAGGAAATTCCAACTTAAATTGTATTATTGGCATAACAAAACATTTGGTTTTCAGTAGAACCTAGCAAAGTGAAGGTTACGCTTTGTATTCTGGGAACTTAGAAGATGTAATTCTTGTTATTACTTGATAGGTTGTACATCTGGCACCAGTGGGATTAAGACAGTTTGTGACGGGGATATGTACAGTAATTAGGGAAATTAATTTTATGATCAGTAGAGGAATATGATTTGATAAAATAGTCCACATCTCTGTCGATGGATCTGGCTTTTTATTTTTTGACCTTCCCCTGGGCTGCGACTGCCTCCATGGCCTTCTTCACAGTCTCCTCGTCTCCAAGGAAGCTCATGGGTTTGATAGGCTTCAGATCTTTATCCAGCTCATACACAATGGGGATTCCAGTAGGAAGGTTGAGCTCCATGATTGCAGCATCAGACATTCCTGTCATGGAACAAAAGCGGAGATGTAATTGTAAGCTTTGCTACTAAGTTTATAACCAGAACAGTATTAAACCGGACCAACAGCCTGGCGCAGTTGGAAAAGAAAGGCAGTGGCCATTTTGGAGTTTCCTCTCCCAGCATCTTAGCCATGTTGCTTCCTGGATTCAACTGACATAATTGACAATGCACAGTAACAGAAAGCCTAAAATAACTACAGCAGGAGTTAGAAAATGGTAAATGAATTTTCATGTGCAGCAATCTAAATTGCCTTGGGGGTGCATATGACCACTGTTTGTTGTGTTGGTCTGGTTTAATTCGTTTTTGACTGTTGGTCCGCTTTAAGTGGCAAATAAGCCTCTAGTATTCCCTGCACTTGCTGGAGACAATGAAGCACTGTGACGATTGCACGGGTTGATCAGACCTATTGATCGTTCATCTGATCAGACCGGCCAATCGTACCACACGTGTGTCACAGCAATTCTTCAATTGGCAACACACGCGGCTATAAACTGCTGCCACCAGAGCACAACAGTGCTCAACTCTATAATATGATATAGGCCACACACAATACAATCAGATCGAACGTATCGATCGACCCACAACCACTTCCAGGCGGGGGGCGATCGAGCGTCCTAGGCAAGTAAGGTAGCCAGTCTCTTCAGAATAGCATGGGCCTTTTAGATCTTTCAATAAGAGCGTCAGGGACTATGCTGTATTTTAGAATTTATTCAAACAAACAGAAAACACAAGGACAACAAGAAACACGATGCAAGTGATAAAACAGAATTGACTATAAGCACGGTAAATAAATAAATAGCAATTTCAAATAAAAAGGGGGAAAATACCTAAGGGTTCTGGGCTGCGTTCAAATCAATTGTCCTCACACGCTTTTCTGGTCTTATTCCGCCTAGATGTTAAAGCCAGCGTGTCACTCTTGATGGTCAGATCGAGTGTCCTGTCCCCATTCTACAGCTCACCTTATTCCCTCTAACCAGGGGTCAGTTTCTTACCCCTCCTATGGGGCAGAGCGATTGGAGACATCCACTGTCTGATTGGTTCATATGGTATTCTCCATCTTTGGGTACCTGAAAGCTGGTCCACATGACATCCCCCATCTGTCCTGAGATTTCAAGGAGGGGGATGAGGAGAACATTCCATGGAAGAGGGCAGGATATGGACCTTGCATCTGCTCTCCATGGCTGGTTGACCCTGATAACACATTGTTTATGCTTTGCAGTTTTATGAGGGGAGATAGTCATTCAAGGCGTCCCGGTGTGCATGCAGGGGGAGTTTTATGGCACGCAGTGGGGGAAGTTATGCAGAGCAGAGGGGTCAGCCAAGGTCTATACACACATATATATATATATATATATATATATATATATATATATATATATCCGTACACACACACATATATTACACCAACCTACACACAAATAAAATACACCTAAGATGTTCTGTGACACCTTCCCCCCTATGATGCGAGGTGGGGACAGTGACCCACAGTCACTTTCCCCAAAGCGCACACTTAAGAGGAAAGGTGAGGTTCCCAGTTGCTCTCATTCCTAGTGCCACCGGGATCCACAGCAGTGGGTCCAGGCGGGCAGGGGCCTGCAGGGGGAGTCTTTCCAAGTACTGGGGTTTCTAGGCCTAATGTTGGCATCTGGGGGGCTGTGCTCGAGGCAGGAACGTACACACCATCACCAGGGAAGAAGCACAGGGGCCCAGGGGCATGACTCTGGTTTGCCATTGAATTATTGTGCAACACCAGTATTGGGCTGTCCACGTTCCCAGGGAATCCATCTTTCCCAGAACCTGGCGCAGGCATTGGAAGAGGGACTCCTGTGATAGGGACACCAGCAGCCATGTTTCCCACGTGTTGGCGAGTAAAATGAGGGGGCCCATATGTGGCCGGAATGACCCTCATGTTAGACCAAGGCGTGGTTTGTCCCATCTCCCCTGATCCTTCTTGCCTCTCGCTCAGCTTTGGTAGGGGTTGCCCTGGATCTGCGTCACGTGGCAGATCCCAGGATCCAGGGATTGTTCCCTTCGCCACAACCCCAGCTTTGGGACGATTCAGGAAGTCTGGGGTTAGATGTAGACCCTCCCGATTCGGCCCAAATGCTTGGTCACCTTGCTTTCCCGGGGAGCTGGAAGCTAGGCTTCCGAACTGCCTCCCAGGGTTGTCCGTCTGCAGCGCTGGCTGCAAGGTGGCACTACAAGTCCCAGCCCACTGCCCCGGGGCGACCAGGAGCAGGGGTTGAGGCATGCTAAGAGCGGAGTCAGTGGGCTCAGGGCAGACCAAACCGCCATCGGTGTTGGGGCTCTGCCTGACAACCCTAGACCCCGGCTCTGCAACCTTTGCAGCGCTGAAGAGGACAGTCAATGTGGGAGTGATCCCTCCAGTATGATCAAGTGTTCGATTATCCCTCTCTATGTGACGGCTCTCCAGACTAATTCCAGCCTGAACAGCCTGTTCCAGGGCGGCTCCACACTTTCCAGCCACCCTACCAACACTCTCCTGAGGGCCAACCAGCACTGACACAGCTGGGGCCTCAGAACTACTCTGAACAATTCGATTACAGTTATGCTTAGGGGGTTCTACAGGCCTACCACCTACCCCTTTTCCATCCCCCTCTCTGGGAGATCTGGGTGTCCCAAACCCGGCTTCCACCCTCGGCCCACCCGCAAGGTACCCTGATGCCACCCTGCACCTTTTCTTAGTACCCTTATGTGCTCCGAAGGTTCGGTTGGTAACCCCAATGCACCTGCTGAGGGCTCAAAGTAAGAGACCAACCGACCCAGGTCCCTGCCCAACAGCACATCTGTGGGAAACTCATCAGAGAGCCCCACTACTCTCATCCCTCTGCCCATTCCCCAATCCATATACACCTCAGCAAGGGGCACATGTGAACGGAGCCCTCCTACTCCGGTGAGGGTGAGGAATTTTCCAGGGATTATATTCTCTGGGCCCACCAGTTCAGGGTGAACCAACGTGACCTCAGCTCCTGTGTCACGAAATCCTGAGACCAGATGGTTGCCCACAACAACGGGCTGCACGTTTTCATCATCGCTCCGGACACTCTGACGGACAAACAGCACAGAGGTGCTCATCTGGCCAGCTGCAGCAGTCACTTTTCTCTCCGGACAGTTGGGTCGGAGGTGCCCGACCTTCCCACAATTATAACAAGCGCGACGTTCAGCAGGTGCCCACTTTGCACCAGAGGCTTCCTGGAAGGGTTTCTGGGATATCTGACTGGCAGATGGTGACTGGCAGGTGGGTGATGGTCTTTCTTCCTTCCAGTTACTAGGGGACGCACGACGGCCATCAGACACCCGGGTGTGTACATAGCTGTCTGCCAGTTCTGCTGCTTCTCTGGCCGAATTAGGTTTGCGCTCCAACACAAACTGTCTGAGATCAGGGGGGCAAATGTGCATGAATTGGTCTTGCACCATCAAGTCCTCCAGGGTATCAAAACTGTCCCTTTTGAGGCCATGGACCCACTGCCGGAAGGTGGTACGCAGTCGGGCCAACAGGTCTAGGTAACTGTCCGCGGGTCCCTTTTGTAGTGATCGGAACCGCCGGCGGTAGACCTCTGGGGTGAGCTGATACTTTTCAACAATGGAGTCTCTTATTGCCTCATAGTCCCCATCTTTCTCAGGAGGCAGTTCAATGAATGCCTCCAATGCCTTGCCCTTCAGTCCTGGGGTTAGGTACAATGCCCACTGAGACCGTGGCAAATGATGCTGGCGGCAGATCTTCTCAAAGGACTGTAAGTACAAGTCCACGTCGCAGTTTGTGTCCATTACTGGGAACTTTGGGGCAGAACCCACAGTTAGAAATGCAGAGTCCGCTGAAGGCAAGCGAGGTGTAGGGTCAGGGTTGGTTAGTCGGATCTTAGCCATTTCCAGCTCATGACGGCGGGCAGCTTCCCGCTCTGCCTGGGCAGCTTCCCGCTCTGCCTGGGCAGCCTCACGCTCTGCCTGACGCTGTGCAGCTTCCCGCTCTGCCTGACGCTGTGCAGCCTCCCGCTCTGCCTGGCGCTCCAGGAACTGTAAATAGGCCTGCGGATCGGTGGCGCTTAGCTGGGTCAGGACCGATTCCAGCTGGGGGTCCCTGCCAGTAGCAGAGAGGCTGGAGCTGGGAAACCCAATGGGAGCAGGCACTTCAGCAACCACCTCAGGCTGGGATGGATCAGCTGCACTGGAACATTCAAGTATATCTGTTGCAAGCTGCGTTGGTGCCTCCAGATCGGCTTCATAGAGCGATTGCACAAGCTGTGTTTTGGTTCGATGATAAATCGGCAACTGTCTGCGCTGGCATTCATTAATCAGATCGTCTTTGCTCATTCGCTTGTATTGCGCCAGTCCAGACATTTCAGCAAAAACCAAACAAAACAAAGGAGGGGCAAACAATTGCTATCTGCTTATTTACCGTCACAACTATGCACCAATAAAATAACTGATTAATTTAAATAAAGTCCTTCAATACAGCATTACTTAACACAACACTTATGCTCTAAATTGAAAGAAATAAAAAGGTGATCCCACGAGCTGCCAACCAATTTGTGACGATTGCACGGGTTGATCAGACCTATTGATCGTTCATCTGATCAGACCGGCCAATCGTACCACACGTGTGTCACAGCAATTCTTCAATTGGCAACACACGCGGCTATAAACTGCTGCCACCAGAGCACAACAGTGCTCAACTCTATAATATGATATAGGCCACACACAATACAATCAGATCGAACGTATCGATCGACCCACAACCACTTCCAGGCGGGGGGCGATCGAGCGTCCTAGGCAAGTAAGGTAGCCAGTCTCTTCAGAATAGCATGGGCCTTTTAGATCTTTCAATAAGAGCGTCAGGGACTATGCTGTATTTTAGAATTTATTCAAACAAACAGAAAACACAAGGACAACAAGAAACACGATGCAAGTGATAAAACAGAATTGACTATAAGCACGGTAAATAAATAAATAGCAATTTCAAATAAAAAGGGGGAAAATACCTAAGGGTTCTGGGCTGCGTTCAAATCAATTGTCCTCACACGCTTTTCTGGTCTTATTCCGCTTAGATGTTAAAGCCAGCGTGTCACTCTTGATGGTCAGATCGAGTGTCCTGTCCCCATTCTACAGCTCACCTTATTCCCTCTAACCAGGGGTCAGTTTCTTACCCCTCCTATGGGGCAGAGCGATTGGAGACATCCACTGTCTGATTGGTTCATATGGTATTCTCCATCTTTGGGTACCTGAAAGCTGGTCCACATGACATCCCCCATCTGTCCTGAGATTTCAAGGAGGGGGATGAGGAGAACATTCCATGGAAGAGGGCAGGATATGGACCTTGCATCTGCTCTCCATGGCTGGTTGACCCTGATAACACATTGTTTATGCTTTGCAGTTTTATGAGGGGAGATAGTCATTCAAGGCATCCCTGTGTGCATGCAGGGGGAGTTTTATGGCACGCAGTGGGGGAAGTTATGCAGAGCAGAGGGGTCAGCCAAGGTCTATACACACACATATATATATATATATATATATATATATATATATATCCGTACACACACACATATATTACACCAACCTACACACAAATAAAATACACCTAAGATGTTCTGTGACAAGCACAGCACACGGTGCTCAGCTCCCAGGGTGGGATGGGAAGGGTAGCGGCTTAGGTGCTGCAATATAACAAAATAAAGCGATAAAGCTATTTATGGTGGTGCGAGGAATATGATGATGAATGTGATGAATAGATTATCACAATGTATGTATTACCCAGGCAAAGCACTAGATGGCAGGGGCAAGCAGACAGGGCTCAGACAAGCAACTCGGGATATTTCTATACTGCTGCAGAAGTTGGTGCTATTTAATAATAGTAACAGGAGGCCCTTCAAAATAAGAGGGAGGGAGTTACTTGTAAGTCTGGTCAAGGCACTAGTCCTATAACCATTGGAATGTAATTTGAAGGTTCAGTGTCACATTAGATACACAACTGTAAATGCCATTAGTATCAAATTGAAATATATCACATACTGGATATACATTATATAACCTGATGTTGTATGTAATTAATAAAACTTAAAGTGAACCCAAAATAGAGGATTTTGACTATCCTGGGTTTTGGTCCTTGCCCCCAGGCCACCCGGACCAGGGGTGCCCTGCTGTGTGAAACCCACCAGGTCGCAGAAACAAACTCACCTCTTCCCGGTCCTATGGTGCATACCCAGCCGTTTGTCCAATCAGCTTGCTCGGATCTGCTCATGTCCCTTCATCTAAGGTGTGTGGCTCCGAACGCACTGACGGCTGCATACCCTCTGCTACCCCCAACAGGGAATGGGCCACTCACAAATGCCTGGCACACGCCCTGATAGTCGGTATTGCACATGCGCCATTGGACCGGAGAAGAAGGTAAGTGTATGGGTGACTTGGGGGGTTTCACACAGCGGGGTATCCTGATTTTGGATGCCCCAGGGGGAGGGAATCGATTGGCCCGGGAATCTTAAGTCCACTTTAAATTAGTCATTTATATGAGACCTATGAACGGCAATGTTTGGTAGGATTGGATGATGTCTGTACTGTCAGTGGACTACCACTCAAAAACCCATCCAGCCAAATTGAGTTGCCCCTGTAAAGCGGACCAAAACTCAGGTGTGGAATTGCTTGCATAGTGGGTATGCCAGCGATCCCAGGGGGTTTCACACAGTAATGTATCACACATTGGGATGCTCCAGGGATAGGAAATCAGCTGGGGTGGGCAACTTAAAAGCAGAACAAAACCCAGCACTTCCCACCCTGGAATCTAAATCGAGATGCCCCGTTGTGTGGAACCCGCCATTCGAGGAGATGTGGGCACCGGCTGTGGCGGTGCCCTCCCAGTCCGCAGCCGGTCAAGCGCACATCCCAAAGACCAGCACTATCAGTGGGCCCCCCAGGAGGGTGGGGGCCCCTGGCAGCTGCCCCGCCTTGCCGGGCCTGTAGACATAGATACCAGCAGCAGACTGGATGTCTGTTTTTAGTAGAGTGAAACACTAAAAAAAAAGTTAGCTTAAATTATCTGTAATTGACAGAGACATCCTTTGCTGAGAGCAAAAACTTTGGGTTTATTGTAAGAGAATTAAAAAAAAGGCTTACAGATAAACTTTCATTATTTCTGCTATAGGAGGGAACAGGCAAGAAGTTAGATACCTGAAAGAATAAATGGTTGGTGGTTAAGGGCTGAATGGCATCTTGAGTTTATACAGTCACCCTGATAGGAGATGGATGTGCCCCCTTTTTTTAGTTCAGTTTTTTTTCTTTGTTTCCATTTATTTTCTTTTTTTACTGACAGCTACTCTGGAAATATACAGTAGCTTGCTGGACGTGTCAGTGTAGGCGAGGAATGCAAACAGCAGTAAGGCCCCTTTCAGACCTTAACACTTGTATCACGTTGGAGCAGAAATACTCAGATAAAACACAAGAGGCAAGAGCACTGAAGCCATTAAAACAAATTATCTCATTCACATCTATACATGTTCAGCGCTATACCTGCAGCCCATTGCTATGCCGTTAGAAGATACTCATCGCCATCACCATTGGTCCCCGCTGAGTGCGTTGCCACGACCATGTGCTTCCGTCGGTTCCTACTGCCTCCACCACCTCCTGTTAAAGTGGACCAACACCCAGGATTTTGACTATACTGGGTTTTGGTCCACTTCGGTGGGGCAGCCCGATCGGGGGTGCCCCGCTGTGTGGAACCCCCCAGAACGCCCAGAAACACTCACCTCACCCCGCTCCTACGCGGGCGCTCGTCCAATCAGAGCGCTCAGAGCCGCTTTGTTATGCACGTACAAGCGGCGTCCAACCGCAGCGGCTATGCGCGCTGGAGGCCGCGGATCGCGCTTCCCTCTAACAGGGAGCGCGCCCTGCTAGAGGGAAGCGCGAGATGCGGCCCGCGTATGCGCCGTTGGAACGGGGTTAAGTAAGGTTTCTGGGCTTCCTGGGGGGTTTCACCCCGTGGGACATCCCGATTTCGGATGCCCCGCGGGGAGGGATCTCTTATAGATTCCCGGGCCGATCCCCCCTGGGTGTTGGTCCACTTTAAGTCTGAATGTTGTAGCAGCTGCACAGCTTACCATATAAATGCATTGCATGTGCTGTGGCCAGCGCTGGTGCCCTAGTTCTCATAGTAGAAAAAAAAGGGCAGCAGTACATAAGTATATTCAAAGCTTGATTCAAACTACCCATACAGTTCACAGAATCATAGATCCAACATTTCGGGTCAAAGTGACCTATATACCTTGGACAGCATAAGCAAAATACTTTTTTTTGCTTTTGTTATGTTGTCCCTAATGAAGGGGTCACTTTGGACCCATTGGTTTTCTGATTCTGTGAACTGTATGGACATGCTATTACTATGCTTTGAATATAAGTATGAATTATGTTGGCGTGCCAGCCTTTTCTTTCTCCTGTTGGGTCCTGCTGCCCTCCCCTGGCACCTATTGCCATTGAGTCCTCCACTCATGCCACCTTTACTGGCCTCTTTAGGGCTCCTGCCTGTTCACGCTGCTGGAGACCTTGAAGCTGTGGATACTGCAAAGTGGTCTATGTGGCCGTCATTGCAGTGAATTTGCTAATGTAGTCACAATGCTTTACACAAAAGTTTACTGAGGCCCTTATTTATGAAGGAATAGCGACAGGTAGCGACTGGTGAGCGGCCGGTAATGACGGGCCCCGCCACGAGAACGCCGGCTCCCCACCACAATCACACATTTATCAAGCCAATCCTGCTTAGCGACTGAGATAGCGCCATATAGCCACTCATTCATCATTATTCCAGCCTCAGCCCACAGCGCCAGCGCCCGACCTTGAACAGCGACAGGTATGACCTCTCGCTACCTGGCGCTCTCCAATGCATTTCAATGGAAAAATCTTTAAATATTAATAATTAATTGTTATTAATGTTTTTTTTTAATGTGAAAAATTCTGTGACCACTTCCGCCATTTTAGATATTTTTTTTAATGGAAAAAAAAAAAAAAAAAAAATTGTACAGAATTGATATTACAGGTCTGATATTAATGTATTCATATTACAAAATTATTTAAAAAACTTGTTTTTTTTGGTTTCCAAAAATATGGTGGTTTGGGGGTTAAAAAACTCCTCCAGCGCCTCCAGCGCTCTGGGGTTTAAACATGCATTTTACAGCGCGAGAATTTTTTGAGCGTGATTTGTTAATGAATATGGTGGGAGCCGGTCGCTAGGGCCAGTCGCTATCATGCGCTCCCATACAGCGCGGAACCTGTCAAATAGCGACTCCTCACCCAATATTCAACATTACGGCAAACCGACTGAGTCGCTATCAACTACCGAACAACGGCCAAGCACAGCGACTACTAGCGGGCGCTCTGAAAATGCCGCTACAGTCGCTCAACTGTCGCTACCTGCCGCTATTAATGAATCGGCCTCTAAGCTTCTCTGCACTGACTGGTTGCGAAGGGTAACACCAGGGGCGGACTGGACATAGGGAGGCCGGTGGGCCGCACTGCTTTGGGGCCAGTTGGGATGCTGATTTTTACACCCTAATTCAATCCCTGCCCCCTTAGTCTCCCTCTTAGCCCCTGAACCCGGCCCCACTGTACCCACAAACCAGGGAACCCCAGCCCCTAATGCTATAACCCCGGCATCATGGTTGGGGGGCCTCAGCAAGCATGTCCTGGGCCGGCCAGTGGCTGGTAAAATCCAGGGCCCCAGCCCGCCACTGGGTAACACCACCTCAAAGAAGAACAAATGAGAACAACAAGGGACAGTGGAACATGGACGCATGTAACGCATTATGCTGACGCCTCCTTGATCAGCCAGTGATCATACTTCCTGTGGGTCAGACTGGACCATCCTGTCTTGTCCAAAAACCTCCAAATGAGAGAGGCTTCTTCTTTCCCACTTGGAACTTCATAAATACCTCATGGCACTTTTTTGTATTTAACTATTATTGGTGAAAGAAGCGAGGACCAAAGTGCAGCATTCACAGTAATCAGCAGCAATTGGCAAGCTCAGAAGAAAAAGCATTCTTAATTGTTGCTATGGGTACTGCACCTTGCATGAAGCATTGTGCTAAATAAAACAGTTTTTGTATCTTCTTCAATTATGAAATGTAGAGCTACCTATTGCTCCTGTACAGAGAAAATGGAGAGGGTGAATAAATGGTAATCCATGTCAGCTCACCAGAAGCCGTCTCCTGCAGCTGTTAAATTGCGACATAGACATGGAAAAGCAGTCTATGGCACATTGTCACCGAGCTGCTTTTTTTCAGCTGGTCTCTGCTTGCACCTGCTTTACAGCTGTCAGAAAAAAAACATATTCTGGAATAACCTCAGTAGAAGTTAGAATGAGAGAAACAAGCAATTATGCAGAGGCTTTGAGTGTGGCCATCTCTGCGAGAGCAGTTAAGCATGTATTGAAATGCAAAGTTTTACTGCCTAGAACAGCATCAAGACAAAAAATGTGTGATGCCTGAAGGTGGGCACATGCCTGAAACTTAGGGAACAGGCACAACTATTTTCAGAATAGTATAGATATCCTATTGTTTCATATAAAGCGAGACAATAGGGCGGCATGCCACAGTAATCCCATCATGGCTGCTCCCAAGAACCTCAAGAGTTATTTAGACTGGGCTGTCCCAGCAGGCACATTTTGTAAATCAGTAAAGCCCAGGCCTCTGGGGGCCAGAACACAACACTCAAACCCCCAGCCGTATACCTAAATGAAAAAGCTCCTCTCTTCTGTACAGTGAGTGTGGGTTGCTGAACTGTGCATTATTACCAAGATGGCCATGCTCGTGGCTAGAAATACCATGGGGTCTAATGTACTACTGTATCAATGTGCATCTGTAGAACTTATGTCACATCTGACTTATAATGCCCTGTGTATATTTGCCGTGTACTTCAGCTTATTTGTCACAGTGTGACCAGTGCATCCTTCCAGGCTGTCTTCACCAGAAAGGGTTGCAGATTTCTGGCACAAACATAGGGTGTAGGTCCACTTTCAAGAGGAACAAAACGTTGGATTTTTCACTATCCCAGGTTTTGTTTCTCCTGTTTCATCCCGATCTGGGATGGCCCACCATGTATATTCCCCTAGATTGCCTGTAAACTCAACTTCTGTTCGCTAAGCTCAGAGCAACAAGCAAAGCTGAATGGAGAGCGTGCCACTGGCTGCACCCCTTGCTCTTCAGCATGTACCTGCATCAGACTTTTATGAATGTCTGTCATAGGTACGCACAGATAGAGGGTATGTGGCCACATGTGCAGAAAAAGGCTCTTTAACTTATAGGGTTACTCTCTAATGCAAAGCATGCACAATCATTATATATATATATATATATTGTGATAAGAGTCCGGGATCGCCCTGTTCTGATGTCCAGGGACACGTATTTGTCTTTATCCAATCAGGCAAACAGCAGAAAGTTCATTCAAGCTGACTCGTGGTCAGTTTTATTTGTAAAGGTTGCAAATAAAAATAAAGATAACACGGGAACAAAAGTAAATCCTTGCCTGTCAGGCACTTAACTATACAAGTGAAAACCCTCACTACTAGCTGGAGAGCTTCTCTCTGCCAACTTTAAAAAACTACTTCCAGCAACCTCACATGAGCCTCTCAACAGACCTGGGCTGTGTCCTTCGCCCGAGAGAGACACAGAGAGAGAGAGAGAGTTCCTCCTTTTATCAGCCTCTCATTCCCCCTAATTAATTACCTGACAGGTGAGAGGCTCAGCTCACATAGGAAAGGAACCTGGGAGAAATATACCTGTCCTCTACTATCAGACCTGCATGAATGTCACATATCCCCCCCCCCCCTCTGCTCAGGCCACCGGGAATGAGCATTTGTAACCAGTGCATCTGCATTTCCATGCAGTTGCCCAGCCCTGTGCTCTACTGTAAAGTTGTAGGCCTGCAGAGCTAGAAACCACCTTGTTACTCTGCTATTTTTCTCTTTATTAAGGTACATCCATTTCAGAGGGGCGTGGTCAGTGACTAGCCGGAACTTTCTTCCCAACAAATAATATTTGAGGGACTCGAGGGCCCATTTAATAGCTAAACATTCCCTTTCTACAATTGCATAATTTATTTCGTGTTTATTCAGCTTCCTGCTTAAATAAAGCACAGGATGTTTCTCTCCATCCCAGATTTGTGACAAGACAGCCCCTATTCCTGTCTCAGAAGCGTCTGTCTGGACCACAAATTCTTTCTTGAAATCTGGTGTGATCAATATTGGCAGGGAACAAAGGGCCAATTTTAAGGTTCGAAACGCTTTTTCAGCCTGAGGGTTCCACCTTATCATCACTGAGTCTTTTCCCTTGGTGAGATCCGTCAGGGAAATTGCTATGGAAGCAAAATTGGGTATAAATCGCCTATAATACCCTGCAATTCCAAGGAATGCCCTCACCTGTTTTTTATTTAACGGTTGAGGCCACTTCTGGATTGCTTCAAATTTATCTACCTGGGGTTTAATTGCGCCTCTTCCACTAACATAACCCAAATATTTGGCTTCTTCTAACCCAATACAACACTTTTTTGGATTAGCTGTCAAACCTGCAGCCTGTAAGCTGTCAACGACTGCCTGAACGTCAGAAAGGTGTGTCTCACAGTCAGGACTATGTATCACTTTGTCGTCAAGATAGGCCGAAGTATATTTCCTATGTGGTTTTAACACTCTATCCATCAACCGTTGGAAGGTTGCAGGAGCCCCATGTAAGCCGAAGGGCATATTTACATAATGAAATAAACCGTCCGGTGTGGAAAATGCTGTCTTTTCTTTGGCAGATTCCGTCAGCGGAATCTGCCAATAACCTTTCGTCAGATCTAGTGTTGTGATGTAGCGAGCTGTACCGAGTCGCTCTATCAGCTCATCCACCCTTGGCATAGGATAGGCATCAAATTTAGACACAGAGTTTAACCTCCTGAAGTCATTACAAAACCGTATAGTACCGTCTGGTTTTGGAATTAACACAATTGTGCTGGACCACTCACTATGAGATTCCTCAATTACTCCTAACTCACTTCTTTAGACACTGCCTCACTCCTAGCTTCAGGGATTCTATAGGGCTTAACATGTACCTTTACTCCAGGTTCAGTCACAATGTCGTGTTTTACCAGTGGAGTCTGCCCTGGTTTGTCAGAAAAGAAACTTATGTTATGAATTATCAGTTGTCTAGCCTCTTTCTTTTGTGTGTCAGACAGAGACTCAGCTATATTAACATTAGGTATTAGAGGACCATCACCGGTTGGCCACGCAACCTTCGCAGCCAGAGCTTGCCTGTCTTTCCAAGGTTTGATCAGATTCACATGGTAAATCTGCTCAGGCTTTCTTTTATTTGGTTGGTGAATTTTATAATTCACCTCACCTACTCTTTCTACAACGGAGTAGGGACCCTGCCATTTGGCCAAGAACTTACTCTCTATAGTAGGAACCAGTACTAACACCCGATCTCCTGGTGCAAAGGTACGTACCTTAGCACCCCTATCATAGATTCTTTTTTGCATACCTTGAGCCTGTTCCATATGGGTTTTTACAATTGGCATCACAGCTGAAATTCTGTCCTGCTTTTGTGAAATATGTTCTATTAGACTTCTGTATGGAGTGACCTGCCCTTCCCAGCTTTCCTTTGCCACATCTAACAACCCACGGGGATGTCTACCATATACCAATTCAAATGGAGAAAACCCGGTGGACGATTGAGGCACCTCCCTTACGGCAAACAACAGATATGGAAGCAACAAATTCTGTCCTTGTCCACGACTTTCCTTAACATCTGCTTTAGAGTCTTGTTAAATCTTTCAACTAGGCCATCGGTCTGAGGGTGATAGACCGATGTGCGTAGTTGATTCACCTTAAACAATTTACAAAGTTGCTTCATCACATTAGACATAAAGAGTGTGCCTTGATCGGTGAGTATTTCTTTTGGGATGCCCACCCTACTAAACACCTGCACTAACTCCTTTGCGATAGTCTTCGACGACGTATTTCGCAAAGGTAGGGCCTCCGGATAACGTGTAGCATAATCCATTATAACTAAAATATGTTGGTGACCACGGGCTGACTTTATCAGGGGCCCAACCAAATCCATCCCAATCCGGTCAAATGGTACCTCAATAATTGGTAATGGAACTAGAGGGCTGCGGAAATGAGGCCTAGGGGCAGACAACTGACAGTCTGGGCAGGATTCACAATACTCTTTAATATCATGATGTACCCCAGGCCAGAAGAATCTGAGCAAAATTCTCTCTGTAGTTTTCTGGACTCCCAGATGACCCCCCAATATGTGCGTGCGTGCCAGATCTAAAACTGTTCTCCTGAAGGCACCACTAGCTGGTGTATGTTTTCCTCGCCCTTTTTATCAACCTGGTACAGTAAGTCATTCTCTAGAATCATATATGGGTAAGCAAGCCTAGCCCCGGGCTCCACAGGTACCCCATTGACTATTTTTAGATTTTCTCTGGCTCGGGTAAGGGCAGGGTCTTTTAACTGCTCACTTTGAAAATCATCTTTTCCGACCTCTAAATCAGGTATACACTGCCGAGAAGCCCCCGGAGTTTCTGTCTCGGTTAGGGGTTCTCCAGAATCCCCCGCCATAACAGAAAAAGGGAAAGTTAAAGGGTTTTCTACATAAACCCCAACCACATCTTTCCTTGGGGTACTATCAAATGGTTCAGGGCTTAAGTTGGGGGCTGTGGGCCTATCAGGTGTACCTTCTTTAACCCCCAGATTGTCTTCCCACAACTTCCAAAAATGTGGAAAGTCTCTGCCAAGAATGACTGCATTAAGGTGGGAACTATCCCCACCCTGTGACATACAGAACCATAAGAAGTTGAGATACAAGCAATAGCAGTTTGGTATTCACGTGTATCCCCATGCACACACGTTACCGTGTAAGTGTCAGGACACCTGTTAGCAGCACTTATAAGGTTGGCGTTTACCAGACTGACCACACTCCCGGAGTCTAGTAAAGGCACCACCTTGTTATCCTCTACTGTTAGCGCATACAGGTGGTTTTTAGAACTGTCAGAACTGACAGCAGTACACAATACTTGGGCAAACATGGACATACGTTTTTTCAAAATGGGCGCATCACATTGCATAGGTTCAACAGTCATCGGACAGTTCATGGCAATATGGCCCAACTCATGGCAACGAAAACATCTGATATTTTCTCTACCTAGACCAAAGTCTCGCATTTCAGGCTTCCTTGAGCCCACAGTCTCATCTTTTCGTTGTAAAGTATTTATATTTTTTCCAACTCCCACAAACCCCAGAACAGTCTTACCGGGAACTTTGGCTGTCTGGTTGGTTGAGGCCTGGGGCTGGGTGTTACTTAAGAGCTCTTCCGCTGTAGAGTACCGTTCAACAATCCACAAGCTGATCTGCAGTTTTTGGGTCCCCGTGGCTCACCCACTTCCTTAACGCTGGAGGCAGGGCCCTTAGATATCGGTCCATAACCACACGTTGAACCACCTCCGGTGCGGACAGAACTTCTGGTTGTAGCCACTTCCTGGTCAGATGGATGAGGTCAAACATCTGGGAACGTGGTGGCTTACCCACGTTATATGTCCACTGGTGTACTCTCTGGGCTCTGACTGCTATGGTTACACCCAGGCGTGCCAGAATCTCTGCCTTGAGTTTGTTAAAGTCCTGAGCCGCATCCGGTTCCAGATCATAGTAAGCCTTTTGTGCTTCTCCTATGAGGAATGGGGCCACCAAGCCGGCCCAACTTTCTTTCGGCCAGGCTTCCCGTGTAGCTATCCTCTCAAAGGTTGCAAGGAAGGCCTCCACATCATCTGCCGGCGTCATCTTTTGCAGATATTGGTTTGCACGGATATCTCTTTGCGGTGCCGGCAGCTGCCCGCTTGGCAGATTGGCCACACTTTGTATCAGCTCCTGTAGCGTCTGTCGGTCTTTATTTGCAGCCTCTGCTAAAGCAGTCAACTGTGCTGCCAGCAGGTGATTGGTGTGTTGTTGCTCTCTGACAGCCTCTTGCTGAGCTCTGGTAGCCTCTTGCTGCGCAGCGACCGACTGCACCAAGGCTTTTACCACGTCATCCATTTTGGCACGGGGCTCTTGCCCCTAGCAACGGCTTTGCACCAGACACAGTCCTGCTCTTGTACTCCACTTGCAACAGGCACGGTAGATTGCCCCTAGCAACGTGCTGCGCGCATCCTCCACCACATGTGATAAGAGTCCGGGATCGCCCTGTTCTGATGTCCAGGGACACGTATTTGTCCAATCAGGCAAACAGCAGAAAGTTCATTCAAGCTGACTCGTGGTCAGTTTTATTTGTAAAGGTTGCAAATAAAAATAAAGATAACACAGGAGCAAAAGTAAATCCTTGCCTGTCCGGCACTTAACTATACAAGTGAAAACCCTCACTACTAGCTGGAGAGCTTCTCTCTGCCAACTTTAAAAAACTACTTCCAGCAACCTTTACTCACATGAGCCTCTCAACAGACCTGGGCTGTGTCCTTCGCCCGAGAGAGACACAGAGAGAGAGAGAGTTCCTCCTTTTATCAGCCTCTCATTCCCCCTAATTAATTACCTGACAGGTGAGAGGCTCAGCTATTACCTCACATAGGAAAGGAACCTGGGAGAAATATACCTGTCCTTTACTATCAGACCTGCATGAATGTCACAATATATATATATATATATATATATATATATATATATATATATATATATTGGACACCCACTAATAAATAGCAGTCTGGCAGAGGCTGAGAAAATTAAAAAGCCTTTAAGAATAAGAAAAAAGCCTGGTGCCCCATTTGCACGCATAGGATGACAGCGCCCTGTACAGCGGCTCCATCTGAACACCCATATGCCAGATGTATATTTAATTCCCTCCATCTGGTTGGGCTTTAGGTGGAGAAGTTCTCCAGGTTAGGTGAAGCATTGTTCCAATTATGTAGAGACATTTTCCAAAAATACACAAATACAAACACCCTCTAATAAATATTAATTAAGAGTTCAGAGCACTCTATTTAACATATGGTGGAGAGTTCTTCTCATTTTAATAAATGAACCCTTTAGTATGGACACAGAGGAGACATTACACAAATGAATGCAAGCATTATAAGACAGTGAGTAGATGGAAGGGGCATTTTGGATAATGAGCATCCACAGTCACACTTGTAAAAAGGGCCATGGTTTGCCCACCCTTTGCTAATGTGACACTTTTTATTGATTATAGAAGTGCAGTGTAAACTAAGGCCCTTATTTATGAAGGAATAGCGACAGGTAGCGACTGGTGAGCGGCCGGTAATGACAGGCACCGCCACGAGAACGCCGGCTCCCCACCACAATCACACATTTATCAAGCCGATCCTGCTTAGCGACTGAGATAGCGCCAGATAGCCACTCATTCATCATTATTCCAGCCTCAGCCCACAGCGCCAGCGTCCGACCTTGAACAGCGACAGGTATGATCTCTCGCTACCTGGCGGTCTCCACAATGGAACAATCTTTAAATATTCATAATTGTTATTAATGTTTTTTTTTTTTTTTAAATGTGAAAAATTCTGTGACCACTTCTGCCATGTTAGTTAATCTTTTTAAGGTAAAAAAAAAAATAATAATAATTTGTGCAGAATTGATATTACAGGTCTGATATTATTGTATTCATATTACTAAATTCTTTCAAAATTTTTTTTTTTTGGTTTCCAAAAATATGGTGGTTTGGGGGTTAAAAAAATACTTTTAACACATCGCCACCAGCGCTCTGGGGTTTAAACATGCATTTCACAGTGCGCAAATATTTTGAGCGTGATTTTTGGATGAATGTGGTGGGAGCCGGTCGCTCTGACAAGTCGCTATCATGCGCACCCATACATCGCGGAACCTGTCAAATAGCGACTCGTCACCCCGTATTCAACATTACTGCACACCGACTCGCTATCAACAACCGAACAATGGCCAAGCACAGCGACTACTAGCGGGCGCTGTGAAAATACTGCTACAGTCGCTCAACTTTCGCTACCTGCCGCTATTAATGAATCGGCCTCCCCATGATCTGAGAAGCATGTAGTCATGCCCATAGGGAGTGTTTAGGTTTTCTTACTTACACCCAAATGCCTTGAAGGGCAACTCGTAAATGCAACAGCTAAACTAAATTTAAATATAAACATGTTATTCTGTGCATTCAATACAGAACAAAGATATGCCGGTATGTTACAAAAATGGCAGTACAGTATTAGAGTACATTAAGTTAAGAAATTCTGGTTGCCCCTAGATCATTTGTAAAAGAGCCTGGTAGCATAAGGTAAGTCTTAAAATGTAAGCAATAGGTATACATATATATTATCATGCGTAAGGTAAGAAGAGGACCAAGTCCATCACAGGACAATGTTTAGAGCACTTGGGTTCTAACCCCAAGAGTCATTTGGGAAATATCACTGTAAGGTCATTTTAAAAAGGTCAAAGTAACTGAACCAGGCAACTGAGAAGTGGCAGACGTGTAGTATCTGACCTAGCATGACATCCAAAGCTGTGACTTGAGAAGCAGTTGCAAAGGCCAACTATGTGGACTATTTATATATGCCCTTCAAAGCACAAGGTGCCTCTAGATTTTAGCCACAAACGCTATGTAAATTAATTACAGTTGTCCATAGAGTATTGGCATTCCTAGCACTACAGGACAGAAATTTCTCCATAGATGGTCTGCCTGATACCTGGAATAGCTATGCCCCTGCAGGATGGCTTCTGATATAAGTTGATTTAAATGAAGGCCACGCAGTCCTTTTTTTTTTTTTTTACCTGTTCTGTAATCCTACATGTAAAACACATGGCTCCCCATATATATATAAATGTGTGTGTGTGTGTGTGTGTGTGTGTGTGTGTGTGTGTGTGTGTGTAATTTCTATAACATATAGAAACATTAAGAGGATTTCATCAACTTTCATAGCTGAAACCCCTAACAGATAAATATTTCCTGGATTCACAATGTATTCTCATTGAAGCCCCTTCATCTAAGGGCTGGAGACTAGTAAAAGCTGTGACAGCTGCAAGCACTGCATGAATGAGGGAAGCATGCTGTGCAGTTGGGCAATAGTTAACAATGAGGACACTGCCAGGGAAAATCTGGTCAGGAAAATCAGGATGTTGTAGTTTTGTTTGAAAGTATTGTTCTGTTATTAGACTTGGAGAAATAGAAATCACGCATTAGATATATTAGACATCTCACCTTCCAGGTGTTTAACAATTCCCCTCAAGCTATTGCCATGAGCTGCGATCAGGACTCGTTTCCCAGCACGTATCTGGGGGGCAATCACATCGTTCCAGTATGGCAGGGCTCGGGCAATTGTATCCTTTAGGCTTTCACATGATGGTAATTCAGTTGCACTGAGGTCAGCATAACGTCTGTCCTGAGTAGGAGAAAATCTATGTGTTAGCATTATTTTTTTTGCACTTTCTCTATCGTAAAATTGTCTAATATTAAAAATCCATACAAACATGCTAAATAGTAAGAGGAGCGATGATTCCTAACTGAAAAAAAAATGCCAAGCTTGTTTGTTTCCTCTACTGGTGAAATTAAAACCCAGGGGTGACAGGTTTTCAAGTGGGCCATTCCACTCTTACAGGGGTGATCTGCTCCAATCCAAATGCCTGTATCCTAAGTCGTCTGTGGGAAATGGTATGCACTCTAATATCTGCCCAAACATTGCATGATGTGTAAAAGCATCTACACACATCAGAAGAATTGCAATAGCATTAAAGCAGAACCAAATCCAAGATTTTGACTAACCAGGGTATTGTCCTTGCCCTGGGGGGGCATCCCAATGTATAAAGCCACCCCCAATCGCCCATACAAACTCACCTTTCCCCGGGCTTATGGGGCATGTGCAGGCTCTTGACCAATTAGCACAGTATGTTGCGCATATTCATGTTTGGCAATATGGCTCTGTTTAGACAAGTGCTCAGCATTTTAATTTAAGCTTTAAATTGGGGTGTGCTCCTGCGCCCAGTCTATCTGGGTGGCTGGGTGCGGGAGTGTGCCTATGCCCAGTGATGCTGGGGATGCTGCCAACACTGTTTACATCATCATGGAAAAGGTGAGTTTTGCGGTTGACCCCTGGGTTTCACACTGCAGGGCTTCCCATTTTGGGATGTCCTGGCTGAAGGCCAGTGGCCTGTCCTGGAGTCTTGTAGACACAGGGAATTTTCTGTGGCAGGGGGCTCTGTACAAAGGGGACAGGGAGGTGTGTTTACAACAGGAACATGAAATGATATGGGTAAAGTGCTTAAAGTGGACCTCGAAAATAACTAATTAGACACATTAATAGTGTGGAAGTTGATTTATCACATTTTACATCCCCCTCGCTCCATAACGATCCAAAAACGGGGTTCAAAATTCTGTGATACAAATTCTGATTCTTATTGCCAAGCATATACATATAGGTTTTCATATACACAAAGACATTTTTGTGGTAGGAGGCTCTACACAATGGGGCAGGGGGGGGGGAACAAATGATATAGGTAAAGTGCTTGAAGTGAACCAAACCGACCTAACCCAACCCACCCGGGGGGTATCCTAAATTGGAATAACCCATAGTGTGAAACTCATCTAGTCCTGGGATAAATAGCAGAGTGCGCTGTATTACTGAAGCACCTCCACTCTGTAGGGGTAGGCAGAGTGGGATTAGGTGAGTCTCACAATTTTGGGCATCCTGACCCCTAGGGATGATCTTATGCTGGATCTAAAAAAATTACTAGGCCTGTTTTTGGTTTACTACTCTGCAAGTAAGCCAAATTTAGTTGTACCAAGAGTAGAGATTCAGAAGTGGGAGGGAGTCCCCTGACTCCATGGTGCTACTTAAAGGAGTTCCTAATTGGGGAAGTAAAGTGAGTAATAGGTGGAAAGTCATAGGGAAGAGCTGGGCCTGAGATGTTGGGGGGGGGATGAGGGCATGGCTTCGGGGATTATACAGCAAGTAAGGGGCAGAGGGGAGCTAGGATGTTGAAGAAGGGCACCTATTTGGTATAGGGGGGAGCTTTACTTCCTACCCAGGGCAACCAGAGGAGCAACATTATTGGCACATTTTACACCTGCTATCAATGTGAATAAAGTGGGGTAAACTTTCCCAATAGAGTTTTAGAAACAGAAAAAGGCAGCTTCAAGTTTGTCTGAGGATATATTTTAATGGGCATTTTAGGAGGTGAAGAGGAACAGAAGGATTGAATGTCTTTGTGAGGTCGGAGCTATAAAGCTTTTGAGGTCCCTCAAATCAAATCTATTTGTTTAAATGCTTTTGGTCAAACCATTTCCACTGTCAGCACATTGTTGGAGCAGATGGTGCAGGTGAGTATAACCTGTCTTTTTCTCAACAGATGCATTTAAAGGTAAAATTTAGGTTGTGTATATTAAAGCTAAAAAAAAATTAGAATTTAAAAGGTGCCCTCAACAATATTCTGGCTGCCCTTAAATTTCAATCCCCCAGCTGCCAGTCCGACAATGCATTGGACAGCCTTCACCCCCACCCCCTACCAATACAGTTCTTTTTACTAGCTTGTGTGTCTTTGTAGTAGAACTAATGGGCCTTAACACATCAACCGGACAGACGTCATGGAAGTGCATTGCTGGAAGGAGGTTAGTACTGAAGTTCCAGCAGTCTGCAGGCAGGTTGCAGCGGTAGCTTGTTGAAGTGCAGTGGTGGTGGCTTATTTAAAGAGGTGCTGTATTGTAGGCAGCCTGGTGGAAAATGTGAAGCACTGGTAGGTGGGACTTCTGCTAGAGTCACAGGGTTGATTGTGGGCCTTTCGTGTACCATGCTTCGGCATGCCTCTTCAAGTACCTGCTCTCTACAGCCTACCCCTTCCTCCCTCTCTTCCCTCCCTTTTGTCTGTGCCCTCTCCTGTATTTTCTGGGTGTTTCCTGCAGCCCCCCACCCCCATTTTTCTAGCTCTACCCTCCAGTTATCATGCAGGGTGCTCCCTGCTGCCCCCCACAGTTCCCTTCCTTGCTGCACCCCACTAGTATTTTGTTCTTGCATTTGCTCCAGCCCACGTACTTGCTCTGTGTTTTCGACATTACAGTTTTCTTTATGCGCCCATCCCCCTCCTGATTTCCATGCAGGGTGCTTACTGCACCCCCCCCCCCCAGCTCCATATTCCTGGGTGTTCCCCTTACATACCTTATTTACTGGATTCTGGATTCAGCCTGAAGTCCCCCTCCATGTTTCTCTCCATCTCTATCCCTTACCAACATTTTCCACTGGAATGGCTGCCTGGGCAGGTAACTCCTGAGTCAGGGAAACGTCCAACAGCAAATTACCCTCATTTTGTTGCACTTTTGATGGGAAACCAAACCCAAATCCACCAAGTCCCCCCCTCCCCCCCCCCCCCCCCCCCGCACTGCCACAAAGATTTTGTTGCTTGTTTTTTATTCAGCCATCTTTTAAATACATTAGGTTAAATAAAATTAATATAAGTAAATATATCCACAAGTTGACAGCGTCTCGGTTCCAGAGTGCTGGGAGAATAGCCTGGAACCTGGGCGAGGTAAGTTTTTTTTATCTTTGTAACCTCCCCCCCCTCCAGAGGAGGGCCTGAACTTCCACTTTAAAGTGGAACATAAAACACTGACACCCCCGCCCTGACTTCCCCACCCACCTTTCCTGTTGAGTATCTCATTCGATGAGGCAGCCTCAGTGCATATTCACCTCCGAGGCCACGCCCAACTGGCATTTTTGAGGTCAACCTTTGGCTGATCACAAGAATATAGAATGACGTGGCAAGCCTTCTGGCCTGGATCCTTGCTTTCCCTTTAGTCTGGGAAGTGCTCCTGACACCGGCCTGTCAGAATGGGTGAGCATTGGAGCGTTCCTCATCTAACAAGAAGCCGGGGATGCAGCCAGGTCCACAGAAGCGCCGTGGGAGCCGCCAGGAAAGTGAGTTTACCAGCAACCCTGGGGGTTCCACACAACGTGGAATCCTGATTTGGGATGCCCCAGGGGAAGTCATGTGGCTGGCACTAGAGTCTTTTAGACTCCAGGACCACCACAGGAGAGTTTTGAGCCACTTGATACTACTAGTGCACCCAGCAATAACAGAATATTATTCATTCATTCATTCATTAGACTAAATACATGTGTAAATATATACATGTGACTGGCCTAAGTATTGCTGGTATTAACTAAGCCTAACAATTACAAAGACTATAAAATCACCTTTCCCCTATAAAAGAAAAATCTTGAATTAATATTGGAGTGTTTTCTGTTGCAGAATGTAGTTATTTCTCAGCTAGAATAACAGTTTCTTACCTTGGAGATGAGCTTGTAGTATGGGTGGTCTTCTCCCATTTGTGGTGGGGGGATGTCATAGGAACGCCTCCAGATCTTTACCTGTTCTTCTCCGTGCTTCTCAGCGGTCTCTGCTTTGTTGAGTCCAGTCAGGCCACCATAATGGCGTTCATTTAGCCTCCAGGATCTGTACACTGGCAGCCACATCTGGTCTGTGCCTTCAAGGATGTACCACAATGTGCGCACTGCCCTTTTCAGAACTGATGTGTGGCAAATGTCAAACTCCATCTTGGCATCTTTTATTGCCTGTGCCCCTCGTTTGGCTTCCTCTCTTCCTTTCTCGCTCAAATCAGCATCAAACCAGCCACAGAACCTGTTTTCCTGGTTCCAGGAACTCTCTCCGTGACGTACGATTACCAATCTGTGGGTCATTGTGGCTACAGCTACAAAATATGACAGAAGCCAAATGTAGAACTTGTTAGCACAGGGGTTACTGTGGCTTGTATGTGGGGAAACAAGGGTATAGAGTAGTCAGCTGAGTGGCCTGGTCCCTGAAATGTCCCTCGGTCACACTGAGTAAGTCTATTTAATATATCAAGTGACACTCCTGAGTATCCAATGGCAGCAGCAGAGAGGACGAGAGACGACTTAAAATAGCCTTACCCTTGGTGACAGCTGGGGGCTAACCTTTAACAGGGCAGCTGCGGACATACTAGCTAAAGGTCACTTGCACCTTTATACTGCACATATACTGTACAGCGTCTTGCAAAACCCCAAACAGTCCAATTCATTGATGAACAAATATTACATTTTGTTTCCTCAGTAAAAGCAATGACTATTTCCTACTGGCATTGTTCCAAGAACAAAAAATGTTCTGTGTTCTTTGCAAAAGTTTCAAATTCCCTCTGGAATATTTTGCAGCAAAAAAAAAAGCTTTTAACAGTTTTGATTACTGCAAGCTTTACAGAAGATGAGATATTGGTGCATTCCCCTTAGGCACTATAGCATTGGACTGCTAAGGTAGAATGATTATGGTGATCACTAGTAATATTTAAAGCCCCTGTCCAGACTAAAAAAAAACAGCAATACTCACATTTTGTCTCCCACAGCAGCTTCCTCCAAATGGAGCTTCTGAAAACATAATGGGTGCCGATATCTGGTCCTTATGTTTGCATGCCAGAGACAGGGAGAAAGCTGAGCCTAGCCCCCTCTGTTGCTATCATTGGAACTATGCACTCCATACACTGTGACAGTGGTGGGTGGTTGATGATCCAACAATTGACCCCCATGTGCATGCAGGGTGCAGGACACACTATTGTGAATGAATACATTTCTAGCCGCTGTAGTCAAAGGAAGCTACTGTGGGGGACAGAAGGTGATTTTTTTTAACCACCACTTTTGCAGTCTACTGACCTAGTTAGCAACCTAAAAGAATGCCTTCTGCCTGTGGTAAGCCCAGCTCTAGCATTCTAGCTCTAGCATATGCCTCTGGTGCGCCCTTTGGCGGTAAGCCTTTGGTGGTTGCTTTTTTGCAACCACAATACCTGCCCCCCCCCCCCCCCGTAACCTATATGTGATCACTGGGCTACTATTTTCAACTGGGCACAGATGTGTCTGGGACCCCACTTCATACAGAATGACATAGGTGGTATTAGCACCCATCATTGATAAAATGAGATGGCATTGCTCTGGGACCGTTGCTCTGGCAAATATCTTGGGACCCTTCTCCTAGACGCCTTCTGTCCCTGTAGCCAATTGGTCGGAAAGAGGGGAGTCATTGGACCCCTGAGGTATCCGGCTCTCCCACTTGATGTGACGGGGCTAGGACCACTCAAACCGCAGGTAGCTTTCACTTCAGACTGACTAGTCTGGCTCTCTGACAAGACGGTCGTGGAGAAACCCTACAATTTGGATTTACCTAGGGTCTCCTGGGCTGATGGACAGTGGTGAGCTCCAACCTGGTAGCACATTGGTCAACCCTCTTAGTAGGGCCCTCATGTTATTGGCGCAGCTGTTCCAGAACATCTTTCAGCACATCTCAGGGGTCAAGTCGCATTGCCGAATCAAAGCCTACTTGGCTTCCTCAATGCTCAAGATGGTCTTTCTGGGTAGGTTCCCGAAGATTTACAGGGCCATACCCCTGAGATGAGGGGTTAAGAACCTGACCCACTGATCCTCAAGCATATGGTACTGATGACAGGCTCTTTCAAACACCAAAAAGAAAGTGTCCTACCAATGTCCAGCAGGGGAAAATCACCTGCATGTAGCTTTGGGGCCCGATTCTCAGGGGGCTTGCTACTAGCTGGGTTAGGCTGCTGGTGCTGAAGCTGGAGTACTTGTAGCTGCTGCTCACTCCATTGTGTTGTGCTGCAGCCTATACAGAAACCTCGTAAGTAGGCCAGTCCCCAGCCCGGAGACTGACCAAAGCAGCTTGCAGGATAGTATCCAAGCCCCCTGACTGGAGGGACAGGCAGGTGATAGGTGGTCCTCCAAATCATACCTTCATACCCGTACAGGCTGTGGGGCCCTTTCACTACCACTGCAAACAGAGCCCTGTTAGCTCCATAGTAGTAGTAAGTTATATATTTATTTACTTTAAAAGCACACTAGACAAACCATAAACTTACAATGAATAGATACATATACAGGTCAGAAGGGCGAATACAAGTGGCACATTAAAATCAGAATGTGCAGATGAAATGTATGTCAGGTACCGTGAGATGTTAGGCCTTGGTGCAGGGCAACCACAGAGATGCGTGAGAGTTTCTGGTTCTTCCACCACAAAATTCTGTTGTCACCTCCCCCAGACAGAGACAGCTAGGGTGTTCGTTCCCCCAACATTTAAACACATGGCTGTTCACTCCAAACTCATCCTGGGAGGAGCCTCTGTCTCTGCCTATTTGCAGTGTCTAGCTAAATCTTAAATGTCTTCTTACTTTCCATAAGGAAAGTCATAGGGGGTCATTTCTGGTATCAAGGCACCCAACGGGGTTCTGGACACACGTCCTGTTTGCCTCCTAAACTAAGTTTTTTGGATCTCATCCCCTGAGCGTCAGGGGGATGACATGAGACCCAAGTATGCATGCGTTATGATCTCCAGGTTGCAACAATGGGGGTAGTTTATGTGTAGTATGCATGCGATTTTCATAATTTTACAAAACCTTGAGGTACCCAGATGTCTGGTTGTCCTGTTTGTGGCGTGGCCAGAGCAGACTGAAAACAGGTGAAGCGTTCGGCCATTCACCTTCTGTCATCATTATTTCTTAGGTGTGAATCTGATGAGTGGAGAAGCCTTTAAGGCCTAGGTCCCTTGTGGGGGGGGGGAGGTGGGGCATTGGCAGACGTGAGCTGCATTTCAGTCACTTGCATTTTAAATAAGGTCTGTTTTTCCCTGGGCCGGCCAGAGATGGAATATTATATTTTTAATTTCTCACACTGATATATGAAGGTGTTTGTTATTATTTTCAGCAGAGAGAGATCAGACAGTGACTAAGATCATACTGTAGGTGGAAAAGCTTAGAAAATATTGCATTTTGTGATTTATACCCTGAAGCTTCTTCATAAAAGACAAACTGTTTTTCACAGAGAACAGGACAATGAGTTTGGATGTAAAATGTTTGCAGTGCTGTTTGTTGCGATTTTTTTTAAGTACAAGGCATTGATTAGTCTCTGGCAGAGCCTTTTTTGACAACCTGTGCAAAATTAAGAGCAAGACCCTCAAATCCTATTTTAACCACTTGGCACCACTTTTGCCTCCATTTGCTTTGGCCCAGAACTGCACAGCGACATTAAATTAAATTTTCAGTCTTTAGGTAACGCCTTCCTCCCAAGGTGCTGGGGGTTTACAAATAAAAACTTCATACTATGCCTGCAATCCATTGACCTTCCCCTGTGATACCAGAATGCCAGCTTGGAGAGTAGTATTCCCCAGCTCTGTGCATGGCTCTGCTACGGTATTCATTTGAACAGATGGACAGACAGGCACAGAGTAAGGGTGCTGCCCTGTGCACTCTCTGTGTCTGGATGAGAGCACTGAATTATGGGAGAGGTAAGGCTTTTTTTGTAACTCCCTTTCCTGTCTCAGCACCTTGGAAGGGACATCCACTTTAATGGGTTATTAAATACAAACAGACACTCACCTTCTCCCCACGCAGTAGGTCCCAGCCAGTCTGCTGTTCAATTTCTGAGAGCATTAGTCGTGGCCCAAAGAATTTGAGAAGCCGCCGCCACCGGCTATACCTTTAGCAGGGTCCACGTCTGCTCCTGGGATTTGTGGATGGCCGGTGCAGGCACACACCATGTTAGAGGGTAGCTTGGAAAGGGCTGCCGGCACATTCGGCTCTGCTCGGCTCCTCATAGTTATGCTCAGCCTTATCCAGGTCTTGGACACGCGCAGCTGAGAGCGCTGATTGGATGAGAGTCTGCAAATGCGCTGTAGGACCAGTGAAAGGCGAGTTTACTGGGTGACCTACGGGGTTTCACACAATTCACGGCATCCCGAACCAAAGCCCAGGATAGTCAAAGGAGTTTTGGTCCTCTTTAACTTGATTGTGCTTACTCAAGCAGGGCAGTTTCTAGGCAACATAGTAGTAGAAAAAAGCAGCCAGCTCACCAACAATCCAATTCGGCACAGACTTGGAGATCCCAGGCAATTCTCCAGCATAAACAATCAAATTCAGTATGGTGTCCAGCCGTTCAATAAAACGTAACTTTTAATACCTCAGGTTAAAAGCTCATTCCAAAGGTGGAAGTATATGTGATAATAGTGACACAGAGTGGCCGAGTCGCAGCGAATGGCTGAGCACATGTGACGCGTTTCGAGCCTAACAAGGCTCTTAGTCATACACCTGAGCTTTTAACCTGATGTATTAAAAGTTACGTTTTATTGAACGGCTGGACACCATACTGAATTTGATTGTCTAGGTAAAATAGCACCGAGTGTGGGAAGAAAAAATTCTGCCCTTCCTCACACATCCTTCTGCCTCCTACCAGTAATTTCCATGCTCTGCCTCTACTTTAGCAGCAGGCAGAGCCACTCTGCATGAATGAGGCCAGTATAGGGGGATGAGGGGCCTAGTGTATAGCCAGCACCACTAACAGTGGCCCTAACCTATCTGCAGAAAACAGGATCGCTGGGCTAAAGGCATAGCCCAATGGCCTTGCCACCCAGGGCAATCGCCCTACTCGCCCTCCCCTAGAAACTGCCCTGTACTCAAGGTTACTCCCAACCATTCTGTAAATCTGGCTGCAGTGTATATAGGTGCGTAGCCTGTGAAGTGTTAAAACAAGACCTTTGCTGGTGGCATTAATGCATTTCCTGATTAGATGATTGCATTGTCAATCAGGCGAAGAATAAATGGAAATTTGATTAGCTGACTGAAAGAGAAAATCACATTTTCCTGCCTTTTTCAGATCGATGGCACCATCATCCAGCAAATAGAGAGTGACTAGATTAGTCCTGACATTGCCAGAATGTCACAAGAGAAGCTGGTGGACATCTGCAACTAACCACGTTGGTGACTGATGCCTATTGAAAGTTTAATGATTTGACAGCATCTGCAGTTTTTGGGTTTGAATAGAACACTTCCTGTGCCTGATTGGATTGGGTAAAAGGTCAGTTCCCGGGGTGTAGAGCAGAATTTTACGAATTTGGTTTTAGCATCCTATCTGGTGTGGTAAATTGTATCACAATGTCTGTTTCTTCCCTGCTTGGTTGTATAAAGCACAATCCGGCCCGGGTTTTCAGGACCCGGGTCACTTCCCCAATTCCATAACGGGTTGTTACATGTTCTAAGGCCTCCACAAGTGTGCACGCTGATTACAGGGGAAGCCTGTATAAGAAGAGAGCACACTGCCTTTCCTTTGTTGATGACCAGCCTGTTGGAGTGAGCCCAGGCTGAGCTGCACCGTGGTGAAGGATAGCACTGGACATTGAGCAGAGGGCTGATATGCCCTGTAAAGTGGACTGGAATTGATCAGCTTGCTGGAGTACCCAGCCCATAACTATTTGGTTGGTGAAGTAACCCTTTTTGCTTACTGCATTTATGCTGCAATCTTTTGGACTATCTACTGAACTTTGCTGAATAAAAAACGTTTTTGCCGTTCAAATCTGTTGTCCGTCACTGCTGATTGTTTGCCCGCTTACACTGGTAATCAACATATTCAGAGTGACTCCAGCCAGGGGGAATGCTGGCTGTCAAGGAAGAAACCTTTTATACTACTAAGGCAGGGCCTCTGTGGAATCCCCTTTTATGTACTTATTACATCACTGGAGGGGAGGGGGAATAGCCCATGAAATTTTCTCTACCCCCCCCCCCCACTCCATTGACATAATTAGTCACTTTGATTGCTGCTACTGGCTGGATAGGAGCTGCATTCTGGCAGCAGACCTGTAGAAGACACCTGGATGGAGAAGGACGATGGCAGGAATCGGATAAGCCAGTCACTGCCATTCAAGGGCCCCCTATACCAGTTCAAATGGTAGGGGGGGGCGGCATTCTGTCTGTTGTCACATTCCGATACCTCCCAACCCATTACCCGCACATGTCCACCTACAGGACGAAAGCTGAAAGTACTGCACCAGGCATAAGATAACTGGGCTGTGGAAGCAAGATCATCGCTGCGGGAGCAGGTGAAAGGTGGCCAGGAGAGCCTCATGCTCTATGACACCCCTGATCTGTGATGTAATAGGAAACTTCACAAGAGTAGACTTTCCTTTTATATGTAAATTAATACTCCATAGTGTGCTGCTAAATACAAAATTGGAAATCTCCAACTAATTGTAATATTCTGCCCTGTTCCAATACCCATTTAAGGATTAAATTATAGAAAAAATAATTATTTTATTTTAATATTCATCTTTGAAAATCTCAGTAAACTCACTCTCTTCTCCTCCCTGTAGTTTCTGACAGCTACCTGAGACACCGGAATGACTGATTGGTGCTGGAACCCGGAAGAGGTAAGAAGTTTTATTAGTTGTAATACCCCCATGCGTCCCTTCCCTGCCTTAGCTCCAGCCTCCGGGGAAGAGTGGCAGGCACGGTGGGGAGGGGTTGCACTGGACATCCATATTAATTTTTACTACAGATTACAATTTAGATTATTTGGAAACTCCCCTATAATTAATATCTTTAGGTAAAAGTGTGCAAATCATTGTAAGGTAAGTAGGTCAGTTGAAATGAATAGGCTGATGGCAAGTCGGATCTTCAGGAAAGGCGGTAAGTAGGTTTGTGTAGGTTGGGATGTGTCACACTGTTGTAGTATAAGGAGAGACGGATGTGTCACGCTGCCTGTAGAAAGCAGTTAAACAAATATAGATGTGGAGGAGGACGGAAATATATGTGCTTTGTGCAAACACTGTGCTTCTGTATCATAGATGACACTTGAGCAGTCCCTCATCTTGCTTCTCTGACCTTCAGTCGGTGTCCCATAGGCCAAAAGGTTTCTCGGAGCAGCTGTGATTGGTAACATTTGTAGCACTGTGCCATTTGTAAGACTTTTTCTGTCTTGTATCATCACAGATGTGAGACATTTTCACAAGAAGAGACCCAAAACAGCTTTGTTTGTCCCATTCTAAGAGACTAATCCCGATAAGGATTGCTTTCCAACATTGGCCATGGACATCTACAGACAGCTGAAAAGTAAAGGCAAAATCAAATGATTAAAGATGGCTTTACTTTTATAGCTGGCCATAAAATCAATATATATATATATATATATGCTGTTCTAGCACAAAAAGAAGGGCACCACAATGCCCAACACTGGCCGGATATATTGAATGCCTATCCAGTTGCCTTCTACTGGCCTGCTGTATCATATGGCTCTCTTAGGCAGCTGGGGGGGGGGGGTTGCATTACAGAATCCTGGGGTCTGGTTGTTATTTACAAGTAAAAGAAAATCTCTATAGTCAAACTTTTTTTATTTGCAACCTCTGCATACCACCCCCCCCCCCCCCACATACTATGGTCTCTTGCTTTATTTGCAATCCATTGCCAAAAGGGAGCAGCCAGCTGCCAGCTTTACTAAGCCACTCTTATATCAGCTCTGTCAGGGTGGCTTAGCAAAGCTGAATGGAAGAACTAGCCACTGATTGGAGGAGAGCATGTGCGTACACCACGGGATCACTGGCAAGGTACGAATTATTATTAAAGAAAGGATAGTGAAAATCCCAGTGATTGTGCCTTTTAACCCTCCCTCTTCTGCCACATATGAGCCCTGCAGTGCAAAGATACCTACCTATTTCTCCTGGTGCTTTATTTGAAGGGGGACCTGGAAATGGTTGCACTACTGATGCTCCTGAGCCTTCTGCTAGGTTAGGTAAGAGGTGCAGGCTAGTTACCGTAGGGAGGGATTAGGTGAGTGGTTAAGGACAGTAACCAGGGGTGGAGGGGTTAGGTAAGGGGTAAGGCAGGGTTAGGCAGGGGTTAGGTGAACAGTAGAGGACAGTGGAGGGGTTAGGTGAGCGGTAGAGGACAGCGGCAGGGGGTTGAGGGGTTAGGTAAATGGAGGAGGAAAATGGCAGGGGAGGAAGGGTTAGGTGAGTGGTAGAGAACAGCAGAAGAGGGTGGAGAGGTTAGGTGAGTGTTAGAGGAGAGTACCAGGGGGTAGAGGGTTTAGAAAAGTGGTGGAGGACAGCAGAAGGGGGTGGACGGGTTAGGTAGATGTTTTAGGACAGTGGCAGGAGATGGAGGAGTTAGGTGAGCAGTAGAGGACAGTGACAGGGGTAGAGGAGTTAGTTGAGTGGTGGAGGATAGCAGCAGGGGGTGAAAGGATTAGGTGAGTGGTAGAGGACAGTGGCAGTGGGTAAAAGGCAGCGGCAGGGGGTTGAGGGGCTAGGTGGGTGGTAGAAGACAGTGGCAGGGGATTAAGGACAGTGGCAGAGGGTGGAGTGGTTAGGTGAGCAGTAGAGGACAGCAGCAGGGGGTAAAGGGTAGCGGCAGGGGGTTGAGGGGTTTGGTGATTGATAGAGGACTGTGGCAGAGATGGAGGGGTTAGGTGAGTGATAGAGAACTGTGGCAGGGATGGAGGGGTTAGGTGAGCAGTAGAGGACAGGGGTAGGGAGTGGAGAGGTTAAGTAAGTGGAGGAGAACAGCAGCATGGGGTGGAGGGGTTAGGTGAGTGGTAGAGGACAGCTACAGGGGGTGAAGGGGTTAGGTGAGTGGTAAAGGACAGCAGCAGGGGGTAAAGGAAAGCGGCAGGGGGTTGAGGGGTTAGGGGAGTGGTAGAGGACTGTGGCAGGGATGGAGGGGTTAGGTGAGCAGTAGAGGACATGGGTAGGAGGTGGAGGTGGAGGGGTTAAGTAAATGGTGGAGGACAGCAGCATGGGGCGGAGGGGTTAGGTGTGTGGTAGAGGACAGCATCAGGGGGAAAAGGGCAGCTGCAGGGGGTAAAGGACACAACAGGATGTAGATGACATGGCAGGGGTAGATGACAGTGGCAGGGGGTTCACACAGTGAGACATCCTAAATCATATAGGGATAATCACAGAATTCAGTCCATTTAAAAGTAAAAATAGAATGCATCCTAGGGGGCATCTTGATCACATAGTCACATCATTTTGGGATCTACGCTGTTCAAATGCAATATCAGAGAGGTCTTGGACACGCACAGCTGAGAGCGCTGATTGGATGAGAGTCTGCAAATGCGCTGTAGGACCAGTGAAAGGCGAGTTTACTGGGTGACCTGAGTTTTGGTCCTCTTTAACTTGATTGTGCTTACTCAAGCAGGGCAGTTTCTAGGCAACATAGTAGTAGAAAAAAGCAGCCATTTGCTGTTCAAATGCAATATCAGAGGGGCTTTCCTCTGTAGCAGTATCCCTGCTATGTGCTAATCTGCCAGGGGCACATGCATAGTGAAAGGATGGAGATGCAGCTACTCGTGGCCACATTTGAACAGCATTGGATCATACAAATTGGTGAGTATGTGGCCACATTGGGCCTTAAAGTGATCTTAGTGAGGAAATCACTTCCTCATTCAGCTGTCAATCCCCACCCTGCTGACCTGTTCATTCAATCAACCTTTAGTGGACCAAGAATGAAAACACGCCCCCACTCCATGCCCAGACGTCCTGATTGGCTGCCTCTCTCTGCAGCTCTGAAACCCCGCCCTCCTTCCTCCTCTCTGGTCACACTATTTGCTCCAATGCTCAAATAACTTTTTTGAGTCTTGGGTCTTTTTGAAAACGGATTGAAGTTAGGGACAGTGCAAAGTCTAGCCCGAGACTATTGAACAACAATCGTGCTTGCCTTTAGTGTAACTTTAATGACCATATTTCTTATTATCATCCCCTAATCGGGCATAGTAAGTGATGATGATGTGGAAAGGCAGTCTACCCTTGCAATAGAGACTTTGGCCCTTATTCATCAAGCGATAGCGCCAGGTAGTGTCTGACGAGCGCCAGGTAGCGGCAGCTAACGGCGACTACCGACTCAAGTACGCCCGGCGGTGGTCACAATGACGCATTTATCAAGCAAAATGAGGCTAGCGCCGGCGAGAGCGACGGCTAGCGCGGCATTCATCATGAAGCCGCCTGGACCGAACAGCGCCGCTGCAAATTCCCTCACAGCGCCAGGTATGAGCTGTCGCTCCCTGGCGATGTCCAATGCATTTCAATGGAGCAATCTATAATTATTCATAATTAATTGGTATTAATTTTTTTTTTTTTTTTAATGTCAAAAAATCGGAGAACACTTCTGCAATGTTAGGATTTATTTTTAAGTAAAAAAAAAAAAAATAAAAAAAATATGTGCAGAATTGATCTAACAGGTCTGATATTAATGTATTCATATTACAAAATGATTCTAAAAACATGTATAATGTTACATTCAAAAAATATGGTTGTTTAGGTGTTAAAAACTAGTTAATACACATTGCCGCCAGCGCTCTGGGGTTTAAACAAGGAATGGACAGCGACAGCACATTCGGAGCGTGATTTGTTGATGAATATGAAGCTAGCCGTTCGCTCTGGCCATTCGTTGTCAGGCGCTCACATACAACGCTGGACCTGTGAAACAGCGACCCCCCAGCCCGTATTCAACATTACCGCACACCGACTGAGTCGCTGTCATCAAGCTAACGCCGGCCAAGCACAGCGAATACTGGCTGGCGCTGAAAAAATCACGCTACAGTCGCTCATCTGTCGCTACCTGGCTCTATTAATGAATCGGCCTCCCCGTATTATCCCTGTAAATATCCTCTTTTTTAATCTTGATGGGGTAAGATGGTGCAGTTTTAAATATATGTTCATAGTCCTTTTGTTTTTTGGTATTATTTTTACAACTAGTTTTTCTTTAGTTGATTTTAATATCCAGATTGTGAACTTGGAGCGATACATTGTATGAGACAGCTTGGCAGCTTTCCAAGTGGATTGTGTACTTATAATGTATCTTTTTTTTTTTGCTACATTCGTCTTGTTACAAATGTGACACACTGCTGCCTGTATAAGATTCTTTTCTTTGAAAATTGTTACAATCTCATAGTGATCACCTCTGTATTACAGTATGTATCTGAATGTCCAGTTCTCATTTCTGTTTTTAAAACCTAACTACTACATATTTTCATGTCTATGGTGTGCATTTACGGCCCCTTTTTGTTATATATATATATATATATTTGTAATGAGGGTCTTCAGGATGCAGAAAGTATATCAAACTATTGTACCAGGGGAGTTCACAACCTAAATTATATTTACAAAATTGTAAAAGAAAATTTAGACTAGGATGGACTAGGACGTGGCCTGGCACGGGCAAGAAGACACGGACTGCTAAAGTGGACCAATACCCCAAAGGCCCTGAAATCTATGAGATTCCAGGGCCGCTAGATTCCCTCCCCCAGGGCATCCAGAATCGGGATGCCCCACTGTGTGAAATCCCCCAGGTCACCTGGAAGCTCACCTTCTTTCCCGGTCCAACGGCACATGTGCGAGCAGCAGCCGCATCCCCGCTATCCCATTAGCAGGGCACATGCCCGTGCCAGGCATTTGAGAATGGCCAGAATGGGCACACTGCCTGTTAGTGGATAGCGGGGGATGCGACCGCCAGCACCCTCGCATTAGCTCACCTTAGATGAGCTCTTAGACAAAGGTGCAGGAGCGGATCCGAGTACGTTGATTGTGCATGCGCTGTAGGACCGGGATAGGATGAGTCAGATCAGGCGACCTGGGGGGCAAGGACCAAAAACCAGGATAGTCAAAACCCTGGGTTTTGGTCCACTTTAAGTAGTTAAATTTGCAGTATTAAAGTTCAGTTTGTGTTGTGTATTTTTTTTAACTACTTGGGGCGAACTTGTAAGCAGTCCAGCATTTGATGATTTGCTGCCACCCCAGTCCGATTACCTGCACCCCATGTTGGGGCACCAGGGGTTCAGAAGAGCCCATGCTCTTCCACACTTCAAAGAGCGACCCTACAGACCCATACCTAAGGGCATAAGGGCCGGCCTGTCAATCCCTGAGCCCTGGGTTACCAGCCCCTATGTGCTGCAGGTCCAGCTCACCAAGTGTGATAAAACATAACATTTAATATAGCATTTTAAAATGTTGCATAACCTCACAAGGTAACGCGTTTCGGGGTTACCTCACCCCTTAATCCTACCTCCAGGTAGGATTAAGGGGTGAGGTAACCCCGAAACGCGTTACCTTGTGAATGGGGAGCCCAGGATATTCACTCCACACAGGTTATGCAACATTTTTAAATGCTATATTAAATGTTATGTTTTATCACACTTGGTGAGCTGGACCTGTAACAAAATAGTCTTTTTACTTCTTTTCCTTTTTGTAGGCTTGTAAGGGCTTGGCCGGTGTAAACTAAAGTTTCTTACAGACAATCTTGAACACAGGTATCAGGGCCCTTTTTGCTCATTGGGTAAATTTACTCCTCCTGAGATAGAAATATAAGGGTTCAGTGCCAGTGTCACTTTTCTGGTCCAGTTGACACCCATGGCATTCTTGTTAAATTCATTTCCATTTGTGTCATTGCAGACAGGAACATAGGCTACATAGCTGCTACATGTTACTGCACTTTTAACATATATATATATATATATATATATATATATATATTAAATTCTTGGTTGAGGGAGCCTACAAGCGCACATTTTCTTTTTATAATGTGATGACAATGTGCCAAGGCAAACTATAAAGTTGAGAAAGTGGCCATATCCACATGTCGCATTGTGCTTTTGCAATGTTTCTTTATACAATTTACACTAAAACACTTTTTCAATGTTTATTTATAAAATTACGCTACACTAAAACACTTTTGGCATTTCAGTTCAATGTATGCGAGACAGTGAACAAATGCACATGAATAGTTAAATGGGTCCTACTATTTAAAGTTGAGCATGTCATTGTTTGATGTGCATAGAGCTCCCTCTAGTGGATACTGATTAATGCTACACCATGATGGCCTGATACATCCATCAATGCTTGCAAAGTTGATATGAAATGTGTAATCTCTATTTTATTCAGGAGATGTCTGTTAAAAAAAAGTATATATTATTTAGTTTGGCTACATTGAATTACTGCTTTATTGTTTATATGAGGAGCACAGATATCTATGTGGAAAGATATACAGCTCACCCAACATGTGCTGGGGGGGTCGGTGTGTTTCCAGTTCTGAAGTAATTGTTCAATGGTGGAAAGTCCAGCTCAATTTTTCCCCTCAGTGGCTCCAATAAACCATAACTTTTAATCCATCATAATAAAACCGTGAATGGCATCTAAAGTGCAGGGTGCTGAAGTGCAAATGATTCTCAATGCGATGTGTTTCGGGGGTAGCAGCCCCTCTTAGTCGTGCATATTACCATACCTAGACAGTAAGTGACGAGCATGGAGGATTAAAGGAAGTTTGCGTTACAATCCTGTTATACGTTGATGGGTAGTGTTAGGGTCAGGTTCACGCTAATAAACCGGCCTACTTAGTAAACCTCCTTGTGACAGACTCTCTGCCCCTTTGGACTTTACACAGGTTCATTACTTTCCTTTTCTTAAGCATGTTACAGACTGCCAGTGTATTGATTGATTACATTATTCATTGTTCTGACTGCCATTGTATTGATTGATTACGTTATTCATTGTTCTGACTGCCATTGTATTGATTGATTACGTCACAGACAATGGCATTGTTCGGATTGTACAGACGTCTATTGTATTGCTGATTGCGTCACCGGCAGAGTTGAGGGATTGTGTGCCCTGCTGCTATTGGTCGGTGTGTGTGTCATGCAATGGAGACTTGTGTATATAAGGCCTACAGTGGCACTAATAAAGTCTACTTCACCTTCACCCTCAATACTGAGTTCTGTCTCTTATTGGGGGAAACGCTATATTACAATTCACTAGCCCTTGTAAGGGCTGTTCCTGTTTCCTCACGGACGACTCTGGAATTCCAGCAGCACCTCTTACGATTGGGAAAAGGACGTCTCGGGCGGTGAAGCCCTCCGGCGATAAGGGTTATCGCTACACTCCTCATTCCATCAGCATCCCTGTTCACTATAGCTGCATCTTGTTTTCATTTTTGGATGTAGGGTAGGGTACACTTAGGTTCCATCACAAAATTGGACCTAATGTGTAGCCGCCATTACTGCATTAGGGCGACTAATGGTAAACTAATCCTATTTGGATTTTCCAGCAGCAGCCAAGTGCTCGCACATCCATGAATGCTGCCCTGTGTGTTTGCACATTACCTATGTAACAGGCTTTTGTTTGTCCTCTATAGCTTTATATATGAATATATATTATGTATGAAGTTTTGTAGGCACATTTTTACTCTTTTATTCCGCTATACAGAAAAGCAGAAAAACTTAAAAAATTGTAAAGGAATATCTTATAATGTCTGATGCCGAATAAGGAAAAACTACTGATGCGGGGTGAGCAGGAGACTTGCTCTAGCAAACACATGCTCAACCTGTGGCCCTCAGAGCCATCAGATGTGGCCCCTGACCTGCTGTTGGGAAAGAGGGAGAGATAAATAGAACTGACGCAGGGGTATAGTAAGGATTGGCGATTGCAAGGAGAGTGATGTAGAAAGGGGGAATTGGCAGATAGAGGTGACAGTGGTGGCTTGGAAAAAAGAGGTGCCATTGATTGTACAACACCACCCCTGCGTGAAGACTTTGGAACCATAATTTAATAAAATATTTTTTCTATAATAATTTTATGCTTAGCATTGGTGAGAGCTTAGATGACCATTGTGGTTAAGATGTGGGACTTGAGGAGGGCTATAAAGGACCCCTATATTCAGAGAGGTAAGCCAATTGGTAAGTGCATTGCTCGCTAGTGGGGATTGTTGCATATGAATGTTGGGGTGTGGTAGAAGAACATACGAGTGGAGTTTGTAGAGACAGTGATTATCCTGATAGTTGTAGAAAATCTTCGTCATGGTATTCCAAATGTAAAAAAAACGAAGGTTAAGCACCCCTGCTCTAGCACCATATTGTTTCATGGCTTTTTTTCTCACAGTGGATTCACCCTGGCTCCTGTGACAGCAAGGAAAAAGTGCTGTTACAGCAAAGGCCATAGAACAAAATGTGCAACAGGCATATTCAATATGTCCCCTGGTGAAGCAGCGTTCAGTGCGTGAAATGCGTCTGGGTCCCCCCGACCCCTCCCTCCTCTTACTTTGGTCTGTGTTATTATTCATCTTTTACATTGATTGATTGATTTCTTACACTTGCTATCAAACTGGCTATTATATGTGAGCACAATATATAGATACAGATATTTATTTACTTACTTAGGTGTAAGATAATTCATTTTATTATTTCTCACTGTATTAATTGATCAATTAAATTGCTCAGATGGGCACTTATTGTGTATAAAAAATATACATTTTATTAAAAATCTAGATATATTCGATTATAAAATTATAAAATAGCTCCTGTTTTCAAGGACCGAACTGCAAACCCACCTCTCCCACCTCTAGTTGGTCACCATAGGGTAGGAGCAGGAGGAGAATTCCAGGTGCCCCTGGTTGATGATGCGCCACTGTGTGAACCCCCCCAGATTACCTTTCCGCTGGTTCCTCACTGCAATCGTGGGCTGCGGCCACATTCCTGGCATCCCTGCAGCTGTGCAGGGGGATGGAGGGGAAGTGAAGTATCCCTGAAGCGTAGCTTGCCCACGTACTGATAAGATCCGTCCGCCGCCGTCAACGCATTTCGTTGGTAACCAACTTTCTCAAGTTGGTTACCAACGGAGTCTTTAAAAAATTGGTTACCAACGAAACGCATTGACGGCGGTGGACGGATCTTATCAGTACGCGGGCAAGTTACACTCCAGGGATACTTCACTTCCCCTCCCTCCCTTTGAGACATCAATCGGCCTAGACACATTGAGGGTTTGGTGAGAATCTTGCATGGCGTCTCCTAAATACTTGATATACATTGTTTTTATGTGAGTGCATTTTTAACTTAATCAGTGCACATGATTAAAACGATATTACGCCAGATTTTTCTATTTGGTTTTCCTTTCTATGTGGTTTGTCCAATCTGGGACAATTTTAAAAGCCAAAGTGGGATAAGAATATCAAATCGGCTCTGTTAATAACAAGAGAGGAATGGAATATTGAGGATCTAATAAGGCATTCAAGCACACCTCCACCTGTTAAAGCGGGGACCAGAATATTTAACCGGCTCTCCTATCCAATAAGAGAGGAATAAATCATGGAGGATTTTTAATAAGGCACTAAAGCTTATTATTATCTGGTAAGAGTATTTTGAAGGAGGTGGTGGGCACAGAGATTCTCATCAGCAATTTGCTGTTATATACACGTGGTGGAATTTGCTACAGTGTTTTGAACATCCCTGTGATAGAAGGTCACTAAAATCCTTGGCCTTAGAGGATACTCTCAGATTGGGGAACCACCCCAGAAGCTTGGACTTTTTTATATAATGTTTTAAGAGTTAAAGCTGACCTAAAGTGTGTTGTTTTATCATTGATTGCTCTGTGTTTTTGGAATAATATATTCTATCTCCAAAGTTAATCTAACATTTGAACAAAAGGATTCATAATGAGTGCAGATGTCTGATTATATGTAATGGGACACAACTCTAATAAAAACGAATAATAAACAAATTTCCTTTATACTTTTATTTTTCTCCATAATTGATCCTGAAACAAATATTAAATAGCTGTAAGAATTGTGAGCATGTTCCTTTAGGAGTAAACAGTCGACTTGCAAAGTCTTGGTGGTAAGTCTCACAAGCCACTAGCTGGGAAGCACCAATTTAGACTATGAAATAGAACAGGCCTATACCCATATAAGCAGCAGGCAAGGCAAGCAGTTGTCATCCACTGTGTCGATAAATTCGAATATGGGAAACCAGCATGGTAACCATGTTGATGCCATATGTTAAGATCAGGTAAGGTAGTGCTTTACTACTTTTGTGTGGCTGTCAAGCAGTAGCTGTTTCCTCCAATATTCCACAGTCGGAGATCACAATCTTTTTGCTGGTCTTGCCACTATTGGAGCCATAGACTTCCATCTTCTTCACCACCTCCATTCCTTCTGCTATAGTGCCAAACACCACATACTTTCCATTCAACCTATGGAAAGGAAATCAGAGAAATTAAGGAAATGCTTGGTTAGAGAAAGATACTAGCATCAGCAGGGACAGACTGGGGGCAAAAAAATAATTTGGGGATTTAGTGGCCCGCACCAGTCTACACGAGACGAGGGGTGAATATGTACATAACACACAGGTTTCTGACCATGTGTGAACCCCCCTGGGGACTAACTTTGTTGGTAATGCTAGCCACACAGAGGTTGTCCAGCCAGCAGAATGGTGCAGAGCATGAAAAGTGCCCTGCTGGCCCTATACCCGCTCACCCCTAGCTGTGGGTGTGCCCACGCCAGACAATCAGAAAGGCCTGGTGCAGGACAGCTAGAGGTATGGTGGGGATGCGGCTGCATCGGTGAGACATGGTGAGGGTTCCGGGGAGTTTCACACAGCAGGGCATTCCCAAACAGGGAATGGAACTTGGACAGTTTGTTGTTTTTTTAGTTAGTTACTTTTTTACCTGGTCAATAAACATCTAATTTCATATTATTTGAATTTAATTGTGTTGTAGCTAAAGGGTGGACTCCAAAGATAATTTCCTCTGGTGGTCCCAAGGTTCTCCAGGCTGACCCTGAGTGAGGTTATGGAGGGAGGTTGAGGGGGAAGTAGCAATAACCTACAGGAGAAATTTCAACACAGGCTCAAGGTGAAGGGGGCTGTGTGCTGGATGTGACACCCAGATGTCCCAAAACAGTGCAGCACAGTGGAAAATCTCCTGACTAGGGATGAGCAAACCTGTTGAAAGTTAGGGTTCGACACATTCAGCGAAACTTGCCATTGAAATCCGGTTCGTGTCCCCAGACTCGGCCTGAACCTCTTTGAAGTCAATAGGGACCAAAATGGCTGTAAAATGGGGGTAGCAAGGGCTAGAGGCCTGCAAATCAAGGGGAACACCAGGGAAATTACCCTGCACAAAATGGAAAGTAATCAAAATAATAACAGAAAATGAAAAAAATTAAGAAATAACAAAATATATTTTTTATAATGGCTGTCAGAGGGCAAATCATGGGGTAACACCCAGCAGATTGCACTGCACAAAATGGGGTAGGGAAAGTTCTAAAATATTAAATTAAAAATATAAATTAAATATTCATGTTGCACAGTATTTAAAGTAGAAATGAGTGGGAGGGCAAGAGAGAAAGCAAAGGGGAAGACAGGTTACTTGAGGAAACAGCATATGATGGTGGGGGGAGGAGGATTGCTATGTTGGATAAGGAGATCCATGTGTTATCAGCAGTGAAAAAGTATGATAATAATAGTGCAATAGTGGCCATTGTGTGCCAACACACACATGGAATTCCTTCTCCGCATTTTACCCATCTGTGCACTGTGAACAACACAACTCTGTGTACACACCAGTGAATTAACACCATGTGAGTGACTATACACAAGTGAATTACAAACTAAGGGGCAGTGAAGTGCACACATGGCCAGAGCAGTGGGCAGCCCTAAACTCAGCACCCAGTGAGCAATTGCTCAAGGGCACTTCAGTCATGTCCCATGGTTGGGAATCGAACCTGCCACCTTCCGGTCACAGGCCTGTTTCCCCACCTCTAGGCCATAACTGCCCTAATGTGGACACAACTCTGCAAAAGTTAATGACACTAAAGCTGAATGTGTTAAACTGGATAGCAACTTGAAGTGCAGGTTCACAAGAAGTCTAGCAAGTAAAGTGGGGGAACATGAAGCCCTGGTACTAGAAGAAAACATTGATGTTATTGATGCGGCTAAGACATGGCTGGACTCCACATATGATTGGGCTGTTAATCTTCAAGGGTTTACCCTCTTTCGGAAAGGCAGAGCAAATTAGAAAGGGGGCGGAGGGTAAACTAGCTGAGGATTGTGAAGCTGTAGAATCATTGTGGGTAGAAGTGTGGGGCGATCAAAACAATGTTATAATACATCTAGGTGTAATATGTGGACCCCCAAACATAACTGAGGAAATAGATGGTGAACTGCATAAACAGAGAGGACAGCACAGACATGTATAATGGTTATTATGGGGCATTTCAACTCCCCAGTTATTGACTGGAGACATGGATCTGCATGGATCATGGATCTTCAACTGCAAGGGGAAGAGCATTCCTGAGCTTGCTGCAAGATAACTTTATGAGCCAGTTGGTGGAGACACATACTAGGGGTGTTGTTCGATTGGATCTGGTAATATCAATGATGATGACCCGGTACTATAACAGTTCATCTTAATAACAGTGACCACAATATAGTTGTATTCAACATAAACTGTAAAAAAACATTCTCTGGCTGGGAGGGCAAAAACACTAAATTTTAGAAAGGCCAACTTCCTCAGGTTCAAGGCTGCACTCCAGGATGTAGACTGGGAAATTGAGGTCTTCAGGGTTAAAAATGCAGTTTGTGAGTGTATTGAAAACTGGCTGAAGGATCATGTGCATAGAGTTGCGGTTAATGATACCTACTCTGAATGGTCCTCGGTTGTAAGCGGTGTACCCCAAGGTTCAGTTCTGAGCCCTCTATTATTCAATTTGTTTATAACTGATATAGAAGATGGCATGAAAAGCACTCTGTATTTTGCAGATGACACCAAGAAATTTAGCACAGTGCAGTCTATTGAAGATGTTCACAAGCTTCAGGCTGGCTGACTTAAACACTTTGAGTGTCTGGGCATCCACTTGGCAAATGAAGATCAATGTGGAGAAATGTAAAGTCATGTATTGGAGTCTAATATTCTGCCGACCACATATGTCCTTGGGGGAGTAAAACTAGGAGAGTCACTAGCTGAGAAGGATCTGGGGGTACTGGTAGACCACAGGCTAAATAACAGCATGCAAAGGCAAGCAGCTGCTTCTAATGCGACCATTAAAAGATTCATGAAATCATGAGACAGAGATGTAATATTGCCTCTTTACAAGGCACTGGTGCGCCCTCACCTGGAATATGCCGTCTAGTTCTGAGCACCAGGTAATAGAAAAAACGCACTGACTATGGAAAGGGTGCAGAGGGGAGCCACCAAACCAATAAGAGGAATGAAGGATCTTAGTTATGAGGAAAGGTTACGAGAATTAAATCTGGTTAGTCTTGAGAAGAGACGTCTGAGGGGGGACATGATTAACTAGTATAAATAATTAAATGGCCAATACAAAAAATATGGGGAAAATGATTTCAACTAAAATCCTCTCTAAAAACAAGGGGGTATTCCCTCCATCTGGAAAAAAAAAGATTCAATATCCGGAGGTGACAATCATTTTTACCATAAGAACTATAAATCTGTGGCATAGCCTCCCACAGAAGCTTGTTACAGCATCAACCGCTGACTGCTTCAAAAAAGGATTAGATGCTTTTCTAGCAGAAAGTAACATTAACAGTTACTATTAGTTATCAGTTAAAAAAATAAAAATAACTTTCCCAAATCCTGTCCCTTGTCTTTTTATAACTGTACTATGTTACTTTGGTGTCAATTATCAGACTCAGAGGCCAATTTGGTACCACAGAAAACTAAAAATTGGAGAATGGATATTTTATTGACTGGATGAGTAAAGGGGGGGCATTTCCAAAGCTAATTGTCCATTTCATTACCCTTCCATGGACAGGTGGCTCACATACTGAGGGCCAACTAGGGACAAAGGAATCTCTGCTAATTGTCCTTTTCAGGCCCCTTTCAGGGACAAGCTGCTCATATACTAAGAGCGGAGAGAAAAAACATCTGCTAATTGTCTTTTACAGGCCACTTCCAGGGACAAGTGGCTGATATACTGAGGGGACAGGCCCCTGTTAATAACTTAAACAATGAAGAAATCAGCAAATAAGGGTTGTGGTTCTGGTGATGGAGCTGGTGCTGGAGGGAGAGGAAATGTGCCCTTGAAATGTTCCCATTCTGACTGGTGGAGCTGGAGAGCTTAAGAAATCTTATGGTGAGGGGGGCGGTTATCTCAGTTAGAGCTTGGTGCTAATAAAAAGCCCTATCCGTCCTTCAGCCGCAGCAGCAGCCAGCAGCACTTTTCCCTAACTAATACAGACTTGAGTGCCAGCGTGCTTGCCGTGCTCCCCGTCGCGGGGACCCCATCTTTTATATGGTGTCTTTGTGGTTTGGATTTGCCCATCCCTACTCCTGACCCTTCTGCCCATGAATATTACTATAAACTATTTGTATGACATATGTTATACAAGCCAAAGTAAATGTTAAATTACACTGTAAATGAATATAAATGCTCAATATTTTGTATGTTTAAAAAGCATCTTTAGGCCAAACATACCTTACTATCCACACAGCTGATCTCTCCTGGATTGATGTTTCCAAGTGTACTGTAGATCAAGGTAGATCAACAAACCCCTGTTTTAAGGCATCACCCCCACGAGAGTGCTGCTGTCACAGTAGAGAGCAGTGGCACTCAAATACAGTGAGTGAACCTGTGCACTACTACGTTACTATATGGCTGGATTAGCTGAGCCAACAAGGTTGTGGCTAAAGACCAGGGCCAAGATCTACAGTGGATTAGGAGTGACCAGCTTGATGAACAGAACTGGTATAGGGGCAGCCAAGAAGGTCACTTGCTTGGGGGGTCCATGTGTAAAGCAGAGGGCATCACAATCCAAGACATCCTGTTTACTATATGGGGGTCTGTCTGCTCTTAAGGGGGCACATAGGGGACAGTATAACAGGATGATGGCTTAACCACTATCTCTGTTAAAAAGGGTAATGGAGTTAAGGAAGTGTTTGCTTTGAGGGAGAGTGGCAATGATGCTGGAAGATGTTTGCCTCCCTGCCACTGATGGGTTAAATTTAGATTGGTGCCTGGATCTATAAAAGGGAGACCCAGAGAGTGCATGAGAGAGATGTAGGGAACAGTTTTATGCTGGGCCGTGAGGCCGGAGAGGATGTGGACCTGGGGAGAGGAGCACTGGCAGGTTCCCTCTATGGAGGGGTTTTAGGAATCACCCCTAAAGCATTTTCTGCTCATGGGGCCTTGGAGGTCTGGGGGAGAGTTACCTCTCGTAACTGGCCATGATCATTTGCGGTAACTGGAGGGAGGAACACCCAGTTGGACGTAAACCCCTGGAGGGTGGACCTGGTAGAGGCCAAGCAGTGAAGGTGGGCATCTTCTGGAGGCTGCTACGTACCGGGGACTCATTTATCTGACTGAAGTTGCCTCAATGAAAGTAGGATTTGGGCCTAGATCCCTTTCCCTAACCTACTGATGTGTGTGTTACAACAGCAGCACCAAAGGATAAGTGAGGAGACGTAGAGTATTTTTTATGCCCCCTTAAGACCGTTTTAACCTAGAAATTGTCTTATATGTGGGTAGTCTTATTTTATTGCATACAGATGTCCTATAATGCAGATTATCATAATCTGTCACAAAGATATAATATGTAATGTATTACCAGTCAGCTTTGATAGTTGTAATAAAAAACTGAGAGCCATTACTGTTGGGCCCGGCATTGGCCATGGAGATGACCCCAGGATTGCTGTGTTTCAGAATAAAGTTTTCATCTTCAAACTTTCCACCATATATTGATTTCCCTCCAGTGCCATTGTGGTTCGTAAAGTCACCGCCCTGAAGGTAAGAGATCAAAGTAGGGCATTTAATATAAAGAAGTTTAAAGGCGAAGATGTAGAACGAGATAAATGGGTAAAAAATAGAAACCTTTGTTAGAAACAACTTTCAGATTTAGCTTACATTTTATGTATAAATCTACAACACAAAATAAAATATAAAACACAAAAATGCCCCTCCATTGTTGTGAATAGAGTGGTCGCGCAAAGGGAAGGAGAAGTGGAATTTCAGCTGGCAAAAGGTAAGTATAGATTTTTTTGTGTTTAGACCTGGACAGAAACTTTAAAGGGCAATTCTTTGCTCTGAATTATTTTGTTAAAGGGGAATTCCTCTAGATGTATATATATATATATAGTTAAATATGAAAACTGGTTAAGGACATACCTTTAGGTGCTGATGAGAGCCACAAGCCAGAAACGTGCCCACAATTTGAAGGTGTTTGGCTGTGTATATTTTAAGCTAATCCTTGACATTGCACACCCAGTGGTGGCACCAAGACTAGGGCCAGCCGATCTGAGGTGTTTCACACAAGTGAAAATCCTGGGTTTTGTTACTCTTTAATATGCTACAAAATGAATTCAGTCACCTGCTCGACTGGGCTTTCTCCAGTTGTGTGTACAACTGCTGGCCATTCATTTGTGTCTGGTAGGTGCGCACACGGGACATTTAGGGAAGCCCCAATTTATATTATATTGTATGTTTGTGCTCATGGGAGGGGGGGGCACCAGACTGCAGTCCTACATAGGGTGCCTTTCAGCCTAAGCCCGGCCCTGACCAAAAGTTGAGATGATGATTTGCATGGTAACTACTGCAAGGACTGATGGGTAAATCTATTATTCCTTGTGTAAATACTTTCTGTTCTAGGAAAGCAAAATATTGCTGGAAAATCATCCAAATTGTTTTCATCCAAATTTTAATACACTTCAAACCAAAGTGTAATCATTTGGTAGGACATATCTCGTAAAAAAAAAAAAAAATAAAAAAAAAAAAAAAAAAAATATATATATATATATATACCGGTATATATATATATATACTCACCTATTCACATCTGCAGTAGCTCCCTTGTAGTTTAGTTCTAAAGAACATACCATTATTTAAGGTCAGGCCCTGTGATTTTTGTGCCCCCCCCCCCACCTTGTACAGAGGAAGCCCACGGGGACAGTGCCTACCACACTTGCGGGTCAGAGTTACACTTTGTTACACTCTGTTTGTGAATGGACTCTAGCAGAATGCACTTTTAAGTACGTGGGGCAAAATTTAAAACATGAGTCCACTTGGAGAAGCCTGACACAGAGCCAATGTTGCGGGGAAAAATAGAGGAGTACCGACTTGGGTGAATGGTTGGTGCTTATTTAATTGTGGAAACCAGCCTATACATATTTCTGTCCACCATCAGCAAAGTTGCCATAATTACTGACAGCGATTGTCCAATAAGACATTGTGGTTGACACACATCACTGGCAGTAGAAGCGGATGGGCATTTAACAAGCAGCGGGATGCCTGTGACTCAGGGCCAGACAAAATTTTAGGCTAAAGCTATGCTTCAGGAACAACATGGGGAGGGGGGGGTCAAAATGTGCAAATTCCCAGGGACCCTAATCAACACAGGCAATTTAAAAAGAGACTGCATCTCTATGAAACACCTCCTCAGCGCAACATTTGGCTATACTCTCCTGTCTCCTATCTGTGATCAGAAGCTGCAACACTGCCCACTGTAGCTAATACCTCCTACCGGAGGAGTATGCTGAGGCTTACAATGCCTCCTTGAGACGAGACCTAGGCCAGGTGAATATAGTTTCCGTCTCCTGACCCCTTTAGCCTTATGTTTGGCTATAATCGTCTGGTCTGCAAGATTTTGCCTAGGGACACACTTTTTCCAAATCCAGCCCTGCTCTGCTGTTAATTGGGAGATGTAGAAGGGGGCCCAAGATCATCTGCCAATATAAAAAAATGCAGAGCTCTCTTTAAAGCAAAAGGAGATGTAATTACATTTAACATAAGGGTCAGAAATGATACAGCAATAAAATAAAACAAAAACATTCGAAAGAAGGGTTAGGTTTAAAACAGAATGAATTAAAATGTGGACTGACCTGGCACATAAAGCTAGGGATGATGCGATGGAAGGTACAACCTTTGTAGCCATAACCAACCTCCCCTGTACATAACTTGAGAAAGTTCTCTGCCGAAATAGAAAAAAATAGAAATGATTGTATAATTAGATTGTATAATAGAAATGATTGTAGAAGTCCAGACCATGCACAAAGCTTCTTAATAGTTCCTTCTGCAGGAGAACTAGCATAGGTCTCATTTATACTTTTATATGGTTGATTTTGTCCTTTTTTGGATTTGTGGTTATAATTATGTATTCCTTACTTACATTTATCATTTTTATTAATGTTTCAATGCAAATCTTAGAAATAGCAATATATATATATATATATATATATATATATATATATATAGGTATTTTATCTAGGGTCCCCACACACCCAAAATATGTTAGCACCAAGACAGATGGAAAATAAAGTAATAGGGCACTACCTTTATGATACGTAAAAAATAATCAATTTATTAAATTTTTGTACATGATTCTAAGAGACACCACACAATACATATTAAAAAACACATATCACAATACTACAAAAAAACAAACACAAGGGGTCACCAGGGTACCATATCAAAATATCATAGGTTCATAGTTCCAATAAATATATGTAAACAGGGCTGGATAGCTACACTATAAAAAATATCAAAAATATATATATATGTAAAATGTGTATCCAAATAGTTGATCTACCATATGTGCAAAATAATTAATATATATATTTACATAATTGTGCCAATATCATCCCAAGAAAATCACAATGTTAAAGTGCCTGTGCAAAGAAGCTTGTGCTATCCAAAATAAACAATACAAATACCAATTTAGTCAGCAACAACCAGCCCAGACAATAGAAAGAGACATGGAACAATCATATTAGCATAGGGAATAAAAACATACCACTGGACCTACCCCTGTAATACCCCGCCAACGCGTGTCGCAGTGACGCAGCACTGCTTCCTCAGGGCGACACGCGTTGGCGGGGTATTACAGGGGTAGGTCCAGTGGTATGTTTTTATTCCCTATGCTAATATGATTGTTCCATGTCTCTTTCTATTGTCTGGGTTGGTTGTTGCTGACTAAATTGGTATTTGTATTGTTTATTTTGGATAGCACAAGCTTCTTTGCACAGGCACTTTAACATTGTGATTTTCTTGGGATGATATTGGCACAATTATGTAAATATATATATTAATTATTTTGCACATATGGTAGATCAACTATTTGGATACACATTTTACATATATATATATTTTTGATATTTTTTATAGTGTAGCTATCCAGCCCTGTTTACATATATTTATTGGAACTATGAACCTATGATATTTTGATATGGTACCCTGGTGACCCCTTGTGTTTGTTTTTTTGTAGTATTGTGATATGTGTTTTTTAATATGTATTGTGTGGTGTCTCTTAGAATCATGTACAAAAATTTAATAAATTGATTATTTTTTACGTATCATAAAGGTAGTGCCCTATTACTTTATTTTCCATCTGTCTTAGTGCTAACATATTTTGGGTGTGTGGGGACCCTAGATAAAATACCTTTCTTTCCCTTGTGGTTATATAGCACCAAGTTTAGTGAGCACACCCCAGTAAATTTGAAGTATATTAGTGCTGGTGCGGTCCATACACATTTTTATTGTCCCAATTAGTATATATATATATATATAAAATATATCTCAAACAAGTTTCTGAATAAGTCAACTTTGAGGCTGATTTATTAATAGTGACATGTAGCGACAGTTGAGCGACTGTAGCGGTATGTTCACAGCGCCCACTAGTAGGCGCTGTGCTTGGCCGTTGTTCGGTTGTTGACAGCGACTCAGTCAGTGTGGCGTAATGTTGAATACAAGGTTCTGAGTCGCTATTTGACAGGTTCCGCGATGTATGGGTGCGCATGATAGCGACTGGTCAGAGCGACCATATTCATCAAAAAATCACGCTCAAAAAATTCAAGCGCTGTGAAATGCATGTTTAAACCCCAGAGCGCTGGAGGCGATGTGTTAAAAGTTGTTTTTTTAACCCCCAAACCACCATATTTTTGGAAACCAAAAAAAAAAATTATTTTAAATAATTTAGTAATATGAATACATTAATATCAGACCTGTAATATCAAATCTGTACAATTTTTATTTTTTTTCCCTTTAAAAAAATTATCTAAAATGGCAGAAGTGGTCACAGAATTTTTCACATTTAAAAAAAAAAAAAAAAAAAAAAAACATTAATAACAATTAATTATAAATATTTAAAGATTGTTCCATTGAAATGCATTGGAGCGTGCCAGGTAGCGAGAGGTCATACCTAGGGATGAGCGAATCGATCCGGACGAACCCGGATTCGATCCGAATTTCAGGAAAAATTCGATTCGGATCGAATCCGAATTTCCCCGCGATTCGATCGCTCGAAGTTTTCCTTTAACATCCATTCATTTACATTTACAGGCATTCTAAGATGGCGGACGGGACATGTCTGGACATCTATCCCGCGCCAGTGCAAGCTGGGGCAGTCACATGCAGCCTATCAGCAGCCAGCAAGCCCGGTGACGTCACAGCGCTATTTAAGTCGGCCATCTTGCTTTTCCTTCCTCATTTCTCTATTGCATTCGTGAGAGACAGAACGCTGTGTAGCTGAGGGAGAGAGGCAGTTAGACAGGCAGGGACAGACAGGGACAGGCTGGAGACAGGCAGGAGACAGACAGGAGACAGACAGAAAGTCAGCGAAAAACAGGGAAAGGTAGGGAAAATCAGAGGCTGTCACAGGGAGATTTTTTTTTTTTTTCATCCAGCCTGAGTGTTACTAGCTGGCTGACAGGCTTTGTTAGCGTTTTCAGGCTGCTTATACTAACTAACTGTGCATATATACTGAACTGATCTTAAGTCTGCTGTGAGGCATCCCATTCTGTGACTACAGCAGCCTCTGTTTAAGACCATATAACCATTTGCACTTATTATAATTGAAATTAGCCCTGATAAAGACACTTTTGCTGGGCATAGCACTACTGGACCCTGCCAGGTCCACTTCTGTTGTGGCATCCCATTCTGTGACTACAGCAGCCTCTGTTTAAGACCATATAACCATTTGCACTTATTATAATTGAAATTAGCCTGATAAAGACACTTTTGCTGGGCATAGCACTACTGGACCCTGCCAGGTCCACTTCTTTTTTGGGGCATCCCATTCTGTGACTTCAGCAGCCTCTGTTTAAGACCATATAACCATTTGCACTTATTATAATTGAAATTAGCCTGATAAAGACACTTTTGCTGGGCATAGCACTACTGGACCCTGCCAGGTCGACTTCTGTTGTGGCATCCCATTCTGTGACTACAGCAGCCTCTGTTTAAGACCATATAACCATTTGCACTTATTATAATTGAAATTAGCCTGATAAAGACACTTTTGCTGGGCATAGCACTACTGGACCCTGCCAGGTCCACTTCTTTTTTGGGGCATCCCATTCTGTGACTACAGCAGCCTCTGTTTAAGACCATATAACCATTTGCACTTATTATAATTGAAATTAGCCTGATAAAGACACTTTTGCTGGGCATAGCACTACTGGACCCTGCCAGGTCCACTTCTTTTTTGGGGCATCCCATTCTGTGACTACAGCAGCCTCTGTTTAAGACCATATAACCATTTGCACTTATTATAATTGAAATTAGCCCTGATAAAGACACTTTTGCTGGGCATAGCACTACTGGACCCTGCCAGGTCCACTTCTTTTTTGGGGCATCCCATTCTGTGACTACAGCAGCCTCTGTTTAAGACCATATAACCATTTGCACTTATTATAATTGAAATTAGCCCTGATAAAGACACTTTTGCTGGGCATAGCACTACTGGACCCTGCCAGGTCCACTTCTTTTTTGGGGCATCCCATTCTGTGACTACAGCAGCCTCTGTTTAAGACCATATAACCATTTGCACTTATTATAATTGAAATTAGCCCTGATAAAGACACTTTTGCTGGGCATAGCACTACTGGACACTGCCAGGTCCACTTCTTTTTTGGGGCATCCCATTATGTGACTACAGCAGCCTCTGTTTAAGACCATATAACCATTTGCACTTATTATAATTGAAATTAGCCTGATAAAGACACTTTTGCTGGGCATAGCACTACTGGACCCTGCCAGGTCCACTTCTTTTTTGGGGCATCCCATTCTGTGACTACAGCAGCCTCTGTTTAAGACCATATAACCATTTGCACTTATTATAATTGAAATTAGCCCTGATAAAGACACTTTTGCTGGGCATAGCACTACTGGACCCTGCCAGGTCCACTTCTGTTGTGGCATCCCATTCTGTGACTACAGCAGCCTCTGTTTAAGACCATATAACCATTTGCACTTATTATAATTGAAATTAGCCTGATAAAGACACTTTTGCTGGGCATAGCACTACTGGACCCTGCCAGGTCCACTTCTGTTGTGGCATCCCATTCTGTGACTACAGCAGCCTCTGTTTAAGACCATATAACCATTTGCACTTATTATAATTGAAATTAGCCTGATAAAGACACTTTTGCTGGGCATAGCACTACTGGAAACTGCCAGGTCCACTTCTGTTGTGGCATCCCATTCTGTGACTACAGCAGCCTCTGTTTAAGACCATATAACCATTTGCACTTATTATAATTGAAATTAGCCCTGATAAAGACACTTTTGCTGGGCATAGCACTACTGGACACTGCCAGGTCCACTTCTTTTTTGGGGCATCCTATTCTGTGACTACAGCAGCCTCTGTTTAAGACCTTATAACCATTTGCACTTATTATAATTGAAATGAGCCCTGATAAAGACACTTTTGCTGGGCATAGCACTACTGGACCCTGCCAGGTGTACTTACTGCTGGTTTTTAGGGCATCCCATTCTGTGACTACAGCAGCCTCTGTTTAAGACCATATAACCATTTGCACTTATTATAATTGAAATTAGCCCTGATAAAGACACTTTTGCTGGGCATAGCACTACTGGACCCTGCCAGGTCCACTTCTTTTGTGGCATCCCATTCTGTGACTACAGCAGCCTCTGTTTAAGACCATATAACCATTTGCACTTATTATAATTGAAATTAGCCTGATAAAGACACTTTTGCTGGGCATAGCACTACTGGACCCTGCCAGGTCCACTTCTGTTGTGGCATCCCATTCTGTGACTACAGCAGCCTCTGTTTAAGACCATATAACCATTTGCACTTATTATAATTGAAATTAGCCTGATAAAGACACTTTTGCTGGGCATAGCACTACTGGACCCTGCCAGGTCCACTTCTTTTTTGGGGCATCCCATTCTGTGACTACAGCAGCCTCTGTTTAAGACCATATAACCATTTGCACTTATTATAATTGAAATTAGCCCTGATAAAGACACTTTTGCTGGGCATAGCACTACTGGACCCTGCCAGGTCCACTTCTTTTTTGGGGCATCCCATTCTGTGACTACAGCAGCCTCTGTTTAAGACCATATAACCATTTGCACTTATTATAATTGAAATTAGCCTGATAAAGACACTTTTGCTGGGCATAGCACTACTGGACCCTGCCAGGTCCACTTCTTTTTTGGGGCATCCCATTCTGTGACTACAGCAGCCTCTGTTTAAGACCATATAACCATTTGCACTTATTATAATTGAAATTAGCCCTGATAAAGACACTTTTGCTGGGCATAGCACTACTGGACACTGCCAGGTCCACTTCTTTTTTGGGGCATCCCATTCTGTGACTACAGCAGCCTCTGTTTAAGACCATATAACCATTTGCACTTATTATAATTGAAATTAGCCTGATAAAGACACTTTTGCTGGGCATAGCACTACTGGACCCTGCCAGGTCCACTTCTTTTTTGGGGCATCCCATTCTGTGACTACAGCAGCCTCTGTTTAAGACCATATAACCATTTGCACTTATTATAATTGAAATTAGCCCTGATAAAGACACTTTTGCTGGGCATAGCACTACTGGACCCTGCCAGGTCCACTTCTGTTGTGGCATCCCATTCTGTGACTACAGCAGCCTCTGTTTAAGACCATATAACCATTTGCACTTATTATAATTGAAATTAGCCTGATAAAGACACTTTTGCTGGGCATAGCACTACTGGACCCTGCCAGGTCCACTTCTGTTGTGGCATCCCATTCTGTGACTACAGCAGCCTCTGTTTAAGACCATATAACCATTTGCACTTATTATAATTGAAATTAGCCTGATAAAGACACTTTTGCTGGGCATAGCACTACTGGACCCTGCCAGGTCCACTTCTTTTTTGGGGCATCCCATTCTGTGACTACAGCAGCCTCTGTTTAAGACCATATAACCATTTGCACTTATTATAATTGAAATTAGCCTGATAAAGACACTTTTGCTGGGCATAGCACTACTGGACCCTGCCAGGTCCACTTCTTTTTTGGGGCATCCCATTCTGTGACTACAGCAGCCTCTGTTTAAGACCATATAACCATTTGCACTTATTATAATTGAAATTAGCCCTGATAAAGACACTTTTGCTGGGCATAGCACTACTGGACCCTGCCAGGTCCACTTCTTTTTTGGGGCATCCCATTCTGTGACTACAGCAGCCTCTGTTTAAGACCATATAACCATTTGCACTTATTATAATTGAAATTAGCCTGATAAAGACACTTTTGCTGGGCATAGCACTACTGGACCCTGCCAGGTCCACTTCTTTTTTGGGGCATCCCATTCTGTGACTACAGCAGCCTCTGTTTAAGACCATATAACCATTTGCACTTATTATAATTGAAATTAGCCCTGATAAAGACACTTTTGCTGGGCATAGCACTACTGGACCCTGCCAGGTCCACTTCTGTTGTGGCATCCCATTCTGTGACTACAGCAGCCTCTGTTTAAGACCATATAACCATTTGCACTTATTATAATTGAAATTAGCCTGATAAAGACACTTTTGCTGGGCATAGCACTACTGGACCCTGCCAGGTCCACTTCTGTTGTGGCATCCCATTCTGTGACTACAGCAGCCTCTGTTTAAGACCATATAACCATTTGCACTTATTATAATTGAAATTAGCCTGATAAAGACACTTTTGCTGGGCATAGCACTACTGGACCCTGCCAGGTCCACTTCTTTTTTGGGGCATCCCATTCTGTGACTACAGCAGCCTCTGTTTAAGACCATATAACCATTTGCACTTATTATAATTGAAATTAGCCCTGATAAAGACACTTTTGCTGGGCATAGCACTACTGGACCCTGCCAGGTCCACTTCTGTTGTGGCATCCCATTCTGTGACTACAGCAGCCTCTGTTTAAGACCATATAACCATTTGCACTTATTATAATTGAAATTAGCCTGATAAAGACACTTTTGCTGGGCATAGCACTACTGGACCCTGCCAGGTCCACTTCTGTTGTGGCATCCCATTCTGTGACTACAGCAGCCTCTGTTTAAGACCATATAACCATTTGCACTTATTATAATTGAAATTAGCCTGATAAAGACACTTTTGCTGGGCATAGCACTACTGGACCCTGCCAGGTCCACTTCTGTTGTGGCATCCCATTCTGTGACTACAGCAGCCTCTGTTTAAGACCATATAACCATTTGCACTTATTATAATTGAAATTAGCCCTGATAAAGACACTTTTGCTGGGCATAGCACTACTGGACCCTGCCAGATGTACTTACTGCTGGTTTTTGGGGCATTCCATTCTGTGACTACAGCAGCCTCTGTTGAACACCATATAACCATTTGCACTTATTCTAATTGAAATTAGGCCTGATAAAGACACTTTTGCTGTGCATAGACTTACTGCTGCCTGCCAGGTGCACTTCTGTTGGGGCATCCCATTCTGTAACATACCATACCCCTCTTTATTTACACTAAGCAGCTCTCTTATTTACACTAAGCAGGCCTGTTGGAGGCTGAGTGTTACTGCTCACTTTTGGTGTGCATTATATTCTGTTTCATATAGACCCACCGCTGCCCGGGGGTTCTTAAAATATCACCTACTACCACGCCAGTTAGACTATGTCGGGCAGACAAGTGCCTGGAAGTGAAAAGAGGAGTGCAGAGGCCAAGATTCCGCAGGCAGAGCTCGCATCAGACTGGGGGCCAGTAGCAGCAGGAGTCACGCTGAGAGACCTAATCTGCCAGTATCTGCTAGCGGTCGGGTCTCCACCAGTAACGCATCTGCCGTGGTAGATTGGTTGACGCGCTCATCAACAACATCATCACAACTTACGTCTGAGACCCCCAGTCTAGGGTCGGTAGGTTCCTCTGACACAACCCTGAGTTGGCATGCCCCGAGAGCAGTCCCTGTCCTCCCATTGCCTCTGTCCTACGCCGTTCCCTCCCCCAGCGACGTATCCTATGCTTTGGGTTCAGCTCCACTCTTTAGTGAGGAGGACCATCAGATAGAGGACAGTCAGCAGCTACTGCCCAGCCAAGAAATGGAGGTGGCTTCTCTAGCTAGGCAGACAAATAGTGATGTGGACAGTGTCGTGGGTGCTGCGAGCGTTCCAGCTCACTGTTGACGAATCCACGAACATCAGTGACGTACAGCCACAACTCGGTGATGATGATGATGACGATGAAGCCGATCGCACTTGGGAGCCGGGTGATGAAGGGGCTTCATCGTCATCATCAGGAGAAGAGGGGCGCAGGTTGCCCCGGAGTCAGCAGCTGAGGCAGCAAGGTGGTAGCAGTCAGCATGGGGGCACAATTCCAAAGGCTGGAGCCGGCCGGGGCCGAGGCCGGGGTAGAGCACCTGCTGTGCGGCAGTCTACCTTATCAGGAGGTAGTGGAGCAGGGGTTCCTGGAGTTGGCAACAGCAGCATTGAATCAGTGAGGCCAGGGGGTGGGAAAAGTAGCTACTCGGCAGTGTGGCAGTTTTTCCTGAAGCATCCGCAGGAGGGTAACATGGCCACATGCAAGATATGTAGGCAGAAGGTGAAGCGTGGCCAGGGTCCAAATGTTGGCACCACGGCCCTGCGTCAACATATGATGCGTCACCATAAAGCGACCTGGGAGAACCGAGGCTCCCAAGGGGTGGTCCAGTCTGCTTCCTCACCAAGTGAGCTCCCAATTTCTGCCAGCCAAGGCTCCAGCACCTCAGCCGAAGGCAGCTGTGCGTCATACCCATCCTCTGTCGCTCCTGCTCCTCCTCCTCCAAGTCATGCATCCCGCCAGCAATCCATCAGCAAAGCCATGTCCAAGAGACAGCAGTATGCGCCCACTCATCCTACGGCGCAGAAGCTGAATGTGCTCCTGTCCAAGTTGCTGGTGCTGCAGTCGCTCCCTTTTCAGGTGGTGGAATCTGCACCTTTCAGAGAACTGATGGCTTGTGCCGAGCCGAGGTGGAGAGTCCCAAGCCGTCATTTCTTTGCCAAGAAGGCAGTACCAGCGCTGCACACTTTTGTTGAACAGAAGGTGGGCCAGTCCTTGAGCCTGTCGGTGTGTAGCAAAGTGCATGGCAGCGCCGACATCTGGAGCTGTAACTACGGTCAGGGACAGTACATGTCGTTTACGGCCCACTGGGTGAATGTGGTCCCTTTGCAGCAGCAGCAGCAACTTGGACAGGTCACGCCGCTTCGGCCTCCGCGCTCCCTGCCCGTTGGGCCTGTGACACCGTGCGACTCGGCCTCCTCATCCTCCGCCATCTCCTCACCCTCCACTGTAGGCTCAAGTCTCAGTGCCCCTCCAGTCTACCATGTGTGCAGGGCACGGAGGTGTCACGCAGTGCTTCACATGGTTTGTCTTGGCGAACGGAGTCACACAGGGGAGGAACTGCTTAAATGTATTCATCAGGAAATGCAAACATGGCTTACTCCAAGAAAACTTAAAATGGGAATCATGGTTACCGACAATGGGAAGAACATTTTGTCTGCGCTGCGCCAAGGAAGCCTGACCCATGCCCCCTGCATGGCTCACGTCTTCAATCTGGTTGTCAAGCGGTTTCTGAAGTGTTCCCCCCATCTGCAAGACATCCTAACAACTTCAAGGAAACTTTGCATGCACTTCAGCCACTCCTACACCGCCAAACACACCCTTCTTGAGCTACAGCGTCAGAATGGTATCCCCCAACATAGTCTGATTTGCGATGTTTCCACCCGTTGGAATTCCACCCTTCACATGCTGGACCGATTATATGAACAGAGAAAAGCCATCACGGATTTCCTGATGATCCAAGCAGATAGGGGGACTCCCCTGTGTAACTTCAATGTCAACCAGTGGCAGCTCATACGTGACACCTGCCGTTTGCTCAGGCCCTTTGAGGAAGCCACTTTATTTGTCAGTCGGCAGGATTACGGGATGAACGACGTGATTCCACTGCTTCATGTACTACAGCACATGTTGGAAACCATGGCTGGTCAGGGCACTGGAGACATGGCGTTTACATCTTACGGCCACATGAACCCCGTTGGAGCTGAACTGGAGGAGGAGGAGGAAGAGGAGGAGTTGCCCAGCGAAACACAGTTTAGGCTTGTCGAAATGGCTGGTTTATCTAGTCAGCGGACAGGAGAGGAGGAGCAGGAGCAGCCAGAGGAGCTAGAGGTTTTTGAGGAAGGCAAAACAGAGGACCCGGGCACACCGTGGCAGTATGCAGTGGAGATGGAGACAGGTAGTCCATCCGAGTCACTTGCGCAAATGGCACGAAGCATGCTCACGTGCTTGCGTAGTGACCCCAGAATTGTTTCCATCTGTTGGCGGGATGACTTCTGGCTGTCCACCTTATTGGACCCTCGCTTCCGGCACAAAATGGGGGCATTTTTTAAACCCACCGAGAGGGAGGACAAACTCAACTACTACAAAGACATTCTACGTAGGCAGTTGGCAGATGCCTATCTGCGCCATGGTCCATACTCTCGCAGGTCTGACTCGAGGGGACCTCTGCGCTCACCTTCCACTGCCATGGCCACTGGGGGGTTGGCAGGAGCAGCAGCAGCAGCTCCATCAGCAGCAGCAGCCTCAGTCTTCAGTCGCTAATGAGTAGCTTTCTACACCCGCATAGTGAGGCTACTCATGAGCAGCAGGAAGACCTGGAGCAGGACCTCAACCAGCAGGTCATGTCATACTTTGACATGACCATGCCAACACACCTTGAGGATCCGCTGGACTTCTGGGCAGCCAAACTTGATTTGTGGCCGCAACTAGCAGAGTTTGCCCTGGAAAAGCTGTCCTGCCCGGCAAGTAGCGTGCCATCTGAGCGGGTGTTTAGTGCGGCGGGGGCCATAGTTACGGCGAGGAGAACTCGTCTGTCAACTAAAAATGTGGAGAGACTCACCTTTGTCAAAATGAATCAGGGATGGATCAGCCAGGATTTCCACCCACCAATGCCTGATGCATGCGACTAGATTCAGCATGGTGCCACGTTTTACACTTTCCAAATGGTGCAAAACATATTTATGTCTTTAGGCCATTTTTTGGGCTCCTGCTGCTGCTGCTGCCAACTTCTGCCAACTCCAGGGTGTGATTCATCCAATTTTGGGGCTCCTGAAGCCAACCCCAGGGTCTCTTTAAAGTAATATTTGGGCTCCTGCTGCTGCTGCTGCTGCTGCCAACTTCTGCCAACTCCAGGGTGTGAATCATCCAATTTTTGGGCTCCTGAAGCCAACCCCAGTGTATGTTTAAAGTAATATTTGGGCTCCTGCTGCTGCCAACTCCAGGGTGTGATTCATCCAATTTTTGGGCTCCTGAAGCCAACTCCAGTGTATATTTGGGCTCCTGCTGCTGCTGCTGCCAACTCCAGGGTGTGAATCATCCAATTTTTGGGCTCCTGAAGCCAACTCCAGTGTATATTTGGGCTCCTGCTGCTGCTGCTGCCAACTCCAGGGTGTGATTCATCCAATTTTTGGGCTCCTGAAGCCAACCCCAGGGTCTCTTTGAAGTAATGTTTGGGCTCCTGCTGCTGCCAACTTCTGCCAACTCCAGGGTGTGATTCATCCAATTTTTGGCCTCCTGAAGCCAACCCCAGGGTCTCTTTAAAGTAATATTTGGGCTCCTGCTGCTGCTGCTGTCAACTCCTGCCAACTCCAGGGCATGATTCATCCAATTTTTGGCCTCCTGAAGCCAACCCCAGGGTCTCTTTGAAGTAATGTTTGGGCTCCTGCTGCTGCTGCTGCCAACTTCTGCCAACTCCAGGGTGTGATTCATCCAATTTTTGGGCTCCTGAAGCCAACTCCAGTGTATATTTAGGCTCCTGCTGCTGCTGCTGCTGCCAACTCCAGGGTGTGAATCATCCAATTGTTGGGCTCCTGAAGCCAACCCCAGGGTCTCTTTAAAGTAATGTTTGGGCTCCTGCTGCTGCCAACTTCTGCCAACTCCAGGGTGTGATTCATCCAATTTTTGGGCTCCTGAAGCCAACTCCAGTGTATATTTAGGCTCCTGCTGCTGCTGCTGCTGCCAACTCCAGGGTGTGAATCATCCAATTGTTGGGCTCCTGAAGCCAACCCCAGTGTCTCTTTAAAGTAATATTTGGGCTCCTGCTGCTGCTGCCAACTCCAGGGTGTTATTCATCCAATTTTTGGGCTCCTGAAGCCAACTCCAGTGTATATTTGGGCTCCTGCTGCTGCTGCTGCCAACTCCAGGGTGTGATTCATCCAATTTTTGGGCTCCTGAAGCCAACCCCAGGGTCTCTTTAAAGTAATATTTGGGCTCCTGCTGCTGCTGCTGCCAACTTCTGCCAACTCCAGGCTGTGAATCATCCAATTTTTGGGCTCCTGAAGCCAACCCCAGGGTCTCTTTAAAGTAATATTTGGGCTCCTGCTGCTGCCAACTCCAGGGTGTGATTCATCCAATTTTTGGGCTCCTGAAGCCAACTCCAGTGTATATTTGGGCTCCTGCTGCTGCTGCTGCCAACTCCAGGGTGTGAATCATCCAATTTTTGGGCTCCTGAAGCCAACTCCAGTGTATATTTGGGCTCCTGCTGCTGCTGCTGCCAACTCCAGGGTGTGATTCATCCAATTTTTGGGCTCCTGAAGCCAACCCCAGGGTCTCTTTGAAGTAATGTTTGGGCTCCTGCTGCTGCTGCTGCCAACTTCTGCCAACTCCAGGGTGTGATTCATCCAATTTTTGGCCTCCTGAAGCCAACCCCAGGGTCTCTTTAAAGTAATATTTGGGCTCCTGCTGCTGCTGCTGTCAACTCCTGCCAACTCCAGGGCATGATTCATCCAATTTTTGGCCTCCTGAAGCCAACCCCAGGGTCTCTTTGAAGTAATGTTTGGGCTCCTGCTGCTGCTGCTGCCAACTTCTGCCAACTCCAGGGTGTGATTCATCCAATTTTTGGGCTCCTGAAGCCAACTCCAGTGTATATTTGGGCTCCTGCTGCTGCTGCTGCCAACTCCAGGGTGTGAATCATCCAATTGTTGGGCTCCTGAAGCCAACCCCAGGGTCTCTTTAAAGTAATGTTTGGGCTCCTGCTGCTGCTGCTGCCAACTTCTGCCAACTCCAGGGTGTGATTCATCCAATTGTTGGGCTCCTGAAGCCAACCCCAGTGTCTCTTTAAAGTAATATTTGGGCTCCTGCTGCTGCTGCTGCCAACTCCAGGGTGTGATTCATCCAATTTTTGGGCTCCTGAAGCCAGCTCCAGTGTATATTTGGGCTCCTGCTGCTGCTGCTGCCAACTCCAGGGTGTGATTCATCCAATTTTTGGGCTCCTGAAGCCAACCCCAGGGTCTCTTTAAAGTAATATTTGGGCTCCTGCTGCTGCTGCTGCCAACTTCTGCCAACTCCAGGGTGTGAATCATCCAATTTTTGGGCTCCTGAAGCCAACCCCAGTGTCTCTTTAAAGTAATATTTGGGCTCCTGCTGCTGCCAACTCCAGGGTGTGATTCATCCAATTTTTGGGCTCCTGAAGCCAACTCCAGTGTATACTTGGGCTCCTGCTGCTGCTGCTGCCAACTCCAGGGTGTGATTCATCCAATTTTTGGCCTCCTGAAGCCAACCCCAGGGTCTCTTTAAAGTAATATTTGGGCTCCTGCTGCTGCTGCTGTCAACTCCTGCCAACTCCAGGGCATGATTCATCCAATTTTTGGCGTCCTGAAGCCAACCCCAGGGTCTCTTTGAAGTAATGTTTGGGCTCCTGCTGCTGCTGCTGCCAACTTCTGCCAACTCCAGGGTGTGATTCATCCAATTTTTGGGCTCCTGAAGCCAACTCCAGTGTATATTTTGGCTCCTGCTGCTGCTGCTGCCAACTCCAGGGAGTGAATCATCCAATTGTTGGGCTCCTGAAGCCAACCCCAGGGTCTCTTTAAAGTAATGTTTGGGCTCCTGCTGCTGCTGCTGCCAACTTCTGCCAACTCCAGGGTGTGATTCATCCAATTGTTGGGCTCCTGAAGCCAACCCCAGTGTCTCTTTAAAGTAATATTTGGGCTCCTGCTGCTGCTGCTGCCAACTCCAGGGTGTGATTCATCCAATTTTTGGGCTCCTGAAGCCAACCCCAGTGTATATTTGGGCTCCTGCTGCTGCTGCTGCCAACTCCAGGGTGTGATTCATCCAATTTTTGGGCTCCTGAAGCCAACCCCAGGGTCTCTTTAAAGTAATATTTGGGCTCCTGCTGCTGCTGCTGCTGCCAACTTCTGCCAACTCCAGGGTGTGAATCATCCAATTTTTGGGCTCCTGAAGCCAACCCCAGTGTCTCTTTAAAGTAATATTTGGGCTCCTGCTGCTGCCAACTCCAGGGTGTGATTCATCCAATTTTTGGGCTCCTGAAGCCAACTCCAGTGTATATTTGGGCTCCTGCTGCTGCCAACTCCAGGGTGTGAATCATCCAATTTTTGGGCTCCTGAAGCCAACCCCAGTGTCTGTTTAAAGTAATATTTGGGCTCCTGCTGCTGCTGCTGTCAACTCCTGCCAACTCCAGGGCGTGATTCATCCAATTTTTGGGCTCCTGGAGCCAACCCCAGGGTCTCTTTGAAGTAATGTTTGGGCTCCTGCTGCTGCTGCTGCCAACTTCTGCCAACTCCAGGGTGTGATTCATCCAATTTTTGGGCTCCTGAAGCCAACTCCAGTGTATATTTGGGCTCCTGCTGCTGCTGCTGCCAACTCCAGGGTGTGAATCATCCAATTTTTGGACTCCTGAAGCCAACCCCAGTGTCTCTTTAAAGTAATATTTGGGCTCCTGCTGCTGCCAACTCCAGGGTGTGATTCATCCAATTTTTGGGCTCCTGAAGCCAACTCCAGTGTATATTTGGGCTCCTGCTGCTGCTGCTGTCAACTCCTGCCAACTCCAGGGCGTGATTCATCCAATTTTTGGCCTCCTGAAGCCAACCCCAGGGTCTCTTTGAAGTAATGTTTGGGCTCCTGCTGCTGCTGCTGCCAACTTCTGCCAACTCCAGGGTGTGATTCATCCAATTTTTGGGCTCCTGAAGCCAACTCCAGTGTATATTTGGGCTCCTGCTGCTGCTGCTGCCAACTCCAGGGTGTGAATCATCCAATTGTTGGGCTCCTGAAGCCAACCCCAGGGTCTCTTTAAAGTAATGTTTGGGCTCCTGCTGCTGCTGCTGCCAACTTCTGCCAACTCCAGGGTGTGATTCATCCAATTTTTGGGCTCCTGAAGCCAACCCCAGTGTCTCTTTAAAGTAATATTTGGGCTCCTGCTGCTGCTGCTGCCAACTCCAGGGTGTGATTCATCCAATTTTTGGGCTCCTGAAGCCAACTCCAGTGTATATTTGGGCTCCTGCTGCTGCTGCTGCCAACTCCAGGGTGTGATTCATCCAATTTTTGGGCTCCTGAAGCCAACCCCAGGGTCTCTTTAAAGTAATATTTGGGCTCCTGCTGCTGCCAACTTCTGCCAACTCCAGGGTGTGATTCATCCAATTTTTGGGCTCCTGAAGCCAACCCCAGTGTCTCTTTAAAGTAATATTTGGGCTCCTGCTGCTGCCAACTCCAGGGTGTGATTCATCCAATTTTTGGGCTCCTGAAGCCAACTCCAGTGTATATTTGGGCTCCTGCTGCTGCTGCTGCCAACTCCAGGGTGTGAATCATCCAATTTTTGGGCTCCTGAAGCCAACCCCAGGGTCTCTTTAAAGTAATATTTGGGCTCCTGCTGCTGCTGCTGTCAACTCCTGCCAACTCCAGGGCGTGATTCATCCAATTTTTGGGCTCCTGAAGCCAACCCCAGGGTCTCTTTGAAGTAATGTTTGGGCTCCTGCTGCTGCTGCTGCCAACTTCTGCCAACTCCAGGGTGTGATTCATCCAATTTTTGGGCTCCTGAAGCCAACTCCAGTGTATATTTGGGCTCCTGCTGCTGCTGCTGCCAACTCCAGGGTGTGATTCATCCAATTGTTGGGCTCCTGAAGCCAACCCCAGTGTCTCTTTAAAGTAATATTTGGGCTCCTGCTGCTGCTGCTGCTGCCAACTCCAGGGTGTGATTCATCCAATTTTTGGGCTCCTGAAGCCAACTCCAGTGTATATTTGGGCTCCTGCTGCTGCTGCCAACTCCAGGGTGTGATTCATCCAATTTTTGGGCTCCTGAAGCCAACCCCAGGGTCTCTTTAAAGTAATATTTGGGCTCCTGCTGCTGCTGCTGCTGCTGCCAACTTCTGCCAACTCCAGGGTGTGATTCATCCAATTTTTGGGCTCCTGAAGCCAACTCCAGTGTATATTTGGGCTCCTGCTGCTGCTGCTGCCAACTCCAGGGTGTGAATCATCCAATTTTTGGGCTCCTGAAGCCAACCCCAGGGTCTCTTTAAAGTAATATTTGGGCTCCTGCTGCTGCTGCTGTCAACTCCTGCCAACTCCAGGGCGTGATTCATCCAATTTTTGGGCTCCTGAAGCCAACCCCAGGGTCTCTTTGAAGTAATGTTTGGGCTCCTGCTGCTGCTGCTGCCAACTTCTGCCAACTCCAGGGTGTGATTCATCCAATTTTTGGGCTCCTGAAGCCAACTCCAGTGTATATTTGGGCTCCTGCTGCTGCTGCTGCCAACTCCAGGGTGTGATTCATCCAATTGTTGGGCTCCTGAAGCCAACCCCAGTGTCTCTTTAAAGTAATATTAGGGCTCCTGCTGCTGCTGCTGCTGCCAACTCCAGGGTGTGATTCATCCAATTTTTGGGCTCCTGAAGCCAACTCCAGTGTATATTTGGGCTCCTGCTGCTGCTGCCAACTCCAGGGTGTGATTCATCCAATTTTTGGGCTCCTGAAGCCAACCCCAGGGTCTCTTTAAAGTAATATTTGGGCTCCTGCTGCTGCTGCTGCTGCTGCCAACTTCTGCCAACTCCAGGGTGTGAATCATCCAATTTTTGGGCTCCTGAAGCCAACCCCAGTGTCTCTTTAAAGTAATATTTGGGTTCCTGCTGCTGCCAACTCCAGGGTGTGATTCATCCAATTTTTGGGCTCCTGAAGCCAACTCCAGTGTATATTTGGGCTCCTGCTGCTGCTGCTGCCAACTCCAGGGTGTGATTCATCCAATTGTTGGGCTCCTGAAGCCAACCCCAGTGTCTCTTTAAAGTAATATTTGGGCTCCTGCTGCTGCTGCTGCTGCCAACTCCAGGGTGTGATTCATCCAATTTTTGGGCTCCTGAAGCCAACTCCAGTGTATATTTGGGCTCCTGCTGCTGCCAACTCCAGGGTGTGAATCATCCAATTTTTGGGCTCCTGAAGCCAACCCCAGTGTCTGTTTAAAGTAATATTTGGGCTCCTGCTGCTGCTGCTGTCAACTCCTGCCAACTCCAGGGCGTGATTCATCCAATTTTTGGGCTCCTGGAGCCAACCCCAGGGTCTCTTTGAAGTAATGTTTGGGCTCCTGCTGCTGCTGCTGCCAACTTCTGCCAACTCCAGGGTGTGATTCATCCAATTTTTGGGCTCCTGAAGCCAACTCCAGTGTATATTTGGGCTCCTGCTGCTGCTGCTGCCAACTCCAGGGTGTGAATCATCCAATTTTTGGACTCCTGAAGCCAACCCCAGTGTCTCTTTAAAGTAATATTTGGGCTCCTGCTGCTGCCAACTCCAGGGTGTGATTCATCCAATTTTTGGGCTCCTGAAGCCAACTCCAGTGTATATTTGGGCTCCTGCTGCTGCTGCTGTCAACTCCTGCCAACTCCAGGGCGTGATTCATCCAATTTTTGGCCTCCTGAAGCCAACCCCAGGGTCTCTTTGAAGTAATGTTTGGGCTCCTGCTGCTGCTGCTGCCAACTTCTGCCAACTCCAGGGTGTGATTCATCCAATTTTTGGGCTCCTGAAGCCAACTCCAGTGTATATTTGGGCTCCTGCTGCTGCTGCTGCCAACTCCAGGGTGTGAATCATCCAATTGTTGGGCTCCTGAAGCCAACCCCAGGGTCTCTTTAAAGTAATGTTTGGGCTCCTGCTGCTGCTGCTGCCAACTTCTGCCAACTCCAGGGTGTGATTCATCCAATTTTTGGGCTCCTGAAGCCAACCCCAGTGTCTCTTTAAAGTAATATTTGGGCTCCTGCTGCTGCTGCTGCCAACTCCAGGGTGTGATTCATCCAATTTTTGGGCTCCTGAAGCCAACTCCAGTGTATATTTGGGCTCCTGCTGCTGCTGCTGCCAACTCCAGGGTGTGATTCATCCAATTTTTGGGCTCCTGAAGCCAACCCCAGGGTCTCTTTAAAGTAATATTTGGGCTCCTGCTGCTGCCAACTTCTGCCAACTCCAGGGTGTGATTCATCCAATTTTTGGGCTCCTGAAGCCAACCCCAGTGTCTCTTTAAAGTAATATTTGGGCTCCTGCTGCTGCCAACTCCAGGGTGTGATTCATCCAATTTTTGGGCTCCTGAAGCCAACTCCAGTGTATATTTGGGCTCCTGCTGCTGCTGCTGCCAACTCCAGGGTGTGAATCATCCAATTTTTGGGCTCCTGAAGCCAACCCCAGGGTCTCTTTAAAGTAATATTTGGGCTCCTGCTGCTGCTGCTGTCAACTCCTGCCAACTCCAGGGCGTGATTCATCCAATTTTTGGGCTCCTGAAGCCAACCCCAGGGTCTCTTTGAAGTAATGTTTGGGCTCCTGCTGCTGCTGCTGCCAACTTCTGCCAACTCCAGGGTGTGATTCATCCAATTTTTGGGCTCCTGAAGCCAACTCCAGTGTATATTTGGGCTCCTGCTGCTGCTGCTGCCAACTCCAGGGTGTGATTCATCCAATTGTTGGGCTCCTGAAGCCAACCCCAGTGTCTCTTTAAAGTAATATTTGGGCTCCTGCTGCTGCTGCTGCTGCCAACTCCAGGGTGTGATTCATCCAATTTTTGGGCTCCTGAAGCCAACTCCAGTGTATATTTGGGCTCCTGCTGCTGCTGCCAACTCCAGGGTGTGATTCATCCAATTTTTGGGCTCCTGAAGCCAACCCCAGGGTCTCTTTAAAGTAATATTTGGGCTCCTGCTGCTGCTGCTGCTGCTGCCAACTTCTGCCAACTCCAGGGTGTGATTCATCCAATTTTTGGGCTCCTGAAGCCAACTCCAGTGTATATTTGGGCTCCTGCTGCTGCTGCTGCCAACTCCAGGGTGTGAATCATCCAATTTTTGGGCTCCTGAAGCCAACCCCAGGGTCTCTTTAAAGTAATATTTGGGCTCCTGCTGCTGCTGCTGTCAACTCCTGCCAACTCCAGGGCGTGATTCATCCAATTTTTGGGCTCCTGAAGCCAACCCCAGGGTCTCTTTGAAGTAATGTTTGGGCTCCTGCTGCTGCTGCTGCCAACTTCTGCCAACTCCAGGGTGTGATTCATCCAATTTTTGGGCTCCTGAAGCCAACTCCAGTGTATATTTGGGCTCCTGCTGCTGCTGCTGCCAACTCCAGGGTGTGATTCATCCAATTGTTGGGCTCCTGAAGCCAACCCCAGTGTCTCTTTAAAGTAATATTAGGGCTCCTGCTGCTGCTGCTGCTGCCAACTCCAGGGTGTGATTCATCCAATTTTTGGGCTCCTGAAGCCAACTCCAGTGTATATTTGGGCTCCTGCTGCTGCTGCCAACTCCAGGGTGTGATTCATCCAATTTTTGGGCTCCTGAAGCCAACCCCAGGGTCTCTTTAAAGTAATATTTGGGCTCCTGCTGCTGCTGCTGCTGCTGCCAACTTCTGCCAACTCCAGGGTGTGAATCATCCAATTTTTGGGCTCCTGAAGCCAACCCCAGTGTCTCTTTAAAGTAATATTTGGGTTCCTGCTGCTGCCAACTCCAGGGTGTGATTCATCCAATTTTTGGGCTCCTGAAGCCAACTCCAGTGTATATTTGGGCTCCTGCTGCTGCTGCTGCCAACTCCAGGGTGTGATTCATCCAATTGTTGGGCTCCTGAAGCCAACCCCAGTGTCTCTTTAAAGTAATATTTGGGCTCCTGCTGCTGCTGCTGCTGCCAACTCCAGGGTGTGATTCATCCAATTTTTGGGCTCCTGAAGCCAACTCCAGTGTATATTTGGGCTCCTGCTGCTGCTGCCAACTCCAGGGTGTGATTCATCCAATTTTTGCGCTCCTGAAGCCAACCCCAGGGTCTCTTTAAAGTAATATTTGGGCTCCTGCTGCTGCTGCTGCTGCTGCCAACTTCTGCCAACTCCAGGGTGTGAATCATCCATTTTTTGGGCTCCTGAAGCCAACCCCAGTGTCTCTTTAAAGTAATATTTGGGTTCCTGCTGCTGCCAACTCCAGGGTGTGATTCATCCAATTTTTGGGCTCCTGAAGCCAACTCCAGTGTATATTTGGGCTCCTGCTGCTGCTGCTGCCAACTCCAGGGTGTGAATCATCCAATTTTTGGGCTCCTGAAGCCAACCCCAGTGTCTCTTTAAAGTAATATTTGGGCTCCTGCTGCTGCTGCTGTCAACTCCTGCCAACTCCAGGGCGTGATTCATCCAATTTTTGGCCTCCTGAAGCCAACCCCAGGGTCTCTTTGAAGTAATGTTTGGGCTCCTGCTGCTGCTGCTGCCAACTTCTGCCAACTCCAGGGTGTGATTCATCCAATTTTTGGGCTCCTGAAGCCAACTCCAGTGTATATTTGGGCTCCTGCTGCTGCTGCTGCCAACTCCAGGGTGTGAATCATCCAATTGTTGGGCTCCTGAAGCCAACCCCAGGGTCTCTTTAAAGTAATGTTTGGGCTCCTGCTGCTGCTGCTGCCAACTTCTGCCAACTCCAGGGTGTGATTCATCCAATTTTTGGGCTCCTGAAGCCAACCCCAGTGTCTCTTTAAAGTAATATTTGGGCTCCTGCTGCTGCTGCTGCCAACTCCAGGGTGTGATTCATCCAATTTTTGGGCTCCTGAAGCCAACTCCAGTGTATATTTGGGCTCCTGCTGCTGCTGCCAATTCCAGGGTGTGATTCGTCCATTTTTTGGGCTCCTGAAGCCAACCCCAGGGTCTCTTTAAAGTAATATTTGGGCTCCTGCTGCTGCTGCTGCCAACTTCTGCCAACTCCAGGGTGTGATTCATCCAATTTTTGGGCTCCTGAAGCCAACTCCAGTGTATATTTGGGCTCCTGCTGCTGCTGCTGCCAACTCCAGGGTGTGAATCATCCAATTTTTGGGCTCCTGAAGCCAACCCCAGGGTCTCTTTAAAGTAATATTTGGGCTCCTGCTGCTGCTGCTGCCAACTCCAGGGTGTGATTCATCCAATTTTTGGCCTCCTGAAGCCAACCCCAGTGTCTCTTTAAAGCAATGTTTGGGCTCCTGTTGCTGCTGCTGCCAACTTCTGCCAACTCCAGGGTGTGATTCATCCAATTTTTGGGCTCCTGAAGCCAACCCCAGGGTCTCTTTAAAGTAATATTTGGGCTCCTGCTGCTGCTGCTGTCAACTCCTGCCAACTCCAGGGCATGATTCATCCAATTTTTGGGCTCCTGAAGCCAACCCCAGGGTCTCTTTGAAGTAATGTTTGGGCTCCTGCTGCTGCTGCTGCCAACTCCAGGGTGTGATTCATCCAATTTTTGGGCTCCTGAAGCCAACCCCAAGGTCTCTTTAAAGTAATATTTGGGCTCCTGCTGCTGCTGCTGCCAACTTCTGCCAACTCCAGGGTGTGAATCATCCAATTTTTGGGCTCCTGAAGCCAACCCCAGTGTCTCTTTAAAGTAATATTTGGGCTCCTGCTGCTGCCAACTCCAGGGTGTGATTCATTCAATTTTTGGGCTCCTGAAGCCAACTCCAGTGTATACTTGGGCTCCTGCTGCTGCTGCTGCCAACTCCAGGGTGTGAATAATCCAATTTTTGGGCTCCTGAAGCCAACCCCAGTGTCTCTTTAAAGTAATATTTGGGCTCCTGCTGCTGGCAACTCCAGGGTGTGATTCATCCAATTTTTGGGCTCCTGCTGCTGCCAACTCCAGTGTCTCTTTAAAGCAATGTTTGGGCTCCTGCCCCTCATAGTGATGCCACTTCAACTCTCTTGAATTCAATTGTGCCGCTCTGCGATTCTATTAGCGATGCCTCTGATCTGCATGTGATATTTCTTCAAAGTATTATTTAACTAACCCAGCACGCATCCTGTGCGTGTTACAGCAAGGCAGAATGGTTTACAACCCTATTGAGGCTCTAGGAGGCTCAGAAATAGCCGTTTTTAATAGTGATTCGTCGCGAATTTATTCGGGTCGAAACGATTTTTGTCGGAAAATTCGGCGAATCAGTTGAATCGAATTTTTCAAAAGTTCGCTCATCTCTAGTCATACCTGTCGCTGTTCAAGGTCGGACACTGGCACTGTGGGCTGAGGCTGGAATAATGATGAATGAGTGGCTATATGGCGCTATCTCAGTCGCTAAGCAGGATTGGCTTGATAAATGTGTGATTGTGGTGGGGAGCCGGCGTTCTCGTGGCGGGGCCCGTCATTACCGGCCGCTCACCAGTCGCTACCTGTCGCTATTCCTTCATAAATAAGGGCCTTAGTGTCTTGTGTTTGTTTGTATGTTTGTTTACCTAGTTATGAAAGCAATCTGGTTTAGCTCAGCAAACTTGCATGCCCAGACTGCCAGCGGACACAATCCTGGTATTCAGTAACAGACATAAAATCCTAGTCAGTATGGTGAAATCACCATCAAGCTCTGCTTTTACAGAAGTAAAGCTCTGATGGATGCTACTTTGGGGTTATGCCTGATTTTTGTATATACGCATAATCTTTTGTTTGGCTATAAGCAGAGATAGAACAGTCAGGGATCTCTTTAGTTCCAAAGCCTTGATATCTGGCATTTGGTACTCACGAATATAAAACGGTTATACTTACCTTTGGTCCCCTGCAGCTCCTCCATGCATTTTCATATCCACTGATGGCAGGGAGCCAGTAATTCTGGCACTGGAGGCTTTGCATAGTGGTGTTTATGGTTTAGCATGCTCCCTCCATTACAATAAGTAGGCATATTAGGGGGCATAAAAATCAGGACCCAATCCTCTACCCCCCCCCCCCCCCCCGCCGACTTAGCCACCTGTAAATGACAGCACAGCTTTAGCCATTCATTCATGAGCACTGTGCAAGTGTGAGATCGGGGGCCACACACAGTGCCTGATGGGATGCAAGATGGTGCTACTCGTTAGGAGGTGGCCCAGAATCTCAGGGACCCAGAAGATGGATACCCTGGCGAGGTGAATAAAAATTGTCCAAAGGTTAAACCGGGGGAAGGGGGGGGGGGGCAGCAGCAGTTCGGTGAGGTTTGGTTCACCTTTCCTCTTTCTTTAAAAATCAATATTTACATAGAGAGGACGCGTGCCCGACTGGGCCTGCACAGACATTGCTTTAAGAGACAGTGGGAGCGTGCAGCTTGCTCAGGAGCTGAGCGCTGCTTCCAAATCGCCAGACAAAGCCGCCACAGAGCCGTTTTATGGGCAGCGTGGGGGCGCAAAACGTATTTTGTTGGTATTGTTCCGATGCAAATCCTGGGGAACAAAAACCCAGGATTTTCACTATACTGGATTTTGTTTGTTTCCCGATTTAGGATGCCTAGTTATGTGAACCCCCCAAATCGCCCACCAAAACGTACCTTTCCCTGGTTCTACGTGGTATGTGCAGACTCTCGACCAATCTATGCATATTAATGATCGGCATATGGCTCTGGTTTGACACAGAGCTTGGGAGTGGCATAGTGAGCGGGAGTGGCATCCCCAGTTTCCCTTTAGACGTGGGCGTGCTCCCATCCCCACCCTATCTGAATCTCAGCCCAGAGATGCAGGAGATGCGGTCCCAGATGTTTGCATCGCCAAGGGAGCCAGGTAAAAGGTGAGTGTTGAGGCAACCAGGGGTGGAAGGTTCACAAAGCAGGGCATTCCGATTAGGGATGCCCCAAGGTAAGAGGATGGACACTCTGGGTTTTGTTCCGCTTTAAAGTATATTTCAAGGAAAACCCGGGGCAAAGTATTTGTTCTCTATTTAAGTAAAAAAAATTGGTCTGTACCGATCCACACACCTGAGATAGGGGCCGGTAACCCAAGGCTTGTAGGCTAAGTGGCTGGCCCCATCCTTTTCAAGTTACCAGACCCTAGAACCTTCGGCACTGTTCCAGTCTTCTCCCAGGGGTGCTAGGGCATGTACGCCAATGTGGAGAAGGGGGGCGTGGAGGGGAAACAGGATTGGCTCCATGTGACTGTGCATCACTGTGGAGGGGAGTCACTAGGACTCCATGTGCTCCACTTCTGGCATCAATGAGCAAAGTAATTTATCCCCCCATATTAGGCTTAGTGGTGGAGGTTCTAAGTAGATTTGCCTGGACAGCCAGATATGGATCGTCGGTGCTCTGTGGCCTATGGTAGCCTGGCATGTCCACCTTATCCAGCTTTGAAGATTTGAAAAAATGACTCACCTGGTGCCTGCAATCTGCCCAGTCACATGTCAGGAACCAAGCACTGTATTTTCAGCGTATATGTCCACCAGAGGGGATTGTGGGTGACCCTTTCATATAATTATCCCTTACATTGCAGGAGACACATGAGCTGTGGACACATCATCAGCTGTGGATACAGTTCTTGCCTTTCAGCATGGTCTTGTTTTTTCCTCCAAACTAGTTGAGGGATGGGGGGGGGGGGGGGGGTTGGTACCAGTACATGCTGTCTGTTTATCATGGTGTATTCAAGTGCACTTTTTGGTATCAGCATACTGCCTATTGATTTGGCAGCCTTAGGGGGACAGGTTAAAGAAACACAACACATACCCCCCCCCCCTTTACCTCCAGCCCTTCAAACACTGTTGCTGCTCTCCTGTCCTATACAGTTGGGTTCTAGTTGTAATCTCTCCACCCGTTCCCGCCTCCCTGTATCAATCATGCTGAGCTCTAAGCATTCAGGGGGTACAGTCTGGATGCACGCCCCTTCAGTCAGAATCTGGAGCTGGTGATGGGAGTAAGGGAAATCATTGGGACCCAGGTGAGGAGGGTAGTAGAACGGTGGCCTTTTTAAACCTGAGACTGTGCTGAATGGTCCGTCTCCTGTGGGTAAGGGGAGTATTTACTGTTTTTGTTTATTGTTTTTGTTTATAGACCACAGCTGTTGATGTTGCTTTTCTTTCTAGCGGTGTAACCTCTTTGTGAAGCCCTCCCTGCACCTCAGCGCTGTGTTTGCCCCCCCAGTATAACTCTATCTGGAGATGGGTCGGCCTTTCTGAATGGACAGTGCAGGCACACCCACAGATAGAGGTAAGCGGGGATGTGGCAGCAGACGCAAAACTCCACTTGGCTTTATTTGGCTCACTAACAGCTGTAAAGTTACAATGAATGGAGCTGAGCAGAACTGAGGACACTGATTGGCTGAGCAGCTAGCAGGAATACCGGAATGGTGAGTTTCCTGGGTGATCCGTGGGGATACACAAATCGGGATGCCCCATATGAGAGGAACAACACCCAGGAAAGGGATATTCATGGGTGTTGTTCCTCTTCAATAGCTTTCTGAGCAGAGATGAGTCGTTACAGCAGATGGCTCTGGCTAATAAAGGATGATTTGAGGAGGTTGTGACTGCTGCTGCACTGGGTTGTTGTGATGCAGGGCTCTTCCATATCTTCCATCTCTGCTCTATTTTCTGTTTTTGTTTATTTCCCACAACTGTTGAGGATTTGTTTCTTTTTAGCGGCACAACCCAATGCTGTTTGAAAATTGCTCTCACGCACCCATATTATCTGAGTGGCTGAGCCAAGAGGGAGCACAACTGCAGGGATTCCATGGCACGCAATCATGACCAGGGATTGGGAAAAGGTAAGGGGCTTGCGGGGGGGGGGGGGGGGGGTTTCACACAGTGGGGTATCCCAAAGTGGGAGGACTCAGGGGTATCTAGTCAGCGCTGGCAGTGATTGGTTCACTTTAATTACAAAAAAAACTGCAGAAGAAAAATCAATCAAAATAGAAGGAATTTCAGTATAGGTTTCTAATAACTGTTTTGCTGTTGCTGAATCATTGCTAGTGAGTTAAAGGTGTGAGTGACATTCCGCACCTTGATTTCTTGTCTAATGATTGTCTAGACTAGACCAAGATATGGACTGCAATGCAATGTTTTAATTGCTTGAAAAAAAAGTGAAACTGCTTTGTTATCAGCTGAAAAACAAGTGGCGGCAGCTCCTGTGTATGCGATTGCCTGGGAGAGACTATAAAAGGGTCAGAGTTCAGGTTCCTGGCAGTGGCTCCGTCACATGCACATCATCATTTCATGATAGGCACTAGTACTGCAGTGACATTACTTTCACAGATCAGACTAATTTTAAAAAGCTTTGTGCCCCAAAAAACATAACTGGGCAATAGACAAAAGTGGTAACTGTAAAACTACTACGAAAAAGGGAAACATAACCAAAGTTAATATTTTAGTTTTGGAGAAATGGTTTCTGTTTCATCTGGTAGAAACTGTTTTACTATAAGCCCCTGTCATTGACATTACCTATGGAATGGATGACGATTCTTTTGCTTAAATTGGACCAACAACCTCCTTGATCAACCCGGGAATCTATAAGATTCCCAGGCCGATCTGATCCCTCCCTGGGGGGGCATCCAAAATCGGGAAACCCCCCAGGATGCCCAGAAACCTTACCTGTATCCCGATCCAATGGCGCATTCGCGGGCTGCGGCCGCATCTCGCGCTTCTCTCTAGCAGGGTGCCCTGCTAGAGAGAAGCGCGATATGCGGCCGCCAGCGTGCTCTGAGCCACTGTGGTTTGACTCCGCTTGGGCGCACATACCACAGCGGCTCCTAGAGCGCTGATCAGAGGAGCGGATGCGCATGCGCCATAGGAGCAGGGTGAGGTGAGTTTTATCGGGCGTTCTGGGGGGTTTCACGCAACGGGGCACCCCTGATCGGGGTGCCCCGCAGAAGTGGACCAAGACCCAGGATAGTGAAAATCCTGGGTGTTGGTCCACTTTAAAGAGGAACTATGGTCAAAAATGACCATAGTCCCTCTTTAATATACAGTAGTAGGGCAGTGAGACCCGGGCTGGCCCACTGTCTATCGCTGACTGTAAAACAAAAAAAAAACGCATATTCCGGGTCATATTCTATGGCTGCAGTGGAGCAGCCTGTCAGCTTCCAGGGCCAGCGCTGATAGGCTGCTCGGGATGGTGCACCCACGGGATGGCGAGTGGTGTATCAGTGTGGCCAGTGGGCAGGCCTATCAGCACTGTCTGGCGCTGGCCCTGGAGGCCATAGAAGAGGACCCAGAAAAGGTGAGTTCCTGGTTGTCTATTTTGTTTTACTGGTGCCGATGTACAGCGGGGTGAGCCCAAGTCGCACTGCCCTGCTGCTGTATAGTAAAAAGGGGTCATTTTAAACCAAAATTCCTCTCTAAATGGCATTTGTATACAAAAATGGTTTTCAATGTTTTCATTCTGTGCTCTTAAACTACATGGCAGCGACCAACTAGCGGACATGTTTACATATAAGCATGAGGGGGGAGCTGTGCCAGCAGCAGCCCACACCAAACTGCAATAGATATATAACTTAAAGTGGACCAAAACCCACAGCGAGATTCCATGGGCCCATCGAGTCCCTCCCCCCAGGGCATCCAAAACCGCGATGCCCCGCTGTGTGAAACCCCCAGGTTGCCCATACATTTACCTTCTTCTGCGGTCCAACGGCGCAAGCGCGAGCCGCGGCCGCATCCCCGCTATCCCTCTAGCAGGGCACGCTCCCTGTTAGAGGGTAGTGGGGGATGCACCAGTCAGCATGATTGGAGTCGCTTGCCTTAGACGAAGGCTTAGACGAAGCTTCATCAGTGTGCTGATTGGACAAGTGGCCACGCATGCGCCGTAGGACCAGGAAGAGGTGAGTTTGTTTTGGCGTCCTGGCGGGTTACACATTGCGAATAAATACAATAAAACCCTAATGAAATGTTATAATTGTATCAATATAGAATACCCAATTCATCTATGTGTAATATTATACCAATATAATCTTGCCTGAATGTAAGGGGAAAACAATCAGTTCATATGAAGTTATGGGGGACCTGGGAACCGCTGCACACTGTGTGGAGTCTTCAATTTGTGTGGTGTAGCTATACTAAAACTAAACTATCCATTTTAAACCCTCCCCACAAAAATACATGCAATGTGAACAAACTATCATACAACATCAAAACATATGCTGTAACAAATACAGACGTTTAAACTGTATAAAAACAGTGTTGAGTTGTGTGAGTCTGATCAGACCCAATCAATAAGATAGGATCTGGTCAGACCCAGACAAACCACCCAGGTGAAAAAAAATACAATATACTGAAAAGCAAATAAATAATACTTCAATAATAATGTGAATGTGCAGACAACAATACTTCAATAGTAAGTCAAATGTGCAAATGACAATAACATCCCTAGTTCAAAGCTAGTATAATATGCAAAGCCACCATCTCGCGGGGCTTTAGGTCCACACTGTTGATCTAGGAGAAGCTACAGAGATTGGGGAACAAACAATCGAATTGGATGCCACTCAAACAACATATCAAGTTTTTTCAGCTCCTCTTAACATCAAGTTGAAGGAGTGCAGTAATTATTTTTGCACCATGCTACGTACCAGGCTCCAATCACTGGGATACTTGGTGTCCATGAATGAAATGTACTGTTATTTTCACCAAACAACAGGGCTCCTATTACACATTTCCCCCCTAGCAGTATTGGGGTAGTTGTATTTAGCCCTGTTGTGATTTCAGTTATATCTGCAGGGATTAAAAAACTGCGGTTATAGGCACGCTTTAGGCTGTGACTCATCACCTGCATTCATATCAGTTGGGATGCAGTCTCCTTATGTGTTGATATTGGCATCATCACACAGAGTAACATTGCAGTCAGCAGCAAAACTGTCATTCGCCATTCAAAGATATTATGGATCAAATATAATTATAATATGAATAATATATGGATATGTCATTATTGGTTTAGGTCAGCTTTATGGTTTAATTGTTATACTGGTTATTCTGCTCTTTACTACTGCAGGGGGTCCCCCCGTGTTCCCCGCATGGTGTCCTCCATTACACTGCACATACTGGCAACACTCTCCCCTCCCCATAGCTCATATTGAGCCTTGGGGAGTGGTCTCGGGGGGTGGGGATGGGTGCACGTTCGGCTCTGTGGTGTCTGCTGACACCTTGCTTCACTCCTCCCCCTGTGCAGGCTTATGCTTGCATCATCTTTAGGGGTTGGAGTATAGGCTGGGGCGTGTCACTTCCTCCTTCTGAGTGGCCAGGTGCAGGGAGAATTTCGGCGGTGGAGATTGGTAGGATCTGATCCGGCGGGGTTTAAAGGCAAACATGTATGACCACTCATTCCCTTCACCCAACAGAAGTGACATGGGAGGTCACGTAGGTAGTAGGTGGTAGGTGGTAGGTGGTAGGTGGTAGGTGGTAGGTGGTAGGTGGTAGGTGGTAGGTGGTAGGTGGTAGGTGGTAGGTGGTAGGTGGTAGGTGGTAGGTGGTAGGTTTTGCCTTATGCTTTAGGTTCCCTGGGTGCTTATTAGCTGCCTGATTTGTTTCAACATTGAGGCTCCTCTGAGTTTTATGATATATGGAGTTCTTGCTGCCATCTTGAGGCCAGGTCTGGCATTGCATCCTGATTATATCCTCACAGACTGCTATCTTAGATCATTACTGCTGGCTTTTATTTCACAGGCTGACTCTGATGGTGGCTTTGCATATTATATTAACTTTGAACTAGGGATGTTATTGTAATTGGCACATTTGAATTACTATTGAAGTATTGTTGTCTGCACATTCATATTATTATTGCACATTCATATTATTATTGAAGTATCATTTATTTGCTTTTCAGTATATTGTAAAAAAATATTTCACCTGGGTGGTTTGTCTGGGTCTAACCAGATCCTATCTTATTGATTGGGTCTGATCAGACTCGCACAACTCAACCCTGTTTTTATACAGTTTAAACGTCTGTATTTGTTACAGCATATGTTTTGATGTTGTACAGCAATGGAGTATGATAGTTTGTTTACATTGCATGTATTTTTGTGGGGAGGGTTTTAAATGGATAGTTTAGTTTTAGGAATTGTATAGTTACACCACACAAATTGGAGACTCCACACAGAGTGCAGCGGTTCCCAGGTCCCCCATAACGTCTCAATTACATTTTAGGCTTGTCCTATATTGATAGAACTCATTATTGTAATAACAACACATGGGCAAATATGCAGTTAGGTTTTTAATAAGTGTGGTGTGTATTGTCATGTGTTTATGTTGTTTTTATTATCTACCAATTTTGATATGGAAGTAATAAAATAATTTTGATTATTAATTGCTTGTTGGTGCTCCTATTTTTGGAGGAAGTTGTGGCAGGGGCCTCTTGGGGTGCCGTGCCCCTCCATCTGGGTTCAAGTGCATTGGTTATTATAGTGAGCACACAAACAATAGCATTTTGGAATACGGTTCTGCACCACCCTTGTTTTTTGCTGAATCAGTTCATATGAAGATATAAAGTGACAAGTGCTCTTTAGATAATAATAAATATAAAGGATTCAGCAGTAACTAAATATACCATTCATTAGGGTTTTATCGTATGCATTCACATTGGGGTTATTTGGATGAATGTATGTAGGACTATGTATTAAATCTTTACACTATTAATGAGTTTTTAGGTACACTTTAATAGTGCTTTACCGGGGGGTACTCTCTCTTTGTGAATATTAATTGAAAATGGGCTCTCTGGGGGATCCCGCTTTCTGTCAATGTTATTTGCCTGTAATTGCCCTGCACCCTCAGTTTATTAGTGTCTGGTAGATATTTAAACCAGATGCCTAGGATAATATCTGTGACAATCTTTGATTTTAATGTTGTAGTGTGGTTTATGTTGATTTTAAATTTGCAACCAATAAAATGTATACTGATTTAACTTCAAATATAGTTTGAGTTGTGCCTTTTCATGTTGACCCAACTTAGTTTGTATTTCTATTAATCAGTAATCAGACCAGGTCTCCAGTCACTGTCCATGCAGGTGACCAGTTATGTCTGACCACATCTAGAGCTGCAGCCCTGGTTGCCAACCAGTGTCCAGGTCTGACACTGTTCTGGGTTCAGGGACATACATAACATAGGGGCAGTGAAGGCATGTGCCCTGGGGCCCGTAGAACAAGGGGGCCCCCAACACGCTGCCTCCACCGCCTCTGTGGTATGTATGTACCTGCTGTTTGCTGACATACCTAGCCATGGTGCCTCCTTTCCTCTGGGATGAAGGCGTTACATTGCTTCTGTACGTGGGCCCTACCATTACGTTGACGCTTCAGCCGGTGAGTTTCGGGGGGCTGATGTGATGATGGGAGCCCGTGGTGGGGGCCCCATCAGGGCTATGTACATCCCTGTCTGTGTTGCTGATTTCTGCCACACCTGCTGACTTCCTGCACCAGGAACCATCTGTAGCACTCATCATAGGTGGCCTCATTTGTCTCCTGCTCTTCTGGTCCACTCACCCCAGCAATGCAACATCCCAGCTGTGCTACAGCTTTGAATCACTGTATGTGGATGCTTTCATAGAATGTATTAGTGAGAGACTCTAATGAACGGGATTGTCCAGACAAAAACAAAAAATGGTGCTACTTTTACACATTTTTCTCCAGTACAGCTTCACTGTCTGGACCTGCTACAACTTACCTACAGCCAAGAATGAGCACCCTCTCCACTCCAAAATGGCAGCCGTGGATGTGTTGGGTTTATGCCCTGCAACAGGCTCACTCCATTTATTGCCACGGAGAGAGCATGCCCACATAACCCTGTGTCTGCACTTCCCCCGTCCAGCACACTGTCACCTTTCAGGGGGTCCCATGCCATGTTTGCAGGCCATGACCGCATCTCTGGCATTTTTGTTGCCAAGGCCCGATTAGTGTGCCAGAGCTCTGTCTGAAACTGGCACATATGCACGGCTTATGCCAGGAGCCCGCACATGCACTGTGGGAATGCCAGTAAGGTTAGTTTGTTTTTTTTTTAGGGGTTTCACACAGTGGGTCATTCAATTCGGACACAAGCACTAAAACACAGGATAGTGAAAATCCTGGTTTTGGTCCACTTCAATGTTCGGGTTGTAAAATCCTACGAGGAATGAAAGTGTTTGAATGCTTTTTTTAATGTCTAAAGGGAAAGTCTGTACACTAAGAAGAGAGAAATGAGCCCTGTACACACAGAACACTGTGGCCACAATGTGGCCTGTTACTGAAGTGAGAGAGCTCACTCAATCTTACACATGTCCAGCAGCAGTGTTCTGTGTGTCCAGGACTCACTTCTCTCTTCTTGTAGATCTTGGTGTACAGTTACCAATAGCAACAGATTGCAGGTAGTGAAACCTGCTTCCATAAATCACTTATTTGCTCACATAGGGAATTTTTTCAAAAATACTAGATAAGCTCAGCACCTTGAGGACATCATTTTGGCACAAAAAGATGCACTTTCAAAATTCCATTAAAAGTGGACTCCCTTTAAAGTTGACCAACCACATCCCGTGGAAGGTTGAATTTACCAGGATTTCCTTAGTGTCCTGGTAATGAATTCGATAAAAACTAACAAACAATTCCCGCTTCACAGGAAAAATGGAGGGGGAAATTTAAAGGAAAATGAAACCTTCTTTTGGCTCTTATCTTCCTTCTAGCGCTATTTTCAGTAGGCTTTAATTGCTCCCTGCAGCATGAGATTGGGAGGGGGCTTAAACGGCTACTTTAGAACAATGGCATCCTGTCAGAAACCAGCAGCATGCAATGGTATAGCTGGGGAAAATTAAAAAGGAAATCACAATAACAGGAATACCATTGAGGGCAGAAAACATCCAAACAGTAATGTACCTGCGGTGGGGGAGCAAAATAGATTTAGTTGTTTTTGGGAGTTTTGGTCCACTTTAAGATGAAGCTCATGTGATCACGGCAGTCACATACACAGATTGTGTTAGTTACACTCATGCAGAGTTATTTCTAATTACAAAGACCCAAATTAGTGCCATACCTGCTGTTTTGGGCACTACATCAAACCGGAGCTGAGAAAGCATAAAAAAAAAAAATAGTCAGCAACATATGTTACTTACACAATACAGCAATATAGGCGCAATATAGACTTTATAGAGTCAGGGACCCACTATAGTGTACCCCCCGGCACCTGCGAGCCACCGTACTGGGACTTTGCGGTGACGCTGCTTGGTCCAATCATCCCCAATCCACATGCCCTTGTAGGACCATATACCTAAGGTTCTCTCCTTTCCAATGTTACCACTAGTGCATCGTTAGCCCCCTTGGTTCCAGAGATCTGACAATCAGAATTGTGCCACCCTGGCAACAGTACCGGGACTTTGTGTTGCTGCTGCTTGGTTTGGTCAGCCCTGATCCACATGCCCTTGTAGGATCATATACCTAAGGTTCTCCCCTTTCCAATGTTACCACCAGTCGGCCAGAAGCCCCCAAAGATCCAGAGATCTGGCACTCAGAAATGTACCACCCCGGTGCCCGCAAGCAACAGTACCAGGATTCTGCGGTACCGCTGCTTGGTCCAGTCGACCCTAATCCACATGTCCTTGCAGTGGTGTATGCCTGAGGTTCTCCCCTTTTAAATGACACATCCAGTGGGTCGTTAGCCCCCCTAGGTCCAGAGATTTGATGCTCTCTGGAATGTGCTGTCCTGGACGAGGTGCATTGATTCCCAGGATGATTTGGAGCCTCAGTTCTCCAGATCCAAGGAGGCCAGAAGCCCACTGGAAGGGGCATATGGCATGTGGTATGCAAGGGCATGTGGATCCAGTCCTCTGTACAGCAAAGGCCCGGCACTGTTCCTCGGTGGAGCTGGGGTCTAAAAATCTGTGGCTTGTTCTGCAGCTGAAGATCTCAGCTACATTCCCTGTAAGTTTGGGCTTCCTTGTCACCATGGTCTTGGAGAACCAGAACTCAGAATTAGACCTTCCTGGGCGAGGTGCATGGATTCCCAGGGTTACCCACTATGGAGCCCTCCAGACTTAGGGTGGCTAGCAAGCAACTAGGACGCACCAAGGACAGTGCATATAGGTGGTGAGAACTGGAGCTGGCGGAGACAAGTGGTGGACAGTGCCAAGGGCAGCACACAACAGGATTCTCCAGCCCAGATCTGCAGTGATGTCAGTCACCTACCTATCTACCTACATTTGGCACTGTCCTAAATTGTTTTCTGTTTAAAATTGAAGAAAAAATGGCTGAGATATCTGTATTTACAGGTTCAGCCAATGACATTCTCTTTTTCATCTTTTTCATCCTTTCAGATCAGAGGAGCGGGATAGGATTGCTGGTCCCTCCCTCCTCCTCATCCTCCTCCAGATTTATCACAGAGAGCTGATTATTATGCAGCATCACAGATCCAAGAGCCACACTCACTTTTTTGAGAAGAAAAATCATGAGGTGAACTTGTAAACCTCTATATCTCTGCCATTTCTTCTTCAATTTAAAAAACGAAAAACAGTGTAGGACAGTCCAAATTTAGCCCAACACTATGGTGTAACAATTGCCTTTGCCTGCAGTATCACTTTAAAGTGAATGTACAGTGAACCAAAATCCTCCATCAGCGAAGCAATCCAACACCCATTTCTTATAAAAGCTGGTATGACTGTGGGGAGCCCCCGGCATTGGGAGCTGAGTTTTGCTGAGGGCACCAGCAGTTTGGATGTCCCATCCCCCACATTGCTATCAACACCCTGTTTTTTTTTGGGAAAATGGTTGTTGGATCACTTAAAAAAACAAATCACAGGATCCTTACCAGCTTACATTTTTTAATGCAATATATTATTATTGAAAGGAGGGAAATTGAAATGTACAGCGGGAGGCCAGGCTGCCAGAAACCTGTAGCGCCCTCACAGGACCGTTCCTACTCTCTACACTCTACGCTCTAATTTCAGGTGTGTTTCGACACGTCAAACCAGACCGCCCAAGTTGTGTTGAATTTCTTTCTCCCGTCCTCGTACCTCTCAAGCACCAGTTCCTCCATTCACCTGATATTCTATACCTTCTGCATCCAACGCAGCATACCCAGAGCATTCTGGGAGCGCCAATGTCATGGGAAAACAGACCTGACTGCCGTAAGCAAATGTCTGAGAAGCCCCCTTTTTACGGAGGAGGCCGACCTAGGCACCATGGATAAGAAAGCCACCTGAGGATTATTGGGGATGCTCTCCAAGGTCAAGAATTTGTATGTGGAAAGTATTTGGTCCCAAAACTTGTATACCGAGGGGCATTCCCACCAAATGTGTATCATTGTGAGCTTACATTTTTTATAATGAGAGAAACTGGCAAAATGATTGGCGGAATTTAAGATCAATACTCCCACCTGTTTTCCATCAAGTACCCCTTTCCATTTTTGAAATATCCTAAGTACCACCTGGATGGTCTGTACGGGTTGTCAGTCACCTAAAACCATGTGAAAGATTCACAAAACGGTTAAAACAAAAATGCACAAAAAAGTGCAAAATTGCAGCGCAACAGTCATCAGCATATAAATAGAGGAGGAAATCAGGCTGATGTAAAGTATTGATGGCAGCGGATCAGGCTGGGGTACAAGTGGGTGCACAGTCTCTCCGGCTACCACCTAATAGTATCTCACACATAAACAAACCACCCCATCACCTACTCATCAATGTACAAAAAAACATAAATGTTTAATTTATGATTCAACATTTTGATGAATCAGTCTACATTTCGTTTTTTCCAGTCTTCAGTAGACCTCTGGCTGTTTCTGGACCAGGTAAGCTGCTCATTTTTCCTTGCTAGCATTCAGTTTTTTTCTGCTGCCAACCCGTTAAACCTTCAGCTCAAAGTCTTTTTTATATAGTTGAGTGAAATTTGCTTATTTTGAACACTGATAAGCTGTGAAGGTTGATGCTACTATGCAAGCTATAGACTCCAAATGTGTTACTTTTGGTCTGCCAGTTTTGCTTCTTTCAGAGGTACCTCCAGTTTCCAAAGCTCCTTGTTGTGTAGGAAGCTGCTCTTGCTAAAACCTTGGCTCTGTTAATGTATTCTAAAGTGGACCAAACTTTAGGCATACTCGCTCCCCCTGGGGAATCCAGATTAAGGATGCCCCACTGTGTCAAACCCCACCTGGGTGCCTAAAAACTCACCTTCCTTCCCTGTCCAATGGCACATGTGCGAGCAGCGTCCGCATTCCCGCTATCCCCTTAGCAGGGTGCATGCCCCAGGCATTTATGAATGGCCGGCACAGGCACGCTCCCTGTTAAAGGGTAGCGGGGATGCAGCCACCAACTTGCTTGGATCAGCTCACCTTTGACAAACTCTTGGACGAAGGGCCTTGAGCGGATCCGAATGTGCTGATTGGACAAGAGGCTGTGCATGAGCGCATGAGAGGACTGAGGAAGGGTGAGTGAGATCAGGTGACCTGGGGGGTTTCACACAGCGGGACATCTCCAATCAGGGTGCACGGGGGGGGGGCAAAGAATACATGGTTTCAGGAGGAAGTGGGAGGTTGCCCACGGAAAGCGTGGCTCTTGTGAGGTGTTAGTTGCAAGAGAGATGTGTATCTTTGATCTATTTGTTTGCATTGTTAGCCTTTAGTATTTATTGTGGTTATGGTTGTTTGTGATTGATGGTTATCCATTCTTAGAATGCAACATTGTTGGCCCATAGTGATACAATAGTTATATTAATTAGACTTTATTGATCCAGATCATAGGTAGGTAAGTTATTTAGTCGATTGTACAGTTTTTCAAAGTGGTGTTTTATATATAGTCACAATATTTATATTTATTGTTATCTTCTTATATATTTATATTTTGTATGACATATTAATCATGGTAACTTATTGATTAAATTGTAATTGGTATGTATACTAATATATGTATTTATCCAAGTTCCATCTCCCTGCATCCACACCCCATATTATTTGGTTGTGTTGTGTTTATGGTACTAAAGGTTTTTAGTATAATCAAATTGTATTGATTTTAAGAGTAAATTGGGGATACAGAAAGCAAACAAGGGGGGGTAAGGGAAGGGAGGGGGTACAGCGAAAATATTTCACAATTATATATGTAACACCAGGTGTACATCTCGCCATCTACAGTAGTTAGCATTTGGACCTTTTGGCAGTGCTCATACAGAGGGTGCACTTAATCAGTGGACCATGTTACTTGTGTCAGTTCCCAATGGAGAACCTTTAGGCTTATTCCTTCATATGTATATATCCTGCCAATACCAATTGTATACTAAGGATGAGCTGCTATGCCAGTGTACTAGTTTTCATACCATCTCCACTTAAAGAGTCGGTGGGGGGCTAGTAAGTAGGAAGAGGGGTAAGAGTCGGTGGGGGGCTAGTAAGTAGGAAGAGGGGTAACAGGGTTGGGGGAGTAAGTAAGCCTTGGCAATTGATTGGTGCGCTAATGACACGTTAAGGGCCGAGTGCGGGGCTCTAAAAGGTGGGGTGAGAAGGAGCCCCTAGAACTAGTTCCGGGCCCATGTCCTGACGTTGTTATGCTTCCAAGCCAAAAGGGTGAATCAAGTTGGTGGAGAGGCACATCTCATGAGCCTATCCATTTGGTTATATCAAGGTAGGGAGGTGCGAGTCCCGGTAGTCCAACCATCCCGCCCAGGTCACTATATATCTATTTGTGGCTTCTGTGTCATTAGCAACGAGGCTTTCCATGTAGCGAATCAATTCTAGTTCCTGTACCTATTCTATCAGTGTAGGGGGGGGGCTGCTTTTTCCGTTTTTAAGGTTTTTAATCTGTCTTTGTGTGTGAGAACATTGTAATTATATGTTCATGAATAAAATTTGATTTATTGGGAGCTGAACTGCATCCTGTGTAGGTTTGTTGGTCAGTAGTGTTACAGGGATGCGGCCACCAGCCCCCTTGGATCTGCTCGCCTTTGACAAGTTCTTGGACGAAGAGGCTTGAGCGGATCCGAGCGCGCTGACTGGACGAGAGACTGCGCATGCGCCATAGGACTGAGGAAGCGTAAGTGAGATCGGGCAACATGGGGGGTTTCACACAGTGGGGCATCCCCAATCACGGTGCCCGGGGGGCAACGAATACATGGTTGGCTGCCATGGTTGGCTTCTGTCAGGGGCCATATCTGATGGCTCACAGAGCCGCATGTGCCATACCCACACCCTAAATAAAAGTTGATAAAAGATTACATCTTTGGCACATGTTTCCATTCTAGATGTTTAAGAACTACAGATACCTAAAATAAAAGGAGCATAAAGGGATTTTCAGTATGCTCCAAAGGATATATACATTGGACATTTTGTTTTCACAGTCACAATGCTTAAATTGTAAAGCCTATCCAGCCATCCTATATTCTGCACCCACACACTGTGATGACATCATCAATCACCCCACCCACTGGCAGCTTCCCTAGGGTGACACTGCAGTGCCAGTTGCTGCAGAATTCTCCTGAAAGCAGCTGACACTCGGCAGATATACATTTTGTTTTGATAGCGCTGATCTTGTTAAGCTATAAAAAGCTCGAAAATTTGCACAGCTGATTGAAGAAGCTTCCATTTAACCATGTAGCTGCTGCCCGGTTAATCCCACTACAGTAATGAGTTCCTGACAAGCAGGCCAAGATAAAGGGACACTAGCGGCTCCAGTGTGGCTGGTGAAGGATTAATCAGATTTGGGAAGTAATTTAATGGTCCCGCTTTATAATCACTTGACATCTGTTCCTATATTGTTACATGTTATTGTCCCATAACAATAGTGAGTCTATAACCTTGCCATGGCTTCCCCTGCTGAAGTTATAGCTTCTTGCTGTATATTCCAATGCAATCCAATGACTGGAAGGACAGATCCAAGCTGGCAAGAGCATTGCGATTACCCCGCATCATTCTGAATGTTCTAGACTGATGACAGGGGAAATAGAATGAGTTCCCGGGGGATATTTCCCTAGATGCAATCATTGCTTTTCATCATCCCTATTAATGGGGCATTACCATTTAAGAATAGACTTATGGGCACTCCTTTACTGGGGGGGGGGGCTGTGGGAAATTGAATAGTAGATACAGGACATGCCTCTAATGGGGTCTGGATGGTACCCTTAAAGGAGCACTATCATGAAAAAATGATCTAATAAAAATACACATAAATATGTCAGATACCATTAGTAATGGTCACTTACACATTGTGCATTACTGGAAGGAATGCAAAAATCAGAAGTGACACAATTCTGCTTTTACATGGCTAATGCTCAACTTAAATCAGCACAAAGCCCTTCCCCCACCCATGCAACCACCTGCCCTCCCGACCAAAGTACCTCAGGTGATACAGTCGGTTGGATGGTGGTCCAGTTTTGGGAATTGGGAACGCTCCTGCACCCAGCCTGTCAGAGGGACTGCGCCACAGCTACATGAAAGCGGCGGATGCAGTCGCCAGAGAAGCCGCCAGGTGAGTTTACCAGCAACCCGGGGTTCCACACAGCAGGGCTTACCCAGAAGCGAGCTAGCAGTCAGCCCTGGAGTCTTTTGCCGGCCACCTGGCCGCTTTAGACAGGACCAACAGCTTGGCACAGTTGGGAAAGAAAGGTAGAGGGCATTTTGGAGCTTCCTCCCCCAGCATCTCAGCCATGCTGCTGCCTGGATTCAACTGACATAACTGCCAATGCACAGTAACAGGAAGCCCGATAGTACTTGGCCTGCAAAGACATGGGCCACCATTTTGTTTCTAAAATTGACTACAGCAGGAGTTAGAAAAAGGTAAATGAATGTTTATGAACAGCAATCTAAATTGCCCTGGGGAGGGAGGCATATGAGAACTGTTTGTTGTGTTGGTCCGGATTAAGTCATTTTTGACTAATGGTCTGCTTTAACCGCCTGTCTTGTTAGGCAGTTCCAGTCTGTATTGGGTTCCCCTGCTGTGCATCGGTGCTGCTAAACTACAGAATGGGGATACCCAGGTACTCACCTCTTCCGGGATCCTTCCACGGCAGGCGTGGAGCAGCCTATTAGGCTCGCACAGCCGACGGTTGCACAGTAATGTGCTTGGGCACCAGCCACCCCGCTCATCATCATTTGGGATGCGCAATCCAGAAGAGGTGAGTATCTGCGCAGCCCTGTTCTCTAGTTTAGTGGTGCTGATGCACAGCAGGGAAGCCCAAACCGATCTGCCCCGCTGCTCATAAAAAGGGAGTCCAGGCATTTCTGAAGTCCAGTGCCCAGGTAACCCCTCCGGAGGCGGGAGTAGTGTTACAATAAAGAAAACTTACATCGCCCGTGATCCAACAAAGTTCCCGTTGGCTGGACGGACTGTGCACAGAGTAGCTTCCCCTGCTCTGTGGGCATGCCCATCAGCCCATTCAAGTAGTGGGGGAACCCACTCTGGGCAGCAGATCCAAGATGGTGTGGAAATCACCAAATGTTCCACACCGGATGGCTTAGGAGACAAGCATTTATAGGTTAGCAATTCCCACCATTACAAGAAGAAGCTTGGTAGGATTTTTTTCACTTGGGTGTAAAAGTAACCCCTCCTCTAACTATCTGACAAGTTTAGATTGTGAGTTATTATATAATCAATATAGATTTTGTCATAGAGCTTTTTTAAACTCCTTAAAATGAGTTGGCACTCTTTAGGAGATTTCCTTAGGGACATTATGATGTTGGATGCCCCTCAGTGTGAAACCCCCTGATTTTCCCATAAATTCACCTCGATCCTCCAACACATGGTTGTAGCTAAGATTAACCACACTCTTTTTTTTGTTTTTTTGGGAGGGTCTGTTTTTCCCCCTAAAGCTTACCAGCCCAATGCACCCCTTACCAGTTTAAAAAAACACCCAAAAAATGTATTAAAGTGGAACAAAACCCAGGATTTTTACTATCCCGGGTCTTGTTCCTTGCCCCAGAGGCATCCCCCTATGTGAAACCTCCTGGAGCTCCCATAAAAATGTACCTTACCCCAAGCCTACCGTGCATCTGTTGCCTAATCAGCACCATATGCCGCGCATGTCAATGATCTGGGGGGGGATCACATAATGGGGCATCCTGATTTAGGATGGCCCCGGGGAAGGCCAGCGGGGTAAGACCAGTCTATAAGACTGAAGTGCTGACCTCTGACCTAATCCATGCCCTTTGTCCCCGCCATGTGACCTGCATAACCACTGGACCAAAGGATTTGCTGGTTGGGCATAAGCACGGCACTCATGTGGTTAACTTAATAGGTCACCTGTAGAAATTGGGGAACCAAAGCGCCCTCTGTCACTGAGAAGTGCTAAGCACTTCTACTCTATTTTCCCGATTTAGGATGCCCCTGGGGAAGACCAGTGGGGTAAGACCAGTCTATAAGACTCCAGTGCCGGCCGCTAGGGGTTGTTTTGCTTTAACTTACATTTTACTATACTTACCTAATCCATGCCCTTTGTCCCCCGCCAGGTATCCTCTCTGATGCCAATGGCTTAGTCTATTGCTGACATCTTATTCATTATTATTATTATTAACAAGCTCTTCCTGTACCATAAGACTGACGAGCTCAGAGCACAAAACAACCAACCCGTGCAAAGCTTTTCCACAGTATCTACCGGCATGTTATGTGATGTAATGAAGACCTAAAGATTGCTTTCTAGTCCTGACCGTTAATACAAGTGAATAGTATCTTAACACCCTGGATGCCATGGCAACAACAAGCTGGGATAGCCCGCCAATATAACATCACTAGCAGTTAAAGCGTTAAACAACTAGTATGCAATGTGCAGGGCTGTAGCTAGGGGGAGCAGGGGGGCACTAGCCGCAGGTCAGGGGGGTGCCAAAGGGGGGCGTGAGAACAGGTGGGGAGGGCGCCATTTTGATTCTTCGCCCCAGGTGCCAGAAAGCCTAGCTACTCATCTGCAATGTGATCCAGCCATCATCTTGAAATACAGGAGAAAATGTATTTCTGAATGTGTCTGGCTGCAGCATGTTACACAAATGTGCACGAGGTTGCCAAACCAGTGTCTTGTTTGCAAGGGTGTGTCTTATTAAGGTGGAAGAAATCCAGACAGTCTATAAAATTGCTATACAAACAATAAGTTCCTGGAGAACAGGCTACTTTCAGCACCTAAACCCTTCCCCTTAAGTTAGGCACCAGTCCAGAAGTTCAGCATACTCACCTTTTCTCCTCCTGCCAGGTCTCTGTGTGGTTAGGCACATAAACTTCCCTCCCCTTATGGCTTCCAGTCGCATAACACATGGAGGGCCAGCAAGAAAAGAGGTTAGTAGGCTGAGCTGCTGGGCTAATGACTGGCTGGAGAGGGAGGTCTAGGTGTCGTCCACAACACAACATTAATGCCCAACATTTTAATAACTTTCTTGAAAGAATTGTACAGCTGAAGTTCTTGTTTGCAATGACAAGTTCATCACTCATTTTCTATAAAAAGTTACTCAATCCACCCACATGTACTTATTCAGATGATCATGGGTTTGTTCTTTATTGTGTCCGCTGCCTCAGCCATAAAACTTGGCCTGAAATTGGGCAGGACTACTTAACTACTTTTGGGGTTCACACTAGTCTTGTGACCTACATGACCACTGGACCAAAGGATTTGCTGGATGGGCATAAGCACGGCACTCACATGGTTAACCGAATAGGTCACCTGTAGAAATTGAGAAACCAAAATGCTCTCTACCAGTGATTATACCTAATACCTATATGTATAGGTATAGGTACTTATACCTATGCTAAGCGCTTCTACTCTATTTTGGGATATCCTAAAGGGGGGTCCTAAATGGGGGGGGGGGCACCTCCAAACAGAGAACTCATTATCTTTTCCCCTTTTAGGAGCAGGCCTAGGGCTGCAGGTTTTGACATTAAAGTAAAAAGTTGGCATGTCTAAGGTAGGTTTGAAATGATGAGACACCATCAAATTGTGAGATCTCTTTTGTTCCTTTTCTGTTATTGTGAAGATTTTTGTGGTTATCATGTCTGTTCATATGTTCAAAAAGAGTCGAGCCAAGCGCCTTGAAACATCAACATAGAGGCAGTCTGTGTGAAAAAGAGGTATTGGGGGGGGGGGGGGGCAGGTTTGCATTGACTAATCCGAGGGCCTGTGTCTAGGGCATAAGTTCGGGAGGGTGGAGGATACTCTGGGTGAAGTTTAAACTATGGTTACTTTTTGAGAGAAAAAACATTTGCTATAATACCCAGTTTTATTGGATCCATTGTAAACCTGACCTCCCAAAGCAGTTTTGTCTTTTCAATAGAAATATATAAGCCTAGATTACCTCTTTCCTTTTCAGTGTCCAGCTTTGACCAATGGTGCTTTAAAGTGGTCCAAAACCCATGTTTTTCTCTATCCTGGGTTTTGGTCTGTTGGGCCTCCAGTTGAGGTGCCCTGCTGTGTGAAACCCCCCAGGTCGCCAATTTCACTTGCCTCCCCTCGAGCCGACACTGTGGCTAGAGCTGCCTGCTGCAATTCTAGCTGCACTTGCTAGCGGTGCGTGGCATCACTTGGCTTCCATCAACTGTGGGCTGCCCCGCACAGCCATTCAGTTGCGGTGGGTGGGGCTGCGCACAACTGAGAAGGGAAGCAAGTGATGCCGCTGTTTGTTGCATTTGCGCTACGGGCTCGGGGGGGGTTTAAAAAAGCAGGGCATCCCAATTTGCAATGCCCACGAGGGGAGGGAGTGGGCCTGCTCTGGCTTCTCATAGACTCCAGGGTGGGTTTTGGCTGACTTTAATGTTCAGACTGGTGGCAGAGGGCTTATGAATTGACTTGACTTTCACTTTAAACCAGTAAATAAAGCGTTTACTGGAAAGTCAGCAAAAGGGAAATAACGTGTAAAAAACATACTTTATAAGTTGTTTTTATTTTTTCAATGTTGTTAAAATTTAATTCTGGAAAATCATTTGCATATTTGAGTAGGGAAGTTATATATGTTTGTCCTTTTTATTGTTCTGTTCTTGTTTTAGAAGATTTTTAGGTTTACTGCAGAGCACCATTGATCAATAGAAACAAAAATATAGGATGAGGATCTGTAGGGGACACAGGCCTGGAAAAGGAGGGTGAGCGTTTTAGTAGTCCAAAGGGGGTTATTTAGCATCTCTACTATGTGCTCAGGCCATTGCACCACATAGCACAGGTTATGATGATGTACTGCATGTACAGACACATTCCCATAATAGTTTTATATACCGGTAAGGGTGCAATACTAGCTCGGGCAAAGCTAGATGAAACAGAAAGGGATAAGCAATCTGTCCCCCGTAGCTTACAATTTATTAGTTAAGTGTAACTGATACAAAAGGTTGAGGCATCCCAATGGCCCACCATGTCATCTCTTTGATCCATGTAGAGAAGGTATTTCCATTATTTGCAGGATTAGGAGGCCACTGGGGCTTCCCTGATGAAGGTTGCCGAGCTTGTAGGATGAAATCTATTTTTTCCCAGCATTAAAGGCATTAATGTGCTGGGCATCCTCTGCAATGCAGATTTGGGGATGAGCTTGTGAGGCTTTGCCTTTATACCAGCCCTACTGCTATTAATCAATGCACCAGTCAGAGCAGCTATTAATAGACGCTTTACTGTTTAGCCATGTGTTGTTTCAGCTCCAGTGCAATCTGCACAGCTTCTCTCTATATCCCGACTCTTTTTAAGAATGCAACCTTTTTTTTCAGAATGGCTCTCTTAATCCTCACTCATGTTGTGTCATGTCGGACAAGTGCGAAGCAGTATAATTGTTAATGCGCAGACGTGCGTCACCATTGTGGCATGTACTGCAGAAAACTCAGAGCAGGGCTATAGGACGATGCCAGTCAGTCACTAAGATAAGCAGAGGTTAGAATTATTTCTAAGCAATCTTTGCAAAGAACCAGCACTCCAAATATTCATAAAAGATTAATCCGTATTGATCCAATCACCATAATGTGCAAAACAAGGGATGGTTGTCGGTCGACGTTTCGGGGTGCGCTAGGCCCCCTTCCTCAGGACCAACCACATACAAACAGAGTGAAAGCCATGTGCCATACATATATACACACTTAACAGGGTCCAATCCCCGCCATCCCTAGCGTCCAGTCTCCTATGCAGCATCAGGTATTTGGAGCAGCATAAGGACCTGCTAAAGTCGGGGGTGGTTCCGGCAGCAGAAGGTCCTGGTGAAGTAGGCATTGGCAGCCTGACCCAGTGGCAGAAGGACTCACCAGTGCAGGAGCAGGGCTGTATTTGGTGTTCACGCTGCCCTAGACACTTCAAGAATAGAAGGAATGACAGAAATAAAGATAAATAAGGAACATAAGAATAGAAGGAACGACAGAAAAAAAGTAAGAAGAAGAAATTCGACACAAGAACGAAATATATACACACACACTGTTGGGGAGAACTTGTATGTAGGCATTAATATGCCAACATTTTTTTTTTCACTATAGCAGTAACATCGGCGCTCCCCCCCCCCCCCCCCCCCTTGCAGGTGGCCACCCTAGTAGGCACAGGCCTAGGTTTGCCTAATACAGTCCTGTGCAGGAGCAGGCCCAAGTGATCGAATAGGTAGCTGTAGAGGATGTGTGAGGCACCGTTGGGAACTGAGGACCCAGCGGGTACCTGGGAGCTGGCGGTAAATATTTACCTGCACCACAACACGTACATTTTACCTGTGCTACACATGAACATCTATGGGCTGCAATGTGCTTGTGTTGTGGGCCAAACCCTGCATGCAGTGTTTTGTGCAACACCGCCTATAGATGTGAAGGAGGCTATTGCCTTCAACGTCCACAGTTTTCGCTTTCATTGCAATAGAGTATTCTTACCTCATCATCACATAAGCAGAAAGATAAAAAAGGGCTCTTAATAGTACACTGAATCCCATTGGAGAATTGTGGTAGGATGCCGACACTGCAACAAGTCAGTTTGTGAAATGTCTTCCCTCCTTGATTAAGTGTAAGTGGTATTGCTAACATCTGGAAGCATTTAGAGACCACAGCACCACGTAAAAGTAAAGCGAGGGTTCACCGAGTGCTGAGGCTGGTTGCCAACGCTCTTCGGACTCAACAACTGCAGAGTTCCATTGTTCCAGCATCCTCTGGAATAAACTTCAGCACAACTGTGCTCTGCCGGAAGCTTCATGACATGGGTTTCCATGGCCCAGCAGCTGCATGCAAGGCTTATATCATCAAGCATTGGATGGACTATAAAGCAGTGGAGATGTGTTCTATGGAGTGATGAATCACTCTTCCTTCTGGTAGTGTGATGAGTCTGGTTTTGCTGGTCAGGAGAATGTTACCTGTCTGAATCAGAGGTCGTCCTAGTCCCTTGGTTCCAGTAAAGTGAAATCCTAATACTTCAGCATACCAAGAGATTTTAAACTTGTATGCTTTTGGGGGGAAGCTATTTTCTGTTCCAGCAGTGTGACCCAGTGTACAAAGCAAGGTCCATAAATGCATGGTCTTATAAAATTGGTGGGAAAGAACTTGCCTGGCCTGCCTCAGTCCTGACCTCAATGCCATAGAATGCATTTGGGATAAACCTCAACATCAGTGTATGATCTTACAAATTTTTAAATAAATGGGCAAAATTTCCATGCCACAAACCTTGTAGAAAGTCCTCCAAGAAGAGGTGTTTTAGCTGTAAAAGGGGGACCAAGCTACACAAAAACTCCTGTAGGTGTTGGAACCCTTTTGCCTTTATAATGCATACAGCTTGGGTTACAGGGTTTGAGTGCCAAGCAGTATGATCCTCCAACAAAAGAGGTCAAGTATTCTCATTTTCTGATTTTTCCCTGTGCAGGTGGCTCATATGGCTGACAGCTAATGCCATTGTTATTAAACCATTAACACTTTAATTTTACATACAGGTCTGGTTTAAGATTTGTTCAGATCATGCATATTAAAAGAACAGACCAAATATATATTCATAAGGCCTCCTGTCTCTCCTGTCCATGAGATGATTAGTCTGTCTGTGATCTTCGAACATACAGTGTTAGGGCAGTGGTGCAATTTTTGTGCTGGCCTCTTGCTGTAATTTGTTTCTTCTACCAGACTGAAGCTGTCCATCCTGTTGGAATGTGATAATCCATTTCTCAAGTGATCAGAATTCAGAACCCCTGACAAGCTGTGTCCTCAACCCAATAAAGCAAACCAGTGCCTGGAGAAGGGATCAGCGATATTTTTTCCCATCATTATGAGGAGAGAAGAATAGAGGTCATCAGATGATCTTCTGAAGCAAAACTCCAGTCAAAAATCACTGTAGTTCCCCACATCCAGGACACATCCCAATTCTTCTAAATAGAAAAATAAAGCAAGCTCAAGGAAATACTGGGTCTGTACAGCCAATCGGGTTCACCAGGTGGGTGTGTTCATGCCGCATGCATGTCTGCCTAGTCTGCCCACCAGAGACAAGTGCAGGCAAGTCCTTTGCCTGATCTTGGGCATGCATGTTTCTTTCTAAGCAGTGTGGCACGGATTATCGGACCTGCAGTCTGAAAAGACTCTAGGCCTGCCAAAGAAAATGCCTCAGGAGCATCCTGATTTGGGATGTGCCGCAGTGCTATAGTATAATGAGAGCATGAGAATGGTCTGTGATACTTACTTTTCCCAGCTTCAAATGCTGCAGGAGACAGCAGAGACCACTCTCCAGTTCTGCAGACAAGTGTATCCCATGCTTCTCCCGCTCATGACTGTCTGCAAATAGATGTGGAGGCACAGCCACCTGTCGAACCAAATAAGTCTCAAGCAGTCACATATACAAAGGGGGAAGTGTGGTATCGACTTCTCTGCAGCAAATGGTAAGTACTGGTAAGTTCTTTGGTTAACATCCCAAATCAGGGTGCCTTCCTGGGGGGGGGGGGGGGGGCGGCATGAGAGAACAACAGAGGACCTAAAGTCTGTATTGACCCACAGGAAGCAATAGGCACAGAGCTCTGCATGTCAAGGGACAGGAACACACTTTTCCTAGTGGAGAAGATTCTGCTCATGCAAGGCTCACTGATTCACTGATGGTGTGAGGGGGTAGGATAGGTTGGTTTAGTGTTTCTGTGAACCAGAACTCTCCTGGCAACCCTGGGCTTAGGTCTGATTTAAAGAGAAGCAATTTGGACCATTATGCCTGAGCCTAGAGTCTAAAAGACTCCAAGGCTGGGAGATACCCTGTCCTAGGTGCATCCTGATATGGGATTGTGAACCCCCTGGGTACCCCTATAAAATAACTTCCTTCCTCAAAAATCTGCTTAAAGCAGAATAAAACCCACCTGTGACTGCCCTGGAATCCTTTAGATTTCCCATAGGGTATCCCGAATCGGGATGTCCCGCTGTTTGAAAGCCCACAGGGTGCCGGTAACCCCGCAGGGCGCCGGTAACCGTTTACCTTTCCCCACTCCAATGGCACATGCACTGCCTCTCGTCCAATGAAGCCATTTGCCGTGACACTTCATTCAGCAAATGGGTCTCTTTGTTTTCAATAGGTAGTGTGTGTTGCTGCATCTTCCGCGATGTATGCGCACTCCTGTCCCAGCCCTTCATAGAGATGGGGATGCACGGGATGCAGCAGCACTATCTCCCCATTGAAGTCAATGAGAGCTGTTTGCCAAATCAAGTAAACAAGGCAAATGGCTCGGATTGGCTGTGCGCTATGCGCCCGGGTTCTACCGGGCTATGGGGGGGGGGGGGGGGGGGTTTCACACAGTGTGGCATCCCAATTGTGGATGTCAAATTACGGTTTTGTTCCACTTTAAGCAGCATGACTGCACCATCTGGGCTTTGCACGTCCTTGGGTAAGGCCGCACAGAGTACGGATGCCTCGGCCGAGTCCCACACACTGTGGAATCGAGGAAGGAGGTGAGTTTATGGGGGGAACGATGGGGGGGAGTTAACACCACAAGACCTTGTTCATCAGCATACCGCTGGGGTGGAATGCCAATTGGGAGGGGGAAGTCTCATATAGGTTTTGGTCAGTTTTAAGCATCCAAAGTTGACTACACTAACCTGAGAGACTGCTTTGGACTGCAAATTGCTTTGGAGTTGTAGGTTGGTTGAGAGGAAGATGGTGTCAAAATTCAAAGAAATATGCTGCTGTTCACTGGTATTTGTTCTCTCCAGGTGAAGTGGTGAAGTGGAGATGTTGTCCATGAGGTAAAGCCATTTTTCTTAAATTTGGAAATACAAACCCAAGGACCCCCTCAAGCACCACACACACAGTAAACCAAGTCTTTAGAAGCTTGTCCAAAGCAGCACTTCTGTTACCCACCCACCCTGCCCTTACATTCTGCCCCTACATTTCTCTTAGCAACACCCAGTATTTTAGATCTTTGCACACTCGTCAACAAGTATCTTCTATAGCTTGTTCACATCAGTTAGCAGAGACCTCCAGCCCACATTTTCCTGCTACCTCATTTGAATGTTGCTAAGGTCCCCATGCCCAGTTCCTGTGTTACTTCACAGCTTTTAAGCGTTATATCTTTTTAATTACTTTTACATTACTTGGTTGCAGAGGATTTACTTCAACTTTTTTTCCCACCCCCTTTAAAAGCATTCATTTTATTAAGGTATTGCTCAGTTACAACAGAAGGGACTTCCAGAAATAATTTTTCCTGCCATCTAACCATTGCTAAGGGGCCTGTATACAGAACCCTTATAGAATACAATAGTTCTTCATTCGCCAAGTATATACAAACATACACAAGGAATTAAGTTAAGGGGAAGTTGGGGGAATTATAACAGTAACTTACTATAACCTTGCATCATCATCCTTAGTGGGCCTTGGAGATGATACTCCAGGTGTTCAGCTGTTCAAGGGGCCTGGGAATACCATATTTTTCGCCCTATAAGAAGCCCCGGTAGATGCACTTAGAATTTGGAGGAGGAAAATAAGAAAAAAAATATTTTAAACCAAATGTTGTGCTAAAACACCGCATTACAGGCAGTGTGGAATCACCCCCCTCCCATTCCCCATAGGCAGTGTGCCATTCACACCTCCCATTCCCCATAGACATTGTGGCTTCCCCCCTCCCATTCCCCATATAGGCAGTGTGCCATTCACCCCTCCCATTCCCCATATAGGCAGTGTGGCATTCACCCCTCCCATTCCCCATATAGGCAGTGTGGCATTCACCCCTCCCATTCCCCATAGGCAGTGTGGCATTCACCCCTCCCATTCCCCATAGGCAGTGTGGCATTCCCCCTCCCATTCCCCATAGCCAGTGTGGAATTCCCCCCTCCCATTTCCAATAAGCAGTGTGGCATTCCACCCTCCCATTCCCCATATAGGCAGTGTGCCATTCACCCCTCCCATTCCCCATATAGGCAGTGTGGCATTCACCCCTCCCATTCCCCATATAGGCAGTGTGGCATTCACCCCTCCCATTCCCCATAGGCAGTGTGGCATTCACCCCTCCCATTCCCCATAGGCAGTGTGGCATTCCCCCTCCCATTCCCCATAGCCAGTGTGGAATTCCCCCCTCCCATTTCCAATAAGCAGTGTGGCATTCCACCTTCCCATTCCCATAGGCAGTGTGGCATTCCCCCATGCACTTCTTATAGGCAGTGTGGCATTCCCTCATCTCAGAGCCAGAGTGGGGACAGTGGACAGTGTTCATTTACCCTGCCCACTTATGTAAGTATACCTTTCATTTCACTGTTTGTGTTTTTTTACATTCGCTCAATAGGACACAATGGCCTTGCCCCCCCCCCCCCCCCCCCCCATACACACTTTTGGGCGGGGGGGGGTAGTGCGTCTTATAGGACAAAAACAGGTCTTTATAAAGGGAATTCTATGTCAACGGCCTGATGAGAGCTGCAAGAAGAAGGAAAAACCTGGGTCAGTTGAATCCTGAATCATTGAAGAGATCTTGGATAGATGACAGGGGAGCAATGATCTTGCCCACTGGTTTGGGTATTCTTTGTAGACATAACTTATCTTTTCTGGTAGCTTTGCAGTACCAAATAGTGAATGAGGATCCTAAGACTGCAAGCTTTGACACGCCATACCTCTGGAGTTGGCACTCTTCTCATAAAGACCTCTCCTCAGATTTTCTATCCATCCTTTGTTAAAATAACTGCTAATAGCTTCTAGGTCTTTGACACCCACATCAAAATCAATGCTGTCCTACAACCTACATTGCACTCACATTCAGTCAAGACAGGAACCCTGACATGCTACACATACACTATTGATAAATATACAACCCAGGACATAAACTTAATTTTCCTTTAAACTGTACCTCAGCTTAATTTCTATGTGACTTATTTATGATGTGCTCTACTGGAAACCTTAAAGTGGACCAAAACCCAGGATAGTCAATAGTTTTGACTATCCTGGGTTTTGGTCCTATCCCCGGTGGCACCTTGATCGGGGGTGCCCCGCTGTGTGAAACCCCCCAGAACGCTAAGCCCAGCTCACCTCTTCCCGGTCCCACGGTGCGTCTAAGAGCAGCGGCTCTGACAGCCCCATCCTCCGCCTCCCTCTAACAGGGAGCGTGCCCGCACTGGCCATTAACAAATGAGTTTGGGCGATCTGGGGGTTTGACACAGTGGTGCACCCACAATCGGGGTGCCCCCGGGGAAAGAACCAAAACCCAGGAGAGTCAAAATCCTGGGTTTTGGTCCACTTTAATAAAAAAAATCCCCCCATCTAAATTCTCCTTCAGATTAAATCCACTTTAGCAGTCTGTTCAGTTTGTTGTGCCTTGGACTGAAGAGTGCTTCTAAAAGCCTTAATCATACTCACAGGATGGGAACCAAAAACAAAAGTCTGTACCCTGTACCAGGGTGTGACACTATTCAGACACACTTTTTAATTTAGCAAATGTAGAGCTCTGTATAACTTACACTCCTACCTATACAGGCAGACTTGCTTACCATATGTTTAGTTAGGACATATGATCACCTGCTAGGTTTCACCCATGTTGTGTGGACTATACATACTGTGTAGTTAACAATTCTGACAGTACATTCTTCCTTTGCAGAACAAAAATTGCAGCGTTTTGTGTAATCTGCTCTCGTCCAATCAGAGCCCTTTGCCTTGACAACGTGACAAATGTGTCAGCTAGTGACACCTTCCCACAGGGCCAGCTTCTCATACTCAGGACAGTGGTTGGCAGGTAAGTGGGTCAGCTTGTGGCACATCTGCTCTGAGGTCTTAGACAAAAGTCCATAAAGTACACTTAGGGGGTTATTTAAGAAGGGATAGCGCCAGGTAGTGCCTCGTTGCGGCAGGCAGCGTCTGGTAAACGCAGGTAATTACCTTTCGCTCACTGTCGCTCTCCCATACGTTTCAATGGCAGTTCATTTGCCTGTGTTTAAACAGCGTGTTTGACATTTTTTTTTTTTTTTGTTCAAATCATTGTGTGACCTCTCCTGGCTGCAAACAAACACTTTTATAAACTTTCTTGACTTTTTATATTCTTATTCTTATGCAGAATTGTCATTACAGGTCTGACACTAAAGTGTTAATGTCACAGTGTTACAACAATGTCATTCAATGTGTTATCGCCTTGTTACTGGTGTATATGTGTACAAAAACAGACTTTAATCACACAGCGTCTGACACTTTTGCGACCAGATTTAGAGCGCCGGCGCTGTGTATGTAGTTTTTTGATGGTATGGTGTAGAATGCTGAGAGTTGGTCGCACTGAGCTGGCGCTACCTTTCGCTCGCTGCAGCTCTGTACTGGTGTTAGAGTGTCCAACATACATCACATTCATCAATGCCGGCCAGGTTACTACAGCGACTGCAATGCTAGGTTACAGCGCCCAATACCCACTTACAGCGTCTACTAGCGGACGCTCTAAGCTCCGCTATACAGACGCTCATCTGCCGATACCTGACATTAGTAGTGAATTAGCCTCCACATCCTTTATTTTCCGGTGTGCAGCTTCTGTGGGTGCCAGAATCCCTGTAGTAGAACTACCAACTCCTTTCCCTTCCATCCTTTCACTCTCTGTGGTTCTTCTCTATTTCTCCTATCTTTTTTTAATTGTTTTGTTATTTGGTAAATTACTGGCAAATATTAAGTGATCTGAGTGTGATGATAATATTTGGAAGATGTATAGTCACTTGTCTTTTTATTGCTTTATGATGAATCTTTATGAAGGTTATGTCTTGTGTATGATGGGCAATCTGTCCAAATGGCAATAAGCTATTTTGTTACTGTACTATATAAATGTAAATAAAATAATTTGAAATATAAAAAAAGAGCTAAGGTGATACCAAATTGTGGTAAAAATTGAGGGCTTCAGGAAGTATGCACTTATAATGAAATTAATATATTAAATTAATAAAACGTTCATTGTTTTATTAATGAGGGTTTATAAACTATGCATATGTGAGTTTGTACAATCAAAAGCATTCCCCAGATGTGGTGAAATGCAGCTTCTTGCATTGAGAAATCTGTCATGCATAGAAGTCCCACAATATTTTTGTAAAAAAAAAAAAGATTAACGCAATTTTGAAATAAAACTAGAAGTAGTGAAATCATTATTATATGATTATATGATGGTAAATTAGTAAAGCATATCAGGTCTTGTAAGTGGTAACCAAAGGCAGGTCATATATTAACAGGTTTCAATTTGTGTATATTCGCTAAATTAACATTATTTTGCAGATGTGTAGCACAAATAATCAAAAACAACTCCAAGACATAATATTGCAAAATGCTGCACAATGCCAGACTGCATTTTAAGCCTTTGAACCTAAACCCAGCACCTTCTATTTAGTGAATGCATATTGCCTTTTAGAGTGCAACGGGGAGGCCGATTCATTAATAGCGGCAGGTAGCGACAGTTGAGTGACTGTAGCGGCATTTTCAGAGCGCCCGCTAGTAGTCGCGGTGCTTGGCCGTTGTTCGGTAGTTGATAGCGACTCAGTCGGTTTGCCGTAATGTTGAATATTGGGTGAAGAGTCGCTTTTTGACAGGTTCCGCGCTGTATGGGAGCGCATGATAGCGACTGGCCCTAGCGACCATATTCATTAAAAAATCACGCTCAAAAAATTATCGCGCTGTAAAATGCATGTTTAAACCCCAGAGCGCTGGCGGCGATGGGTTAAAAGTAGTTTTTTAACCCCCAAACAACCATATTTTTGGAAACCAAAAAAAACAAGTTTTTTAAATAATTTAGTAATATGAATACATTAATATCAGACCTGTAATATCAATTCTGTACATTTTTTTATTATTTTTTTTACCTTAAAAAAATTATCTAAAATGGCAGAAGTGGTCACAGAATTTTTCACATTTAAAAAAAAAAAAAAAAAAAAATCATAACAATTAATTATGAATATTTAAAGATTGTTCCATTGAAATGCATTGGAGAGCGTCAGGTAGCGAGAGGTCATACCTGTCGCTGTTCAAGGTCGGACGCTGGTGCTGTGGGCTGAGGCTGAAATAATGATGAATGAGTGGCTATATGGCGCTATCTCAGTCGCTAAGCAGGATTGGCTTGATAAATGTGTGATTGTGGTGGGGAGCCGGCGTTCTCGTGGCGGGGCCCGTCATTACCGGCCGCTCACCAGTCGCTACCTGTCGCTATCCCTTGTTAAATAAGGGCCCAAGTGTCCACTTCAGGAGCGTTCCCTCTTTAGACATCTATTCATATGTAAACATGAATGTCATACAGCTTTTCCAGTGATACGTCTCCAAATTAAAAATGCCCATTGTAAAACCATTTTCGGCCAGGGAGGGCCAAGTACAATTGATGTAATGTCATTTCCAGCAAAGCAGAGTTAGGGGTGATAACCAGGTAACGTTTTCCATCCCAGAGGTATTTTGGCATGATCTACCTTTGCCATATGAAATAGATGAGTACCATTTAACTAAAGGCTCCCCAAAGCCTTGGTGAAAAGGCTAAATCATATGTTATACAAGCATAAAGTAAATATTAAGTATTCTCTAGTTAATGTAATGGAAATTTAAAAAAAAAACACATAACGACAAGTGCCTGTTGTGGGGGCAATATTATTTGGTCACATAGCTGGAAAGTATAAAGCAAGGGTGCACAACGTTTGGTCTAAGGGCTGTATTCTTATTTCTTCATCTCTAGAAGCCGGAATAAAACCTAAGCAAGGCAAACTGTTTACTGCACCAAAACTGTTACTTATCTGCTTTTATGTACATACGGATGCAGGCAGGTATGAGGCAAAAGTGGGCAGGGCTGATGTAGGAGAAGGTGAGGTGAGCAGAGATGAGAAGAGGTGAAGTTGGCTGTGGTAAGGCAGGATAAGGTGAGGTAGAAAGAAGTGGGCAGAGGTGAGGTGGAAAAAAGTGGGCAGGGGTGAGGTGGGGACAGTGCGGTGAGCAGAGATGAGAAGAGGTGAAGCTGGCTGAGGTGAGACAGGATAAGGTGAGGTGGAAAGAAGTGAGCAGGGGTGAGGTGGGGACAGTGAGGTGAGCAGAGATGAGAAGAGGTGAAGTTGGCTGAGGTGAGACGGGATAAGGTGAGGTGGAAAGAAGTGGGCAGGTGTGAGGTGGGGACAGTGAGGTGAGCAGAGATGAGGAGTGGTGAAGTTGGCTAAGGTAAGGCAGGATAAGGTGAGGTGGAAAGAAGTGGGCAGGGGTGAGGTGGGGGCGGTGAGGTGAGCAGAGATGAGAAGAGGTGAAGTTGGCTGAGATGAAGCAGGATGAGGTGAGTTGGATGAATTGGGCAGGGGTGAAATGGGGGCGGTGAGGTGAGCAGAGATGAGAAGATCTAAGTTGGCGGAAGTGAGGCAGGAAGAACTGAGGTGAAAAGTAGGCAGGGGAGGAAAAGTGAAGTGGGCTGAGGTGAGGTGGGAAGAGGTAAGTTGAATGGAGGTGAGGTAGAAAGAAGTGGACAAATATAATGGTGGGAAGAAGTGGAGAGTGATTAGGGGGGTGAGGTAAGGAAAGCAGAGATTAGGGAGGAAGAAGTGGGGAGAAATTAGTAAGGGTCAGGTGGAAAAAGGCCGAGACAGGCAGTGGTGTGCATACATGTATAGAGGTAGGCAGAAGTGCCATGGGCATTGCGGGAAGCAGGTTGTGCACCACTGGTATAGAGCAATAGTTTCCTACTATTGTGTCCAAACTTAATACTTTCTATAACCTTTAAAAGTTAATAAAGATAGATGCCATTCATTTAAGACAACGAGCTTAACATCTTTCTATAAAGCAGTCACACTGTACCTCTATTACTATACGGCCAAGGGGAATCCCATCTGCTGTTATGTCAAAGAAGACCTTTTTGTTTTCCATGATGGAGCTTCTGTGGTTGCAGGAGCCTCTAAGATGCTGAACAAAGTAGTCTGTGGCCACTGCCTTATATACATGGACATGCTGATGGTATGTCAGTCACACACAACAAGAGAAAATACCTCCCTCCCCTTCTCCGTAACAATGAACCCAGGAATATTCGATACCAGCTCAGTATATTCCCCCTCTAATCCAGTCGGATATATTGTGGGTAGCACCAAATGCTGTGTGATTAGGGAGGGGGGAGCAGCACTAGTGAACAAAAGCTATTTCAGTACCGTCATTACAATCTAACAACTAAACCTGTATTGTTCTGGCACATGCCGCCAAGTGTCCACCTATTACAGGGACATTCCCAGAACGGAACTAAATACATCATCACTATTGTATTCTGTGCTTTGTGGGGGCTTTTTATCTGTTTTACTGAGTATGTCTATCTAGGCTCTGTCTTTTGTCTTCTGTCATACATAGCACTATAAACTTTAAGTGTGACGTAATACAGTGTAAGGTTTGTGGCTTTGCTTATAATGTGTATACAGATGCCTGCCAAGGTATGTGCTTGCCTCTATATTTAAATGTACTGTTCTGCTGCGGTTTGATACAACAATGTAGGTTTAGGTTTAAATCCACAGTCAAGGCTCTACTTTGTCAAAGCATTCTGCTCACACTCTAGAAATGACTAACATGTATCTAGGGTCTAAATCGGAACAATGTTTTTTCAGCCTTGTGACACACCAACCCTCCTAGCAGATGATGTAGTGTCCATGACTGTCTGGTCTTTGAACATTAGAATGTCTAAAGTGCTCCTATACTCAGAGTGGAAGTTTATGTCATCACCTTCCATCCCCTGGTCAGTGGCCCAAAACAGCCTGTGTTTATTTTTTATTTTTTTATTTTTTTTACTAAAGCCTTTGCTTATCGTTGATAAAAAGACTAACTTAACAGAAGGTAGTTTTTTGGTGATTGTTGTGACATATGATAATTAGTTCAGTTGCAACTAAAACACATAATGGCAGTTAGGTTGAAGTGCTTCCCATTGATAAGCTGTGTGTACTGTAACTGAAGGCATCATTGCTGGGTGTAGGCCGCTTGGCCAGGGAGCAATATGGTCACTGCATCCAGGTTTTGTTGCTATGAATCTTAGGCAAAGCCTTTAGCAAGTTTTGGGGCACTGGGATGGAAGGTGATGACATAAACTTAGGTGCACTTAAAGCGGACTTTCACCCTGAATAAGAGTCTATCTTATATGTTTCCCACACCCTGTACATACAGTTTGCTCTCATTAAAAATTATCCTACCTGCATCTACTGCATGTTATGAGCCTTTAACCCTCTCAGTGCAAAGGAGTGCTCAGTGCTTCCACTCCTTTTAAGTGGCAAGCATGTAGGAACTACATGCCTGACTTCCCCCCTGCTACATTAAAAACCAAGTAAAAAAAAAAAAACACTCACCTGACCCATCGTTTGATCCGGCCAGGTCTCCGCTTCACCCTGGGGGCCTCCAACCCCCCCCCCCTCCCCGCCTCCTCGGGAGTGTCCCGAATAGGGCGCCCCCCACTTTAGCTGCTTGCAACTCTTGTTTAAAAAAATAAATAAAAAATGACATTTACTCACCTGCGGTTGCAATCACTCCTGCAGGGTCTCCTCTGGGGGGGCCTCCAATCCCCCCCCGGGCTCTTCAGTCTTCAGGAAAGGGCTCCAAGTGGCCTCTCCCCTGCTTCCTGATGGGCGCCACCATCTTAACGACTAACCCGACTTTGGGGGCAGGGAGGAGGGCGTCACCCGGTGGGCGACGTCCTGGCTTCCGGCGGTTCAGCTGTCAGTTGGTTGGGTAGGGGGAACCTCACGCCATTTCCTCAAAAATAGGGCCCCCTTTTATTTAAAATAAATGAGACATTTAAAAAAAATGTTTTTTAGTATTTTACAAATATTTAAAAAAAGCAGAAAAATTACAAAGAAGACAATTCATGTTAAAGCCCAAACTCTGCCGCAAAAAAATATATATAATTTTCCTGGAAAACTCTGAGAATGCTGTCCTTTCCCTGACCCCAGCTCTGTCTGTGCAAAGCAGAGCTATAATCCCACCCCCTGTACTTTATCCCGCTCTCCTCTCCTCAGTATGTTTGATGCTTCAAGGCAAGATGGCAGCGCCCGTATCCTAGAGTCCTGAGTTGCAGCCCAGTGGGGGTAAGAATAATAAGTGACTAAAAACTTAAAATATATTAATTTTAGATGCTGGGAAATTTGGACTTTTCATGAAATCATACTGAAGGTCCAGTTTAAAGCAGGGGCTTCTATCCTTTTTTTCATTACGTGACGGGGACTGCAAGATAGAAAAAAAACTAGCTCCTCCCGGTCTATATAGGGCATGCCAGCTCCTGGTAGCCCCCAGATGGTTTATGTAGGCCACAGCCATGAAATTGTCTGACTGCTCCCTGACCGGAATGCCCCGGAGCTGGGCAGACCAATGCCTGAGAACCAGCAGAGTCGCTCTTAGTTCCAACACATTGACTGGAAGACTGTGCTCCCGTTGGTCCCAGAGACCCTGAACAGTCCAGAACGCCACCCCAACCCTTTAGACTGGCATCTGAGGTCAGGATGACCCACTGGACTGGCCGGAAGGCTGACCCCCTGACAGCGACTGCTGGTCCAGGCACCAATTCAGGGATTTCTGGGCATTGTCCATCAAGATGAACCGATGGTCCAACGTCTGCACAGTCCTGCGCCATTTTGGTAGGAGCTGCAGTTGTAAAGGCCTGGAGTGGAACTGGACATACGGAACTACTTTGATGGTATCAGGCCAAGGAGGCGTATGCCCTGCCTGATCGTCTGTCAGCAGCGAGCTCAACGCCTCTTGAAGAGCTGTGCACCAGAGGAAGAACCTGTGCCCGTTGAGTATCCAATGTCATACCTAGATAAGTAGCCACCATGGAGGGAACCACCTGGGACTTGGGGTAGTTGATCACCTACCCGAAAAGTTCCAGCGTGGACAGAACCGTCTGAACATCCCCAGAGATGGGGCTCGGATGAGCAAGTCGTCCAGGTATGGGGTGGTGTGCACACCCTGTCTTCGCAGACTTTCGTGCACACTCACGGGGCAGTGCCAAAAATTGGGAATGTCGGGCACCCACCGGAAAGCGCAGGTATTGTTGGTGAACAGGGAAGATCGGGACATGTCAATAAGCATCCTTTATGTCCAATGTGGCCAGAAAATCTCCCTGTTGCAGCAACGTCATGACCAACCTTAGAGACTCCACACGGAACTTCCGCACCAGAACGTAACTGTTCAAATTCTGGGAATCCAGGATCAGTTGAATGGACCCGTCCCTCTTGGGGATGACGAAAAGGCTTGGACGCCACAACCCTGTGTGGAGGCCTGGTCCAGAACTCGATCTTGTATCCGGATGTAACAACCTTCCGAACCCAGGCGTCGGATATCCATTCCCTCCACAACGACGCATAGAGCAAAAGCCGCCCCCCCACACTTGATTGAGTGAGGGTGCCCCGCCAACCCTGAGAGGGTTTGGGGCTTGCGCCAGCTGGCCCCTTGGTGTCTAGGTTCCCCCATGGCTTTTGCTTACCAGAAAAATCCTTGCCACGTCTGAAGTCTGCTGAACCTCTGAACTTCTGAAAGGTACAAAAATTTGGTCACCTGCGAAACAAGGTCCTCAGTTTCCATTTCTGTGGAAGCCTAGTCGATTTCCCACCCGTGGATTTCCAGGACAGGTCATCCAGAGATTCACCGAAAAGACAAAACCCTGAAAAGGGGAGGGCAGTAAGCGTCCTCTTAGAAGCAGTGTCGGACGACCACTGTTTCAGCTAGATTGTGCGTCGCAAGGTGACCAGCAAGGCCAGCCCCCCTAGCCACCAGACACACCAAGTCATCCATAGCTGGCACAATGTATCTAAAGACCTCCATAGGGAAGGATTTCAAGCGAAGTGCAGAGGAACATGAATCTCCATGTCACAAATGCCTATTCTGCTGCTTCATCCAGACCGTGTCTGTCATAGCAGTCATGGATAGGGTGCATGGTCGACCCCGCTAAGGAGAATGCGTCTAAGAAAATCCGATGAGATCTTAGGTAAACAGCAAAGGCTCCACTCTCAGAATACTGGATCTGGGAGAAAAGCTCAAAGGTTAAACACTTGATCCTGAATGAATACCTTAACCCCAAAAAAGTTGCTTGGGTAAGTGTAAGGACTAGCCTAGGGTTAGAGTCAACCCAGGGCTAGATTCAGCCTAGGGCTAGAGACGGCCCAGGGCTAGAGACGGCCCAGGGCAAGAGACGGCCCAGGGCAAGAGACGGCCCAGGGCAAGAGACGGCCCAGGGCAAGAGACGGCCCAGGGCTAGAGACGGCCCAGGGCTAGAGACGGCCCAGGGCTAGAGACGGCCCAGGGCTAGAGACGGCCCAGGGCTAGAGACGGCCCAGGGCTAGAGAAAGCCCAGGGTTAGAGAAGGCCCAGAGTTAGAGCCGGCCCAGAGTTAGAGCCGGCCCAGAGTTAGAGCCGGCCCAGAGTTAGAGACCACCTAGGGCTAGAGGCGGCCTAGGGACCCGAATGTATAACACCAATCTAACCGGAAAATGCATAGGCTAGACTGTAATACCGTGTAAGGGCTAAGGTGTCCGCCCCTACTGCTGGATCCGCCGGATTCAGAAAAAGTATTTGGTCAGCTTGTGACTTCTTGCTGAAGCAATAAATACAGTTCTGAACAGTCCCTTAGAAGCCGATCTGTTTAAACACCCTAGAATTGACCAACCATTCTGCCCCTTTCAAATGAGAAGCACTCACACTCAGAAAATCTGCCACATGATTCAAAATTCCTTACAGAACACTGCTGAAGGAGACTCAGGTCTTCTAATCCAATAAGGATTTCTAATGCGACTCCCATCCAACAATGAACCTCGCTCTCTCTTGATGGTTAATGTATGTTACTGATGTAGCATAGTCTGTTCTTATCTGCCAATTCTCGCAACGGGCTCCCTAACCCCAAGCTGAGGTATCTGTAGTAACCAACCTTCCTTTTGGGGTCCCAGATATAGTCTCCCTCGACCAAGAAGTGGAACTATATCTTCCAACCCATTCCGGGTTGCGGGAAAGACCAATGTCAACAGTCCTAACACCCTCATGGCTAGTGTTATTGGAGATGTTGAACTGGCACAAAGGAATCAAACGGCTTCCTGTAGGGCCAAAATCTTTTCTTCCTCCTCCCCAGGGGAAGAACCTCTGCCCCCTCTGAGTCGTCATCTGGCATATCTGACACCCGAGTAGTGAAATAAGAGGGTTTCTCCATGTGACCGGTAAATAAAGAGGGATCAAAGGGACCTGTTGTTGGTTGGGAAAAACACAACCCGGTTACCCGAACCCTCCGGGACCCTCTGGCCTATAGATGAGGAAGTAATCTGGTCTTTCAGTTCCTTCATCATCCGTAGTGATCGTAATTTAGCTATTTATTAACCACCTTGTCCGTGCAAGATTGACAGATGGGTTTTCTTATAGGAATCTGAAAGCCTTGTTTTACACATGAGACATCTCCTATTCCTCTTATGCCTCCGGGCTGTCCCAGTTATCCATATATGTGTGGGTAGTCCGCCACCAGGTGGTGCCAGTTACTGCAAGATCTAAAGCTGTAACTCTCTCCAAACAAGATAAGGACAAAGGTTCAATACAAGAAATAATCACCATAATAGGCAAAAGAGGAAATGAACCCAGGGCGGGGTGGGACAGCCCGGACCGAACACAGGCAAAACCAATTCTACAGGTGAGTACTCCCTGTGTTCGGTCCGGGCTGTCCCAGTTATCCATATACGTGTGGGACATCCAAAAGCAGTGTCCATAATAGGGCGGGATCCCCAGAGCGGAACAGCATGTAGTTCATTTCACTACCGCCTGAAGCACCTTTCGGCCAAAAGCAGCATCAGCTGAGGCCAAAACATCAACCTTGTAAAACTTAGTAAAGGTATGAACCGAAGACCAGGTAGCGGCCTTACAAACTTATTCAACAGAGGCCTGTTGCTGAAAAACCCAGGAAGCACCAATAGCTTTAGTAGAGTGAGTGGTGACACGAAAAGGGGGATCCTTCCCCTTGACAGAGTAGGCTTGCACCACAGCCTGTCTAATCCACCTACTAAGATCCGGAGACAAACCCTTCCTAACACCTTCAGAAAGAACAAAAAGAGAATTCGACTTCCTGAAGGATTCAGTCGCAACCAGGTAGTACTTAATGGCTCTGACCACATCCAAGGAATGAAGGGCCTTTTCCTTAGAGTTAGACAGTTCCGGACACAGAGAAGGAAAAATAATCTCCTCATTAAGATTAAAGGGAGACGCGACGGTTTAAAGTGAAAAACCACCTTATCCTTATGCCGCTCAAAGTAAGGGGGCTTCATACAAAGTGCGGCCAGTTCTGACACCCGGCGCACCGAGGTGATGGCTACCAAAAAGTCCACCTTTAGAGTCAAGATAGACAATGCAGCGTCGTACAAAGGCTCAAAGGGCGGACCCTGGAGAGCAGAAAGCACCAAATTCAAATCCCACACCGGTAATACAGGCTTACGCGGTGGACGTACATGGGTAACTCCTTGGAAAAAAGTCCTGATCAGTCTATGATTGGCAAAGGATCTTTGGAAAAAGATGGCCAAAGCCGAGACCTGGCCCTTGAGGGTGCCCAGCTGTAGACCCAAATCTAAGCCGTGTTGTAAAAATGTCAAAATCCTAGAAATAGAAAAAATGCGACAAGGGAAACTCTTGGATTCACACCAAGAAATGTAAGCACGCCAAACTCTGTAGTAAATCATGGAGGAAGACTTTTTCCGTGCCTGAATCATGGTCTGAATAACCGTGCCCGACAGCCCCTTCTCTGTTGGGATTGAGGATTCAATAGCCAGGCCATCAAAGCCAGCGTCTGTAAATTGGGTGCCGCAGCGACCCCTGCGTGAGAAGTCCTGGGTCGTCGGGCATGATGTAGTGATCGACTGACGTTTGGATTATGTTGGCGAACCAACTCCGCCTCGGTCAGCGAGGAGCCACCAGGATGGTTGGCACCCCCTCCTGGGCTATCTTGCGCAACACTCGGCCCAGGAGAGGAAACGGAGGGAAAGCAAAAAGGAGCCTGAACTCTGTCCACAGAATTGTCAGAGCGTCTGTGGCGAAGGCCAGAGAATCTCTTGACAGGGAGACGAACCACGGAAGCTTGTGATTGTGTCTGGACGCAAACAGGTCCACGTCCGGCTGACCCCAGCGGAGACACAGAGCGTGAAAGATCTTGTTGCTGAGAGACCATTCCCCCAGACGAGAAGTCCCCCCAGCTCAGGGAGTCCTGGCCTCCTGGTTTTCCACCACCGGGCCGGGAATGTAAACCGCCGAGATGCAGGTAACATTCTCCTCCGCCCAAGTCAGGATCTGGGACATCTCCTGAAGGGCTCGCTTGCTCCGAGTCCCGCCCTGGTGATTGATGTAGGCTACAGCCGTCTGATTGTCCGAGCAGACTTGGACAGCCTGACCCCTAAGATGAGGAGTCAATTGAAGAAGTACCAACCGAATCGCTCTCAGTTCCAGGAGATTGATGGGTGTATGAGCCTCCTGTGGGCCCCACTGAACCCGGGAACTTCAGCGCTTGCCTAAAACCAACCCCAGCCGGTCAGAATGGCGTCCATGGTGACTATCTCCCACCGGGGAGTCAGAAAGGACTTGCCCACCAACAGATTTCTGGAGTCCAACCACCACGAGAGGGACTGTCTGACCCTGGGGGGACAGTGAAAATTCCTGATCCAGAGACTCTTGCGTTCGGTCCCAACCGGTCAACAGATTCAATTGAAGAGGTCTTATGTGAAACTGGGCGAAGGGCACCGCCTCGAAGCAGGACACCATGAGGCCCACCAGTTTTATCTCCAGTTTTTATGTTTGGAGGCCCTCCACCTTCTGCTGGGAGAGGAATACCTTGACCAGGTGTCCAACATCCTGCCCAGGAAGGACCTCACCATTGAGTGAGTGATAGACGACTTGGGGTAATTGATTACCCATCCGAAATCCTCGGGTGAGAGTGGCTAACACCGTCCGGGTATTGCTCTCGGCCTGCTGAAGGGACTGAGCTGCAATCAGCAAATCTTCCAGATAAGGAAGAACCCGAATGCACAAACACTTGCACCAACAAAGTGCTATTTGTCCAGCACCACCCAGAAAAATAATATTAAAGCAGACCTACTGTGCCACAAAAATACCCCCAATATGTACCAATAAGCAAACAAAAATCGGTGGTACCAGTAAGCCACCCAAAGGGAACAGGTACTAGAGGGCACCAGCTATCTGCTAACCATAAAAGACACTAATAATTCATCAAAAATAAATTATAAATTTATTAATCTGAAGCTGTAAAAACATCCACATACAACATACAAAGACAATCACCTACATTTAAAATCTACAAACATGTAACATCCAGCAGGAGTGACCCTATAGAAATACTACCTATCTAAATAATGTATATACATATGCACAAAAAGAAAAACCCTAAAAGATATTTTAAACATGTTCTAACACAAAAGACAATTGCAGTGCAAACCAGAAGGATAAAGTGCTAAGTGCTGGGTAAATATGTGCACAATACGTGCAATTGTAATGCCAGACCGCCAAACCGACCTGCACCTCTGTGTGATCACCTGCTCACCCCTGCTGGACGGATTCTCACCCACGCGTTCCGTGCCCACCTGGCACTTTCTCAAGGTGCTGCTGTCTGCTGTCCTCATGCATCTTAAATAGGAGAGATGGAAACAGACGTCAGAGTCCCCACCCCCCGCAGCCGCGTCAATCCAACACAGCTGAGGAGGGGAGGGAGCCACGTGTGTTCCCATCCCCCTCCGAGGTTTGCAGGGTCACATCCCCTCCGCCCACCCCCCAAACCGCACACAACCCGCCCCCCATACACAACGCTGCAAAACAGCGTGTGTACGAGAAAGCCGGAGTAGGCGGAGGGGGAGGGCGAAGGGGAGGCCGACCCCTGGGAGCCAATCAGATGGGAGCGGGAGGTCTGCGTCACCAAGGCATCAGCCCCTCCCCCCCCGCCGCGCGTCACGTCCCCGGCCGGCGGACGCGAGGCACAGCGGGAGAGCAGAAGGCCAATCCTGGCAACCCCAGCCACCGCCCCCCTCCCCAGGCCATCACAATCGCATCATCTCCACCCACCCCCGATAACCGCCCCCACCCCACCGCTCACCACACGCTGCCACAGCGTGTAGATCACAGAGGGGGGGGCGGGAACAGGGGGAAGGCAGAGAGGAGGTCTGAAGACGGCAAATAATTATAATGCAGCTCAATGCCACATGACAGCAAACAGCGCATTGATACAAATATATACACATTTTAAAACATGGACAATTACAAATATACAGCATGTTATAATAACAATATCTACAAAAATAATACATATATTAGTGCTCAATAATAAACAGTAATCCTATGCACCAGCATATTAGAAGGCTTTCATATTTAACCATTTGTAGGGAAAGGAATAGATACCAAGTTCAGAGTACAGACTAAACAATCCTAATTATGAATGCATCTCAATATTTAAAGCAAAAATATATGAATATAAGAGCATTGTACCACTAATAAAGACGCTGATAGCACTACATCATATTTACATCAAGGGTATATATAACCTCCTGAACACCTTAATAGAATAGGTTCGCATATGCATGGAGATTTTTTCTGTCTAAAGGGGCAACTAGTAAACCACGATCCTAAGTCAACAATCCTAAGCAGGACCTAAACAGTAAAGATGTCAATGTCCACCCAAGCCCCCCCGCCCCCCCCCCCCCTGAAAACAAAAACCAGTGTCCATGAGTGACCAGAGCATCTGATCAAAAAAGGTTTCAATGTGATCCCTAACTGTAGTTGACAAATCCACAAGTAGATCTAAATCGGGATGAATCTTGATGTTACAAAAGATCCAAGGATAGCGTTGAGACAAATATGAGTCCCGATGTTCCAGGAATCCAAGGGGGATCAAATCAACCATGTAGATCAGGCCACACATGGTAGTAAGCACAATCTATAAATATAAATGTGTAAAAACAAAAAACATTAGAATCAAATATATATAAAAATATGAAAAATATAAAGAAATAATATAGTAAACATATGTGCCGACCCACGGAGCAACAAATGTGCAAAATAAATAAATGAACAATACACAAAATGCCCACCCCCCCCCCCCCCCCACACCACATATCCAAGAAGGAGAACGTGTCCAATAAATCAAAACTACCTCCCCAGAAATGGCTCAAATGAGGAGTCTTCATTAAGTCCAAGTGGTGCAATAGTACTCAACCGATACATCCACTTGAGCTCATTCTGGAGTAGTTTACGTTTCAAATTCCCTCCCCTCAACCCTAGTTGAATTTTCTCCAATGGGATGACCCTTAAAGAGGCAGGTTGGCTGTTATGGACCCTCAAGAAATGATCTGCTATTGGGGATATGATCTTATGTGCAGCCTTATCCCTTGCTGCCAATTTAATATTGGAAAGATGAGCTTGGATTCTAACTCTTAAAGCATTTTTAGTTTCACCTATATAGCATAAATTACACCCACACTCCAAAAGATAAATCACCTGTTTGGTCCTACAATTCATGAAATCTAAGATTTTAAATCTCTCTTTGGTGAAACGATTGCGGACTGAATCTGTCTTAACCACATATTGGCAAATAGAGCAATCACCACATCCGTGGCTCCCCCTCCCCTTCTGATGTTCTAGCCACGTATTGGGCCTAGTAAAATGACTCCTACTTAGAATACTTTTTAAGTTGGGGGCCCTTTTCGCTGTCATCCGTACCTTCTTATCAATCAATGTTCCCACAATCGGATCCGATTGTAGAATATCCCAATGTCTATTAAGGATACTACGAATTGTCCCCCAACTGCTGTTGTATCTTGACACAAATCTAATGGAATTGTCATTCATACGTACCCTTGGCTTAAGTAAATCACTACGTGCCATTCCTGCCACTTGCCGGTAGGTTTTAATGACATGTTTTTTGGGATACCCCCGATCGCAAAAACGTTTGACAAGACCCCGCGCCTGCTCATGAAAATCCTCCTCTTTCGAGCAATTCCTCCGTATACGGGTGAATTGGCCTTTGGGGATGCCCATCCTTTGATGCTTGGGATGAAAGCTCTCAAAGTGCAAAAGGCTATTGACCGACGTCTTTTTTCTAAAAAGTGTGGTAGAGATGGTACCATTACCCTCCAAATTGAGCTTCAAATCCAAAAATTCCACCTGTGTAGCAGATACACTGTAAGTCAAGAATATGTTTAGATCATTCTGATTCAATTTATGAAGAAAATCATGACAAAGATCAGCTGACCCCTGCCAGATGAGCAGCACGTCGTCTATAAAGCGAAACCAGCCCCCAATATGGGGCTGGTATTCGCTCATGGACTCACCAAACACAACCTCGCGTTCCCACCACCCCAGGAAGAGGTTGGCCACAGAGGGCGCGCACCGCGCCCCCATGGCCACCCCCCTTACCTGGCGGTAGTGGACCCCATCAAACAGAAAATAGTTGTGAGTTAGAATGAATTCCAACAATTCCAAGATGAATTCTCGTCTGTTCTTAAACTGATCAGATTCCATATTAAGGAAATACTTTACTGTAGAAAGTGCTGATTGGTGAGAAATGTTAGTGTATAATGACTCTATATCTGCTGTTATCAATAAGGTGTCATCTGGCCATAGGGTACCCTCTAACTTGTTCATGAGATCGAGTGAATCTCGGACATAGGAAGATAAAGATTGTGCAAAACCTTGTAGGTGTGAGTCGAATGCCCCGGTTCCTCAGAATGGCTATGACGCCTGCCAGCACCTTGGTGAACACACGAGGAGCAGAAGCTATCCCGAACGGTAGTGCCACAAACTGGTAATGCTGATCCCCCAGTGCAAACCTCAGGAACCTCTGGTGTCCCTGAAAAATCGGGATGTGTAGATAAGCATCCTGGATGTCCGCCGTGGTCATGAAGTTGCCAGGCCGAAGCAAACTCACCGCGGATCGTAAGGTCTCCATGCGGAAATGTCTGACTCTGACAAACTTGTTGAGACCCTTCAGATCGATAGGTGACAGCGTCCCATCCTTCTTGGGCACCATGAACAGATTGGAATAGAAGCCTTGTCCCCGCTCCTGGCGAGGTACGGGACAAATCACACCTGATAGCAGGAGGCTCTGAACGGCCCACCTTAGGCCCTGTGCCGTCAATGCGTTCCGGGATATCCGTGACCGAAGAAATCTTGAGGGCGGCCATACTGCCAGCTCTATCTTGTAACCGGAGGACACCACCTCCTGAATCCACCGATCCGAGACGTGCTGTCTCCACATGTGAGCAAAGAGCAGCAGCCGTCCCCCCACCCGGATGGGTGAGGGCGCCTCCTCATGCCAGAGAGGGCTTGGCCGGAGGTTTGGACTTAGCTCCCCAGGAGGGATTGGATCGACCACGGGACCTACCTCGTCCCCAGGAATCTCTGCGCCCCCTTGAAAATGTTAGAGCCTCTTCCTCCTCGAAAGGAGCGAAAGCCCGAAGAACTCCGAAAAGGTCGCGCAGGCTTCGGTCGCTGAGGGAGTCTTCCATCCTTGGCCAGAAGGTCCAGGCGCTCCCCAAATAACCTGAGCCCCAAGAAGGGGATACTAGTGAGGGCCTTCTTGGCCGCAGCGTCAGCCGACCACTGCCGCAGCCAGAGCGAACGACGAAGCGCAACAAGCAGAGCCGAGGCCTTGGCGCCAAGCCGGACACTATCGTCCATGGCCGAGACTACAAAGGCAATAAAATCCATGCAGGCTTTGAGTTCTGTATACTCCTCCGCCCGCTTGCGAGATTTAGCCAAATCCAGAAGGCGTCTCGCCTTCTTCCTGATGGCCAAAGACACAATGGCCACGGCGCAGACAGGGCGAAGTCCAGCACCCACAAAGGTGAACGCATGACAAGCTATCTGATCCATGCGCCTGTCAGCAGGATCGCGCAGAGAATCAGTATCGGGCATCGGCATAACCGTAGTGTTGGATAACCCCGACACGGGGGCATCCACATCGGGAGGACGGGACCAGAGGCGGACCAGCTTCTCAGGGAAGGGATACCACCTGTCCAGACTCTTAGGCACCGATGGCAATTTATTAGGCCTTTCCCATTCTTTAAACACCATGTTGGAGAAATGGCCCTGTTCTGGAAAGACCATCCTCTGTCTCACAGGCCGGAATAAATCACCCTGCTTCTTCTTAGCCGCTTTAGGAGGGACACTATGCAGGGTCTCAAAAACAGAAGCCAGCTATTTTTCTGTGTCGTCAGGCTCGCTGTCATAACCAACCGACCGATACTTTGAGGAAGCGGAGTCTCTAAAAAGCTCTCCCTCCTCCATGGAGTCCCGAGCTTCATAAAGGTCATCAATGTCAGCCAAATCCAACTAACCCCATATTGAACCATGATATCTAATTTGGTACTTGTAACATGTGGACTGAATATTATCCCTGGTCAACTGCTGCCCACACTAACACTGAGTCTCGTGAATGAATGGTGTGAGAGTGCGTGTCCTTGTGGTAGGATGTTTAAAGTTCGTTCGTAGGGTGCCTAGTGCACCAGTGTTGTATTGTTGCTTGCTGTGTTTATTCATTTTAAAAAGCAAAATAAAAACTTAAAAAAAAAAAATCGAAATAACCCGTCTCTAAATGCCGCCTCTTGCACGTGGCCTTCCCCGTAGCCTACTGTCTCTCCAGGCTGGCCACCCGGTGCACCAAATCTGCCTGGGACCCCCTGCTGGCTTCCTCCTCACTGAGGGCTGCCTGCCGCAGAGGTGGGGTAGGAGAGATCGCAGCCAAAGGAGGGTTAGGGGCAGGGACACCCGCCTTATCATGTTCCAAAAGTACGCTCCTGGAGCAAGTGAGTCCACCCAAGGGGCAGAGCTTCACCCACCCTGAGGGGGCCCTTAGCTCACTATCCCCCGCAGTCTCCATTATGGTATAAAAAAATGTAGGTTCCCAGGCACAATGGCCCAAAACCTAGAGCAGACCCCCAAAAAGTCCCTCTTATATGATCCCTCTTACGGGAGAGGGCACGAAGAGAGATGCAGAGCTGGGGGTGGGTGTAGGAGACCGGGAGGAACCACAACCCACGGCTGACAAGGGGATCCCGCCTAAAAAACACAATGGGAAAGGGTCATGAGATCCCACAGCGCATGCGCCAACTATATAAAACATATGAAAATGGGACTCACGGACCGCAGGTGGTGCACCACAAGCCCAATGCGGAGGAAGGGGTACCGTAGTCCGACCCCTGCAAGCAGCAGCGCAGAGGCTTAGAAATGTGTCCCGTCCTCAGTCTTCCCCCTCACGAGGGGAAAATGGTGCTCAAAAGGAACCTCGAGGGGCGGCCCGCGCTTGCTATGACGCGGGGCGCGTCATCGTGCAGCCCCGCCCCCGGCTGCCGCGCGAACGAGGGAGGCGCCCGCCCGGACGCCACCGCCCCCCACTCCCTCACAGCATAGACAGATGGAGGGGAGAAGAGGAGAAGCCAAGGGAGTGAGGGGAGAGGTAAGTATCATGAGGTAAAAAAGACAATTCTGTGAATACTCACCTGTAGAATTGCTTTTACTATACATGGCATGGCCTGCTTCCAGAAGTCCTTATGTATGGGTTATTCCGCCACAAGGTGGCGCAGTGTACTGCAGAAGAGTTGTGGCTCCTCCCGGTACCATATAAAAACGGAATCTCCATAGACTTATCCAGTGTTGACAAGCAGTTATTCAAGAAACCGGGAGATAATAAAAGTAAAAAAGGTAACAAAAACCCCAACTAACTTGGAACAATCACCATAAAGAGGCAACCAAGAATAACGATAACAAGGGTGGGGTGAAGCAGGCCGTGCCATGCATAGTAAAAGCAATTCTACAGGTGAGTACTCACAGAATTGTCTTTTTCCTATTGCAAGGTATGGCCTGGCCTGCTTCCAGAAGTCCTTACGTATGGGACGTCCAACAGCAGTGTCCTTAAAGTAGGGTGGGATCCCAAAAGAGTAACAACAGGCAGTTTAAACCGCTACCGCTGAAGTACCTTGCAGCCAAAAGCAGCATCAGCTGAGGCCTTAACATCAACCTTGGAAAACTTGGAAAAAGTATGAACAGAAGACCAAGTTGCGGCCTTACAAACTTGTTCAACAGAAGCTTGGTGCTGAAAAGCCCAAGACGCACCAATAGCATGAGTGGAATGAGCAGTAACCCTAAAAGGAGGAACCTTCCCCCTGGCAGAATAGGCCTGCTCCACCGCCTGACGGATCCACTTGCTGATAGTGGATTTAGCAGGAGGCAAACCCTTCCTAGGTCCAGCAGGAAGAACAAAAAGAGCATCAGACTTCCTGACTCAGTAGCAACCAATAAAACTTCAGAGCCCTGGCAACATCCAGAGAGTGAAGGGTCCACTCCTTGGAATTAGCAGGGTTAGGACACAAAGAAGGCAAAACAATGTCCTGATTGAGATGAAAAGCAGACACAACCTTAGGCAAGAAATCCGGCTTAAGGCGAAACACCACCTTATCCTGATGCCTTTCAAAATAAGGAGGTTTGATGGAAAGCGCCGCCAGCTCAGAAACTCGCCTGACAGAAGTAATGGCCACCAAAAAGGCCACCTTAAGAGTCAGGATGGGCAAAGCAGCCCCACGGATAGGCTCAAAAGGAGGACCCTGCAGAGCAGACAACACCAGATTTAGGCCCAAACCGGTAGCATAGGCTTACGTGGCGGACGCACATGAGTAACTCCCTGGAAAAAAGTTCTAACCAACCGGTGATTGGCAAAGGATCTTTGGAAAAAAATTGCCAGAGCTGACACCTGACCCTTGAGGGCACTAAGTTGAAAGCCCGAATCCAAACCATGTTGCAAAAATTCCAGAATCCTGGGGATAGAAAACACCCGACAAGAAAGAGACTTGGACTCACACCAGGCAATGTAAGCATGCCAGATCCTGTAGTAGATAAAGGACGAGGACTTCTCCCTAGCCCTAATCATGGTATCAACAACAGAAGTCGGCAAACCCTTATCCATCAAGATGGAGGTTTCAGCAGCCAAGCCATTAAAGCCAGCATTTGTAAATTGGGATGGCACAGTTGTCCCTGAGTGAGCAGATCTGGATCCTTGGGCAGGGCGTACTGATCTACTGCCAACTGCACGACGTCTGCGAACCACACCCTCCTTGGCCAACAGGGGGCCACCAGAATAGCTGGTACCCCCTCCTGGGCTATCTTGCGCAGCACCCTGCCCAGCAGAGGGAAGGGAGGGAACACACAGAGGAGCCGAAACTCCGTCCAAGGCATTGCTAGCGCATCCGTGGCGAAGGCCCGAGGGTCCTGCGACAGGGAGACAAACCTGGGAAGCTTGTGATTGTGGCGGGACGCAAACAAGTCCACATCCGGCTGACCCCAGCGGTGACACAGGGAGTGAAAAATCTTGTTGCTGAGGGACCATTCCCCCAGCCGAGACGTCCCCCTGCTCAGGGAGTCTGCCTCCTGGTTCTCCACCCCCGGAATGTAAAATGCAAGGGACATTCTCTTCCGCCTAAGCCCGTATCAGGGACACTTCCTTGAGGGCTCGCTTGCTCCGAGTCCCTTCCTGATGATTGAAGTAGGCAACCACTGTCTGGTTGTCCGAGCGGATCTGAACAGCCCGACCCTGAAGGTGTGTGGTCAGCTGAGACAGAACAAACCTGATCCCCCTCAGTTCCAGGACATTGATGGAAGCATGGGCCTCCTGGGACCCCACCCACCCTGGAACTTTAGAGACTTCCAAAAGCCCCCCAACCGGTCAGACTGGCATCTGTGGTGACAGTCTCCCAGCACGGAGGCAGAAAGGTCCTGCCCACTAGAAGGTTCCCTGAGTCCAGCCACCACGAGAGGGACTGTCGGGCCAGAAGGGACAGAGCAAACTCCTGATTCAGGGACACAGGGTCCGATCCCAAACTGACAAGAGGTGCAACTGAAGAGGTCTCATATGTGAAACTGAGCAAAGGGGACCGCCTCGAAGCAGGACACCATCAGACCCACTAACTGCATACCTTGCCGGATGGAAGGATGGGGACACAAGAGCAGAGTCCGTACCTGCTTCTGAAGGCCCTCCACTTTCTGCTGAGGCAGGAATACCTTGACCTGAGAGGTAGCCAGAGTCATGCCCAGAAAGGACCTCACCAAAGATGGGGACAGTGAAGACTTGGGATAGTAGATCACCCAGCCAAAGGACTCGAGAGTGGAGGTCACCACCTGAGTATCCTTCTCGGCCTGATGAAGAGACTGATCCGCAATCAAAATGTCATCCAGGTAAGGAAGAATGCGAATGCCCTGATTCTGCAGCAGAGCCATCACGCCCGCCAGTACCTAGGTGAACACCCGAGGGCCCGAGGTGATACCGAACGGTAAGGCCACAGACTGGTAATGCTGATCCTCTAGAGCGAACCTGAGAAATTTCTGATGACCTGGAAAGATTGGCACGTGAAGGTAGGCATCCATGTCCACTGAGGTCATGAAGTCGCCCGGGCGCAGGGTACTGGCCGCCGGGCGTAGAGTCTCCAAGAAAGTGCTTGAACCTGACAAACTTGTTGAGACCTCTCAAGTCCAGGATGGGCCTCAGGGACCCGTCCCTTTTAGGGACCGTGAACAGATTGGAGTAGAAAACTCGACCCCGTTCCTGGGAAGGCACCAGGCAAATGACACCTGACTCCAACAGACGTTGAACCGCAAGGCGCAAACCCTGAGCTGACAGAGGGTTTTGAGACATCCGGGATCTGATGAATCTTGGGGGAAGCCAGGCTGCAAACTATCTTGTAACCGGAAGACACCAGCTCCTGAATCCACCGGTCTGAGAAGCGTAGCCTCCAGACGTGAGCAAAGAGCCGAAGCCGTCCCCCCACCCAGATGGGTGAGGGCGCCTCCTCATGCTTGAGGGGGCTTGGGAGAAGGTTTGGGCTTGGGGCCCCATGAGAGACCGGGACGACCACGTGATCTGCCACGGCCCAAGAATCCCTGCAGGTACCCGAGAAGAGGGAGCCACAACCGCCCCTGGGAGCACGAAAGGAGGGGAGGGAAGAGCAGGGCCCCCGTACCGCATCATCCATGCCAGTAAGGACAAAGGCAACAAAATCAGAGCAAAGCAAAAGGGACCTATAATCCTCCCCCATTACCAGCCGTAGCGCCATCAAGGAGACGCTTGAGCTGTTTCTTAAGGGCAATAGCTGTAATGGCAGCAGCGCAGACCGGACGCAGCCCAGCCCCCACACATGTAAAAGCATGGCAGGCCAGCTGATCCATACGCCGGTCCTCGCTGTCCCGCAGTGTAGTAGTGTCAGGGGAAGGCATGACCGAGGTGTTGGACAGCCCTAGAACGGGAGTGCCCACCTCAGGGGGGACGCGACCATTGCTTGACCAGGCAGGAAAAGGATACCTCTTATCCAACCCTTTGGGCATCGCGGGCAATCTACTAGGACGTTCCCACTCCTTGAGCACCATATTAGTGAAATGGCTCTGCTCAGGGAACTCCAAGCGCTGTTTATCAGGACGAAAGAGCTCACCCTGCTTTCTCTTAGCCACCTCAGGGGGGAAATTGTGCAAGATTTAAAAAATGTGAGCCAACAGGCTATCAGTGTCCTCAGGGAACCATGAGTCCTCCCCAGACGCAGACCCAGGGTCACTGTCGTAACCCTCCTGCTGGTCCCCAGAGGAGTCAGAGTCCTGAAAGTTCCCCCCTCCTCTAGGGGGTAAGGCCAACCAAAGCATCCTCCTCAGGAAAGAGGGATGGCACGGGAGCTAGGTGCCGCTTCTTGCCAGAGGCCTTACGTGGAACAGGCCTGGCAAGCTGCCTTTCAATACTGGCCACACGCAGTGCCAGATCGGACTGTGACCCCCAGCCAGTATCCCCCTCACTGGGGGCTTTATGCAGGCGCGGGGGGGTAGGTGATGCCGAAGGGGGGCAGAGCTGGGAAGCGAAGTGGACAGCCCAGCCTGGGCCGCAATGATACCTTGAGCGCATGGCACGCACCCTGTTACTCACAGGGGATACCCCACACATGGAACACAGCACGGGCAAGGACCCCCAAGCACGCTATCCCCAGAAGCCTCCATATGGTGATTAACACAGGCGCAACAGGCCAGCACAGGGTAAGGGCTAATAAAAGCCACCTGGGATGCCCCCCCAAGGGATGCCTCTAGAAGCCAGAAAGGGAAGATGAGGGATAGGACCGGGAGAAACCACAACCCACAGTTGTCCCGCCTGAAAGACATAAGGAAAGACAAATAAGTCATCCCGCAGCACATGCCCCAAGGAAACCAAAAAACCCAGAAGGGGACTCACGGACCAAGCAGGGCAAGGGCACCAGCCGCCAGACCACAGGAGGAAGCGACAACAGACAGGGATCACCGCCGCAGCTCCGGGATGAAGAAGGGCCCGAGACGCGCAGCAGAAGCAAAATGGCGCCGGCAGAGGAACCTTGAGGGGCGGGCTGCGGGAGGACAACGCGATACGCGTCATGCTCCGGCTCCGGCCCCGCCCCCTCCCTGAAGTGCGCAAAAAACGGCGTCATCACACAGTGGAAAAAAAAACGCCTCAGTTATAGTGCCGCCTGCCGCGGAGCGTAGTACAAAGCGGCGGCGACGGCGGCCAAAAACAGTTAAAAACAGTTTGAAAATAGCTAAAACACCCGTCCCCCTCCCTCCCCCGAACACACACGACGGGGAGGAGGAGAGGAAGGCGAGCAAGCAGCAGCGAGAGCCCAGGCCAGGGATGGCCTTGCCGCTACCACCCGTCCCCCTCCCTCCCCCAAACACACGACGGGGAGGGGGAGAGGAAGGCGAGCGAGCAGCAGCGAGAGCCCAGGCCAGGGATGGGGGGGACCCCAAAACGCGAGAAGTACATAGTCCCCAAAACACTCACCCCCTCAGAAACTAGGACAGGAACTCCGCATCCCTAGTAGGCTCACCATAAAACCTATGGCCGGCTACCCTTTGTGGTACAGGGTCTGCGGCTTGGAGCAGTGCTCCTTGAGCACTTGACCCTAGTGCTCCTCTACCCTCACCCGATCCGTCAGCCGAGGCTGGGAGGCACAGAGGGTCCGGAAACGGGTGGATATAGCCATGCAGGCCCGCAGGCTTGGTTGCCCCGCTCACCTGCGCAATATAAAGAGCCATCTTCTATCTTCGCAGAATCACTGCAGAGAGAACACTGGATAAGTCTATGGTGATTCCGTTTTTATATGGTACCGGGATGGCGGAATAACCCATACGTAAGGACTTCTGGAAGTAGGTCGTGCCATGCAATAGGAAAAGTGCACCAAATCACATCTCAGAAAATAATAAAGTTTGTGGGACCGTGGGATACAGCGTAAAGTGCCCCCCCCCAATAGGCTCACCAATGCCTATAACCGGCTACCCTTTCAGGGAGGGTCTGCGGCCCAGAGCCTAGCTCTGTGAACGTCCGGCCCCGGCGTTCCCCCTACCTACACCTGTTCCCGTCAGCCGAGGCTGGGAGGCAAAACTGGATCCACAGGAACAGAGGCAATAGGGCGGCAGCGGCAGACAGGCTTAAAAATGCCCCGCTCAACTGCCATGATCCAGAGAGTGTTCCAGAAGATCTTCGCAGCATGTACTGCAAGACAATTATGGGGATTTCCATGGGAACAGCTCTATTTATAGGAGGCCGGGAGGAGTTACAGCTCTATTTATAGGAGGCCGGGAGGAGTTACAGCTTTGGATCTTGCAGTAACTGACGCCACCTGGTGGCGGACTACCCACACGTATATGGATAACTGGGACAGCCCGGACCGAACACAGGGAAAACAAGCCCATACTGACACTAATATAATTAAAAGTGACTGACACTAATATAAATAAAAGTGACTAACCGGGGCAGAAGCTGGGCCTCCTCCTCCCAGAATCGGCAGCCAACAGAATATTAGATGAATCCTGGTCCACATTAGGTATCTCTGTGGAGGTATCTTCAATAGGAACCAACATAGGTTCAATATAACCGTCATCCCCTCGGTCTGCCATCCTTGTTGTATGAGGCACCGAGGATTTGCTTCCTGAGTCCGCCTTAATAGGGCAGGAGCATATTCCCAATAGCTGTTAACCCTTTTCAATAACATTTCAGAAAAGGAGGCCATTGTACAGATTGCCAAAACACTGTGCTGTCCCTTTTTTTTTTTTTTTCAATCTTTTTATTAGAATTTTTTGTTTTTTAACTTGTTACAAGATATCAAATGACAATGGCACACAGTTATTGTACAACAGATAGATATTCAAGTCCTGAACAGGTACATAGTAAAGCAGGACAGAAAATCAATTAGTGTGTCCAAAATGATATATGCATCTGCACAACTTAGCCGTTTATTTATTGCCAGCGTGTCGGCCCGGAGGCCTAGCTCGATTAGCGGTCGCTGCGCTGGATCCTAACCCCCCGCCTGAAGCCCAGCGTGCGCAGGGGTCCAAAACCAAACATTGCTGAGCACTAAGTCAAGTGGGGAGAAGGATGAGGGATAGGGGGGGGTATGGGGGGGGGGGGAGGACAACTGAGGTAGGGTGGCCTAAGACAATAAGGGAAGAGAAAGGTAAAGGAGATAAGGAAAAGAAAGAGGGAAGAGAAAGAAGAGAACTGCTCATTGTAGCAAAGCGTTACACGCTTCCGGGTAGGCGTAGTCCACCCAAGGCTTCCATACTTTGATAAATTTAGCGTGCGAATTCCTCAGGATGCTAGTCAATTTCTCATTGATCAAGATGCCATTGAGCCTGTCCTTTACTGCCTGGAAAGGGATTCCCGGCTTCTTCCAGGAACTAGCAATCGTTAGCTTAGCTGCTAGCATAAGTTGGGTGAGTAGGGCATGCTGGGCTCTATTGACACCTTCCGGTTTCACCTGCAATAGTGCCACCCAGGGGTCCTGGCGTATGTGGGTTTGTAGAAGAGTACTCAGGAGACCAAAAACTCGTGACCAGAATCTCTTAACCTTCGGGCATTCCCACCATACATGCAGGACAGAACCTTCCACCGGACAACCTCTAAAGCAGTGAGCGGGATAGCCCGGAACTGCCTTAGCTATGCGCGCGGGCACCAGGTACCACCTGGTGAGCATCTTGTATGCTGCCTCTAAGGTCGTGACATTGATAGAGCACCTATTTATTCCAGTCCATATCTGCTCCCAGTCCCTCCTGTCTCTGATCAGACCCAGATCAGCTTCCCATCTGGCCATGTACCCATGTTTTGAGTTGGTGGGTAGCGCTACAAGGCTCGAATAAATGGTGGATACCAGGCCCGTTGTGGGGGTCCCTCGCGTGCACAATTTCTCGAAAGGGGTCATGTCCGAGGTCTCCGTCTTATTTTTTAGCAGGGATGCAATCCAATGACGGAGTTGCATGTACCGAAATTGCTCCGACGGCGGAGCGTTCTCCCTTTCCTGCAGTGCAGGCCAGGAGATTATCTCGCCTCTGAGCAGGAGGTGGTAAAGTTTGTTGATCCCTGCACGCTCCCACCAACCAAACACTCTGGGATCTAACCCCGGGGGAAACATCGGGTTCTTAGTTATTCGCATTAATGGGAGGTGAGGGGAAATTAAATTCCCGGAATATTTCGTCCCATCCCAGATTCGAAGAGAATGGTTCAGAATGGGGCACAGGATCTGCGGTCTGTGTTGCGGCGGCAGCCACATCAAACTGTCGACCGGGACTGGGTCGCACGATGAGGCCACTAACGCTACCCACAGAGGCGTCTCCGTTTGGACATGTAGCTGCTGAAGCTGCCCTATCTGGGCTGCTTGGTAATATTTGCAAATACACGGGACCCCCAGGCCTCCCTCTTTCCTATGCCTAATCATGGTAGCTCTAGCAACTCTCGGTCTAGTCCTCCCCCATACAAATTTCATTACGCTATTTTGCATGCTTTTAAGCTGAAATTGTGGTATATACACCGGGAGAGTTCTAAAGTGATATAGGAGCTTTGGAAGCAAGGTCATTTTTATGGCGTTGACCCTCCCGATCCAGGAGATTTCATGACCACGCCAAGTATCTAGCATCGTCTTCAATCTACTAAAAAGGGGGGGATAATTTGCCTGGTACAGAGACTGATAGTGTGGCGTAATCTTGACGCCTAGGTAGGACAAGGCTCCCGAGGCCCAACGGAATGGGAAGTTGGACCGGAGAGCATTCAAAGCCGGGGCGAGGATATTTAAGTTGAGCCCCACCGATTTCTCCTTATTGACCCTGAGACCCGAAATCCTTGAGAAGGTTTCCAGAAGCTGGAGCAGGTTAGGTAGCGAAGTGTGGGGCTGTGAAAGAGTCAACAAGATGTCATCGGCAAACAAACACACTTTATGGTGATAGCCCGCCATTTCAATGCCTTTTATATTCGGGTTTGCCCGGATAGCAAGGGCCAAGGGCTCCAACGCTAGCACAAATAGCACCGGGGAGAGCGGGCATCCCTGCCGGGTGCCTCTACCTATTGAGATTGGCTCAGAAAGGTAACCATTGTATTGCACTCTAGCTGAGGGGGAGGAGTAAATAGAGTGGATCCAGGTCAGAAAATTGTCGCCGAAGCCCCATTTCTGGAGGGCACAGTGCATGTAATCCCACGAGAGGGAGTCAAAAGCTTTTTGCATGTCCAAAGACAACAAAAGGCTGTGGATATCTCTTTGTTGAGCCAGCTCACTCAGGTGGATTAGCCTACGAATGTTGTCTGGTGCCTGTCTACATGGGACAAAACCCACCTGATCCTTCCCAATCAAGGTGCCTAGGAACCCATTAATTCTGGTAACTAGGACTTTCCCCAAGATTTTCACGTCCACATTAAGTAAAGAAATAGGCCTGTAATTTTGTGCGTCTGAGTGGTCTTTATCAGGTTTCGGAATCATACTGATGTAGGCCTCCAATGATGACTGATGTAAAGAACCCTGGTCTGTAAGGGAATTGAACATGGCCGTCAGGTGTGGAGCCAGTTCTGTGGCATATTTTTTGTAGTATAGGGCTGAGAATCCGTCTGGTCCGGGCACTTTGGATGTCTTAAGACTCTTAATGGCCCCAAGCACCTCCAAGACTGTGATGTCTGCATCAAGGCACGCCTTATGGGCGTCCTGCAACTTGGGGAGCGGGACGGAGTTTAGAAATCTCGCTGCTTCCTCCTGGGGGAAAACACGGGGAGGTGTATAAAGTTTACCTAGCATGTTTCTGAATATTTGTATGATCTTGAGGGGGTTAGCTGTAAGGTTCCCCTCAGGGGTCCTAAGCGAGATCAAAGACTGCCGCGGCCATGAGCATCGCAGTTTATTAGCCAGGGGGGTGTCAGGCTTATTGGCTCTCGCATAGTACCTCTGTTTGCCCCACCTAAGTCTTTTCTCTGCCATCTCATCCAATGCCATATTAAGCTGGATGCTGAGCGCATCCACCTTCTTCTTGAGCTCTCTTGTCGGTCTTGCGACCCAATCCCTTCGCAGTTGTTCTAGCTGTGCAGTGAGTCGGGCCACATTGTCGTTTCTGCGTTTTTTGATGGCCGAGGCCATTGCGATAAGATTGCCCCTCATCACTGCCTTGTGAGCTTCCCAAATGCTCACTGCCGAGGCTGTGCCCTTATTAGCTACAAAATAGGTTTTTATAGATTGAAGGACCTGCTCTTGGGTGTCTTTATGTGAAAGCAGTGAATCATTTGATCCTCCACTTAAATGGTCTAGGAGTCGGGGGTGAAGTACTAAATCCCATCAGAACCGGTGTGTGGTCCGACCAGGGAGCTGATAATATTTGGCATTTTTGAACCAAGGGGACTAGGGCCTGTGCCACCAGGATATGATCTATTCTACTGAACGAGTCATGGGGGTTGGAATAGAAGGTATAGTCCCTTGTTCTCGGGTTCAGCACGCGCCAAACATCTACTAGAGATGCTTCCTTGAGCAGTGTGTTGATTCGGTGCGGGGGGGTGCTGAGTGGGTTGGGGGGTAGGTGAGGAATTTCTGCCCTGTGGACCCGATTTATCTAGTTTTGGATCTGGAGTAATGTTAGAGTCGCCAGCCATGATTATCACACCTTTGCCGTGCTCCTTGACCTTTTGCATAAGGTGAGAGAAGAAATTAGTCTGGTGGGTGTTGGGCGCATAATAAGACACAATTGTTACCAGAGTGTCATCCAAAAATCCCACTAATATGAGGTAGCGGCCCGTTGGGTCTACAATCTGGGACTCACATCTAAACAAGAGATTCCGCCTGAATGCAATTAACACCCCTCGGGTCTTTTCCTTGAAGCATGCTGTGAAAAATGTTGGGTAATGCGAGTGCAAGTATCGTGGGGAGCTCGTGGACGAGAATCTGGTCTCCTGAAGACATAAGATATCTGCTTGCATTTGCTTATAACTATGGAATGCCTTTGTTCTCTTCGATTGCGAATTGAAACCTTGGACATTATGCGTTAAGAGTTTGAAATTAAGGTTGGCTCCAGCCAATGAATTCTGCGGCTGGCTCATCTTGTCAGAGAAAAAAGGGCTAGTATCCCGAAAAAGGGAAAGCTAGTGAGAGAAATAGAAGAAAAGAAGGAAAAGAAGGGAGAGGAATAGAGGGGGGGGGGGTGTAGGGTACGCTAAGGGTAAGGGCAGTGATGGGCTGAAGGGATAGGCGTATGGGAATCAGAAGAGTAGCGAAGTCCCTCCTCGCAGGTAACCTAGACTGGGTACCTCACCAGGTGGGAATAGGGATTATGTGAATCCTGACCGCTTAACGGTCAGTGGTTTGCCTTCCGGGGGGAAAGAGCCTCACAACCGGAAGTCTCTGGGGTACAAGGGGGTCGCCTCTGCACGGGGTAGAGCCTGCGCTAATGTAATTTAACATTTTAAAACATACAGAATAACATAACTGAATAACTTAGCTGACGGTCCCATAGGGGAGGGGAGGTTGTACCGTCATCGCCCCTATCAGGTCATTTGTGCCCAAATCAAAGAGCACGCTCCCGCAAGGCCAATAGCGACCACAGCGCTGACACAGCCGTAAGGAAGATTTGTAAATTAGAACATTTAACAAATTTAACAAAACATTGCGTCCCAAGTGGAGCTATCATCAGAAATGCACCAGGTTTTCAAGTCAAGTGGCCTTAGCAACAGCCCATAGTCGCTCTGGCCGACCCGAACTTCCACATAGGGTGACAATAGGAGCTGAGCCCCCCCCCCACCGCCCGGGCCACCCCCCACAGACGCGCACAGAACAGTCACATCTGCAGAAGGGGACCCAGACAAAAGGGGGGGCCGCCCCCAAACGATTTAGATCAGCCCTTGACCGTCCCACGGCGGCCCCACTAACACCAGGCCGGCCACGGCCCCATAGGGACCCGGTCTCCCAGTCGGGTTACCTCCATGGGGGGGGAAGAGGCCCGATCATCTAAAACAGCATTGCGTAAACCTTCAAGTAAAAGACGCTGCAAAATATTTATAGACCAGCAACGCAGCAATATAACTTATCTGACGATGATCTTGGGTAACGTGCAGAGAGGAAAAAAGGGGTGCCATCTCTCAGAACTGCGGGGAGAGTGAAACAGTGTCCCGGAGTGTCCGATCAACGCCAATTCACATCAATATCAGGGAGAAAAAGAGGAAAAAGAACATGGCGGAAGGGTGACTCTCACCCCGGCTCCAGCTGGCGGGTTCTAGATGCTCGGGAAGGCGTAGACGTGGGATAGGGTCGTTGATCATCAGCTCTCTTGTCCCTTCGGCTAGGTCCGGGACGCTGTTCCCTGGGCTGATCCACTGGAGGCGGGCGGTCAGTGGGTCCTGACAGGTTAAGGTGATCCAGCGTCTCCATAGCTTCCTCCGGGCATGTTACTATGTGGGTACGGCCCCCATAAGTAAAGAGCAATTTAAATGGATAACCCCATCTGTAAGCGATTCGATGCGACTGAAGGATTAAGAGATATGGTTTCAGCTGGCGACGCCGCTGCAGGGTAGCTGGGGCCAGATCAGAGTACACCTGATACTTGTGGGTTCGGTAGGTCAAATTAGGGTGCAGTCTAGCCGCTCGAGCGATTTCCTCTTTGGTGTTGTAGTATGTGAACTTGACTACAATGTCTCTGGGCTGGCCATCTGCTCGGGGTGGACCCAGGGCTCTATGGATCCTATCCATCTCCAGCCTTTCAATAGGGATGGATGGCGTCAGCTCTTGCAACAAAGCTGTCACGGTGGACTTTAGATCAACAATGGATTCTGGTAACCCTCTGAATCTCAGGTTGCAGCGCCGAGAGCGGTTTTCAAGGTCCTCTATTTTTTGGTGGGCCAGGGAGAGGTCTGATTTAAAATTTTGGATTTCAGATTCATGCTCCTCGAGCACAGTGGTGGTGCAGCTCGCTTGTTGCTCCAGCTTGGAGGTGCGGGCTCTTAGATCCCTTAATTCAGCTTTAAATGTGGCTGAGATCTTGTTAGTGGCTGTTTCCAGCTCTTGGTGTAACACAGCTTGGAATTTTGCTAGGAGCTCAGCATCTCTGATGCCTGGGTCGGGCTGTTGGGATGGGGAGGGGTCCGGGGTCACTCGCTGGGGCTCAGGCTGTGAATCTGGCTGTGAGTCCAGCAGGTCTGGGGATGGTATGGGTGAGGATGAGGGATGCGAGTGCAGATCGCGCTGCTGCCCAGATAAGGCTGCCATTTTAGGGTTAGCTGAATGTGCTGAGCGCCTAGGGGTAGTTGGTGGCTTTCCCGTTTCCCTGTGCCCCATCCGTTTTAACAATGGCCTCTCCTGGTTAAGGAAGTCTCTCCCCAGGGCCCCTGCTTACTTTGTAAAGGGCGACCTCCGTCTCCTTCTCCCTGCGGCGAGTGGCCCGGCTTGCTGGTGACTCTCTCCTTTCAGCCTCCGACCCCACACCAGGGCTGCACGTGGGGTGAGCAGGTTAGAAGTTTCCCTCCTTCAGGCTGCAAGTGGCTGAGGTGCGCAGGTCGCGGCCGCCATCTTGGATCCGGGACGTGCTGTGAGGGCGGGCTGTGCTCTCGCCGGATCAGCTTCCTTCTCCCCTCTTAGTAGCCAGCGGGTCTTCCCTGAGTCCTCAGGGACCCGGCCGGCCCGGAACCGCCGCTTAATAGTGCTTCTGGGCAGGTAAAAGCCCCGTGCAGCGAGGAGCTGGTCTAGGCTGCTGCCATCTTCCTCGGCTGCTCACTAGCGCCCCCCCCTGTGCTGTCCCTTTAAGGCCTAGCACATGCTGTGGCTGAGCAGGGAAAAAAACCCTGGACGCTGGAATGTGACATCAGCATCCCGGGAGGAAGAAGCCCCAATCCCAATTTCCTAACAGGAAATTATAAAGGGAACACGCCGAGCACGCGATCTTTTACCTTGCTGGCCGCCGGAGAGCAAAAAATCAAATCAAAGAATGGGATCTGGCCTAGAATACCATAGGGTATCCCGGGCCCCAGGCATAATAAAAGACCTTCGGGACCGAGAAATGGACCCCCTGCTTAATCAGGCCCATAGCACCGGAAAAATACAATTCTGTGATTACTCACCTGTAGAATTGGTATTATACGTATACAGCACGTTCTGTTCCAGAATATTCCTTACACATGGGTAATACATCCACAAGATGGCACTGGATTCCTCCCGGCCCTATATAAGTCAGGGACCTCCCACAAATTCCCCAGTATTGACAAACAGTTAACAAGAAGCCAGGAGAACAATAATAACCAGAATTCAAAAATGAACATATGAACAATCACCATACAGAGGTAACTAAGAATAATGATAACAAGGGTGGGATGGAACAGGACGTGCTATATACATATAATACCAATTCTACTGGTGAGTAATCACAGAATTGTATTATTCTAAGTATACAGCACGTCCTGTTCCAGAATATTACTTACACTTGGCACATCCAATAGAAGTGTCTGTAAGGTAGGGTGGGATCCACAAAAGTAACAGCAGACAGTTCAAACCACTGCCGCCTGCAGAACTTTGCGACCAAAAGCAGCATCAGCTGAGGCCTTAACATCAACCTTGTAAAACTTAGAAAAAGTATGAACAGAAGACCAAGTGGAGGCCTTGCAAACCTGTTCAACAGGAGCTTGGTGCTGAAAAGCCCAAGAGGCACCGATAGCACGAGTAGAATGAGCAGTAAGGCTCCTTCCCCTTAGCAGAATAGGCCTGTATCACAGCGTGATGGATCCACTTGCTGATAGTGGACTTAGCCGGAGCCAGACCCTTCTTAGGTCCAGACGGGAGCACAAAAAGAGCATCAGTCTTCCTGAAGGACTCAGTAGCCACCAAATGGAACTTCAGAGTCCTGACCACATCCAAAGAGTGCAAAACCCTCTTTTTAGAGTTACTAGGATTAGGACACAGAGAAGGCAAAACAATGTCCTGATTGAGATGAAAAACAGAAACAACCTTAGGCAGAAAATCTGGCTTAAAACGAAACACCACCTTGTCCTGGTGTCTCTCAAAGTAAGGGGGCTTGATGGAAAGCGCCGCCAACTCAGAAACACACCTAACAGAAGTGATAGCCACCAAAGACTACTTTGAGCGTAAGAATGGACAAAGGGCAGATAAGACCAAGTTCAAGTCCCAGACTGGTAACATAGGCTTATGTGGGGGACGCACGTGAGTAACCCCCTGGAAGAAGGTCTTGACCAGGGGATGCTGAACAAAAGATCTTTGGAAGAAAATGTCCAAGGCAGAAAACACACGACAGGGAAGCGACTTAGACTCGCACCAGTCAATGTAAGTACGCCAAACCCTATAGTAGATGGAAGAAGAGGACTTCTTCCTAGCCCTGATCATGGTAGTAACAACCGAGGCAGGCAGCCCCTTTTCCATCAAGATGGAGGTTTCAGCAGCCAGGCCGTCAAAGCCAGCGTTTGTAAATTGGGGTGGCGTAGGCGCCCCTGAGTGAGCAGATCTGGCACCCGAGGCAGGGCGTACTGATCTACTGCCAGCCACACGATGTCTGCGAACCACACTCTTCTTGGCCAACAGGGGGCCACCAGTATGGCTGGCACCCCTTCCTGAGCTATCTTGCGCAGCACCCTGCCTAGCAGGGGAAACACATACAGGAGTTGAAAACTCGTCCAAGACATTGCTAAGGCATCCATGGCTAAGGCCAGAGGATCCTGGGACAGAGAGACAAAGACTGGAAGCTTGTGATTGTGACGGGACGCAAACAGATCCACATCCGGCTGACCCCAACGGAGAGCGAAACACCCTGCTGCTGAGGGACCATTCTCCCAGATGAGAGGTCCCCCTGCTCAGAGAGTCTGCCTCCAGATTCTCTACCCCCGGAATGTACACAGCTGAGAGACAAGGGACATTCTCCTCCGCCCAGGACAGAATCAGGGACACTTCCTTGAGGGCCCTCTTGCTCCTGGTTCCTCCCTGATGATTGATGTAAGCAACCGCTGTCTGGTTGTCCGAGAGGACCTGAACAGCCCGACCCTGAAGGTGCGGGGTTAAGTGGGCAAGAACCAACCTGATCGCCCTCAACTCCAGAATGTTGATAGGGGAGTGGGCCTCCTGAGGGCCCCACCGACCCTGGAATTTCAGGGACTTCCAAAAGCCCCCCCAACCTGTCAGACTGGCATCCGTGGTGACAGTCTCCCAGCAAGGGGCCAGAAAGGTTCTGCCCCTCAGCAGGTTCCTTGAGTCCAGCCACCATGATAGAGACCGCCTGGCCGGAGGGGACCAAACACCTGATCCAAGGACACGGGGTCCCAATCCCATACCGACAAGAGGTGATTCTGAAGAGGTCTCATGTGAAACTGTGCATATGTAACCGCCTCAAAGCAGGACACCATCAGGCCCACCATCTGCATTCCTTGCCTGATGGACGGATGGGGACAAAGACAGAAGGAGCTGTGCTTGTATTGAAGACTCTCCACCTTCTGCTGAGAAAGAAAGATCTTGACCTGAGATGAATCCAGAATCATGCCCAGAAAGGATGCCAGCACCTTGGTAAATACCCTGGGAGCTGAGGTGAGACCGAAGGGCAAGGCCACAAATTGGTAGTGCTGATCCTCCAGAGCGAACCTGAGGAATCTCTGATGACCTGGGAAGATAGGTATGTGAAAGTAAGCATCCTTGATGTCTACAGAGGTCATGAAGTCCCCTGGGTGTAGAGAATTCACAGCGGAGCGCAGAGTCTCCATGCGAAAGTGTCTGAATCTGACAAATTTGTTGAAGTGCTTTAAATCCAAGCTGGGTCTGATGGACCCGTCTTTCTTAGGAACAGTGAAAAGATTGGAATAGTAGCCTGTGCCCCTTTCCCACAAGGGCACCCGGCAGACTCCCAATTCCAGAAGACCTTGGATAGCAAGGGACAGACCCTGAGCTGACAGGGGGTTGTGAGCCATCCGGGATTTGATGAATCTTGGGGGCGGCCAGACTGCAAACTCTATCTTGTAACCGGAGGACACTACCTCCTGAATCCACCGGTCTAAACCATGACGCCTCCAGACGTGAGCAAAGAGCCGAAGCCGCCCCCCCCACCTGAATGGGTGAGGGTGCCCCTTCATGCCTGAGGGGACTTGGGGGAGGACTTAGGCTTGGGACCCCAGGCGGGACCAGGGCGTCCACGTCCTCTGCCCCTACCCCAAAAATCTCTGCAGGCTCCAGCAAAGGAAGCTCCCCGTCTAATTCTGGAACCCCGGAAGGAGGGAAGAAAGGCACCTGAACCCCGAAAGGACCGGGGCTGCCTCCTGCACTGAGGTAATTTGCCTCCTTTAGCAAACAAGTCCAAACGTTCCCCAAAGAGGCGCAGCCCCTTGAAGGGAAAACCAGTGAGAGCCTTCTTAGCAGCATTGTCAGCTGCCCACTGGCGCAGCCAGACCGAGCGACGTATCGCCACCAACAAGGCAGAAGCCCTGCCACACATTCTAATGGTATCATCCAAGGCAGAGAGAACATATGCAACAAATTCCTCACAACGCAGAAGAGCTCTATACTCTTCACTACCAGCATCATCAGGGGCCCCATCTAAGAGACTCCTGAGCAGGCTTTTGATAGCAACAGCCGTAATAGCAGAGGCACAGACCGGACACAGCACGGTCCCCACACAGGCAAAAGCATGGCAAGCCAGCTGATATATGCGCCTGTCCTCCCCATCCCTTAGGGTAGTAGAGTCAGGGGAATGCATGACGGATGTGTTGGACAACCCCACAACTGTGGTGCATCCACCTCGGGAGGACATGACCAACGTTTAACCATCTCAGCGGGGAAGGGATACCTCTTATCCCAACTCTTTGGTACCCCGGGAAGCCGGCTAGGCCGTTCTCACTCTTTGAGCACCAGATTAAAGCGAGTTTGTTCAAGAAACTCCAAGCGTGGCTTAACAGTATGAAACAGCTCCCCCTGCTGCCGCGGAGCCACGGCAGGAGGAGAGATACAGAGTACTTCAAAAATGTGAGCCAAAAGCCTGTCAGTATCATCTGAAGCCCATGGGTCAGAGCCAGAATCGGCCCCATACACCCCAGATTGTTCCTCAGATGATTCTGAATCAGAAAATAATTCCCCCTCTTCCAGTGGGGTATAACCGGTAACGTCTTCAGCCTCCATAGGAAAAAAAGTAACACCAGGTGATAAATGCCGCTTCTTAGCAGAAGCCTTACGCGGGCCAGACCCAGCAATATGTCTCTCAATGCTGGCTACCCGTGCAGCCAAATCAGGCTGAGACTCCCCACAGGTATGCACCTCATTAGGAGTCAGATGTAAGCGTGGGGAGGTAGGCGAAGCCAGAGGGAGCGCAGGCCCAGCCGCCGGTAACCCAGACTGCAGCGCAAGCGTCTGCTGGGCACAGGTTACACACACCCTGACATCGTCACTTATAGGGGATACCCCACACGCCATACACAGCCGGGCTTGTCCCGAAGGAACCCCGAGCACATAATCCTGAGAAGCCTCCATATGGTGATTATCACGGCACAACAGGCCAATAGGGATTGACGCTAATAATAGCAACCCGGGATGCCGCAATAACCCGCTAGGGAAGTGGGTGTAAGGGAATATAATAGCCCTCCAATAAAGTTAACACTAAATAGAGGGGATAGGACCGGGAGAAACCACAAAGGTTTGACCCGCCTGCAAGACATAAGCAAAAAAGATCCCATAAGCAATATGCAATACAGAGAAATACAGAATAAATCAGCCTGCAGGGGCACTTACGGACCGCGATAGGGAGACGCCAGACACACGCAGCAGAGAACTAAAATGGCGCCCGCATAAACCTAGAGGGGCGGGCCGGGGAGACAGTGATGCAGAACGCGTCAGCCGCAAGGCGCACCCCCCCCCCCTAAGAGCGCGAAAACGCGCCCACATGACAAGGCCAGCCAATGATGGCGCAGCGCGGAGTACAAGCGTGCGGCGGCGGCAAAAGAAACCAGTGCAACCAATTCAAAAGGGATCAACACATGAATCATATAGTAAAGACATGCACACCCCCCCCCCCCCCACCGAGATCTACCAGGGAGAGCGAAGGGGAAGAGACGGCCAGCCTAAATGGCGCCAACTGTGGGGACAGGGGGCACAAGACGCGGGAGGGGCATTCCATTAAGGCTCACCATGGGCCTGTACCGCCTACCCTTTGGTGGGGGACTGCGGTTGGAGCAGCGCTCCTTAGCACCTGACAACGGTGCTGCCTACCTTCAACCGAACCAGTGCAGCCTAAGCTGGGAGGCAGTAGAAGGAAACGGGTGGGAATAGTCCTACAGGGCCGCAGGCTAATAGCCCCGCTCACCTGCGAGTAGAGAGCCATCTCCTAGTCACTGCAGCCCAGACTGCAGAGAAGAACTGGGGAATTTGTGGGAGGTCCCTGGTATATATGGGGCCGGGAGGAGCCACTTTTCTGTCTCTGCAGTCCAGCGCCATCTACTGGATGTAGAACCCAAGAGTAAGGAATATCTTCTGGAACAGGACGTGCTGTATACTTAGAATAAATGCCGCTTCTTAGCAGAAGCCTTACGTGAGGCAGACCCAGCAATATGTTTCTCAATGAGGCTGAGACTCCCCGCTGGTATGCTCCTCGCAGGGGGGTGGGCGAAGCCCGAGGGGGCGCAGGCCCAGCAACAGGTAACCCAGACTGCAGTGCAAGTACCTGCTGGGCACAGTATACACATACCCTGACATCACCGGTTGGGGATACCCCACACGCAACACATAGCCGGACTTGCCCCGAAGGAACCCCAGGCCCATTATCCCCAGAAGCCCCCATATGGTGATTTGAATGGCAGTAGGCCAGTAAGGGTTAACGCTAAAGAGCTACCCGGGATGCCCCCAATAAACCGCTAGGGAAGTGGGAGATGAGGGGAGAAGGCCGGGAGAAACAATCAAAACTCCCATGAGAATAAGACATAAGAAAAAAAATCACCCCACCAGGGTTACTCACGGACCGCAGAGAGCCAGCAGCAGGACACAAAATGGCGTCCGCAGACCTCGAGGGGCGTGCCGTGGAGATGAGGTAAAATGCATTATCCACAGAGCCCCCCCCCCCCCCAAACAGTGCACCCACATGATCCGGCCGGCCAGTAGCGACCTGGCCTCTCTGAGGTGAATGGGGCTGCCATCCACGGAGCGCAGTACAAACGCGCAGAGGCGCGTTTTAATAAAAGTGACAAGGCACAACATATGTATACAGTCTTAAACCACTAGACAACGCCCCCCCCGGAGATCTCCCAAGGGGAGAGTGAGGGAGTATAACGGCAAAATTCCCAGGGAGAAACGGCGCCCAGGGACTATGATGAGGAGTGAGGGTGGAGGGGGAAAATGGGCATAGAGTTTAACTGCACAGGATAAACCTGGCAAAACCCATGAGGCAGTGGGGGCATCCCAAAAGGCTCATCATTAGCCTAAACAGCCTACCCTGTTAGAGCAGGGACTGCAGTAGGAGCCTAGCTCCTTGGCACCATAGTGCTTCAATAGCCTACCTTCAACCGAACCTTATCAGCCGAGGCTGGGAGGCAGTAACTGGGACGGAACGGGTGGGAATAGTCCTGCAGGGCCGCAGGCAATAAGCCCCGCTCACCTGCGCCACAAGAGAGCTGTCTTCTATCTTCTCAGCGCAGACTGCAGAAAAGAACTGGGGAAGTTGTGGGAGGTCCCTGACATAGGGCTGGAAGGAGCCAAAAGCAGTTTTCTGCAGTCCAGCGCCATCTTGGCTTGATTACCCATGTGTAAGGACTATTCTGGAATAGGACATGCTGTAAACTTAGAATACTTACCTAAACCTCCCTGGTTCAGGCGCTAGTGGTCTGGCTCCTACCTCACGGAGGAACACGGAAACAACTGGGGAATGGGAGGAGTCAAGATGTGTTTCCCTTTGGTGGGAGGAGCCCAGAGGTCTCAAATGTATGCTGCCCTTTGAGAAAAAATAAATATACCCTTTCCAAGGTCTGAAGCACAAACTAACTTTGGGAAACTGCTCACCAGGCAGCTACAAATCAGGTGAGCCTTCCCCCACCGAGTAGTTTGTCAGGACTGAAACTTAGGGCCTTCTTTTGAAGACTAGTCTGAGTCAGTTTTCTGCTCATTTTGTCTACTCTAGGACTGCCTTAAGGCAGTCTTGCCTCTAATAGTGATACGATTCTGACATTTCTACTTTTCATTTGGGATGTCTTACCCGATTCACTGAAGAATAAGTATGGTGTCTAGGTCTTTTCACAGTACCATGGAACTGAACGCCACAGTTTAGCCTTAGAAACCAGATCACCCAACCATGTTTTCAGCTAGAGTGCTCTTCTGGCGCAGGCTAATAAGGCAGTTGATCTGGCTGTGGCTCTTATGCATTAGCTAGGAATGAAACCACTCAAAAAGGTAGGCAAAGAATCTAGAATACTTTGCTTAGGAGTGTCACTCTCCAGATAACCTGTAATGTGCCCTGTTACTGACCATCTGTTACATGCATGGGTCTAAAGGCAGATGCTGCCTTCAATCCATAGGATCACATACTGTCTGCATATCCTCAGCTTAAATCTGCTGCCCTAGACATCTGACCCAATGGAGCATCTAACTTTGGCTCCACATCCTGCAGTGGTAACCTTTTGACAGTTTGGCATGAAAAGTTTCTGGGCAATCCCACTCAGATGTAACAATCTTTAACAGCTGAATTAACAGGAAATGCTTTAGATTCTTGGAAAATTGCTTGTACATGGTATCCTGTAAGCATAGAGGGCCTATCCTCGCATGCAATTCCCCATGTTTCATAAATATCGTCTAATAACCCTACCAATTCTTCAGGTAATGCCCAAGAGGAACCAAAGGCCCCCTGCTCCTATTACCCTCATTAAGTACTCCCTTCACCCTCTTCCGCCATCTCCAATCCTGTTTCAATTAGAACAGGTGCCAAACTGGGTGGATTAGTGGCAGGGACAGATGTGGCAAAGGAAGACAGGTCTAGCACACAGTGTGATGTCCCAACTGGGGAGTGAGTGCATCAGCAGTAAATACCCCAGAGGGTGATCCAGGAGGATCAAGTATCAAATAAGGCAATCTCGTTCCTCATCTCCCACTTTTAACTGCAGGCATGTCTGGCACACAGAGTCCTGCCAAGTATCCAGAAGTCTAACACCGCAGGATTCACAGAGTCTAGTGGGCTTAGGATCCTTAAACCTGACCTTCACCACGATTTAATGAAAAGCCCGAACCCTAAAAAAAAAAAAATTATATACTCCCCAGCATCTAAAGTTAATAAGTTTTTAGTCACTTCTTTCCCCCACTGGGCTGCAACTCTGTTCAGGACTTTAGGATACAGGTGCCACCATCTTGACTCAGCATTACATTTACTGATGAGAGGGGGATAAAACACAGGGGGGTGGGTTATAGCTGTGCTTTGCTAAGACAGCAGAGCTAGGATCAGCAATCCCAGAATGCAGAGCAGCACAGTCAGAGGGCACTTCCTGTTTGCAGGCTGCCTGAGGTTCCATGAGCCACCATCTTGGATGCTTAAAGGCTGATTTTTAATGTGAGCAATCTGTATGTATAGGGTGTGGGAAACATGACTTATTCAGAGTGAAGGACCGCTTTAAGATTCTTGGGGGCCAGTACCTTAGACTGGGGCCAGTTATGTCTACATACCCCATACAGCATATGCTAAATATATATCAGGATTTATAAGTCACTGGCTTCTCATGAGGCATTTTGCATGGGATGCAAGGACCAGAGGATACACTGCCTGCACCTCTTTTCTGCCCAGGACCCTCAATAGCTATTGGGCTGGAAGAGGACTGATTGTGGGCTGCCACCACAGCTTCTGCTCAAGCCTCCATTGCTTTCTCAGTGCTGAGTGAGGCGGAAGTACTCCTCCACTTCAGGTCACCCACCTGCAGAAGGCCACGGCCAGAAGAGATGTCAGCATATCGTGGCTGAGAGTTTCTGCGCCCTCTTAAGGAGAAACCCCCCAAAAAAGTTAGTCCTTGCATTGCCAAAATTGGCTTTGTTTAAATAAAATATAAAGTCTGATCTGTCAGACTATGGGGGACTGCCTGTAAACATTGGAGGACTGCCTGTAAACCTTGGGTGAACTACACCCAAAAATTAGGTTTCTGGCTCAGCAGGCTTCTTCAGGGTCTCCTGGAGCGGAACACAAAACTAGACTGGTTGCAGCCTACTTGCCAGTAGTTCCTAGGAGTGAAAATACCATTTTGTGAAATACTCACCTGTAAAATGGGTATTATAAGTATGTCACACAACCCGCTTCAGAATATCCATAACATGTGGGTAATACCGACCTGAAGGGGCGTTCCTGCAGAGATGATCGCAAAAAAGAAAGCCCCTCCCTGATCCATAAATACCTGGGACCTCCCACTCATTACCCAGTATATAGAAGCAGTAACGTAAGGGACCAGGAAGAGGCAAATAAATCAAGATAACGCAAAATTCACAATATAAAGGATCCTGAATACAAAAAGGGGCGGGTGAAGCGGGGTGTGTGACATACTTATAATACCCATTTTACAGGTGAGTATTTCACAAAATGGTATTATTCTAAGTATGTCACACACCCCGCTTCAGATAACCATAACAACTGGGTAATACCAACCTGAAGAGGCGTTCCTTGCAGAGATGATAGCAAAAAAGGAAGCCCCTCCCTGATCCATAAATACCTGGGACCTCCCACTCATCTCCCAGTGTTCCATCTCTGCAAGACGGCGAGCAAGTCAGAAGATGATGTCTCCTCCTTGCCTAGGGGGATTTCAGGTAGCCGGGGTAACTCCCGGCCCTTTATTTGAATTATTTCCGCTCGGGCTTTGTTCTTATCCCTGTCTTACCCTGCATGCCTCCTCAGTTTTTGACTGCGGGTCCGAGCGAGGGTATGCTGGCACCCTAGTGCCTAGGAGCACAGCTCCCCCCGTGAGACCCTGATTTAGAGGGTAGGCGGTGGCGCCGGGTTGGTGACCCCGGTGTGGGATGCCCCGTCCCATTGTGCTGGTTCCCGGGGGGTCCCCTTAGTCTTCCCTGGTTATAGGGGGTTGGGGGGGGTCTCCTCGTATGGGCATCTTTTTCCGGGTTCTTTTATTTCTCCGTGTGTGTGTGCGTTTTGTGTGTGCTTTCCACAGTACTTGCGCAGCATCGCGGCCGCCATTATGGCCGCGGTGCTGGCTCTCTGAGGGGACGGTGGCCTCCCCTCGTATCTGGACTCTTGGGGGCGGGGCCGGGCTGCGGCGATGCCGCGGCCGGCGGCCCGCTGTGTTGTTCCCTTGCTGGTCGGGTGCACCGCCGGTTGCGGCGGTTACACCCGCCTGGATTGTCTCGCTGACCGGCGCCGCGAACGGCGGCGTCGGTCTAGGTTGCATTCAGTCCGCGTCCGGGGGAAGGGCGGGGCTGGGCCTTCGCGCGCGCCGCGGCCCCGCCCCCCTTCCCCCCCTGCTGCTGCCTATGCTGGCCATAGCTGAGGCGCTGCGCGGAGCTTTCGCGCCTTCGTGGGGGTGGCGGCAGGCGGTGACTGGCCTTCCCGCGGCCGCGCTGTCACGCCCCCTTCCTTCGCCTGCGGTCTGCTCGTGTGAAGGACCTCGGCCTAGGGCGCCATTTTCCATCGCTGTCGGGATCCGTGAGTGGCCCTGGGGCCTTCATTTATTATTTACAGTTTCCCTGTTATGTCTGGCATTATATTGACTGGGTCCCTTCTGTCCCCCCTTTTTCCTAGGCGGCGGTTCATCGGGTGGATCCTCTTTAGTAATTGGGGGCTCCCTCCCGGTCCTTAATCCCTGTGGTCTTGTTGTTAGTAAAATCCTCCCACTCGGGACACCAAAGGGGCATCCCGGGTTGCTTACTAGCGTAATTCCCAGGGTCTTGGCGACCATTTAAAGTTCACCTATGGAGGCATCCCCGGATACGGGGGCTGGGACCCCTTCGGGGCATCCCAAAAAGTGCATTTTGTGTGGCGCATCCGTTACTGGGGATGATGTATTGCTTTGTATACCCTGTGCGCAGCAAACTATTACACGGCAGTCGGGAGCCCAGGCGTCTGGGTCAGCACCGCCGGCCGAGCCCTCTCAGACTCCCGCCCTGACACGCGCTCAGTGCGACGTGGTCATGGACAGGGACCTGCAGGCTGAGATGTGCGCCAGATTGGCCAACCTTGAGAAAATCGTTTCCGGTTCGGCCGCCCGTAAGGTCCCGGCCAAGAGGAAGCATTTGTCCCCGGCCTCGCCGGCTGACGACCTGGACGAGTTTAATAATTTGGATTGGTCTGATTATTCTGGGATAGAAGAAGGTGAGGTGTCTGAGGGCTCAGAGGTGTCGGATAATGACCTATCAGCGGGTGCCGACGAGGAGCTTAGTGAGTTAGGGGGATCCTCGGATTCTCCTCATGCCCTGGCGCTGATGTTGGAGGTTCTGAAGATCTCCCCGCCCGAGGCGGAGTCTCAGCAGGACGGTGAGTTGTTTGAGGAATCCAGGCCCCGATTGGAGTTTCCTTCACAACGGCATTTTCATAAGATCATTGGCAAGGAATGGGACAGGCCCGCTAGACTCCCTGGTATCCCACAGGGGTGGGACAAGAAATACCCTTTCCCTTCGGAGGTGGTTAAGCGCTGGGCTTCTCCTCCCGAGGTCGATGCCCCGGTCCTGGGGTTGTCTAATTCCTCGGTTCTAAATAGACCTGATTGCTCCACTCTTAAAGACGGGGAGGATAAACGCATTGACCAGATGGCTTGTCATGGCTTTATTAGCGTTGGGTCAGCCATGCGCCCTGTGTGCGCTTCTGAGCTTATGGTGCTGGCCGCCAGGTCTGTGGTAAGGGACCTGTTGGCGTCTTCTGGGCTTCGCCCTGGTAGTGCCGAATCTATTAGCCTCAAGCGGTGTGAGTTGTTTTTGTCCTTCGTTTTAGCCGCCCTGGATGACACTTTAATGATGTGTAGTAGGACCTCGGCCTTGTTGGTGACCATTCGGCGGTCGGTCTGGCTGCGCCAGTGGGCGGCGGACTTTATGTCAAAAAAGTCTCTGACGGCTTTACCTTTTGTTGGTTTGAGGCTCTTTGGTGAATCGTTGGATTCCGTCACTAAGGGAGGCAGATTGCCTCAACGTAAGAAGCAGCGCCGTCCATTTCGGGGGGCGCCTACCTTCACGACTTCCTTTCGTGGGGCCAGATCTGGTAGAGGATCTGCGTTCCATTCTTCCAGAGGAGATTCCGGGAACAGGGGCAGAGGTCGTGCCCGTTCTGGATACCATTGGGGTTCTAAGCCCAAGCCGGCTATTAAGCCGGCGCAGCAATGAGGGGGCGCCCTCACCCTTGCGGGTGGGGGGACGGCTGAGGCACTTCTCCCAGGTCTGGGATCAAGAAGTCTCGGACAGGTGGATACGGGAAGTGGTGTCTTCTGGTTACAAGCTGGAGTTCGAGCTCCGCCCCCCCTCCAGGTTCTTCAGGTCCAGGATGCCTTCGGAGCCTCTGGCGGTGCAGGGGCTCCTAGGGGCAGTAAAGAATCTTTTGGACATGGCGGTCATTTGCCCGGTGCCTCCCACGGAGCAAGGCAGGGGCTTCTATTCCAATCTGTTCACAGTCCCCAAGAAGGACGGGTCAGTCCGTCCTATCCTGGATCTGAAGTTGCTCAACAAATTTGTTCGGCCGCGCAAATTCCGCATGGAAACGCTGCGCTCGGCCATTCAGTCCCTTCGTCAGGGAGATTTTCTGACGTCCATAGACATCAAGGACGCGTACCTTCATGTTCCGATTTTTCCAGCACACCAGAGGTTTCTCCGGTTTGTGGTGGGGAATCAGCATTTTCAGTTTGTGGCTCTGCCCTTCGGTCTCACCTCGGCCCCCCGGGTCTTCACCAAGGTGCTAGCGGGGGTGATGGCCCTGCTCAGAGTGCGGGGCATTCGAATTGTGCCCTATCTGGACGATTTGTTGATCATGGCCTCTTCGTTCGATCAGGCGGAGTTGGACACAGGTGTGGTGGTGTCAACTCTGGAGCGGTTCGGTTGGGTGATCAATCGCCCCAAGTCGTCTCTTCGTCCATCCAGAGTTGCCCTGTTTCTGGGGATGTCTCTGGACACCTCACAGACCAGGGTGTTCCTGCCCCAGGACAAGATTCTTTTGATTCAAGAACTGGTTCAGCTTCTCTTGTTGGCTCCTCATCCGTCCATCCGGCTGGGGATGAGGCTGGTGGGGTTGATGGTGGCCTCGTTCGAGGCAGTCCCTTTTGCACAATTCCATACGAGGACGCTTCAGCTTCTTCTGCTGAAGGTTTGGGACAGGTCGCAGTCGTCTCTGGACAGATCATTCCGGTTGACTCCCCGTGTTCGTCATTCACTGCTATGGTGGTTGGGGTCGGTCAATCTGTCGAAGGGCAGATCCTTCCTGGCCCCCCGTTGGGAAACGGTGACCACGGATGCCAGTCTCTCCGGCTGGGGGGGTGTTTGGAAGGACTTTCAGTTTCAGGGTCTGTGGAGTCCACAGGAGGCTCACGAGCCCATCAATGTTCTGGAGTTGAGAGCCATCAGGCTGGTTCTGTTCCGCTTGACTTGTCAGCTGAGAGGATTGCCAGTTCAGGTCCGGTCGGACAACAGGACGGCGGTCGCTTATATCAATCACCAGGGAGGGACTCGCAGCAGGAGTGCCCTCAGGGAAGTATCTTTGATTCTGGAGTGGGCAGAGACCCACGTCCCGTGCATTTCAGCAGTTTACATTCCGGGAGTGGAGAACACGGAGGCGGACTTGCTGAGCAGGGCCTCCTCTCGTCAGGGGGAGTGGTCTCTCAGTCCCATAGTGTTTCACTCGCTCTGTCTCAAGTGGGGGCTCCCGGCAGTGGATCTCTTTGCCTCTCGTCACAATCACAAGCTTCCAGTCTTTGTGTCTCTCTCACAGGACCCTCTGGCTCTGGCGGTGGATGCCATGTCTCTGGACTGGAGGGAGCTGGGACTGCTTTACCTGTTCCCTCCGTTCCCGATGCTAGCCAGGGTGGTGCGCAAACTAGCGTTGGAAGGAGTGTCAGCGATCCTGGTGGCTCCAAGGTGGCCAAGGCGCGTTTGGTTCGCAGACCTGGTAAGGCTGGCAAAAGATCAGTTCGCCCTGCCTCTGAGGCCGGATCTGCTAACACAGGGCCGGCTGTGTCATCCAAATTTACAATCGCTGGCTTTGACGGCTTGGCTGCTGAAACCGCAATCTTGAAGGAGGAGGGCCTTTCTGATGCGGTGGTCCAGACTCTTATCAGCGCCAGGAAGCGGTCTTCTTCTACTATTTACTATAGGGCCTGGAGGTCCTATATTGATTGGTGTGAAGGTAGGTCCTTCTCTTGCCGGGAGTTTTCCATCCCTAGGATTTTGGAATTTCTTCAGCATGGTTTGGAGCTTGGGCTCCAGATCAGTACTTTGAAGGGGCAGGTTTCTGCTTTGGCTGTGTTCTTTCAACGGTCCTTTGCACTGCATCCCTTGGTCAAGACCTTTTTCCAAGGAGTTATGCATGTACGTCCTCCTAGGAAGTCTGTTATTCCAGTTTGGGATTTGAACTTGGTTCTCTCTGCTCTTCAGGGCCCTCCGTTTGAGCCCCTGAATGAGGCACCCTTGTCTTCACTTACTCAGAAGGTGGCCTTTTTGGTGGCTATCACTTCTGTCAGGCGTGTTTCTGAGTTGGCGGCTTTATCTATTAAAGCTCCATATTTTGAAAGGCATCAGGACAAGGTTGTTTTTCGGTTTAAGCCTGATTTTCTTCCTAAGGTGGTTTCAGCTTTCCATCTGAATCAAGACATTGTTCTGCCTTCTCTATGTCCCAATCCTAGCAGCGACAAGGAGAGGGCGCTACACTCTTTAGATGTGGTTCGCGCAGTGAAGTATTATTTGGTGGTTACGTCTTCTTTTCGTAAGACTGATGCCCTTTTTGTGGTGCCCTGTGGGCCTAGGAAGGGTTTGGCTCCTGCCAAATCTTCCATTAGTAAATGGATTCGTCAGGCCATCATTGGGGCCTATTCTGCCAAGGGGAGGACTCCCCCTTTTCGTGTTACTGCTCACTCTACTCGTGCGGTTGGAGCGTCCTGGGCTTTTCAGCACCAGGCCACTGTTGAGCAAGTTTGTAAGGCCGCTACGTGGTCTTCTGTTCACACTTTTTCCAAGTTTTACAAGGTTGATGTTCGGGCTTCAGCGGATGCTGCGTTTGGCCGTACAGTCCTGCAAACTGTTGTGGTTTAAGTGGTGCATTGTTGCCTTGTTTTGGATCCCCGCCCTTTTATGGACACTGCTTTTGGATGTCCCAGTTGTTATGGTTATCTGAAGCGGGGTGTGTGACATACTTAGAATAATACCATTTTGTGAAATACTCACCTGTAAAATGGGTATTATAAGTATGTCACACACCCCGCTTCACCCGCCCTTGTTTTGTATTTGGGATCCTTTATATTGTGAACTTTGTTTGGTTTTCTTTTGCCTCTTCCTGGTCCCTTTCTTACTGCTTATGTATACACTGGGAGATGAGTGGGAGGTCCCAGGTATTTATGGATCAGGGAGGGGCTTCCTTTTTTGCTATCATCTCTGCAAGGAACGCCTCTTCAGGTTGGTATTACCCAGTTGTTATGGTTATCTGAAGCGGGGTGTGTGACATACTTATAATACCCATTTTACAGGTGAGTATTTCACAAAATGGTATTATTCTAACTATGTCACACACCCCGCTTCAGAATATCCATAACATGTGGGACATCCAATAGCAGTGTCCATAACAAGGGCGGGGATCCAAAACAAGGCAACAATGTACAACTTAAACCACAACAGCTTGCAGAACTTTGCGGCCAAAAACAGCATCCGCTGAGGCCCGAACGTCAACCTTGTAAAACTTGGAAAAAGTGTGAACAGAGGACCAGGTAGCGGCCTTACAAACTTGCTCAACAGAGGCCTGGTGCTGGAAGGCCCAGGACGCTCCAACCGCACGAGTAGAATGAGCAGTAACACGAAAAGGGGGACTCCTCCCCTTGGCAGAATAGGCCCCAATGATGGCCTGACGAATCCATTTACTAATGGAAGATTTGGCAGGAGCCAAACCTTTCCTAGGCCCGCAGGGCACCACAAAAAAAGCATCAGTCTTACGAAAGGAAGACGTAACCACCAGATAATATTTCACAACACGGACTACATCCAAGGAATGCAGCGCCCTTTCCTTGTCGTTGCTGGGATGAGGACATAGAGAAGGCAGAACAATGTCCTGATTCAGATGAAAGGCAGAGACCACCTTAGGAAGAAAATCCGGCTTGAAACGAAAGACAACCTTGTCCTGATGCCTTTCGAAGTACGGAGCTTTAACCCTTCTAGCGCCAGCTACGTAAAATTCACGTAGCTGCCTCTCCTGTCGTTAAACGCCAGCTACGTGAATTTCACGTAGCTAGCGTTCCCTTACCTTCCGGGCCATCGGGGGGGCATCAGCGGGACCGTTGCTGTGGAGCAGCTTGCAGGGAGTCCAGGGGTCAGGGGGAGGTGACCTGGGTGTGAACCAAGTCACCCGATCGCTCCCCTGACCAATCAGCAGGGGGCGCACGGCAGCTGTCATCAGCCGGCGCCCCCTGCTTACCTCATCAGATGACGCTGGAGCAGAAACCTTTCCGGAGCCCAGGGGGTCAGGGCGACCGTAAGTAATACCGACCCCCGACCCCCCCCGCCCGATCGCCCGCCCCCCCCCGCCCGATCGCCCCCCCCCCCCCCCCCGCCCGCCCGCGCCGCTGATCATCTGTCTGTCGCCGCCGCCAGGTAAAGGCGATCGTTATGGAATGCTGCCATCCATCCATCCATCCATTCATCCTGTCACCCCCATGCAGCCATCCATTCATCCTGTCACCCCCATGCAGCCATCCATTCATCCTGTCACCCCCATGCAGCCATCCATTCATCCTGTCACCCCCATGCAGCCATCCATTCATCCTGTCACCCCCATGCAGCCATCCATTCATCCTGTCACCCCCATGCAGCCATCCATTCATCCTGTCACCCCCATGCAGCCATCCATTCATCCTGTCACCCCCATGCAGCCATCCATTCATCCTGTCACCCCCATGCCGCCATCCATCCAGTCACCCCCATGCCGCCATCCATCCAGTCACCCCCATGCCGCCATCCATCCATCCATCCTGTCACCCCCATGCCGCCATCCATCCATCCATCCTGTCACCCCCATGCCGCCATCCATCCATCCATCCTGTCACCCCCATGCCGCCATCCATCCATCCATCCTGTCACCCCCATGCCGCCATCCATCCATCCATCCTGTCACCCCCATGCCGCCATCCATCCATTCATCCTGTCACCCCCATGCAGCCATCCATTCATCCTGTCACCCCCATGCAGCCATCCATTCATCCTGTCACCCCCATGCAGCCATCCATTCATCCTGTCACCCCCATGCAGCCATCCATTCATCCTGTCACCCCCATGCAGCCATCCATTCATCCTGTCACCCCCATGCCGCCATCCATCCAGTCACCCCCATGCCGCCATCCATCCAGTCACCCCCATGCCGCCATCCATCCAGTCACCCCCATGCCGCCATCCATCCAGTCACCCCCATGCCGCCATCCATCCATCCATCCTGTCACCCCCATGCCGCCATCCATCCATCCAGTCAACCCCATGCCGCCATCCATCCATTCATCCTGTCACCCCCATGCAGCCATCCATTCATCCTGTCACCCCCATGCAGCCATCCATTCATCCTGTCACCCCCATGCCGCCATCCATTCATCCTGTCACCCCCATGCCGCCATCCATTCATCCTGTCACCCCCATGCCGCCATCCATCCAGTCACCCCCATGCCGCCATCCATCCAGTCACCCCCATGCCGCCATCCATCCAGTCACCCCCATGCCGCCATCCATCCAGTCACCCCCATGCCGCCATCCATCCAGTCACCCCCATGCCGCCATCCATCCAGTCACCCCCATGCCGCCATCCATCCAGTCACCCCCATGCCGCCATCCATCCATCCATCCTGTCACCCCCATGCCGCCATCCATCCATCCATCCTGTCACCCCCATGCCGCCATCCATCCTGTCACCCCCATGCCGCCATCCATCCATCCATCCTGTCACCCCCATGCCGCCATCCATCCATCCATCCTGTCACCCCCATGCCGCCATCCATCCATCCATCCTGTCACCCCCATGCCGCCATCCATCCATCCATCCATCCATCCTGTCACCCCCATGCCGCCATCCATCCATCCATTCCTGTCACCCCCATGCCGCCATCCATCCATCCATCCTGTCACCCCCATGCCGCCATCCATCCATCCATCCTGTCACCCCCATGCCGCCATCCATCCATCCATCCTGTCACCCCCATGCCGCCATCCATCCATCCATCCATCCTGTCACCCCCATGCCGCCATCCATCCATCCATCCTGTCACCCCATGCCGCCATCCATCCATCCATCCTGTCACCCCCATGCCGCCATCCATCCATCCATCCTGTCACCCCCATGCCGCCATCCATCCTGTCACCCCCATGCCGCCATCCATCCATCCATCCTGTCACCCCCATGCCGCCATCCATCCATCCATCCTGTCACCCCCATGCCGCCATCCATCCATCCATCCTGTCACCCCCATGCCGCCATCCATCCATCCTGTCACCCCCATGCCGCCATCCATCCATCCATCCTGTCACCCCCATGCCGCCATCCATCCATCCTGTCACCCCCATGCCGCCATCCATCCATCCATCCTGTCACCCCCATGCCGCCATCCATCCATCCTGTCACCCCCATGCCGCCATCCATCCATCCTATCACCCTCCCATGCAGCCATCCATCCTGTCACCCCCAGGCGATCATGTGCTCCCTGGCGGCCGCGCTCGCACCCACCTGGCCTCCATCTCGGTCGGCTCTGACAGCTGGCATCTTGATTGGCCTCCTCGCCCTGCCTGCCCCGCCTCAGCCATTGGTTAAAGAGCATTGCCAGCGCGGGACATGAGAGCAGGCCACCGGACTCCGCCCACCTACTGGGTCAGGGACGTGTGACTGACTGAAGTGCTGAGGAAGAGACCCCGGAAGAAAAGGTATTTAAAAAAAACTAAAAAAAAAATAGATGTTGATTTTGGAGAGGAAGTGTGTGTGTATATGTGTGGTTTTTTTTTTCAGTTTGGTCACGGGGCTCCCGAGCGCATGCCCATAGGGGCGCCCGTGCCCCATGACCAACAAGTAAATCTGGCCAGTTCGGTGGTTCCGGCGCCCTTCCCCAGGGGAAGACCAACCTCCACAACAACCAGTATAACCAGTGAGTTTCAGGAAGGCTTGCGTCCAGAAAGCTGCAGCTACAACAAGCCTGGTACTCCTAGAACGCTTGAGGTGTGTACTTTCAGGGAACATGTGGTTTGTGGGGGGTATTTTTAATGAAAAGTGATGTTTTGGTTGAAAAAGCGCAAGGTGCGCACTTTGTCTGCAGAGCAGGAAATTTCAATGGAAATGCCCGTTATGCATACGCTTTGCTTTGGGGTAATTGGCAACCTTACCCTTGGAGGTAGCTATGCATGTTGGGTATTGTTCTGTTCAGGGGACCTTGCCATTTCAGATTTGATTAGTTTTTTTTGGTTAGCGCATGATTTTTATAGAAAAATTTGGTCTTAATGCTGCATTTTTGCTATTTTTTAGGGAAATCCGGTACAACCAGTGAGTTTCGGGAAGGCTTGCGCCCAGAAAGCTGCAGCTACAACAACAAGCCTGGTACGCCTAGAACGCTTGAGGTGTGTACTTTCAGGGAACATGTGGTTTGTGGGGGGTATTTTAATTGAAAAGTGGTGTTTTGGTTGAAAAACTGCAAGGAGAGCAAAATGGTTGAGTTTTCTTTCAAAATTGGCTCAGTCGCTATTTTCAGTTTTACGTGTCTCCTGGGCAAGAAAGGGTGTCTACCAATACATATGTGGTACTGTTGCAATCGGGAGCAATAAGGCTTTTACACACAATATGATTTCCTGAAATAACTTGCATGTTTTATTAAGAAAACGCACTACAAATTGTAAAAAAAATGTTTTTTTGGTTTTTTTTAACATATTTTCCACAAAAATATTTAAAAAACACTGACAATCTTACAAACAAGACACTTCATGTTAAAGCCCAGACTGTGCTGAAAAAAACAATATATAATTTTCCAGGGAAATACTGGGAAATCCCTTCAAAAATCACAGTTGAACATGTGGAGCGCAAAATAGTGCAAAATGGTCTGGCAACAAAGGGTGACAAAATCTCAAGGTAGGCTGGCGGTTAAAGGGTTAATGGATAAAGCTGCCAACTCAGAAACACGCCTAAACGAAGTGATGGCCACCAAAAAGGCCACCTTTTGGGTAAGTGAAGACAAAGCAATCTCATTCAAAGGCTCAAAAGGGGGACCCTGAAGAGCAGAAAGAACCAGGTTCAAATCCCAAACTGGAACAAAGGGCTTCCTAGGAGGCCGTACATGCGTAACTCCTTGGAAAAAGGTCTTGACTAAGGGATGAAGAGCAAATGACCAAAATGGCGACCGTGAGGGAAGATCCAGACGCTCCACAGCAACAGGCAGGGAGGGAGAAGGGGGCGTGGCCAGCGCGGGACGCGCGAGGCCGGGCCACGCCCCCCCTCTCCCCTCCAAGCGCTCCGCAGTGGCACCAGCGAGGGCAGGAGGCGGGGAGCGGTGACGCGTCACTCCAGCCCCACCCCCCCAGCCTGCGTGAGGGGAGCTGAATCACCTCATGAAGAAATGTGCTCAGAGCCGGCCGGCGCCGCAATAGTAAGAAGCGGTCGCCGGCCCGGCCAAGTAAAAACCACACTGACACACACGGGAAAAACGGGAGGGACAAGTCCCGGCCCCGCCAACGGACAGGCACCCGCCGCCCCCCCCCCCCCCACAACAACATGGCATGAGGTGAAAACCTCCGCCATTAACAGAGAGGAAGGGAGGAAGGAGGGAAGAAGGCAGCCAGCACCACAAAGGCTGCAGCGTTTTGCATTTAAAGTGAAAACACACGCACACACTCATGTAAGCTGTCCATATAAATGAATTAATAAACTAATGAATGTATACAAACCAACACTCCCCCCACCCCACCTATGGAAGGGGATCCTGGGAGGGACTAGTATGAAAGTAAGGGACAGGGCATCCCAAACCGGGGTCACCAACCCGGTAATACCGCCTACCCTCTCATATAGGGTCTCACGGTAGAGCATAGCTCCTGAGCACCTAATGTGCTGAAATACCCTCGCCTGGACCCTCAGCCGAGGCTGGGAGGCATATGGATTTCTGGGGAAAAAGGTCCAAACGGAAATAAATAAATAACGGGCCGGGAGTTACCCCGGCTACCTGAAATCCCCCTGTGCAAGGAGGAGCCATCATCTTCTGACTTGCTCGCCGTCTGCAGAGATGGAAAACTGGGTAATGAGTGGGAGGTCCCAGGTATTTATGGATCAGGGAGGGGCTCTCTTTTGCTATCATCTCTGCAGGAACGCCCCTTCAGGTCGGTATTACCCACATGTTATGGATATTCTGAAGCGGGGTGTGTGACATACTTAGAATACAGAACTGAGGGGGAGAGGAATGAGTGGGGTCTTAACCACTGTTTTTACTCCCAGGGGGTGGAGCCTCCCTCTCACCATGGGAGGTCATTTAAGGATGAAAAATCAGGTCATAGGCTGGTGTCAAATTAGTTTCCCCAACACTCCGGATTAGCAGATGCTGCAGACGACCCAAGTATTGAACTGTTGAGACATATGGCCATTCTCTGTAAGGTTCTGGCTAACAGTATTAGCAGAGGCCTAAAGTGAAAACAGTGCTCCTATTCTAGGGACATCTTTTTCAACCAGGTAGTGGGCATTACATAAAGATATCCTAGAATACTTGCAGTTTATAATTGCAAACCAATCCAGGCTTGATTTACAAACAAGGTTTTCTGCTTATCCTGGAAGCCAAATAGTCCAACCCCAAGAAATACAAATTAAATCCAATAGTTACAGTAAAGACTGAATGTTCTTTTTATTTTTCAGATTGTGTTCCAACAACCACAGCTTGTGAAAAAAATGAAATACGATTACAGAACTTTATGATTATGCTCCAGAGACAGTCCAGAAAGTGTATCAGAAATGCAGTATTCTGAAGTAGACAGGAGGAATGCTTGTGATGTTAAGACTAGTATAAATGATGCAAGGTCCTTTAAAGCTGCCCACAGTCAGCAATCACAATTCTCTTAGAGGTCTTCCCCGATTGAGAGCCATAGGATTCCATTTTCTTCACAACATCTAGGCCCTCAACCACACTACCAAACACCACATGTTTTCCATCCAGCCTAAAAACCAAAAGCACAAGTATTAGCTACAGAACAAGGCAGTCAAGACAATTTGGTCATATGTATGCTTAAGGCAGAGAAACCACATTTGCCATGTGGGCAAAATGTCAAACCCAATCAGAGATTGCCTAGCTGATATATCTATATACCCCCCCTTGGGATAAAGGAAACCGTTGTGAACCCTGGCACTTTAAGACTATGGACAATGTCTTAAGACCTAGACCAGGGGTTCCTAACAGGTAGTACTGGTACCACTGGTGGTACTCTACAAGGAAGCAGCCCTGTAACCTGTCATGATCTGCCATCTTTACTTCACTTAGAGCACTATTGCTAAATTGTGTATTAACAACCCATATAAAAGCTTAAAAATCTGCAAAGCTTCTGGCTTCTAAAATTCAAGTGGTGACAGGTTTAATCTATGCGGGGTGACAGCCTGTCAGCCCCAATTTCCTCAACCTGGCTGGGTGTATAAGTGACCCTCTTCCTGCCATCCAGCATATTTATATGGAATTATTGGGCAATTTTTGCGATTGTGCCCCTTTAAGCATGATTTGTGCCACACATTACATATAAAACCCTTGAAAAACTATTTTTAATGTATTTTGATTACCATTTAGGTGACCGACAATGCTCACGCACACCACAAGTGGCACTTGATGAAAAAGGTCTGGAGCACTAGGTTCAGAGCACACCATCCCCCCCCCCCCCCCCCCCCAGGAATGCAACTCACCCCAAGCAGTAGAGGAACACAATCAAGTAATCCAACGTAAGCCAGAAAGGAGGCTAAGTACAATGGTTGCAAGGACTGCTGGTCCACCACACATGGGTAGGCCTGTGCCACAAACCATCCTCCCAACTCGCTCCATTAATTGCATATATACTAAAATGAATTAAGCAATGCCCCACATGCCATACAAATTGATGCTAAAGATGTTACTTAGCCAAGTCAGGTGAAAGTAGTTACCATTTAAACTGCGCAGACATTTTTGTACATTAAAACATGACAGTTTAAGGCCCACTCACCAGGAGGTCATAGCAGTACAAATGAAGAATTGAGAACCATTTGTATTGGGGCCAGCATTGGCCATAGACAGGATGCCTGGACCTGTGTGCTTCAAGACGAAGTTCTCATCAGCAAACTTTGCTCCATAGATTGATTTTCCACCAGTTCCATTGTGGTTGGTAAAGTCTCCACCCTATCAGAAAAGTTAATTAAGCACTGTTTGTTGGATTGTAAGTGCATGCAACACTAGTATAAATTAGCAATATGACATACAAGTTAGCACAGTGGCAAATGCTACCCTGCTCTAAATGTATATGCAGCTGACCCAAGTTACACAACTTTCCAGAACTACAGAATCCTTTTACATCCCAACATGGTCTACCATTGAGGAACAATGGTCTTTAAAAAATGCTAAGAGGACACTTGGTAGTAGACTACTGCAAATACATATTTGCGGCATAAATGGCCACTGTATGCTTGCACATAGCAATGTGCAAAACATTCAAAGCAAGTCTAGCCCAACTTACTTGGCACATGAAGCCTGGAATAATTCTGTGGAAGCAGGAGCCTTTGTAGCCATAGCCTGGTTTTCCAGTGCACAACTGAAGGAAGTTTTCTGCAAGACAGTTTTGGGTCACTTACACTGGCGGCACTCTATAGTTGAGTTTATGCACATTGAAATAAATGCATGTTTAGTAACTATATGTAAATGGTAAACTACACAGTTGGTTGCTCTAACAGTACTAAACAGTTAAGACATTGGTCCGATGCCTGGTAGATTAGGAGAAGCCTTGTATTTGCATGTAACAGTGATGTAGCAAACTGCATATATAAGCTTTACAAAACTAAGTTTGTGCACAGGGTGTTGTAGTTCTAAATGTTGACTGCCAGACAACACCAGCGTGTTACAGAACCCCTGCACCCATGTACCCCATGTACCCCAGTAAGACTAATCAGCAAGCATATCCAGATCCATACCTGTTGTCTTTGGGCAAACGTCAGATCTCAGCTGCAAAGAAGAATAAAAAGTTTTAATGTTTACAGGTCAGTTACAGGAGGTTACATGGAATGTCACATTTAGGCCAAAGGCTACAAGGAGCCAGAGCATGTTTATTTAGGCTGGCATGTGGCACATAGTTTAGACAGGCTGTCACGAGTATCAGTCATTCACTTCATGCTCAGTCTACAAGGCTTAAACATTAAAGAGCGATACACACATGTTCATTAGCAGAAGATTTGGACAGCAGCTCTAAAAGTATCTGGGTGGCTTTCAGGTCTAGAGGACTTACCTTCTGGATTCAGGTCCGCACATTCACACAGCACACAGACTGGCTGTGATTCTGCGCCTTTCAAGCCACTTGCAGGTTCATGTAGTGCATAAAAACGGTGCTACATGAACCCACAGGAAGCTGCAGACAACTGGCCAGCAGTCTGTAGCTTCTTTCCCTGAAGCCACCACCAATCTGGTCAGTCTATTTTGCTGCCTTTGATCTCACTGACCTTTGTAGGGAAAAACTTCACTACCCACAATCTGTTGCCATCAGCAACATACACATGTGACTCCTGTACACTGCTGTTGGCCATGTGTAAGGTTAGGAAAGTTTGCTCAGCACTGGTCATAGCAGCAGTGTTCTGTTTTGTACAGGGATCACTTCTCTTGACATACAGACTTGCATGCAGTGAAGACATCCATTTCCATTAGACCCAATTTTCCAATGTCAAATCTACTGAATATTTACAACCTATAGACCAGCCACCATCCAGAGATCCACATTAAATCTCTGCAGGCACCTCTTAAGCAACCCAAGCAAAGTAGAAAGATCAAAGTGTACATATTTTTGCTGGGCAAAAGGCCAGCCTCAAAAAATGCAGCATTAACAGGAAGACATTTCCAGCAGAGAAACCCTTACCACATCTATGGAGTGTTTAAAAAAAAATATAAAACTGTTGGTGACATCTGGGGTACTGAATGCTAAGCTACAAACTAACATTTCACGCTGAAAAAATACAATTCTGTGATTACTCACCTGAAGAATTGGTATTATACGTATACTGCACATCCTGTTCCAGAATAATCCTTACACATGGGTAATACATCCTCTAGATGGCGCTGGACTGCACTGGAATGCAGAGACAGAAAAGTGACTCCTCCCGGCCCCATATATACCAGGGACCTCCCACAAATTCCCCAGTATTGAAAAGCAGTAAAAATTTAGCTGGGAAAACTTTAACCCTTATCAATATTGAACATAACCACAAAGAACTAAAAATAATGATAACAAGGGCGGGGTGGAACAAGACATGCTGTATACATACCAATTCTACAGGTGAGTAATCACAGAATTGAATTATTCTAAGTATACAGCACGTCCTGTTCCAGAACATTCCTTACTCATGGGACATCCAATAGCAGTGTCCGTAAGGTAGGGTGGGATCCCCAAAAGCAACAGCAGACAGTTTAAACCACTGCTGCCTGCAGAACTTTGGTGACCAAAGGCAGCATCAGCTGAGGCCTTAACATCAACCTTGTAAACCTTAATAAAGTATGAACAGAAGAGCAAGTGGCGGCCTTGCAAACATGTTCAACAGAAGCTTGGTGCTGAAAAGCCCAAGAGGCACCAATAGCACGAGTAGAATTAGCAGTAAGGCGGAAGGGAGGCTCCTTCCCCTTAGCAGAGTAGGCCTGTATCACAGCTTGACAGATTCACTTACCGATAGTGGACTTAGCTGGAGCCAGACCCTTCTTAGGTCCAGATGGGAGCACAAAAAGAGCATCAGTCTTCCTGAAGGATTCAGTAGCCACCAAATGGAACTTCAGAGTCCTGACCACATCCAAAGAGTGCAAAACCCTCTTAAGAGTTACTAGGATTAGGACAGAAGGCAAAACAATGTCCTGATTGAGATGAAAAGCAGAAACAACCTTAGGCAGAAAATCTGGCTTAAAACAAACCACCACCTTGTTCTGGTGTGTCAAAGTAAGGGGGCTTAATGGAAAGCACCTCCAACTCACCTAAAAGTGATAGCCACCAAAAAGACTACCTTAAGCGTAAGAATGGACAAAGGGTCCCCCTGCAAGGGCTCAAAAGAAGAAAATGGCCAAGGCAGAAACATGACCTTGAGTACTCAGCTGAAGACCCAGATCCAAACCATGTTGCAGAAACTCCAGAATCCTAGGAATAGAAAACACGACAGGGAAGAGACTCGCACCAGTCAATGTAAGTACACCAAACCCTATAGTAGATTGAATAGGACCCTTTCCTAGCCCTGATCATGGTTTTAACTGAGGCAGGCAGCCCCTTTTCCGTCAAGATGGAGGTTTCAACAGCCAGGCCGTCCAAGCCAGTGTTTGTAAATTAAGGTGGCGTAGGTGCCCCTTAGTGAGCAGATCTGGAACCCGGCCAGGGCATACATCTACTGCCAGCTGCACGATGTCTGCGAACCACTATACTTGGCCAACAGGGGGCCACAAGTATGGCTGGCACCCCTTCCTGAGCCATCTTGCGCAGCACCCTGCCCAGCAGGGGAAACATACAGGAGCTGAAAACTTTTCTTCCAAAGATCTTTTGCTCAGCATCCCCTGGTCAAGACCTTCCTCCAGGGGATTTCTAAGACATTTCTAAGGCATCCATGGCTAAGGCCAGAGAATACTGGGACAGACAGACTGGAAGCTTGCGATTGTGACAGGACGCAAACAGATCCACATCTGGCTGACCCCATTGGTGGCACAGGGAGCGAAACACCCTGCTGCTAAGGGACCATTTTCCCAGACGAGAGGTCCCCCTGCTCAGAGAGTCTACCTCCAGATTCTCCACCCCCAGAATTTACACAGCCGAGATGCAGGGAACATGGCCCTCCAGCCAGGCCAGAATCAGACACTTCCGAGGGCCCTCCTGCTACAGGTCCCTCCCTGATTGATGTAGGCAACTGCTGTCTGGTTGTCCTAGTGGACCTGAACAGCCTGACCCTGAAGGTGTGGGGTTAAGTGGGCAATTACCAACCTGATCACCCTCAACTCCAGAATGTTGATAGGGATGTGGGCCTCCTGAGGTCCCCGCTGACCCTGGAATTTCAGGGATTTCCAAAAGCCCCCCAACCTTTCAGACTGGCATCTGTGATGACAGTCTCCCAGCAAGGGGCCAGAAAGGATCTGCCCCCAGCAGGTTCCTTGAGTCCAGCCACCATGATAGAGACCGCCTGGCCAGAGGGGACAGAACACCTGATCCAAGGACACGGGGCCCCGATCCCATACTGACAAGAGGTGAATCTGAAGAGGTCTCATGTGAAACTGAGCATATGGAACCACCTCGAAGCAGGACACCATCAGGCCCACCAGCTGCATTCCCTGCCTGATGAACGGACGACGACAAGAGAGGAGCTGTGCTTGCTCTTGAAGACTCTCTACCTTCTGCTGAGGAAGAAAGATCTTGACCCAAGATGAATCCAGAACCATGCACAGAAAGGACTTCACCATAGAAGGATAAAGGGAAGATTTGAGGTGGTTGATCACCCAGCCGAATGACTCCAGTGTGGACACCACCCACTGGGTATCCAGCTCTGCCTGTTGGAAGGACTGAGAAGTGATAAGCATGTCATCCAGGTAGGGAAGAATGCGGATGCCCAGAGATCTCAGAGCCACAACTCCTGCCAGCACCTTGGCAAATGCCCCGGGAGCTGAGGTGAGACTGAAGGCAAGGCCACAAATTGGTAGTGCTGATCCTCCAGAGCGAACCTGGGGAATCTGATGACCTGGGAAGATAGGCATGTGAAAGTAAGCATCCTTGATGTCTATAGAGGTCATGAAGTCCCCTGGACGTAAAGTCAGTGGAGCGCAGAGTCTCCATGCGAAAGTGTCTGAATCTGACAAATTTGTGGAAGTGCTTTAAATCCAAGATGGGTCTGATGGACCTGTCTTTCTTGGGAACAGTGAAAAGACTGGAATAGTAGCCTGTGCCCCTTTCCCACAAGGGCAGCCACGTCCTCTGCCCCAAAAATCTCAGCAGCTCCAGCAAAGGAAGCTCCCTGTCCAATTCTGGAACCTCAGAAGGAAGGAAGAAAAGCACCTGAACCCCGAAAGGACTGGGGCTGCCTCCTACACTGAGGTAATTTGCCTCCTTTAGCAAACAAGACAAAACTGGAGCCACCAGACCAAGCCCCCAATGGCCCAGAAAAATGGTGCCGCACCACCTCAATTGTAAAATGTATATTTCATCTTTATTTAGTTAATTGCAAGCATGCAACATAGAAAAACACACTACATGCAACATAGAAAAACATCACTAAAAATATTGGATATCGGGATGTCCAAGCTGGCTAATTGTAAGTATAATATGATGCACTTAAAGTTGCTAGAGTTCCCTAATGCTACCCAAAAGAAAAGTGCTAAAAAATATATAAAATCAACCTGTGAAACAGTGTTATACATAAACAATGTAACAAAAAATATTATAAAAAGTGTAAGGTATATACAAATCAATGTGCAAAACAGCTGCAAGATAAGGTGCTAAGTGCTGTGCTTTGGAATCTATACACAGACTCATGTCAGATTCCCTAAGTGCTAAGTGTTAAACATTAATATGGGAACTAATCTATAATGAATACAAAATGTTTACATCACCGTAATCAAAAATGGCCAGCATCCAACAATATCAACCCAATAGCAAGCGACGCGTTGCGTGGTCAGGACATTACCACTTCGTTTAGCACTTTTCTTTTGGGGTAGCATTAGGGAACTCATATCAACTTTAAGTGCATCATATTATACTTACAATTAGCCAGCTTGGACATCCCAATATCCAATGTTTTTAGTGATGTTTTTTAATTGTATGTAGTGTGTTTTTCTATGTTGCATGCTTGCAATTAACTCAATAAAGATGATACATTTTACAATTGAGGTGGTGCGGCACCATTTTTCTGGGCCATTGGGGGCTTGGTCTGGCGGCTCCAATTTTCTTGTCTTGTAGGTACCACTAATTATTTAGTGGCTAGGCCCAGGTCTGGAGGCCTGCACACCTTATTTTGGTGGTGCGGAGCATATAGGTGGTTCCTTTAGCAAACAAGTCCAAACGTTCACCAAAGAAGGGGAAGCAGCGGACGACCCAAGAGGAGCCTAACTGAGGGAACAGGGGGAGAAGGGCAAACGGCCGTGGTAGGGACATCCCATAAGGCTCACCATGGGCCTGTACCGCCTACCCTTTGGTGGAGACTGCAGTAGGAGCAGCGCTCCTTAGCACCCAACAGCGGTGCTGCCTACCATCACCCGACCAGCGCAGCCCAAGCTGGGAGGCAGTGAAAAGGAATGGGTGGGAATAGTCCTACAGGCTAATAAGCCCCACTCACCTGCGAGTAGAAAGCCATCTTCTAGTCATCGCAGCCCAGACTGCAAAGAAGAACTGGGGAATTTGTGGGAGGTCCCTGGTAAATATGGGGCTGGGAGGAGCCACTTTTCTGTCTCTGCAGTCCAGCACCATCTAGAGGATGTATTACCCATGAGTAAGGATTATTCTGGAACAGGATGTGCTGTATACTTAGAATATATAAAATGCTCACTATGCAAATCCATGCTGCCCAGTACTGGTCACCTTCAAATCAGTTTCCCTTGCATCTACCATTGTGACAGCACCACATACAAATGATCTGCTCCTCTGCCTCTATGAAGGGGACAAACCACCGTTTTGCCAGCACTGGCTCCAGAGGCCAAGTGATATTGGGGCATACTGAATTTGGATACCTAGCTGTGCTCAGGATCCTAGACACTGCCATCATGGCTGAAAGTACAGAGCCACAACTCCAGGCTATGTGCACATATATTATAAGGCTGGTGGGCAGCACTAAACTGTAGGATACAGTACACAGGGAGCATTAGTAGGCACCATTAGTATTTACAGATTATAGACAATGGGCAATATTAAATGTAACTATCACCTTATATTGCCCATCCTTCAATAGGATTGTAAGTGGGCACTATTAAAGAACCCCTTTTTCAGGGAGTTCCCTCAGGAGCATCCTGAATTGGGATGCCCCACTGCTTGTATCCCAGGCCACCCAACCCACTGCTTCCACAATGCAGGCTTGAGCTGCAAGCAAGCAGATTGCCTGAGCTGCCTGCTCAGGCAATCAGCGCGCTCACTTTCACTCTGCCGGCGACTAAGGGAGCCAAGTGCGCCACTGGCAGTTTTCAGTGAAGTTCCACTTTAAGAACTGATGGGGTCAAATGTCAGGTGAAAAGGTTCTTCTGTCAGAAATTACCCAGGCCAAGTATGGGCTCTTATTTGGTGCGGCCTCATCCAAGTTTGTTAAGAAACACTTGGATGAAGAAGCTACAGACAAGAGTCACTCCTATTCACTTTTGTATTGGAAAGTTTCTGCACCTGGCTGCCCCAGACCCCATCCTGGGAGCAGTTGCATTTTTACTTCAGTTCACCTAACAATGTCCAATTCAAAAACCAAGCTGTACAGTCCAAACCACGGCAATGTTAGCATGTTGGCTTCACAACATTCCAATTGATCCTTTAGACTGTAAGCTCACAAGACCATGGTTTCTTCACCTTCTACCCATGTGTATAGTTTCAACCTGTCCATTATCAAAGCTACCCCAAAAGGCCAATATGTGTGCAATTCATGCACTTGTGGACCTAGTTTTCCAGCTCTAGAGTCTACGGCTGGATTACAACTTGTCCACGGTTTCCGCAGCAGGGAATTCCCAAATCAGGATTTTTTTTTTTTTTTTAAAGTAGAAATGGGTCCAAAACCCCAGGGCACATAAATCCTCACTCTGAAACCCAGTACACTACCTGAACCTGGTGAATCCACAGCACATGAGTGGGTGACAGCACTACTGGCTTTCTGCACCTAATGCCAAGTAGCCACTCCAGGCATCTTTAAACATCGTGTTTACAACAGCTAGCGGGAGGCGCCCAGCACTCCACCCCGATTGAGACCATACATGTGCCATGGAATCATTGGCAGAAGCAATAGCAGTGTAGCTGGGATTTCACAAACATGGGAATCCCTATATTGGAGAGAGAAACAGTTTTGGTCAGCTTAAAAAAAAAAAATATAAAAGTACCAACTTACTTAAACTTAACCGTTTCAGGTCACCAGCCACCCAGATGGCACCTGATCTACAGCAGTTTCTCAACCTGTGGTACATGCAGCAAAGTCAAACTTTACTCTTTGCTTTAATGTTAACCCAAATCTGGGATTCTGACTATCCTGCTCTGGTCAGTTTCACTAGGGGCATCCCCACTATGTGATCCTAACCTCTTCAGTGGTCCAACACATGAACAGGCTGTTGACAATACTGCTGTATGGCATGCTGTGGAAAGAGCACCAACATAAGGGGGAAGAATATGAATTCCTACATGCACGCTCCCATGTGCCAGCTTGTTTGCCTGAATGCCAGAGAACACCTACATCTCAAGATGTGCCCATGCCTGTGCCATGTGATTGCTGCCAAAGCATAGGATCAGACATACTCAACTGGCAGACCGCATCCAGCCCTTGGCTGCCAGTCTACCGACCGTGCAGGCAAGCGGCTACAGCAGAACCACTGGCCCAGCCGTCTGCTACAATCGGCTAAGCGGTGCACAAATGTGCCATGGTATGTTTTAGCACCATAGACAGCTTAGGCTTTCATCCAATGTGCTGTCAGTGGGAGGAGGGGGAAGAGGCAATGGGATAAGATGGCCTGAGGGCACCTCCCCTAACAGGCAAGTGCACCAATAGACAATTTGGATGGGGTGCCCCGCTCTTCCCTCCTTCCTATCCCCCATGAGCACTGCATTTTGGCCATCTTAACTGGTGTCAGGACAAAGGCACGCAAACCAGGAGGCTACATATATGGTGCATCCCGGCTTGAAGTTACAACAACTGGGCTCTTTGCCACAGGACACCCCCACATTTCCCAGACCATAAAGCCCTGAGTGTAATGAGGTGTCTCCTTATCAGGTATGGAGCCTTTTTTAATACAGATATACTTTGTCCAATTCCTTGTCACTTCAAGGCCCAATCACCTCCCCTGCCAATTTGAGCTCTTAGCCATGTTTACTTCCTTTCGGCAAAGGGCTCCAATTCAAGCACTGTTGGAGCCAGGAGAGGCAAGTTTTGGTGTGTTCTCACAGTGGAGATTCCCAATTCTGGACGCCCTGGGGTACAGAATACCCAGGAAGGGCACATTCCTGGGTCTTGTTCAGCTTTAAAGAGGAACACAGGCATTTCACTTCCCATGTGTCCCTCTGCATTGGCATCCTGAATTGGGTGTACCCCTACCCAAGGTCACCTCGTTTCACTCACCTTCCGCTCCCATAGCGCAGACTCTGGTAAGAGCAAGTGCACTGGTTAGCCGAGTACACCCCATGCTCGCCTCCCTTCGGCGCCAGACTGCTAAGCAGCCAAGCAGCGCCAGCCCCACCCCTGCTCACCTTGCAGCTGTGACATGCCCACATTGCCCATTCAGAGAGGCAGACATGGACAAGGCTAGAAGCGAGCAGGGATGCAGCAGGGGGACAGACGTGGCGAGGGCTACGGAAGTGTTTGAGGTTCAATACAGTAGAGAATCCCAAACCAGGATGCCCCAAGGACTGGAACTCAGGACGTGGAGTCTTTTAGACTCCAAGGCCCCCCAATGTTCCCCTTTAAGGTGGACCAAAAGCTGCCCTGAAGTCTAAGACTCCAGGGATGGCTGATTCCATTTCCCGAGGCATTGCCATAGGTTTGGGTTGCCCTGCTTTCTGAAAAACCTCAGATCCCAGTAAAAGTTACATATCCAACAGCACCTGTTACTGGTAATGTTCAGCTCAGACATGACACCAGGCTCTGTCCGGTAAGGGGGGCCTTCAGAAACTAGTTGAAAACCCCTGGCATAGATGGTTTGTCCAGGATGTTCAATTCCCCATAAGATATCCTGGGACAATGAACTCTAGTTTTGGTCCACCACAACTGCTTAAAATGCTACAGGGCCTGTGTCCCAATTACGCTAACGTTTATAACCTCAGCCTTGGTGGTACTTGGCTGCAGCTTCTCTAGGGGATACTTGGGAATAAAAAAGGGTTGTAATCACACTTAGGGATGTGTGGCAGTATAAGGCTGGGTCACAAGTGCAGTATCTTGGGTCAGAGATACATGTCCTCAAAATAAGTGAAACCGCAATAAAGCAACTCACCCGAAGCCTGTCCCTTGTGCCTATTCCCCATATCCTGCAGTGCAGAAGCAGGGCTCCAAATATTGCCCCCTTCCCAATTTAAACTGCCCCAGGAGCACAAATAGTGGCTTAACAGGTACCTCTTTAGCATAATGAGTAAGCACGACAAGCTACAGTGATCCTGTAGCTGTCTGAGCCCAGCATAGCATCTGCACCATGACATGCTGTTCCCAACTCAACCGTGATACAAATATGGAAGGGGGGCAGGGCAAGTTATGTCTGGGACTTTAAAGCAAATCAAAAGCCTCTATCGGACGAGATCAGTAACAACACGATGAGCTCATGAGACAGGGTCCAGGAGGAAGGACGGGCGGTAACCGGGTGTGCAGCACGCATGCGCATGCCAATGACACCTGTCAAAGCCAGTAGCTCCGCTAACTGCAGGATAATGGGAGAGAAAGGGTGAGAAGAGACTGCTCACACCGAAAAGTGCCAAAGACACTGTGGCAGTCGGTAAGAGCCCCATAATCAGCAGACATCTTATGCAGACAAATCTGAACAGCCTCCTAAAATGGCCTCCGCATCCCCACCCACCGCAATGGCCGACCGCAAGCCACGCCCAGCTCCTCCATTCATTCTGCCGCCCAATGCAGTACAATTGCGGCACCTTACATAAATGCGTTAAGGGAGGGTTACTTATAGCGAATACCCCCCATATTCTAGTCACACACGGCATACAAAGCTAACAGCCAGGCACGCGCCCAGTCTAGCAGAGGCGCGCGTGCACACGCCTCACCCGGACCACGTGACAGCATCCCGCCAAGCCCTTTGTGTGAACCTTGCGGTGCCCAGCCAAGCGCCACTCGCCCGCATTTCCTCACCTGTATTACCACACGGCCGAGGGGGCTGCCGTCGGCTGTCACGTCGAAGTAAACTTGAGGGCAGGCCATAGTGCAGAGCCGGTGTAGGACGCGGCGAAAAATGGTGCTCAACGTTCCGTTCGGCAGAAGAGAACAACCGAAGAGACCCTACAATAGGCGGCTCGGCGGTTATTATATGATGCGATAGCCCCGCCTCCTACACGCCCTCCACACCGCCTGGCCTGACGAGTCTGCCAACGGAACTGACAGCCAATCTGGCCAATGGGATAAGCCGCTGAAGGAGGAGATCGAGGCAATATTTAAGAAGGAGGGCGTGGCTTGCAGGGGCGCGGCGTGTGGGTGACGCATGTGGTGTGAGGCGATGCGCGCGCTCTGCTGGTTTCCATATTGCTATGCGGAATCCTCTCCTGCATTGTTCACAAATGAAATTGGCGGCCGCAAAATGGCCGCGCGCTGCGGAAGCTGAGCTGCTTAGCGCATACCGCATGTCGGTTTTTACGATAAGATGGCGCCAAATAACGCGCGGACACGCAGATATTTAACGTTCAGCCCTTCTCCCCGGAATGTGTTACATTCCTTTACAGCTTTGTCAGTGCTGTGCAAATAATAACATTGTTACTCAAAGGATCATATATCATTTAAATGGCAATATTAACCCCTATATACACGATGTTTCTGTTCAGTCAGGGATGACCCTCTGTCACCTCCTTTGGATTGTTTTTAATCAGGTTGCTATGGACGCCTCTACTGTAGCAGGGTCATAAGAGCAACTGCACCAGGCCCCTGATATCAAGAGGGCAGGCGTTTCTGTGGCCCCTGCACTTAAAGCGGACCTTCACCCTGAATAAGAGTCTATCTTGTATGTTCCCTTCACCCCCTGCATACAAAAAAATCATCCTACCTGCACCTATTGCATTTTTTAACCTTTTAACATCCAAGATGGCGACCTGTGGAGTTTCAGGCTGCCTGCAAACCTGAAGTGTCTTCTGAATATGCTGCTCTGCATTTTGGGATTGCTGTCCTTTCCCTGACCTCAGCTCTGCTCTGTCTGTGCAAAGCACAGCTATAACCTTCCTCCCCCCTGTACTTTCCACCCCTCTCCTCAGTATGTGATGCTTCTGAGGCAAAATGGCGGTGCCCGTATCCTAGAGTCCTGCAGCTCAGCAGGGGAAGGAATAATAATTAAGCGACAAAATTAAAAAGAATATTCATTTTAGATGCTGGGGAATAGTTTTTTAAAGGTTTGGGCTTTTCATCAAATGATGCTGAAGGTCCGGTTTAAAGTGGACCAACACCCAGGATTTTGACTATCCTGGGTCTTGGTCCACTTCCCCAGGTGCCCCACTATGTAACCCCCCCCCCCCCAGATCGCATGTAAAAACTCACCTCACCCCACTCCTATGGCGCATGCGCGGGCACTTGTCCAACCAGTGCGCTCGGAGCTGCTGTGGTATGCGCGTTAATGAGATGTCTTACCACAGCAGCTCCGAGCACGCTGGCGGCCGTATCTCGCGCTTCCCTCTAACGGAGCGCGCCCGCGACGGCCATTCACAAATGGCCGGCACAGGCACTCACCCTGCTAGAGAGAAGCGCGAGCCGCGGCCCGCTCATGCACCGTTGGATCTAGGTAAGGTTTCTTGGCATCCTGGGGGGTTTCACACACCGGGGCATCCCGATTTTAGATGCCCCGCGTGGAGGGATCGGATTAGATTCCCAGGCCGATCACGCTGGGTGTTGGTCCACTTTAAGGAGGCTTTACCTTGTTCCCTCTACCCTGGGCAGCCCCTATGCAGGAGGCAGGGCTGAACAGTAACCAGGAATAAGGACTGTCAACCAGGGGCAGATTGGCCATTGGGAGAGCCTTTCTTTTTTCCTGTCCGTGCTTCTAATCTTTTTTCTCTTTTATTTTCTTTTTTTTCCGCCTATTCTTTGTTTCTTTCTTTCACCAGTTCTTCCTGTCATTACATTTCTTTTTTTCCTTCTATTATTCCTGTCAGTCCTTCTATTCTTAGTTTCTCATGTTCTATGCTATATCTTGCTTTTATTCCATCTATTCTTTGTTTATTTCTTCCATCTCTTCATTCTGCCATTCCTTTTCTTTATTTCCTTTTATTATTTTTTCTCCCATCCCTTCTCTCTTTCCTGCTTTCTTTTTTGCTTGTATAAGCATGTTAAACAGTGCATGCACCTTGGGATAGGAGGACATAATTACGCATTGCTGCTGGAGAATAATAGACATTGGCGGACTTATTGTTAAAGCCCAATTGCTAACTAATTGAGAAACCTTTTTCAATGTTATTCTTGATTTCTAATGCTCTGTCTTTTTATATGTAAGATTGTTTGTAAAATCCACTGGGATAATTGGATCATTATACGTTGAGCAATACACATTACCATTACAAAAACACTTTAAGCACCATTACTAAAATATCTAGCGCGTTTTGTTCTTAAGATATATAGATGCCCATTTTCTATCAGGATGGCAGCTTCTCCGTTGGGCACAGTGGCAAGCAAGGACATTATTTACCCAAACACGTGCTCACATGCAGATGCACATCTGCAACAACCTTTTCGCAAAACCTCCTCCGGGCAGCATACTTATGAGGCTTCATGTCTAAGTTGGAACACGTGACCATCAGAAATGGATAAAACTTTAGCCCCTCCACCTCGTCTGCCTGGGTAGGAGCCAGACCACTAGCTCCTGAACCGAAAGGTTTTGGTAAGTATCCAGTCCTGTTGGTTTGAGGCAGGCAAACCTATTTCCTGGCTCCGGAGGCGGACCGCCAGGGACCTGGGATACCCCCAGGGGACTGGCCAGATTCCCCATTCCTTGACTAATAGTGGTGGGGGGGGGGGATAAGCGGTGTTTCCCTTTGTAAATAATGGGCCTTTATGGAAAATCAATATTGCTAATAATGTTGCATATTTAAGTATAGGAATATACAGCAAAATAGTTTACAATACCAGCATGCACAGGTGGCCGGGCAGGAATTGTATTCCAATCAGATAGGACAGCATCCTGCGACAATAAAGCAGGGCTGGGACAAGATTGAGAAGCCAGATTAGGAGAAGACTAGGGTCATAAAAGATCAAAGGAATACCAGAAGCCCACTTTTAGTATAATTAGGCAGAAGGAAGGGGGCAGAAGGAAGGAGACGGCTTGGACCGGAGACTGTTTGCACATGAGAAGGGCCAGGAGAGAGGACAGGAGAAGCTTGTGAGTGCCGTATCAGGAGGGTAATGTGTCTTTCCCTCTATATATGTATGCCAGTCTCATAACTGGATTGTATTGTGTTTGATTTGAGATTTGATTGCATTATTGTGTTATTTTGTCAACAATATATCTCTTTATTTACTACTTGTCCCAGTGTCTCTTGCATTTACCAGAAGTCAAAAGAACCTACAGTCTTATAGTCTTATGCGTGTATCCATTGTGTGATCATTGGCCAGATATAGATAATATTTGTATATGGGTTTGTTATTGTTTGATACTGTTTTACAAAGTGGCGACCCAGGCAGGAGATTTATAGTTATAAATTAATATCTAGATATTGATATTAATATTCATATTAATAATATTCAATTGTTTATATTTGGCCAGCCATTCAGGAGAGGTTAATTGTTTACACCTTGTACTAAGGATAATTTTCTGGAGAAGCTGGGATTGCCGGGTCCCGTTCCCCCCTCCCCTCCTTCTTATCTCCCCCCAATGGAGGATGCTTTGGGCGGCTGGGGCCGCTGCTCGCCTCGCTGTGTAGTGGCAGTTAGGAGGGCATCGGAGCTCTCTGACGCCAAAGTTGCTGTACCAGATGTAAAGGGCGGGAAAGAGAGGACAGAGCGCTCTCTCTCCCGTTGGACGCTTTCCTATAGATAGCTTCCTGGTGTTGGCAAGTGAGTCACTGATTTCCAAGCATTGTCCTTTCGTCACCCCTTTCTTCAGATTTTTCAGGATCTGGTAGTATTAAGGGTGGACCCCTGCTACCTTCTAAGGATATCTCCTGACTTTCATAGAACTCAGGAGATTGTAAAGCTTCTTTGGTGGATAAATATTTGGATGTCAGAGCATGTCTTCTGGAATACCTTCATCGAACCAAGGATTAAGGAAGGCTGTTAGCCTATTCCTTTCATTCTCTTGTCTGAGAAAAGGGGCATCGAGAATCCAAGTCAACCTTGGTGCATTGGATGAAGAGCGCTATCAGAATGGCCTATCATGGATTCCAGATTCCAGGGAAGATTACAGCTCACTCGACGACAAGTGTCTCAATGTCTTGGGTTGAGCAAGCGGGGGCCTCTTTTGAACAGATTTCAGCAAAGACTTTTGCTTCGGACAGCATTTCTCACCCAGTAGAAGTAGATCTCAGATATCTCTCATAAGTATGCTGCCTGGAGGATGTTTTGAGAAACTAACAAAAAAGTTAGTAAACTGGTAACTTCTTTTCTAAACATCCGAATGGGCAGAATACAGGGTTTCCCTGTTAAAATATAATTGAATGTATTTCATGTTTAATTACAATACTCTTTTCGTATGTCTTTATATGTTTTTCAGATCTCTATAACAACTGGAGACTAGGAGAAGGGGCTAAAGTTTTATCCATTTCTGGTAGTCACGCGTTCCAACCTAGGGGTGGAGACCCCTTTGGGATGTTTAGAAAATAGGTTAAAAGGTAGCTAACTTGAAAAATGAGGGACTATATTAGGCTAGGGTGCTTAGAGTAGCCTGGAATCTCTCTGTAGATGTGTATTTGAAAAACATTTTGGCTAATCAGCACTCCAAACAGTGTATATGCAAAAGAATAAAGAAAAAAAATAGAAAACATTACATAATTTTATAGGAAAACTCCATATAAAAATCAGAAATTGCATATCAAGCATCACTTCATACAGGATGCCGGGTATCTAGGCAAAGCTAAAACATAGGCCATACAGGCAAAACAAGTGGTAGCACTCAATTTCCTGACTGCTGTGCAGCATCAGGAAGTGGAACCAAGAATTGACAGTGTGATAATCATGCCAATGCAAAAAAACAGGATGCACAAAAGTCCATATACTACATATGGTATGGAAGGCAGAGGATTGCAATTCCCGTAGTTTCAAGCTACACCTAGCCTTTCTTTAGGGGAAAGAAAAACGACATCCATTTTATAAGTCTGGAAGCCTGTTTTAAATAAGGTACGTGGTTTTTGGCTGGATGTAAGCCACGAAGTACCAGATCCATTTGGTACTGATTTGGTCACATCATCTAGTGTTGGTTAGAAATCTGCCTTTACTGGAGAATCACGCAAATTTCTAGAGTGCGTATGAGCAAAACGTGGAGGTTCACTAAACACGTCAGCCAGTCGTTCATCACTGGTCAAAACTGGCCAATGTCTCCTAACAGATTTCTGTATCAAGTGTAAAATGGATGGTTAAGTAAGTACCAATGGTATTCTATTCTGTGTGGCCTTAGGGCAAAATTCCAAAGTAAATATGTGAATACCGCGCTATAAATTAATTAACATATAATTTTTAAATCATAAGTAGTAGTGACGTTGTGTGCTTATTCTTATATCCAGCTCCACGTGCTATACTTAAATCCCAACAGTAAGTATGTAAAATAAAACAAACAAAACGGCACAGAGCTAGTGTAAACTAGTTAAGGTCCTCTTTAAAGTCCTCCAAATGATTCTTCCAATTCCACCATGTGCATCAGCAATCCACTCGTGCTCCACCACCACAGATTTGGTACTCTTACCCCAAATAAATGGTACAATCAGCAATTGTGATGATCACCAAAACGATCTCTCCAACAGGATCCACCTCTTAGGGTACGATTTCATAGAGGGTTAAAGCGCCCGAAATTCAGACCAATTTTACTTCCACCACTCTGTTCCACCTCATTAAAATAGGATCTCTCAATGTATTATGCAATCACCAACCGAGATTTCCAGAATATGTTCATACAGGAAAAAACAGAAGGACCATTGCGCAATATTGCAAAACTCCAAATTCACATTTATTCAAGCCAATGAAAAACTCACATGATAAAAGATTAAAAATCGCATGTCAATTAAGGCTCTGGGCCAACTCACGCTGCTGAATTCCAAATGTTTTGCCGCCGGCTCCCAACGCGTTACGGCGCTGAGGTGGAACAGAGTGGTGGAAGTAAAATTGGTCTGCATTTCGGGCGCTTTAACCCTCTATGAAATCGTACCCTAAGAGGTGGATCCTGTTGGAGAGATCGTTTTGGTGATCATCACAATTGCTGATTGTACCATTTATTTGGGGTAAGTGTACCAAATCTTAGGGCAAAATTGTAGTAGTTCTGATCTTCTCTCTTTCCCTATTGTGTTTTAGTAACCGCAGTTGGACTATACCCTCTAGACACAAAATCCTTTTAATCCAGTTTATCTGAACGTTTGTTGTATTGGTCCTCTATGTCTGTTATTCTTCATACCCTAATCTAATGAACTGACTAAAGGAAGACCATTAATTAGTGATTGATGGTGGTAACCCTCAAAAGTGTGCAAGAGTGTGTTGCGATCCGTTGGTTTCCTTTAGAGACCAGTATGTATGGAACTGTCGTATATAGAGACCAGTACATCCAAAAAACATACATTTTGTAAACTATAGTTTAGAGACATAGTGATTGTTGGACATGCTTGATTAAGAGCAGGGCCAGTGTTAGCAACCAGCAAACCCGGTCAGCTGCTGACGGCCCCCACCCCCGGGGGGGCCCACTGGCAGCTGGAACAAATCTGTAGGGAAAAAAAAACTTTTACTTACCTGCAGCCGCGATGCCTTGTATTTCGCCCTCTTCTCACCACGGAAGAGCCCGGCGGGTGATCGTAGTCCCCGCCAGTGAAGAGGACACCCAGCGGGGCCTCTTCAGTGTCAGTTTTCTTTTTTACTGTTAACCCATTGTGAACTGGTAAGGGATCAATTAGAACCTTATACCAGTTCACAAGGCTTAGGGGCTGGCAAGTCACCTGCGGCTAGCAACAATGTGTTTATGTTAGCAACATAAACCAAAGTGGTGTCCTCGAGTACATATCAGAGACTTCCTGGCTCTGGCTTGGTAATCATTTGATTGACTGAGGCAGAGATGACAGGTTTAACCCCATCTGCTGTAATTCAGCTATGTAATGTAACTCTGCAAATTAGGGGATCACAATGTTGTGTGGCAGTCACTGGCAGCATTCTCACCTGGGGAGGTAATTACTGTTGTGTAATTTAACCAAAGCTGCCCACCTGTTACAGTGAAAGGATTTTGCAATTTTTTGTCAATAGATTTTACTCTAGTACAAAAAAGCCGCATAAACTTCAAGGATCACAAACACACATATATATAATATAAGATACTTAATCACAGATATGGGGGCACAATGTTAACCCATATTAATTTTATATTCCAGAAGGAAAACAATCCTTCTTCTACTTTTCCTTTAAAGGGAACCTTCACCCTGAATAAGAGCCTATGTTATATGTTTCCCACACTCTGTACATACAGATTGCTCACATTAAAAATCATCCTACCTGCATCTACTGCCTGTTATGAGCCTTTAAACATCCAAGATGGCGGCTCATGAAGCATCAGGCAGCCTGCAAACAGGAAGTGTCTTCTGACAGTGTCGCTCTGCATTCTTGGATTGCTGTCCTTTCCCTGACCCCAGCTCTGCTCTGTCTGTGCAAAGCACAGCTATAACCCCTCTGTACTTTTGCCCCCTCTCCTCTTCTCAATATGTAATGTTTCTGAGGCAAGATGGCGGCGCCCATATCCTGAACAGAGTTGCAGCCCGGGGGGGGGGGGGGAGAATAATATTTAGGTGACTAAAAACTTTTGGGATTTTTTTAGATTTTTATGCAGAATTGTTATTGCAGGTCTGGCATTAAAGTATTAATGTCACAATGTTACAACAATGTAATTAATTCCATGTGTTTTCGCTTTGTTACTGGTGGATATGTGATCAAAAACAGACTTTAATCTCACAGCGTCTGCTCAGCTCTATGCTAAAGCGACCAGATCCAGAGCGCCGACGCTGTGTGTGGGTCTGTTTTTTTGTTAAATATGGTGTGAGTCGATGAGAGTCGGGCGCAATGAGCCGACGCTAGCTCTCGCTCCCTGCAAAGCTGTACTGGTGTTATAACGCCCAACATACATCTCATTCATCAATGCCGGCCAGGTTACTACAGCGACTGAGGCACTCTATTACAGCGCCCGATAGCCGATCACAGTGTCTACTAGCGGACGCTCTAAGCGCCTCTGTACAGATGCCCATCTGCCGATACCTGGCGCTAGTCATGAATCAGCCTGCCCGTTGTATTTAGCGTGGGATGCTCAGGGCTTGGTGTACACTGGTAAATAGTTTTTAAGATATGTGTACACTGCATCTGCATTTGGTCATAAAGATTAGGACATATATTTACGGTGTGGTGTGTAGAACTATTTACCTTCAATCGAGAATTTATCTGACTTTGTTGACATCCTATTGTTGCAGTACAGAGCTGCACTTGTATAGAATGCTGTGTTTTTCTGCATTGTACTGCACATTTTATTTCTTCTTTCCCCTGTGAGACAGACTTCCCTTCATTTGAATAGTTAGGGATACTCACCTCTGCCACAGGTAGGCCTCAGTGCACTTGGAACCAGAAGCTGCAGCACACATTTGGGCAGAAGAAATCCATTATTAAAGTGGACCAACACCCTGGGGTGATCGGCCCGGGAATCTATAAGATTCCCGGGCCGATCACCCCCCTCACCGCGGGACATCCGAGATCGGGATGTCCCGCGGTGAGGAACCCCCCCGAAAACCCCCCAAAAACTCACCTCCTCCCGCGCGCCCCTCTAGCCGTGCGCGCACCGACCGTTTGTGAATGGCCGGCGCGGGCGCGCGCGCTGTCAGGGGGACATGCGGGAGGCGGCGGCGGACGCGCTGGCTTGTCCGTCGCTGTCAGCGCTTGTCCGTCACTGTCACCCGGCCACGTGGGAGCGTTTTGAGGTGAGTTTCTGGGGGGTTTTACACAGCGGGGCACCCCTAATCGGGGTGCCCCCCTGAAGTGGACCAAAACCCAGGATAGTCAAAATCCTGGGTGTTGGTCCACTTTAAACCGGACCTTCACCACGATTTATTGTTTGTTGTTTATTGTAAGTTTTTAGTCACTTACTTATTATTCTTTCCCCCACTGGGCTGCAACTCTGTTAAGGACTTTAGGATACGGGCGCCGCCATCTTGACTCAGAAGCATCACACATACTGAGGAGAGGAGAGCGGGGTAAAGTACAAGGGGGGTGGGTTATAGCTGTGCTTTGCTCAGACAGAGCAGAGCTGGGGTCAGGAAAAGGTCAGCAATCCTAGAATGCAGAGCAGCACAGTCAGAAGGCACTTCCTGTTTGCAGGCTGCCTGATGCTTCATGAGACGCCATCTTGGATGTTTAAAGGCTCATAACATGCAGGAGATGCAGGTAGGATGATTTTTAATGTGGGCAATCTGTATGTACAGGGTGTGGGAAACATATAATATAGGCTCTTATTCAGAGTGAAGGTCCGCTTTAAGCCAGCTGATCTAATCATAAACCAAACCTGCAAATGATTAAACCAGACCAACAGCCTGGTGCAGTTGGAAAAGAAAGGTAGTGGCCATTTTGGAGCTTCCTATCCCAGAATCTCAGCCATGCTGCTGCCTGGATTTAACTGACATAACTGACAATACACAGTAACAGGAAGCCTAGTAGCAGGTGGCCTGCAAATGCATGAGCCACCATCTTCTTTTGAAAATGTACCACAGCAAGAGTTAGAAAAGGGTAAATTAATTATTATGTGCAGCAATCTATATTGCACTGGGGAGGGAGGCATATGAGCACTGTTTGTTGTGTTGCTCTGCTTCAATACAGTTTTGACTGTTGGTCTGCTTTAAATCTACTTTAAAGTGAAAAAAAAAGGGAATTGGACTTTCTGTGGCTTTGTTCCAGTCCCATGGGGCATCCCAAATTGGGATGGCCCTCTGTGTAAAACCCCCCTAGAACGCCACTTTCACTCACCTTTTCCTATCAGTGAGAGCTGTCTGCCGTGATTATAGGGTTGAATCATGAGTCATTTTTTTAGCGAGTAAACACTTTTTCTTTTGATTTTTTCCCCTAAGTTCAATTCAGCACCATAGTTAGCTGTGCAATTTATTAAAAAAATTAGGCCAGCAGAATTCCCCGGGGGGACTGGAACAAATTATCGGGTTTTGTTCCACTTTAAAGTGCATTTAATCATTTGCATGGTTAGTTTATGTTTAGATCAGCTGGCTTAATAATGGACTTATAGGGGAAAGGCTGCTTTCCATAGAATGTTTAAAAGTGTTTATTTTTGTGAGGCAAAATTATGTTTTAAAAGTTCTGAGCTGATCTTGTAAGTGAATGTTAAAGCGGCCCTTCACCCTGAATAAGAGCTTATATGTTTCCCACACCCTGTACATACAGATTGCTCACATTAAAAATCATCCTACCTGCATCTCCTGCCTGTTATGAGCCGTTAAACATCCAAGATGGCGGCTCATGGGACATCAGGCAGCCTGCAAACAGGAAGTGTCTTCTGACTGTGTCGCTCTGCATTCTGGGATTGCTGTGCTTTCCCTGACCCCAGCTCTTCCCTGTCTGTGCAAAGCACAGCTATAGCCCCACCCCCTGCACTTTATCCTGCTCTCCTCTCCTCAGGATGTGATTTGAGTCAAGATGGCGGCGCCAGTATTCTAGAGTCCTGAACAGAGTTGCAGCCCAGCAGGGTAAAGAATAATAATTGACCAAAATCTTAAAATATATGAATTTTAGATGCTGGAGAATAGTTTTTTTTAATGGTTTGGGCTTGTAATTAAATCACGCTGAAGGTCCGGGTAAATGAATGTGTGTTTAAGGAAAGCAGTTTTCATCTGTTGCTATTGGCAATGTTACACTAAGTGCAGACTTGGTGGATGTTGCCAATAGCAACAGATTGCAGATAGTTGCACAGAACACTGCTGCTGGACATGTGTAAGTGTGAGTGAGCTCCCTCACCTCAGCAGTGGCCATAGCAGCAGTGTTCTGTGTGTACAGAGCTCACTTATTTCCTTGGTGTATGTTGCTAATAGCAGCATATTGCGCACAGTGAAAACCGCTTCCATAAAACACACATTTGCAAAAATTTACTAGATCAGCTACTCACCCTAAAAAATATACACTTTCGAATATTCCATAATATGGACTTACCCTTTAAATAGCTGCAGGTTTCTTTAGGAACTTTGGGGGTTATTTAAAGCGTCCCTTCACTCTATCTTATATGTTTCCCACACCCTGTACATACAGATTGCTCACATTAAAAATCATCCTACCTGCATCTACTGCATGTTATGAGGCTTTAAACATCCAAGATGTCGGCTCATGGAACATCAGGCAGCCTGCAAACAGGAAGTGCCTTCTGAGTGTGCTGTTCTGCATTCTGGGATTGCTGACCTTTTCCTGACCCCAGCTCTGCTCTGTCTGAGCAAAGCACAACTATAACCCCGCCCCCTTTACTTTATCCCACTCTCCTCTTCTCAGTAAGTGTGATGCTTCTGAGTCAAGATGGCGGCGCCCGTATCCTAAAGTCCTGAACAGAGTTACAGCCTAGTGGGGGAAAGAATAATAAGTAAGTAACTAAAAACGGAAAATGTATTAAAGTGGACCTTCACTCTGAATAAGAGTCTATCTTATATGTTTCCCACACCCTGCACATACAGATTGCTCACATTAAAAATCATCCTACCTGCATCTACTGCATGTTATGAGCCTTTAAACATCCAAGATGGCGGCTCATGGAACATCAGGCAGCCTGCAAACAGGAAGTGCCTCCTGACTGTGCTGCTCTGCATTCTGGGAATGCTGACCTTTTCCTGACCCCAGCTCTGCTCTGTCTGAGCAAAGCACAGCTATAACCCGCCCCCCTGTACCTTATCCCACTCTCCTCTACTCAGTAAGTGTGATGCTTCTGAGTCAAGATGGCGGCGCCCGTATCCTAAATTCCTGAACAGAGTTGCAGCCCAGTGGGGGAAAGAATAATAAGTTAGTGACTAAAAAGGTAAAATATATTAATTTTAGATGCTGGGGAACCATTTTTTAAGAGTTTGGGCTTTTCATTAAATCACGCTGAAGGTCCGGTTTAACTTTAGATGCTGGGGAATTGTTTTTTAATGGGTTTGGGCTTTTCAATAAATCATGGTGAAGGTCCGGTTTAAGAAGGGATAGCGCCAGGTAGTACCTCGTAGCGGCAGACAGCATCTGGTGAACGCTGGGTGCTGTACAGAAAACCACATTTAAGAAAGCAAACCTGGTGAGTGACTCTAACAGCGCCATGTAGCGTCACATGTATTAATCCAGGCGGCTCAGGGTATAGTGGCGGCGCTCTAGGCTCAGGAGCGCCATGTAGTACCTGTCGCTCTGTAGCGCTCTTCCATACATTTCAATTGGCTTTCATTAGTTGTGTATAAATAGCATGTTTGGCTATTTAATTTTTTTTTTTGGCTCAAATCATTGTGTGACCTCTCCTGGCTGCAAACACTTTTATACATTTTTGGACTTTTTATATTTTTATGCAGAATTGTCATTACAGGTCTGGCACTAAAGTGTTAATGTCACAGTGTTAAAACAATGTCATTCCATGTGTTTTTGCTTTGTTACAGGTGTATATGTGTTCAAAGACAGACTTTAAAGTGGACCAACACCCAGGGGGGATCGGCCCGGAAATCTATAAGATTCCCGGACCGATCAGATCCCTCCCCGCGGGGCATCCGAAATCGGGATGTCCCACGGGGAGGAACCCCCCAGGAGGCCCACAAACCTTACCTCAGCCCCGTTCCATCGGCGCATGCAGGGCGCGCACCCGCGCCGGCCGTTTGTGAATGGCCGGTGCAGGCGCGCTCCCTGTTAGAGGGAAGCGCGAGACGCGGCCTCCAGCGCTCAGAGCCAGCTGAGCTGGTCCAGGCGGCCTTGGACGCGCATACCACAGCGGCTCTGAGCGCTGTGATTGGCTGGCGCGGTCACGTGGGAGCGGGGAGAGGTGAGTTTTTGGGGGCTTTCTGGGGGGTTTCAGACAGCGGGGCACCCCCGATCGGGGTGCCCCACTGAAGTGGACCAAAACCCAGGATAGTCAAAATCCTGGGTGTTGGTCCACTTTAATCAAACAGCGCCCAGCTTTAGAGCGCCAACACTGTGTGTGTCTAGTGTTTTGTTAAATATGGTGTGGAGCGCCGAGTGCCGGACGCACTGAGCTGGCGCTACCTCTCGCTCGCTGCAGCGCTATACTGTTGTTACAGCGCCCAACACACATCATATTCATCAATGCCGGGCAGGGTACTCGAGCGATCGAGGCGCTCTGTTACAGCGCCCGATACCCACTTACAGCGTCTACTAGCGGTCACTCTAAGCGCCGCTATACAGACGCTCATCTGCCGATACCTGGCGTTAGTAAGTTAATCAGCCTCTAAAGCAGTTTAGGATTCATCCTTTTCCTTTGCTGCTGCCTTTAAGACTTCGGCTGGGTTAAACCAACTCAGTGACAAGGCTTTACATGTAAGATGTTTTCTATAAATGAAAACATCTCAGTGTGAGTGTAACTCATGTTGCAGCCATATAAATGCTGATGCTGTCCTTTATAATGTTACAGTTGATTTGCCTGTAAGCTACAGACAGCTCTGCAGTCAGGTGTGGCTGTCTGACTTATATGACATATCGGGAGGTCTGCCAAGCCTCATGAATGATGTGTGTGTTGCTTCTTAAATCAAATTAAATCTGGGCGTGTTTTTTTATCCACTCAACCAGGTAAATTTGTCTTCTGACCCACAACCCCACAGATCCTTAGCCACAGCCCCCAACTGTCCTGCATTTGGAGGGACTGTCCCACTTTTGAGTCGGGGAGGCCGATTCATTAATAGCGCCAGGTAGCGACAGATGAGCGACAGTAGCGGCTGTGCTTGCCCGTTGTTCTGTTGTTGATAGCGACTCAGTCGGTTTGCCGTAATGTTGAATATTGGGTGAGGAGTCGCTATTTGACAGGTTCCGCGCTGTATGGGAGCGCATGACAGCGAATGGCCATAGCGAACGGCTCCCACCATATTCATTAACAAATCACGCTCCAAAAATTCTCGCGCAGTGAAATGCTTGTTTAAACCCCAGAGCGCTGGCGGCGATGGGTTAAAAGTAGTTTTTTAACCCCCAAACAACCATATTTTTAGGAAAAAAAAAAACAAGTTTTTTCAAAACATATTGTAATATGAATACATTAATATCAGACCTGTAATATCAATTCTGCACAAATTTTTTTTTTTTTTTTTTTTTAACCTTAAAAAAAATATCTAACATTGCAGAAGTGGTCACAGAATTTTTGACATTTAAAAAAAAAAAAAAAAAAAAAAAATTTATAGCAATTAATGAAGAATATTTAAAGATTGCTCCATTGAAATGCATTGGAGAGCGCCAGGTAGCGCGAGGTCATACCTGTCGCTGTTCAAGGTCGCTCGCTGGCGCTGTGGGGTGAGGCTGGAATAATGATAAATGATTCGCTATCTGGCGCTCTGTCAGTCGCTAAGCAGGATCGGCTTCATAAATGTGTGATTGCGGAGGGGAGCCGGCGTACTCGTGGTGGTGACCGTCATTACCGTTCGCTCACCATTCGCTACCTGGCGCTATCCCTTGTTAAATAAGGGCCTATGTCCCCCCCCGTCCCTCGTTGTTCTCATTTGTCCCTCTTTGAGGTGTAACATGCAGATCTGCAGCAATAAATGATTCATTTGCCTATTGAAAGTGTTTCTATTGTTGTAACTGTTACAACCTGACTCCTATCTATCCCTCAATGAGGGGGCGTGGCTTAATTTTAAAATTGTCCCTCTTTCCCACCCTGAAAAGTTGGGAGGTATGCCTTAGCCCACTCAAATTGTTCAAATAAGCTGTGTCATATTCACATGGCTAGTCATCCTGCATAGAGGGAACCACTCACATGGTGCAGAGTTAGCGGTGGGGAAGATTTAAGGAATTTTAAAGCCCAAATCCTTACAAAATGTTTCATTTTAAATGTGAGAGTGAGAATCTCTATCGTTGAGTAGCCTCATTTCTGTTTTCAATGGCCAAACCATGTAATAGAAAACATAGTTGTGGCAATGTGGCGTCAATGGGGCAAGCATCACCAATGACGCTGGCAGGAGTCACAGGCCACGCCCACCCAGAAGCTGGAACCGGCTCGCTCTGAACTTGCGGCTGCTGACTGCCGATTCCATAGTCACCGCTCCCCGCTGCCTCCGTAGCTGCCGCTCCTGCAAGATCAGAGCGAGACTGGTCCGGCCACTGGATGGGGCGTGGCTTGTGAGCCGGTTACTCGCTACTACCGGGTGGGGATGTGGCCACAGAGGCGACAAGGAGCGGCAGCTACAGAAGTGGTTCCACTAGTTCAGAGCAAGCCGGTTCCGGCTTCTGGATGGGCATGGCCTATGACTCCTGCCAGCGGCATTGGACACTGGCACCAGTCACAGGCCACGCCCTACCCAGGGGCTGGAACTGGATCGCTCTGAACTACAGAGGAGGAAGGCAGCAGTAACTACAGAGGAGGAAGGCAGCAGTAACTACAGAGGAGGAAGGCAGTGAGGTAGCCATGGAATGTAATTTTTTTTACCCAAAAGATGAGATGCATCTACACACACACACACACACACACACACACACACACACACACACACACACACACACACACTTTTGGGGCAAAATAAGTGCGTCTTATAGGGCAAAAAATACAGTGCCTGATTTAAAGATCAAAAATATTTTTGGCCACTTTAAAGAGGACCCGCTGATGGTCCCTATCCCTTAGGGAACCCCGGCTCATTATACATACCTCGACTCTGATCCCATAGCGCAGACATGGCTCTCCGCCTAACTTTTTGGATGCGCATATAAATGAACGAGAGTTTATGGGAGCTTAGCTGTATTTATGGAGGCACATCCCCTGCAGTCCTATATGGCTGTGCATGGATGCTGTTCAGTTTGGGCATGCACAGACTAGATGGTTGCAGGTGGAGTTTCAACTAATGGGGCACCCTGAATTGGGACACCCCACAGGTGGATATTTAGAGTCATTCAGCATCCAGATAAAAAACTTACTTTTTGTCCCCTGCAGCTGATGGTAGTCCAAAAATCAGCAACTCACCTGACCGCTGGATCCGAGCCCATGTCGCCGCCCTTGCTTCCTGTGTTGCCATGGGCCTTAAACTCCATTCACCAGCACTTCTGTGTCATCAGTGACAGAGGCATGGCCATGCCCTCTCCATTCACTACAACGGAGGGGGTCATGTCAGGCCTTGGCACACTACCTCTTATAGACCAAACTCCGATTTTAGTCCACTTTAAACAGGTGAGTGGAACTGTGCCCCAGCTACCATCACAGTGAATGAGGTGCTCCTCCTCATTAACTGTGACAAGGGGGGCTTGTCAATCCATGATATGGCACACTCCCTTTGTACAAAGGCGTCAGCTTGCAAATCTTCACGATTAAGTACCGAAGAACCAGACCATTAGACAGCTTCTGTAGGGGAGAAAAAGCGAGTATAGTTTTTTTTTTACACTTGATGTTCATAACTGATTAGCATTAGGACCAGTAGAATAATAGAAGATTTACCCATAATCTTAATTTTTTTTAAAGAAGACCAAAACCTGGATTTGAGATGCCCTCTCTGCAGGCATGTTTTGACATACAGTTCTTTTTAGAAATAGATCTCCGGGCATAGAGAAAGGGCAACGTCAACATCCCTAGACTCCTTCTGCCTGATGCACCAGGAAATGCCTCAGCTTTGAGATGCCAGGGATGTGGCTGTGGGCCAACGGTGATGTAAGTATATCGGTGGGCATCCTAGATCAGGAATACCTGAGGGTAGAGAATCAGCCGATTTGGTTTTAGACTTTATGAATAGCTGCCAGTCCCCATGAACAACCATCCATGCCACGCTCAAATACACAGTTCACTGGCCAAATAAACTTGCATACAGATGTATCAGACTCACCTTATCTCCAAATTGGTTACATTAAGCCCTTTACCAGAGCATGAGTGCCATCACTAAATTAGTTAGGATTTGTTATCTCAGAAAATCCTTCATTTCACATAGCAACCACTAAGGGGAGCGGTGTACTGCAAAAATTTCATTCAGTAGCAAATGCATACAGTAGCTTGTATAAAAGCAAGCACATGCAGACTTGCTTGTCGTTTCAGCATAGGTGCAGGGTAGTATTGTATTTCCCAATTAAATGTAGACCTTTTCCCAGAGGGGGATTTGGGCAGCCATGACCCCACTTGGCGCTGAGCACCCCCTCGTACTGGAGACCGTCTATGGAGTATCTTAGACTGAGACGCGGAATTGCCCAGCATCAACAGACGGGCCGTCGGGCTGCCAGCGAGTAACACACAGGGAACCTTTACTCCACAGCATCCGAGCCCGGACCGTTCCCCAACACAAGGACTTTTCTCTCACTGACACACTGACAACAGTCACTGCAGGGCAGCCATACCTTACTGGAGTCTAAGGCACAGTGGCTGTCATCTTACGTCCTGGCAGTCCCTTTACGCCCTCTACTCCTGAGGGGCACCTCCTCTGTCACATCCATGCCAGGGCCCCCTGAGCTTCTTCCCACCAGGGTCCTCTCCTCTGCGCGGACTTCCTGTACCTAAGTCTTCTCACTCTCTGCAACTCAGCACTGCTCTGCTTCACTACAACCATGTCTTCCTACTCGCTTCCAACTGCACCCGGGGCCTTGCCTGTAGTAGCCCCAGCAGACGTCTTATGCAGGGGGCTACACCAGTCTTCCCCTAAGCATGGTTGTAGACAATTTATCTGTCTATCCCTCTGGCTTCACTTTATAATACCTCTGCTCAATACAATGTTGCTTGTAGTTTTCCTTCCAAAAACCTCCCAGCAAATCTCAGCAGGTCCCTGTTGTTCCCCATATGAATCTTATGCATCCTAAAGGGCAACTCTGAGTTCTAATTCTTAGGGTCTGAATTAAATTCTCTTTCCATTTATCTTCTTATACTCCAATCTAGTGACCAAAGTGGGAATAGCAACCCCTTTTTCACATTACCCTTTTAGTGGCAGCTACATGAGTCTCACGTTGCTGCCTCTCCAACCGTTAAGTGGCTGATATTTTTCTCTTGTGTGTGGTGTGTTTTATTACATTTAACCCTTTGTGAACTGGTAAGAGATCCATGGGACCCCTATACCAGTTACCTTGCCATTAACCCCCCGCCCCCCCAATACCTGCCTGCCCCGAGGGGAGCAGAAGAGCTTGGGGCCATTTAGGCTGTAGCCTGAAGGGCAGGAGGCCGCTGAGGCTGGCCCCCTTGCCCTATTCTACTAGTACTTCAGCTAGTTATGCTGGGTGGGGGGGGAATTTTAAGGGTTTTTAACAGGTTTTAAAAATGACAAAGGGTCCCCTTATTGGGGGGGGGGGCATTTTTGGGGATTTGTAAGGGTTAAAAGCTGGTGTGGGGTCCCCCCTACCCAGCATAACCAGCCTGGGAGGGCAGAAGGGCTTACTAGACATCTTTATTGTTTATTTTTAAGTGCGTCCCATAATATGTCTAACCTTCACCCCATAACTGCCTGTGTTCCCAAACCAAGATCAAGATAAGTAGATGTTATGGCGAGTAGCTAAAATCATCTTTATTTGAAAATAACAGAAGAAAACAGTATCTGATAAATATACAGTAATTACTTATTGCTATTTTTAGGCACTGGGCACATATCTTATTAGTTTAATAGACATAGCCATTATCCGAATAATGAACACAACCATCGGTTGCAGCATTCTGTACATATATGCAAGTTATGAATAAACAGCGAGGAATTGCTCCCTCTCTTCCTGGCCCTACAAGGCAACAATGTCAGCATCTCATCCTTCATGTTCTACGTTAACACCTTCTTCTACACCCAGCTTCACTTGCACAATGCAAAGTGCTGATTTAACAATATTGTGATCCAGAAACTGGATTAAGAGATCTGCAGTCAGTTTTGGGGAAGTCACACAGGTATACACACATCAGAGTTATGTATTTTTATTGCTATGGTTTTAATTGTCATAGATATTTTATTTCTACCATCAAGTATTACATATACGGGATATATATATATATATATATATATATATATATATATATATATATATGTTTGACGTAGTATATGAAGTATATTGATAAATGTTTGGATACATTGCCACAGACAGGAGGGCCAGATTAAGTGTGGTGGAGGCCCCAGATACAGTATATTAAGCACCAAACATAGCTAGACATGTTTGGTGCTTAATACTTAGATGAGACTGATGGGTGCACCCACATTGGGGCCTCCCACACTACCTATTTAATTCTTTGTATGTAGCCAGGTGCATGCATGGGGGCTGAGGTCTACCCGACACTAGCAGGCTGTGACCAGGGGCGGGCTGGCCATAGGGCATACTGGGCAGAATCCCGGTAGGCCGGCACATGGGAAGGCCGCAGGTGGTGGCTAATGAGCAGAGTGTAATGGGTGGAGGCCGCTCTACCCGCCGCCACCGGCCCCGCTCTCACACTAATGTTTACACCCATATTACCTGCGTGTAAACATTACTGTGTGTGAGAGTGACGGCAGGCAGAGCGGCCTCCACCCATTACACTGCTCTGCTCATCAGCCGCCACCCCTTCATCCGCGATCGCGGCTGTTAGAAAGTTGGCCCCGTGCAGGCTCGCCATCCGATCAGCACTTACATGGACGGGGAAGCAGAGGAGCTGTCATAGATCTGTGTCATGTGACAGAGCAGAATATCTGTGCACTCTGCTGCCCCCTAGTGACAGCCTGTCCCAGGAGCTGGAGGGCAGTGGATGCTTCACACCAGGTTCTGGGATAGAAGAACTTGTAACTGCTGCTGCTTGTGCCACACAGTAAAGCCTTCTCTTTGTGTGTCCTCCCTCCTGGCAGTTGATAAGGGAAAGTCGGCTCCTTCATATACTGTATGTCTGCAAAATGGAGCCTCTCACAGCCCTGTAACATCGGCTCCTTCATATACTGTATGTCTGCAAAATGGAGCCTCTCACAGCCCTGTAACATCGGCTCCTTCATATACTGTATGTAGCTAAATGGAGCCTCTCACATCCCTGTAACATCGGCTCCTTCATATACTGTATGTAGCTAAATGGAGCCTCTCACAGCCCTGTAACATCGGCTCCTTCATATACTGTATGTAGCTAAATGGAGCCTCTCACAGCCCTGTAACATCGGCTCCTTCATATACTGTATGTCTGCTAAATGGAGCCTCTCACAGTCCTGTAACATCGGCTCCTTCATATACTGTATGTCTGCAAAATGGAGCCTCTCACAGCCCTGTAACATCGGCTCCTTCATATACTGTATGTCTGCAAAATGGAGCCTCTCACAGCCCTGTAACATCGGCTCCTTCATATACTGTATGTAGCTAAATGGAGCCTCTCACATCCCTGTAACATCGGCTCCTTCATATACTGTATGTAGTTAAATGGAGCCTCTCACAGCCCTGTAACATCGGCTCCTTCATATACTGTATGTCTGCAAAATGGAGCCTCTCACAGCCCTGTAACATCGGCTCCTTCATATACTGTATGTAGATAAATGGAGCCTCTAACAGCCCTGTAACATCGGCTCCTTCATATACTGTATGTAGCTAAATGGAGCCTCTCACAGCCCTGTAACATTGGCTCCTTCATATACTGTATGTCTGCAAAATGGAGCCTCTCACATCCCTGTAACATCGGCTCCTTCATATACTGTATGTCTGCAAAATGGAGCCTCTCACAGCCCTGTAACATCAGCTCCTTCATATACTGTATGTCTGCAAAATGGAGCCTCTCACAGCCCTGTAACATCGGCTCCTTCATATACTGTATGTAGCTAAATGGAGCCTCTCACATCCCTGTAACATCAGCTCCTTCATATACTGTATGTCTGCTAAATGGAGCCTCTCACATCCCTGTAACATCGGCTCCTTCATATACTGTATGTCTGCTAAATGGAGCCTCTCACAGCCCTGTAACATCAGCTCCTTCATATACTGTATGTCTGCAAAATGGAGCCTCTCACAGCCCTGTAACATCGGCTCCTTCATATACTGTATGTAGCTAAATGGAGCCTCTCACAGCCCTGTAACATCGGCTCCTTCATATACTGTATGTCTGCAAAATGGAGCCTCTCACAGCCCTGTAACATCGGCTCCTTCATATACTGTATGTAGCTAAATGGAGCCTCTCACATCCCTGTAACATCAGCTCCTTCATATACTGTATGTCTGCAAAATGGAGCCTCTCACAGCCCTGTAACATCAGCTCCTTCATATACTGTATGTCTGCAAAATGGAGCCTCTCACAGCCCTGTAACATCAGCTCCTTCATATACTGTATGTCTGCAAAATGGAGCCTCTCACAGCCCTGTAACATCGGCTCCTTCATATACTGTATGTAGCTAAATGGAGCCTCTCACAGCCCTGTAACATCAGCTCCTTCATATACTGTATGTCTGCAAAATGGAGCCTCTCACAGCCCTGTAACATCGGCTCCTTCATATACTGTATGTAGCTAAATGGAGCCTCTCACAGCCCTGTAACATCGGCTCCTTCATATACTGTATGTCTGCAAAATGGAGCCTCTCACAGCCCTGTAACATCGGCTCCTTCATATACTGTATGTAGCTAAATGGAGCCTCTCACATCCCTGTAACATCAGCTCCTTCATATACTGTATGTCTGCAAAATGGAGCCTCTCACATCCCTGTAACATCGGCTCCTTCATATACTGTATGTCTGCAAAATGGAGCCTCTCACAGCCCTGTAACATCAGCTCCTTCATATACTGTATGTCTGCAAAATGGAGCCTCTCACAGCCCTGTAACATCGGCTCCTTCATATACTGTATGTAGCTAAATGGAGCCTCTCACAGCCCTGTAACATCGGCTCCTTCATATACTGTATGTCTGCAAAATGGAGCCTCTCACAGCCCTGTAACATCGGCTCCTTCATATACTGTATGTCTGCAAAATGGAGCCTCTCACAGCCCTGTAACATCGGCTCCTTCATATACTGTATGTAGCTAAATGGAGCCTCTCACAGTCCTGTAACATCGGCTCCTTCATATACTGTATGTAGCTAAATGGAGCCTCTCACATCCCTGTAACATCAGCTCCTTCATATACTGTATGTCTGCAAAATGGAGCCTCTCACATCCCTGTAACATCGGCTCCTTCATATACTGTATGTCTGCTAAATGGAGCCTCTCACAGCCCTGTAACATCGGCTCCTTCATATACTGTATGTAGCTAAATGGAGCCTCTCACAGCCCTGTAACATTGGCTCCTTCATATACTGTATGTAGCTAAATGGAGCCTCTCACAGCCCTGTAACATCGGCTCCTTCATATACTGTATGTCTGCTAAATGGAGCCTCTCACAGTCCTGTAACATCGGCTCCTTCATATACTGTATGTCTGCTAAATGGAGCCTCTCACAGTCCTGTAACATCGGCTCCTTCATATACTGTATGTAGATAAATGGAGCCTCTCACAGGCCTGTAACATTGGCTCCTTCATATACTGTATGTCTGCTAAATGGAGCCTCTCACAGGCCTGTAACTGGAGAGAGGCTGGTTGGCCAGTGAGCCAGCTCACATCTGTCTCCAAATCTGATCTGCTCCCGACTGATCTGTGTCTCCAAATCTGATCTGCCACCAACTGAGCTATATACTATAGCTCATCCATAGCTTTATCCACTACTGACTCATCTGTGCCCAAATGCATACCTTTTAACTTTTCAGTGTGGGGAATAGGGACAGTTGTTATATTAAGCCTGTAAAGCGGGATGCCCCCCTCTGCCTGTAAAGCGGGATGCCCCCCTCTGCCTGTAAAGCGGGATGCCCCCTCTGCCTGTAAAGCGGGATGCCCCCCTCTGCCTGTAAAGCGGGATGCCCCCCTCTGCCTGTAAAGCGGGATGCCCCCCTCAGCCTGTAAAGCGGGATGCCCCCCTCTGCCTGTAAAGCGGGATGCTCCTCTCAGCCTGTAAAGTGGGATGCCCCTCTCAGCCTGTAAAGCAGGATGCCCCTCTCAGCCTGTAAAGCGGGATGCCCCTCTCTGCCTGTAAAGCGGGAAGCCCCTCTCAGCCTGTAATGAGGGACGCTCCTCTCAGCCTGTAAAGCGGGATGCCCCTCTCAGCCTGTAAAGCGGGATGCTCCTCTCTGCCTGTAAAGCGGGATGCCCCTCTCAGCCTGTAAAGCGGGATGCCCCTCTCAGCCTGTAATGAGTGATGCTCCTCTCTGCCTGTAAAGCGGGATGCCCCTCTCAGCCTGTAATGAGTGATGCCCCTCTCAGCCTGTAATGAGTGATGCTCCTCTCTGCCTGTAAAGTGGGATGCCCCTCTCAGCCTGTAAAGTGGGATGCCCCTCTCAGCCTGTAAAGCGGGATGCCCCTCTCAGCCTGTAATGAGTGATGCCCCTCTCAGCCTGTAATGAGTGATGCTCCTCTCTGCCTGTAAAGTGGGATGCCCCTCTCAGCCTGTAAAGTGGGATGCCCCTCTCAGCCTGTAAAGCGGGATGCCCCTCTCAGCCTGTAATGAGTGATGCCCCTCTCAGCCTGTAATGAGTGATGCTCCTCTCTGCCTGTAAAGTGGGATGCCCCTCTCAGCCTGTAAAGTGGGATGCCCCTCTCAGCCTGTAAAGCGGGATGCCCCTCTCAGCCTGTAATGAGTGATGCCCCTCTCAGCCTGTAATGAGTGATGCTCCTCTCTGCCTGTAAAGTGGGATGCCCCTCTCAGCCTGTAAAGCGGGATGCCCCTCTCAGCCTGTAATGAGGGATGCTCCTCTCAGCCTGTAATGAGGGATGCCCCTCTCAGCCTGTAAAGCGGGATGCTCCTCTCTGCCTGTAATGAGGGATGCTCCTCTCTGCGAGGGAGAGGGATGTTGCACACTGCCTCCAATGTGGGGTGCTGCTCATTGGCTGTAATGAGGGAACCTGCTCACTGGCTGTAATGGGGTGATTCTGCCCACTGTCTGGTGATTCGGAGGGGGGATTTTAGCACACCATTTTGTTCATAATATTTTCTTTCTTATTTTTGTCCTCTAAACCCTGGAACAAAATAAAGTGTATATATATATATATATATATATATATATATATATATATATATATTTATTTATATATTTATGTGACATTAATATACTATACTGGGCCAGGAACAGTAAAGCAGGGCTGGTGTGCCCCAAAAAGTGCCAGTTCAGTTTTTAGTCCCAGTCCGCCCCTGGCTGTGACCCTTCCCCCATGTAGTGCACCGAATGGCAGTCGGCAGCTCCCTCCCGGTAAGTAGCTCTGTATTTTACTAGCTGCAGTACATGTTCCTATTATGGGGCTCATATATATAGAGTAGGGACCACACTAAACACAGAGTGCCTTATCGGGGCGGTGTGGCTTCAACATTTATCTGCAGATATATGCGACCAAACCTCTGTTTTTCCACATTGTTAGACATGTTTGGTGCTTAATACTTAGGGCCTTATTCATGAAGGGATAGCGTCAGGTAGTGCCTTGTAAGCGTCAGGTGAACGCTGGACACGGCACGCAATTCCACATTTATGGATTTATATCTGTTGATCGACTGGGATAACGCCATGTAGCGTCCGATTAATCATTTTCCCAGCCTCAGCGTACAGCGCCAGCATTCAAACTTTCAGAGCGCCACGTCTTACCTCTCGCTACCTGTCGCTCTCCCATACATTTCAATGGACGTTCTTTTACTTCTCTTTAAACAGGGTGTTTTTATCATTTTTTTTCTTTTATATTCTTAAATAATGCTGTGACCTCTCCTGGCCTAGAAAATGCCATTTTTGAAAACTTTTTCCATTGTTTTATATATTTATGCAGAATTGACATTACAGGTCTGGCATTGATGTGTTCATGTCACAATGTTATAACAATGTAATTCCATATGTTATCGCTTTGTTACTGGTGGATACATGTTCAAAAACAGCCTTTAATCACATAGCCTCCGGCGCTCTGGGCTACAGTGAAGAATTTTTGAGCGCTTGCGGTGTGTGAGGCTGTTTTTTTTATGAATATGGTGTGAGTCGGTCGCACTGACCAGTCGCTACCATTCGCTCCTATACAGCTCTGTACTGCTCATATAGCGACTCCCCACAACGTATTCATCAATGCTGCACAGCGACTGAGGTGCTCTGAACTAGCGAACCGCAGCCGAGCACAGCAACTACTAGCGGGCGCTCTGAAATGCCTGCTACAGACGCTCATCTGTCGCTACCTGCCGCTAGTAATGAATCAGCCTGCCCGATGAGACTGATGGGGCCTCCCACACTACCTACTTAATTCTCAGAGCAACTTGCCATTTTTCTTTCAAGAACAAAAAACGGAGGGCCCCACTGCCCCCTATAGCTTTGTTGCTGGCCCGGGGCACAAGGGGCGTCCACCACTTGCCCTCCAAAGGCAGCCTGTCAGACCAAAGACTGAAAAGCCTCCTGGACTAGACCATAACCCAAAGGTTAGTGAAGGCTGCCTTTGGAGGGCAAGTGGTGGACGCCCCTTGTGCCCCCCTAGTAATTTGGCCCTGACAGTAAGCACTATGGGGCGATTCAACACCGGGCAAAAAATGAGTGCGCTCTTTTTTAGGAAAGAAAACTGCCATTCATTTCCATTGTCTACCTTGGGGGTAGACTCAGTTTACATCTGGTGCTGAATCAGGCTTGATAATGAAAGTAAATGTGTGACCATCCAATGATGCAACCTGGAAGAGTTGAGTATCTGGGTGGCCCCAAACTGAAGAATTAGAAGCGGCCATGTTTTCCATGTGACAGAAAAAGAAAGACTACTTTCTCTACTTAGGGTTGATTCAGCACCAGGTGTAAAAATAGCACTTCTATTGCACTTTTTGCAATTTTGCGATCAGGGGTGCCGCGCTGTGTGAAACCCCCCAGAAAGGCCAAAAAAACTCACCTCACCCCACTCCTACGGCGCATGCGCGAGCGCTCCGCCAATCAGCGCGGAAGGACAAGCTGGAATATGGAACGGACAAGAAGAGCGCGCCCGCCGCCGCCTCTCGCGCTTCCCTCTAACAGGGAGCGCACCCTCGCCGGCCATTCACAAACGGCCGGCGCGGGTGCGCGCCCTGCTAGAGGGAAGCGCGAGAGGCGGCGGCCTGCGCATGCGCCATTGGAACGAGGAAAAGGTAGGATTTTTGGGGGGTTTCACGATCGGGGTGCCCCGTGGGCAGGGAGCTGATCGGCCTGGGAATCTTATAGATTCCTGGGCCAATCAGCAGTGGGTGTTGGTCCACTTTAAAGCAGTCCTTCACTCTGAATAAGAATCTATCTTATATGTTTCCCACTCCCTGTACATACAGATTGCTCACATTAAAAATCATCCTACCTGCACCTACTGCATGTTATGAACCTTTAAATATCCAAGATGGCGGCTCATGGGACATTAGGCAGCCTGGAAACAGGAAGTGCATCCTGACTGTGCTGCTCTGCATTCTGGGATTGCTGACCTTTCCCTGACCCCAGCTCTGCTCTGTCTGAGCAAAGTACAGCTATAACCCACCCCCTGTACTTTATCCCGCTCTCCTCTCCTCAGTAAGTGTGATGCTTCTGAGTCAAGATGGCGGCGCCCATATCCTAAAGTCCTGAACTGAGTTGCAGCCCAGTGGGGGAAAGAATAAAGTGACTAAAAACTTAAAATGTATTAATTTTAGATGCTGGGGAATCGTTTTTTAAGGGTTTGGGCTTTACAATAAATCATAGTGAAGGTCCGGTTTAAGTATGGTGAGGAGCGCTGAGAGTCGGTCGCACCTTTCACTCCCTGCAGCGCTGTACTGGTGATAGAGCGCCCAACATACATCACATTCATCAATGCGGGCCAGGTTACTACAGCGTATAAGATGCTCTGTTACAGCGCCCGATAGCCGCTTACAACGTATACTAGCGGTCGCTATACAGACGCTCATCTGCCGATACCTTGCTTTAGTAATGAATCAGCCTCTTAGGCTGATTAAAGGGAATCATGAAATTATCTACAGATGAATTGCTGAAGACAAAAAGTTTTTTTTCTTTTCTCTGATCCTCCTTTTTTTTCCTGCATTTACCTTCCTACAAAACACAACACTGCCAACCAAGCACACTTTTGCTAAATAAATGCTACTTTACTAGTAACATTGAAATAACAGAGTGTTACACACACTTCCTCTTTCTTGTAACCACAGGCACCTCATCCTGGTATCATTGTTTTATAGGCGTCTCATAATTCTGTAACCACTTAAAATGGACCAATACCCAGGATTTTGACTATCCTGGGTTTTAGTCTTTGCCACCGGGGGCACCCAGATCAGGGATGCCCCGCTGTGTGAAACCCCCCAGGTTGCCTGATCTCACTGACCCTTCCTCGGTCCTATGGTGCATGCGCAGCTTCTCGTCCAATCAGCTTGCCTGGATCTGCTGTCGGGCGCATCCCCCACTACCCTTTAACAGGGAGCCTGCCCATGCTGGCCATTGACAAATGCTTGGGATAGTGGGGATGCGGCCGCTGCTCGCACATGCACCGTTGGACCGGGAAACAAAGGTTAGTTTTGGGTGACCTGGGGGGTTTGACACAGTGGAGCATTCTGAATCTGGATGCCCCGGGGGGGGGGGGGGGGGGGCGAGTATGCCTGCCTTGAAATCTCAGACTCCAGGGAGGGTTTTTGTCCACTTTAATACCATATTATAGATGTCTGATGTGCTGACATTTCACAACTGTTTGTTTTATTATTTAACAAAAAAATGGCTCCTTTTTCCCCTGGGCTGCCAGGGGCTGGTATTTACACTTCTGGAAGAACACTGGGTTCCTGCCAATGTGATAATGGGCGAGGAGTATTGGCAAGCCATCCGCTGCTGCCGCAAGAAGCTTGCTGGTCCCCCAAACCTTTGAACTGGTTTAGCGTCCACTAGTTCACAAGTAAGGAAAAAGGAGAAAATAAACACTGCAAGAAAAGAAAAGTTTGATAACTCCTCCTGTCCAGGGGCTCCCGGGGCACCTTTACTCTTTGCATAGGAGGAGAAGGTCCTTCAGGAAGGGGAAGAATCAGGGCTGGATTAATTGTGGTGGAGGCCCCAGATACAGTGTTTATTTTCTTTTAAAATAATAGTCCAGCCAAGTAATTGATTGGTTGTTGTCTGGCCCCCACAATCTGGAACGTCAGCTTGAGTCCCTTGTGTAGGTGCGTACTGCTCGGGAACTCCTGCTTTGCCATTCTGGGCGGGGGGTAGTGTAGTCGCCCATCTGGTCCAGCTGAAAATGGTTCCCTGCATTAAAGTGGACCAACACCCAGGGGGGATTGGCCAATCATGTCCCTCCCCGTGGGGCATCCGAAATGGGGATGTCCCGCGGGGTGAAACCCCCCCAGGAAGCCCACAATCCTACCTTTTCCATGTTCCAGCGGCGCATGCGCGTCCGCCGCCGCCTCCCACGCGTCCCTCTAGCAGGGCGCGCTCCCGCGCCCGCCGTGTGTAAATGGCCGGCGCGGGTGCGCTCCCTGTAAGAGGGACGCGCGGGAGGCGGACGCGCTCTGCTTGTCCGGCGCTGCCTCTCGCTTGTCCGGCGGCGGGGATTGGCTGCAGCGGTCACGTGGGAGCGTGGTGAGGTGAGTTTTCGGGGCTTTCTGGGGGGTTTCACACAGCGGGGTGCCCCACTGAAGTGGACCAAAACCCAGGATAGTCAAAATCCTGGGTGTTGGTCCACTTTAAGCTGCCAGCGGCTGTGCTTGGTGCTTATGTGCAGTAAGCAGCCACCAATTGACAGCTCTGCACACACCCATCACTGTAGCGTTGCTGACGGCGGCTTTGCTGCTCTAGACTCTCCGTCCTGCCCTGTGGTGGCTTTGGCTGCAGGCTGCTTGCCCAGATGCGTCCCCGGTGCCACGGATAGCTTTGTTGCTGGCCCTGTGACCTGTCAGACCAAAGACTGAAAGGTCTCCTGGACCAGACCATAACCCAAAGGTTGGTGGAGGCCCCCTTTGCAGGGCAAGTGCATAATCTGGCCCTGGGAAGAATACTGAGGGGCTATATGTGAGAAGAACCTTATGTGGGTGACCAAAGAGAAATGCCATGTGTGGTATTTTGGGCTGCTCACCTCTTTCAGAGGCTTCTATAAGGCTGGTTCACTCCAGTAAAATCCCACACAACAAATAGAACATTAAAGTCGTCTTGATCTTGAAAGGAATATTTACTGTACTAAAGACGTGATGACCTTGACAACGTTCTGTGCAGAGGTCACAATATATATTTAGAAGCCCTTTTATTTGATGTGCTTCTATTCTGTTTCAGCACCTAAATTTTAGGATTTGCCATGGTAAAGAATTAAAAAGGCTCTTAGCGCCCTCTAGTGCTTATCTTATGTGTTTACATCACAACAGAACTAAAAAAGACGAGATTCTTTTTTTAATATTTAAAGTGGACCCATCACCATGATTTTGACTATCCTGCTGACTGATCCCTGCCCCGGGGGAATCCCGATGTAGGTTGCCCCCCTGTGTGAAAGCCCCAGATCTCCCACTTTCACTCACCATCCAACTGCGCATGTGCTCATCCAATCAGTGTTTTAGGGGGCGCATACTACAGCCACTGATTCGAATCTCACACCTGCGGCCACATCCGTCCCTTCCCTGTGGAGTGCGTGTTCCCGGCCTATCTGAATGGCTGAGCGCAGGGAGCAGGCACTGCTACAGGGAAGCCAGGGATACGGCCGCCAGGAAAGACCCCTTCACAGGGCGATAAGATTAAGGGCGCCCTGGGGGATTTCACACAGTGGGGCAACCAGTGTAGGATGCCCCAGGGGGCCGGCTGCAGGGGTGACTGGTCCATTTATTTATGATGTGCGCCATTTAGCAATTTTCTAGTGGCTATAGCACCAGCATTTTTGGAGCTGTACTGTGGATTACACACGCAACACAAAATGCTAACTAACTTGCTTTGATTGTTGCACTAGGTACTGGATGGCCTGTGTCAGCAGCGCCTGTTGGACCCGACTGCCGAACATGCCTGCGCCAGTGTGCACCGCTTTGGATCACCATCTTTTTGGTGCTTCACAACGTACCTATGAAATTTTTCCCACTTGAAAAGATTATTGCTGGTCAGCGTTTCATCAATACAGTTACAAGAAATCACTGCTAGGGACAAAGGTGCAAACTTTACAATGTTTTTAGGCTGGGTTTTAGTTGTCCAAATTACACATTTGAAATTATTCTATGAAATAAAAGTTATTTGGCAACATCTAGGTCCGCCGTTTCCATTATTGACAAGTCACAATGCAAGTTCTCTACAAAAAATGTGTTCGGCCCATTGTACTCAAAGGGATCTTGACCTATAGGGTCAGGTTTCAACTGGGACTGCTTCAAACAGAGCGCCCAGGGCTGTGAACTTTTCGTCAATTGTATTATAGATAAGACACTAGCTGGCACTCACATTGGCATTGCCATTTTTTTGTATTAAATCTCATGCAGAGGCGAAAAAAAGTGCTGTGTGGCGCTGACGCTTCATAAATAAGGTTCCCAGTGATCCAGTTCATCAAAGCAGGCGAAAATCGCACACCCAAACTACTCTTTGTATGCAGGATGCTCGGCCAACTGCGGAAAGTACTTCTAGAGGATACTTATGAAAAATAAGAAAGTTACTGGTACTCAAGTGTCTTCTTCAAACTCTAATATATTTCTAATGTTTCAGGTCAAGTTTGTCAGTTTACTGGATAATGAACATATGATAATCCAGTTATGTAAATGTGGGTTTGTGTATGAGGACATCGTAGGGCAGAGCACTGGGCACATAGGGGCTTCCACCCCAGGGTACAACCACTGATGTGAAATCTGGTGAGGAAAATATGATGGTGGTCAAACTGAGCAGTGAACCAGCAATAGAATGCAGGTTTCCTGGTCTCAGGCTTACCAGGCAGGGGGATTTGAAGCAAGGTATCCCAAGCATAGCCGTGAGCCCTCAGCCCCCCCCCCCCATGTCTGACATTGGCCTACACCACTTATTCTTGCAAGGCTGCCTGCTGCAGCTCTTCTCAGCAAAGGCAGTGACAGTTTTGTCACAGAACGCATTTGTAATTGTTGTCCTGCTGCGTTGTGCTGGGCTGAGCAGTAATGCAGCAAATGGGCAGGCTGGTTCCAGGGGGGGCCCACTCCAGAATTTATGCCCAGGGGGCTGCACCATGCTCAATGCAGCCTCGGGCCCCATACTAGCAATGTTCCAAACCACAGGTATGTTTGAAAAAGGCATGGACAAGGTAATTTATGGGAAAATGAAGAAACCAAACTTGAAAATAGGTGAGGGGCTGCAACGCTTCTTGTTAGCCACTTATAATGCTGTGTTAACATCCCACCGAGGCATCGTAATAACACCTCATAGCTCATGCTAATGAAGTCAATTACTCATCTCCATACCATTTATGATAGACTAAGGATGTGGACTGTTGCTAGATTCACGTACAAGTCACTCTGAATTGAGAAAGCCAGTCTAATGGCTTGCAGAACATCTTCAAGATAAATAAATTAGCAAATCTAGTTTCCTTGATTTACTCCCTCAGCTAAACCACAGAGTGGATCCAGACAGGATCAAGGTCCACAGGAACCCTAACTGACCCCTCTCTGCAACCCATATTAAGAAGCTACTTACCTCTCCATTGCTCTAGTTGATGAGGGGGAGGCAAAACCATTGCACATTGCATTTTGAATGGCATTCTGAGCAGTAAATTGCTGTTATAATTCTTTCATTCTCTACATCTTTATCTCATATATTATTTATTATTGCCATTTGAGAGCATATAGGTTGCATATAGACATTCAAATTGGCCTACATTTTGAGGGGGGCCCAATGAATCATTAGACATTTTTACACCCCGTCATGCTTGTCAAGAGCTTTTGAATGACAACAAAGAATATCAAAAACCACGCTAGTTGACTTAATAAAAATTAGTAAGAATAATTCTGGTGTAAGATTTTACCACTGCTCGACCTGCATAAACCCAAATATCCCACTAGGTTCTAAACATAACAATTAACAATAAAACACAGATCAGTGAAAATTAAACTTTCATATCCATAGTAGTCCTGATTTTGTGACAGCATAAGATAAATAAGTCCAGGTTAAAACGTATTTATCTTATTATTAAGAGCTTTTGAATGCCTTCAAATACAAAGTGGCTCCTGAGGGTTCCCTCCATGGAAACACCAGGTATATGGGGACTTTATGTAGTTTAAGTATCCAGGAGCCCTATGGAGGTATCATCAGCAGGCTATCATGACTCATATTCGAGTTAAGAGGAAAAATAATTTTGGTACCCTTTTGTAAATAAAAAATCACAACTCAGATTTCACTAGATTTACCATAAAAAATTCCTTTCTCATCTGCTTCACTTAACCACGCAGAAAAAGTCCTTACATTAGGCTTATATACTCCTGTGATCAGGAGAAGCCAGACCATGACCTTGATTCACTAAGAGTTGAGAAAAACTCTCATGGTAGTAAAAAAATTCAATTCAAGAGAAAAAAGCCTGAGAATGTCTCTGTTGGTAAATCACCAGATAGGAAGACCATGAAAGTCAATGGCACTTTTTTACTCTTGAAAAAAGTATTGAACTTTTTACCTGTAGTAAAACGTGCCATTGACTTTCATGCGTTTGTTCTTTTAGATGGACACTAGCCACGACCACCACCACCTGGCCCTGAATGAGAGTGTGTGTCTCTGTGCACCCGAGGAGGAGAAGCAGCAGTCACTCAGGGATCAATTACCCTGCCAGCCTCATAAGACCCAATTACAAAGTGCATCCTATGTAGCGAGAAAAAAAAAAAAAAAAAAAATATATATATATATATATATACACTTCCACCCTTTAGTATAATCACATTTCTATTGATTTTCAAAGTAAGGGGGGTAAGGGGTACAGAAAGCAAAAAGGGAAGGGTACAGCATCTGCATTCCACCATTAGATACATTGACTAATCTAACATCCCATCCTCACAGTCATGTCAAATGATGTTGGTCCCATAATTAACAGACAGAACAGTCTTTATATTGGTACACCCTCTCAATGGTTCCTGTGGGACTATTCCTTCCTACGCATGGGTGGTCTCAGTATGAAGCTATACATTGCAATAGAATATGCCATTTCTGCTTGTGGAAGTGGGAAATGGCTAGGTGTGGGGGAGGGGGGGGGGGGTAATAGAGTTGGGGGGGGGGGGGGTGAGTGGCGTGTGGCAACGTACAATAGAGCCAACAGCCCGGAGAGAGGTTCTAGAGACTGTAGTAAGATATGACCTGCGATCGCACTCTGGCCCTCCATTATAGTGTCGGTACCTGCAAGCTGGACGTCACACACACTTCCACCCTTTAACCTAACAACTGTTCTTATTGTTTTTTTTTTTATTTTATCTCCTGTTCTGCTATCTTTTGTTTGCATATTTTACCTTCTAGTCTACAATCTTCACCATGGAATTGCTTACATGCATTTACATATATACTTGGCAAATAATAAGGTGATTTTAATCTACTTATGATGTAAACGTCCTAATGCATAGTTATTTATCTCCCAGTTCTCTTGGGTCCATGAACATTGATAGAGCTGTCTCATTAAAAAACATTACAACTAATTCAAAATCCCACCAAACGTGTGTATTCCTTCTCCTGGTAGGAAAAGATTCCAGAGGGTGACAGGTTTTGGAGGGTACCATTCCACATTTTCATGGGGGTGATCTGCTCCAGTCAAATGCTTGTCTCTGGGGTCAGCCTGTGAGGAGCAGCAGCATTAACCACTCTAAATATCTGCCAAAGCTTTACAATTGCAATAAGCAGTTATTGCAGCACAGGTTAAGAGTTGAGCAGTCCTCTCCTGTAAAAGCAGAATTATCACCTCAGATTATTTTTCTTCCATTAAAACAAATAAATACGCTTGGCGGTCAGTTTTTTTGTAGAGTGTTCTAGCAACCCCTCCTCTCGATATATAGCATATTTCTATTACTAGGTCATTTTACCACTCCTTTAAATCAGGACTATGCACATTTACCAGGAGACAGGGACAGCTCCTCGTGGTGGACACAATATTCCCCACTCAGCACTGCCTCTGCAGTTCTTTAGTGTTAGAGAAAGGACAACTTGTAGGCTCCAGTGTTTTGCTTTAATTTTGATCATTTAGATAACTGGATGGGGTGGCGATACACCTGATCACATTACTTCTAGTGTGAAATCCAGGAAATGTCATCACGGGAACAAGGACGCCGTGGTAGAAAAAGACTAGAACTTCCAAAGCAGAGGCGTGGCAGTTTATATAGCCAGCCTTAGGGAAGGGAAGGGAAAACTGGGCAAATGCCTAGGGCCCCATCTGCATAGGTTTTTACTGCCTCACCAGTTGAATGTTGAATGTGGAAATCTGTGCAGTGTTGTGTCAATTGCTGGAATTGCATCCCCAGAGTTCATTTTGTCCAGACAGTCAGGTCTATTTAGATTGTGCTCAACCCTGCTCCTCAATGGCCACCACCAGGAAAGGTTTTGAAGACCCTCCCAGCCAGATGCACAAGTGGACCAATTAGTGCCCAGACAGAACTACAGAGTTAGCTATCTGGAAATCCACAAAACATGACCTGTTGGTGGCCCTTGATGAGATGGTTGGGGTCCAATTCCTTAGATCGAAAAAGTAGCACCAAATTCTCTTAAAGGATGACCATAAAAATCTAGTCTCAGCATGGAAGAGGTGCTTATGTTAGCCTGCATTACACTCTTAAGAGGGAGCACCAGTACAGGCAGTTAAAGCAGTCCTTCACCCTGAATAAGAGCCTATTTTATGTTTTCCACACCCTGTACATACAGATTGCTCACATTAAAAATCACCCTACCTGCATCTACTGCATGTTATGAGCCTTTAAACATCCAAGATGGCGGCTCATGGAACATCAGGCAGCCTGCAAACAGGAAGTGTCTTCTGACTGTGCTGCTCTGCATTCTGGGATTGCTGACCTTTTTCTGACCCCCAGCTCTGCTCTGTCTGAGCAAAGCACAGCTATAACCCCCTGTATTTTATCCCACTCTCCTTTCCCCGTATCCTAAAGTTCTGAACAGAGTTGCAGCCCAGTGGGGGAAAGAATATTAAGTGATTAAAAAAACTTAAAATATATTAATTTTAGATGCTGGGGAATGGTTTTTTTTAAGGGTTTGGGCTTTTCAATCAATGGTGAAGGTCCGGTTTAAGGGAGATATTGGCAAATATATTTACAAGGAAGTTCAGTCTCAACTGACTGGACCTCCCCTGATGTTTTCTTGTCTTTTTCTTATTAAGACTATGGACAGGATGGACATGGAATAGTCTGTATTGCCCTGCAGTTTTCTACAGATTATTTACATAATGATGTTTATGAATTGTATTAATGCTAATTAGTTGCATTTGTGTGTGCTTTTACTAATTACCCCCCCTTTCAGGAAACCTGTCACTGGACAAGCCATCCTTACCACTTGGGCCGCAATTGCCAGCAACCTACCAGCCAGAGATCCCATCCCCATCCTTTTTAGAGGTGGATGTGCAAAAGGATGTCCATTTTGACGGGCCTTTCTATTAAAACTGGAGTTTTATTTAGCGCAGGGATGGACTGGACTCCCGCATTAACCCCAGCCCTGAGGTGCCATGGTTTGGGAGGCTACTCTACCTAGCAGCCCCTAGGAAACCTGAAATAATCTCTAAGGCTCACCTTTCTTCATCCTCTTTTTTTTTTTTTTTTTTTTTTTTTTTAGCTCAAATCTAGATACACTTGATGTTGGGAGTTAAAGCAGCCCTTCTGCCATTTTAACTGGAGGTCTGCTTTAATTCTTGCCTGAGATAAATGTAACACCTTAACTCTTCAGAATTTATTTTACTGCTGCTAGGGAGAGCGGATTCTTGCAGACCTGTGATGATGGCGCTCGTAAAGGCTCTTCCTTCTATGGGTAATATATGCTAAACAAGTTAAAAGAGACATACATAAACAAACCCCCCGGGCTTCTGGGCAGTGAGAGCTATTGTACCCGACTTGCATTAACACAACAATTAGATGTAGAGGTAAATCAAAAGCAGAGCCATATCCAAAAGCCACCTCCAGGTTTACACTGTCCCTGATGCCCATTTAATTAAAAGAAAAATGCAGGAAACTCCCTTTCTTCTTGTAAGAGCTAGCATTGGCTGGTGGCTAATAGGCTTTTTTAGCAGGCAGGCTCAGTGTGTGCACCCCAGCAAAGCCTACTGACTGGGTGTCAGGAGTGGCATGGGGAAAGACAATTTTTACTCTACAATTTTAGTGGTCGGGTATCACAATGGAGGATGCCCAGAATGGTGGAGGTAACTATGGGATTGTGAACTATAGCACAGCTTGAAGGATAAGACCAACTACAACTTGATGGCATAACTCAATAGAATTTTTTCTCACTTTTGTGAGAAAATGTTTTTTTTTTCCTCCGCAAATTTCTACACTATATTTAGCTGTGCAAATATTTTAAAAATGTGCACAGCCGAATATGGTGCTGAATTGCACCAGGGAAAAAAGCTCAAGAAAAAAGCAATGTCACAAAAAAACAAAAGAAAAAAAAAACGCTCACACTGCTCAATAAACCCTCTTGGCTGGTCTGTTCCTTGTGCTGCCTTAAAGCGGACCTTCACTCTGAATAAGTATATCTTATATGTTTCCCAAACCCTGTACATACAGATTGTCCACATTAAAAATACCATTTTGTGAATACTCACCTGTAAAATGGGTATTCTAAGTATGTCACACACCCCGCTTCAAACATTAAGAATTACACTTGGGTTACTCCACCAGCAGGTGGCGACGTTGCAGAGAAGTCTTGAAAAACGAGCCCCTCCTGATCTATAATACCTGGGACCTCCCACTTATCTCCCAGTTTTCAAACAGCAGTAAAGACAAGGTACCAGGAAAAAAACCATTGGTAACCCTCAAACTGTAAAAGAAGCTTCACCCTATAAGAATCCAAGATACCAAAAAGGGCGGGTGAAGCGGGGTGTGTGACATACTTATAATATCCATTTTACAGGTGAGTATTCACAAAATGGTATTATTCTAAGTATGTCACACACCCCGCTTCAAGCATTAAGAATTACTCTTGGGACATCCAAAAGCAGTGTCCAGAAAGGGCGGGTATCCAACAAGGCAATAATGCAGAGCTCAAACCACTGCAGCCTGCAGAACCTTGCAGCCAAACACAGCATCCGCTGAAGCCCGCACGTCAACCTTATAAAACTTGGAAAAGGTGTGAACAGAAGACCAAGTAGCAACCTTACAAACTTGATCAACAGAAGCCTGGTGCTGAAAAGCCCAAGACACTCCAACAGCACGAGTAGAATGAGCAGTGATGCGAAAAGGGGGAGCCTTCCCCTTGGCAGAATAGGCCCCAACAACAGCCTGACGAATCCATTTGCTAATGGAAGACTTAACCGGAGCCAAAACCTTCCTAGGCCCACAGGGCACCACAAAAAAAGGCATCAGTCTTACGAAAAGGAGATGTAGTAAGCAAATAGTACTTCACACAGCGTACCACAACCAAACAATGCAAAACCCTCTCCTTGTCATTCCTAGGCCTAGGACACAAGGAAGGAAGAACAATGTCCTGGTCAAGATGAAAAGCAGGGACCACCTTAGAAAGAAAGTCCGGATTGAAGCGAAAAACCACTTGTCCTGATGCCTCCCAAAGTAAGGAGCCTGAATCGACAAGGCTGCCAACTCCGAAACACGCCGAACCGAAGTGATGGCCACCAAAAAGAGTCAAAGTAGAAAGAGCAATATCCTGCAAAGGCTCAAACAGAGGAGCCTGAAGAGCAGAAAGAACCAAATCCAAAACAGGGAGTAAAGACTACCTAGGAGGCCGCACAAGCGAAACCCCCTGGAAAAAAATCTTGACCAAAGGATGAAGCGCAAAAGCCTTTGAAAAAGGACAGACAAGGCAGAAACCTGCCCCTTCAAGGTACTCAGCTGGAGACCAGAGTCCAGTCCAGCTTTCGCAACACCTTGCCTAGCATGGGGATCGGAGGAACAGATAAAGGAACCCCAGGTCCCCCCAGCTCAAAGACATGGCATCCACCGCCAGAGCCAGAGGATCTTGGGAGAGCGACACGAATGTCGGAAGCTTGTAACTGTGACGAGAGGCAAACAGATCCACCTCCAGCGTCCCCCACCGGAGACAAAGTGACCGAAAAACCTGGGGGTGGAGAGACCATTCCCCCCGGCAGAAAAAGCACCTGCTCAGGAAGTCCGCCACCGTGTTTTCCACTCCTGGAATGTACACTGCCGAGATGCAAGGGACATGAGTCTCCGTCCAGGCCAGAAGCAGAGACACCTCTCTGAGGGCACTCAGACTACGAGTGCCTCCCTGGCAATTGATGTAAACAACCGCCATCAGAATGTCCGACCGAACCTGAACCGGCAAGCCCCGTAAATGCTGTGTCAAGTGAGACAGAACCAACCTGATGGCTCTCAACTCCAGAACATTGATGGGCAAGTGGGCCTCCAGAGGACCCCACCGCCCCTGGAAATGAAGGTCCTTCCAGAAACCTCCCCATCCTGACAAACTGGCGTCCGTGGTGACAGTGTCCCAAAGAGGCGTCAGAAAGCACCTGCCCCTCAAGAGATTGACCGAAACCATCCACCACTGTAGAGACTGCCAAACCAGGGAGGACATCCGGAAGGACCGATCCAACGACCGCGGTCGCCGGTCCCAAGACGCCAACAGATGAAGCTGAAGCGCCCTCGAGTGAAACTGAGCAAAGGGAACTGCCTCGAAGGAAGCTACCATTAACCCCACCAGTCTCATCCCTAGCCGGATGGACAGGCAAGGATTGGAAAGAAGAAGCTGCGCCTGCTCCTGAATCAAGAGAACTTTGGCCTGAGGCCGAACAACTCTGTGTTGGCAAGAATCCAAGGACATCCCCAGAAGGGCACCACCCTGGCCGGAACGAGAGAGGACTTGGGGTAGTTGATCACCCAGCCAAACCTCTCCAGAGTGGATACCACCGTCCTGGTGTCCACCTCCGCTTGACTGAAGGAAGAAGTCATGATGAGAAGATCATCCAGATAGGGCACAATGCAAATCCCCTGAGCTCTGAGAAGGGCCATCACGCCCGCCAACACCTTGGTGAACACTCTTGGAGCCGAGGTAAGGCCGAACGGAAGAGCCACAAATTGAAAATGCCGATCTTCCACCACGAAGCGAAGAAACCTTTGGTGAGCCGGAAATATAGGAATATGAAGATAAGCATCCTTGATGTCTATGAACGTCATGAAATCCCCCTGCCGCAGAGAATTGATGGCAGAACGCAGAGGTTCCATGCGAAACCTCCGGGGACGAATAAACACATTGAGGAACTTCAGATCCAGGATGGGACGAACCAACCCGTCCAACTTGGGCACTGTGAAGAGATTGGAAAAATACCCGCGGCCACCTCTGAAGGAGGGACCGGGCAGATGACTGCCATTTCCAGAAGATTCCTCACCACCGCCAGGAGCCCCTGCGGGCCAAAGGATCTGAGGGCACACGAGACCTGAAAAATCTTAGAGGAGGTCGGGACTCTAACTCCAGCTTGTAACCGGCCGACACCACCTCCCGGATCCACCTGTCCGAGACCGCCTGGTCCCACACCCGCAACCGTCTCCCCACCCGCAAGGGTGAGGGCGCCCCCTCATTGTTGAGCGGGCTTGGCAGCTGGTTTGGGTTTGGCACCCCAGGAGTGAACGGGACGGCCACGGCCTCAACCCCTGATCCAGCTTTCACCCCTAGGACCGTAAAGCCCACGCCTCTGCCAGCTCTGGCTCCCCGAAAGGAGGGATTAAAAGAGTCCGCCCCCCTGAAAGGAACGCCGAAATTTTCTTGCACTGAGGTAACTTACCTCCCTTAGCAACCGAATCCAATTTCTCACCAAACAGGCGCAAACCCAAAAAGGGAAGAGCCGTAAACGACTTAGAATTAAAGTCAGCAGTCCATTGCCGCAACCACACCGACCATCGGATAGCCACTAACAAAGCCGTGGTCCTGCCACACATCACCATGGCGTCATCCTGAGCGGCAAGGACAAACAAAACGAAGGACTCACGTTTGAGAGCAAGGAACTCATCAAAAGTAGGATCAAGGTCCGCACATAATCCCTGACAATGGACCTAACCGCCAACACCAAAAGTGCCGAAGCACAAATGGGCCTCAAAGCCGAACCCGCACAGGTAAAACCATGGCGAGCCAGCTGGACAATCCGGCGAACTTCGCCATCCTTAAGGGTAGTCGTGTCAGGAGAATGCAACACCGCCATGTTAGATAGCCCCAAAAACAGGGGCATCAACCTCGGGAGGAAAAGCCAACGCTTCACCAAAGTCGCCGGAAAAGGATACTTCTTATCCCAACTAGGCGGAACACCAACGAGACGCGTAGGCTGCTCCCATTCCTTAAGGACGACATGCTCAAAATGTCGTTGACTGGGAAACTCCAAACGCTGCTTGGCCATAACAAACAACTCACCCTTAGGCGGAGGAACCACCTGGGGAGGGTCTAAATCCAAAACTTCAACATTTGAGTCAATATGGAAGGGATGTCAAATACCGTCCCCGCCGCCTGGTCACCCTCAGCACCAAACAACTGCAGGACCACACAGGGTCGTCCAGTTCCTCAAGAATCTCAGCAGCGGGCACAGGTGTGGAGACCAATTAGTCTATGTGCATGCACCGTGGGACATCTGAATTTTTTGGACTCTTTTCTATTGTTTAAGGAATAATAATTTTAATTCCGTTTGCTCTGTGCCGTATATATCTGTAATCCTCTAGAATCTCCCCCTTTCAGTCGGGGGGCAATCTGACCAATCCAATGTCTCAATAACATCCACGTCTGAGTCCGGCGGAGACGGGGACAAGTGTTTCCGCTTAGCCGGAGCCTTCTGAGCAACCACAGCGGAAATATTATCTCGAGGCTAGCCAACCGGGCGCATACCTCACATTGCGAATCCCCACCCATGACAACGTCACACGGGGTCCGGAACAGGCGGGGAGGTGTAGGGGATGACACGGACGGCGAAGGGCCAGAAACCGGGGAGCCGGACTGGCGCTCAATGTTCCGCTGCGCACATGGAATGCATAGAATGACATCATCCCCCGGGAGCAGAGCTCCACAACCCCCACACAACCTAGATTGCCCCGGAGGGCCGATTCCGGTGTAAACAATACTATGAATATAATAATAATATTATAAATAGTATCTCCTGGCTGGCGCAAGCCAAACTGTAAACAATATTAACCTCTTGCCTGCCGCTCGCCAAATGTAAACAATATTATAACTAGATATTAATAATATTATGTATATATTTATATCCTGCCCGGCTCGACTAAAATAGGCAACACATATACCAATATTATCAATATCTGGCCAATGATCACGCAATGGATACACGCATAAGACTATAAGACTAGGTTCTTTTGACTTCTGGTAAATGCAAGAGACACTGAGACACGTAGTAAATAAAGAGATATATTGTTGACAAAATAACACAATAATGCAATCCAATCTCAAATCAATCGCAACACAATCCAGTTATGAGACTGGCATACATATATACAGGGAAAGACACATTACCCTCCTGATATGGCACTCACAAGCTTCTCCTGTGCAAGCAGTCTCCCGTCCAACCTTCCTTCTCCCTTCTTGCCTTCCCCCTTCTGCCATCCTCATCTCCTAATTATACTAAAAGTGGGCTTCTGGTATTCCTTTGATCTTTTACGACCCTAGTCTTCTCTTCCCTTGGGCTTGACCCACCGGTTATGCAAAAGAGGGTGCATCCCGGAAATTCCCAGAAGCCGTTTGTATAATTTATGGTGCCAGCGTCTATCTAATCTTTTGATGTCCAGGTGTTTTGCTAGGAGGGTGTAACTGCTATTTCAGGTCTATATGTCTATTTACAACATATTTATAGTATGGTCACAGAATGTTGATATTATCTAGTGCCCTCTCAGATGTCTTTTGTTCTATTTTCTGGTTTTGGAATGTAGATATTATCTAGCTTGGAAAACGTGCCTTAGGCCTTCCCACTTCATGTCATGCCCTGCTGTATATTCAAATATATATATATATATACACACCATTATTAACAATATTGATTTTCCATAAAGGCCCATTATTTACACCGGTATCCTTGGAAGCCTCCATATGGTGAAATTATGGTATTCGCACAACCCAGGGATTTACGCGGTAAGCGACCCGGGATGCCCCTTTAAGTGTCCCGGGAGTGGGAGGATTTAGCAAACTAAGGAGGACCCACTAGGGTCAGAAAACTAATTAGGCCCACTAGCCAGGTATCACAGACCGGGAGACCCCTTTAACACGGGAATCCCAGGATCTGTAAGGAAAAGACAACAGTCAGTCCCAATATGAGGAAGGCAAAGAACAATCACATTAAGCTAAAAAACTTTACCTTATCCCAAAGACCAAGCATCATGCACACACACACATACAAGGCCTGGCTATACAAGGACCACAGAGAATCCACTAAAAAAACGTAGGAATTAACATAGATATATCCATATATACATAGATATAAATAAAATATACATTGGACAATTCATAAAGAACCAACATAGGGTTCTGAAGCACCGACCCCAATTGGACCGGCCCCAGCACGCATGCATCCATTCAAGCCAATGAAGCAGCTAGGCAAAAGCATATGTCAAAAGGCACGATTCAGCATAAGACACGATACCTGCAATGGCGGCGAGCCAGACCAGCGAGACCACACAACTCAGAAGGAGCAAAAAAGACGAAGGGCGGGCCCGGCACCGCGCGCGAGGCGCTCCAGCCCCGCCCCCCCCGCAAGAGCCCGTACAGCGCGAGTAAACGCGGCCCCGCCCACGACAATGAACACCGCGGCAAGATGGCGGCGCCGCAAGGCATAGGGCCCCGAGACCGCCTGGCTCTCACCATGACTAGAGCGCCAATGGGCGCTGGAGACAGACACCCGACCACACAAAACACCGGCAGAGATCCGGCACACGCAGCCATACAAACGGCGCAAAGCCCCACACCCCGCCAGAAGTCACTCATGCACTGAAACACTAAACGTAAAAGCACCCCACATAATGCCCGCCCCCCCCACAGGTGCAGGGAGAAGGGACCAAGCAGGAATGAGACAACCTAAGGGGGACAACCGGGACGGGGCATCCCAAATCCGGATCACCATACCGGATCACCGCACTGCCCCACGCGTGGGGTCTAGCGGAGGAGATAAGCTCCTAGGCACCATGAGGTGCCATCTACCATTACCCAGCCAGCAGCCAAGGCTGGGAGGCTTCCAGTTTTATCTAAATATCAAACAATGACTGGGCAGAAATAGACCATGGGAGGGTGCCGGGGTGTTACCCCGGCTACCTGCAAGCAGGAGACTTCTTTCTTCTGTCTTGTCGCCATCTTGCAGAGAAGAACACAAGAACACTGGGAGATAAGTGGGAGGTCCCAGGTATTCTAGATCAGGAGGGGCTCGTTTTTCAAGACTTCTCTGCAACGTCGCCACCTGCTGGTGGAGTAACCCAAGAGTAATTCTTAATGTTTGAAGCGGGGTGTGTGACATACTTAGAATAATCATCCTACCTGCATCTACTGCATGTTATGAGCCTTTAAACATCCAAGATGGCGGCTTATGGAAGCCGCCATCTTATCAGGCAGCCTGCAAACAGGAAGTGCCTCCTGACTGTGCTGCTCTGCATTCTGGGACTGCTGACCTTTACCCGACCCCAGCTCTGCTCTGTCTGAGCAAAGCACAGCTATAACCCGCCCCCCTGTACCTTATCCCACTCTCCTCAGTAAGTGTGATGCTTCCGAGTCAAGATGGCAGCGCCCATATCCTAAATTCCTGAACAGAGTTGCAGCCCAGTGGGGGAAAGAATAAGTTAGTGACTAAAAACGTAAAATATATTAATTTTAGATGCTGGGGAACCGTTTAAGAGTTTGGGCTTTTCATTAAATCACGCTGAAGGTCCGGTTTAACAACATTTGCCATAAATGTTCATCAGAGGTCTCGTCCCCTTGAAGCAACGTCCCTGGATAGTCTACTAGATCAGGCCCCCCCCAAACCCCCACCCAGTTGGCCACCAGAGCACTAAGACATGATCAGATAAGGAAACGGTTCGATTCATAAACAAGCAGCCAAACCCACAGAACCCAGAGCTGCAGGGGTCTGGGTCAAAGCAAGCTCCTGCTCTTTACCCTGGTCATGGGTTGGATGCCTGAAGTGACTATCCTGGAATTGTGAATCTTGAGTTTGAGGCATCTGGCCCCTTTTTTTAAGATGTTTTCTAGTGGTTCTCTTACTCTCTAAGCCCACGTGTTTGGTACCCATCACAAGAGCCGACATTTACATAAGTGATTATTTGGCTTTTAGCCAAATGGCGTGTCTGGCTATCATATATAGAGCCTACCTGTCACCGCATGTTTGTTATCATGGCCCTTCCAGGCTTACTTGAAAGCTAAACTTATGACAGATAAGAACGTTATAGCAGGGTTATCCTCCACCGTGTTTTAAATTGAAGCTCACTTTTGGAACAAATGACTGCGGCATTAAAAAAAAAAAATATATATATACATTATTATTATTATATATAAAACCAACTCCCCACAGTCATATTTAAAGACAAGAGCAGGAGACCACATAGTCCATCTAACCTGCCCTTATGTTCATTTAAGCTCTCCAGTTATGTTTATCCCAGGCATGTTTAAATTCACCTACTGTCAATTTTACAGCTCTCTCTGCTGGAAGTTTGTTACATCTACACTGACACTGCTCCAACCCCTCCCCCAAACTTCAGGTTGTGCCCCCCTTGTTTCTTCCAAAAAAAAAAAAACACTTCCCCCAGTGAACCTTATTCAGACCTTTCACACATTTAGAATGTTTTAATCATGCAACCCCCCCCCCCCCCCCCCCCCCGACTGGACAATTTCAATTCTTCCTGGGCGTTTGGAGACTCTCGTCCATTTCTGTAGTCCACCTTTGGTCTCCAGAACGGTACACAGACGTGAACTCACCAGAGCTCTATACAGCAACCTCACAAAATCTTTCTATTGGTGATGCCTCGAGCTAAGCAGATGAGCACCCTGCTTGCTTTCCCACTGCCTGGCTACACTCTTCTTGAAGCTGTCAGTAATCAGTATTCAAAAAGTCTCTCTTCTAAACTCTGTGCTAACACAGTACTGCCTATACAATACTCAAAGGAGAGACTCCAAGTGCATGATTTTAGCTTTAGAGACAATAAGCTCCAGTTTCTATTGTTTTGGCTATTTATTCAGTAATGCTAAATGTTTTTCCATGTTAGAAACCTTAAGGAATATCCACCCTAATACAACACCTTTGTAAGTGAAGGCCTGGTAGGTAAATACAAACATATTAAAAACAATGGGGCCCAGGACAGAGCCCTGTGGTTTACCTTGTGTTTAGGGTAGTAACTTCCTCCCAAAACACCATTTTTCCCTAGAAGGCATCGGTGAATGGCCTCAGTGTGATAAGCAGCTGAGCAGAATTGGACTTAAAAAGGGTCAGCTATGGCCTAGCGGTTAAGGGAGCAAACTTGTTACCAGAGGGTGGAAGGTTCAGTTCCTGGCTGGGACATTATTAAAGTGCTCACCTGGATGCGGTGCTAGCAGCAGCTCAGTGGTCCAGGGATGTGTTCACTAGTGTTATTCAGCGGTGGGTTTGTTTGTACTCACAGCACCAACAAGTTAAATGCAGGGGACATGTTCCTGCATGTGCACAAAAAGGCAAATAAACTTCTATTATTCTGCCCAAATCAAGGAGGGAGCTTGATATACACCAGACCGATCTGGCTAAAGCTTACCAGTGGTGTGAGCGTGGTGGGTGCCAAAGAAAGACCGCTAACAAAGACTATGTCGATGTGTGTTTGGCAAGTGTACTTATTAACTTATGCCTGCAGAGTCCATTTAATCTAGCAAAGCTCTGCAAAAGTCCAAATGCCAACTCACTGAAAAAAAAAAAAAAAAGTGAGGAATTAACAGTTCTTGCCTGGTCTTGTGCCTTGGGGTAGCAAAACTGGGCCCCACAATTGTCTGGCCACAGTCACATGCTCCAGAGTCGCGAAATCCCACGTTGGAATACACGACTGCTGACAGCCAATCACAGGGCCCAGTTTCTCCGAAGGCAGGAGGTGAAGGCAAGCATAACCGGTCTTGGGTACAGGTGCCCCCAATGCCCATTTAGTATGAAATGGATTTCCAGCTTTAAAAAGACCATTTTACATATACAATAAAAATAGAGCAAAAACACCACATTTCAATATATATATTTATTTCTGCAAAACGCACATTTTATTTTCCAGCACATAGCACAAACCCTAGATATTTAAATATAAACCTAACATTTAACCACCATTACCAGCTTCATATGCCTGGCCCGGTTGCCTGTGTCTGGAAAGAGTTAGTCATATTTGGCTTTGCAATTCAGTTCTGGTACTTCAGTTGAGGAACGAGTGTGGGCTCTTCATTTTGAAAAGCGGTGGTCCCTTTTTTTTTTCCTTTTAACATGGTTGCCACACCTCCCTCGCACTCCTTCATGGCTTTTTTTTCTTCTTGATGATGCTTTCCGCAGGAACGATTTAAAACCAAAATGTCCAGAAAATAAAATTAAAAAATAAATAGCACAAATAACTATGGCTGATAGTTGTGGGACTCTGCAGCATGGTATATATACTACACCAGTTTAAAAATAAAGACTTAAAAACATGATCACTGCCATTTTGCCTCCATGCAAGCACAGGGGAGAGATTCCGTGGCCTGAGCTGCCTCATGGTTCTTTGGGAGAATTCAAACAAGCCAGCTTAATATGGGTTGAGCACACAAAATAGCTTCCACGACGTTTCGGAGGCAAAGGCACGCGTAAGATGTCTAGGTACATGCTGCTTCCCGCTTGTGTGATATCATCACATAAAACATATATAAATATATATTTATATCATGTATACAGATTCCCGCTCTGCTGCAGAGCGAATAATGCAGATGTTGCAAGGCTGCAGGCCCTCATTTTATTGCATGTACAATAAGTGACACTGCTTTGGGGGGGGGGGGGGGGGGGGTACTCTTCTATGGGAGAGAAAAATAAAAAGTGAAACATACAGCAACAAGAACATGTAACTACAGGGATGACCTCCTGTATTAACGTTATATTTCAGGATGTCGAAGGTACCGTTCTACTAGGTACAAGATTGGTGTCAGAACTCAAGGGTGACCATTACAATCAAACCACCCACCCACCCTCCCTAGGAATGAGTTATGACCAAAGGACCAGCAATAATATACAAATGTACAAACGAAATGTATGTATTCTTCCATAAAATGTGTGTAGGCTCCTACACACCTGCTTTGTGCTCTTCGCTTCCTCAGACTGGAAACCCCCAACCATTATAAAAGAATCCAAATACAGCCGGCAACATGGCCCTGCACATCATTGGACAGATATGCAGGCAGATGCTGAGCAGAGAAATTAAAAAACTGGTGGACCAGGAGGTGCTTATCGGAATATGGGGGCACCGATGCTAGAGGCCATAACAGAAGAAACGCTGCTGGTATCCTAAACCGGCCTCCATTTTAGTTGACAAAATGTGCATATGACTTTTACAGAGCTACACGTAGACAGAGCTGTGGTCTATGGAGATGACCTCTGAAGCTTTTGGAGCAGCACTGCAGGTATTAAAATAGTGCAATGATCAGAAGCTGTCCAGTGGTGCTCGGTGCCCACCTGCGGCAGGGAATCTGGCTTCAACCAGATTAGGTCTTGTGCTCAGCATTGCTCCCATTACCCATTTCATTCAAGGTTGGGCTGGGATCATGGAATATACACATATATATAAATTTATATATCTCATCGTGGGAAGAAGCATCAGTTGTTCTCAAAGAGGGAGAGAAGGTCATCATTGCCGCTGTTTGGAAGGTCTGGTGGTCCAAGATACGACAGCAATTCATCCGGGTTGGTCAGTTCTGGGAGAAGCTGAAAGAAAAAGAAAAAAAATACATACGAGTTATGGCAACCAAAGAAAACCATAAGGCAAGTGTCAAACATAGAAGGTTGACTTAGGATAGATGTGGACAGTCATCGAAATCTGTATTACAGGGGACAAGGCAGCTGCAGGTCTGCAAGTTCAAGTGGAAGCTAAGACAGACTTGCCCTGACCTGAAACCTCTGCCACAGGACCACTGAAAACTAGAAGATGATTTTCCAAGAATCAGTCTGAAGCTCTTGCTACATCCCATCAACATCTTGCCCTGGTACCAGGATACTAATCATGCAGCTACATAAACAGCCAAAACCTACATCCAAACCATGTTCTATCACAGAAGATAATAGGACTAGTAGCATGTATGCTTTTTTTTTGGGGGGGGGGGGGGGGGGGGGGGGCACTTGTTTAATGTATTAAAAGCAGATGCCAAATGGCAAATGAAGTTTAACACAGATAAATGTAAGGTTATGCACATAGGAAGGAGAAATCGGTGTCATGATTACACACTAAATAAAGAAACACTTGGTAAAACATGGAAAAGTACCTTGGGGTTTTAGTTAACAATAAGCTCAACTGTAGTAATCAATGACAGGCAGCAGCTGCCAAAGCAGATAGGATCATGGGGTGCATCAAGAGGGGCATAGGTGCTCATAACCAGAACATCATGCCTTCCTGGCATGTAATATTTCCAGCTATGGCTACTAGACCACTGGAAGGAGATAAATAGGCTGAACTGGATGGACTTAAGTCTTTATTCACATAATATGTTACTATGTTTTAAAATTGAACAGATTTAATAAATAGGGTGCAGCTTGCAGGTTATACTGAAACCCCTGGTAATGATATACTCTAGTAAGCCAAACAGACTAGGTAAATGACTAGGCTATCTACAGTTCGGACAGGGTTTAGACAGACATTCTGACTGTCGGGAATCCCAAATATGAAATGATTAAATAAATAGGGTGCAGCTTGCCTCCCCTGCACGCTCACGCACAGCAGGGAAAAAGGGGAACACTTCCTGTGCTGTATATGGCGATGGCTTGGTAGGTGCAGTTCTGACAGGGTTTAGACAGATTTCCTGAATGTGGGGAATCCTAAATATGAAATCATAAATACTGGACCAAAAGTCAAATATTTTGGTCCTGTATAAGTGCAGAGCTGCTTTGAATACAAATATTTGTTGCTTAGCCATGCTGTAAGAGAGGAAACAAAATTCTTACATCAAGTGAAGGTTCTGTCACATCCCCAGCACCTGGTATAGCTACTGAGGGGTTAAATGCCATTTCTCCTCCAGGCTGGCCATAGTTTGCCGTGCTTGGTTCCGGTGGTGCAACTGTGGTGACTGGCTGTTCATATTGGAGGAGTGAAGAGACTGAACTGGATTATGTGGTGGTTCTAGTCGTCCTGAGGGGGGAACCTGGAAACAGGACACACACATTGTGAATATATGGTCGAATTGGTTTGATCATTCTACAATTCTCTTCATTAACAATACTTGAATTGTGCTACTTCTATCTATATGTACCAGCTAATTAACTGAAAACAATGCACACAAAAATACAATTCTGTGAAACTCACCTGTAGAATGGTTCTTGAGTATATCCAGTCCAGGTTGTCCCAGTGATGACATGTGGGTATTCCGCCCCCAGGGGGCGCTGGACTGCAAGATCAAAATATGTAACTCCTCCTGGCCCCCCATAAAGGCTGGTGTACCTCTATCATTCTCCAGTGGTTAAAAAGCAGTAGAAACAAAAAAAGAGGACAGGCCGGGAGGCCAAGAAACCATGTTACTTCACATAGCTTCAGCTTGTACTCTCTAACAAGACTTAAGAATACAAAGTCCATGAATAAAAAATGGTAATCACCACAACAGGCAAACAAAGATAATGAACAAAAGGGCGGGGTGGGACGACCTGGACTGGATATAATCAAAAACCATTCTACAGGCGAGTTTCACAGAATTGTATTTTTCCCTATATCCAGTCCAGGTCGTCCCAGTGATGACATGTGGGACTTTCAAAAGCAGTGTCCATTTGGGCGGGATCCCCAGTGCGGAACAGAATGTAGTTCATGTCACTACCACCTGAAGCACCTTTTGGCCAAAAACTGTCAGCTGAGGCCCTGACATTCACCTTGTAAAACTTTGTAAAAGTATGAACAGAAGACCAAGTTGCGGCCTAACAAGCTTGTTCCACCGATGCCTGGTGCTGAAAAGCCCAAGAGGCACCAATAGCTCTGGTAGAATGAGTTGTGATCCGAAAAGGGGGTTCCTTCCCCTTGGCAGAATATGCTTGTACCACCGCCTGTCTGATCCACTTACTGAGGGTGGACTTGGCTGGTGACAAACCTTTCCTAGAGCCCTCCGTTAGGACAAAGAGAAAATCAGATTTCCTGAAAGACTCAGTCGCAACCAGGTAATACTTAATGGCTCTGATCACATCCAAGGCATGGAGGATCCTTTCCTTAGAATTAGTCGGTGCCGGACACAAAGAAGGCAAGACAACTTCCTCATTAAAGGTGAAAGGGAAAAACAACCTTAGGCAAAAAAAATCAGGTTTAAATCGAAAAACCACCTTATCCTTATGCCGCTCAAAATAGGGAGGTTTCATACAAAGCGCGGCCAGCTCTGATACGTGACGCACCGAGGTGATCGCTACCAAAAAGACCACCTTGAGATTCAAGATAGGCAATGCAGCATCGCACAATGATTCGAAAGGAGGACCCTGAAGTGCAGACAGTACTAAATTGTAAGTCCCACACCGGTATCACTGACTTACGCGGTGGACAGACATGGGAAACTCCCTGGAAAAAAGTCTTGATCAACCTATGGTAGGCAATGGATCTCTGGAAAAGGATGGCTAAAGCCGAGACCTGACCCTTGAGGGTGCTCAGCTGGAGACCCAAGTCTAAGCAGTGTTGCAAAAACTCCAGAATCCTGGAAATATATTGCTTGGTGCGAGACCAGGAGTCTCCCTTGCCGCACATTTTCTAAGCGTGCCAAACTCGAATATATCATGGAAGAAGACTTCTTCCGAGCCCGAATCATAGTCTGCACAACTGTGGGCGACAGCCCCTTGTCCATTAGGATTGAGGTTTCAATAGCCACGCCGTCAAAGCCAGCCCAACTCCTTCTCGGCCAGCGAGGAGCCACCAGGATGGCCGGTACCCCTACCTGGGCTATCCTGCGCAGCACTCTGCCCAGGAGTGGAAACGGAGGGAATGCATACAGAAATTTGAACTCCGTCCAAGGAATCGCCAGAGCATCTGTGGCAATGGCCAGAGGATCTCTTGAGAGGGAGACGAACCTTGGAAGCTTGTGATTGTGTCTGGACGCAAACAGGTCCACATCCGGCTGACCCCAGCGGGGAGACAGAGCGTGAGAGGTCTTGCTGCTGAGAGACCATTCCCCCAGACGCAAGGCGCTCCTGCTCAGAGAGTCTGCCTCCTGGTTTTCTACCCTGGGAATGTAGACTGCCGAGATGCAGGGAACATTCTCCTCTGCCCAAGTCAGAATCTGGGTCACCTCCTTGAGGGCTCTCTTGCTCCGAGTCCCGCCCTGGTGACTGATGTAGGTGACAGCCGTTTGATTGTCCGAGCGAACCTGGATTGCACGACCACTTAAGTGGGAAGTCAAGTAAAGCACCAACCGGATCGCTCTCAGCTCCAAGAGATTTATGGGCAAGTGGTTCTCCTGTGGACCCCACTGACCCTGGATCTGCTGAGTCTGCCAAACGCCTCCCCATCCTGTCAGACTGGCATCCGTGGTAACTATCCCCCAATGAGAAGTGAGAAATGAATTGCCCACCAGCAGGTTCCGGGAGTCCAACCACCACAAGAGGGACTGCCTGGCCGGGGGGGTTCCAGAGAATCCTGCATCCGATTCCAGACGGTCAGCAGGTTCAATTGCAGAGGTCTCATGTGGAATTGGGCGAAGGGTACTGCCTCGAAGCATGACACCATTAAGCCCACCAATCTCATCCCCAGACGTATTGACGGCCGCCGACAAGACAGCAAGGCCTGCACCTGTTTCAGAAGTCAGGCCGTCTAGGCCAGAGTCTGTAGATTGGGGTGACGTAAAGGGGCCCGGAGTGAGCAGAGCTGGCACTCCTGGCAGAACGTACAGACTACTGCCCGGTACCACGTCTGCAAACCACACTCTACTAGGGCACCCGGGGGCCACCAGAATCACTGGTCCCCCTTCCAGAGCAATCTTGCGCAGAACTCTGCCTAGCAGGGGGGATGGAGAAAAGACATACAGAACAGAACGTCCAGCCATGACGTTACTAAGGCATCCGGACCACGGGCAGAGGATCCTGGGACAGTGAAACAAGGGCCGAGAGCTTGTGATAGTGACGGGACACAAACAGATCCACAACTGGTTGGACCCCATAGTGACACAGGGATTAGCACCTCCTGTCGCAGAGGGACACCCACCGGAGCGAATATCACTGATATGCAGGAAACATTGTCTCCACCCAGATTAGGATCATAGACACTTCCTGGAGCGCCCTCCTGCTCCAGGTCCCTCCCAATGATTAATGTAGGCCACTGTCGTCAGACAGACTGAGCGCCCCCAAACAGGCTGGCCCAGAGGGGGAGTAGTCAAGTGAGATGGAACCAACCGAAACGCTGCCTGTTTCAAACATCGATAGGTGTATGGACCTTCTAAGGGCCCCACCTCCCCCAGAACCGCAGGGAGTTTCAGAAGAAAACCCCCCCTTCAACCTGATGGATTGGCATCCATGGTGACCGTCTCCAGGAAGGGGCAAGAAGGGAACAGCCCCCAGACAGGTTCCTTGAGTTCATCCACTCAAAGAGGGACCTCCTTACCAGGTGGGAAGGCACACAGACCCTGCTCCAGGGATGCTGGATCCCTGTCGTGTACTAACAATAGAAGTCGCAGAAGGGCCCAAGGGGAACTGAGCATAAGGGACCTCTTCTGAGCAAGCCACCAACGGGCCCACCAGCTGCATCCCTGCCTGGTGAAGGGACTGGGACAGCAATGAGGGACTGAGCCCATGCAACCAGATTGTCCACTTTATTGCGGAGGAAGGAAGATTCTCGTTTGAACCGAATCCAGATTCATTCCTAGGAATGGAGTTACCAATTAAGGGGACAATGAGGACTTTGGGTGATTGATCACCCATCCAAATGACTCCCAATGGACACCACCAGCCGAGTATCCAACTTAGCCTGATGTAGAGACTGGGAAGTGAAAAAGGACGTCCAGGTAGGTCATCGCGCGGACGCCCCTTGGTCTCATCAGAGACATCACCCCCGTCAGCACCTTGGTGAGCACTCTGGGAGCTGAAGAGAGGCCACAAATTAGCAGTGTTGGACTTCCAACACGAACCTGAAGAGCCTCGGTGTCCAGAGGACACAGGGATGTGAACATAAGCATCTTAGAGCTCCACAGACGGCAAGAAGCCCCCTGGGCGCAAGGCGCTGATGGCCCATCTCAGAGTTTCCATGCAGAAACTGCCTGTAATTGGATAATTGCCGAGAACCTGTGAATCCAGAATGGGCCAGACTGACCCATCCTTTTGGGGGGCTGTGGAAAGGTTGGTGTAGCAGCCCCTGCCTCTGCATGTTAAGGGCAATCTGCAAGTGACCCCCAGACCCCGCAGGCCTTGCATGGCCTGCACCAGCACCTGAACAGAGGCAGGGACCAGGAGTAACCGGGACCTGATAATCTTGGGGCCGCGCAGCAAACTCTCTTGTATCCGGAGGACACAACCTCCTGAATCCACCAGTATGAGGCGTGATGCCTCCTGACAAGAGCAAAGTGCCGCAGCCATCCCCTCACCCAGACGGGCGAGGGCGCCCCATCATGCTTGAGGGGGCTTGGTGGAAGATTTAGGCTTAGCCCCGCCGGAGGGGCAGGGCGTTGTCCGCTGCTCCCGGGGCAGGAGTCTGCACGAGTCCCCGCGAAGGACACCGCTGGTTCTTGTTTAACACTATGGTAGGGGGGAGGAGGGGTGCCCCTGCCCCGAGGGGGCCGAGACGGCCGCCTGCGTTGCGGTGACATACCCTTCTTACCAAACAGGTCTAGACGAGCCCCAAACAGGCGTAGTGCTCTAAAGGGAAGCCCGGTAAGAGAGTCTTTAGCAGCATCGTCCCCACTGTCGCAGCCAGACCAAGCGACGTATAGCCACCACAAGGGCAGATGTTCTTGCACACATTCTAATGGTGTCATCCAACGCTAATAGGATACATTTTACAAACACATCACACCTGGGAGAGTGCATTAAACACATCCCAGGGAAGATCATCAGGGGGACGATCAAGCATCTTTCTGATGAGGGTTCTAGCGGCCACTGCAGTAATAGCCGCGGCACAGACCGGGCGCAGCGCTGTCCATGCACATGTAAAGGCGTGGGAGGCCAGCAGATCAATACACCGGTCCTCAGCATCCCGAAGGGTAGTATAAGCAGGGGCTGCAATAAAGGGGGGGTTAGGAACCCCTATGATCGGGGCATCCACCACGGGGGGGGGGGGGGGGGATGACCATCAATTAACCACCTCAGGGGGGAAAGGGGACTTCCTATCACAGTCCCCTGGGACCCCTGGCAGTTTACTGGGGCACTCCCATTCCTTGAGCACAAGAGTATGGAAATGTGCCTGCTTCAGGAATTCCAAACGTGCTGTTGCTTTATGGAAACGCTCCCCTCTCTGCTTGGGAGCCTCACCAGGGAGAGAGATAGACAGAACCTCAAAGACCTTAATCAACAGATCGTCAGTGTCACTCTGGGCTCAGTATTCATGGCCAGAATCGTCATGACTCCCCGGCCCATCAGATGAGCCCGAGTCAGAGAAGAGCTCTCCTTCATCAAAAGGGGTATAACCACACCGAGTAGTAAACTCCTCAGTTCCCATAGGGAAAACAGTAACATGAGGCGTCAAGTGCCGCTTCTTACCAGGGCCCTTGCGCTCTGACAACCTCGCAATAATCTGTTCAGCCGTAGGCAGTCTAGAAGACACAACAGGCTGCAAATCCCCGCTTGTATGCGACTCAGCAGGAGTGAGATTTAAGCATGGGGAGATAGGTGAATTGAAACGAGTTGCAGCCACTGGCAGGCCTGATTGCAGAGCCAGTGCTTGCTCGGCACAGGGTCCGCAGACACCCAAAAGGTGATAAGAAGCTGAAAACACATTCACCACGCAATTACAAGTGCTGCCAAAATAAAACAATTGTATTATTAAACCAAGATACTTTGTTGAGACATGCAAAAGAAAAGAAAAAAAAAAAAAAAAAAAAGCTACTGGAGGCGTTTGCACAGAAAAGAAATGATCTTTCACCTAGATCTGATGTCACCGACAACCAGGAAGAGTATAGTTACAATGGAAAAACTGAAGCGCCGCAAGCCTCTTGACCTTTTATAAGGACTTGCTTCCTAAATTCCACTAAAGTGACTACAGCTCTGGCCTAATGGAAAAGCAGAATGTCTGAAATGGGAAACATAGGAAAGGTTGGGGACTGATCTAGAATATTATCGGTGTTCTTTCTATGCATCGCAAATGTGGCTCTCATGTTGGTGAAGAGAAGACCAAAAAAACTGGAAATACTGTACAGAAAGACAGAAAACTGGTTGGGGGGGCACGGTGGGCCTGAGAAGAGGCATAGCTGCTCATCCATCACCTGGCCTCTCGGGTTGCCAGCAATGCAGGAGCGTCGTATGCAGTCTTATCCCACCCAGTTTGTCCAATGTTATTGGGGGGGGGGGGGGGGGGTTTGGTGGTGCGTGAAGATTTTGCCACATTGCCTACATGGGGAATGGGAATGCCACACTGTCTAGATGAATGAGGGGAGAATGCCACAATGTCTATGGGGAATGGGAGGGGAGAATGCCATGCTGCCTGTAATGGAGGGGGGGGGGGGGGCTCTGCACCCTGCCTATTTGGTTTTTGGAGGAGGGGTTTTAGAACATATGGGTCAGAATATTTTTTCCCTCTTTCAAATCCTAGGTACGTCTTATGGGTAGGTGTTTCAAATACAGTGTAGTATCTGAATGCATTCAACTTGATAGTTCAGTATATTTTCAGGTATTGTCTAGGAACAGTTCAAAAAGTTAGCCCATTGTATAGGCTACACAAGCCAATGCTTTAAACGTTTCAAATAAAGATGTACCTGTTTATTTGTCCTTTCCTATGGGAGTGGCTGGGCTAAGTTATGCAAGTACATCAGTAACCAATAGAGCAGAGACAGGAGGAGGGAGGGTTGAGCAGGGCCTTAATGTGCATTTAAGCCTGTCACTTATGGAAGGGGGCATCAACCTGACACAAGCCTCAGGCTTGAATTAGTTGTCAGGATCAGAGGGAGGCCCCATAGGAAGCAAAAAGAAATAGGCATTTCCTCTTCCTTTCAGTGACCACAGTAAAGAGACAGTGAGGGACTTCATCAGGTAAGCTGCCAGGCCCTGGGTTTTCATGTTTGACTGGTTAATCCCTTTATAATTTTGAGGATGATGGGGGAATCCACTGGTGCTTTCTTTTTTGTAAGCATAGGGCACTCCAATCCTCTTTATTCCCCCAAAACTAGACAGAGTGAATGCAGGCTCCCAGTCCCAAAAAGGTTAAATGGCAGAATCAGGTAGGTGGAGAAGCACTGCGCTCATTTAACCAGATCTGTTACATGGCTCAGCTGCACATGACAATGCTTGGGAAGGCTGGGAAAGAAGTACGGCGATAGAGGCTTAAAAGACAGGTAAGTCAGCACACTTCTCTGCCTATGCAACTCTGCAGTAACCCAGGGTTGCCATCTGGTCGGTATTTTTTTTTTCTTTTCTTTATTGGCCTGGTGGTGTCTGTATTCATTTTTTTTATGGTAATGGTGGACGGGAAAAGTATACCTGCAATTTCAATTATCAATTTAATACTGGCACCGCCAGGCCAGTAATGTAACAAAAATGGCCAGGTGGGATGGGTGACAAAGCCACAGGTTTACTGACATGATCAAATAAAAATGGAAAGCAAGGGGTCCCTAGAGTTTATCTAATGTGGATGATAAGCAAATATTGAGGGGAGAATCTAGGGTGCAATTTTCTTAGCGTCAACATCGCCCCAAAAACTAAAAGTCTTTAATGCCCCGAGTATTAGGTTACTCTTGTGCTGCCATCAGCAGTTGGAAATAAGATAATCGATGGCTCACAACAGAGCATCTTACAAGTTTGAACGTTGGAAAATCTGTATAATTGGTGTAAACCACTGTTCATATTATTCACACTGAAACGGCTTACCTGGCCAGTCATTGGAGGTCCTCCAGGCTTCTCCTGGTTCATCATGGAGCTTGGAATGTCAGACTGATAGGAGATAGGGGGAGGGCCAGTGGGTGTAAAGTCATTCATTGTAGGCGTTCCTGGATTAGATGATTGAAAGGACCCCTCTTGAAATCCACCAGGATTCTGATAAGTAGGGCCTACACAGCAAAGGACATGAACACATTGACATAAATAACAGAATGTAGCATCTCATCCGAGTTACATTAAACCATCTATGTTAATTACTAATACAGCATTGGCAAGCACTATTTAAAACGGCTTTCTGGTAGAATACTGCCTGCATTGAGAGTCAATTAAAATAGGTTTCAAATCACTCCTCAAGACACAGACAAGACAAGACGCAGCAAAATGTTATGACGCAGGAAGGTATCTGCTTGTGACAGATGTTTAATCAAATATTGCTTATCTGTAAGTCAAGAGACCTCTGTAGAAAACCCCAGTTTGTCTTACTGGTAACTATTTCCAATAGTCCTCCAGGAAGGCTAGCCACCACTTCCCTCCCTAAACAGGAAACCCAAAACTGAGGGCCAAGGGGAAGGGGTGGGACTCTAATACTATATCAGTAAGCATACAGGAATCACTCTGAAACCTGAAGGAGATAAAGACAGTAGAATAAAAACACCTGTGCAACCATATGACATTAGAAGTGAAACTAGGTTGGGGTATAGAACACTGTCCTGGAGTACTATTGGAAATTCTGTAACTGGTAAGACTAACTGGAGTTTTCCCCAGGCATCCTACAGAACGGCTAGCCACAGAAGGCAAGCTAACACATAGCGCCCTACCTCAGGGTTGGCAGACTGCCCTCATCACCTCCTTTCTGAATTTTTGCTGGTTGTGATCCCATAATTCCACCTTATAATGCCTCAGGAAGGTATATAGAGACAACCAGGTGATTGCTTCACACACCAATTCGTTCAGGGCCCTCCTCACAGCTAACAGCTCCCTGTAATTGTCCGACTTCCGGGCCGTGGCTTCTGACCAGGCCCCTGGAAGTATTGCCCCTGGCAATGCACTCCCTATCCCCAAGAGCTTGCATCTATCATTATCACCAAGGGCTGCATCTGGTGCCAGTGTCTCCTGCCTACCAACATCTCCGACATGGTCCACCATACCAGACCTGCTCAGACAAACTGACCAGGTGGTCCAAGGAGCATGGGTTCTTGTCCCCTGTGTCTAGTAAGAAGGCTTGCAAGGGATGATAATGGAGCAAGGGACTATAATGGGATAAGGGAACTGCTCAAATGAAGGTCAGTAGGCCCATATGGGGAGAAATATTCTCTTACTTGGGGTCCGGGCCGGATTATGAGGGGGGGGGGGGGGGGGGGGCGCAAGGGACCTCCTCCAACCTGCAGCCAAAGCCACCACAGGGCAAACAGAGCCATCAGCAACGGTACAATGATGGGTTCGCGCAGAGCTGCTAATCAATGGCCGGCACTGCACATACGCCAGCAAGCACAGCCACTGGCAGCTCAATGCAGTGAACCGTTTTCTGCTGGACCAGCTGGGCTACTACTCGCCGCCCAAAATGGCAAAGCAGGAGTTCCCAAGCAGCACGCACCCACACAAGGGTAGCACACAGGACTCGATTGGACGTTCCAGTAAGTAGGCAGGTGTCCGATAACCACCAGTTAACTTGACTGGACTATTATTTTAAAGGGAAAAAACCCTACTGTATCTGGGGCCTCCACCAAACTTATTTCAGCTATGCTTGGGGTATCTATCCCGTACCCTAGGTTAAGAACACCTGCTGCAGGGGATGAGGCCGATTCACTATCCACCCTAACCCCTGAAGACAAAGTAAGGCTTTCTGCAAGGCTACTAAAAGGGAGGACCTGTCCACTGCAAAAAGAACCAGGTGGTCCAGATAGGCTATGATGCTCACCTGATGAAGTCTCAGGTGAGCCATTGCTTCTGACTGAATCTTTGAAGATCTGAGATTCCAAAGAAAGCCCGAAAACTGCCAATGCCTGAGCTTGCCTTCTAACAGTATTGCAAATCTCAAACCTTCTGTGGGCAAGTTGGATAGTAATGTGGAGGTAGCATCTTCTAAGTCGACAGAGACCATCAATGCGCCCTTCTTTAACACGATATCTTAGAGAAACCTAGGCCTGACCCGACGCCAGCGTTTCCCCGCTTCTAGATGATGTCACGCACTCCTGGCGCAGGGACGCTTGCCTAACATGGAAGTCACCGGACCCAAACTCAAAGTCACCGGAGCAGGAACTTATACTTACCTTGATGCCACATGGAACCAGGTACCAAACTCGCATTCACTGGCTGCACCCCTCAGCCCACAATCCTTCCCCTGCATTATAGCAAACAACACACCTGGGAGCCTTGGGTAGGGAGTTTTGACACTTCCAACTTGCAAACTTCTAAATACTGTACAAAATACCAAGAAAACTATGTGAAAGCAGTCACTTTTAAATGACTTACCCGGTTGACCGCTGTAATCCGTTCCAGCACCGCCTCCTGACTGCAGACTACCAAAAGGAGAAGAACTTGGTCCCAGTGCGGCAATCATTTCCATGACGTTTGGCATTACCATGTGTGTTGGACTCAGACTTCTACAACGTTTCAGAACCGGTCCATCAGACTCTTCCTTAATATGGGTATCTGGCTTGATTGGGACTGGTTTCCAGCAACATGAAGGATCAATGGTAATCTCTTCGTAGTCATAGCTAGAGATGCAAAGATTGATTGGTGGATGAAAAACAAATTAAAGAGCACACAGCTAAAAATGGCTAAAAAAAAGTCTTCCAGCGGCAACAGACTTGAAGGATAAATGGAATGAGCTTGAATTTATCTAAATATACCAGAGATTCCTGGATAACATTGCATGACTGACTGGTATAGGCTCTGTCATAAAGCATTCTCCCCCTTGAAGTGGATAGTTCTTGTGCCATACTACCCCAGCATGCTTGTCTGCCAAGAATTACATTATATACTTTATATATAAAAAGATTTAATCTTTTCAGGTTCAGAATAATTCCCTTCAGGTTATTGAGCCATGTTTCCATACTTCTGATGACACCATCAGCTGCCAGTGCAGGTCTGAAGGTGAGGGATGCAGCACCCAAAGCTCTCTTCAGGATGCTCTCTTGTCCTGTAATCCATTGTATCATGCATTGCCCCCATAATCTCGAAACGTAGTACCCAGAGAAGATTTTTTTATGCTAGGCTCACTCAAATGTAAATTTCCTTTTCAGGAACAGGACATGGAGTCTTTGAGCAATTGTTCAAAATTAGGTCTGCTGCTTTGGATATCTGACCCATCGCTCTAAAGCTCCATGTCCTGGTTCCTGAAAAGAAAATTTACGTTCGAGTAATCCTGGCATAAAAAAAAATATTCTCTGGGTACTTCCATTCAGACTTATTAATCTTAAGTTCTCCAAAATATACAATTCTGTGATTACTCACCTGTAGAATTGGTATTATATGTATACAGCACGTCCTGTTCCAGAATATTCCTTACAAATGGGAAATGCATCCACAAGATGGCGCTGGACTGCAGAAAACAGCATGTGGCTCCTCCCGGCCCTATATAAGTCAGGGACCTCCCACAAATTCCCCAGTATTGATAAGCAGTTAACAAGAAGCCGGGAGAATAATAACAGGAATTCAAAAATGAACATATGAACAAATCACCATACAGAGGTAACTAAGAATAAAGATAACAAGGGGGGGGGATGAATCAAGACGTGCTGTATACATATAATACCAATTCTACAGGTGAATAATCACAGAATTGTACTATTCTAAGTATACAGCACATCCTGTTCCAGAAGATATTCCTTACTCTTGGGACATCCAATAGCAGTGTCCGTAAGGTAGGGTGGGATCCCCAAAAAGTAACAGCGGGCAGTTTAAACCACTGCCGCCTGCAGAACTTGCGACCAAAAGCAGCATCAGCTGAGGCCCTAACAAACCTTGTAAAACTTTGAAAAAGTATAAACAGAAGACCAAGTATCGGCCTTGCAAACTTGTTCAACAGAAGCTTGGCGCTGAATAGCCCAAGAGGCACCAATAGCACGAGTAGAATGAAACATAGAAACAGAAGGTTGACGGCAGAAGAAGACCATACAGTCCATCTAGTCTGCCCTTATGTGTATACTGTATGTACTCTTTATCTTAGGATAGATGTGTGCTTATCCCAGACATGTTTAAATTCAGTGACTGTAGATTTTTCAACTACCTCTGCTGGAAGTTTGTTCCAAGCATCTACTACTCTTTCTGTAAAATAATATTTTCTAACATTGCTCCTGATCCTTCCCCCCTCTCCCTTCTTTCCTCCAGACTGTACAAATTAAGTTCTTTAAGTCTCTCCTGATAAGTTTTAAGTTTAAGTCCTTCCACCATTTTCGTTGCCCGCCTTTGGACACGTTCTATTTGAATAATGTCTTTTTGCAGGTAAGGTCTCCAGAACTGCACACAGTATTCTAGCTGTGGCCTTACCAGGGCACTATACAGCGGCATCACAACCTCCCTCTTCCTACTGGTGATGCCTCGGGCTATGCAGCCGAGCATCCTGCTTGCTTTTCCCACTGCCTGGCTACACTGTCCACTCATCTTGCAGCTATTAGTAATCAGTACCCCTAAATTTCTCTCCTCCGAGGTCCTGGCTAACACAGTGCTGCCCATACGGTACTCAGAGCAGGGATTTCTTCTACCCAAGAGCATGATTTTACATTTAGAGACATTTAACTCTAGTTTCCACAGTTTTGACCATCTATCCAGTAAAGCTAAATCATTTTCCATGTTGCAGACACCTCCGGGAATATCCACCCTATTACTAACCTTTGTATCATCAGCAAACAGACAAACTTTTCCTACCAAGCCTTCTCCTATGTCACTTACAAATATATTAAAAAGAATGGGGCCCAGGACAGAGCCTTGCGGCACACCACTTGTAACTCGCCTTTGTTCAGATTGCACGCCATTTGCAACCACACTCTGATACCGATCCCTCAGCCAACTGGAAATCCACTGAACTATCCAGGGATTGAGCCCTACCTTCAATAACTTATCTATGAGCTCCTTATGTGGTACAGTGTCAAAGGCTTTGCTAAAATCCAGATAGATGAAGGTGGTGCTGTGGATATCGCCTAACACTTTAGTGACATTGTAAAAGAAATCAATAAGATTTGTCTGACATGATCTGCCCTCAGTAAAGCCGTGCTGTTTTGGGTCCAATAGGTCATTAATTTTTAGATGGGAAATTATCTGTTTTTTTAAGAGTGTTTCCATTAATTTGACCACTATAGATGTTAAACTAACTGGCCTGTAATTACTGGCTTCTTCTCTACTCCCCTTTTTATGGATTGGTACGACATTGGCCATTCTTCAATCATCTGGAACCTCACCAGTTGAAAGGGAATGGTTAAGTAAATCAGAGCAGTAAGGCGGAAGGGAGGCTCCTTCCCCTTAGCAGAGTAGGCCTGTACCACAGCCTGACGGATCCACTTGCTGATAGTGGACTTAGCCGGAGCCAGACCCTTCTTAGGTCCAGACGGGAGCACAAAAAGACCATCAGTCTTCCTGAAGGATTCAGTAGCCACCAAATAGAACTTCAGAGTCCTGACCACATCCAGAGAGTGTAAAACCCGCTTCTTAGGGTTACTAGGATTAGGGCACAGAGAAAGCAAAACAATGTCCCGATTGAGATGAAAAGCAGACACAACCTTAGGCAGAAAATCTGGCTTAAAACGAAACCCCATCTTGTCCTGGTGTCTCTCAAAGTAAGGGGGTTTGATGGAAAGCTCCGCCAACTCGGAAACACGCCTAACAGAAGTGATAGCCGCCAAAAAGACTACCTTAAGCGTCAAAATGGACAAAGGGGCCTCACGGAAAGGCTCAAAGGGAGACCCCTGCAAGACAGATAAAACAAAGTTCAAATCCCAGACTGGTAACATAGGCTTACGTGGAGAACGCACGTGAGTAACCCCCTGGAAGAAGGTCTTGACCAGACGAGGTTGAGCAAAGGATCTTAGGAAGCAAATGGCCAAAGCAGAAACATGACCTTTGAGGGTACTAAGTTGAAGACCCAAATCCAAACCATGTTGCAGAAATTCCAGAATCCTAGGGATAGAAAACACCCGACAGGGAAGCGACTTAGACTCACACCAGTCAATGTAAGCATGCCATACCCTATAGTAGATGGATGACGAGGACTTCTTTCTAGCCCGAATCATGGTATTAACAGAGGCAGGCAGCCCCTTTTCCATCAAGATGGAGGTTTCAGCAGCCAGGCCATTAAAGCCAGCATTTGTAAATTGGGATGGCGTAGCTGCCCCTGAGTGAGCAGGTCTGGAATCTTGGCCAGAGCATACTGATCTACTGCCAACTGCACGATGTCTGCAAACCACACTCTTCTTGGCCAACAGGGGGCCACCAGAATGGTTGGCACCCCCTGCTGGGCTATCTTGCGCAGCACCCTGCCCAGCAGAGGAAAAGGAGGGAACACATAGAGGAGCTGAAAGCTCTTCCAAGACATTGCTAGTGCATATCCATGGCCAAGGCCAGGGGGTCCTGGGACAGATAGACAAAGACTGGAATCTTGTGATTATGACGAGACGCAAACAGATCCACATCTGGCTGACCCCAGATGAAACACCCTGATGAAACACCCTGCTGCTGAGGGACCATTCTCCCAGACGAGAAGTCCCCCTGCTGAGGGAGTCTGCCTCCAGATTTTCCACCCCCAGGATGTACACAGCTGAGATGCAGGGAACATTCTCCTCCGCCCAAGACAGTATCAGGGACACTTCCTTGAGGGCCCTCTTGCTCCGGGTCCCTCCCCGATGATTGATGTAGGCAATCGCCGTCTGGTTGTCCGAGCGGATCTGAACAGCCCGACCCCGAAGGTGTGGAGTCAATTGGGCGAGAACCAACCTTATTTCCCTCAGTTCCAGAATTTTGATAGGGGTGTGGGCCTCTCGAGGGCCCCACTGACCCTGGAATTTCAGGGATTTCCAGAAGCCCCCCAACCTGTCAGACTGGCATCTGTGGTGACTGTCTCCCAGCAGGGGCCCAGAAAGGATGTGCCCACCAAGAGGGTCCTTGAGTCCAGCCACCAAGAGAGGGACCGTCTGGCCAGAGGGGACAGAACAAACACCTGATCCAGGGACCGAGGGTCCCAAACCCATACCGACAAGATGTGAAGTTGAAGAGGTCTCATGTGAAACTGAGCGTATGGAACCGCCTCGAAGCAAGACACCATCAGGCCCACCAGCTGCATCCCCTGCCGGATGGAGGGATGAGAGCAAGACATAAGAAGCCTGGCTTGGCCTTGAAGACTCTCCACCTTCTGCTGAGGGAGAAAAATCTTGACCTGAGATGTATCCAGAGTCATGCCCAGAAAGGACCTCACCATTGACAGTGACAGGGAAGACTTGGGGTGGTTGATCACCCAGCCAAAGGACTCCAGTGTGGACACCACCAGCTGGGTACCTAGCTCGGCCTGCTGGAAGGACAAGACGTGATGAGAAAGTTATCCAAGGAAGGATGCGAATGCCCTGAGATCTCAGCAGAGCTATTACACCCGCCAGCACCTTGGTGAATACCCTGGGAGCCGAGGTGATACCGAAAGGCAAGGCCACAAATTGGAAGTGCTGATCCTCCAGAGCGAACCTGAGGAATCTCTGATGACCTGGAAAGATTGGTACATGAAGGTAAGCGTCCTTGATGCCTACAGAGGTCATGAAGTCGCCCGGGCGTAGTGAATTGACAGCTGAGCGCAGAGTCCCCATGCGAAAGTGTTTGAATCTGACAAATTTGTTGAGGCGCTTTAAATCCAGGATGGGTCTGATGGACCCGTCTTTTTTGGGAACAGTAAAAAGATTGGAATAGTAGCCTCTGCCCCTTTCCCTCAAAAGGTACCTGGCAGATGACCCCCAATTCCAGAAGGTTCTGGACAGCAAGGCACAGACCCTGAGCTGACAGGGGGTTTTGAGCCATCCGGGATTTGATAAATCTTGGGGGCGGCCAGGCAGCAAACTCTATCTTGTAACCGGAGGACACTACCTCCTGAATCCACCGGTCTGAGACGTGAGCAAAGAGCCGAAGCCGTCCCCCCCACCCGGATGGGTGAGGGCGCCCCTTCATGCCTGAGGGGGCTTGGGTGAGAATTTTGGCTTGGGCCCCCAGGAGAGGCCAGGACGGCCACGTCCTCTGCCCCTTCTCCAATGATCTCCACGGGCCCCAGTAAAGGAGACTCCCCGGCCAGTGCTGGAACCACGGAAGGAAGGGAGAAAGGCACCCATCCACCGAAAGGACCGGGACGGCCTACTACGTTGAGGCAAACAAATCCAAGCGCTCACCAAAGAAGCAGGGCCTTGAAAGGGAAACCAGTGAGAGCTTTCTTAGCAGCATTATCAGCTACCCATTGGTGTAGCCAGACAGAGCGGCGTATAGCCACCAACAAGGCAGAAGTTCTGCCATACATTCTAATGGCATCAGCCATAGCAGACAGAATATATGCAATAAATTCCTCACAAAGCAGTAGAGATCTATACTCTTCTCTACCCGCATCCTCAGATGCCCCGTCCAAGAGACACTTAAGCACCCCTTTAATGGCAATAGCAGGGGCACAAATCGGGCGCAGTGCCGTCCCCACACAGGCAAACAGGCATGACAGGCCAATTGGTCCAAGCGCCCGTCCCCCCCTCCCGCAGGGTAGTAGTATCAGAAGAGTGCATAACAGATGTATTGGACAACCCGAGAACGGGCGCATCCACCTCGGGAGGACATGACCAACGCTTAACATCAGCAGGAAAGGGATACCTCTTGTCCCAACTCTTAGGCACCCCTGGCAGCTTGCTAGGCCGTTCCCATTCCTTGAGTACTAGATTATTAAAGTGAGACTGCTCAGGGAACTCCCGAGGACCTCCCACAAATCCCCAGCATTGAAAAGCAGTTAATGAGAAGCCGGGAGAATTAAACAATCCAAACTATCAACTATAACAATGATAACAATCACCATACAGGGGATCCAAGATAATGCAAAACCAAGGGTGGGTTTCCTTCAAGGATACTTCTACGCAGGGTCCTAATAGCAACAGCCATAATGGCAGAGGCACAGACCGGGCGCAGGGCAGTCACCACACATGCAAAGGCATGGGAAGCTAGATGATCAATGCGCCGGTCCTCAGCATCCGGCAGCGTAGTAGAGTCCCCGTGGGGGATTGCGGTGGAGCAGCGCTCCTAAGCACCTGACAGCGGTGCTGCCTACCATCACCCGACCAGCGCAGCCAAGGCTGGGAGGCACCTTAATAATGGAACGGGTGGGAATAATCCTACAGGGCCGCAGGCCAATAGCCCCGCTCACCTGCGAGAGAGACATCTTCTTGTCCTTCGCAGTCCAGACTGCAGAGAAGATCTGGGGATTTACATACAGATTGTCCACATTAAAAATCGTCCTACCTGCATCTACTGCGTGTTATGAGCCTTTAAACATTCAAGATGGCGGCTCATGGGACATCAGGCAGCCTGCAAACAGGAAGTGCCTTCTGACTGTGCTGCTCTGCATTCTGGGATTGCTGACCTTTTCCTGACCCCAGCTCTGCTCGGTCTGTGCAAAGCACAGCTATAACCCGCCCCCTGTACTTTATCCCACTCTCCTCTCCTCAGTAAGTGTGATGCTTCTGAATCAAGATGGCAGCACCCATATCCTAAAGTCCTGAACAGAGTTGCAGCCTAGTGGGGGAAAGAATAATAAGTGACTAAAAACGTAAAAAATATATTAATTTTATATGCTGGGGAATTGTTTATGGGTTTGGGCTTTTCAATAAATCATTGTGAAGGTTAGGTTTAAGGCTAGGTGATACACTGCCTGCACCTGGATTCCTTTGCACATGATCGCTGACCTCTAGTGGCCTGAAAACGGAGGCTTCAGAACGCTGCCGGGACAGCAGCAGCAAGTCTCCTCCCCTGCGTCCCGCGGGCAAAGAAAAGGAGGGAGGCTACTCTCGACCGCAGGCTACGGAAAACCTGCATTTGTCCGGAGGAACCTGGGTTGTAGCACCCACCCCTGCCTGGAATTTAAAGGGGACTATGAGGGACTGCCCTGGCCGCCTTCAGACCGCAAGTGAACTACCACCCCAAGATAAAAGTGGTCCAAGGCTCAGCAAGCTTGTCCAGGGGCTCCTGGAGCTGAAAATTGAAACAAAAAAATGGCTGCAGCCTATCTGTCCAGTGGTTCCTTAGAGAGGAAACACAAAGAACTGAGAGGGAGAGGAAGGGGTGGGGTTTTAACCTCTGTTAAGTTTGTGTTTCCTCCCAGGGGGTGGGATCGCTCTCTGCGAGTCGTCCTGAAGGACGAAAAACTTACTACAGGTGGCCCTTTGTACCCTATATACCCAAGTCAAACAATAATAAAGCATTAGGTTTACTTACTTTTGGATATAGAGGAGCGTTCCCAGCATGTACTGATCAACTTCAAGGCCCTCTAGCAGGGCAGTTTTACTATATAAAAAAAAATAAAAAATAAAAAATTAGAATATCCAGTAGCACAAATTGTAGGCATAGCACACAGTTCTATAAAAATGAATGAAGCATATAAGGATCACGCCTTAGGGACTTGTGTAGAGAAGGGTATTTAAAGTGGACCAAAAACCATAGGTGACTGCTCTTAGAATACCAGCGCTATCTGGTTCAATCCTGCCCCCCCCCCCCCCCTTTGTGAAAAACCCAGAGGTAGGTGCGTTTTTGCGTTTTTGTTGTTTAAACTCTGTAGCGCTAGGTAAGGGTGACAAGGTATCAAGGTGGGGGTAGTTTAAAGAGGAACATCAGGGGAGGTTAAAAAACCTCCCCAAACCTCACTGGACTGCTGCCCCCCCCTCCGGGTTTGGGATTCAAGGGGAGGCATCAAAATGGGGGGGGAATTGGCAACATTCAAAGTTTAGGTCAGTTGTTCCCCTTTAAAAACGGGCTTTTGAACTGACACTTACTTGCACACTGGACATCTCCACGTTCCTCGCTCACAGTTCAGCTGCAGATAGGACTCCAGATCAAAGCACTGGGGAAGGAATAGATCGATAAGAAAAATGGGACAAATAAAACAAACATTCATACAGAATAGTACACGAAGGGGTCAAACCCCTACTAACCTGGATGTGCCGACAATCATGGCCCCTAGCAGGGAGCTGAATTCTTCGGAAGGTGATTGGACATTTCAAGGACACCTTTATAGCGGTCTGTTCCACGCCATCTTCCCCATTAGGGCCAGGGGTTCCTGGAATGCTGCCACTACTGAAATTCCTTTTGACTAGAAGGCAAAAGAAGTTATTACTACTTTGTGTTGCAGCACCAACATATCCTGCAATTTACAATATGAGACCTGAGCAGACTTACTTTTAGTAATGCAGTGCTCTGCAGGCAGTAGCCTCTTCTTTATAAGACCCTGAAGGACGGACCTCACAGATGGCCGATGAACCAACTGCAGCACGAACAGGTGAGACTGCAAAAATAAAATTACAGGTAACAGACCAAATTCTCAGGATGTACAACTCAATTTCTCTTTAGTTTCACATGTCATTTATTTTCATCCACTTTCTGGTCAAGTTCAGCTACAAAAGTATATTGTAGCAGTAATTATAAATTACATTTTGTAGGTACCGGTTTCCTTCAGGCTTTGGCTCAAAGATGTGCAGTTTAGTTAAAAAAAACAAAAAAAAAAAAAAAAAACAACAACAAACAGGGCATGGAGCCAAGACTTAAGTGTTTGGATTAGTCTTGTGCCACGTTTTTTTTTTTTTTATTGTCCCTCTGTAATTTTCCCCATGCCCTGACCATTGTTTACCGAGTAAGTGCCATTGCAGGCCTCTGGCAAGATCACCATTTTCTCATAGTGCCTGTCCACAGGATCCCAAGGCATGAAGGATTTGTGGTTAGAGGTCTAGCTAGTGTAACTCAGAGATAGAGATACAAACTCAGATAAGCAAGCTGTCAGGAGCAAAACAGAGGACTTCTGCCATGAGTTTGAAAAGAGGCCCCCCTGCAGAGAATTAAAATTAGGGAAATCTCTTTTCTCTTTTGGTGGTGTCCAAGTAGGAGGGCAGAACCGACCCCCGCTGCCATTCCAAGGCCACATGCACATCTACAGCGGTGCAGTTCAGGTATCACCCCACTCACCTGAACTGGAAATTCATTACGAAGCCTTCTACTCTGAATTGTTTTGTCAGAGCTATCTATAGGCAGGTGTTTTTTCATGTTGAATTCTGAACTCCTCTAAAGACTGCAGCCCAAAGCAATCTCATTGGCTCCAGACTTGAGGGCAGCCTTTGCAAATCTCCAATATGGAACAGTGTAGACCTTCCGCTGATGTGATAGATAGAGGGCTAGTACCCTTATCTTGACGAAGGCCATGCAGACAGTAGCTAGCCACCACAAATTGTAGTAAGTCGCGTGCCAGAATATCAGACCATAAAAACAGGCCTCCTTCATATCCACAGTTATCCAGAGACAACATCCAGCTCATATTCCACAAGTTCAAGTATCCAGGTGCTGGTCCCCTGGACCCAGTATGCTACTACATCAGTTGGAGGATGGTCGTTTTGGTGAAGTGTACTCCTCCTCAAGGAGGATGAAGATGTATCCAAACACCAATGACTGGTAGACCATAAGGACATTTTAACTCCTTATCCAGGGTTTGATCAGACTTGTGGCAAGTAATTTAAAGCAGACCTAAAGGGACTATCGGCCCTCCACCCTACAAGCATACCTGTCTGCTGACTAAATGATAATGTAGTGGGACACAGAATGAAACAGCTTTGAGGACCACTGTGTGGTCCAGTGGAGAAAGAGGTCACTGTGATTGGCTTGTTAACAAAACCAGATGTTTAACACCAAGTATGCTTGGTACCACCTGGTTCAAGAAACATCCTATGAGGCAGGCTCTGCACCCAAAAGGTACGAGAACATGATTCACAGCAGAATTATACATTCTGCATTCTCAAAAGCCAAATGCTTATGAGGACAGCCACATGGGGAGAGAATAACCAATTACAATACAGGATTGTAATTGGTTATCCAGATCCAGACAGGAAGACCATCCTTGCCCCAACCCAGAAATAACCTGCAAAGACCAAAAAGAAGGAAAAATCTCAAGATAAGGTCCGAGAGAGTCAAATCAAAAGCCATGAAAAACTGTGGGCTCAGAGAGTGGGCACTAATATATTTTAATGAAATTACAAAAAGAAAGGTACTTACACAGCAGCAGGCGCTGACAGTGATCTGGATGCTGTTTCGGCCAGGCTGACAGACATGTTTCAGATATAGTGGTTTGTGGGAGGTCTTGTTGTCACCTCGCTCGATGCTCAGTGGTGTGGAATTAACGCTGACCTGAACAGAACATGGCCAATTTGTGTTCATCTGCCGATCCTCGTGATGGTAACATTTAAATTGCAGCTCTAGATCAGGTCTAGGAGAAAAAAAAAAAAGTTTTAGGTCAGTAGATTAAGTTTCAAGCTGACATATATAGAACTATAAATCTAACAAACTACACAAAAGAGGCAAAAACATAGCTACTGCCAACACAACATTCCTGGCTTCATTAGAAGATATAAACTCCAACTGATAACTTCCAGAAGCCTTCGCTCTCATTTTCATACATCTGCTCCACAGAACGTTATCTCATACCTCATAATAAGCGTCTTGTATACAGACTCCCTTAAATGGAACACATGGTTGCTGACTGCCAGATTATGCTGTAATCGGAAAGGTTCCAACACAATCCCATCTCGCACAGGGAATGTCAGACGGAGCTCATCATTGGAAGCACCTAAGTATATAAAACAAGTTTAATCTTGACCTGAACACAATAAATCTATTATTTCTACAACCTAAATGACCCATGTACTTACCTGTAGGTGACTGGTGCAGCGTGTTGTGTGGAGGTTTGACATCTGGTAGGAATGGGGACTTGACGTCCTGCCCAGGGGACATATATGGTGGAGCATTGCTGCCAGGAGTCATAGGTGGCGTGGGGTTCCCAGGCAAGGGAGAACTAGGATATCCCGGCATGGAGCGTGCCGGCTGAAATAAAAAGGAAGATAGTCAATACACATTCTACATCAACATCTACAAAAGTTTAAACTTGTGAATAACTTCATTTTCTAATGCTAAAGGTTGAGGATGTCTCTGGTAGGTGCAGCCTGTGCATGACAGGAGCTACATCCGAGTGTGTAATCCTGCTTTAATGATCAAGTTGTGGCTTTAGAATTCGAATGGTAAAACTGCTTGGTTATACTTGTAGGAACTTCTGCACAATCTGCTTACATTTAGTTCCTATATGGAAATTTATTGTATTTGCAGGAACAAAAATTCCAGGTTGGTTTTGGAAAGTCTAAGAAAAGCTCAGCGTCGCTGGCTTTTGGCTAAGAAGTTACTTGGAAAGACCTTGTTCTGATACGTTCTAGCGTTCAAAAGATGGGAACACCACCTTGGGGCAACAAAGGCTAGGCCACTGCACCGGCTCAACACAGAACACATAACATGCATCACAGCAATGGCACTCTGCACTTACCCCACTAATAGTTTGATTGTAAGCAAAGTTTCCTCCATTAAAGTTATTGCTCTGTCCATTATATTGGTCTGTGAGCTGTAGAAAAAAAAAGCATAGGAGTAGATCAATAAAACTATGCAATTTGGAGATCTAGTCAAACCAAACACTTAAAAACAATTCTGACTAATCAGGTGACCACAAAAGATTTAAAGCAGAACGAACAAAACCCACCAGCGGCTGACCTGGAATCTAAAAGTTTCCAGGGCTGACCACTGGCTTTGCCCTGGGCTTCCTGAATTGGGATGCCCCGCAGTCTGAAACCCCCCAGCACCCGTAAGAACTCACCTATCCCCACTACAACGGTGCATCCAAGCCCTTTGCCGTGTTTACCAATTTGGGATGCCCCAGAACAAAACCCCGGAAGGTCAAATTCCTGGGTTTTGTTCTGCTTTAGCATTAGACAAAATATTTTTTTTTTTTAAATAAATATAAATATATATTATATATTTATTTATAATAAAAAAGTGTTAGTCCAGTTAGACTTGTGTTAGACAAACACACTACCACTACTACCACTGAATAAAATGTTTTGAAAGTGGACCTCAACCAGTAAAACCATCACCTGCCGAGTTTTCTTACATATACAACAAGCCCAAAGCACACGTGTGGCCGGTGGCGGCATCACTTGCATCCTATTTCGGCTGTGTGCGACAACGCCACCACAACAAAAAGGCTGTGCACTGCCGGACGTGAGTGATGCTGCAAGTGTGTGCGGCTGGGATCCCATTCAGAAGAAGAATTTCTTCTGCATCGTGGGCTTGTTGGACAGATAAGGGAAAATGGCGGGTGATGCCAAACAGAGGTGCACAGGGGGATGCACCTAATACTGGGATTGTGGAAACCCTGGGTGTTTGTTCCACTGTAAACCGAGCCAGAATGAAAGTGAAGTTGCTTTAAAAAGCTTAAAAATCCTAACGCAGCTGTCCCTGGAATCTAAAAGATTTCAGGGCCAGCCGCTAATCTGTCCCGGGGCATCCTAAATTGGAATGCCTAGCATCCTGCGATGCCGGGTTCTGCGTCGGATGCATTCTCTGCTTCCCTGTGGCAGCACTTTGAATTCTACAGAAAGGCCGAGGATGTGGTCACATCACCGGGCACTTGGGAAATCAGCCAATCGAACTCAAAAGTGCTGCGGGTCACTGCCGAGCCAGCTGCATCGTATAAATTAATCACTTTAAAGCAACACAAACAAAAAAAAAAACACACATTTATAATCAGTAGGTGATAAATGGTGGGATCCATGCCCACCATTGCCTCCTGGGTCCTGCCCTAGAGACTGCCACCAGGACTAGCTCCAGGGAAGGGGCACCACCTGAGCCTGCTGGAGAGAGGGGAGGGAGTCCGGGCCTGCCATCATTCATGGGGAGGAAAACAAAAAAATAGGGATGTAGTTTCCTGGGAGGAAATACACAAAAGGTCCAGGAGGAAGGGGTGGGGTATTTAACCATGTCCAGTTTGCGTTTCCTGTTTAGGTGGAAGGAGCTACTCGGCTAAGCTGTCCTGAAGGACGAGGTTTTTGGAAAATGGTCATAACGTTTACATTCTAACAACACCTGTACAATACATGGTTAGTATATTATCCCATACAGGCAAGATCTTATATAATTGCAATAGGCCCTGCCTAAAAAAAAAAAATGCACACTAGAGAAGGTTAAACCCAGTGCACCCAAGACATACAGTACTAACCTTGTAGAAATGCCCACCAGGAGCTGCCTGGGACATGTACTGCGCCATGTTCTGTTGCACACGGTGCCCAGGGTAGGAAGGTGATGGGGCAGACTGCTGAGGAGCAGAAGGAGCATACTGGCCTCCATGAGATGGGTACTGACCACCTTGTATGTACTGCTGAGGAGCATAACCCTATGAAAATAAACAGAATCAGATGATTAGCAAGCTAGAGTGAGGAGTCTATGATATGTACTCGAAATCTGGTGTACATAGCCAAGCTAAACACATTGTTACTATGGAAAAAACGTTTTCCTTTATATCACATAGTTGCAAACAAATAGAGTTAAAAACATAACAATCTTAGCACAATGAAGACGTTTTGTCACACAATGGAAACATCAAAAGTGGAATTACCCTTTAAGCTTTGGGATCTACACAGGCAGGGATGGTCTATTCTTTTGTTTTTTGTTTTTTTTACACACACACACACCTTTTACCTGATAAATCCTTTACATTCTCCTACTGCAGTGTAAACATAGCCGACTGGCTGTTACACTGTGTGATAAACAATTGTTACAGTTCATCAAAGTACCTCAAGCTATGTTCACAGGGTACTAGAAAAGTTTCTGTGATGAACCAAAACTCGGGATTTTCAACATTTCGATTTTGGTCCATACTTTTGAGGCATCCAGATTTGGTATGCCATGCTGCGTGAATCCCAGCTGGTGGTCTGATATACATTTCATTCCAGCGTTCCCATGGCACAGGCCTGCTCTAAACAGCTTCCTTGGCTGCGCATATTAATGTACGGCTGAGTAAAGGGAGCTTATCCGCACTCGCGATGGCAGCCCCTTATGGCTTACGTGGCAACGCATGACATTCAGTTACAGTGGGCGCAGCCACACACAGACCTAAAAATATGCAAAAGGTACAGTCTCTGGCCGAGCATGTGCTGTGGGTTTTGCTGGCGAGGTAAGAATCTTAGGTAGGCGATAGGCGGCGTTAACATAGCAGGGTATGCCAAATCAGGATGCCCCATGGGGTGGGCATTTATCTTATCTTATTTATGCTTATCCCAGCATCTAATTCACACAGGGCTGTTTTTGAGCCACATTGAGATATAAGAATACAATTCCCAAAAGACACACAACATATTCAAACCAATTACTGCAATGCTTTTAGGAACTCGCAATATTTATTCTTCAATCTCACCTCACTGGAATACGTCCTCTTCACTCCCTGTCTAGGAACTGGTTGACCTTGTAGCTGTCCAGGGTATCCATTAGGGGGTATCCTCTGCGCAGTGTACATAGGATTCATGCCTGGTGGTCTTGCAGAGTTCATGCCCATTTGCGCAATGCCTGCAGCACCCATGACTGAGCCCATAGCTCCAGAGTTCATGGCGCCTTGCATAGAGGGTCCCCGGGGGCCGGAGTGCGGCATAAACTGGTTACCAAAATTATGTGAAGGCCCAACCTGCATAGAAATAGACACCCAGTTCAAATCTGGCAACTAAAAATGGTAAAAAGACAAAAAAAGTGTACAGTCTGACAGAAGTAACATGGCAACAAGTTAAGAAAACAAAATCCTGAGGTAAAGAGGCAAGTGGAAACACACAACTTACCCCTCCATATTGGTTCATTTCCTGGGTCTGTTTTTCCTGAAGTGCAGCCACAGTTGCTGTTGCAGTTGCTGTTGCTGTAGCTGCCGCCACTGCCGCTGCAGCCGCCGCCTGCGTAAAGTCAGCAGGGCTGCGGCCTGTGTGCTGAGGCATGCCCATTCCTCCTCCTCCAGCTGTGGGCCCTCCAGGATAGCTGGCAAAAGGACAACAGAAAAAGAAATGCTAGTGCACAGAATTGCCTACATGAGAGAGGTGCTTTGTAAAAAGGTCAACTCAAAATTTCAAGTCTACAAAACCATTTAAAAATAAAACAAATGATAAAACTTGGTAAACAGCCCCCCAGCCCATTGTCCTAGAGAAAGTATGTATATAGAGACCCATCATTGTACTACTGCAATCTGCTGCCCTGCCACCAACACTCAACCAGCATCAGACTAGAGCAACCTTGGACCACCACACTTAAGCTATATAGAAATAATGGAAGACTATCTATTTGATAAACCTTGCCACACCCTGTACCACCCAGGCAGTACCAAGGCCCAGATTGCCACGGCTTTTCAAGGCAGGACCAGCAATTGCTGGATTGCATCCTGACCCAGCAATTGCCCGGGATTTCAATACAGTAGTTAAAAGCTTATGATTCTAAGTACTCTTTTTGTACAATTTAAGCAAAAAAATATGGATTTATTTTATATTCCCATGGTGAGGAGATTGGCCAATTTGGTTTTGTATCATCGATGGGGTTTTTCATCCACATTATCTAATTGTGCAACACAACAATTAAATTAATGTATTTATTTTATAATAATTAAAACTCACAAAAAACACTTCAGGCAAACCAGTAATGCTGCGTTAGTATTGAATCTCCTCTACTGCCATGATGGTGGCCCTAGATAAGGGCCTGGTACCCATCCTCTGGATCTTAGATGGGCCATCCCAACAGCAGTCAATAGTACTAAGGCACATAATGATGCTGGATGACGACCGTGGGACGGTTCAGGCAAACATGAAAAAAAAAAAAAAAATACCCCCCCCCCTTCATCCCCACAGGCAATTATCTGGGATCAAGGTGATGAGACTGTACCCATTCCCGAGTCCCACAATGTGGATTTCCTTTGTAATCAATTTGGTGGACAAATACAAGTGCCAAAGCCTTGGTCAGGGTGACTGGAGCATGTTGCTCCTTTCATGGTGACTACATTCTTCCTTGAGATCTACCAAGAGATCTCAGGATAGACTGGGGAGGGTTCAGGCATCTGAACCACAGTGAATCAAAAATAGGGCCCAAAAGGCATTAATTTTTATGTTTGCCCAGACAGATCAAAAGGGATCAACCAAACATCTTCCTAAGGTATTTATTGTTAGATGTTCTATGCATGGATTCAGGTTTTATTGGTGGACATTTAGCCGATAGGGTGTGACCATTACCTGTTTGTGTAGGCGGATCCTCCAGGATAGCCTCCCCTTCCATACATGCTTTGTTGAATGTACCCCTTCCCAGCACCGCCTTCAGGGAACGCCTGCTGGCTCATGAACTGTGGGCTCCCCATTCCTCCCCCATTGCCTGGCAGTCCGGGCATGACTCCACCCCCTGTGGGGCCACCACTAGGCACCATGGGATTCCCAAGAACCTGTAAAGGAAGGAGAAAAAAAAAAAAAAAAAAAAAAATAAGCAAAAAGTAAAAAAGTACACCAAGAGCAGTTAGAAACTAAATAGTAAAAGGCAAGAAAACAGTTAATGAAATGCAGGGAGGACAGAACAGGGTTGGGGGGGGGGGGGGGGGGGATCAGATTTGCAGCCAGCCAGGCTCCACCTTTGGTGACATCATATTACCTGGCTCTGCGATGTGTTGCTCAGACCCCAGACAGTGGTTACCACGGAGAGCGATCCTGCAGCCTGATTGGTGCTTGGTTGCCAAGGAACAGACTCGTATGCAAATGAACCATCACTGTGGAAAGCGGAGATGGGAGTTACTGGTGAGCGGCACAAGCTGCACGGATAATGTTTCGACACAAAGGCGCAGACTGCACATGTTAAATCGATACAATGTCTGGGGTAATGCTACACGCCAAGGACCGCGTCCTGGCATTCGAATGGTTTGCAGATACCTGCTGATATCAGACCTTTAGTCCTACAGGCAGTGTGCATGCATGGGGCTTTCTGTAAACTGATCTTATATTTAGGCTTTATTTAGCAATGACATTTTAGATAATCATAAACACACACACAAAAAAAAAAAAAAAAAAAAAAAGGAAGAAGAAAGGGGGGGGTGTATATGTTACACACACAAAAGTCATCCCTTTAATTTTTTTTATATTAAAAACTGTTACATAGGAACACTATTAAAAGGCAATAAATGTTAATGAAAAATAAATAACACACATGCACACAAACCAGAGCAATCTAGGTGCAGCTCACCTGTGTCCTGTGCCGGGGTGTGATGGTTTCATGGGGTTCATGGAATTCATTTGCAGGTGGCTCTTGTTGGTGGCTGTGGAGACAGGGATAGATTACACGTTAACACCTCCCCGGAGGCTTGTCGCGGCACCTTTAAGTCACCCTCGCAGTGACTCATAGCTTTGCCTCTACAATTATGCAGCGTGTAGGCTACAAGCTGCTGCATTGCACTTTCCCTCGTGTAAGGGTTAATTTCACGATCATCTGCCCCCAGCCTTCCATCTCTGGTCACGTGATGGCACATTCTGTACACAGGACGTGGAAGTTGGCACCCTGCCCGCATCTGGCACTAGTTACACAGACACCCCTTCATTAACCCCTTCGCTACCCCATGCAGGATAGTCTGTAAGCAGAATCGCAGGGAGAAAAAAAAAAAACAAAAAACAATGGTGACTGACAAAACGAGACAAAGGTTTATTATTCTTGCCAAATATAATTCACCTCAAAGATCACTGCGGTTTCTCTCAAACTTCCTGTAGCCATTATATAATAGGAATCTGATGTGTTAACTTCTAACAAGCTGGTTATGTGACGCCAAGAATTGGCACGAAACTCCGGGGTACATGCAGCCCCCTCCTCAAAAGAGGTGTGGGTGACAGCAGAGGGTGTATGCAGGAAGAGGGGGCCCCGGACAAGGAGGGTAGACGGGGGACAGGAAGGAAACGTGGAGAGGTGGGAACGGAAAAATGCTGCACAGTGGGTGGGAGAACGTGCGCACATAGCCAGGAGCACAGGGCAATGTACAAGCGCAAGAGGACAGGTGCCATGGTGTCCTCATGTAAACTACAAGCTGCAGAGAAAGGGACAGGTCTGAGTAAGCCATGTAGGCGATGGAACCGCCCAACAACGCCCAAAAGATCATCATTAGGAGCGATGAACGCAGGAAAGTAATGAGCCTGTAAAAAGCAACAGCAACACAGGGGACTTTTGACTCTTGTATTGCCAGGGGACACCTTCTTAGATGTGTACTTACAAAACAAAATCCATTCAAAAGTGGAGCGGAATCTAACTATTAAATTGTTACACTTGTCAAGTGTTAAAAGGGCAATTGTGCCTAATTAAAAACACACACAAGATTGCCATTATCTACCCTCTTTAGCTGGAACCCATGCATGCTCCTCCACGAGAAACCCACCTCCGACCAAACTGAAGAGGACAGAAAGAGAAGCAGGATAATATGTTAACTTTAGTCCTAGTATCTACTCAAAGTGAGCAGCACTGGGCCCTGTGCATGAATTTGTGGATGCCCCACCCGGAATATACATGTGTTCCAGTCAGATACTCAGAATTTTTGATAAAGCCGCAGAATGAAGCAGACATAAAGGAGGGGGGAAAAAAAAATAAAAAAAAAACACCCGAGGCATTCAGATTTGCGATTCCCTAGGGCTAACGATCCCTGGAAAGCCAGAAATCAAACTGATTACTACGCTGATTCACACTTGCGACGGTGGCGAATGGGAACCCCTGTTCACAATGGTATGCATTATGCCATACATTTCACATGCCCGCCTATCTGGCAAACCCCACTGGTTGCCGACAAAGTAGGGGTTTCATGGATTGTGTTGCGGTAGCCCAAGGAATATAAAAGGTTAAGTATTAATTGTTAAGTAGTGGGCCACTGGAAGGGCATCCCAAATCGTGGTGGTTTAAGGGGCATTTTTTGCTTTAGATCAGCAGATCCACACAACCTCAGCATTCCCTCATATGGCTGTCAATTACGAGGCAACAGCGGCTAATCTGTTTCGCTGCGATGTGCAAGCCCACCCAGCAAACCTTATAAGTCATGTGATTGGCAGCCTTACAAAGGAATACAGGAGGTAGAAGCATCAACTGATTGATTAACAAAATCATGCGTTTTCTCAAAGAGGAATACAAGTTAGGCTATATTCAGACTGGCTAATCACATCCACCATGCTTTTGTTCAGTGGTCCCCCAACCTGTAGCTAATTGACCCCCTTGTGTGGTTCACCAGTTGTCGGCTAGAACCGATCACCTTCAGATGACTAGCACAGTGTTCCCCCCACCCTCTCCTCAAGAGCCACCAACAGGTCAAGTTTTGTGAATCTCCACGTAGCCGATCTGTAGCTCTGCTGATGTACCAATTTCTCAACCTGTAAATCTGTGTGGAGATCAGCAAAACCTGGCCTGTTGGTGGGCCTTGTAGGAGAGGGACCCCTAGTCTAGCACACTGTTAAGGCTAGAGGGTAGCAACATGAGCAGTGCTGAGTGAAATTAATGCAGAGTCCGTCAGTTGGACAAATGTGCTGGCTTACTTGTCTCAGCAGCTTCCAGTGATTTACCAGCCTTCCAGCAGTGTCTAGGTTTGATTCTGCTATTCACCTCTTGGGGGCTGAGATATCCACTCAAGCAGGGAAAGTATATTACAGCGGAACATGTATAATGAGTCCTTCACTGTGTCGTTATTTGGAATAATTTTCATTTGTTATATGGCTTTTAAGACCCAATAACGTCGAACATGGCTCCTGACCATCTCTCAATGTGGATTGTGGCTCTTGTGGTGGAAAATTGGGGAGCCCTGCATTAGTGTTCAGCACAGCCTTGTGAACACCCATTCCTTCTGGACGCTTATTTTAAACTTGTTCAGTCACTTAAACACTTCGATGCCTCCTAACTACACCCCCCCCCCCCCCCCCCCGCATTCGGAAAGCGTTCACCCATCGCTCAGAATGACATGCCGCAAAGCAAACACAACTGACAGGAGGTAAGAAAACTTTTGCCACAACACAAGATTTCTCCTAAGCATTACAAAGCGTTGGCAGCCACGAGAGCACTGTGAACACTACGTTCTGTCTCACACGGGAATCCGTCAAAACAGAAATGTTACATTCTACATGGAAGGCTGGCCCTGTGGCACAAGTCTGTTCTCTGATCCGCAAACACAGCATAGGACTATAGTAAAGGCCTGGACCACAGGGCCAGGTTCCAGGGAGGAGGTAGGTACAACGATAACGAACGTGAAAGAGATGAGGGCCCCAAAATTCTCCATTCATTATAATACATAAAGATGGACAAACCCCAAAAACATCCACATATCTCACCACCAAACAGGTCACATTCATGTCCCAACTTACTCAGCATCTTGGCATTCCAAAATATACAGGAAGAACTTCCTCCATTCAGCACTGGGGCACTGCAACACTGATTAGCATGTCAGTATGGCAATAGGGATACACAAGAAACATATAGCCATGTCTGGTCCTTGTTCAGCAGAGGGGAGCCAATGAGCCACACATGGTGGCTTCTTTATCAGTAACAGGGATGGATAGTCTCTGCAATCATGTGTGGTTGTCATAAGCCTGGTTAGTTATAGAGACCCACGTTAGGCAGTATAGGGGGATTAAATAGATCTAAAAGCACTCTTGGATGCCCTATGCAAATAGTTTGTTTTAGGAAAGCATTCTCAGTCATATAAGGTTGTAAGCAAACAGGACTAATTAAAAACTGGGTGGCTACCCCGAGCATTGTCCCCCATCAGAAGGAAGAAATTTAAATGATGCTCTCTGGCACATATGGGCATCAAAGTTGTCTTATGTACATGCATGACTAAAATCCTCCCGTTTTTATTATGCCCAGGGTTCTACTTTATGTTGTAAAGAACCACTGTGCCCAAGTGAAAAGTGGTCTGCTCCAACACACTCCTCTTTTGCTTTGGAAGCAGCCATATCGGACCTTTTAAAGGGGACCTCCAGTGAAAAATGACCCATTTAGCGAAAGCACCTGGGAGATCTGCCTTTGAGGTCCCCGTCGGTTGAAAAAAAAAAAAAAAAAAAAAAAAAAAAAAAGGGATGCCACCCCCGATGCAAGAGGTAAAAAAATAAAAAAATTAATAAAAAAACTCGCCCTGTCCTGGCCACATCGATATGGAGGCAGCACAGATTGGCATCACCTGCCAACAGCAGGGTAATTCCAACCTGTACAGCCACACGGGTAGAGTAGGAAACACTGTGGCTACCGGGGCTAGGTATGTTTATTTTAAGCCCCCTGGGGGAGGGGTGGGATGCACTACACTTCTAAGAGACTTTAGAATTTCATTAAAAAGGAGCATGATGGCAAAAAATGGCCCAGTGATAAAAAAACACACATCTAAATATGCAGGGGGAGGGGGTCACTTATGCTTTCAGCATCAAAAAAATATCCAGCAAGGCTTTCAGGTGTGTCAGGTTCTGTCCCTCCAATACACCTAGGGTTGCCACCCAAGATACCGGCACCGCCAGGCCAGTAGCCAGTAAATAAAAGGTGGTAATCCTAGATACTCTCAGAAACCTAGCACCCCTGGATTTTATTCCTACCAGGAGAACAAAAAAAATACCATTTTGTGAGTACTCACCTGTAAAATGGATATTGTCAGTGTGTCACACACCCCGCTTCCCCTTTAATTCTTACGATCGGGTTACTCCACCAGCAGGTGGCGACGTTGCAGGGAGAAGTCTTGAAAACGAGCCCCTTCCGGCCTACATATACCTGGGACCTCCCACTCAACACCCAGTGAATTCAAACAGCAGTAAGACAAGGTACCAGGAAATCCAACGGTAACCTCAAAATAAAATAAAGGAAGCTTCACCATATAGAGGATCCAGGATACCAAAAACGGTGGGTGAAGCGGAGTGTGACACACTGACAATATCCATTTTACAGGTGAGTACTCACAAAATGGTATTATTCTCAGTGTGTCACACACCCCGCTTTCCCTTTAATTCATCCAAAAGCAGTGTCCACAAGGGATGGGTATCCGAAGGCAAAATGAAGCATAACTTAAACGACTGCAGTCTGCAGAACCTTGCGGCCAAACACAGCATCCGCTGAGGCACGCACATCAACCTTGTAAAACTTAGAAAAAGTATGAACAGAAGACCAAGTAGCAGCCTTACAAACTTGTTCAACAGAAGCTTGGTGCTGAAAAGCCCAAGATGCTCCAAACGGCACGAGTAGAATGAGCAGGGATACGAAAAGGGGGAACCTTCCCCTTGGCCGAATAGGCCCCAACAATCGCCTGACGAATCCATTTGCTAATGGAAGACTTGGCCTGAGCCAATCCCTTCCTAGGCCCACAGGGCACAACAAAAAAGGCATCAGTCTTACGAAAAGGAGAAGTAGTAATCAAATAGTACTTAACACAGCGTACTACATCCAAACAATGCAAAATCCTCTCCTTGTCATTCTTAGGCTTAGGACACGAGGAGGGAAGAACAATATTCTGATTCAAATGAAAAGCAGAAACAACCTTAGGAAGAAAATCCGGTTTGAAACGAAAAACCACCTTGTCCTGATGCCTCTCAAAATAGGGCGCCTGGACCGACAAGGCCGCCAACTCCGAGACACGTCGAACCGAAGTGATAGCCACCAAGAAGACAATCTTCTGAGTCAAGGTACACAGAGCAATATCCTGCAAGGGCTCAAAGGGAGGAGCCTGAAGAGCAGAACCAAGTTCAAGTCCCAAACAGGGAGCAATGGCTTCCTGGGAGGCCGCACATGCGTAACCCCCTGGAAAAAAGTTTTGACTAAAGGATGAAGCGCAAACGGCTTCTGAAAAAAAAAAAAAAAAAAATAGACAAGGCAGAAACCTGCCCTTTCAAGAGTACTCAGCTGGAGACCAGAGTCCAGCCCTGATTGCAAAAAAAAACAGAATCCTGGAAACCGAAAAGACCCTACAAGGCAAAGATCTAACCTCACACCAAGCGATATAGGCTCTCCAAGTCCTATAGTAGATGGTAGAAGAAGACCTCTTCCGGGCACAGATCAGAGTCTTAACCGAATCAGACAGACCCCCCTCCTTCAAGATGGAGGTTTCAGCAGCCAAGCAGTCAAACCCAGCGTTGGTAAATTGGGGTAACACAGCCGACCCTGAGTGAGCAGATCGGGCCGAAGAGGCAGAACTATCTGATCCACCGCCAGCCGAACGATGTCTGCGAACCATACTCGCCTTGGCGACCTTGGAGCCACGAGAATGGCGGACACTCTTTCCAGGGCCAGCTTCCGGACCACCTTGCCTAGCATGGGTATCGGCGGAAAAAGGTACAGGAACCCCAGATCCCCCCAGCTCAGGGACATGGCGTCCACCGCCAGAGCCAGAGGATCCTGGGAGAGCGACACGAAGGTCGGAAGCCTGCAATTGTGACGAGAGGCAAACAGGTCCACCTCCAGTGTCCCCCACCGGAGACACAGCGACCGAAAAACTTGAGGATGGAGAGCCCATTCTCCCAGATAGGAAGAGCCCCTGCTCAACAGATCCGCTTCCCTGTTTTCCACACCCGGAATGTAAACTGCCGAGAGAAAAGGGACGTGGGCCTCCGCCCAGGTCAGGATCAGGGACACCTCTCTGAGGGCACCCAGACTGCGAGTCCCTCCCTGATGAATGATGTAAGCAACCGCTGTCTGATTGTCCGAACGAACCTGAACCGGAAGGCCTAGAACATGCCGAGTCAAACGAACAAGAACCAGATGGATGGCTCTCCGTTCCAGAACATTGATGGGCAAGTGGGCCTCTCGAGGTCCCCACTGCCCCCGAAACTGAAGATCCTTCCAGAATCCCCCCCATCCCGAAAGACTGGCGTCCATGGTGACAATTTCCCAGAGAGGAGTCAGGAAAGACCTGCCCCTCAAGAGATTGGTCGAGACCAACCACCATTGAAGGGACTGCCGGACCCGGGAGGACAACTGGAAGGGCCGATCCAACGACCGTGGTCGCCGGTCCCAAGACGCCAACAGATGAAGCTGAGGCGTCCTTGTGTGAAATTGAGCAAAAGGAACTGCCTCGAAAGAGGCAACCATCAACCCTACCAGTCTCATCCACAGATGGATTGACGGTCGAGGATTGGAAAGAAGGAACCAAGCCAATTCCCGAATCAGACAAATTTTGGATTGAGGCAGAAACACTCTGTTGACAAGAATCCAACCACGAGGGAGGACTTGGGAAAGTTGATCACCCAACCGAAGCTTTTCAGCGTGGAGACCACCGTCCTGTTGTCCTTCTCCGATTGATTGAGAGAAGGAGCCATGATGAGAAGGTCGTCCAGATAAGACACGACGCGAATGCCTTGAGATCTGAGAATTGCCATCACCCCTGCCAGCACCTTGGTGAACACTCTTGGAGCCGAGGTAAGGCCAAACGGAAGTGCCACGAATTGAAAATGCAGATCCTTCATCACGAACCGAAGAAAACGTTGATGAGCCTGGCAGATGGGAACATGAAGGTAAGCATCCTTGATGTCTATGGACGTCATGAAGTCCCCCTGCCGAAGAGAACCGATGGTCGATCGCAGAGTACGGATGAACCTGTTGAGGAACTTCAGATCCAGAACGGGGCGAACCGACCCGTCTTTCTTGGGGACTGTGAAAAGATTGGAGTAAAACCCGAGGCCCACCTCCAAGCGCGGCACCGGCGGTCATTTCCAGAAGATTCTTTATCGACGCCAGGAGCCCCTGCGCGGCCAAAGGATCGGTGGGCACCCGAGACCGGAAAAAACGTGACGGAGGGCGAGACTCGAATTCCAGCTTGTAACCGGACGACACCACCTCCCGGATCCATCTGTCTGGAACCTCCTGGTCCCAAACCAGGGAGAAGTGTCGCAATCGTCCCCCCACCCGCACGGGTGAGGGCACCTCCTCATTGCTGAGCGGGCTTACCATCAGGCTTGGGCTTGGCGCCCCAGGACTGACCGGGACGGCCACGGCCCCTCCCCCGGGTCCAACCTGCACCCCTGGTAGCGGGAAAGGAGGCCCCTCTGCCAGCTCTGACTCCCCGAAAGGAGGGATTAAAAGAAGCCGCTCCCCGAAAGGGGAGGCCTCTTGCGTTGAGGCAACTTACCACCCTTGGTAACTGAATCCAATTTATCACCAAACAGGCGCAAACCTACAAACGGAAGAGCTGTAAGCGACTTCTTAGAGTTAAAGTCCGCCGTCCACTGGCGCAGCCACACTGACCGACGAATAGCAACCAACAGGGCCGTGGTCCTGCTACACATTGCAAGTGCATCGTCCTGGGCGGACATGACAAAGGAAATAAACAATTCACACTGCTTGAGAGAAGCGAACTCATCACAAGTGGGATCAAGATATGCGTACAAATCTCTAACAATGGACCTAACCACCATCAGAAGAAGCGCCGAAGCACACACCGGCCGCAGTGCCGATCCAGCACGGATAAAACCATGGCGAGCCAACTGATCAATCAGACGATCCTCACCATCCTTAATGGTAGTAGTGTCAGGGGAGTGCAACACAGTGTTACGACAGCCCCAATACAGGGGCATCGACGTCAGGGGGAACAGACCAAAGCTTCACCAAATCCTCCGGAAAGGGATAACGCTTATCCCAACTAGGAGGAATTCCAACAAGGCGCGTGGGTTGTTCCCATTCCTTAAGGACAACCCTCACAAAGTGTTGTTGCCTGGGAAACACCAAACGCGGCTGGGGTACATCAAACAACTCACCCTTTGGCGGGGGGACCGCCTCGGGCGGATCCAAAGCCAAAATTTCAAACATTTGAGCCAAAATGGAAGGAGTGTCAAGGAACCCCCCCCCCCCCCCCCCCCCCGCAGCCTGATCGCCAGTGGTACCAACCAATTGCTGGTCTGCAGGCTCGTCCGACTCCTCAAGGAGTTCCCCCTCCTCAGCAGGGGGACAATCGGACCAATCCAATACTTCAAACACCTCATCATCCAGAACAGGCGTTGCTGGAGAAAGGTGCTTCCGCTTAGCCGTAGCCTTCTGAGCCACTGCGGCGGAAACTATTTTCTCGAGGTTGGCCAATCGTGCACACACCTCGGATTGCGAATCCCCACCCTTGACCATGTCACGCGGGGTCCGGAATAGGTGGGGGGGGGGGGGGGGGGGGTAGGAGATGACGGAAGTTGCGAGGAGCCAGGTACCGGAATGCCGGACTGGCGTGCAATATTCTGCTGTGCACATGAAATACATATTAGGACATCATCACCTGGGAGCGGAAACCCCACAACCCCCACACAGCCCGATTAGCCCCGAAGAGCCATTTCCGGTAACGTCAGAAGCCTCCATATGGTGAAATTAGGTATTCGCAATAACCCAGGGATTTACGCATTAAGCAACCCGGGATGCCCCTTTTATAATTAAAGTCCCGGGAGTGGGAGGATTTTTAAAAGCCTAGGAGAATCCCAATTTGGAGAATAAGACTAGCCAGGTATATCAGACCGGGAGACCCACTGCAGTGAGGGGATCCCAGGAACTAAGGGAAAAGAGACCACAATCAGTCCCAAAGAAAGTTATCCAGCATGCCCACACACACACACTAAACAGACAAACGGTAAAATATATATACAATAATTATTATATATATATATATTCTGGCCCATGAAAGAAACAAACCTATACATGCATAATTAATATGTGCCTCCAGGAAGGGGAAGCTAATCAAACTCACAAGTGACTAATGCAGACAAACAACCACCAAACCTGCTTGAAGACAGCGCCTCCTCAGCCGAGCGCCTCTATGTAGTGAGGCTGCGGGTGAGGGAGAGACAGGAAGGGGGGCCGGGCTCAGCGAGCGACGCGCTCCTGCCCCGCCGGCGCCGTACCACGTGGGCCGAGAGGGAGCGCGGCCCCGACCCTAAGACGCGAGCAGTGCGGCCCGCCGAATGGCGGCGCCCCGTGCAAACAGGCGCCCTCAGCCATAACACATCCAGCAGGGAAAAACCTTTAAAATCAGCTCCAAGGAGCACCCAGCAGTTCGGGAAACGCGCACGCCGCGGCGCTGACCCCGCGGCTGCCAGTGCTCCCCAAACACACAAATCACACAAGTAAAAGGCACCCCATACACCCCCCCCCCCGTAAAGGGAGAAGGTGGCCAAGGGGAACATCGGGACAGGGGCATCCCAAATCCGGATCACCAAGCCGGATAGCCGCATTGCCCCACGCGTGGGGACGAGCGGAGGAGATAAGCTCCTAGGCACCATATAGTGCCATCTACCTTTGCCCAGCCAGCAGCCTAGGCTGGGAGGCTTCTGTTAACTATCTAGGCAAAAACACAATTTTGACTGGGCAGAAATAGACCAAAAGGGGATGCCGGGGTCTGACCCCGGCTACCTGCAAGTGGAGACTTCTTTCTTCTGTCTTGTGGCATCTTGCAGAGAGAAAACACTGGGCTTTAAGTGGGAGGTCCCAGGTATATGTAGGCCGGAAGGGGCTCGTTTTCAAGACTTCTCTCTGCAACGTCGCCACCTGCTGGTGGAGTAACCCGATCGTAAGAATTAAAGGGGAAGCAGGGTGTGTGACACACTGAGAATAAAAAATGCTTGGTGGGTTTTTATATAGTTTAGGTGACCCTTCCTCATTAGATCATTTTGCGACCCTGGGACCAAAACCCAGGATTTTGACTATTCTGGCTTTGGGTCCTTTCCCCAGGGGCACCCCGATCAGGGATTTCCCGCTGTGTGAAACCTCCCAAGTCGCCAGAACCAACTCGCCTCTTCCCGATCCTACGGTGCATGTGTGGCCACTCGTCCAATCAGCGTACTTTGATTCACGGACGTCATGTCGTCTAAGGCCAGCTGCATCCCCTGCTACCCTCTAACAGGAAGCCAGGCATTTGTGCACTGCTAGAGGGATAGAGGGGATGCAGCCATGGCCTGTGCCATTGGACCGGGAAAGAAGGCAAGTGTATGGGCGACCTGGGGAGGCTTCACACAACGGGGCATCGATCGGCCCGGGAATCTATTGCCGTGGGTTTTGGTCCACTTCAAAGCGGCTTTCAACATGACTGCTTACTCCTTCTCAGCACACTGTGCAAGCTGCTGCGGGAAGTACAAGAACACTAAAACCAAGTTCCTCTATAAGCTGTAACACACATACACCTCTCACAGTAAAATCACAGCAGCAGCACACTTAAAGTGGACCAACACTTAAGTCAGTATGTTGAGCAGGGTTGCCACCTGGCTGTTTTTTTTATTTATTTATTTATTTTTTATACGTACTGGCAACTAGCCTGGCGGTGTCTGTTTTTACTGGCAATTGAGGATGGGAAAAGTATACCTACAATTACATTTACCAGTAGAAATACAATTACCCAATTACCGACACCGTCAGGCTAGTAGCCAGTAAAGTAAAAAAAAAAAAATAAAAAAATAAAAAACAAAAAAAAAAAACACGGCTAGGTGGCAACTTCTTGTACACCAGCGCCTGTGCATGGTGCTTCAAAAGAATCCCTGGGTGCATGCACACCACGGGGTAACTTGTCTGATTCCGATACATTTCATTCCACTGGAAACTGTGCGATCAGCTACAGCAGACAAAACAGGAGAGTATTGTCCTTTCTTACTTTGCTGCCCGTAAGAATGATGTCCCACTATACTCCACAACTAATATGGTATGCGAATATAATGAGTGGGGCAGGGTTAGAGCCCACTATACTCCACAACTAACATGGTATAAGAATAAAAAGAGTGGGGCAGAGCTAGAACCACTCATGTTTACAGCTCATGATCCTACAGGAAAAAGAAAGCCCACCGGCTGGACCAAATAGTGGTGATCTGCCCAAGGGATACCTACATGATATTCCTGTTGGGACCACTTCCTTGGATTACAGCTATGGTAAAACAATGACAATAGTAAATTGGACCTTTACCTGATATGTCTGATATGTTTCCCCCAACCCTGTACATACAGATTGCCCACATAGAAAATGCAGTAGATGCAGATAGAATGATTTAGAGCCTTTAAACAGCCTGAGACTCCATGTGCCGCCATTTTGGATATATGCAGACAGGAAGTGTCTTCGGACTGTGCCGCTCTGCATTCTGGGATTGCTGTCCTTTTCCGGACCCCAGCTCTGCTCTGTCTGTGCAAAGCACATATATAACCATAACCCGCCACCCCCCGCACTTTTGCACCTTCTCCACAGTATGTGGTGCTTCTGAGGCAAGATGGCGGCGCCCATATCCTGAACAGAATTGCAGCCAAGTAGGGAAAAGAATAAAAAGTTACTAATAATATAAATATATTAATTTTAGATGCTGGGGATTAGTATTTTAAGGGTTTGGGCTTTTCATTAAATGATACTGAAGGTCTAGTTTAAACCACTTTAAACCCTCAACCTACTGAGGCATGTTTTGAGGTAACATCAGCTTTAATCTTGAATAAAAGTGCAAAGGGCTTAGAAGCAGAACACTTCCTGTGAGGCCTGGGCTTCACCTTTATCACCTCAGGGGCGGTAAAAAAAAAAAATACATTTTTTTTTGTCTGTTGAAGTCAAACTGTAAATAGCATTACTAAGACCTACACAGATGTTATTCCTGTAGTCAGCACACTGTAAATAAGGTAGCAATTCTTTCTTTAATGTGAATAGCCAGAGCTCTGCATATATAGTGATTAATGAAGCCTGGGCCCCCAGATGTTCAAAGACTAACAAATGTGCCACTGCAGTTCTATGCCGATGTCCCCATAGGCTGGAATGGTTGATATCAGTTTTAGGATTTTAATTTGGGCGCCACTTAAAACAGTCAAAAATGACTTAAACCGGACCAACACAACAAACAGTATTCATAAGCATACCACCCCAGGGCAAATTAGATTGCTACATGTAAAATGAATTTACCTTTTTCCAACTCCTGCCTTGGTAAATTTCAAAAACAAAATGCAATTGCAGGCCTCCTGCAAACAGGAAGTGCTGCTGGGTTTCCTGTTACTGTGCATTGTCAGTAATGACAGTTGAATCCAGGCAGCAGAATGGCTGGGTTGCTGGAAAGGAAGCTCCAAAATGGCTGATACCATAAGAAAATCGAGGAGGTGTTTCAGCTTAGAGTGGAAGCAGGAGCAAATGTAAGTGCTGACAATGCTTCAGTCTCATGTATGCAGATGGGGCAAGTGAGTTTTCTTTTCCAAATGTGCCAGGCTGTTGGTCCGGTTTAAGCCCCCCTGGTCAATTGCAACACATGCTTTTTTCCTCGGTCACAGGCTTCTGACTTGTTCAGTAAAAAAGGTCTTATTTCTAGTGTGTAGTAGAAAGAAAAAAAATAAATAATTATATGTAAGGCCGAGTTTGGCTTTACATCTGCTGGGGATTCAAAGCACTAGTAACTCTGCTTATCAAGTGACTATCGCCTGGTAGATTATAGTAAAGGCTGAAATTGCTGTAAATCACAACAAACAAGTTCAGCTTAAACCAGACCTTCAGTATCATTTAATGAAAAGCCCAAGTCCTTAAACTATTTCCCAGCATCTAAAAATGTATATATTTAAAGTTTTTAGTCACTTATTATTCTTTCCCCCATTGGGCTGCAACTCTATTTAGGATTCTAGGATACAGACGCCACCATCTTGCCTCAGAAGCATCACATACTGAGAAGAGGAAGGGGGGTGGGCAAGTGCAGGGGGGAGGGGGGGCATGTTATAGTTGTGCTTTGCACAGACAGAGCAGAGCTGAGGTCAGGAAAGGGTCAGCAATCCCAGAATGCAGAACAGCATGGTCAGAAGACACTTCCTGTCTGCAGGCAGCATGAAACCCCACGGCAGCCATCTTGGATGTTAAAGGTTTAACCAAACGCAACAGGTGGAGGTAGGATGATTTTTAATGTGGGCAATCTGTATGTAGGGAGTGAGGGAAACATATAAAATAGACACTTAATCAGGGTAAAGGTCCGCTTTAATTGCGTTCTCTGCTATCAAACACCGCTGTAAACTATATAAAAAACGCCATAGACTGCAGCAAGGGGCTTTTTGGTAGATATACCGGTACTTGACGACAGTTCTGCCACTGGCTTTAAAGTGGACCAAAACCCAGGATTTTAACTATGCTAGAGGGATAGCAGGGATGCTGCCATGGCTCATGCATGTGTCGTTGGCCCTGAAGCCAGGTAAGTTAACGGGACGACCTGGGGAGTTTCACACAGCGGGGCATCTTGGGGGAGGGAATCGATCAGCCCGGAAATCTTATAGATTCCCGGGCCGTTCGGCATGGGTTTTGGTCCACTTTAAATCAATAATTCATCCATGGAAATGCCCATTGCAATCTATCGAGCATTTGCTAATTAGTCGATTGTCATATCATTTTAGTAGACATAATCCTTCTCATTCACTGCATGTCAGCACGTACAAACAGAAATTACCTATAAATAGTCGTCTGATCATTCACAACGTGAACATTCACATACGTGATTTAGCGATTTTTCCATTCGTGAATTGTACTGCGTATATACCATAAGTACCTCTTAACTTGCAAAAGCCATCAAACCTAGCCATAAGTTATCCCCCATCACAGAGGAACAAATATTGCCCAACATGCTATTCTACTCAGGGAGATGGCACTGAACCAGCCTCTGATCTATCTGAAACATACATAGCAGATGCCCAGCTTTAGTGTACCAGCAACAGTCCTGGCCAAACCTAGTCTACAAAGTGATCAGACAGGTTGGGGGACCTTGGCCAACATCTATTGTCTTGTGCAGACTGCCTGGTGCCAGGAATGTCAGCAGGAGCGAGCCATTTCTCCCTCCCACCGTGCTGCACAGGCAGAAACAGAAATGACAAGGTGATACGCAGTTCAGTTTATGGGAAATTTTGTGCGCAAGAACATCTAAGGACAGCCCAATAACCAATAAGATGCCACAAGTCCGGTTTCTAGTGCAGGTCGCTCAATTGTCTGTTTATTTAAATCAAATATGTCAGGTTAGGATTTCATATACAGCAAACTTGGCCAATTTGTTCCTATTCAGCAAAGGTTAGCGTCAAACGACCTAAAATCAAGGCTGAAAAGTGTGGCGAGAATAACAGCAGACAGGGTTAAAAAGTAAAGAGCAGTACATTCGGCTGGCATTTCTACACAAATCCTCCTCATGATGCTCCCCCTCCTCCTCCTCCTCCTCCTCCTCCTCTCCCGTCATGTCCCTGGAACATCGGGTTCTGTCTTGTTCTCTCGCACCAGGATCTCGCTGTCCAACCCAAACACAAAAATGTATAACCCCCTCCCTCATTGCCGCTTCCCCCCTCCATCACTCCCAACCCCTCCCCACAATTCACGCAAAACAAACCCCAAGCTTCCAGAATGCGTCTACCACATCTTGCCTTCTGCTGTTCTTTCTTCAAGTTTTCATCAAGCTGTACCAAATCCAAAAAAGCCATTTCAATCCCCCCCTTCCTTCCGGTTTCTGCCATTCTAACCTGCAGTGAATCCAGACATCACACCAAGGTCTTAACTAGCATGCTAATTCAAAACCTCACTAGCGATACCGATTTATCCTTAACCGTATCTGTACATCCCACAAGGCTTCTGTATTGATCAACATAGGTATGCCCAAATCGCTCAAAAGTTGACCAACCAACACTGTATGTGAAATAAAAGAACTAAACTTTACACAGAGTAGCATGACAAGAAACCACACGATTCTATCTGGACTAAAATCACTCACGTGTGCTTTAACAAATATAGAATAGTAGATTTAACGAACATTTTATGCATTAGGTCTACACAGAAAGACTTTTCTCCAACAGCAAATCTATCACATATTAGGACCAGACTTTCATAGCTGCACCTTTATCATTATGACCAGTATTGCAGACAGGAACCACCTAAATTAGCTTCTAGCCCAAGCAGCATCATTTCCACAAATTGATTTGCAAACAGAAAATCACTAAAATCGTCCACAATCCGAATAGAATGGATCTGTGGAAATGCCTACAGAGATTGAGATTTGGTTTGTTGCTTGAGTGTTTTATGGGCCGACACAATATTTCTCATAAGTCACATAACAGCCGACACATGGAAACAGATTTAGCAGATAAAGTTTCCGTACCCAAAAGCAAATAGACCATTTGTGGAAATGGACCTTTAGCTCCCCTAGAATTGGTCATAGATGAAGCCTCATACTTGCATTCCACCATTTCCTCAAAAACAAGTTGGTCTTTTTGCTGGACTTGCCAAGACAAAGCTGAAACGTCAACATATAACAAATAATTCAGGGACCATATGACAGATCCTTTGGAATCTTGGATGAACTTTGCCTTAAAGAAACTTAAAATCATTAAAAAAAAAAAAAAATTGTAAAAAAGCTCTACCACTGTCACAATGAGGCCTACTGATTTAGCTGGGCTCTTGTGTGCCAGGACAGAAGTAACCTCCTTAAAGCACGAGATTGGTTGAAATCCCAATCAGGGCAAACAAACCTTTAATGCTATATTTGGAGGACCTTATATGTTAACCATGACTATATAAAGACAGGAATGTATGTCTACCATGTAGCTTCCAATACCAATTTGAGTTGTGTCCTGTAAAAACACTACTAAAACAAAGCCATTTTTAGCAATATGAGAGTTTCCCACACAATTTAATAGACGTCACCCATTCACTTGAATGGTCAGCCGGCACGCTGCTTTGTGTTCTTCTATGCAGAGGCTGTCCATGCCCCTTGGAACAGCACTGGGCCGCAGCTGAGGTAAAGGTTTTTTTTTCCTCTGTAACCCCCAGTCCTGCCTGAAGAGGTGTGTAGGTTGTTTTGACAGGACTTCAGCTTTAACAGCAGGTGAGTACAACCGAGGTTTGAGTAAAAAGCATCCTAGGAGTATTTTTAGCCACAGAGTACAAAACCTCTGGGGTTGACACTAACAAGGAATCCATATTTTGTGATGGCGTTCATTTTGGGTTCTAGTGACCCGGGGGGGGGGGGGGGGGGGACAATTAGCTTATCTTCAGTCTCTTAATTTTAGTTACGATAAAATTAAGACTAGCAGGCCATGTTACTGGTTACCAAAGTATGGTTACCATACCAAAGCATACAGAAAACTGGATTTCTGGGCATTTTGGTCCTTACCTGGGGCTATACTGACCAGAAGAAAAAAAAAAAAACGCAGTTAAGACTTACTGGTAACGGATTTTCTAGGAATCCTTCAGCTTGACCGCTTACTACCATCTCCATGTGGTCAATCTGAAGGATGACTTGGAAAAACCTCCGTTAGACTTACCAGTAACCGATTTTTTTTTTACGAATCCTTCACCTTGACCACATGTAGATGGGAGTAAGTGGTCAAACTGAAGGATGACTTGGAAAAGCATGTGTAGGGCCAGAAACGTGGCCAGTCTCAGCAGTGCTCACTGCAACCTCCATGAACACATGTAATCCTATACACATGTGTAGGAGGCCCACCATGAGGGTCTCCTTTATTTAATGTCACATTTCATCCAGTGTGACAGCTTGGCTAATGTCGAGTCACAACTACTCATTAGTACTAGCTGTAAAGTTCATGTGACTCATTGACATATGACTCTTCCTGTGACGTCACGGTGCACCCAGGACGGGTGTCAGGCTGGGACTCTAATAACTTGTGGAACACACTTCAATGCACATCTAGACATACGCTTCAATGGCCAGCCTAGCTACGCATCCTCTCACACACAAATTGCAGACTGCGGCGTGTAGAGATACAGCAATTATATTCATAAAGCAACATAGTGCTCAGTACTAGACACAGAGCCAGGCATACCCATCATTTCACCATACAATGTCGCAATCGCATAAATACATAGGGTAGTTGGGGGTCTTGCCTTAACAGTATGTAATAAGTGGTTACAAGTTATAGGAGGGAAAGTGAGGACACCCACACCAAACCTGATGAAGCGGCCATTTGTGGCGGAATTGCGTATCAAGGCATTCTACGAATGCCGACTGCTACACCTAGCCCTGACCAACTTGATTTCTCATCGCTACGCAATTACACTAAACATGGCTTAACCTCAGAGAAGTGAACCTGATTGAGACCAGAATAATGGCCGATTCCCACGGAACGATTTGCAAACAAGAAATTGCTAAAGCAAAGGTAATCAAATTAGAATTGTTACGTGGAAACGCACGCTGCGATCAAGGATTTGTTCAGTCGGTCGAGCGTCATAACAGTTTGGCCGACATGAAATTTCTCGTTCGCTGTGGTACTGTCAGCATGTGGAAACAGAAGTTGACTGCAAATAGGACATTGAGCGCACAGCATGATCTATCTCATGAACATTGAGTGCCCACCTAAGTCGTCCACTACGCTCGTCCAGCTAACAGTCGGGTTATCCGTTCATGGAAATTAACCATTAGGTTTTACTTGTAGGACTACTGTGCTAAAGAAAATACAAAGGCTGCAATTACTAACCTCTCTCTGGGAAAGAAGTTTTATACAGAAGGGATCTAAGCAGCTGTAATATTTGGCCAGTCTCCGACTAGCAACAAGTATGCAGCTTCTAAAGCCTGAAAAGCTTAGTTTGTACACGTTCCAGGTCACTGGCTCACTGTTTAAGTCAGCCGGGAAAACCTATTAGCTAGAAGATTAATCGGTGACCCACTGGATCATTTGTAGTTCATATCTAGAAATTATGAGCTGCTCTAATGAGCAATGACTAATGGGAATGCTTCTACAGTATGTATTTTATGGTAAGGAGCACATTCTTAAACCAGCACTCATGTGACCACTCCGGCCAATCAGAGAGCTGGAGCAAGGTAAGATCTTGCAGAAGGCCTCGGTTTGCCTAGAACACCCATTTATTGCCAAGTATTTACATGGAAAAGGACCAAAATCCAGGATAGTCAAAATCCTTGACTGGTCCTTGCCCCAGGGCACCTCGCTGTGAGAACCCCCCCCCCCCCCCAGGTCACCCAAACTCGCCTCTTCCTGGTCCTACGACGTAGGATCCGCTTGAGCCCCTTCTTCCAGGAGTGTGTCTAATACGAGCAGATCTGAGCGAGCTGGTGGCTGCATCCCCCACTACCCTCTAAAAGGGAGTGTGTCCGCGATGGCCATTCACAAATGTCTGCCGTGGGCATGCGTCCTGCTAGAGAGATAGCGTGGCTGCGGCCACTGCTCATGCATGCGCCGTTGGACCTTGAAAGACTGAGTTTATGGGCGACCTGGTGAGTTTTACATCTGGATGCCCCAGGGGAAGGGAATCAATCAGCACAGGAATCTTACAGATTCTGGGCCAATACCTGTGGGTTTTGGTGCACTTTAAGACTAACATGAATCTCTCCCATATATGGCTTGCTTCTCTGTCACGACACTCCAAAGACTTACCCCTCATACAGCTTCCACTTTCAAACTTTGTACTGACCAAAGTCCATAACCAAAAAACGTGTCTACCAGTAGTGATCACCATGTAATATTAGACTATATACTCTCTACCAGTAGTGATCACCATGTAATATTAGACTATATACTCAAGAATTGCACACCTAGACTGTTCATAGGCAAAGGAGAGATCACAAAGACGAAAAATAGATAATCTTCATAACTCTGTCTACTGCTAGGAATTCTTGCTATTATTAGTATGTGCCTCATGAATACTTTAAGTAACCGCTCTTACCTTGTACCTTTTTTGGTCTCGTAATCCATTATATGAAAGGGATTCCCCAAGCATAGAGAATATAATATATATTAATTTAGATTACATGAACAGGACTGACTGGGTGGTAGAGCTACGCTGTACTGAAAGAGTATAGTTTTTCGATTTTTGCATAGACAATCCAGCATGGGTCTTGTCTCCTCTGTTATATTTTATGACTAAATACCTGCCATTGACCTCAGTGTATCCAGCTCAAATATTATTTCAGGTCTGCCCTATTAAGTTGTCAATACAGCCAGGCAAGACATTTAATTTGCTCTCCCTGCTAAAAACTGGCAGTAATTGAGTGTCTGACATCCAGCAGAGACAGAGTCCAATCCAACCAACTCATCACACTCACTCATCTTGCATCACTGGTCCATTATGAACATGAGAAAGCAGGGAGCTTGAAATCGGACCAAGGTTTCTCTACCAGTTAGTAGCTCAACCAAGCAGGTGGAACGGTTTCCACATTTTAAAAAAAAGGAAACGTATATTTGTCTTTACTTGCACAGCAAAGTAAACAATAAGCAAGATCCTATTGTTTCCAGACCTTTGTCCTGGGTCATGATGGCCCCATAAAAGGTAATGTAATTTGTCTATTTGATTAAGTCAAAAGGAGTAGCTAGGCTTTCTGGCACCCGGGGCAAAAACTCAAAATAGTGCCTTCCATCTGTGCTCAGGTGCCCCCCTGACCTGCTGCACCCAGGGCACATGCCCCCCCCCCCTGCACCCAGCTACAGCCCTACTTAATTCATTTTTGACAGTTGGTCTACTTTAAAGCGGACCTTCACTCTAAATAAGAGTCTATCTTATATGTTTCCCACACCCTGTACATACAGATTGCTCACATTAAAAATCATCCTACCTGCATCTACTGCATTTTATAAGCCTTTAAACATCCAAGATGGTGGCTTATGGAAGCTGCCATTTTTGCAGGCAGCCTGCAAACAGGAAGTGCCTGCAAACAGGAAGTGACTGTGCTGCTCTGCATTCTGGGACTGCTGACCTTTCCCTGACCCCAGCTCTGCTCTGTCTGAGCAAAGCACAGCTATAACCCGCCCCCCTGTACCTTATCCCACTCTCCTCTCCTCAGTAAGTGTGATGCTTCTGAGTAAAGATGGCGGCGCCCATATCCTAAATTCCCGAACAGAGTTGCAGCCCAGTGGGGTAAAGTATAATAAATTAGTGACTAAACATGTAAAATATATTAATTTTAGATGCTGAGGAATTGTTTTTTTAGAGTTTGGGCTTTTCATTAAATCATGGTGAAGGTCCGGTTTAAGTATATAAGTATAATTTAAGTGAAGAATAGCTAGTTGTCTCAGACACCATATCATGACAAAGATTGAGATGTTCTCTAAAGCTCACCGTCAAATATACTCAGCTTACAAAATCTATTGTTTCAATCACTTGCCCCGTTTGCATGCATGATACTAAAAGCAGTGTCAGCACTTATATTTGTTCCTTCTCATACTTAGAGCTGAAACACCACTTTACAGGTTTTCTCCTGGTAGCAGCCGTTTTGAATAGTAAAAATCCTGCGTATTGGTCCACTTTAAGTCAGGTGGAGCGTCTTTTTTTTTTTAGGGTGATCACTTTTACAGATTGCCAATTACAGCCCCCCCCCCCCAAAAAAAAATTAGCTTGTCTGCATGTTTCTTTAACACAAATCCTGGCAGTAGTACAACCAGCACCTGTTATATAAGTGATTCAATTAATTACAGCGTGTGTCTAAAAGACTCCAGGGCCAACCAAGTTCCACTCCTTGGGGAAATTGGGATGCCCTGCTGTGTGAGACCAGTCAAATTCTGCACAATGGAAGCGGAAGGAAGGCAAGTGTATGGGGCGACCGGGGGGTAGGGGTACACACAGCGGGGCATCCCAATTCAGGATGCAGCCACACAGAGGAACAGCACACTGGAAGGTGAAATTACTGTGTGTTTCTCGTTAAAATAAAATGGGTAATTTGTGCACCTTTTTTTAATTTTAAACAAAATACTAAACCACAGGTAAAACGAGGTAATAAAAATATCCAAATAACACACAAGTGTTTTAGACTGAAAAATCCACACCAATCTCATACACCACATAAATCTCTATTTCTTAGCTCCCATCACCCCCCTCCTTATCTAGAGCCAATTGTGTCTCCTCTCCTCCCCCCCTTTTCTGCCTCTGGAATCTACACATTCCAGGCATACAGACCTGCCTTTTACATCTATTTCTTCCCATTTCTCCCCCTTTGTCCTCACTAAGGCTCCTGACTCTGCTACGATACTTGGATTTGGCCCAATTATTTAAATCTAAAAGCTATTTAGCAGCCCCTCCCTGTATAACCTGCTGCGAGAGGCTTGCGTCCAAGGTTACAAGAGCGTCACACAACCCCCCATTCTGTCCACAGCAGTGCGGAGAATACTATAAAAAAGACATAGCAAATACGTTTATTCTTTTGTACTGCACAATCTAGAAGGATTTTGCCGTACTGCGCTTTAAAGGTTCTATGAATGGGAATGCGGATTGCCTCAAAGGTCAATTATCAATGTATGTTTTTAGGCCTTGCGCAAAAAAAAAAAAAAATTGCCAATATACTTTTGTGGACTTCTCCAAAGACTCCAGGGCAGGCATATTTGTCTCATTATTATTGTAAATGGGAGGGATGGCTGCTATTTAGAGGTAAATGCTACTTAAAGTGGACCAAAACCAAGGATTTTGACTATCCTAGGTTTTGGTCCTTGTCCCCGGGGCACCCCGACCAGGGATGCCCGGCTGTGCGATACCCCTCAGGTCGGTCATAACCTCACCTTCTTTCCTGTTCCATCGGCACATGTGCGAGCAGCGGACGCATTCCCGTTATCCCTCTAGCAGGGCGTCTTCCATCACCAGGCATTTGTGAATGGCCGCCAAACCGGGGGGGGGGGGGGGGGGGGGGGTTCACCCATCAGGGCATCCCTGGTGGGGGTGCCCCGGGGACAAGGACCAAAACCTAGATTTGGCACAGCTCGTAGCATCACAAAGCGGTGCTGCGGGAGGACGATCGTGGTGTGGGAGTGGCAGTCAGGTTACGGGGTATTCTAGTTACAATACCAGTCTTAGAATCTTTTGGAGAAGTCCACAAAAGTGCACTTTACGTTAAAGTGGACCAAAACCCCCTCATGGAGTCTGAGACTCCAGGGCAGGCATACTCGCTCCTGCTGATCGGGGGGTGCCTGCGTGTGAACCCCCCCCCCATGTCACCCGAAATCTCAACATCCATCTCAAAATCGTCCGCATCCCCACTAGCCCTTTAGCAGGTCCTGTAACAGTTACAGGGCTGTTAGTTTTCTTCAGTAGTCCTTCCATAGAAAAAAAAAAAAAAAAAAAAACTGCTTCACTAACCTTTTATCCCCTGAAAACCAGTGCTGCTAGTCCGGCGCTCTGACACTCATCCGATTACCCAATCTAGGTCCCACGCCACCATCTTCTGCAGCATGCAGCCATTCAACAAGTAATGGACCATCCGCACCATCGTCACAGGAACTACAGCACACCGCTATCCACAGACAAAGCACAGGCGTTAAGACGCGAGCGATAAACAATGGTGCTGATGTCTTGGCGGGATTGGAGTGGGCGATCAGGTGAGTGTCAGAGCAATGGACTGCAAGGGATAAAAAGCGTGTAGGGTTTTTTAAATTTTTTCCTAAAGAATGAACAGTGAGAACATGATTACTTACAGCTCCTGCATACTGACAGGAAGTTTAAACTGGACCAACGTCCTGGCAGAGATGGAGAAAAAATTTCCCCTAAACTGCCATCTGCATGCATGATACTGAATCATTGTCAGCACTTACATTTGCTCCTGCATCTAAATTCCCCTGGGGAGCAAGGCATATGAGCACAGTTTTTTGTTGTTGTTGGTCTGTTAACAGTTAGACAGTTAAAGTGGCCCTGAATAAGAGTCTATCTTATATGTTTCCCACACCCTGTACATACAGATTGTCCACATTAAAAATCATCCTTCCTGCACCTACTGCATGTTATGAGCCTTTAAACATCCAAGATGGCGGCTCATGGGACATCAGGCAGCCTGCAAACAGTGCCTTCTAACTGTGCTGCTCTGCATTCTGGGATTGCTGACCTTTCCCTGACCCCCAGCTCTGCCTGAGCAAAGCACAGCTATAACCCTCCCCCTGTACCTTATCCCACTCTCCTCTCCTCAGTAAGTGTGATGCTTCTGAGTCAAGATGGCGGCGCTCGTATCCTAAAGTCCTGAACAGAGTTGCAGCACGGTGGGGTAAAGAATAAGTAAGTGACTAAAAACTTAAAACGTATTACATTTTAGATGCTGGGGAATCATTTTATAAGGTTTTGGGCTTTTCAATAAATCATGGTGAGGTACGGTTTAAAGCGGGCAGGTGTTGATCTCCACGGCAATTTGATAGTCTGTGGGGGGGCATCCAGAAGACTGGAGCCCCCCTCACAACACACACACAACCCTCCAGAACACCAGTAAACCTTACCTTTCCCCCGCGGGGAATCCAGCGCAGTGGCTGGAACTATGGCACCACTCGTTACCCACATGAGCACCAGACAGCCAATCGCTGTGCTGGATTTCCAGCGGGGGACGGAGAGAAATGTAAGATTTATGGGTGGCACAAATGTCTGCTTTAAAGTGGACCAACACCCAGGATTTTGACTATCCTGGGTTTTGGTCCACTTCGGTGGGACACCCCGATCGGGGGTGCCCCGCTGTGTGAAAACCCCCAGAAAGCCCCAAAAACTCACCTCTCCCCGCTCCCACGTGACCGCTGCAGCCAATCCCCGTCGGCGGACAAGCGGGAGGCAGCGACGGACAAAAGCGAGCCCGCCGCCTCCCGCGCCGGTCATTCACAAACGGCCGGCACGGGTGCGCGTCCTGCTAGAGGGGCGCGCGGGAGGCAGGCGCCGCTGGATCGAGGAGCAGGTAGGGATTTAGGGGTTTCACACAGCGGGGCACCCCCGATCGGGGTGCCCCGCAGCCAAGGAGCTGATCGGTCCGGGAATCTTATAGATTCCCGGGCCGATCATGGGAGGGTGTTGGTCCACTTTAAAGGCTTCTGTGAATGTGGTAAGATAGGGCCCTACTAAAATCAATAAGCTGGTCACAATATTTACAGAAAAAAAAGTTATGGAATATTACTGGAAATGTACTGTAAAAAAAAAAAAATTACAAGTATAAAATATTAAAGTGACCCTATACCCAAATAGGAAGTTTAGATCATCACCTTCTATTCCCAGCCCTGTGTCCCAAAACAGGCCTGTTTTCTTTTCCCAATATTTATAAAAGCAAGAAGCAGTATGAGGTCGTATGGCAGCCATATGCCAATTCATTCAGCTCCAAGGTAAACTGCCACATAATGGCAGTTGAGCTTGTAGTGTTTTCAGATTTATTGCAGTTAGTATAACCTGAAGAAGGCTGACCCTCAATGCTGAGCTGTGTTTAATTGAATGTATCATCTTAAAAGCACCAGCACCTATAAAGCACCAGGGAGCAATATGGCCGATCATTCGAACAGCAGTCTGCATCCGTTATGCGTTGTTATGAATATTGGGCAGTAAAAAAAATAAATAAATACAACTTTTGGGGCACAGGGCTGGGCATAGAATGTGAAGGACAGCTTCCTTTCTGGGTATAGGATCACTTCAGGGAATATACAGAAGATCAAATTGATTTGAATGACCAGGTTAAAGGTCTATTCCACCCAGCATGGCGTTTACAAAACTCTTACCCATCCTTTATAGGATATACAAAAGTAAAATTATTCCTGCATGTGGAGCGTACATCAGATTGAAACGCGTATTTGATGGGTAGAGAGTAAAGCAAATTCTTGTTCACATTTCATATAAGGTTGAGGAAAAGGTGTCTGGCATCAACATGTTTAGAAGTAAATGGCAGCTATTCACATGTACATGTACATTTTTCCTGGCATTAATAGAACCCGAAGATAGCACATTCTCCATGTTGAAAAAGCAGGTAGGAATTTACACCTGGGCATGGCAGCAGTCACGAATGCCCATTTACATGGGCATAGAGTTAAAGTGGACCAACAGCCAAAAATGACAAACCAGACCAACACAACAAACAGTGCTCATATGCCTCTCTTGCCAGGGCAATTTAGATTGCTGCACATAAACATTCACTTACCTTTTTCCAACTCCTGCTATAGCAAATTTTAGAACCAAAATGGCGGCTCATGCATTTGCAGGCTACCTGCAAACAGGAAGTGCTGCTGGGCTTCCTGTTACGGTGCACTGTTAGGTCAGTTAAATCCAGGCAGCAGCATGGCCGAGATGCTGGGAGAGCTTGTATTGTGTCTGGGCCCCTCATAACCTAGAATGTGATGACAGGCACCCCTAGTCCCTAAGGTTTTTGTTTAAGGTAAGCCTGGCTGCCTTGAGGACAGAGGACTAGGCCAAGCTAAGTCCCCAATCATCATATAGGTTATAGAGAGGCCCAATCTATACACAGCCTATATTGTGTATGGGTCCCAATAACATAAAATGTGATAGCCAAGACCCTAGTCCATAGAGTTTTTGTTTCCTATTTTGTTTGGATTTAAGGCAAGTGTGGTTGCCTTTGGGGCAGAGGCTTAGTTTGAACTAATTTAACATGGTTTATGAGAGGGACAATTACAGATGGTGGCCCTGCAATAACCCAATTAAATCTTCAGGTCAGGTATGTCCCAAAATACAATTATGTAGGTTTCAAAATAAATGGGCGACCATACAATTACAGCAAGAATATGATGTCCTGACTCATTCCAGGAAAAATCAGGATGGGTATGAAAATGTACTGGGGGGGTCAAATCTGGTGACAAAGTTATTTCAAGCCAAAACCTACCAACAACTGAAAGACCAGTAGAAAACTAGGTTCAATTCTATGCATTTTGTATGCACCATCCATCTTGCTATTTTAAACTTTCAATAAAACTACAGTTTAAACAAACAGCTGCCAGCTCAGAACACCTCACTAAAATATACAGCTCGGAATTAGGCCATTGAAAAAAAAAAAATAATATAATATAATATAATATAATATATATATTCTCATTTGTGGGTTATATTATGCAGAAACACATACCTTGGCACCCTAAACTGCAAAGGTGTCAAAGTAGGCCAACTCAATTCAGCCCTTTAATCCTCCAGATAGAAGTTCTTACAATACCAACATCTAAACGGGCCTAACAGACTCGTGTTAGAAACAAAAACTCCAGAGCAAATCCCACTCTAAACAAGCATGGCTGTGGTCACTTGAGAACCAAAGAATTTCACATTTGTGAAGCGCTGAGAGATTAAACTAAAAGTAAAAGTACACAACCTCTAGTTTTTTTTTTGCACCCTTCAAGCTTCCAGGCATTTCTCAATGTGCCCAGGCTTGGTTCCCATTGCGCCTTTCTCCTTCACATCAGCTAGTTTGTGACAAAGCTCGGCCACCTACACTTGTATTCTCTGAAGAGAATGTGGTTTCCTTTTCCTCTTGTAAGCCACATGACATCCGCCCTATAAAAGTATCCCACTGCGTGAAAAAAGTGCGAGGAGCGGCTCTCATAAGGGTCTAAAGATCTATATTTCGGCTCCCTCACAATAGTTACAACATTGGGAAGTCTTGACCAAAAACCCACAAACCTATACTGCTGTGCCACATTATCTAAAAACATAAACAAAAATCCAAATACCGTACTTCTCTAAATGATCGCACTTCTATTGGCTGCATCTTGCCCGTATTTGTGCAGGCCATTCCAACATTGTTCCGCCAGGCTAATGGCAGTACCCAATGAAGGTGCCAACATCTAAGGTCATGTCTGTGGTGGCTGGTCATCTGGTGCACTACCTAAGGGGGTTTTCCCCCTCGTGAGCAGAAGTAGGGGTACACACCAAAAGGTACCCACAGATGGCAAGACCACAATGCTCAATCCTGCAGGAGGTCGGGTTTGCATTTCAGATAAGCTTGAAGGGCAACTCCAAAGACTTTAGATTGCAGAAGGCAGCTTTTTTGGTCATCTGGCCAACAAAGAAACCCCTTGAAACAGTTAAACAGCAGAGAACCTGCAATCTGTGCCAACAATGTCCATTTCATTGGGTGTGGCCCTTGGATCTGTGATGGTGCTCAAAGTGGACCAACACCAAGGACTTTCACTATCCTGGGTGTTGGTCCACATCCGCGAGGCACCCCGATCGGGGGTGCCCCGCTGTGTGAAACCCCCCAGAAAGCCCCAAAAACTCACCTGACCCCGTTCCCACGTGACTCGCTCCACCAATCACCGCCGGACACGCGTCGACGGACAAGGTGAGAGAGCCCGCCGCCTCTCGCGCGTCCGCACCGGCCATGCACAAACGGCATGCGCCGCTGGAACGAGGAACGGGTAGGATTTGAGGGTAGGAGGGGCACACAGCGGGGGTGATGATCTTTTAGATTCCCGGGCCGATCAGCGGTGGGTGTTGGTCCACTTTAAAGCGGTCCTTCACCCTGAATAAGAGCCTATCTTATGTTTCCCTGTACATACAGATTGCTCACATTTAAAAAATCATCCTACCTGCACCTACTGCATGTTATGAGCCTTTAAACATCCAAGATGGCGGCTCATGGGACATCAGCCTGCAAACAGGAAGTGCCTTCTGACTGCCGCTCTGCATTCTGGGATTGCTGTCCTTTCCCTGACCCCAGCTCTATCTGTGCAAAGCACAGCTATAACCTGCCCCCCTGTACTTTATTCCCCCCCCCTCCTCAGTATGTGTGATGCTTCTGAGGCAAGAAGTGCCAAATGTAGCCTGAAGCAATGGTGTAACAATAACCTTTGCCTGCAATAGCACTAACACTTTGCCTGTGGTTCTATCCAAATAAAAAAGGCACTGCTATCATAAATGGTACATCAATAAATGCAAGACTGTTGGCTGTGTTATATGAGGTCATTACCAACCCCACCAGCCATTAAAAGTCAGGTTGGGGGGGGGGGGGGCCCAATTCCCTTATCTATTGTGTTGCTACAGCTTCCAGTTATTGCCAAAACCTTTGGAGGACAATAGAATTCTTTTTAGGACAGCGATGCATCTATAACCTGATGAAACATGATTGTTTAGAAAGATGGCAAGCTCCCCAAGCAAGGGCATTACATGAATCACTCAACAGCAACACTTGCTTTCTTCGAGTCATCTCTGTTTAAACCGGACCTTCAGCGTGATTTAATGAAAAGCCCAAACTCTTAAAAAACGGTTCCCCAGCATCTAAAATTAATATATTTTACGTTTTTAGTCACTAACTTATTATTCTTTCCCCCACTGGGCTGCAACTCTGTTCAGGACTTTAGGATACGGGCGCCGCCATCTTGACTCAGAAGCATCACACTTACTGAGGAGAGGAGAGTGGGATAAGGTACAGGGGGGCGGGTTATAGCTGTGGTTTGCTCAGACAGAGCAGAGCTGGGGTCAGGTAAAGGTCAGCAGTCCCAGAATGCAGAGCAGCACAGTCAGGAGGCACTTCCTGTTTGCAGGCTGCCTGATAAGATGGCGGCTTCCATAAGCCGCCATCTTGGATGTTTAAAGCCTCATAACATGCAGTAGATGCAGGTAGGATGATTTTTAATGTGGACAATCTGTATGTACAGGGTGTGGGAAACATATAAGATAGACTCTTATTCAGAGTGAAGGTCCGCTTTAACATGGTTAAAAGGGTGCAACCAAACGAGAGGTATATTGGAGGTGCTTCCTTGTTTTTTTATATCCCCCCCACCCATTTTTTTTTATTTAACACCCTTTTCTTCTGTGGGTGGGAGTAAATATTCATTTGAGTTTGGTGCAGATTGGAAAAGTTGGCATTACAAAAAAAAAAAAAAAAAAAAAAAAAAAAAAAAAAAAAGGTATATTATCCATGAAGCTTTAACATAATTTACTCCAATGCAATTATTATGGCTAGACTTATGAGATATGCCAATATATTTCTGTACTATGCTGTTAAAAAGTAGATCTCTCTATATACAAACACACTTGAATTTAGGCCCCCATAGAGCAAGTAAGAAATACACCTAACAGCAACCCCATTGGTGCCCCATTGAGGGCAACTCATAGCAGTCCCAAGCTGTACATAGGAGCGAACATTCTATGCTAGCGTCACACATTACCCTGTGGCCCACAAAAGGGAAAGAAGTGAAAACTCACACAACAAAGTGAAATTAAAAAACAGGTGTTTAGACCCTCGCCCATCCAGAAATGAGGTGCCTTGATCAAAATTCTATTTCACGCTTAGCCGTCATTACAACAGGAAATGGGGGCCGATTTATTAAAGGAGCAGTATCACGAAATTTGCATTAAAAAAGATAAATAATTAAATAGCCACACAATAGCTTCTAACATGTGTATAAATAATCTGGCGATAGAAAAAAGAAAAAATGTATGCCTTTCTTTTAAATTGTATAATGACAATGGCTCAGTCCATTTGCTGAATAGGGGGATCTGCTGGGTTTATTTAGTGAGCTGCTTCATTTAGCCGACTGGTCTCCTAGCAACACTTTACCTCAGAGGCTGACACTGTAATCAGTGGTAACGGCTGTGTGTGTGTGAGGTGCTGCTTTTGTTATGAGACCAGGTGACTCAAATGTGTAAAATCTATACAAAATAAACTAAACTGATTGAAAATAACTGAAATACTTCTTTGAATAACTGTGCAGGAAAATCTAAAGGTATTAAAGTGGAACAAAACCCTGAGTGGCCGACCCTGAAGTCTATAAGACCCGGCCATTGACCTTGCCCCTTGGGCATTCTAAATCAGGATGCCCCACTGTGTGAACAACCCCTGGATAACCACAGATCCCCCCATTTTTCTGGTGCGCTCACGCAGATTTAGACAGGCCGGGCGGCCAAAGGTTACTGCTCAGGCTCCCCATCTGCTGCAAACAGAGCTGATTGGATGAGAGCCCGCGCATGCGCTGTGGGACAGGGAAAGGTACATTTTCACAGACGAACTTGGGGATTTCACATATCAGGGCATCCCAAGTCGGGATGCCCCTAGGGGCACAAAACAAAACTCCAGATAGTGAAAATCCTGGGTTGGGCTTTGCTCAAAACACACAAAGATGAAAGAAAGATCATATGGAAAAAAGAGAGAAAATGGTAAACTGAAAGATTCTGCAGCAGAGCCAACATGAAGGGAAAACGGTCAAAATAAAAAATGTTTCGAGCAAAAAAACAGGATGTAAACCCAAAAATCCAATTCTGAAATAAAATAAACCCCCCCCCCCCCCCAAAAAAAAAAAAAAAAAAAATAAAGAAAAACTGACAAGTCTGAGATTTGAACCAATGACTCTCTGGTTCAAAGACATTGAATTTACCAGTGAGCTAAATGACTTCGAGCTTTTCTTTCTGTTTTAGATATATGAGTTCTGGCCAGGCAATGTTGCAACATTATGTTGGACAGCTGCCAGCACTGAACAGCTGATACTTTGTTACATTGTTTCCCCCTCTCCTCAGCATGGAACAGGCCAGAGTGTTGGGCTCCAACACTCAGAAGACATAAACATGAGCTATAAGTCTCCAGCTGCACAACACAGACAATTTTTTTCTAAATTTGTAATTCTTACTCCAACACTTACCTACATTCAAAGTACCATTAAAATATAAGTCACCAAGAAAAATTTGCGATACTGCTCCTTTAAGCACTTCTGTCACAATGCCATTTCAGTGCAAAATATGATTTATACAAGTTGCTGCACTGCTAATGTTTTAGTAATGTGATTCTTGTAGTGCAGCAAGTGTGAAATCATTTTTCACTACTCTAATTTGCACCGATGTGCCACTGTCTGGCAGAAGTGCTTGATAAATCAGACCCAAAGATTTATTGCGGTTTGGCAGTTTCAAGCATCCTATTACTTTTCCAGCAACTGTGACACAAGTAGTTTCCATTAAAAAAAAAAAAAAAAAAAAGTAAGAAGGCAGAGCATTATCATAATCCAGGACCCAGAAGACAACAAAACTCTGCTCAAAGCAGTGGACATAGGTCGGACGAGACCAATTATAGATTATTTTTATTCTGCCTTGGGTTTCCCTTTTACGGGCTTAAGTATGTGCCTTTGTGGCCCTTATTGAGCCAGAGATGTGGCAATTCTACTGCTACAGCAAATACAAATAGTTCCTGAACACCTCAGTCATCGCAGGTGCTGGAATGTCTGTCTGTAAGCAACAAGCAAGCGCAAATACAACTTACAACTAACATAGTAGAAGGTCTGGAGAGCTTTGAGAACTAAACGCAGCACGAAGAAAGTTTCCCTTGGAAAACTAACATCTTCCATGCGTCAATGGCCTTGTATGCTGCAACACAGCAAAGAGCAATAGTGCGCAGCAACCCATAGCTAAAACTTTCTCAGCCTGCCCACACGAACGCACGATTCAAACTGGCTACATACAACTGCTCAGGTCATCTGCCCAAACGCAGACTATAGATGAAGCTCTAATTACCAAAAGGAAGTGGAACTACACTGGGAACTCGTGTGACAGCTGCACAATTTTCAATACTACAGTGTGCAGCCTTTTCCACTCCCGTCATACAGAGTTCCATGTCCAATTTTAGGCTTTATTAAAGTGCTACCGCAGGCAAAGGTAATTGTTAGAACATAAATTTGAGATGTTTGCTGAAGGGATACCCTGAGAGAGCATAAAAAATAAAAAAGGTATTGATACAGTGCAAGCCAACAGCCAGTGGTACAGAAACCCACAGTGATGCGCGTATCCAATTGATCGAGGGATAGAGCTGGCTCTTCTGTGTGGCATACAAACACAGTTCCAATAGCTCACCTTTAAAATCATCACACAGACACAGACTTTGTACACGGCAAGTCAATGTTCCCTGGCCACCCACTAGACACACAGCAATCAAAAACCCCAAACCACAGTGCAGATGAAACAAACTGTGACCCTGGTTATGTTCCCTAAATTCAAATCATTCCCAACTGACACAGTATTATAGATTTCAGAAAGGTAGGCTCCCCATTTCAAGCAGAGCCCAAAACGAAGCCCCAACTTGAATATGTCCCATACATTGCCCTAACTTTACCAAGTTTTGATACATAACAAAAAGTATACTGAACAGGTTATAAAATCTTTTAAACAAACATTTGCCATCTAAACCAGAGCAGCGTGTGATGCTAGAAACGACGGTAATCTACATAATCTGCCGCATCCATCTTTGTACAACCTAAAAAAAAAATAAATAAAAAAGCCAGGAAATGCTCCCAGCCACCTATTCTGGCTAAAAAGGATTATAGGGATACTTGTTCCTGACAATGATCAAAAGCCCATGAGCACTTCCCCATTCTAGGAAATCCCAGAAAGTTTTACCAGTACCTAGGGACCTTCTAGCTATATAGAACACAGCAACAAATTGTCTGTCGCCTAACCACACCTGCACAGTTACGGGCAAGAAATAATTCACATTGGGTGTCACCAGGACAGCAAGCTGCTGACATGAACTACAGAATACACAACCGGGCCTGCAACAAATTGTAGATTATACTAGGTCCCTGCCCAGAGGATTTGCCAGTGTCTGGGCTGCCCCTGGCTCCTGCTGTCTGGGCACAGACAGGTGAGGCACATATATACATGGTGTTCTTGCACCAGATCACAGAAGCCTGCAGAGACTTGGAGAAACCCATAGCAGCCAAAGAAAAAGTTGCCGTCATGTACTATACAGAAAAATCCTGTTAACAGCTCCCCATGTCTTCTCGTACCTTACAGAAACACACGGAAAAAGTAGGTGGGGCTCAGAAGACATCATAGTCCAAGAGCAATATTAACACCAAAGTATTTGAAAATCCAAGTGGACAACCAATTAAATAAGGAGGTGTAGAGCAGCGATTCTCAACCTTGTAATGCCAAGTACTCCTAGTGATAAGCAGTTACAACAGAGTACCCCCAAGGATAAAATGTTTAATGACTTATGTGACCAAAATAAATCGCTTATGGGCCTTGTAGAAATTTTGAAGCAAGAAAGGATAATGTGTTACTGTTAAAATAATATACCAGACCCATTGGGCCCCCTTGAACACTGCAGAGTACCCCCTGGGGTACATATAACAGGTTGGGAAACAGTGGTGTAGGGTAATGGGGATTTGGGGTTATTATAAAGAAGACAGCACACTGGGGATTGATACAGATAATGCCGTTCTAATCTTAAGACAATGGGCCGACTTAAAAACGAAAAAAAAATGCCATTACACCTGGCAGACAATGAGAGTCAATACCAGTTTTCTCTCCTAAAAAAAAAAAAAAAATAAAAAAAAAAAATAAAATATATGAGAATTTGCACCACACTTTGAATCGACCCCTGTTAGATAGAACTGTATCTGGATCATCTGAAGAATCCATCCTGCTCTGCCCAGCTCACCATTTCAAAAGGATGTTCTTTATACTGCCACACAGAAATGGTGGCTAAATCAATGATATAAACAAACAGAATGGAACAGTTTGAGAATCAGATGACTAACATGCCATTATTTAAACTGGACCAACAGCCTGGCACAGTTGGAAAAGAAAGGTAGCGGCCATTTTGGAGCTTCCTCTCCCAGCATCTCAGCCATGCTGCTGCCTGGATTCAACTGACAATGTACAGTAACAGGAAACCCAGCAGCACTTCCTGTTTGCGGGTGGCCTGCAAATGCATGAGCCGCCATTTTGTTTCTAGAATTTACTACAGCAGGCGTTAGAAAAAGGTAAAAACTATTTTAAGTACAGCGATTGCCCTGTGGGAGGGATGCATATGAGCACCGTTTGTTGAGTTAGTCTGGCTTAAGTCGTTTTAAGTTGTTCCTAAAAGTAACCCCCCAAAAATGGAGGAGTGCCAATAAACAAGCAGGTTCAGTCAAGTCAAGATACACAACTTTTTTTTTTTAACCACCCAAAAATGTCCTGCTTGGCTTAGTGGCACCTGTACAGTGTGGACTGGAAACAAGTTTACCACATCATTTTGACCCCCCAGGTTGCCAATGAACAATTCTCCACCACTGGGTTTCTCCAAATCAGACCTGGGCAATGTAAGGCCCCAGGGCCACATACGGCACTTTGATTGGCTGACCAGCGTTCCCTGTAAGATGTGCAGCAGCGCGCCCTGCCCCCGCCGCTCAGTTCCGCCCACTGTCCGCGCAGTCTTGCCAGAAAAGATAGTGCCGGGTTTGAACAGCACTTTTGCCCCTCTGTAGTGAGTCTAATGTAGCGGGGGCGAGTGTGGATTAGAGCCTGCTCTCCTATTGGACAGCTCCCTCCTGCAGGTTTGGCTGTGGGCGGAGTTTCTCTTCCCTCCTGCAGGTTTGGCTGTGGGCGGAGTTTCTCTTCCCTCCTGCAGGTTTGGCTGTGGGCGGAGTTTCTCTTCCCGCCATTGGCCTGTACTGTGCAGCATGTGTCAGTTGCTGCGGAGCTGACGCCGGAGATGGAGGTTCTCCAGCCACTTGTCTGTGCCTCACGTCGCAGGCTGCTGGCACTTGTAGTCCACACCAAATGTGTTACATGCCGTACGCAGCGCCTGATGGTGCACTGGCTCTCGTAGTCCATTTCTGGACAGACCATGCTGCAAGGTGGGAAGGGTTTCACACAGCCTTTTATCCAAGGCCGGCCACTGGTCTCCCCCCGGGCATCCCAAGTCAGGATGCTCCATTTTTTACTCACGGGACATAAAAAAAGGCGAACAAAACCCAGAGCGGCCACTGGTCTTCCCCCCCCCCCCCCTGGGCATCCCAGATTGGGGCTTTGTTCCGCTTTAAGGGAGGGAGTCTGCCATGTTGCTACTGAGTAAAAAGGGTTTCACACAGTGGGGCATTCCGATCTGAGATTTCCAGTGGCCGCTCTGGGTTTTATTCTGCTTTATGTGAGGGAATCCCCAATTTCTGCTACTGAGTAAAAAGTGTGAGCAGTGCTGTGTTACTTTAATAATAATGTAAAGGAGGGGGGTTATTCCATCCTAACCTGATTTGGTCATGATGTTTTAAAGCAGACCAAAACCCATGTAACCCAGCCCTTTGGAGTGTGAGGAAATCCAGGGCATCATGCCTCTGGGGTATCCCAATGTGGGATGCCCTGCTGTGTGAAACCTCACGGAACACACAAAATGCAATTTAATAAGGCAACCTCACTTTTTCATTGTTTAACTATAACATATACTCATACCAACTTGTCAAAACAATGCTATTTACTGCTTTTTATAAAGAAATACCATTTTATTATGCAGAATTGAGTTCAGCCTTTTGGCCCGGCCCTCCACAATATTTTTAGTTTCTCATGTGGCCCCATGGAAAAAATAATTGCCCACCTCTGCTCTAAATGCAGCGAAGTCTCCTCACATGGCTGCAGCACAGAGCAGAAAACTGGTTTCAGCGCTGTGCTCACCTTTCTGCGGATGTTCAGTTGGGAGCCAGTCTTGCCCAATTGTATGACTGGGTAAGCAGTGTGGTGCCGTTCCCAGGAGACTCCCTTGACCTGTAATGAACCAGGAGACAGGAGCAAGCTGCAGCAAGCTCTCCGAACGATAAACACAAGTGTATTTGCACTGCAAGGTGTTACACACACACTGCGTCACTAGATTACACCGCTTTGACAAACACACCACGGACCGTCTGCACCGCCAAGCTTCTACTTCTGAAAAGTAAAGGGGGTCTGCAGAACAGTTACTTATGCCAATAAGAGGGTGGGCGTAGGAAGCACAGAAATAGTAGCCTTGACAGTTGGCCTAAAAAGTTTCATTCGGTCAAAAACTTAAAGTGGACCAACACCCAGGATTTTGACTATCCTGGGTTTTGGTCCACTTCCGGGGGGCACCTCCCCTGTGTGAAACCCCCCAGAAAGCCCCAAGAACTCACCTCACCACGCTCCCACGTGACCGCGCCGTCCAATCGCCGCCGACGGACAAGCGGGTGACAGCGACGTACAAGACAGCGCGTCCGCCGCAGCCTCCCGTCACTCTTACAGGGCCCGCGCTGGCCATTCACAAACGGCCGGCGCGGGCACGTCTAGAGGGATAAGGTAAGGTTTTTTGGGGGTTTTGGGGGGGGGGGGGGGTTCACCCCGCGGGACATCCCGATCTCGGATGTCCCGCGGCGAGGGAGGTGATCGGCCTGGGTGTTGGTCCACTTTAACTGGTTGCTATGGACAACCATCACCTTTCTTTACTGATGTTGCATGCCTCCTATACCCACAATCTTTGACGCAATCACAACCTAAAGGAGGGGAGAAAAAAATAAATAAAAAAAATAAAACACACAACTAAAATACCTTAAAGCGGATGGAAAAATTTTAACCCCCCCCACTCGTCCTCTCCAACAGGACCTCTGGCAATGCAATGACTACCGGCTATAAAGACACACACAGGTTTTTCCACCGCTGAAGCCACACCCAGCTGCATTTTTCAAAAGTGCTGTATGTCGCGTACCTGTGGGCTACCTGTACTCCCGTTCCCAAGCACAGCTGCTGCAGGGAAGCCGGGGGATGCGATGGCCGGCGAGTTTACCGGCAACCCAGAGAAGTTTCACACAGCAGGCCATGCGGCCACAGAATGCCCTGGAATCTTTTTAGACTACACTGGGATTTCTTCTGCTTTAACGTTTCTGCCATGGCATTAAAACACACACTTTTTATCTTCATGCTGCCCCAAAACTCTTAACCAGACCAACAGTGTTGCACAGTGAGAGGGGGGGGGGGGGGGTGATGCATGCATGATGATGAATCACCGTCAGCACTTACATTTGCTCTTCGAACCACTCCAAAATGGCTGCTAACAGGGGAAAATCAGTGAGACAGCATTTCAGTTTTGAGTACCCGGAAGACTATCCCATTACCCCAGCTGTGCTGCCGTCTGGATTTAAAGTGATCCTGTACCCAGAAATTAAGTTTATGTTGCCCCCCTCCCACCCAGTGCCCCAAAACAGCCTGTGTTTTTTTTCTTTTTTTTAACTAAAACCTTTGGCCAGTATTCATAGCAACACGAGCCCGATGCAGTATGATGAATGATGAATGGCAGCCGTCCACATCATCGTACATCATACTGCTACTTGTTAGTGTTAAGAATATTACGCAAAAGATCCAATTAAAAAAAAAAAATTAAAAACGAAACATGGGCTGTTTTGGGGCACCAGGCTGTGGATAGAAGGGGGTGAGAAACTTCATTTAGTATTGAGTATAGAATCATTTTAACAGACATAACCCACAATGCAAAGCAGCAGGAAACTCAGTAGCACTTCCTTTTTGCAGGCCACTGGTAGATCCATAGGAAGAGAATCAACCACAGCAGGGGGTTACAAAAAAGTAGGGCAGGGAAGCATATAAGCATGGTTTCTTTCAAAGGCGGTGGTCGAGTTTAGCGACAAGGCCTCAAACTGTGTTTCACTTTCACTAAAGAACAGAGGCAGTTTATTATCAAGTACTTACGCAGCCATCTCATACAGGCGAGGACTAGCGAAAGGACTAACGAAGCAACGACTTTAACAGCAAGTAGACCTGTTGTGGGTCTAATCTTGCTTGGCTGGAGTTGCTTGGCTGGAGACCAGCTATAAATAAAAGCAGTCAGACATGATCATTTCCGGCATGGTTTAGAAATATGTGGCGGGTGACACTTAAGTCAAATTGGTCATAAAACCGATCAGCCAGGTTGATTTTTTTTTTGTCTGGAGCTCAGATTTCAACAGAATTTCCCACCTCACATGTAAAAACAAGAAGCATGATCTTCCCGATGCCAATTCAAGTTAAAACCAGACACTTATTCAGAGCCCCCCCCCCCACCCACCCAAGCTTCAGAGACATGAGAATTGATCTCAGCCTAAGCTGATCCATTGGGTACAGTTTCTACAAAAATGCATCAGGTCCATCAACCCTTCACTTCGCTCTCCTGACCCCTGGTGACCCGAACATCCTCCAGGCATCTGTCATGTGTCCCTGAAGAAAGGGCTTAGATTTGTAAGGCTGCACCCAATACAAAGCGGCTGTACGACCACTTCTACTTTCGAATATATCTGCAAGTAAACTCATGAAGGAAGTCACATGTCACGAGCTGGAGAAGAAAATAAATAAGGGGGTTGGCTTTCAGTCAAGGGTGGCAGTTCATTCTGAAACTAGAAAGTTTGGCATCTATGAAGGTGCACGAGGGTGGACCAACATGCTACAGTAGTAGCTCACCGCCAAAATGAACAAGTGGGCTACAAGACAAGTGTCTAAAGCAACCGTTCAACAAACCGGCTTTGTACAAGGCTTCAAATGCAGATGGATGGTCACCTCTGTTAGTTAAGTTGCATTGGCAGAAAAGTCTTCAATTTTTTCAGCAGTATCAGAATTGGACCTCTTCTGGGGTAAAGGGCTTCCTCCAATGAGTTAGGGTTTCTGTTTATCAATTGTATGTTAGCTCATGTGAAAAACATCCCCTTGCAACCATTGCTGGATGAACACAAGTTGGTGGTGGCAGCATTATGGTCAGTTGCATTCTCTGGGCCAACTTATCCATGTGGAAGGCACTCTCCACCGATTCGGATTTGAAGACATTCTTGCAGATCACATCCACCCATACATGCAGATTGTCTTCCCTGGGGCAGATGGGATTTTCCAACAATATCACAGCTAGATATAAACATTGGTTGTAAGAGAATGCCCAAGACCTACAAGTACTACTCTGACCCCCAGAATTCCCCAGACATCAACCCAAGTAAGTGGGTTACTTAGGGTTGATTCAGCATTGCAAGTTTTTTTTCTCTCTGTGCAATTCAGCACCATATTTAGCTGTGCAAATGTTTAAGCCCTAATTCACAATTGTCAGGTACCACATACAATTCTGCATTCGCGCCGGTACTACAAAAAAAAAAAAAAAAAAAAAAATCCAGAAATGGCACCTCTATGGCCCTTTCACACCTCTCCGGTGTAGCTGAAAAAAGTCCTGCCTGCTGCACCCTGGCTGCAAACCCATCTCAGTCTATGGGATCACAATTTTGCGTTTGCAGCCCTATATATTTTAATGGTCAGCGGACAGCAAGGCAGGGTATAGGACCAGGATACAGGGATTTTTTTTTAAATGCAAACGCACACAAAAAAAAAAAAAAAAAACTGAATTCCTGCTGCAAATGTGACCAGACAGATGTCAACATAGCCTAAAAAAATTGCACAGCTAAATATTGTGCTGAATTGCACCAAAGAAAAAAAAAAAAGAATTATGAGAAAAGCACCTACAAACTCAGTGCTGGATCAACCCTATTGAGTCATTACCAGTCCGTCTTGCTGCTTTCTGTTCACATGTTACTCTGGATATTAGCTGGTGGCCATAATAATGTTAATCAGATGCTCAAGTCTAAGATATGGACAACTAAAACTCATCCACACTGTAAAGTAGACCAACTCATTGGAAAGGTAAGATTAGCGGATGGACGAGAGGGGGGTTGGTAGTTCACATAGCGGGACATCCGATCCTCTATCCCCTGGGAAAGGGACTCAGGGTCTCAGACTCCAGGCTTGGCATGTTGCCATCACCAATAATTTGGATACAACTGAACTGTTCACTAAACAACAAAACTGTATCTACACTGGAAACTCACCATGTAGCCTGCATTGAAATATAACCAGGATATTTACTTTAATCCCTACTAGGCATATTCTATTTCTACAGCTACCATTACATAATGTCCACAGCACCAGACCACACATGCCTAGCCCATACCATCCAAACACAGAAAACACAACCACACACCAGGGCCCAGTAGCAGCCTCGCTGGCCATGCCAGAACACCTGAGCCAAAGACATTAGGCACCAATTTCAAAGGAATCCCATAGAAAGCAGCAGCCACTTCCTGGTAAACATCTGGTAACTGCCTCTCAGCTACTCAAACATCCAGAGCATTTATGAAGACTCCCTATTCAAACAAGACCTTGGGTTTCACTAAACCACAGACATGACTCGGCAGACTAATTGTTCAGCCATCCAGAAGATCACTGCAGCATCAAAAGACCAGCTCATTTTGTCCATATGTCCACCAGGTCCAGCCTTAACACCCCTTCTTATTTAAAATGGACCAGCACCCCGAGTCACTGTGCTCGTCAATTTTACAACCAAATCCAAACCCTTTACCATATAATATAAATATAATTCTGGGCAAGTTTTACCTACAGCTTTGCATGGAGCGTGACCAGATCACTCATGACCATCATATGGGACATGCCTGAACCTTGCCTGTCTCCATGTACATGACATATTGTATTCTCAGAGTTCACACAGCCCTCCAAAAGTATCACATTGAGTGTACAGGGAACCTTGGCCTTTTTGGCCTGAAAACTTGGACCACGTCATAAGATTCAACAGAATCCTCCAATGAAGAAGTAAAAAACCCACCCTTTAACAATATAAAATCATAACTTTCTTCCAGGACCAGTGATACAGCAGACGATTCAGCAGTAAAATTACCGGTACCCATCACTGCTGTAATGCTCTCCACTCAAGAACACGTTTGTTTATCTTTATAGTGCCGGGCATCCTACTGGGTTGCCCCGAGGGGCTCTATTAAAAGTGTGCTGGTTTACCAGTTTATGATGCTTTCAGTGCTACACTGATTCCCAACTGCCATCATCTATGTGCAAGAACAAGACTGGAAGCTGCAGTCAGGTAGGTTAGCAGGTTTCTCCCTTAAACCTCAATCTAAGATCGACCAATACAGCAAGCAACTGGCATGGACGATGGTTCTGGACCATACAGGTACTCAAGAAACTGGGCCTGTCATTATACAGTACAGGGCCCCATACCAAAATGCATAGTGGGCCAACCCCTCACAAAAAAACCCCTAACCCATAGAAGTGCGAGTAGATCAATTCATCAGATCAGGCTTAGACTGGTTCACCAGGTAATCCACCCCATGGGCCCCAGAACTGAGGGCACCCCATATGTCCAAAAGGGAGATACTGTCCTAGGATAGAAGCAGTGGGTAATGCTGGATGTCACAGATTTATGTCAGGAGAGCACATGTTATCAATTCACATGCAAAACAGTTACATTTAAAGTGTGCATGAGCCCTAAAAATAATCCAGTAATATTTCCACGTAACTGTAAGGTGGGCCCCAGACACCCCAGTCCAACATGGTCAGATTGGAGTTGGTGGACGGTAAAGCCCAGGTTGGAGTAAGCTTTACAAAGAGCGCCTAGGGGGTAAACAATGTGCCCCGCAGAACCTATGTCGCTGCTTGTGGACAGCGTGCCAACACTACTTACTGTTGTAGCCCCAGTACAAAGCTCTTGTCACAGGTGCTGCAAAGCGGGGGAGGCAGCATGCATGGTAGCAGTCATCCCCCCTACCTCCAAATACTGGACATGCTCAGATCCTCCCTCATCCTTGCCTGAATTACACCAAGATCAAATTACCAGTATCCACTGTGGGATAAATCCAGTTCCAGCAAGTTGCAGCAATAGAGCTGGTCCTTTCATCAAAGCAGACACAACTGGACCATTCAGCAAAGAGTAAGATATGCCACCGATCAGCCAGGGCCTGGGACATAGCCTGATCCTAGCTTGGAACACATTTAGATCATTCACCAAACTGCCAGCAATGGGATCATCAGCCTCAGAAGAAAAAGACTAACCATACCAAGTCTAACCTTACTGCAACCGGATCTCATGCCGCAGCCAACATCTCTCCATCTTTAATTAGCACACAAGTAAATTCCATCCAGTACTGCCATGCCTGGCATACAACCAGACAGGCAAAGCATGGACCACCATGGACACAACCAGCCACTCTACCAAAAAGACCAGAACACAGACAGACCAACACCACCACACAGGAAACCAGACCCTCCACATCACACAGGCTTGTAAGGCATAGTTTAATCTGGTACCGCCATACAGTTAGACCCCCAACCATACAGGAAGTGCCTTTGCCAGCACAGTTCCTCTGACAAACTCCCATCCTTTACCACCATTCAGCTAGACCCCCAACCACACATGCTTGCCTGGCAAACCAGCAACATTAATCTGGTGCCAACACACCAAGCATGCACATTTGCAAATGTAATAAGATATCAAGCTTCCATACCTAACAGGTTGTAGCCAAACCCCCCAGCCCTCACTACCATCATCACTGTTCAGCCAGACCAGTAATAAAGCGTTGTTTGGCATACAAGCAAGCTGGCACCATTATGCCCAAGGATATAGCTAGACATACAAGAAAACAACACAGCCAGCATTGTGCCGTGACACATCAACCCACTTGGCCCAATGATCAGATCATCGCAGTGAGATTCCCAAAATCAGTCATCCAGACCCCTAACCATGCAGCCTTGATTTTGCTAAATATATAGAGAAGCTAAGAACACAGGAAAAGCCACTCCTGCCAGCATTCGCAGTCGATGCCTGGGCACGATCTGCCCCTTCGCCTATCACAGCCACCACTGTCATGCATCCAGACCCCTAACCGTGCAGCCTCATTTGCCATACACACACGCTCTTTCAGGTACTACCATGCCTAGCATAAAGCAAGACCCTTGCCATACAGGCAAAGCCTTTGCCACTCCTCCAGCAACAAGCCCCTTCACCTAACAGAGCAGCCAGGTGCCATCTCTCTCATCCACCAAAACACATCCAGACTCCTAACCACACAGTCATGTTACCTGGGCACAATCTGCCCTATCACCTAACTTAATCGAAGGTAGACTCCCCCCTCCTCCCCCCCACCGTCTGGAGGGAGGGCATTATCACCATGCAGGCAGACCCCCAAACACATAGCCAAGCTTTGCAAACCAGCAAGCCAGACCCACAGCAGAATCTTTTGCCACTCCAGCAGGCACACCCGATACCTGGGCACAATCTGCCCTATCACCTAACACCCATCTGGGGGGGGGGAGCATTATGACCATGCAGGCAGACCCCCATTCACATAGCAAACCAGAAAGCCAAAACAGCATACTGGAAAAGCTTCTGGCGATGATCTCCCCAATACCAGGGCATAACTTGCCTTGTCCAACAACCGATTTGCAGATAGACTCCACCACCACCATATATCCAGACCACTAACCATACATCCTCATGTGGCAAACAAGCCAGCCAGACCCTCTATATATTAGGAAAGCCTGATCCCTGGGTCCAGTCTGCCCCTTCACCAAACAACCTGATCACACCTAGATGCCACTACTGGAGGCCATCACCACCATGCATCCAGACCCCTAACCACACAGCCTCACGTGGCAAACAAGCCAACCAGACCCTCGGCATACAGGAAACTCCACTCTGTCAGTGCTTCCACTTGATGCCCGGGCACTAATCTTCCCCTTCAAAAAACAATCTGACCCCAGGCAGACCCCCAACCTCCACTGCTACCACCACATAACATCCAGACCCCTAACCACACAGCCTTACATGCAAAACAAGCCAGCCAGAACCTCTACATAATAGGAAAGCTTCTAACAGTGATTAAACAGATGAGTGGGCACAAACTGATCACACCTAGATGCCACCACTGGGGGCCATCACCACCATGCAGCCATACCCCTAACCACACATGGCAAACAAGCCAACCAGACCCTCTATATACAGGAAAATCCAATCTGTCAGAGAGCCCACATGCTGTCAGAGCACATAGATGCCACCACTGGAGGTCATCAACACCATACATCCATACTCCTAACCACGCACCCTCACATGGAACACAAGTCAACCAGACCCTCTACAAACAGGAAAAACCAACCTGTCAGTGCACACATCTGCCTCTTCACCAACCATGCCAATCACACTGGAGGCCCATCACCACCATAAATACAGACCCCTAAGCACACACCCTTACATGGCAAACAAGCCAGACACCCCATCAACATATTGAGAAAGCTTCTGCCAGTGATCTACCTGATGCCCAGGTACCCAGCACCCCCTCACAAAACAATCTGAGCAGGGCTAGACCCCACCACTGGAGGCCATCACCACCATACATCCTGACCCTTAACCACACAGACTCACATGGCAAATAATTCAACCAGACCCTCTGCATATGGGGAAATCTAATGTCAACATGGCCACTTGATGCCCAGGCTTGCCCCTTCACCAACCAACCTGATCTCAGGCAGACCCACAACGTTCACCACTACCACCACAATGCATCCAGACACCTAACCACAAGCAATTCTGCCCCTCAATATAGTGGAAATTCCAGTGTCAGGCATCTTCATGATGCCCCTTCACCTAACAAGCTTATCTCCCCTATAGAAGATGTGGCTCCTCACTCACCTAACAATGTGATGGCCAATAGAGGCCACACAAGTGGCTGCACAGGCAGATCTGCAAGCAAGTCATCCTGCAATAGAGGCAGCACCAGAGACCTCCCCCAATTGCCCCCCCCCCCCCCGTCTCCCACCAGCCAGCACATCGGAGAGTCCAGAGCACACAGCCCTGTGTGCCACCCGGTGCCGCCATGCTGCCCGCCTCACCCGGGAGCCAGACACAGAGGCCGGAATGGCCGATCGCTTCTCACCTCGCCCAGGAAGCCGGCGCCATGATCGGGGCCAGCACAAGCGTGTATGTGTATGTGTATATGTATATATATATATATATATTATATATACAGCACACAGGCCGCAGATCCGCTTCTAGGTAACCCACCTCCTCCTCCTCCTGTGTGCCGGCGGGCCGCGCTCTCTCCCTCACTCCGCTCCGACCGGCCCGTCCGATCACCAATTGCACAATGCCGCTCATTAATATTCACAAGCTTCCTTCTTCTCCCAGGCTTCCTGGCCCCGCCTCCTCCTCCCATGCTGCCCCGCCCACCAGCCGCCACGCAAGGCTGAAGCAGGCGAGCGCCGAGCGCATCCAGCGAGCCAATGTGAGAGGGGCCAGTGCAGGGGGAGGGAGGCTTAACCCTTACACTGCCGGCGCCAATGCGACTATTGTGATAATGACTCTCCAGCAGCGCAGCGGGGCGTCTGTGTTGTCTTCTGTTGTTATTTGTTAACACGTCATCAAATTACAGGGTGATGTATGTGTGTCTGTGGCGGCCATTAGGAGGAGGACACTGCTACTCATTAAACCGGACCTTCAGCAAAGCCCAAACCTTTTAACAAGCGATTCCCCAGCATCTAAAATGAATATATTTTTTGTCACTTATTTTTCCCCCACTGGGCTGCATCTCTGTTCAGGACTCTAGGATATGGGTGCCACCATCTTGACTCAGAAGCATCACACATAGGAGAGGAGAGCGGGATAAAGTGCAGGGGGCGGGTTATATCTGTGCTTTGCTCGGACAGAGCAGAGCTGGGGTCAGGAAAAGCTCAGCAATCCCAGAATGCAAAGCAGCACAGTCAGAAGGCATGTCCTGTTTGCAGGCTGCCTGATGCTCCATGAGCCACCATCTTGGATGTTTAAAGGCTCATAACATGCAGTAAATGCAGGTAGGATGATTTTTAATGTGAGCAGTCTGTATGTACAGGGTGTGGGAAACATATAAGACTCTTATTCAGAGTGAAGGTTCACTTTAAGTGGCATTATGGTCAGACTGGAGGACCTGGGGCCCACCAGAGGAAATTATCCATGAGGCCCACCCTCAGGGCCGGCTCCAGGTTTATGTGGGCCCCTGGGTGGCATGGTCTCAGTGGGCCCCTTTGTCATTGCTGGCGTGCCACAAGGAGATGTGGGCACCAGTTGTGGCGGTGCCCTTCCAGTCCGCCGTTCAAGTGCCTTGCACACCCCCAAAAGCCGGCCCTGTCAGTGGGCCCCCCTGGAGGCCCCCGGCAACTGCCCCGCCTTGCCGGGTGCTGACGTCAGCCCTGCCCACCCTTCTGCTAATAATAGATAATATAAAACGCTGATGCTTATTGACCATATAACAAATGTAACTTACTCCAGATAAACCAGAAACACTGTGTAAGACATTGATCTCTTACTACGCTAATAGTATGATGCTGAAGTTGGTTTCTTTTTCGTCCAGTTTCTTATTCGGGCTGAAACCATTGTCTCTTCCATTCCGGGGCACCACCAGTAGCAACGCGTGGGTTAATCTGAGCCGTTGTTTCTTAATCGGGCTGAAACCATTATCTCTTCCATTCCGGGACACCACCAGTAGCAACGCGTGGGTTAATCTCAGCCGTAGTTTCTTATTCGGGCTGAAACTGTTATCTCTTCCATTCCGCGGCACCACCTGTAGCAACGTGTGGGTTAATCTCAGCCGTAGTTTCTTATTCGGGCTGAAACCGTTATCACTTATATTCCGGGCCACCACTAGTAGCAACGAGTGGGTTAATCTCAGCCGTAGTTTCTTATTCCGGCTGAAACCGTTATCTCTTCCATTCCGGGGCACCACTAGTAGCAACGCGTGGGTTAATCTCAGCCATAGACGGGGATGATAGAAAAAAGATAGAAAAAAAATAGCTCCTCCCGCCTATATAGAACAGGCTGTAACAGGATCTCTTCAGTACTTTTCTTGCAGTTGCAATGGACTATGAAGATGGACTATGAAGGATTTTTTTAGTTACAGTTACAGTGCTGACCGGGGGCTTTGACTCCATCTGTCTTCCAGCTTCTTGACAGCGGCAGTGTTCCTGGGGACCCCTGTTAGAAGCCTGAAGCTGGTTCCTAAGCCGATAGTGTGGAATCATGCAGAGACAGGGGAGCGTTTATGGGTGCAGGTAAGCGCGCCCAGGTACAGCAGGGTACCTGATCTCTGGGCCTTGCAAGGTGGCCTCGCTGTGTGCCACCCACTGAGCCCTGGTCCCTCTACCCCCTGGTTGTCCCTCTACCCCCTGGCTCCATGAGACCCTGCAAGAGATGCACTGCCTTCCTCATGGCTGCTGGATGGGGCCTGAGATAGGTGGCCGGGCTCCCTGGTGTCAGTGTGTTTGATTACTACTGCTGGCAGCCATGTTGGTCAGAGGTCGGCTGACAGCGTTTTGAGGGGTAGGTGGCCTCGTTGTGAGGGGTGCGGCCAACAACCATGCAGCCTGCCTATTGGCTAATTCAGGAAAGGGGTGGGTTAGCTGCGCTTGCAATGCCGGAGGGGGGCATGGCTTTGGCACGCCCTCCTTCTCACTAACAGCACGAGGCATCGCCATCTTGTGTGGTGCCCAGAAGTCCCTGCTGCATACCCAGGTCGTCGATTGGCAGCTCCTGCACTTCCTCCCTGTTCTCATGGGCCCCCATATTTTTCCCTGGTCAAGTAGGGCTCCTGGGGCAAAGCCTTCTGACTTGTACTGATTCCTTCAGGAATCTGACATTGTTCTTGTTGTTGCAGGGTGGGGGTCTGGAAACTGCTGCATCCTTGGCCTCAGCTGTAAGGAGATTGCTTTTCCGGTAGTGCAGACAGGTGTGACCAGTAGTTGACAGGCAGACAGGTGTGGGGACCAGTACTCCAGCTGTATTGCTTAGGAATTAGATCAGCCATTTTACCATGTTGAAGGCATCAGAGGCACCAGGGTTTCCTGTTTTAACAGAGACGCATGTCCCATGTGCCAAGCCGCCTGACCTCGGACAAGGGACCCCTGTGCAATGGGTACACTACTGTCCTGCGCCACCTTACGCAGCTGGCAGGTTCCGCACTTAGTCAGATTGCCCAGTGTCCCCTGCGGCTACAGGCTCTGACTCATCGGAGCAAGATACCCCCTCGGGGGGCTGCCAGGTTCATTTGTGTCCCAGGAGCTGCCCACAGATAGGGATCCTCCTTTGGGCGTGGCGGATATGGTGTCTTGGTTGGAGAGCATGGTCAATGGCCTTCATCAGCAGGGACATACGACTACAGCCAAGCATAGGCATAGATGGAATCCTCGGGGGATTCTAGCTCCAGGACCTATTTAGAGGTTCAGGATCTAGTTCTGGTTGCAGGGGTAGGTGTCATCTGGCAGCGGAGAGGACCCGGAAGCCGCGCATACACCAGGGAACCCAACAGATCAGATTGGCGCTGGCCGTTCCCTGGTCAGGATACAGCCTGCTCTACGCATTCCCGCCACTGCCGCTTCTGGGTCATGTGTTAAAGAAGGTCAACTGTGAGCAGATTCCTATCATCCTGATCCCACACTGGCCCAGAAGGGTGTGGTTTGCAGATCTGGTCAGGCATGGCGGTGGAGCCCCGTGGTAACTCTCCAACTGCAACAGGGTCCTCTGCGACACCCAATTATTGCTGGCTTTAGCAGCTTGGCTGTTGAGGAGAGGGGTTTGTCCGCCACGTTAATTTGGACCTATATTATAGGACGGAAACGTCTAGAATTTACTACAGGTCTTGGTGCAAATTTAAGGGCCACTCTTATAGGAGGTTCTTGGTATCCCAACATTTTGGAGTTCCTTCAGCAAGGCCTGAACACTGGCCTGCATCTTTAAGTCCATTTTTTCCAATGGATGATTGCAGAGCATAAGTTAATCCACACTTTCATGCAGGGTCCTGCGCATGTGCGGCCTCTGTGGCTGTCGATAGGCCAGGGATTTCAATCAGGTCCTATCAGCACCCCCCCCCCCCCCCCCTTAGGCAGAGGCTTCCCTGGCGGCGCTCACGTTGAAGGTTGCTTTCGATCAGATCACCGTTTTTGGTGCTGCATGAGGACAACATGGTTTTATGTGAAGCAGGATTTTTTGCCCAAAGGGGTCTCTACCTTCCATCCTAGGGGGGAATAGCTCTACCCTCCTTGTGCCCACGCCCCACTTATCATAAGGAGCGACTCCCTCGTCAGGGAATTAAAGTTATACTTGGCCTCTACTCGAGAGGTACATAAGATGGGTGTCTTGTTCGTGATCCTAGAAGCACCAATGAGGGGCCTGGCGGCTGCCAGGTTCACTCTTGGCAGATGGATCAGGCAGGTGGTCATACAAGCCTATGCATGCAAGGGGAGGGAGGCACCCCTCCGGGTCACCGCTCACTCCACCTGGGCGATTGCCGCTTCTTGGGCTTTCCAACACCAGACGTCGGCGGAACAGGTCTGCAAGGAGGCGACCTATTCATCTCTCCACACCTTCACCAAGTTTTACAGACTTGATGTCCAGGCATCAATGCCGATGCCGCTCTGGAGTGTAAGTTGTTACACGGTGGTGAACCCCTCTCTGGGGTCTGAATTTGAGGTGTCAGTACCATCGTTCTTGGTTAGGTTGATGCACTCAGCTGTTTTTGCACAGTCCCACCCTTATTGAGGGTACTGCACTGGGACGTCTTACCCGTTGCTACTGGTAGTGCCCCAGAATGGAAGAGATGAGAAAAGGCAAATTGTGTACCGGTACATTTCCTTTGTCGTCCTATTCCATTTTGGGGCACCACACCCGCCCTACTGGTGTGTTACTGCGTTGGTGGTGGTTGATGCCTTCTACACGGTTTTAGTTTTTTTGCACTGTTTCTAGTTGCGTGCATTATGCGCAGGTTAGCATTCTCCCCTCCCAGGGCTGTGGCTGAACTGCTTTTTAATTAACTGAGGAGATCATGCCACAGCCTGCCCTATATGGGCTAGGAGGAGCTAGTTTTTTTGCTATCTTGCAGTCCCTGCCTAAGGCTGAGATTAACCCGCGTATTGCTACTGGTAGTGCCCCAGAATGGAAGTGGAAGAGAAAGGAAATTTACCGGTGATTACACAAATTTCCCTTTTTGCTTATTTCCCACCTTCTTATAAAGGAAAATGTCCAACTGACAAGAGGTGGACCCCATGCCCGGCATACAGTCAAGCTCAGCCTGGCCAGAACAACTTGGAGCCAGGCTGAACTCGACTGTATGCGGTTCAGGGGGTCACCAGGGGGTTGGTGCTGTGCTATCAGTGGCCCAAAGCCATTTAACCCCTTGAAAACAGATGTTACTTATTCGCTCCATTGAACAGAGCCATTGTGCCCACGTTGATGCCACTTTGATGGCCAGAGCAACTTTGGGTCAGGCTGAACTTGACTGTATGCGGTGCAGAGGATCACCCTCTGTCAGTGGACGCTGTGCCATCAGTGGCCCAAAGCCATTTAACCCTTATACTCAGAGCACTCAGAAGGGTGAACTCCTCTCTGGGGTCTGAAGTTGAGGTATCAGTGCCGTCGTTCTTGGTTAGGTTGATGCACTCGGCTGTTGGCTGTTTTTGCACAGTCCCACCCTTATTGAGGGTACTGCACTGGGACGTCCTACCCGTTGCTACTGGTAGTGCCCCAGAATGGAAGAGATGAGAAAAGGCAAATTGTGTACCGGTACATTTCCACTTTGACCCACCAAAGTGGGTCATTGTGCCCACTTTGATGCCACTTTGATGGCCAGAGCAACTTTGGGTCAGGCTGAACTTGACTGTATGCGGTGCAGAGGGTCACCCTCTGTCAGTGGACGCTGTGCCATCAGTGGCCCAAAGCCATTTAACCCTTATACTCAGAGCACTCTATAGAATTACAGGCATCACTAATGGACAATTTCCTTTATAAAAAGGCTGGAAATAATTGCGAATAAGAAACTGGATGAATAAGAAACCAACTAGTGGCCTTGGGTAAATGCCTGGGGCCCGCCGGAGGATCCTCTGGTGGGCCATTCTGACACTGGGCGTCAGAGCCTGGATGAGGTGTATGCTGAGAGGGATCACAAGGGATATCTAGTTTCACACTGATCCAAGATTCTCCATCGCTAAGAATTAGATAAGCATACAAAATCTGGCAAAAATACTAACCCGTCGGAGGGCCATCAGCCCCTGCAGCTATGGATCGCTTCATTTTTTTTATTGGCTGCTAGAGGTCACATGGGCTGGAAGACCAGACCTAGTAATTCAAATGTTTAAAGCAGAACAAAAACCACCAGCAGCCGCCCTGGAATGTAAAAGATGCTGGCTTTCCCCATGCTGAATCAGGATGCCCCTCTGTGTGGAAGCAACCGCGCATGCGTAGGCTCTCGGTCCAATGGCACATACATGGGCTCTCGTCCAATAAGATCTGTGCATTTTGGCTCTGATTGTTTTCAATGGGGAGTGTGTGTGACAGGAGCGTGCACGATGGGGAGCGTGTGGGTTGGGATCGTGCGCACTCTGCATTGAAGGCAATCAGAGCTCTTTGCCGAATGATATAAACATAGCAAAGGGCAAGAGCCCACACATGCGTTACTGAACATAGTAGAGGTGATTTGTGGGTTTCACACAATTTGGGATGCCTTGGGGGCACAAAACAACAATTCCTCATTTCTTTCCGTTTTAAAGCAGACCAAAACCCTTTAAAGTGACAGCCCCCTGTTAGATGCCCTGTTGTGAAACTGAAGTCACATATACGTCAGTGCTCGATCCCATTACATATGTGTGGCTCGGCCATTCTTCCTGTTTTCCCGGCAGGCTTGAATGTCTGCGTATGGTTAGGGTAGCCTTGAGGTACTCTAGCATCATTTGGATCGAACCTCACAGCATCCTATGCTATTCCTGAGCCATGCATGTACCATGGGAGTGAGTACTGGGATGATTCCACCGGGCTTCACACATCGAGACATGTTGAATCAGGTTACCCCCAAAGGATGGGATTCACCCAGGGTTTTGTTCCAAGAAAAAAGGATACTCACCAGTCATCATAAAGTTGAATATCAGGGAATGCAAAGTGCTAGGAAATGGAAGATGATAGCCAGCATGAGGCGAGCAGAAATCAGCTTATTTAAACTGGATTGCCTGGAGTGTCCCTTTAACTCTGATCAGTTGTAAATATCACGCAGCCTATGACTATTTTGAAATGAATGTATGCGGAAGAGATAATGTACATGCAAAAATGCAGTGCTTTCCATATATATATATATATATATATTCCATATATGAGTGACTCCTCGTGTCTTCAGGGTGATCTGTAGGGTTGTCAGTCACCTAAAAACACACAAAACAGCTATTTAAAGTGCATGAAATACACAACAATACAGTAAAGAAGCTCACCATGCAGACCAATGCGTGAGATCCATTTCCTGTGCTGGCGATGCCCCCGCCATCACTCACAGTGGACTGGCACCCTCCCCCCTCATTCACTGCAATGGAAAGGGGTCTGTTAGGTCTTCACATGCTCTTTTACTTTGGATGTGGATCCAGCTATCGGGTAAGATTGTGAGCATTAGCCTATCAGTGAGGGACACATGGTGTGTGTGACACATGGTGGGTATAGCGTTTTTTGTTTTCATGCTGAAAATGGTCTTAAAGTGGACCCAAACCCAGCATTTTGACTATCCTGGGTTTTGGATGCCGATCGCACTGGGTTTTGGTCCACCTTAAAGTGGAACCAAACCGTGAATTTTAGTTTCCTGGGTTTTGTTGCATGGCCCAATGTGTGCAACCCCATAGTCGCCCGTACAAACTAACCTGTCCAATGGCTCTCATCCAATCGGAGCTGTTTGCTGCATTTATTTCATTTAGCAAATGGCTCTCAATGATGCATCCGCAGCTGTGCCCTCCTGTCCCAGCCTTTTTGAATGCACTCCCTATTTAAATCAATCACAGCCGAATGACATTGTCATGGCAAATGTCCCAGATTGGACGAGAGCCTCCACATGTGCCTTCAGACAAGAGACAAGTGAGTGAATAACGGTGTCCTGGGGGTTTCTCACAATTTGGGATGCCCCAGGGAAAGGTCAGCTGCCAGCCTTGAAGTCTTGTAGATTCCAGGGGACGACCAGACTGGGTTTTGTTCCCCTTTAAGCCTTTGGTAAAGTTGTGGTTGTGGTACAGATCTGTCTGCGGCCTCCCGCGTAGCACCTTCCGCTACACGCTGGGAACATGTGGGGGGTTTCGCAACGTGCAAAGCTTGCTCAGCACACTAAGGATAGAGAAGGCAAGAGAACAAGTCTTCCATTCTATTATGTCATGCTGGGGAGAGAAGATAACCTGAGGGCAAAAAAGTGAAACCAGGACACTGCCAAACAAACAGCGATGGCTAAAGAACCTACCCAGCTACAGATGAAACTCAGGCCAAGAATATAGACACTGTAATATTTCCTAAAACATCCCAAACATGGACAGAATCGTGGAGGCTGATTCACTACTAACACCAGGTATCAGCAAATGAACATCTGTATAGCGGCGCTTAGAGCGACCGCTAGTAGACGCTGTAAGCGGGTATGGGGCACTGTAAATGAGCGCCTCAGTCACTGTAGTACCGTGGCCGGCATTGATGAATGTGATGTATGTTGGGCGCTCTAACAACAGTACAGCGCTGCAGCGAGAAAGGTAGCCAGCTCAGTACGACTGACTCTCAGAGCTCCACACCATACTTATCAAAAAAGGACACACACAGGCGTCTCTAAATCTGGTCGCTATAGCATAGAGCACAAACAATTAAATATATAATGTGTGTGTTACAATGGGGAGTGTGCAATATGCTACTGTGGGCTTTGTGCAATATAATGATTTATATATATCAATAGCTTGTTCCTAATCTAATGAGCGTGATTTACTGTATAGCTTTTTTACTTGGCACTTGTCACTTTAGCTTATTGTTGCTACACCCCTATATCCAAGTGTAGAGATATTCTGGTAATCCATTATTGTTCAGGGTTTAATTCATCTTTCATTGATAGAGTAAAGCACATTGAAGATGTATAGTTAAAAGCAATAGCAGATGTGTGCTTAGTGTACATATATTTTGGATTGTTTAGATGAATTGTGTATGTAAATAGTGATATGTGATTTTTTTGATGTAATAAAAGATTTTCATGATTCATTTTTAATCACTGTGTGCGCACTTTAATTGAGATATAGCGCTATAGCATAGAGCCCCAGACGCTGTGTGATTAAAGTCTGTTTTTGAAAACATATCCACCAGTAACAAAGCGAAAACACATGAAATGACATTGTTGTAACATTGTGACATTAACACTTTAGTGGCAGGCCTGTAATGACAAATTCTGCATAAAAATATAAAAAGTCCAAAAAGTTTCTAAAAGTGTTTTGTTTGCAGCCAGGAGAGGTGACACAATGATTTGAGCAAAAAAATAAATAAAAATGTCAAACGCTGTAAATGAAGCAAATGAACGGCCATTCAAATGTATGGGAGAGCGACAGGTAAAACCTGGCACTCTGGAAGCTAGAGCACCGGCGCTATACTACACCTGTGATAATACATTGGATGCTACATGGCGTTCACCAGATTCGCTTTTATAAATGTGGTTTTGCGTACAGCGCGTTCACCAGACGCTGCCTGCAGCTACGAGGTACTACCTGGCGCTATCCCTTCTTAAATAACCCCCATAGTAAAAACTTAATAAAACGCCAGCCGGTGGGATAATCAGAAACATGAGTTTATGGGCGATCTGGGGGATTTCACACAGGGGGTATCCCAAATTAGGAAATGTGGAACAAAGCCCAGAATAAAGAAAATCTTTCTAATACCTATCCCGATAATGACAGAAAACTAATTAAAGGGACAGTAAAACCATATAATGAAAAAAACTCACCTTCCAGTCTGCAGACTCGATCCTTCATAGCCCCATATGTAGGAGCAATCAGTCCTGAAACTGAGACCTGACCTACCCTGAGCTCACATATGTGTGTCCACTGCAGAATAAATATTAGTGGTGGACAGCCACATTATGTGCTCCCTATGGCCAATAAAGTTCCTTGTAACTGGCAGTATGATATGGTGCATGAATCAAGGCCACCAGGGAGTGCGCTATTGGCACCGGAGCTAACATCAAAGAAACTGGTATTGCTGCAGCCCGCAGACACCATGGGATGATGAAGTGGACCAAAACTGGACCTCTAAGACACTAGGTTTGTTAAATGCCCACCACTGGGGCATGGGATGCCCTGCTATGTGAAACCCCACGGGTCACCCATTATACCAAACGATGATCCCATGGAGTCTTTGTGGCCTGTGGTGGCCTCTCCAGTATCCAGCTACAGCTGCCGTAACTGAATGGCTGGCGTGGCTACTTCTAGTATTCTAAGCTAAGCTGGTTTCTTCACCTTAATTTTGGGGCCATGGCTGAGCTGGGAGGGGCATGTCATGGCACAGCTTTATAAGGCTCAAGCATGCTCTGCTGTGGTTAGAGACAGCTATGGGACCACTGTGGTTTGTGGTGCTCACTCACACTGAGAGGGTCAGAGAGGCTGTTAGACCACTTTTTGTGTGGTCCTATTTTTGTTGTTGGATTTGTTGTCCCTTTAACTAATCCTCCTCATAGTTTTGTGCTATCAGTGGCCACTCTCAAGAACATGAGCTGGGGGCAGGAGGGAGGGATGGGATGAGCTGGGGGCACGAGGGAGGGATGGGATGAGCTGGGGGCACGAGGGAGGGATGGGATGAGCTGGGGGGCAGGAGGGAGGGATGGGATGAGCTGGGGGCAGGAGGGAGGGATGGGATGAGCTGGGGGCACGAGGGAGGGATGGGATGAGCTGGGGGCACAAGGGAGGGATGGGATGAGCTGGGGGCAGGAGGGAGGGATGGGATGAGCTGGGGGCAGGAGGGAGGGATGGGATGAGCTGGGGGCACAAGGGAGGGATGGGATGAGCTGGGGGGCAGGAGGGAGGGATGGGATGAGCTGGGGGCAGGAGGGATGGGATGAGCTGGGGGCAGGAGGGAGGGATGGGATGAGCTGGGGAGCAGGAGGGATGGGATGAGCTGGGGGGCAGGAGGGAGGGATGGGATGAGCTGGGGGGCAGGAGGGAGGGATGGGATGAGCTGGGGGGCATGAGGGAGGGATGAGATGACCTGGGGGCACGAGGGAGGGACGGGATGAGCTGGGGGGCACGAGGGAGGGATGGGATGAGCTGGGGGCAGGAGGGAGGGATGGGATGAGCTGGGGGCAGATGGGATGAGCTGGGGGGCACGAGGGAGGGATGGGATGAGCTGGGGGGCAGGAGAGAGGGATGGGATGATCTGGGGGCAGGAGGGAGGGATGGGATGAGCTGGGGGCATGAGGGAGGGATGGGATGAGCTGGGGGGCAGGAGGGATGGGATGAGCTGGGGGGCAGGAGAGGGATGGGATGAGCTGGGGGGCACGAGGGAGGGATGGGATGAGCTGGGGGCACGAGGGAGAGATGGGATGAGCCTGGGGGCAGGAGAGAGGGATGGGATGAGCTGGGGGGCACGAGGGAGGGATGGGATGAGCTGGGGAGCACGAGGGAGGGATGGGATGAGCTGGGGGCACGAGGGAGGGATGGGATGAGCCTGGGGGCAGGAGAGAGGGATGGGATGAGCTGGGGGGCACGAGGGAGGGATGGGATGAGCTGGGGGGCACGAGGGAGGGATGGGATGAGCTGGGGGGCACGAGGGAGGGATGGGATGAGCTGGGAGGCACGAGGGAGGGATGGGATGAGCTGGGGGCACGAGGGAGGGATGGGATGAGCTGGGGGGCACGAGGGAGGGATGGGATGAGCTGGGGGGCACGAGGGAGGGATGGGATGAGCTGGGGGGCACGAGGGAGGGATGGGATGAGCTGGGGGGCACGAGGGAGGGATGGGATGAGCTGGGGGGCACGAGGGAGGGATGGGATGAGCTGGGGGGCACGAGGGAGGGATGGGATGAGCTGGGAGGCACGAGGGAGGGATGGGATGAGCTGGGGGCAGGAGAGAGGGATGGGATGAGCTGGGGGGCACGAGGGAGGGATGGGATGAGCTGGGGGGCACGAGGGAGGGATGGGATGAGCTGGGGGGCACGAGGGAGGGATGGGATGAGCTGGGGGCAGGAGAGAGGGATAGGATGAGCTGGGGGCACGAGGGAGGGATGGGATGAGCTGGGGGCAGGAGAGAGGGATGGGATGAGCTGGGGGGCAGGAAAGAGGGATGGGATGAGCTGGGGGCAGGAGGGAGGGATGGGATGAGCTGGGGGGCAGGAAAGAGGGATGGGATGAGCTGGGGGCACGAGGGATGGGATGGGCTGGGGGGGCAGGAAAGAGGGATGGGATGAGCTGGGGGCAGGAGGGAGGGGTGGGATGAGCTGGGGGCAGGAAAGAGGGATGGGATGAGCTGGGGGGCAGGAGAGAGGGATGGGATGAGCTGGGGGGGCAGGAAAGAGGGATGGGATGAGCTGGGGGGCACGAGGGAGGGATGGGATGAGCTGGGGGGCAGGAAAGAGGGATGGGATGAGCTGGGGGCACGAGGGAGGGATGGGATGGGCTGGGGGCACGAGGGAGGGATGGGATGAGCTGGGGGGCAGGAAAGAGGGATGGGATGAGCTGGGGGCAGGAGGGAGGGATGGGATGGACTGGGGGCAGGAAAGAGGGATGGGATGAGCTGGGGGCACGAGGGAGGGATGGGATGAGCTGGGGGCACGAGGGAGGGATGGGATGAGCTGGGGGGCAGGAAAGAGGGATGGGATGAGCTGGGGGGCAGGAGGGAGGGATGGGATGAGCTGGGGGCACGAGGGAGGGATGGGATGAGCTGGGGGGCAGGAAAGAGGGATGGGATGAGCTGGGGGGCACGAGGGAGGGATGGGATGAGCTGGGGGCCCGAGGGAGGGATGGGATGAGCTGGGGGGCAGGAAAGAGGGATGGGATGAGCTGGGGGGCAGGAAAGAGGGATGCGATGAGCTGGGGGCAGGAGGGAGGGATGGGATGAGCTGGGGAGCAGGAGGGAGGGATGGGATGAGCTGGGGGGCAGGAGGGAGGGATGGGATGAGCTGGGGGGCACGAGGGAGGGATGGGATGAGCTGGGGGCACGAGGGAGGGATGGGATGAGCTGGGGGGCAGGAAAGAGGGATGGGATGAGCTGGGGGCAGGAGGGAGGGATAGGATGAGCTGGGGGCACGAGGGAGGGATGGGATGAGCTGGGGGGCAGGAAAGAGGGATGGGATGAGCTGGGGGGCAGGAAAGAGGGATGGGATGAGCTGGGGGCAGGAGGGAGGGATGGGATGAGCTGGGGGGCACGAGGGAGGGATGGGATGAGCTGGGGGGCAGGAAAGAGGGATGGGATGAGCTGGGGGCAGGAGGGAGGGATAGGATGAGCTGGGGGCACGAGGGAGGGATGGGATGAGCTGGGGGGCAGGAAAGAGGGATGGGATGAGCTGGGGGGCAGGAAAGAGGGATGGGATGAGCTGGGGGGCAGGAAAGAGGGATGGGATGAGCTGGGGGCACGAGGGAGGGATGGGATGAGCTGGGGGGCAGGAAAGAGGGATGGGATGAGCTGGGGGCAGGAGGGAGGGATGGGATGAGCTGGGGGCACGAGGGAGGGATGGGATGAGCTGGGGGGCACGAGGGAGGGATGGGATGAGATGGGGGGCAGGAGGGAGGGATGGGATGAGCTGGGGGCAGGAAAGAGGGATGGGATGAGCTGGGGGCAGGAGGGAGGGATGGGATGAGCTGGGCAAAGAGAGATGGATGGGTGGAGTGGGAGGACTTCCCCCTACCCCAAAGCCGTGGTTGTTCTGCTTTAAAGCAGACCAAAACCTACTTAACTTGTGAAATTCATTTGGCCAAAGCCCCTGCCAATGCTCTGAACTAGAAATTGATATTTTTGTTTTTGAATCGTCCTGAAACACTGTTTTTCTGTCCCTCTCTGTGAGATGGCAGGTGATCAGTCATTGCATAGGTGTGGCAATGACATAATTGCCACACATAACAATGGCAATAAATGGAGGAGGCGGAGCTTTACAGCTTAAAAAAGGGCCATTATCTGGGTTAGAGTGAAGCAGGAGCATTAAAAATTGGCAAAAGGTGCTCTTCATGCGGGGAGCAATTCAGGGGGTGCTAGTCAAAAATGTGGATTTTGGTCTGTTTAAACAAAAAACATTGAATAGGTGACTGAATCATTTATTGATGCTGATCCGCATGTTAAACCCCAAAGAGGGACATATGAGAACAGTGCTGGTCAGGGTCACATGGACTCAAAAGAGGGACAGTTGGGAGCATGGCACGTGCTTCCACACATTTAAAGAGGTGGTCCAAGCATTTTGTAACCCCCCAGCCACCCTCCCTACCCCTGTGCTAAGTGTGACTGCCCTGTCACTGAGACCCACGGCTACCATGCAGATCCCTGACACGACCCCGCTGGCATAAAGGGAGGATTGCAGCGATCAGTTGAGTTGTTTTATTATTTTAACACCCAAATCAGGCTTGGAGGGAGGAATGTCTGAAAGGTTACAAAAAGCTTAGAGTTCGTCTTTAAAGTATACCAGCACCCACCGCTGATCGGCCCGGGAATCTATAAGATTCCCGGGCCGATCAGCTCCCTGCCTGCGGGGCACGCCGATCGGCCCCGCTGTGTGAAACCCCCTCAGGACGCCCCTGTTCCTCGTTCCAACGGCGCATGCGCGGGCCGCCGACGCCTCTCGCGCATCCCTCTAGCAGGGCGCGCACCCGCGCCGGCCGTTTGTGAATGCACGGCGCGGGCGCACGAGAGGTGGCGGGGGGCGCTCTCACCTTGTCCGTCGACGGTGATTGGTGGAGCGAGTCATGTGGGAGCGGGGTCAGGTGAGTTTTTGGGGCTTTCTGGGGGGTTTCACACACCGATCGGGGTGCCCCGGATAGTGAAAATCCTGGGTGTTTGTCCACTTTAAACCGGACCTTAAGCATGATTTAATGAAATGCCCAAACTCTTAAAAACTATTTCCCAGCATCTAAAATTAATATATATTTTTAGTCACTTACTTATTATTATTTCCCCCACCAGGCTGCAACTCTGTTCAGGACTCCAGGATATGGGCGCCGCCATCTTGACTCAGAAGCATCACATATACTGAGGAGAGGAGAGTAGGATAAAGTACAGGGGGTGGGGTTATAGCTGTGCTTTGCACAGACAGAGCAGAGCTGGGGTCAGGGAAAGGCCAGCAATCCCAGAACGCAGAGCGGCACAGTCAGAAGACACTGTTTGCAGGCTGCCTGATGCTCCATGAGCCGCCATCTTGGATGTTTAAAGGCTCATAACATGCAGTAGATGCAGGTAGGATGATTTTTAATGTGAGCAATCTGTATGTACAGGGTGGGGGAAACATATAAGATAGACTCTTATTCAGGGTGAAGGGACGCTTTAAAGAGAAACATCAGGGGAGCTTAAAACCTCCCCAAACCTCACTGATCTGCCCCCCCTCTGGTTTTACCCTTTGGCACTAAATACTCACCTCGTCTGGGGATCCATCTTCTGGGTCCCTCTGATCTAACACGCGGCACCATCTTGTATCCCATCAGGCACTGCGTGCGGTCCCCAATCTTGCGCCTCCGCAGTACCCATAACTGGGATGCAATGGGACCGCCCGAAATCCCGCGACACTTCGCTGAACGCAGTGGGTCTTTGAAGAGCACGGCTAAAGCTGCGCTATCACTTACAGACTGCTAAGCCGACGCAGGGGGCAGCGATCGGCACTGAAGCAGCCTGATGTTGCCGCGACATCCAAAAGGTAAGTAGGGGCCTATGGGGGGGGGAATCGCCCCCTTTTTATTTTAGGACCGATGTTCCTCTTTCATACAGACTACCTGTGATTTTCTCCCCTTGTCACCATTCCCTTATTCTTTGGACAGTAAGCTTTAGTGGATCATGTTATCAGTGTGTAATCTTGTGTTGCTCACTGATTGTAATACTGTGCGTTATATTATTAGCGTGCAGAGAGATCTAATACATGGCATGAGTCAGGTGTCTCTATTGCTTTATACCTGTCACAGGTTTGCTTATAATCCATTTCCCTCGGCTTCCTGGAAACTTCGCACAGGGCAGAGTCCAATGGACCAAGCGGAGATCCTCATCACGACTTGATCACTTGACTGCGATTCCGCTGTTACATTAACTTGTGTACAGATGATAAGACCAGACAGAGACAAATAAAGGACTTGAATAATATACAATCCGGAGACACCAAATAACATTGAAAATCACAACAATATACCCAAGTAGTTTTTTTCTTTTTGACTAAAGGAGTACATGAACAGAGTGTATGCTTGCGTACACTTAGGAGTGTGTCCAGTGGCGTAACTAAATATGACGGGCCCTGGTGCAGACATTATATGACTATCCTGGGTTTTGGTCCGTGCCCCACTGTATAAACCCCACAGGTCGCTGAAACCAACTAATCTCTTCCCGGTCCTACAGCACATGTGTGGCTGCTCGTCCAATCAGCGCGCTTGAATCCGCTCACGTCAGTGCGTCTAGGCTATCGTCTAAGGCAAGCAGCTCCGAGTGCTACCCTCTAATAACACTACCCTCTAATAGGGAGCGTGCCCGCACCGGCCATTCACAAATGCCTGGTGGGGGCACGCACCCTGCTAGAGGAATAGCGGAGATGCAGATCGCGCATGCGCCGTTGGACTGGGAAAGAAGGTAAGTTTATAGGCAACCTGGGGGGTTTCACATAGCGAGACATCCCAATTTTGGATACCCCCAGGGGGGAGGGAATAGAATAGATTGACCCGTGCATCTTATAGATTCCCAGGCCGATTGCTGTGCATTTTGATCCACTTTAATTTGGATGCAGTTAGACAACTGAAGACTGAAACAGCAAAGACAAATACTGCTTCCTTTCTTTAAATGATGCCAAGTGAGAACGGATATGATAAATAAGGTGGAGGAGCAACAATGATGGGGCCCCCTGACCTCCTGGACCAGGTGTGATTGCACCTCCTGCACCACTATAGTTACCCCCCTGAGTGTGTCCTCCACATTTAATCCACTCACCAGTGAACAGTCAGTGCACACATGTCCAGAACATTGGGCTGCTGAAACTGACCACTTTAAAGTGTACCAAAACCAAGCTAGAAAGTCCACTGTGTGAAACCCCCCAGGTCGCCCCAATCACTCACCTTGCTTCCCAGTCCAATGGCGCAAGCCATGGTCGCATCCCGCGGTCCCTCTAGCAGGGTGCATGCCCACACCAGGCATTTGTGAATGGCCGGTGCAGACACACTCCCTGTTAGAAGAAAGCGGGGGATGCAGCCACCAGCGCGCTTGGAGTCGCTGGCCTTAGACACTGGTTTAGACGGAGTGACGTAAGCACACACTTCGGGATGCCTGCCCTGGAGTCTCACGGACCACTAAACTAAAACTAAAGTCAGACAAAATTTGCTTGTGGACATGCTAAGCATCAGCTGACCTGACTTAAAGTGACCCCATCAGTTGTGCTTATTTGCAGCTCTGGAACACAGACACGGTAAGTATTCCTCACTAGGAATGATGATTTTTTCATACCTGTAGCTGTTATATACACCTTCCTTTGGTGTTATTGGATATCGAGCCCCACTAGTAATTCATGCCCAGGGCAAGCAAGTGTCTTAGTCCACTTCCAATGTTCCCAAGGGGTATCCCAAATTGCAGTGTGATAACTCCTGTATAACCAGCATGCTGTGCTGTAGAGCAGCACCATCACTTCTCTCTCCACTCTGCATATACAGTCACTGCTCTGCAGCACCACCTGCTGCCTGTTGCAAGTCACTGTCACTGGAACAGGGAGGAAAGTGAGCATACAGCCCATTTATACACATTTATTCATACAGCTAAGCCAGTAAGATATTACGATTCCCACTGCAGGACTTCTCAAATCGTTATGCTCCCTTGGGAAAATTGTAAGTCAAACAAGACTCCAATTAGAGTTCTGGTCCACTTTAAAAATGCTAAGTATGTTTTTCCTGCAGTTTGTCTGCCATTAGTCTCTCCTGTACTAGTCTAACCACTGCCTTCACTTATGCTCCCTGGCCACATCCGCCACAGGAAAGTGTTTTCTTTTATAATGCTAATTCAGACTTTTAGAGTAAGTTTAGCTTTCTTGCCACCAGACGTCAAAGTTGTATGAGGTTGTCATTTTGGAAACCCCGTAGATCACCCGCACAGCTTACCGTGCACTCCCAGCAATTCAACTAGGCTGGGAACAAGAGTGGACAGCAGACCACAGGGAGACCGGGGATGTGGCCGCTTCCCTTTCCCTTGGCTGGAGCCATACAGTTCCATACAGAGCTTTATGCTGTGCATTAATAAGTATGGCACTGATTGGACAAGAGCCTGCACATGTGCTGTGGGAACGGCGGAATGGTACGTTTTTAGGGAGGTCTGGGAGGGTTTCACACGATGGAGAAACCAAAATCGGATGGCCCAGAAAAATAGACCAATCTCCAGGATAGTGAAAATATAAATAAGATCAAACATTTAAATAAGGTTTAATAAAAAAGATTAGAAGTCCGGCTTGGGATGAGCAGCGTTAGGCCTTTCAAGTGACTATCCTGGGTTTTGGTCCTTTCCCCCAATGTGTGAAACCCCCTAGATAGCTGAAGGTAATTCTCCTCTTTTCGGGCCTACGGCACATGCATGGCCGCTCGTCCAGCAAGCAAGCTCTGAGCGCGTTGATGGCCACATCCCCCACTTCCCTCTAACTGGAAGCGTGCCCGTGGCGCCCATTCACAAATGGGATAGCGGGGATGGGCCGTTGGACGGGCAAGCAAGGTAAGTGTATGGGGAGACCTGGGGGGGGGAGGGAAACGATCGGCCCAAGAATCTTATAGATTCCCGAGCCGATCGGTGTGGGTTTTGGTCCACTTTAAAGGGGACCTAAAACATCTAGTATACTCGCCTCACTGGCGATCCAACGGCTTATGTGTGGGCCCCAGCCGCATCCCTGGCTTCTCTCATCAGTAGCATGCGCCGGTGAGGTCAGTATACAGGTGATTGAAGAGTTTCTGAAAAAACTCCAGGGCCGGCAGATTCCCTCTCTTTGGGACATCCTGATTTGCAATAACCCCCTGTGTGAAACCTCGACAATCACCAAATTTACTGACCTAGCCTAGCCCACAGTCCTTTAGATTGGTGTGTACCCCCACTAGGCATTGGTCAGCACAGCCACGCGCCCAGCTAAAGGTGAGCAAGGATGTGGCAGGGCACAAGCTCACTTCATTCCATTTCTTTGCCACTTTGACATCAGTGCGACAAAGAGAAGCTAAATGGAGTTGACAGTGTTAATTTTCCTTCCGCCTGAGCTGTGGGAAGGGTGAGCTTTACTGGTGATTTGTGGAGATACACACAAATCACGGTGCCTTTATTAAGTAGACCAAAACCCAAGTGAGTGAAAGGTCCCTGCCCAGGCATGGAGAAGTCCTGCTGGCTCCTGGCCTCTTGGTGCAATGCTGTCTGCTTTGCTGCCAACAGTGCACTCATACCTTCCAACTTTTCAAGGTGGGAAAGGTACAATATGTAAATTAAGCCACGCCCCCTCATTGATTGATGAATAGGAGATACATTGTAACAGTTACAACGTGCTCCACCAGGTCCAGGCCTCCACCACCAAACCTTCCAGCTTTTTAGGGTAGGAAAGAGGGCCAATTCTTAAAGTGGACCAACACCCTGCCTGATCGGCCCGGGAATGTATAACATTCCCAGGCTGATCAGATCCCTCCCCGTGGGGCCTCCAAAATCAGGATGCCCCGCTGCGTGAAACCCCCCAGGATGCCCTCGCACTTCTCTAGCAGGGTGCGTGCCCACGCCGGTCATTTGTGAATGGCCGGCGCGGGCGCGCTCCGTTAGAGGGAAGCGCGAGATGCGGCCGCTGTGGTTGTATGTCGCTTGGACGCGTATACCACAGCGGCTTCGAGCGTGTTGATTGGACGGGCAGCGGCACAGGCGCCATAGGAGCAGGGTGAGATGAGTCTGTGGGTTGGCAGGTAAGTTCTATTATTTTATTTACTGCCTGGACTGTCCCTTTAAGTGTTGATATAAGTGAAGCAGCAACAGGGACTAATATTGTTTTTTTTATTTCCTTCAATAAAATATGTGTCATCATCCCTTGAGGGTGTCACTGGCCTTGAAAGCCACATAACAGGTATTTCTCCAGGTACCAGAGCTTCACTGTTCATTATTGCTACAAAGACAGCGGCAGGCCATAGAAAATGGGTGCAATCAGAACAGCAACCACAAGGGTGGTGGACTGATTTGGAAGGACTGTCCCTCATTTGAGTTCATGTCCCTTCCAACTTTTTAGGGTAGGAAAGAGGGCCAATTCTTAAAGTGGACCAACACCCTGCCTGATCGGCCCGGGAATGTATAAGATTCCCAGGATGATCAGATCCCTCCCCGTGGGGCCTCCAAAATCAGGATGCCCCGCTGTGTGAAACCCCCCAGGACGCCCTCGCACTTCTCTAGCAGGATGCGTGCCACGCGGGCGTGCTCCGTTAGAGGGAAGCGCGAGATGCGGCCGCCAGCGTGCTCTGAGCCGCTGTGGTTGTACGTCGCTTGGACGCGTATACCACAGCGGCTCCGAGCGCGTTGATTGGACGGGCAGTGGCGCAGGCGCCATAGGAGCAGGGTCAGATGAGTTTTATCAGGCGATCTGGGGGGTTCACGCATCGGGGCACCCCCGATCGGGGTGCCCGCGGAAGTGGACCAAAACCCAGGATACAGAAAATCCTGGGTGTTGGTCCACTTTAATTTAACCCATGTCCCCTCATTGAGGTATGGATAGGAGATATGATGTAACAGTTACAACAGTATAAACACTTTGAATAGGCAAATTAATCATTTATTCCTGCAGATCTGCATGTTACACCTCAAAGAGGGACAAATGAGAACAAAAAGGGACAGCGGGACATGGACTCAAAAGAGGGACAGTCCCTCCAAATCTGGGACACTTGGGAGGTATGGTGCACTGATGGAGCAAGTCCCCTGAGAAAATGGAGGACACAAGCCTGCTGGATTTCAGGGGAGCAAGTCTGTGGGTTGGCAGGTAAGTTCTATTATTTTATTTACTGCCTGGACTGTCCCTTTAAGTGTTGATATAAGTGAAGCAGCAACAGGGACTAATATTGTTTTTTTTATTTCCTTCAATAAAATATGTGTCATCATCCCTTGAGGGTGTCACTGGCCTTGAAAGCCACATAACAGGTATTTCTCCAGGTACCAGAGCTTCACTGTTCATTATTGCTACAAAGACAGCGGCAGGCCATAGAAAATGGGTGCAATCAGAACAGCAACCACAAGGGTGGTGGACTGATTTGGAGGGACTGTCCCTCATTTGAGTTCATGTCCCTCTCCTCTTCTCTGTCCTTCTTTGAGGTGTAACATGCAGATCTGCATCAAATGATTCATTTGCCTATTCAAAGTGTTTGTATTGTTGTATCTCTTACATCTTATCTATCAATCAATGAGGGGTGTGGCCATTTATGTATTGCCCCCCTATTCCCACCCTGAAATGTTGGAAGGTTTATGTGGGCCTTTGGGCAGCATGATTTCAGGGGGCCCCTTTGTGGAGAAGAGTCACGTCACATCACCGAGGGATGTCCCATATCTGGATGCCCCCTAAGGATCATGCTATTTGGACCTAAACTCTAGTTTTGGTCTCCTTTGAAGTGCACCAAACCCCTTTAAACCTGACCTCGGAGTCTAAACCAATCTCGATTCTGATTTTGGATGCCCCTGTGTGTGACTCCCCTCCTTTGTTCATTACTTTCCTGGAACTGGTGAATGCACTGTGGGATCGCCAGTTTGGGGTAATGGCCAAACCAAGGGGGCGCTTTCACAAACAGGGGCATCCCAAAGTTAAATGCCCCTGTAGAGAATACCAAAACTCAGGGGTGGAATTGCATGCATAGCCAGGGGGTTCCACACAGAAGGGTTGCTTCAGGGATTGGGATTCTCCAGGGATAGGAAATCAGCTGGGGTGGGCAACTTAAAAGCAGAACAAACACCAGCACTTCCTCCCCTGGAATCTAAATCGAGATGCCCCATTGTGTGGAATCCCGCCATTCAGGGAGATGGGGCACCGCCGGTCAAGCGCTGTTACACATCCCAAAGGCTGGCCCTGTCAGTGGGCCCCCCGGAGGGTGGGGGCTCCCGGCAGCTGGCCCGCCTTGCCAGGTGCTGACGCTGGCCCTGCTGGTAGAGGCCTGAACCCGGTAGAGCACGATGCTGCCCTGTCTGCCTTTTGTAGCACTCTGGCAGCTGTTATGGACTTATGGAAGGCTTAGTAGCAATGAGCCGAATGACTAAAGAAAGCTGCGATGGGGAAAGTGCAGGAAGCTCACATTCCAGGAGCACAAGGTGCGGGAAGTGGGTGTCCGGCCGCAAAGAGTTCAGCAGCAGCAGTGGCACCAGAAACATGCAAACTTCCCATCAAAGTTCCTGCAGTCACATGATAATTCTCACTGCTTCGGCAGCTGGGGAATGCAGAAGCCGCGCCCCATCTGCCCCACGCCCCTATCAGATCCCACTCCACCCCCACCCCCAGATAAGATTCCTCTGGGTGCAATCTATATCAGGAGGCAAAGCAGCTGAACTTTTTCACCAGTCATTTAAATGCATTATTTTTATTTTATGATGTCTAGTTGTTTTGTCGCATCACTACAGATGATAATATAACTTGGATAAGAATCTTTACAGATATTTACAGGTAAACAGAAGAGTCAAAAAGGGATCTAGGGGGGAACCGGGGAACTACAGACCGGTAAGCTTAACATCTGTGGTGGGCAAGCTGTTTGAAGGTTTCTTAAGGGATACTATCCTGGAGCACCTTGGGGAAAATGACCTTATTACTCCATATCAGCATGGATTTATGAGGAATCGCTCCTGCCAGACAAACCTAATCAGCTTTTATGAGGAGGTAAGTTCAAGATTGGATCAGGGGGAGTCATTGGATATCATATATCTTGACTTTTCTAAAGCATTTGATACTGTGCCACATAAAAGGCTGGTACAAAAGATGAGAATGCTTGGACTGGGGGAAACCGTGTGCAGATGGGTGGGAAATTGGCTTAATGATCGATAGCAGAGGGTGGTTATCAATGGTACACACTCAGATTGGGTCACTGTTACTAGTGGAGTACCACAAGGGTCAGTTCTGGGACCAATTTCTCTTCAATATATATATAAATGACATTGGGTAGGGATTAAACAGTAAAGTCTCAATCTTTGCAGATGATACTAAGCTGAGTAATTAAAACAAAAGAGGACAGCAGGCAGCCACAAACAGATTTAGATAAATTGGAAGCATGGGCAGTTAAATGGCAAATGAAGTTTAACACAGATAAATGTAAGGTTATGCACATGGGAAGGAGAAATCTGTGTCATGATTACATACTAAATAAAGAAACACTTGGTAAAACAACAATGCAAAAGGACCTAGGGGTTTTGGTTGACAATAAGCTCAACTGTAGTAATCAATGCCAGGCAGTTGCTGCCAAAGCAAATAGGATCATGGGGTGCATCAGGAGGGGCATAGGTGCTCATGACCAGAGCATCATTTTACCCCTGTACAAGTCACTGGTCAGACCCCATATGGAATACTGTGTACAATTCTGGGCACCTGTGCTTAAGAAGGACATATCAGAACTGGAGCACGTTCAAAGAAGGGCAACAAAGTTAATAAAAGGAGTGCGGGGGCTAGAGTACCCTGAAAGATTGTCCAAGTTAGGTTTATTTAGTCTAGAAAAAAGACGATTGAGGGGTGATCTAATAACTATGTATAAATATATTCGGGGTCAATACAAAAATCTGTCCCACAATCTATTTATACCCCAGAGCGTAACTATAACCCAAGGGCATCCACTAAGGTTAGAGGAAAGGTGTTTTCTCCACTGACATAGGAGGGGATTCTTCTCTGTAAGAGCAGTGAGACTATGGAACTCTCTGCCAGAGGAGGTAGTAATGAAGGATACAGTAAAAATGTTCAAAAGTGGCCTTGATGCCTTCCTGGCATGAAATAACATTTCCAGCTGTGGCTACTAGACCACTGGAAGGAGTTAAACAGGCTGAACTGGATGGACTAAAGTCTTTATTCAGCCTTACATACTATGTTACTATGTTACTAAGACTGAACAAGGGAGCAGCTGTGCATACCAGCAATAGGAGCCTGAAACCTGGCACTGGCACCATGTGGGTGGATGTAAGACAAGTATACCCCATGAACCTCACTGGCCACCAGTGGTGATGTGGTGACAAAATGGGAATGCAGAAGTAGGTGAGTGCCGCGGTTTGGGCAGCCAGCACCTCATCGGGATACTGCACCTCCCCACTGATTTGTTTGGGTCTTATTTGATTGCAGGCAGCGGCGATATCCAAAAGGTAAGTAGGAAGCTGATGGGGGGATCGGCCCCTTTTTATTTTTGCTCTGATGTTCCACTTTAATGACTGCCCCAACCATTTAAGTCACAACTACGTGCAGCATTGGGAGTCGAACCTGGAAGCAACAACAGATTATAAGGGGTGGTCTGATATCTGGTTGGTGTCACAACACACTTACCTTAAGCCCGGTCCTGTGGCATCCTCAGGCGGCGTGGGCTCGAGTGGCGCCAGGCATACCCGCCTCCTCCTCTCATTGCTTCCCCTGTTCCTCTGCATGTGCTTGTGCGCGCATGCGAGCACAGCTGTCTTATGCCCTCCAGCGGCGCTGCAATCAGCACTACCGCCGGAGGTTGATTTAAAGGGCCAATGAGCCCAAGGATTGTTCTGGGTGAAACGCCCAAAAGTTTGAACTGGGCAATCAGCCCAAGTGTTATTAAGTATCCAATGTGCTCGATTTATTCCGTCCTATCCTTGCATCCAGTCCTATAAAGGTGATCCCAGGTAATTCAGCCGGCGCCCGTGATAGCGTTTAGCTGAGTGGGAATCCCGTGTTGTTTACCTGTTGCCAACCTTGCTAGCCCGACTATCCTGACTTCAGCCTGTATTATGACTATGTACCCGTCTCATCCCTGGTGACGCAAAGCTCTCTCATCTCCTGGTTTGACCCTTGATGTGACCTTTGACCTCACTTGTATTATCCCTTGGAGTTACCCGAATTGTAATCTGAATTCACCTCGGTTCCTGATTACGCCCAGTCCTACCTTTACATCCTTTGAGCTAATAAGTCCTGGGGGCAGCCATGTCCAGTGGGGGCGTTTAAAGCATCCTGGTAAACGGGGGCTTAGCTAGGTGGGCTGGCTGCAGAGATTGTGGGTTGTGGACTCACGAAGAAAACGGGTGTCCCCAGAGTTTGACAGTCGGTAACGGGCAAGTGCTCGATTAACACCTCAACCATAAAGTCGGCTTATAAACCTCTCTTTAGATGGGACCTGGTCCCTGCCAGACTGCATACTATCTATCCTCACCACCCAGGTTCCAGTTTTAGGGGATGATCAACAGCATATCTTGCATATTTGGTGGACATGTCTCATGCTCATGCATCTCTGGTCACAAGTTTACAAAATGTCCGGGAGAGTATTGGGATTGATGATCTATGATATGCAAAGACCTTTGGGCAGCTTTGCTATGCCAAAAAGCCCGGGAAGGGAATTACAAACATAATAAACTATTTATGTTTACAATGTTAGCCACAGAACAGACTATAGCAGGGGCCTGGAAGAAGAAAAGCAAAGAGAAAGAAGGGATGGAGAGATGAAAGGAAAGAAAGAATAGAAGGACTGACAGAAAAAAAGAAAGAGAAGGAATTACAGAAATAGAAGGAAAAAAGAAGAAACAAAGAATAGATGCAACGGAATAAAGAAAAGACTAGTAAGAAAGAAAAGAATAAAAGGAAAGAAACAAAGAATAGAAGGACTGACAGAAATAATAGAAGGAAAGAAAAAAGAAAGAAAAGGAAAAGTAGAAAGTACTTATGAAAGAAAGAAACAGAAAATAGAATGGCAGAAACAAAGAAAGGCTCTCCCAATGGCCAATCTGCCCTGGTCTTAAAGTGGACAAACACCCAGGATTTTGACTATCCTGGGTTTTGGTCCACTTCAATGGGGCACCCCATAGCCATTCCAGATATGTTATTTTTGGTGACTTCTAGTCAGCGTTTTTTTTTGTGCTCAATCAAGTGACACGGGATCCCTGGCCTGTTCTGAATGTTTTTTTCTTAATTTATTGTACTTAGCTTATCCACAACAAACTTGTATTTTCATGCCTGCCAATCATGTGTCATGTCATTTGTGTGTCCCCGAAGTCACCCCATGTGTTTTCGCTTTGTCGCTGTGCTAGCATTCTTTTTAAAAGCCCTTTTTGCCACTGCACCTGGCACTGTACATCTGAGTTACATCTGGTTTTAGAGGCCAGCGCTGGCGCTGTGGTTTTACATGTTAAAGTGGACCAAAAACACACACCGATCGGCCCCTGGGAGATCCAAAATCGTGATGCCCCGCTGTGTGAAACCACCCAGGTTGCCCCATTCACTTACCTCGTTTCCCTGGTCCCGCGGCAAGTCTAAGAGCAGCGGCCGCATTCCGCTATCCCTATAGCAGGGCGCATGCCCGCGCAAGGCATTTGTGAATGGCCGGCATGAGCACGCTCCCTGTAAGAGGGAAATGGAGGCTGAGGCCATCGGGGTGCTCAAAGCTGCTGCTCTTAGATGCGCTGTGTGACCGGGAAAAGGTGAGCTGGGGGGGGGGGGGGTCACGCAGCGAGGCAATGGAACTATGTCACTATCTCCATTGAAAAATGATAAAGCAAAGGTACAGCACCACATAGCCATCAGTGCCGTACACTAGCAGCGCTATCTGCCTGTGGCCAGCGTTGTGGCTGAGGCACTAATAGCGTTCCTTGGCAGGCGCTCAAATGGCGCTACGAGGTGCTAGTAATAGATTGGGCTCCCCGAGTAGCTGCACTACTTGGTCAGTGATATTAGGGTTAAATGATGCTGCTTTCTTCTTGCCCCATGCTGGCCTTGAGGGGCGGCATCTTTCATTTCCCAGCACCTTGCATTCTCTGATAAACCTAAAAAAAACTTGCTTCCTTCTGCTGATTCATTCTTCAGGGGACTGATTTCACATTGAAACATACATGTATGAGTCATCATTTGCTGCTGAGGAGGCCCTACGGAGAGAAGTAACATAAAGCAGGCTGAATGAAGGTGGGATGAAAGATGCAGCCAGCGTGGGGATATCAGAAAGCGTGATCTTTAATCCTTTGCCTGGAATGTCCCTTTAAGACTTTTTTTACTTTAGGTCTGCTTTAATAGCTCTGAGATCTGCCATAAGCCCAGCGCTAGATCGTCCTTATGTTAAATTATGGAAGGAGATTCTATAACGTGTAGCAATATATAGGTCCAGGTTTCCACATCAGATCATTAAAATTGAATGCTCACATTTATTGTATTTCAGCTCGCTGTAAGTATAAGTAATGGAGTGCAGGTGAGCGTGCATCTCCCCCTTGTGTGACCTCTGTTCTGTGCTCCACTCACATGCTATGTGCTACAGGCTTATACCTTGGCCCTTAAAGCAGACCTACTCCCTGCAACGGCCCTTGATTAAAGTGTACCAACACCAATTTTTTTTTTTAAATGGGTGTTGGTAAAATCACGGAGGGGGGCGGCATCCTCCAATCAAGGGGAAAGATTTCCCTGGGAAAACGGGGTGAAGGTCAGAAAAACTGTGTCAGACAATGGTTTATGTGCAGGCGGATGGGCATCAGCAATGGGGATCGTCCGTATACTTAAAGGACCATTCCAGGGAAAGGGTCCGATCAGGCTGCTTTCTGCTTGCCCCATGCTTAAACTGACCATAGTGCTGATGAGAGCCTAAAGCTTCAAACACGTGTCCACTAGTTGGATGTGTCTGGCTGTATAAAATTTAAAGTGGACCAACTCCCAGGGGTGATTGGCCCAGGAATCTATAAGATTCCTGGGCCGATCAGATCCCTCCCTGTGGGGCATCTGAAATTGGGATGTCCCGTGGGGTGAAATCCCCCAGGAAGCCCACAAGCCTTATCTTCTCCCCGTCCCAGTGCGGGCCGCCGCCTCCCACGCGTTCCTCTAGCCGGGTGCGCACCCGCGCTGGCCGTTTGTGAATGTCCGTCGACGTATCTCGCTTGTCTGTCGGCGGTGATTCGCTGGAGCGGTCACGTGGGAGTGGGGTCAGGTGAGTTTTCGGGGGATTCTGGGGGGTTTCACACAGCGGGGCACCCCTGATCGGGGTTACCCACCAAAGTGGACCAAAACCCAGGATAGTCAAAATCCTTGGCATTGCACCCTTAGCGGTTCTAAGGGCCTTGGATGGCACAGAGACGTAAAGAGATGATTTGCATAGCTCCGCCTACTGCAAGGGTAGATGGGTAATGCTATCTGTCCTTGGACTGGGTACTGTGCAAATACTTTCTGTTCTAGGAAAGCCACTCTTTTTCTTTTGCATTCCCTGATAAATCCTATTGAACTTGCTTCCTTTTGTTGGCTCATTATTCAGGGTCCCTGAAACTAAATGACTTCTGAAGGGACCCTCAAATTTAAACATGCATGGTTAAGTCATCATTTGATGTTGAGGAGGTCTTGCACATGTGAGAGAGTTCACTTGGAGTTTTTGAGGAATATAAAGCTGAATGAAAGCTTGATGAATGATGCAGCTCCTGACAGCCAGCGTGGGTGGGGCAGAAAGCAGGCTAATTTAACCCTTTGTCTGGGTTAAGAGGAACAACCGCCAGCCTTTATGTGGCATCCCGAATTGGGATTTGGACAAAACACACGGTGTGCCCTCCATTGGACCCTCTACCCCTAAAAAAACAAATCTGGTGAAAGTGAGCAGGTTGAACACCATCCTTTACTGGGACTGAACATACTGTCTGCCCTCCAATTAAACCCACTGACCTCCCAAAAAGCATTTATGGGGGTCTATAAAAATAAAAAGAAAACTTGCCAAATCAGAAAAAGGTCTGGCACCCCTAGAATGTTGGCACCCTGTGCCACCTCTCTATCTGCACACCTCAAAGGCTGGCCATGTATGTGTGCCCATTGCAACACAACGCAAAAATCCTATACACCAAAATAAGCAAGAAGACCCATTAAAGGGAAAAATCCTTTGTGATGCTGAAGGGCACTCAGATCATATCCTGACATCAAAGATTTCCTGGATAGTCATACTAAGCTGCATTATAGCTTTAGATGTCATCTGCTATCGATCTCTGGGCTGGGGGCGGCTGCGGTCTATTCTGTACGTGCCTCTCTTGTGTGTTCACATAAACCTTGACATCCTTATTTAATAAAGCAACACACAGTTACTGTACTGATGACATGCTGAGAGCTGTAACTCCTAACAGTCATTCCTATCCACCATTGATTAGAACAGGCAGGCTAACGGCTGCGTCCCTTTAACTCGCTGAGCACATTGATTTATTTTTGTCGATATAAATGACATTGTGCTTGATTGTGCATTGATGCCACCAAGGCCTCCATCAAAGCTATTCTTATTTATTGAGCTCTGATAAACAGGTCTGTTCCTATAACCACAGATTTTCCAATCATATACTGCCCCCACCCAGGAGAAGACGTGAGTATTGCCTTTCCTGCTGGGTGCCTCTAACTGGGGGTAATGGCTGCAGCTTGCCAGGCATAAGAATAGGAGAGTATCACTCACAGGCAGGGTTAGATGGAGAAGGAGGATGGGTGGAGGAGGGAGAGGGCACAAGGGGTTAAATGCAGACAGTGTGTATGGGGGGAGGAGGGAGAGGGTACAAGGGGTTAAATGCAGACAGTGTGTATAGGTGGAGGAGGGAGAGAGCACAAGGGGTTAAATGCAGACAGTGTGTATAGGTGGAGGAGGGAGAGAGCACAAGGGGTTAAATGCAGACAGTGTGTATAGGTGGAGGAGGGAGAGAGCACAATGGGTTAAATGCAGACAGTGTGTATAGGTGGAGGAGGGAGAGGGTACAAGGGGTTAAATGCAGACAGTGTGTATAGGTGGAGGAGGGAGAGAGCACAAGGGGTTAAATGCAGACAGTGTGTATAGGTGGAGGAGGGAGAGAGCACAAGGGGTTAAATGCAGACAGTGTGTATAGGTGGAGGAGGGAGAGAGCACAATGGGTTAAATGCAGACAGTGTGTATAGGTGGAGGAGGGAGAGAGCACAAGGGGTTAAATGCAGACAGTGTGTATAGGTGGAGGAGGGAGAGAGCACAATGGGTTAAATGCAGACAGTGTGTATAGGTGGAGGAGGGAGAGGGTACAAGGGGTTAAATGCAGACAGTGTGTATAGGGGGAGGAGGGAGAGAGCACAAGGGGTTAAATGCAGACAGTGTGTATAGGTGGAGGAGGGAGAGAGCACAATGGGTTAAATGCAGACAGTGTGTATAGGTGGAGGAGGGAGAGAGCACAATGGGTTAAATGCAGACAGTGTGTATAGGTGGAGGAGGGAGAGAGCACAAGGGGTTAAATGCAGACAGTGTGTATAGGTGGAGGAGGGAGAGAGCACAAGGGGTTAAATGCAGACAGTGTGTATAGGTGGAGGAGGAAGAGCGCACAATGGGTTAAATGCAGACAGTGTGTATAGGTGGAGGAGGGAGAGAGCACAATGGGTTAAATGCAGACAGTGTGTATAGGTGGAGGAGGGAGAGAGCACAAGGGGTTAAATGCAGACAGTGTGTATAGGTGGAGGAGGGAGAGAGCACAAGGGGTTAAATGCAGACAGTGTGTATAGATGGAGGCGGGAGAGAGCACAAGGGGTTAAATGCAGACAGTGTGTATAGGTGGAGGAGGGAGAGAGCACAAGGGGTTAAATGCAGACAGTGTGTATAGATGGAGGCGGGAGAGAGCACAAGGGGTTAAACCCGGATTTTGACTTTCCTGGGTATTGTTCTGTTTCCCAGGGGGCATTGCGATTCGGGATGCCCCGCTGTGTGAAACCCCCCAGTTCGCCCAGTTAATCTCACCTCTCCTGGTTCCAGCAGCGCATGCGCGGGTGCTCTGCCAATGAGAGCTATTTGCTATGTTTACATCGTTTGGCAAACGGCTTTTATTGACTATAATGGGGAGCGCACTGCTGTATCCCCTGCATCCTCGGCACCGGACTGTGGGCGAGGGTTTTTCAGGTAAGTACCACTTGTTTTTTAAAGAGCCTGGACTGTTCCTTCAATAGTAAGGACACCCCAAATCAGGGTCCCCCATGGGAAGCTGTTAAAAGAAACTTAAAGCAATCCTATTATATCATATGTTACCCACTTCCTCATTCACGAGTGGCTGTCAATCACATGACTTCCGCTGACCAATCTGGATTCAGCAGTAAGCTTGCACATCAAACCGGAATGGTTTCTGTTGTTCACCTGATTAACTGCCTTCAGCTTAATTTAATGAAAAAGCCCAATTCTTTAAAAAAAACTATTCCCCAACATCTAAAATTAATATATTTTAAGTTTTTAGCCATGTACTTTTTATTCTTTCTGCCACTGGGCTTCAACTCTGTTTAGGACTCTAGGATACGGGCGCCGCCATCTTGCCTCAGAAGCATCACATACTGAGGAGAGGAGAGGGGGCAAAAGTACAGGAGACGGGGTTATAGCTGTGCTTTGCTCAGACAGAGCAGAGCTGGGGTCAGGAAAAGGACAGCAATCCCAGAATGCAGGGCGGCACAGTCAGAAGACACTTTCTGTTTGCAGGCAGCCTGAGAGTCTGTGTGCCGCCATCTTGGATATTTAAAGGTTTATAAAATGCAGTAGATGCTGGTAGGATGATTTTTAATGTGAGAAATCTGTATGTACAGGGTGTGGAGAAACATATAAGATAAGCTCTTATACAGGGTTAAGGTCTGCTTTAAAGAGAAACAAAACTGGGTTTTGTTCCCTTCCCAGGGGCATCCCGATATAGGCTACACCCCAGATATAGGCTACACCCCAGATATAGGCTACACCCCAGATATAGGCTACACCCCAGATATAGGCTACACCCCAGAAAGCCCCAAACAACTCATCCTCTTCTGCGTTCCAACAGAACATGCGCAGGGCAGCCTCTGCTCAGGCAATGAGAGACATTTGCTGTTTTCACCTCTTTTGGTAAATAGCTCTTATTGACTTAAATAGGGAGCATGTGCTGCCGCATCCCTCCTATCCCTGGCCTCGTGTGCGCTCCTGTCTTAGGCCCTTATTTATGAAGGAATAGCGACAGGTAGCGACTGGTGAGCGACCGGTAATGACGGGCACCGCCACGAGAACGCCGGCTCCCCACCACAATCACACATTTATCAAGCCAATCCTGCTTAGCGACTGAGATAGCGCCATATAGCCACTCATTCATCATTATTCCAGCCTCAGCCCACAGCGCCAGCGTCCGACCTTGAACAGCGACAGGTATGACCTCTCGCTACCTGGCGCTCTCCAATGCATTTCAATGGAGCAATCTTTAAATATTCACAATTAATTGTTATTAATATTTTTTTTTTTTTTTTTTAAATGTGAAAAATTATGTGACCACTTCTGCCATGTTAGATAATTTTTTTAAGGTAAAAAAAAAAAATGTGCAGAATTGATATTACAGGTCTGATATTAATGTATTCATATTACTAAATTCTTTAAAAATGTTTTTTTTTTTGGTTTCCAAAAATATGGTGGTTTGGGGGTTAAAAAACTACTTTTAACACATCGCCGCCAGCGCTCTGGGGTTTAAACATGCATTTCACAACGCGAGAATTTTTTGAGCGTGATTTTTTGATGAATATGGTGGGAGTCGGTCGTGACCAGTCGCTATCATGCGCACCCATACATCGCGGAACCTGTCAAATAGCGACTCGTCACCCCGTATTCATCATTACTGCACACGACTCAGTCGCTATCAACAACCGAACAATGGCCAAGCACAGCGACTACTAGCGGGCGCTCTGAAAATACTGCTACTGTCGCTCAACTGTCGCTACCTGCCGCTATTTATGAATCGGCCTCTCAGCCTATCTGAATGGCTGGGGTAGGAGTGTTCACATGCTGCTGGGGATGCAAGGAAGGAGGCACGCACGCTCCCTATTGAAAACAATGTGGTCACGGCAGGCGGCTCTTGTTGCACCCCTGGAGGATGGAGAGGTGAGTTTTACAGCCATCTTGGGGGGTTCCACAAAGCGGGGCATCCCGGGAAAAGCCAGCAACTGGCCCTGTAATCTTTTACATTTCAGGCCTGCCGCTGTTGGGCGTTGTCCCGCTTTAAACTCATTTTTGGCTGGAGGTCTGTTTAAAATGTTGAGAACTCTTCTGTGTGAGGTCAAGAAGCTTTCCAGTAAAATAGAAAAATAATATAGACAAGTGTACAGCTATTTTCTAATACAGACATCGAATATGTCTAATACAGACGGCTAAGAACATACCTACCAAATATTCAGGGTGGGAAAGAGGGACATTTGTTAAAGCAGACCAACACCTAGGGGGATCTATAAGATTCCCGGGCCGATCAGATCCCTCCCCGCGGGGCATCCGAAATCGGGATGTCCCGCGGGGTGAAACCCCCCAGGAAGCCCACAATCTTACCTTTTCCACGTTCTAGCAGGGCGCGATCCCGCGCCAGCCGTTTGTGAATGGCCGGCGCGGGTGCGCTCCCTGTAAGAGGGACGCGCAGGAGGCGGCGGCGGATGCGCTCTGCTTGTCCGTCGCTGCCTCTCGCTTGTCCATCGGCGGGGATTGGCTGCAGCAGTCACGTGGGAGCGGGGTGAGGTGAGTTTTCGCGGATTTCTGGGGGGTGTCACACAGCGGGGCACCCCCGATCGGGATGCCCCACCAAAGTGGACCAAAACCCAGGATAGTCAAAATCCTGGGTGTTGGTCCACTTTAAAGAGGAACAACCCACATGAATTTGACTTTCCTGTGTGTCGTTCCCCTCTGCGACAGCATCCCGAACTGTGTACCCCCCCCCCAGGTCCCCCCGTTTCACTCACCTTCCTTCCGCTCCCATGGCGCAGACTCGGCAGAGAGGGAGTGCGCTGTTTGGCTGAGCGGATTCCTTAGACAATGAGCTCGCTGTCACTTGGCTCTCTTCGGTGCTGAGGGCGGCTAAGCAGATGAGCGGCACCAAAGGGAGCCGAGCAGTGCCGACAGCCACATCCCCCACCCACCTGGCAGCCGTGGCGTGACTGCGACGCCCATTCACGGCTAGGGGTGGGCGGGGATGCAGCCGCAATGCACAGACGCGGCAAGGGCCGCGGAGAGAGTGAGTGTTCTGGGGGGGAAAGAGTATTTCACACAGCGGGGCATCCCAATTCGGGATGCCCCAAGGACTAGAACTCTTTTAGACACCAGGGCCTCTGATGTTCCTCTTAAAACTAGGCCACACCCCCTGATTGAGAAATGGATAGTAACAGTAAAATCTATTTAAACACTTTACATAAGCAAATTAATCATTAATGAATGCAGATCTGTATATTACACCTCAAAGAGGGACAAATGAGAATAACGAGGGGACAGGGGGACATGGACTCAAAAGAGGGACAGTCTCTCAAAATCAGGGACACGTTGAGGCTGATTCATTACTAACGCCAGGTACCAGTAGATGAGCGTCTGTAGCGAGGCACGCAGAGCGACCGCTAGTAGTCGCTGTGCTCGGCTATGGTGGCTGTTACAGAGCGCCTCAGTCGCTGGCCGGCATTGATGAATATGTTGTATGTGAGTTGCTATAACACCAGTACAGCGCTGTATGGGAGCGAACGGTAGCGCCAGCTCAGTGCGACCGACTCACACCATATTCATCAAAAAAACAGCCTCACATAGCGCCGGCGCTCAAAATCGGGTCGTTGTATCCCAGAGCGTCAGACGCTGTGTGATTAAAGGGTGTTTTTGAACACATATCCTCTAGTAACAAAGAGAAAACACATGGAATTACATTGTTATTACATTGTGACATTAACACTTTAATACCAGACCTGTAATGACAATTCTGCATTAAAATATTAAAAATCAAAAAAGTTTATAAAAATGACTTTTTATAGGCCAGGAGAGGTCACACAATCATTTGATTAAATAAAAAAAAACTAAATAAAATAAAACCCTGTTTAAAGAGAAGAAAAGGAACGTCCATTGAAATGTATGGGAGAGCGACAGGTAATACCAGGTCCTCTGGAAGCTAGAGCATCGGCGCTATACGCTGAGCTGCCTGTGATGATGAATCAGTTGCGGGGAGGCCGATTCATTAATAGCGGCAGGTAGCGACAGTTGAGCGACTGTAGCAGTATTTTCACAGCGCCCGCTAGTAGTCGCTGTGCTTGGCCATTGTTCGGTTGTTGATAGCGACTGAGTCGGTGTGCAGTAATGTTGAATACGGGGTGATGAGTCGCTATTTGACAGGTTCCGCACTGTATGGGTGCGCATGATAGCGACTGGTCAGAGCGACCGGCTCCCACCATATTCATCAAAAAATCGCGCTCAAAAAGTTCTTGCGCTGTGAAATGCATGTTTAAACCCCAGAGCGCTGGCGGCGATGTGTTAAAAGTAGTTTTTTAACCCCCAAACCACCATATTTTTGGAAACCAAAAAAAAAAAAAATGTTTAAAGAATTTAGTAATACGAATACAATAATATCAGACCTGTAATATCAATTCTGCACAAATTTTTTTTTTTTTTTACCTTAAAAAAATTATCTAACATGGCAGAAGTGGTCACAGAATTTTTCACATTTAAAAAAAAAAACATTAATAACAATTAATTGTGAATATTTAAAGATTGTTCCATTGAAATGCATTGGAGAGCGCCAGGTAGCGAGAGGTCATACCTGTCGCTGTTCAAGGTCGGACACTGGCGCTGTAGGCTGAGGCTGGAATAATGATGAATGAGTCGCTATATGGCGCTATCTCAGTCGCTAAGCAGGATTGGCTTGATAAATGTGTGATTGTGGTGGGGAGCCGGCGTTCTCGTGGCGGTGCCCGTCATTACCGGTCGCTCACCCGTCGCTACCTGTCGCTATTCCTTCATAAATAAGGGCCTAAGTGTCGCTGTAAGAGTCACTCACCAAAATTGTTTTGATAAATGTGGTATTGCGTACAGCACCCGGTGGTCACCGCTCTCTACCTGGCGCTACCTGGCGCTATGGCTTGATGAATAAACCCCTTAGAATGTTAGCGGGAAGCTCACAAGGACAGTTCCCAAATTCCCAGTGATACTCTGTGTATTTTACTTATATTATTTGTTTATCCTGTTTACCTATGTACAGCGCCACAGAAGATGACACCTTATAAATAAACAATAACAATAAATAGGCTTGTTATCCACATATGAGGTGGAGAGGCTCTCCAAATTTTAGTAAATAACCCTCTCGGCCTTCTCTTCTGCTGTCTCAGTAGAATAGGTTTGTCATCCTCCGCAGTATAATTTTTCAGAGGCTTCTTTAAATCTAATTGGCTGCCATCAGACAGCTGGTATCTGAGGACAATGCAATGGAATCTGTGGGCCGGTCCCTGTGTTTTTCACGTGGGTCAGACTCGCCCCGGCCATGTGACCTTCAATGACCTGTAACTGTGTTCCTGCCATGACTGAATAGATCCAGCTTCCTCCTCTCTGTGCTGAGGACTCGGTGTCCCCATGCTGACACTGACGCTGCTGCACCTCTAACATTCCTCTCCTATTTCATTCCCGCCTCCTCGCTGCTCCGCGCCATAGTTACCAGCCCCAGTGCGCCCGCGCTTTACTCGCTATAAGCATTATAGAAAATTGCAACGACGTTTAGCTGAGGTGGTGACATCATTTCACCTGCTGAGTATTGTTGTTGCTATGGAAATCGGCCTTACACAGAGCTGGCCTTAGGGTATATGTCACACTGTGCAAGATTTCAGGATAGTGCCTTCCCCCAACACACACACACACACACACACACACACACACACACACACACACACACACACACACACACATTCACACTGGAAAGGAAAGAAGAGGAAAATGAAGGGAGGGAAGGAAAAAAAAAAGAAAGATGATAATACAGGAAGGAAGGAAAGGAAAGAAAGAAAATAAGAAAGAAAGACAAAAAAAGAAAGGGGCAAGAAAGAAAAGAAGGGAAAGGTTAGGAAGGGCAGGAGAGAGAAAGAAAGGAGAGGAAAATGAAGGACGAGAGAAAGAAAAGGAGGAAGGAAAAAAGATGAATATACAGGAAGGAAGGAAAGAAAGAGAAAGAAAAGAAGTAAAGAGGGAAGAGAGAGGAAAGCAAGAAAGAGTAAGAATGAAATAAAAAAGAAAAAAAAAAAAGAATGAGTAAGAATAAAATAAAAAATAAAGAAAGAAAGAAAATGAATGAAAGGAAGGAAAGAGAAAGAAAGAATGAAAAAAGACAGAAAGACAAAGTAAGAATAAAAGAAGGGGTTCCCAAACCTCTCCAACGATAAGCTGTTGTCAGGTATTAAAATAAAAAATACACATACCCTTATGGTGCTGATCTATCGAGCTCACCTCGGTGAAGAGTTGTGTAGCAGCACTTTCAGGTTCTCAGCACTGTAAGGGGTCACCAGGAACTCTCAACTGGACCAGCAGGTCTCTCTTTTCCAAAATACCATCTATCAGCTTTCTTTTCTGCACATTTCTTTATAATTCTCTTTTACCTTTTTCCTTCTTCTTCAATTTCCTTTTCCTCTTCATTCTTTTTATTTTAAGATCCCTCCATTTCCTCTCTTTCCATATCCCCCTCCCTTGTGTCATGTCTTTGCCACGTTCCCTCCGTCTCCTGTATTCCTTTCTATTCAGCTTCTTCACATATTCCTCTTTTTTTCAACTTAACTTCCTTAATCTATCTCTTCCAGTTTCTTTCTGCCTCTCTATCATTATTTCTGATTCTTTCTCCCTCCCACTCTTCCGTTTTTTCCCGTCTTTTTCTTTCTCTCTCTCTTTCTTTCTCTGCATTTTTAATTGTTCCCTCTCTTTTTCTAGCCCTTTTCAATTCTCTCGCTTTCTCCTTCACTCCTGTTTTTCTACATTTTTCCCATCTCGATCTCAGTCCCTCATTTATTCTCTCTCTCTTTCTCCCGTTTTCCCACATTCCCCACATCTTGCTCTCATTTTCTCTTTATCTTTCTGTTGTCACATTCGTCTCATTCTCTCCCTCATTTATCTCATCTTATATATTTTTTCCCTCCTTTTTCTATTTACCACATTCCCTCCATTCTTTCTCTTTTCACCTTATCTCCACATTCCTTTCTCCTCTCCTTCTCTTTTCCACATTTCTCTCTTGTCTACCTTCAGTCTTTTGCTGCATTTTTCTGTTTTTCTTGCCCCAGTTCTATGTCTCTCGTCTTTCTCTGTTGCTTTCTTTCCATTGTGTGTGTGTGTGTGTGTCTTGGGGGCGCCATCCTGAGATCTCCCACAGGGCAACACTTACAGTGGCTCTGCTACTGGCCTTCCCCTGGGGCATCCCAAATCGGGATGCCAAGCCGCGTGAGCCAGTGTCTTTGGGCTGTGCATGTGTAGCCGGCGGAAAGTATTCAGCCATTATCTTTGTGGCTCTTTAATGTAATGGTTCATATCTGTCCTGCAATTGCACTACATCACCACAAGATGGCACTGTTGGATAAGAAATGAATTGTGACATTACAGGTCTACCAAACGTTTAAACTGAAACCTAACCACATAGGAGTACAGCTGAGCTGCCATTGGCTAAGGTGAGTAGAAAGTTAGAGAAGGTTCTAGAAGCCAGTAGAGGGAGTCCATATAAGGGGAGTTACCTCAGAATGAGGTGTGTTCTAGTGTTCTACAAGATGTAGTCCTCTATTGTAGTAACCGGGAGTGAGGAAGGTACCAGCAGGGTCAACTGGTAGCAGTCGCAGGAACGTAAGAGAGAGAGCAGAGGAGCCACATTCATACCTCACGAGTGACCACAGGAGAAGGTGAACCATTCCACCCAAGATGCTGATGGAGGAAGCTTAAAGGAGCAGTATCGCGAAATTTGCATTAAAAAGATAAATAATTAAATAGCCACACAATAGCTTCTAACATGTGTATAAATAATCTAGCGATAGAAAAAGAAAAAAATATCTGCCTTTCATTTAAATTGTATAATGACAATGGCTCAGTCCATTTGCTGAATAGGGGGATCTGCTGGGTTGTATTTAGTGAGCTGCTTCACTTAGCCCACTGGTCTCCTAGCAACACTTTACCTCAGAGGCTGACACTGTAATCAGTGGTAACGGCTGTGTGTGTGTGAGGTGCTGCTTTTGTTATGAGACCAGGTGACTCAAATGTGTAAAATCTATACAAAATAAACTAAACTGACTGAAAACGACTGACATTCTTCTTTGAATAACTGTGCAGGAAAATCTAAAGGTATTAAAGTGGAACAAAACCCTGAGTGGCCGACCCTGAAGTCTATAAGACCCGGCCATTGACCTTGCCCCTTGGGCATTCTAAATCAGGATGCCCACTGTGTGAAATGACCCCTGGATAACCACAGATCCCCCCATTTTTCTGGCGCGCTCATGCAGATAGTCATTTCGACAGGCCGGGCGGCCAGGAAGGTTACTGCTCAGGCTCCCCATCTGCGTGCAAACAGAGCTGATTGGATGAGAGCTCGCGCATGTTCTGTGGGACAGGGAAAGGTACGTTTTCACTGGCGAACTTGGGGATTTCACATATCAGGGCATCCAAAGTCGGGATGCCCCTAGGGGCACAAAACAAAACTCCAGATAGTGAAAATCCTGGGTTGGGCTTTGCTCAAAACACACAAAGCTGAAAGAAAGATCATATGGAAAAAAGAGAGAAAATGGTAAACTGAAAGATTCTGCAGCAGAGCCAACATGAAGGGAAAACTGTCAAAATCAGCTAAATGACTTCTAGAGCTTTTCTCTCTGTTTTAGATATATAAGTTCTGGCCAGGCAATGTTGCAATGTTGTTATCTTATGCTGGACGGCTGCCAGCACTGAACAGCTGAGACTTTGATACATTGTTTCACCCCTCTCCTGAGCATGGAACAGGCCAGAGTGTCGGAACCCGACACTCACAAGACATAAACATGAGCTATTAGTCTCCAGCTGCTCAACACACACATCATATTTTTCTAAATTTGTAATTCTTACTCCAACATCTACCTACATTCAAAGTATCATTTAAATATAAGTCACCAAGAAAAATTTGCGATACTGCTCCTTTAAGGCCGCAGTATTCTGCTATGGGATCAGAATGAGTGACCACCACCTGTTGGAGTACATCTGGATGTAATGCTGTGCTATGGAAGCTGCTAAGGAAACTGTTGTGGAAAGACTGTATGACCTGCTGTGAAGCCTAAAGTGTACCTGAAGTCCTGCTAATAAAGTAAGTGCCCTTTTCATAAAGTCTGTCTCATTGGAGTGTTTGGAAGTAAGCCCACGTCAGGAGGTCCCTCAAGCCCGTTAACAAAGAACCCATACACCCTGAGGAGCTAAACCCCTCGGGGACCCGTATGCTACACATGTGTTCCTGCCGCCCGCCATTCCGATAGACTGGAGGCCGGAGTGTACCCACCGGTGGGGATGCGGCCGCTGGCGCACCTGAGCCATTCGCCAAGCATTAAATATGCACCCACATGGATCTGATTGGATGAGAGTCTGCGCTTGCGCTGTAGGATCAGGAAAATGTGAGTTTTTCTAGGCGATCTGGGGTGGGCCATCCCAATTCCGAGGGAAGGAAACAAAACCAGGGATAGTCAATATCCCGGGTTTTGTTCCACTTTAAGGAATCTGATATTTTGTATGTTTGCTACAAGAGATCAGCTTAGTAAACTGTAGCGTGAATGTTTGAATGCCTGTCATTAGCATATAAATGAAGCTATTAGCATATGCATAGAACATGTTTAATATCTCCTGTTGCGTATCATATGGCGTCTTAATGGATTAATTGACTAGCAGGTGTGGTTTGAAGGAAAAGTGTGCTTACCCAGCAGGCCTGCAAGATGCTCACTAAAAGAGGAGTGAGTGCCCCATCTGCGGCAGTGTGAGGAATGCAGGAGCATGCTCAGTGCCTAACAAGCGCACTGCCATTTACGACTTCTTTATTACCAACACTGCATTGGACTTAATTTCAGCCACATCCCTAGACTAACCAACAAACAAGGTGGTGCTGTGGGCATCCTTCTATCTAATCTAAAGCTGTGTGGGGACCCTTATAATTGGCCCGGTCATTTCACAGCTTCTGACCCCTGCAGCATGTCCTCGCGTCCGTGTGAGGTGCTGCTAAGTGATGCACTGGTACACTGCACTCCACTATGGAGGACAGTACTGCCTCTAATCCCTGCTGCAGTGCTTATAAAAACGTAGTAAAACGTAAAAAGAGTAGTGTCTGCAACTGTTCCGTGTCTGTGCAACCAGCTCTCTCCGCACAAGGGGTGGATTCTAACCTACAAACTGCCACAGCAGTGGGAACACAAGTTTGTAATGCTGTCCTGAGCAAATCTCTGCATCTATCCTGGGCAAAATATTTTTGTGCCTGTAGCCATGTATTTGAATGTTGGTGTTTGCATTTAGTTTTTGTTGGTCTGTTATTTACTGGCCTTTTGAGTCGGCCAGAAGGCTGATGTGGCCCTCGGTGAAAATGCCTTATGATCACTATACTTCTCTTCCTTTGAAACCAACTATACCCTCCCACTCACATCAGAAGTTATCCTGCAAAATCTATTGGCATTCTGGCCCTCCATGGTCTTTCTTGACCACTTTTCAACTTATCTTCCCCATTTCCTCTCAAATGACATCCCTTCAATAAACATGGAAGCCGGTATCATCCCCATTGACACCAACACTCCTGCTGCCCCCAGATTGTCCTACCTTACCTGCTCTTTTGCCCTTAAACAATAGTCCACTGCTCCTACCCAAAGAGGTAGCCATACTCTAGAACAGTGCCCCCCCCCCCAAGAGAGCCACCAACAGGTGATGTTTTGTGGGTCTTCACACAGCCAGTTCCATAGATCTGAGCACAAATTACTTCACCTGTGCATGCGTGTGGAAATCTGAAAAACTTTTGGCTCTTCATAGGAGAGTAGACCAGGGGTTCCCAAAGAGTGATACCTGACAAGGCTGCAGCCTAACCTGTATCTGATCTACTGCCATCTATACTTTACCAAAGCCTAATTTGCTCTATAAGTACAAAACTGCTCCAGAAGGCGATGGCAACTATTTAGGTGCATTTCTTGGTGTGTTTCATTCACTTTAAATGTCCATTTTTCATCACAGTTTTAGGTCACTGAAAACCCTTGCAGCACCCAGGTGGTATGACTGGAACTTGGAAAGTAGCATTTGATGAAAAGACGTTTGGGAGCCCCTGTTCTAATCCTTACTAACTTATCTGCTGCCCCTCTGACCATAGAAACATAGAAGGTTTGAAGGCAGGAGACCATATGGTCCATCTAGTCTGTTCTTATGTAACTGTATGTACTCTTTATTTTAGGATAGATGTGTGCTTATCCCAGGCGTGTTTAAATTCAGTGACTGTTTTTTTCAACTAACTCTGCTGGAAGTTTGTTCCAAGCATCTACTACTCTTTCTGTAAAATAATATTTACTAACATTGCTCCTGATCTTCCCCCCGACTAGCTTCAGGTTGTGCCCCCTTGTTCTATCATTAAGTTTCTTCTTAAAAACACTTCCCTCGTGAACCTCATTCAATCCTTTCACATATTTAAAGGTCTCAATCATGTCTCCCCTCTCCCTTCTTTCCTCCAGACTGTACAAATTAAGTTCTTTAACCATAACCTACTAACAGTGACTCTCTGCTCTACTCCCTCTGCTACTACCATACACTCACATAGAAACCTATGTGCGCTTGATCTTCAGTGTCTCCATGATTCTCTTCAACCTCTGCACACGTTGTCCTCATTTCTCAACACAGACATTGGCACCTCGCACTATACCACTTTAAACTCCGCCATATAATCTGTCATCCCTCTTCAGCCAGGGCCAACCTCCCCAAAAAACGGACAAATACAAATATTGTCAGACTGAAATGGCACTTTCAATTCACTGAACGTTAATGGAAGACCAAAGCAAATGGCTACTTCCTGTTACTTATGGTGATGTTACTAGAGCTTTACTATTGTAGGGGTGGCAGATACTGTGGCAAGGGCGAGTATGGATCCCTCAGCCATGATGCAGAGGCTATAGCATCACACGGGCTATGGGAAAGTGGTAAGAGGGAGACAAAAAAGGTGTCCTGCCTACTGCCTTACATCAGATCTGTGCTAACTGCTTTCCCAGCAGCCACTGGAGCCATTCCCAGTGAAATACAAAAAAGGAGAATTCATACCTTTCCGGAAATGTTTCTTTTCTGATGCCTCCATGGAGGCATACTAAGGGTTAATATTTGTACCATTAACCCTGATAGGACCAAGTATTTAAAATCAGACATGGTAGGAATTTGAATACTAGAGGAATCGGTGGAAACACATACACCATCCTAAACTTCCACTACTGAATCAACGTGTCTGTCCTCTCACACAGGGGAACCTGCTGAGGAATTTCTGGACTTTGATGTTTCCTTCTGCCGTGAACAGGTCCACCTCCGGCAGGACCCACTTGCTCGTCAACTGTTAGAAGAAGCTGATTTTCATGGCCCACTCCTTGTTGTCCAGCGTGGGTCTTGATAGAGCGTCCGCTAACCGATTACTCTTCCCCGGAGTCGTTGAGATATGTGACAAGTGGACCATAGGCCATTCTAATATAGGGGAGACCTCCCGCATCATGGAGGTGCTCCTCGTCCAAAGACTTCCTCTGGTTCTTTCCATTGAAGGGCATCCCTCACTGCCATGACGAATGCTTCGATGAGGGCAAACTTGAACCCTAATTCGGAAAGACTACCCTCATCCTCACCTTGCTGGGCCTGGGGGTGGGATCCTCAATCCACCTCTTCTTTCACCATGGCCCTAATGGCCTCTAGCGAGTCGGCCTCAGAAACCAGCAGCTCCCATGGACATCTGGCACGGAGTCATCCATTACCACTGCTTGAGTCCAGTGCCTTCCCCAATCCAGTATTCTGTTCCATAGGCTGGTGAGTCTTTAAGGGGCACCTCCTCAGGCAAATTTACTGCCCTCAGAAATATAAATGAGGGCTTGCTGTGGGTCATTTAGTGACACAGGCATAATAAGTAGGCCTCAGACCTTGTAGCACGACAGAATAATGTTTTACTGTGAAATTAATTTACCCGACCCATTAGACCCCTGCTGTTGGTGCAACCCTGTGTACCCCCTGGTGTATGTGTAGTGCAGGTTGAGAAACAGTGTGGTAGAGCATTGCCTAAATAGATATGAATGGTGGCTAATGAGGCTGCACAACAGTTGAGGCTTACCTGGTCCTAGAGCCGTTGGAGGTTCTCTATATGCTAACGTATGCATTATTTTACACAGGCACCTACTAGTTTTGTGAATTGTGTAGGTTTAATGTTGGTCCTGAAACCCTTGTAGATTTTTTATTTAAATTTTATGCTTTTGGGATATGTCATTTATTTGGATTTTAACTTTTGTGTTATTAAAATGGCTTCCATTTTTAAACATTATGTGTGCCTTAATCAATACGTTCATGCTTGCTGTTTAAAGAAAATCACCTTCCATACAAATTTCATCACCTTCAATAGTTTCCTCAGAGACATGTCTTTTTGAATTTACAGACACACAAATGCATATTATTTTCTTTCAGTTAAATGTGTCGGCTGACAAGCAATCAAAGTTAAAGGAGCACTATCGGGAAAAAAAGGCCCAGAGATAAAAAAAACCCATATAAAAATGCTGGATGGTAGGAGGAGAGGTCATATATTTATCCGGCATCAAGAACTATCCAGCCAGGCTTGTTTTTTTAATTCACCCAGGCTAGACTAAAGCTGTAACCCCAGGATTTTATTCCTACCAGGGGAATAAAACCCCAAGCTTGGCGGGAGTTTTATTCAGTTTGGATCTATAAGTGACCCCTTCTCTTATTAGCTAATGTGTTTATATGGGTTTTAATATTACACAATTTCACGAAAGTTCTCCATAAACCAGATCTTCAACCATGATTTATTAAAAAGCCCAAACCCTTAAAAAACGATTCCCCAGCATCTAAAATGAATGTATTTTAAGTTTTTAGTCACTTACCTATTATTCTTTCCCCCACTGGGCTGCAACTCTGTTCAGGACTTTAGGATACGGGCGCCGCCATCTTGACTCAGAAGCATCACACTTACTGAGGAGAGGAGAGTGGGAGAGGGGGGCGGTTATAGCTGTGCTTTGCTCAGACAGAGCAGAGCCGGGGTCAGAGAAAGGTCAGCAGTCCCAGAATGCAGAGCAGCACAGTCAGAAGGCCCTTCCTGTTTGCAGGCTGCCTGATGCTCCATGAGCCGCCATCTTGGATGTTTAAAGGCTCATAACATGCAGTAGATGCAGGTAGGATGATTTTTAATGTGAGCAATCTGTATGTGCAGGGTGTAAGAAACATTTAAGATAGACTCTTATTTAGAGTGAAGGTCCACTTTAAAGTATCTACAGTGCAGGGCAGTTTCTAGGTGAAATAGTTCTGATTGTGGTCAGCCCAGCCAAGACGCCAGAGATAGTGTGATGGTGCAAGGGTTAAAGCCACCAGACCCCTGGGTATTCACTACTAGTCCCAGCAAGTCACCAAATTCACCCTTTGATAAACGTGTTTCACCAGAGCTTCCTTCAGAAAGGTGAGCTCATATATTTCGAGATCAAAGACCAGAGCTGATTAATTAAACATTTAATCTGATAAAAGGGTATCACAGTGCTAGATGTAATATACAGACACAAATGACATACAGGTACAAAAAATACATAAAAGATTACAGCAAGACAAGTTCAGAAAACAAATAGAAAGTCCTTACAGCATAATGGCATAGCAGTCCTTGTAAGTGAGTCTCCAGCTGTTGCTTAGGGTCTTTTGTCCAACTTTTGCCACAGGCTTGTGACAGAGGTTTGTGACTCAGGTTTCTGACTCCAGAATGTGTTTAGCATCTAGGTTTAATTAGCTAAATTTAGGTGGGAAAAGCTTCATCTCCCCTCCCCTCTGACCCCACCTGGTGAGGGCATCTCTCTTCCAGGTCTCTTATCTCAGTTTGGTTTTATGGTGGGTCCAGAGACAGCACATCCTGCTGCTACAAAGGCTTTTGACTTCAAAGAAGAAAGTACCACAAACAGAACCCCCAATAAAACTGGAATACACAAAACAACAGGCACAGTCTGAGTGACCCCTCACCCAGGTCTTGGACTATACATTGTACACAAATACAATTATAATACACATGCCTATTCTATAATCAGGCCTTGGGCCTGACACCCCTCCTCACCTATCCGAAGGTGCTGCTGTTGTCCCACAAACGAATCATATTGTTCATAATGATCATCATAGAGCTTAGTGAGTTTCTATGGCCCCTAATTCTATTCGCTGACAGTGAGCTTGGTGGGCATCCCTGGAAAAGGAGGTGAGAAGAAGACCTAGTGAGGCTACTTATGACGTCTTTAAAATAAACATTTTTATGCTAAATCATGATGAAGATATATTCCCTTTTCTTTCTGTATTTATCACAACTTTTTACCTGAATTTAACCACCAGTTAAACATTAACTAGCATAACACAAACACCTTGTGTTAGTAACTCGAGTCACGGAAAGTTCACACTGACTCGGAAGGTGTTGCTAACAGCAGAACTGTTTAGTAGTTACAAGCCTCAACAGTGCCACTCCTTGATAACAGCAGGCAGGTAACTGCGCTATTGCTGTTTTACTCTGGCACTGATTTGTGAACGGGTCAACTAAACCTGTTAGGGGACACATATACAGATATTCAGACAGTTTAATTTAGTTATCTTCTCCAGTAGGTATTTAGAACAGTCTACCTGTTGCCAGCTTCAGTAAGTGGCAAGTTTTCAACACTATCCACTGCCTATGAGTGTATACGCGCCACCTGCTGGTATTTAACAGAACTTTTATTTAAACACAGCTGTCGCTTGGGAAACTCTTTTTCAGCCATTTTTGGCAGCAAATGATTTCTCTGTCCCAGGGGTACTCAACTACTTCTTGTAAAGGTCCATTTAAAGGCATCTGCTGAGAGGTGAAGGTCCAGGCGGAGGGCTGTCGCGGGGGGGGGGGGGGGGGATAGTTAGAAATCAACACACTGGGGGAGGGGCTATAGATTCCCTATATGAAGCTAAAAAAGGCTGCTTGCCCCCCCCACCCCAAAAATCTTTCTTTTTTTTGACCCCACAGAACCTACAGTGCTGGCCCGCAGCACACTGCTTTAACCCCACCCCTTGTATTCTGTGCAGAGATGAGGAGATAGAGATGGAAGGGGCTGGGCTGGGGAGACGAGATGGTGGGACAGGGATAGATGGGACTGAGCTAGGGTGGGGGGAAAGGATTGGATGGGGCAAAGAGACAGAGAAACAAACTTTGCGTGTACCTTGCAATGCCACTTCCTGTCTGTGCAGTACTTCATATTGCAATACTAGGTGCCAGGGAGCCATGACACTGGTAGGGAGACTAAGCACTACATCACCGATCTAGGGGGGCAGCTCTGAGCACAGCAACACAGAAGCAACTGAGTGCAGGGCTGTCCGGGCAGGGGTTCGGAAATCTGGTCCGCCAGTTGAATATAGCTGCTCTGCCCAATAGTTCTTCTGGCATGACCCACCTGATTTCCAGACTTGGCTCCCTGGCCTGACTTGTTGACTAATCTTGATTTCCACCAGTATCTGCCATGATTCCTCATGTTGCATAGGCCTTTTTCTACCCCCGGTTACTTTCTGTCCTCCAGTGCTTGTCTGATGGGTAGACAGGTAAGGAACCATAATGGTTAACAGTGGATCTTATTTAACTCACTAGGGATAGTAGCCAGAGACGCCAAAGCAGACCATTAGTCACAGTGAGCTACCATGCCCCCCTCCATTGTGGTGAATGGAAGGGGGCATGGTAGCTCACCAAATGTGAAAAAGTTTAATTTAGACACCTGTGTCATAGCTGTAGTTCACTGTAAGTTCATAGGAAAGGCATGGGCTGTAATGTAACAAATTAGGAGCTCAGATTCATGGCTTAGCATGTGAGAAATGGTTACAGTGGTCTGAACAACAACCAAGAGTTAGAACTCTTAGTTTAGCATTCGCTCTTCTTTATTATAGTAACCAGGAGTGCAGTACAAGGAGATGTGCAGAAGGGAGACATCAGCAGAGGAAAGGGGAACCCAGCCAGTCTGCCAACCTTACTAAAGTATTAGGAGAAGTGAGTCTAGGTGCTTGTGGAGGAAGCTAAGGCCCGAGTTACCATTAAGGGACAGGGACAGCGGATTAAGGGACAGTGACTTCCTTGTTGTTTAAGAGTCTCTTGTAAGTGTGTACCCTGCCAGTATCCTAAAGACTGTCATAATTACTACTTCACACCGTTCCTAGGAAGCCCTCAAAACCCAGCATTACCGAACTTACTCCCCATACGTCTGAGTGCTAACCACCTTCCAAGATTGTCTCTTTAGTTGAACTTTACATCGATACCTGATATTTTGAGTCTGAACATCAAACAGTTAAAGCGGTCCTTCACTCTGAATAAGAATCCCACACCCTGTTCATACAGATTGCTCGCATTAAAAATCATCCTACCTGCATCTACTGCATGTTATGAGCTGCTCTGCATTCTGGGATTGCTGACCTTTTCCTGATCCCAGCTCTGATCTGTCTGAGCAAAGCACAGCTATAACCCGCCCCTCTGTACTTTATCCCACTCTCCTCTCCCCAGTAAGTGTGATGCTTCTGAGCCAAGATGGCAGCGCCCGTATCCTAAAGTCCTGAACAGAGTTGCAGCCCAGTGGGGGGGGGGGGGGGGGGGGGAGAATAATAAGTGACTAAAAACGTAAAATATATTAACTTTAGATGCTGGGGAATCGTTTTTTTTAGGGTTTGGGCTTTTCAATAAATCATGGTGAAGGTCCGGTTTAACTAGTATTTGAAAAACAACTAATTAAAGCAGACCAAAACCGATTCCCTCTTCCCCTGGAATGCCCAGCTCTGTGAAACCACCCCATTTGCCTGATCAGCTTACCTCTCCAACGAGCCCGCGGCATAACTCGCATGCTATTTGGTTATAACCGCCGCAACTGAATTGCTGGGTGTGGCCACGCACTGCCAAAGGATGCCGCATGTGATGCTGTGCGGCTGGGATTCCATCCAGCTTCTTTAGGTGCACATTAATATGCGTGGCTGGAGATGCTGATTGGAGGAGAGCTGCACCTGCTCTGTGGGCTCGTGGAAAGGTAAGAATGATAGGCAAATGGTGACGTTTCACACAGAATGGCATCTCAAATCAGGATGCCCCATGGGGACAGATTAAAACCCAGGATAGTGAACAGGCTTTGGTCCACCCTTTTTTTTAGATTATTTTTCACATTTTTTGTTAAAGTGGTCATATACCCAGAAAGAAAGTTTATGTTGTTACCATCTATCCCCAGCCTAGTGCCGCAAAACAGCCAATGTTTCTTTTTTTACCTCAGCCTTTGCCCTATATTCATAGCAACACGAACTGGACGCAGTCGGCCATATTGCTCCCTCATTTACAGTACATACAGCTTATCAATGGAAATTACTTCAACCTAACTGCCATTATGTGACAGTTTAGTTGTAACTGACCTAATTAGCATATGGCTGCCATTCACCATCATGCTTGTTCCTGTTAGTGTTTTAAATATCATGAGCAAAGGCTTTAGCGCAAAGGAGAAACACAGGCTATTACGGGCACTGGGCTGGGGATGGAAGGTGACGACATAAATTTCCCTTCTGAGTATAGGATCACTTTAAACTTAGAGGCCGATTCATTAATAGCGCCAGGTAGCGACAGATGAGCGACAGTAGCGTTATTTTCACAGCACACTAGTATTCGCTGTGCTTGGCCGTTGTTCGGCTGTTGACAGCGACCCCGTCGGTGTGCGGTAATGTTAAATACGGGGTTAGGAGTCGCTGTTTGACAGGTTCCGCGCTGTATGGGAGCGCATAACAGCGAATGGCCATTGCGAACGGCTCCCAGCATATTCATTAACAAATCACGCTAAAAAAATTCTCGCGCTGTGAAATGCTTGTTTAAACCCCAGAGCGCTGGCGGCGATGGGTTAAAAGTTTTTTAACCCCCAAACAACCATATTTAAAAAAAAAAAAAAAAACGTTTTTAAAAACATTTTGTAATATGAATACATTAATATCAGACCTGTAATATCAATATCAATATCAATTCTGCACAAATCTTTTTTTTTTTTTTTTACCTTAAAAAAAATATCTAACATTGCAGAAGTGGTCACAGAATTTTTGACATTTAAAAAAAAAACAAAAAAAAAAAAAAAAAACATTAATAGCAATTAATTAAGAATATTTAAAGATTGCTCCATTGAAATGCATTGGAGAGCGCCAGGTAGCGAGAGGTCATACCTGTCGCTGTTCAAGGTCGCTCGCTGGCGCTGTGGGGTGAGGCTGGAATAATGATGAATGATTCGCTATCTGGCGCTCTGTCAGTCGCTAAGCAGGATCGGCTTGATAAATGTGTGATTGCGGAGGGGAGCCGGCGTTCTCGTGGCGGTGAGCGTCATTACCGTTCGCTCACCATTCGCTACCTGGCGCTATCCCTTGTTAAATAAGGGCCTTAGATGTGACTTTCCAGACAACCAAAGACACTTCTGACACACCACACATTTATTCTAAAACTCTTACTATGCTGACATAACCTGTAAATAGGTTTTTCAGCAAGATTTCTTTAATTTTCAAAATCAAACCCCCTGTGACAGCTTGCACCAAACAATTTTTTAATACCACTCCTTCAGCAATGCAAAAGCCAGCAAAATGCCAGCCAGTAGTCACTTCTCTCTATGTTTGCCATATAGCTCTGTTTGCTAGAATATTAGCTCAGATCGCCGCTATGTTGCCCAGTTGCAGTGCCCACGGCGCACTAAAGATAGAGCGAACTAGCAAAAACCGCAGAATGTCATAAATCAGCCTTATAATGTGAGACTGATTGTACCTAATCTACTGATTGTAAAAGTGTCACTAACTGAGTAGTAGTAAAAGGTAAATGATTCACAACTAAGCGCACCCGCTCTATCCAGATTAATATAACTCAAATTGGACTCGCTTTATTTTTTTCATTTTCCATTTTTACAGCAGCAATGGCAGCCCCTGGGCCTCCTGTGGCCGGAAAACCGGAAGCCAGTGTGGCTACAAAACAAGAAGTGCTGCTCAGCTCTAGATCGAGCGGAGCTCTCCTGATGGCGTTTACCGTGCATAGAAGGGGGTGGGCCAGGGACATCAGAGCGCGCAGCCGAATCCAAGATGGTCACACCAAGCGCAGAAGGACGATGCAGCATTCAGAGTGTGGCTGGACATTAGGACAAAGGTAAGTAAAAAAAAAAGTTTATTAAGGGTAGAAGTAACATAGGGGATACATTTTGGGAGGATAAAAAGGTGTTACAGGTGTTATTCCGGTTTAAATGTGGGCTTCAAGTTGACCAACAGTCAAAAATTACTTAAACCAGACCAACACAACAAACAGTGCTCATATGCATCCCTCCCCAGGGCAATTTAGATTGCTGCGGCTGCACATCAAAATTCATTTACCTTTTTCTAACTCCTGCTGTAGTAAGTTTTTGAAACAAAATAGTTGTTCCGGGCCTTCCTGAAACAAAATAGTGCTGCTGGACTTCCTGTTACTGTGCGTTGTCAGTTATGTCAGTTGGGAGAGGAAGCTCCAAAATGCCCGCTACCTTTCTTTTACAACTGTGCCAGACTGTTGGGTCAGTTTAAGTGTATAATGACTGTATTGATTGTCGTGATTACCAATTCGATCAGACATGACTGGGGTTTCACCAGAATAATTGAATTGTTGAAATTGTATTACAATAATGGTGGAAGCACAAGTGTGCCTGTGTCTCTAGAAAAAGAAAAAGAGGTGCTTACCTAGAATGGAAATTATCTACATAGAGCCCAACACAAGGAATAATAGATGAATCCATCACTCCTTGCAGTGGGTGGGGCCCATGCTAATCCTCTAGTTACATCTCGAAGGCCATCCATGGCACTCAGAAAACCGCTGCATGTGCAATGCCAAGGATTAGCTTAAAGTTTACACAGCCAAACACCTTCCACTTATGCCCCCTATAACAAGCTTAACATGGGCTTCTTTCTGAGTGCCTTGGGTGTCTCTGAGACATAAAGAGATTATTTTCATGGCTCTGCCCATTGCAAGGAGTGATGGGTAAGTCTATTATTCCTTGTGTTGGGTTCTGTGTAAAAGCATCTCTTTTCCTTTACCTTTGAGTAGAGCATCTTTTGGTCTCTTTAGCCCCAATATTAAGCCTAACATGGGTCTCTGCACATGGTGGCTTGTGATTCTGCTTCTAGAGTAATTGCTTATCTGCGCAGGAGTGATCTGTTTTTGAGACATCACCAGACATCATGTTTTGTGTGCAACACATGCTACCATGGCCTGAAGCGTCTCTGGATTTGTCTCCCATTGAGCAAGTCTGAGACATCATTGGTCGGCAATGGCAATGGGAGCTGGTGGCAGCCAATTTTGATGCCTTGTATGCCCAAGTGCATTCAGTATAGAATAACATTCCTCAGATAACGAATGATAACCTCAATGACAGCACACTGAGGCTGTTAAAGGAGCATGCATTTCTGGCAAGGCTGCCATCTGGAACTGATGGGACCCATCCAGCAGCAATGTATGGGCACCCCTCATAACCAATGTGTGATGGCTTGGCCCCAAATTTAAAATGAGCCTGTGGCCCCAAGGCAACCAGGCTTATCTCAAAATTCAGACCATAAAGGAAACAAAAACTACTAGGGGCCCAGCCATCTCATTACATGTTGTGGGGGACATAGGCACAATATATGCTGTATAGAGACTTGTCGTCTATAACCTAAATGTGATGGTTGGGCCCCTAGTTTGAAATGGTCCCCAGTATCCACATTATACAGCCATGGCCGTAAATGTTGGCACCCTTGAATTTTTCAAGGGTATTTCTCCCAGAAAATGATTGCAGTAACACATGTTTTGCTATACACATGTTTATTCCGTTTGTGTGTATTGGAACTAAACCAAAAAAGAGAGGTAAACAAGCAAATTGGACACAATGCCACACCAAACTCCTAAAATGAGCTGGACAAAATGATTGGCACCCTTAACTTAATATTTGGTTGTACACCCTTTGGAATAAATAACTGAAATCAGTCGCTTCCTATAACCATCAATAAGCTTCTTACACCTCTCAGCCGGAATGTTGGACCACTCTTCCTTTGCAAACTTCTCAAAGTCTCTCCTATTGGAAGGGCGCCTTTTCCCAAGAGCAATTGTAAGATCTCTCCACAGGTGTTCAATAGGATTTAGATCTGGACTCATTGCTGGCCACTTCAGAACTCTCCAGTGCTTGGTTGCCACCCATTTCTGGGCGCTTTTGGACATATGTTTGGGGTCATTGTCCAGCTGGAAGACCCAAGATCTCGGGTGCAAACCCAGCTTTTTGACACTGGGCTGTACAGTGCGACCCAAAATCTGTTGGTAATCCTCAGATTTCATGATGCCTTTCACACATTCAAGGCACCCAGTGCTAGAGGCAGAAAAACAACCCCAAAACATCAATGAATCTCCACCACATTTCACTGTAGGTACTGTGTCCTTCTCTTTGTAGGCCTCATTTTTAGAAAACAGTAGAATGATGTGCTTTACCAAAATGCTCTATCTTGGTCTCATCTGTCCACATGACGTTTTCCCAGAAGGATTTTGGCTTACTCAAGTGCATTTTGGCAAAATGTAGTCTTGCTTCTGTCTTGTCTCTGTGTCAGAAGTGGGGTCCTCCTGGGTCTCCTGCCATAGCGTTTCATTTAATTTAAATGTCGACGGATAGTTCGCGCTGACACTGATGCTCCCTGAGCCCGCAGGACAGCTTGAAAATTGTTTGGGGCTGCTTAGCTTTTCCTCCATCCGGACTATTCTGTGTTGACACCTTTCATCAATTTTTCTCTTCCGTTAACGCCCAGGGAGATTAGCTACAGTGCCATGGGTTGCAAACTTCTTGATTATGTTGCGCACTGTGGACAAAGGCAAATCTCTGGAGATAGACTTGTAACCTAGAGATTGTTGATATTTTTCTACAACGTTGGTTCTCAAGTCCTCAGACAGTTCTCTTCTCCTGTTTCTGTTCTGGGGGCACCCTCATTTATCATTAACACCAGCAGTAATATTGTGGCAGCCAGGGTGCCTCAGGTTAGGGTGGCCATTAGGGTCATCTGGCCAGGGGTCCCCTATTCAGGGCTGCTTGGGCCCCATACTGGAGTCTTGGCTGTCCTGCTTATTTGCACCAGAGCTGACTGTGAAGAAACCAGACGGTCTCAACCAGCAGGAACATGCAGTGGGATCAAGCCTGGGAACTTTCAGGTAAGTAACGTTTGTTTTTTTTTATTCTTTGACCAGGCAGGGCTTTTAATAGGAGGATTGCTTTTTATACTGGAAATACAATTTTCAAGTCATGAAAGAGTTAAGCAACATCTCCACTGCACTTAAGTGAACTTAAGCTATGATGACGTTGTCCTACGCAAAGGCCATTTACTGCCTGCCTGCACTTTACACACACTTTTTCATAGTCTTACTTAGCAACGGAAAGGAAATTCAGCTCACGTCTTGGCAACAATGCAAATGAAACAAGAACGTCACAGTCTCTGCTCGTCTAGGAGAGGGACTGGGAAATCTAAGTATTTGTGGAAGGTCAGCTTCTGTTTTAAGCTAAGAGGGCTTCTGAGACTGCCATGAGCAAAGATGATCAATCAGTTCAAGTGTTTTCCTGGTAATCTGCATCTCCCTTGTTACTGAATTGTTGCTGATCAACACATTTATAGAGACATCTGCCGAGTCAGCAAGAAATTCCATTGGGTCTTCATCTGGAAGGCAGCAGCAGCATTGATTGTGGTTTTAAAGTGGACTTGTCATTTTATACAGAATGTTCAGTTTTCCTTTTTCTTCTGACCTAATAGGTCCTTTTTTGGGGGGGATGGACACTCAGGGGATGATTCAGCAATGTGAGAATTTTTTTCTCACATTGATTTTTTTCTCTAGTGCAATTCAGCACCATTTTTAGCGGTGCAAATTATTTTAAAATTTGCACTCCTAAAAATGGTTCTGAAACCGGACCTTCACCCTGAATAAGAGCCTAACTTGTATGCCCCCCCACCATGTACATACAGATTGCCCACATTAAAAATCATCCTACCTGTACCTAGTGCCCTTGGAGTCCCAGGCTGCCTGCAGAAATGAAGCCCCTAGCTTTAATTGGGTCTTTAATCAAGTGTCCCACGTTTCCATGTCCCTCTATCTCTTGTTGTTCTAATTTGTTCCTTCTTGAGGTGTAACATACAGATCTGTATCAATAAATGATTAATTTGCCTATTCAAAGTGTTTATATTGTTGTAACTGTTAGAACCTATACATCGCTCAATGAGGGGGTGTGGCTTAATTTGACAATTATTCCCTCTTTCCCATCCTAAAAAGTTGGAAGGTGTGAGGCAGTGTCTTCTGATTGTGTCGCTCTGCATTCTGGGATTACTGTCCTTTTCCTGACTCCAGCCCTGCTCTGTCTGTGCAAAGCACAGCTATAACCCACCCCCTGCACTTGGCCCCTCTCCTTTCCTCAGCATGTGATGCCTCTGAGGCAAGATGGTGGTGGCCGTATCCTAGGGACTTGAACAGAGTTAGTTCAGCGGGGGAAAGAATAATAAGTAAGTGACTAAAAACCTAAAGGAGCACTATCGCGAAATTGTGTAATATTAAAAATCCATATAAACACTTTAGCTAATAAGGGGAGGGGTCACTTATACACCAGAACTGAATAAAACTCGATAGTGCTCCTTTAAAATATATTAATTTTAAATGCTGGGGAAATAGTTTTCTAAGGGGTGGTTTTTTCGGACTTCTTCAGATAAGCTCCTAACCTTGCTTAAGCACTACCTTCACTGGGCATGCTACCAAACTTGTGCCAAACTTCTACCACTTGTGATGCCTCCCCTTTTTGTCTCCACCCCTGATCCTTTAGGATGTAAACACACAAGGGCAGGGCTCTTATTCCTATTGTCTCTTGTTATCACATTTGGTTTGAACTTTGTAACATCTAGTTTATAATGATCCTGTACAGTATGTTTTACCTTGTCTGTAATTGTACCTTGTACAGAGCTAAGGAAGAAGATGGCGCTATATAAATAAACAATAAAAATATTTGTTTTTCTCACATAAAATAATGAGAGAAAAAAATTCTCAGGGTGCTAAATCAGCCCTATAAGATGAGTCTGCTGCCTCTCTTGTTGGCCAGCCTACATTCATGGGGGGCCTTTGGGTGAGTTTCTTCAGATGGACTAATTTGGGTCACTTTAACAAATCGCTAGATTAAACCGGACCAACACTCGTTTTTTCCATAACGGGTGTTGGTCCCGCTGTCTGCGCTTCACAATAACCTCGGGGGGGCATCCAGAATGCTGGAGCCCCCTGGCAGATAACCTAGCAGAATGCTCATAATACTCACTTTAATTACGAGCCAGCGTCGGGAAAGCAGTCCCGTGATTAGCCACCGGGTGGTCACGTGGGCCATAGTTGCGTCCTCTGCGCCGGCCACCGGCAGGACCTGCCCATGTGACTGCCCGGCGGCCAGTCGCGGGACTGCTTTCCCGGCGCTGGCTCGTAATGAAGGTGAGTATTATGAGCGTCCTGCTAGGTTATCTGCGAGGGGGGCGCCAGCATTCTGGATGCCCCCCCCCGAGGTTATTGTGAAGCGCAGACAGCGGGACCAACACCCGTTAAAGATAAAAGTTAAATTAAAAAGTTAATTTTCGATAGTCACAACACTGTTCACATATCATACAATATCATCACTATCGAAAATTAACCAAAGCAAGTTGTTAAGATGCCATAATTTTAGTGTCACAAATTCCCTAAAAATAGTCAGCTTACCTTTGGGGGGTGTTCAGATGAATTGGCTGCACAGGGAATCTTCATTCTAGGGTGCAACCTTTTTTGGTCTTATTATTTCAGTTCAAGGCACTGCAAAACAGATAAAATGCAAACAGTTTACAGCAAGAAAGCTGTAACACTAACGTATTGTATATGCTTTTATGTCTATGCTGAGGTGAGCAAGTGTGGGCAAAGCGGTTAAGTATGAAAAGATGAGGTGAGCAGAAGTGGTAAAAGGTGAGGCTGACATAGATTAGTAGAGTGGATGCACTTTACTATTTACTTATGTATGATTTGCACAAATTGTTTAATATGTTATGTGATTCGCAGTACTACGCTGTATGGGAGTAAATGGTAGCGCCAGCTCAGTGCGACTGACTCACACCACATTCATCAAAAAAACAGCCTCAAACAGTTCCGGTGCTCAAAATCGGGTCGCTGTAGCCCACAGCGCCAGAAGCTGTGTGTTTAAAGTCTGTTTTTGAACATGTATCCACTAGTAACAAAGCAAAAACATATGGAATTACATTGTTATTACATTGTAACATGAACACTTTAATACCAGACATGTAAGGACAATTCTGCATAAAAATATTATTAATCCAAAAAGTTTACAAAAATGTCATTTTCTAGGTCAGGATACACGTCTGAAAGATTTGAGTTTAAAAAAAAAAAATTGGGATCAAGAAAGGGATTTAAGGATAGTCCATAGAAATGTATGGGAGAGCGCCAGGTAGCGACAGGTAAGACGTGGCGCTCTGCAAGGCTGAACGCCGGCGCTGTATGCTGGGATATTGATGAATCGGACGCTACATGGCATTGTTCCAGTCGCTCACAAGAATCGCCTTCATAAATGTGTAATTGCGTGCTGTGTCCGGCGTTCACCTGCCGCTACCCGACGCTACCTGCCACTTACAAGGCACTACCTGCCGCTATCCCTTCATGAATAAGGCCCTTGATTGATAGTGATTATATTAGTGATTGGTGGTGCGGGACTCCATTTATTGTACTTTCAAGATAGTAGAGTTGGGTAGGGTTAGGCAGATGCGAGATGGTTAGAAATAAGGTGGGAAGTATAGAGCAAAGATGAGGTAGAAGAAGGAGGCGGGATGAGGTGAGGAGAGTAAGGCAGAGGTTAGAAGAGATTAGGTAAGTTTAGGCGAGGTGGGAAGCTGTGAATAGAGGTGGACTTAGGTGAGGTGAAGTGGGCAGAAGCGTGGCAGATAGGGGTGAGGTGAGACAGGAAGAGCTATGCAGAGGTTAGATGGGGAGAGGTGACAATAGATAAACAGAGATGAGGTGGGCAGAGGTGATACATGAATAGGTAAGCAGAGGTGAAGAAAGCAGAAGTTGAGGTGAGGTGGGGTGGGGTGGGGTGGGCCCTTTTTCAGGAATAAGCCTTGCACTGCCTCTAGTTGCCAGCTGCCTACACTGCAGGCACGGCTATCTCAGCTTTACAACTCCCTAACATTTCAAACTAAGGGTACCATGAGCCACAGGGTACAATTTGTGAAATCTGTTATGAGAGCAGCAACTCTGATAAAGTCTGTGAAAGTCAGAACTCCTTATCAGGCAGCATCCCTATCCCCTGCGGGCCAGTGGCCAGGCAGAATTCCAGCAGTCTTAAAGTGGACAAAAACCCAGGATTTTGACTATCCTGGTTTTGGTCTTTTCCCCTGATTGGATTGCCCCGCTGTCTGAAACACCCTAGATCGCCGAGTGCATCTCACCCTTTCCCGGTCCTACGGCGCATGCGCAGCCACTCGTCCAATCAGAGCGCTCGGAGGCGCTGACGTCATGAGGTGTAAGGCTTCGTCTAAGACCAGTAGCTCCAAGCACACTGGCGGCCACATTCCCTGCTTCTCTCTAACAGGGAGCGTGCACGCACCAGGCTTTCACAAATGCCTCACACGGGCACACGCCCTGCTAGAGGAATAGCGGGGATTCGGCCGCGGCTCACGCATATACAGTTGAGCCGGGAAGCAAGGTAAGTGAATGCGGCGACCTGGGGGGTTTCACACAGCAGGGCATCCCGATTTTGGATGCCCCGGGGGGGGGGGGGATCGATCGGCCTGAGAATCTTATAGATTCCCGGGCCGATGGCGCTGGGTTTTGGTCAACTTTAATATCAGTTCAAAAATGGGCACTCACATATTTGATTAAAGAGGAATTAAAGTCAAGTAAAGGCAGAAATACAATAAATGAGGAAGTGGTAAGCATTGGCTGACTAGACTTTACTTGCTCTTTAATTCATTTTCTTGCATATGTAAGGGTTAATAAATTCTCTCTTAGTCTCCCGGTTGGTTTTATTAATTTACTAGCTGGGGATATTCAGATGGGGTGTAGTTACTTACAGTTGTTAAAGAATGTTGTGTTACATAAGGGAAGCTGGAACAAACTTATTTTTAAGGGGTGCTAGTTTCTACTAAATGGTTTGACCTAAAAGCACATAAAGCTAGGGCAACCTTTGTAAGGAGTTAGTTAGTTGGTGCTTTTGTTGAATTGGATCTGGACCTAGGAAGTCGTTATCTGTTCTCATTAGAAGAGTCCATTCAACTGGAAAAGGAGATTGGAAACAGAGCCTTCGAGAGAACCTTTTCAAGTTGTGTCCTCAGGAGTAAAGAGATAACGGAAAGGGTTCAACTCAGCAAGTGAAGTAACAGAAAAGAAACATAGATTGTTTTGGGGTAATGGGCTGTCTTTCTGGGTATAGGATCACTTTAACTTTATGCAGATGTCAAATAACAGGCAGATTCTATGCTACTGAACAGCTTGGGAGCGGCCATCTTGCCACAATTCTGACAGCTCTGATTCTGAAAAACCCAGTCCTACAGTCAAAATTACCCTAAATTTCTTTGAAATAATGCATTGTTTCTAGCCAGAGGTAAAAAAAACCATCAGCTGTAATGACTCATCACTGGTCAGAATGCTCTTAAAACGCAAAAGAAAGCATCCAGATCAAGAGTCTAAGTCTCCAGGGCTGGCCCCTGGTTCTACGGGGCAAGAAACAAAACCTCAAAATCCTGGTGTTTGTTCCATTTTAAATCATTGTATCAGCATTGACATGTAGCAGCATTTGACATAAAGTGTCAAATAGTGCAATGTCTTGGCGTCAGTCCTACTGGGTAAGAGCCAGGGGCGTAGCTATAGGGGTCGCAGGGGTCGCCATTGCGACCGGGCCCCTAAGCCAGGGGGGCCCGCAGGGCCCCCCCTGCCCACTGTAACTGTCTGTTCCCCCTGCCCACTGTTCCCTGACAGCGCCGCCGCCACCACACCACTGCTACCTTCCTCGTAGCAATACACCCCTCAACTCTGCCTGACGTCATGTCCGGCGGACACAGCAAAGAGCCCGCCTGTACCGAGCTGCTATTGGCCGCTTAGCTGACTGGCTTTGTGAGCTGATTGGCTGCAAGCTCTGGTCGGCAGGCGCTTTCCTTTTTGCCAGACACTGGTATGGCGGCTATCGGTGTACACTTGGGCTGCACGTGTGCCTGTGTGGCTGTCTATAAGGTACAGTGATCCCAGGGTGGGCGGACTATGAGGGGTGTATGGGTGCTGCATGAGAGCTAGGGGAGGGTGGACTGAATGAATGACTCTCATGCCATTGTAGAGCCCTCACTGCCGACTCATGCTCTCTATGTGAAGAACACTGCATCAGATTCACAGAGACCCTATTGTAACCTACCCCCTCCCATCATCAGTCAGCCAGGCCTTCCATTTACCCATCTGCTGATGGGGGACAGGAAACTGCTGCGGCATCTGTACTGCCTCCAATAGGAGACATTCTGCCAGGCATTGCTCTGTTATTTCCTGTCTGCCTCCATCATACAGCATTCCTTGACTGATTTTGGCTTCCTGTGGATCTTTAAAGCAGACTGTAACCATAGTAATCCAGCTCTAGAGTCTTAAAGTGGCTCGAAACCCCCCATGCCCCAATGACCCTGGAATCTTATAGATGAATTCCCTCTCCTGGGGCATCTAGAATTGGGATGTCCCGCTGTGTGAAACCCCCTAAGTTGCCCGGAAACTCGCCTTCTTTCCTGGTCCAATGGCACGTGCGCGAGATGTGGCTGCATCCCCGCTATTCCTTTAGCAGGGCATATGCCCGCATCAGGCATTTGTGAATGGCCGTTGTGGGCACGCTCCCTGTTAGATGGTAGCAGGGGATGTGGCTGCCAGCGTGCTCGTACCCAAGCGTGCAGATTAGACGAGAGGGCTGTTCATGCCATGTAGGACCGGGGAAGGGTGAGTGAGATGGGACAACCTGGGGAGTTTCACACAGCGGGGCATCCCTGATCGGGGTGCCCTCGGGGCAAGAACCAAGGCTAGTCAAAATCCTGGGTTTTGGTCCACTTTAAAGACTCTGGGGCTGGCTCATGGTTTACCCCTGCACAGGGGCGTAGCTATAGGGGTCGCAAGGGTCGCCATTGCGACTGGGTCGGGCAGGGCCCGGAGGAGAGACAGAAGGTCTGGTGGGGCGGGGCTGGAGGAATGAGAAGGTCAGGTCAGGTCACGTCACGGGCTCACTGGCAGGAGGCTGTCGGTGGCGCCTCCCAGGCGGCGCGCCGGCGCACAGTGAGCACGTGCAGCTACACGGGGGAGCGCCTGCGCCCGCGGATTCACTCTGAAGGGGACTGCCAGACTGGAGCACGGAGAGCCGGCGGCCCGGCGCCGCTCATTATAAGGTAGGTCGCTGTCACTGATGATGGGGGGGGGCCCAGTTTGACTCCTCGCATCGGGGCCCACAAGACTTTAGCTACGCCCCTGGTAAGCGCCCTGGTTGCGGAGACTAGTTTACCGGCTCACCTCTCGTCCAGGAAGCCTGGAGTCTAAAGACCAACCTTAGTTTCACTAGAGAAGGCCCAAGGTCAGGCAACCTAGGAGTGGGTATTGTCAAATCCATGGTAGGAGACAGACCATAGCTGAGAGTGACAAGGAAGAAGCTGAGCTGGGCAGGAACTAGGTCGGGAACAAACGAAGTGAAGCTAGATGAAGAAACAATGCAAGGTCATGGGCAGACAGAACTGGATTGAAGTCGTGGAACAAGCCGAGGCCGGAACGTAGTCAGAATCAGGCCAGGTCGCTACACAGGAACGGAGACACTGGAATACAGGAACATGCGGGAGTGAAGACCAACTGGCAATGCTGGTCAAGGCTCACCGGTTACTTGCGCATAAACTAGTGCAGTTTTACTTGCACGCATTGCACATGCACACACAACTCTTGAGGATTGCGCTCACATTACATTAGCGCTCACATTAGGTCACCAAAACACTGCTACAGCTGTGAGCTCATGTGTGCATGCTTACTGACACAAGTTATCTTAGTGCCAGCTGCGAGCGCATCAGGAACCTAGGCACAAGGGAAACAGTCCTGGTTCTATGACACTTGGTCAAGGTATGAAAACACTAGATATTTCACAAAAATGTCAAGAGGAACATGAGCCATTATGGCTGGCCCTGGAGTATAAGAGGTGAGCAGGCCAGCGGCGCACTCGGCTCCATTCAGCTTGCTCACCGGCCATTCAGTTTGCCCGTCTGTCCCTGCACCATAGGATCACCAGAAAGGTGAGTTTACTCAGCGATCTGTGCGGAAACCTGCAGTGGAGCATCCCAAGTTGTGTTGCCATCAGGAAAAGCACCTGGGAGAGTTCTCTTTAAGTGTGGTAATTGTAATATGAAGATATTTGTGGCTGATTCAGAGCACAGACTAGTTTGTGCAGATAAAGGCATCATGCTGTTTTTGCCAGACACATTCATTGGATTAAGAGAACAGCTGCTAAAATGTCATTCCAAAGCAGCAAACAGGTATTTGAAGATACTGGTGCCTCTGGAGTATTGCAAACCTCAAGGTGTGGGATCCTCCAGAGCAGGGGTGGGCAATTATTTTTTCCATGGGGCCACATGAGAAACTAAAAATATTGTGGAGGGCCGGGCCAAAAGGCTGAACTCAATTCTGCATAATATAATTGTATTTCTTTATATAAAGCAGTAAATAGCATTGTTGTGACAAGCTGGTACGAGTATATGTTATAGTTAAACAATGAAAAGTGAGGTTGCCTTACAAAAAAATGTAATTTATTATATAAACCACATTTCGTGTGTCCAGTGAGGTCTCAAACAAATTGGGATGCCCCGGAGGCATGATGCCTGTAACCCAGCCCTGGATTCCTTCACACTCCATAGGGCTGGGTTACATGGGTTTTGGTCTGCTTTAAAACATCATGACCAAATCAGGTTAGGATGGAATAACCCCCCTCCTTTACATTATTATTAAAGTAACACAGCGCTGCTCACACTTTTTACTCAGTAGCAATGTGAAAAATTGCGGATTTCCTCACATAAAGCAGAACAAAACCCAGAGCGGCCACTGGTCTTCCCCCTGGAAATCCCAGATCAGGATGCCCCACTGTGTGAAACCCTTTTTACTCAGTAGCAACATGAAAAATGGCAGACTCTCTCCCTTAAAGCGGAACAAAGCCCTGATCTGGGATGCCCAGGGGGAAGACCAGTGGCCGCTCTGGGTTCATTCCCACTTTAAGAGGGAGTCCACCATTTGTCAAGTTGCTACTAAGTAACAAGGGTTTCACACAGTGGGGCATCCTGATCTGGGATACCCAGGGGGAAGACCAGTGGCCACTCTGGGTTTTGTTTTGCTTTCAGAGAAGGAGTCCACCTTTTTTCACGTTGCTACTGAGTAAAAAGGGTTTCAAAAAGTGGAGCATCCCGATTTGGGATGCCTGGGGCGGGGAGACAGTGGCCATCCTTGGATAAAAGGCTGTGTGAAACCCTTCCCACCTTGCAGCATGGTCCCCCCGCCCTCCCAAAGGCATTGGTCTGGCCAGAAATGGACAACGAGAGCCAGTGCACCATCAGGCGCTGCGTACGGCATGTGGACTACAAGTGCCAGCAGCCTGCGACGTGTGGCACAGACAAGTGGCTGGAGAACCTCCATCTCCGGCGTCAGCTCCGCAGCAACTGACACATGCTGCACAGTACAGGCCAATGGCGGGAAGAGAAACTCCGCCCACAGCCAAACCTGCAGGAGGGAGCTATCTAATAGGACATCAGGCTCTAATCCACGCACGCCCCCCCCGCTACATTAGACTCACTACAGAGGGGCAAAAGTGCTGTTCAAACCCGGCACTATCTTTTCTGGCACGACTGTGCGGACAGTGGGCGGCGGGGGCGGTGGCCGCACACCTTACAGGAAACGCTGGTCGCGGGACGGTCAGAGCCAATCAAAGGGCCGTATGTGGCCCTGGGGCCTTAAAATGCCCAGGTCTGCTCCAGAGACTTGCAGTTGTGCATAACTCTAATACTCAGCCCCCCTAACCAGTGCTCACAAACAGAAGTGGTTGCAACAGGCCCAGGCATACATAAAGACTCTTGTTTACTGATGAGTGCCGTGCAACCTTGGATGGTCCAGATGGCTGCAGTGGTAGCTCCATCTAGTGGGCGATCCCACAGCGCATCCCCCAATACACCACTAGCTGAGGTGCATGACCACACCTGGCATTTCTGAATGGCTGCTGTTGATATGCACAGATTCTGGGGTACAGCCAGAGAAGTTTGCATTCTAGCATTCAGCATTTTTGGTGGTCTGACATCAGGTCAGCTAGAGAAGATATGAATGGGGTTCGAGCACTGATTGGCTGCCTGCATGTGCCATGGGATCGCCGGAAGGGTGAGTTTCCACAGAGATCCCTGGGGACACAAAAAGTGTCATCCCAAATTAGAATACCCCTCCAAAGAAGAACAACACCTTAAAGTGGACCAACACCCAGGATTTTGACTATCCTGGGTTTTGGTCCACTTCGGTGGGGCACCCCGTTCGCGCCAGCCAATCACAGCGCTCAGAGCCGCTGTGGTATGCGTGTCCAAGGACGCCTGGACGCGCATACCAGCTCAGCTGGCTCTGAGCGCTGGAGGCCGCGTCTCGCGCTTCCCTCTAACAGGGAGCGCGCCTGCACCGGCCATTCACAAACGGCCGGCGCGGGTGCGCGCCCTGCTAGAGGGAAGTGCGAGCCGCGGGCGCGGCTCGCGCATGCGCCGATGGAACGGGGCTGAGGTAAGGTTTGTGGGCCTCCTGGGGGGTTCCTCCCCGCGGGACATCCCGATTTCGGATGCCCCGCGGGGAGGGATCTGATCGGTCCGGGAATCTTATAGATTTCCGGGCCGATCCCCCCTGGGTGTTGGTCCACTTTAAAAAGGTGCTTAATTGAAGCTTTTGCTTCAGAGATAAAGGGATTGGTACTCACCTTTTGTACACCACAGCTGACCGGTCCTAATCTGGAGATCAGCAACTCACAGAATCGCTGGACCGTATCCTGCATATGCTGGGTTGGAACTTCCACACCGGCACTTTGTGATCATGCCCTCAATCACAGGAGAGCAACCACACCCTCTCCATTCACTAAAATGGAGTGGGCATGTCAGTCCTCACACCCCCTCCATTTCAGTGAACAGAGAGGGCATGGCCATGCCCTGTTTCTGATGGTGGAGGGGTGCGAGCCTGACAAAGAAGTGCCAATGACTGGAGTTCCAACCCGGAAGGCGTGAAAAGGGATACAGCAATCAGGTGAGTTGTTGATCACCATTTGGATTTGGATGGTCAATCCCTTAGGTTAGGATAGATTTAGGGTAGCATGGACTTAAATGTGACCCAGTGCATCCCGCAGTGCTGACCTGAACCCATGCTGTATAGTCATCTTAGCACTGTAGGAAAGAAAGCGTGCAGGAGCCAACAGGGTCTAACCCCGGGGAACCGGGTGAAGATCCAGACACCGAGGGATCTGCAGCCAAGGAAAGAAAAGGTAAGTATACTTTTTTCACTGAAGCTGGAGAGGATCTCTAAATGTTCAAAGTGTTTCAGTATTGTAATCATATCAAGCACACTGGTAGATAGCAATTTGTGGCCTGTAAAAACAATATTGATGCATCTCAGACAATTCTGCACAACTCAACATCAAGGCGTTTCTAGAATTTTAAAATGTTGGCAAGTACCGGTGACAGATCCACTTAAATGAAAAACACTGAATTTTTCATCTGTGAGGAAAATGTCCCCTGAAGGAAGTGAGGTGGCAGACAAGGTGAGAGGTCCCTTGTCATCCATCACAAAGTGGCATATGAAGTTAATTGGCTGAGCAGGCTGCTTGTGTCAGTAATTGTGTACGTGAGTGTAGGGGGTTGTGTCAATATAGGCTACTAGGAATCAGAACACTGTGTTCCCTACTAAGTCTCTCTGGCAAAAGCTGCATATTAATAGGAGGAGGCAAGGATTAACTCATTTTACGTCCTTTATAGCATAGCAGAGTGTAGGCACAAGTCTGACACTGGAGACTGGCTCACCTCTTCTGTACCAATTCAGGAGCTGGGAAAAAATAATACCAACTGTGTTGGGTGTGACCTGTTAATGTTGCTAGATAAGGTAGATTCTAGGTTGACAACAGAAAAAGAAAAAGAGTGGCTTTCCTAGAACGGAAAGTATTTGCACAGTACCCAGTCCAAGGACAGATAGCATTACCCATCTACCCTTGCAGTGGGCAGAGCTATGCAAATCATCTCACCCCCCATACAGCAAGAGGCATCTGCCCTAGTGCTGATGAGAGCCTAAAGCTCGAAACACGTGTCCACTAGTTGGATGTGTCTGGCTGTATAAAATTTAAAGCTAATCCTTGGCATTGCACCCTTAGCGGTTCTAAGGGCCTTGGATGGCACAGAGACGTAAAGAGATGATTTGCATAGCTCCGCCTACTGCAAGGGTAGATGGGTAATGCTATCTGTCCTTGGACTGGGTACTGTGCAAATACTTTCCGGTCTAGGAAAGCCACTTTTTTCCTTTACCTAAGTAGAGGGTTTTTTGGTCTCTTTAGCCCCCCTATATTAAGCCTAACATGGGTCTCTCCACATACTGGCTTGCGACTATGTTTAGGTTGACAACATAGATTTTGGCATAGCCGGAAATCCAAAAATGCAACATTGGCATTCCAGAAAGACTTCTCCTCATAATGGACAACTTGTCAAGTGCTCCTTCTGGTGGTAATTGACTATTTACACGTTTTAACGATATGTGACTCCTGAGAACAATCTTACCCCATAGGGCAAGTAAGGCCTAGTAAGGATGAAAATGAAAAAATATATAAACATGTTTTTCTAAATAATTCCTGGGTACTTAGTCATGGACTCATGGTCTGTCAGTGTTATTCTCTATTGTAAATGTAGGAACATTTCTATATTAGCACCATATACAAACCAATTAGTTGATAATTGAGTTCCAAGTCATTAAGTCAGTAAGACAAGTAACATAGAACCTCAACTCATTAGGAGAGCCAATGATTATTTAAGAGCCAATTAGCATTCGATTAATTTATAGTGTATTCATAAATTACATTATGCTATACCGTAACCTAGTGACAAAAATATGCAATACCATAAAGCCAAAACCAAAACATATTATCCTGAAAGATCCCTTCTATAAAGTTTCATTCTTGCGAATTTCAAAATTGGAATTGCCTACTGCTCCCAATGCTTATGCCTAGATATAGGCTACCGTATTTTCATACTGGAGCAATGGTTTTGTGTTACCCATTACCTATGGAAATCTTTTGCGCAAATGTAATCACAATTTTACCAGGATCTGCCAGCGATAGTGACTGTAATTCCTTATCAATGGAATAACATTGCAGGTGATCACAAACACTAGTAACGCAAAATTGCATCATGCAGAACTTTTGTAGGATGATTGAAAGTGGTCATAGGTTACTACGACTGAGAGGCCTTCACGAGCGGATATTGGTCACCTTGCAACTGCCAACTGTGTTAAAGGAGCCATAGATAGATATTTTTTGTCAGTGGCTGAATAACACAATACATAGTAAATGTTACTGGTGCCTCCATGGCATCATAAGGGTTAGGTGCCTGTCCACTAACCCCCATAGGACAACTGTCCTAATAAATGTTTTACTCCACCCCTAAGGCCCTATTCTATGTTTTGTCCTCCACCCTGGACCTCACAGATGAGATCAATGTCCCCCTCAGCCGGGGAGGGGGGGGGATGCCATGGCAAGGAGAGGGCATAGGACGAATTGTGAAGGTTGCATCAAGAGGGGCATAGCTGTAGGAGAGGACGAAGGCCTAGGAGAGAGGATTGCTGAATCTGTGGCAATGATATTATACCATTGAAACTGGTGAGTGAAACATGCTTCAGGGACTCAACTATGGCTGACTGTAACCAGGTGGAACCATTAGAAGCAATTAGAAAGTTGAAGTAGAGAACGCTGCTGAATCCATAGCTCCCTAAGAGGAAGAAAACAACAAGTCAGTCAGGGTTCACCGATGTCCAGTGTCAAAACTATGGAGCCCCACAAGGTTGTGTGCTTTCCTCAAAATTTGACTCAGTGAAGACTTCTAAGTATGCAGGTGATAGAGTCATCAGTCCTATAAAGGATGAAGATGACAGTGCATACAGCCATGGGTTAGAATTGCTCAGTAACTGATGTGCAGAGAACAATCTTGTCACTCATGAATTCAGGAAGGTACCTTTATTCCACTTCCGTCTTTATCCAGGGGATGAAAGTCACTCTTGAACTATCTTTGTGAGTGTCTGCTTTGCCAAGAATCTTAAATAGGACCATAACTGCTATGCAAACAAAAGCTAGAGAATGTACTTTCTGAGGCAGCTGAAGAAGTTCAAGGTAACACAAGATCTACTGCAGCAATTTGAAGGGTTATTGAACCCCCCCCCCCAAAAAAAACAAAAACAAAGAGGCACTCACGTTCTCTCACATGCATGTCCTAGCCGATCCGATGCTCAGAAAACTCATGGTTTCTGAGAATGGTGCTCCCGGAACCTCACACACTGTCCTGCCCCTCATGTCAGTTACACAGAATGCACGGGCCAGGGCTTAGGTGCGGGGCTAAGACCAACTGAGAGCGCAGCCAGCCGCTGTTAGTCATGGAGGAGGGGGCGTCCCCACCACTCGTTCTCGGAAACCGAGAGTTTTCTGAGCGGTGGACAGGGCTGAAGCTGCTGCGCAGGAGTGAAGGTAAGTACTGTTTTTTTAGGGGGTTTAGTAACCCTTTAACACTTCTGTTATTGAATATATCATATGTGTCCCAACTGGTGCATGGCAGAAATCACCAACCTTTTATACTATGAGAGCCACTTTTAGCAGTGAGAGATTATCCGGAGCCACTTTTGACATTGATATATCATAAAAGTCATATAACGCACATAGAACAAGAAACAATTTAAAACATTTCAAAATACAGTGAATGACTTGAAAGCATAAATTATTGATAGCGGCTTGATGGTTATACCCAGCGGGGAAGAGGGAACGCTTTGCCTCGCGGATGCCACGGGCAAGGGAAGAGGAGGACGCAGCCCCTTACTGCCTGAAATTTTCAATTTCCCTAAATTTGAGATCTGGACCTCCTGAACAACACAGAGAAAGGAATAACAAACTCCACAGAGGCACCCTCGAGGCCACCCTCTCCCCCGCTGGGCATAACCATCAAGCCACTGCGACTGCAACCCATGCACTTCCCACTTTCCAAGCATGTGCAGCTTTCCAAGCATGTGCATTCAGGGTTAATGTGAATACCCTGACCACAAGACAAGGCACATCTGATCACAAGACAAGGCACATCGATACAGCCTACCTAGATTTTTCGTCACACTCTGTTGCCAGACTACTTTTCACGTTTTTGCGCTACACATGTTCAACCTTGATTTTTGAAGGGATTTCCAGGGATTTTCCAGGTCTGGGCTTCAACATGAAATGTCTTGTTGGCCTTTTTTTTGTGTATTATCAATACTTTGGGGTGAAATATGTGCAAAAGTGCAAAAAAATAAAAAAAATCTATTTTTTTACAATTTGTAGTATTTTTTTGTAATAAAAAGTGTAAGTTTGTTAATAAAATATTATTGCGTGTGAAATCCCTATTTCTCCCGGTTACAACGGTACCACATATGTATTGGTATACACCCTTTCCTGCCCAGGAAACTCCCCCAAACTGAAACAGCAGTTTAGGAGATTTCAGATAGGATACAACTATGCAATATGATTGCATAGTTGTAAGGGGTTAACTTAAAAAAAAATGACATAGGGCCCCCCTCCCGGGGGGGGGGGGGTGGGGGGGGCTCATTTTTATTTGGAATTTTAAGGGTTAAAAACCCTTAAAATCCCCCCCAAAAATGACGTAGGGACCCCCTTACCCAGCATTACCGACCCGGACCAGCTATGGGGGCTTGTACAACAGGGCGCAGGGCGAGCATTGGTGGCCCTTGGCCCTGCAGGATACTAGCCCACATAGCCACTAAGTGGCCCGGGCCCTTCTGCCCCCCCTGGCCGTTGGGGAGGCAGGTAATGGGGGGCTGGGGGTTTTGGCAAGTCACCCGCTAGCCGCAGGTGATTGCCAGCCCCAGAACCTTGTGAACTGGTATAAGGGGTCTCATGGAGGGTTAAGTAAAAAAATAGACACAGAGACAAAATTCTTTATTTATTCTTTTTTCACTTATACTTACCTCTGATCCCGTGTCCCGCGCCGCTGCAGATGACAGTTGTCGGTAGTATTCGGAGCAGGGAGGGTGGGAGGCAGGGAGATCAGAGCCTCCCTGCCTCCCTGCTCTGATCGCTACCGACTAGTGACAGATCGGAGCCGGGTGCTGACGTCATCCCGCTCCTCCCACAAGTGGGCGGGCTAGGGGCGGGGCCAGCGCCGGCCGAAGAGGATGGTGAGGGCCCGTTGCTGGGTCCTCACCCGAAGCGTGGTAAGTCCAGGGGGGATCGGAGCCCCCCTGGTGAAGAGAAGACATCGGAGGAGTGAGTGAGTGAGTGAGCAGGTGAGTTTGTGTCATTATTAATTTTTTTTTTCCTTTAGATGTCGGCGCGGCGGAAGTGGGGGGCTATTCCGGGCCCCCTCCTGAAGATCAGAGGCCTGGGGGCGGAAATCAAACATGTGATGATTGAAGAGAATCACTGGCACTTTAAACGACGGGTCAGGTAAGTCTGTATCTTTTTTACTTTTTTTTTATGGGGCTCTAAACTCAGCTACGTGAGTCTCACGTAGCTGGCACTTAACGGTAGGAGAGGTAGCTACGTGAAACTCACGTAGCTGGCACTAGAAGGATTAATCATTGTGAGACATACTACCATTTTCGCTCTGGTAACTAGAACATCTCAAAAAATGAAGGGACATTGAAAAAGCCCATGGAGGGCGAAACGTGTCTTCCCTACAAAAAAATATATAGATTGAACCATAATGGTGAAAGAAATTATTTATTGGATATATTCATATGTTTAATTATTATCATGTGACTTGAATAGTATGAAAAAGAAGTTTTTAATGTTTATAATAAAAACGATTTTTAATGATACAGACAAACTATTGTGATGCGGTCATGTGTAACGGCTCAAAACCTATACCAGGGCAAACCTATCCTCTGATCTTGAATGTGCATTGTATGAGCCCACATATGAACTAGTCAGGAACCCATTCTATAGAATAACCAATTTTGATTGCAAACTTTAGGCAGGCCATAATAGGGTCACCCCTTTTGGAGGATATCAAATGATTTCCCCCACAAGCCCTTTCCAGTGGAAATTCAACACAACTGATGTAATATCAAACATTTTAGAAGTGAGAGCAGTGAGTCTGGCGTTGAGAGCATTCCAGGAAATTCTTCAGGAAAACCCTATACTAGTAAGACTAGATAACAAAACGGCATGCACCTATAACCTATAAAACTCACCAGCGACCAGCCTGTAGTGAGATTTATCTTCCAACATTAAACATTAATGAGGGTGAGCAAACACTTCACAAGCATCAGATTTAGGACAATTTCTAAAATCATATCTTTGAGCAACAAAGGACATGAGGAAAGAAATAACTATCCATTTGGATACAAAAAGAGGGTTTTTCCCTCCATGAAAACCTAGAATCATGGGTAATGCAAATGACCACAAAGACCCATAAACAAGAAATGGTCTTGTGGTCAGGTTACGGCACATTCCACAAGGGTAATGTCATCACCTTGGGCTGCAGCCAGTGGTGTGTCACTGGAGATTATTTGCAAGGCAGCGACTTGGTCATCACCAAACACATTTGCCCAACATTACCGTATAAACTATGCAAATCTCACGTCGTTGACTTTGGACAAAGGGTTCTGCTTGACTGTATAAATATTTTTTTAATAAGGCAAGGATTCATTTTTTTTCTACATCCCACCCTGTTGTTCAGTTTGCTATGTCCCTTGGTATGACGCCCTCTAGGTGCTAGGAAAATGGAATACTTACCATTATTGTCATTTTCTTTTACTGGCATTAGTGGTGAAGTAAAACATTTATTGGGAGAGTTGTCCTATCAGGGTTATTGGCCAGGCAGTTAACCCTTTAGTAAGCCGACATGGAGATGCACCAGGAATGGAAAAATACCTTAAAGGTAGGTATTCAATTTTACCTTCAAGGGGTATTCCCTTCTAGCAAAAGATTAACATTTACGAGCAAGAACTAAAAAGTGAACAAGATGGTGTTTCTTAATATATATATATATATATATATATATATATCCCAAAAGAGACAAGTACATTAAACATACCTTATATAGGAAAAATAAAGTGGGTTTTGTGGGCAACTAATGGTTAATTTTAGTAAAAAGTGAAAGAGGGTGAAACCTTTTGTAGGCTAACTAAATATATTTGAAGGCAAGCTTTTGAGAATACTTACTTGTCTTCATCAGAAACGGTTATTCCTTATGTAAACAAATGTGTGTTTTATGTAAGCAGTTTTCACTACCTCAATTCTGTTGCTACTTGCATCTGTACACCAAGTCTGTCAACCAAGAAGAGACAAGTGAGTCCTGTTCACATAAAATGCTGCTGTTATGGCCGCTGCTGAGGTAAAGGAGCTCACTCAACCTTACATATGTAAGTGTATACATGCATCACTTCTCTCTTCTTGTAAATTTTGGTGTACAGATTTGGTGCACACTTGCTAATACCAACAGATTGGGGACAGTGAAAACTGCTTCTGTAAATCATACATTTGCTAACAGAAAAAAAAGAATACTTTATAAGCTCAGCATCTCGAGGACGTCATTTTGGCACAGAAAAATACACTCTTAAAAATACCTTAAAAAGACTCTCCTCTTAAAAGAATCTTTAAATAACAGGACAGTTCATGAGATAAATTGGTTTTTTCACTTTCTACTGTTCTCTATGGCTAATATGGAACAGCACACTACTGCTCAATTATAGTAATGACTAGTGTTGGGGGAACCCGAACCGCAAAGTTCTTTCCTGAACCCAGACATGGACTTTAGCCAGAAGTCCGTGTTCAACGTTCGGGCCTAACATTAAAGCTGGTTGATGGGCTGCTGAGCAGTTGCTGAGGTAAGGGACAGACCCACCCAACCAATCAGGAAGGGGAGTAGGCATGGCATAGGTGGGGAACCGGGCCACAACAGGTGACGGCCGCAGGCTGCCGAGGGCTACAGCTCACAGGTTGTGGCCAGCGAGCACACATGGGGGGGGGTCTTCTGCCACCTGCTCTGGGGGCGGCGGTGAGGATTCTGTCACACAGTCTGCTCTGGGGGCGATGGTGAGGATTCTGTTACACAGTGTGCTCTGGGTCACTGGGGGGGGGGGGGGTTCTGTCACACAGTCTGCTCTGGGTCGCTGTAGGGGATTCTGTCACACAGCCTGCTCTGGGTCACTGGGGGGGATTCTGTCACACAGCCTGCTCTGGGTCACTGGGGGGGATTCTGTCACACAGTCTGCTCTGGGTCGCTGGGGGGGATTCTGTCACACAGTCTGCTCTGGGTCGCTGGGGGGGATTCTGTCACACAGTCTGCTCTGGGTCGCTGGGGGGGGGATTCTGTCACACAGTCTGCTATGGGGCGATGGGAGGATTCTGTCACACAGTCTGCTATGGGTCGCTGGGGGGGATTCTGTCACACAGTCTGCTCTGGGTCGCTGGGGGGGATTCTGTCACACAGTCTGCTCTGGGGGCTATGGTGAGGATTCTGTCACACAGTCTGCCCTGGGGCGATGGGGGGGGGGGGGGATTCTGTCACACAGTCTGCTATGGGTCGCTGGGGGAATTCTGTCACACAGTCTGCTCTGGGTCGCTGGGGGGGGGGTGATTCTGTCACACAGTCTGCTATGGGGCGATGGGAGGATTCTGTCACACAGTCTGCTCTGGGTCGCTGGGGGGGATCCTGTCACACAGTCTGCTCTGGGTCGCTGGGGGGGATTCTGTCAGTCTGCTCTGGGTCGCTGGGGGGGGATTCTGTCACACAGTCTGCTCTGGGGACGATGGTGAGGATTCTGTCACACAGTCTGCTCTGGGGCGATGGGGGGGATTCTGTCACACAGTCTGCTATTGGTCGCTGGGGGGGATTCTGTCACACAGTCTGCTCTGGGTCGCTGGGGGGGATTCTGTCACACAGTCTGCTCTAGGGGCGATGGTGAGGATTCTGTCACACAGTCTGCTCTGGGTCGCTGGGTGGGATCCTGTCACACAGTCTGCTCTGGGGGCGATGGTGAGGATTCTGTCACACAGTCTGCTCTGGGGCGATGGGGGGATACTGTCACACAGTCTGCTCTGGGGGCGATTGTGAGGATTCTGTCACACAGTAGGCTCTGGGGGCGATGGGGGGGGATTCTGTCACACAGTCTGCTATTGGTCGCTGGGGGGGATTCTGTCACACAGTCTGCTCTGGGTCGCTGGGGGGGATTCTGTCACACAGTCTGCTCTGGGTCTCTGGGGGGGATTCTGTCACACAGTCTGCTCTGGGTCGCTGGGGGGGATTCTGTCACACAGTCTGCTCTGGGGGAGATGGTGAGGATTCTGTCAGACAGTCTGCTATGGGGCGATGGGGGGGGGATTCTGTCACACAGTCTGCTCTGGGGGCGATGGTGAGGATTCTGTCACACAGTCTGCTCTGGGGGCGATGGTGAGGATTCTGTCACACAGTCTGCTCTGGGGTTATGGGGGGATTCTGTCACACAGTCTGCTATGGGGCGATGGGAGGATTCTGTCGCACAGTCTACTCTGGAGCAATGGGGGGGATTCTGTCACACAGTCTGCTCTGGGTAACTGGGGGGGGGGGGATTCTGTCACACAGTCTGCTATGAGGCGATGGGAGGATTCTGACACACAGTCTGCTCTGGGTCGCTGGGGGGGATTTCGTCACACAGTCTGCTCTGGGGGCGATGGTGAGGATTCTGTCACACAGTCTGCTCTGAAGCGATGGGGGGGATTGTGTCACACAGTCTGCTATGGGCCGCTGGGGGGGATTCTGTCACACAGTCTGCTATGGGTCGCTGGGGGGGATTCTGTCACACAGTCTGCTCTGGGTCGCTGGGGGGGATTCTGCCACACAGTCTGCTCTGGGGGCGATGGTGAGGATTCTGTCACACAGTCAGCTCTGGGGCAATGGGGGGGATTCTGTCACACAGTCTGCTATGGGTCGCTGGGGGGGGATTCTGTCACACAGTCTGCTCTGGGTCGCTCGGGGGGATTCTGTCACACAGTCTGCTATGGGGCGATGGGAGGATTCTGTCACACAGTCTGCTCTGGGTCGCTGGGGGGGATTCTGTCACACAGTCTGCTCTAGGTCAATGGGGGGATTCTGTCACACAGTCTGCTCTGGGTCGCTGGGGGGGATTCTGTCACACAGGCTGCTCTGGGGGCGATGGTGAGGATTCTGTCACACAGTCTGCTATTGGTCGCTGGGGGGGGGATTCTGCCACACAGTCTGCTATGGGTCGCTGGGGGGGATTCTGTCACACAGTCTGCTATGGGGTGATGGGAGGATTCTGTCGCACAGTCTACTCTGGAGCAATGTGGGGGGATTCTGTCACACAGTCTGCTCTGGGTCACTGGGGGGGATTCTGTCACACAGTCTGCTATGGGGTGATGGGAGGATTCTGTCACACAGTTTGCTATCGGGCAATGGGAGGATTCTGACACAAAGTCTGCTATGGGGCAATGGGAGGATTCTGATACACAGTCTGCTATGGGGCGATGGGAGGATTCTGACACACAGTCTGCTATGGGGCAATGGGGAGGGGGTTCTGTTACATAGTCTGCTATGAGGTGATAGAGGGGATTCTGTCACACAGTCTGCTCTGGAGTGATGGGGGGGATTCTGACACACAGTCTGCTATGTGGGGGATTCTGTCACACAGTCTGCTATTGGGTGATGGGGGATTCTGTCACATAGTGTGCTATGGGGGGATTCTGTCACACAGTCTGCTATGTGCTAATGGTTGGGATTCTGTCACACAGTCTGCTATGGGGTGATGGTGGGATTCTGTCACACAATCTGCTATGGGGGTGATGGGGGATTCTGTCACATAGTGTGCTATGGGGGTGATGGGGATTCTGTCACATAGTGTGCTATGGGGGTGATGGGGGGATTCTGACACACAGTCTGCTATGGGGGGATTCTGTCACACAGTCTGCTATGGGATGATGGTGGGATTCTGTCACACAGTCTGCTATGGGATGATGGTGGGATTCTGTAACAGAGTGTGCTATGGGGGTGATGGGGGATTCTGTCACATAGTGTGCTATGGGGGTGATGGGGGGATTTTGTCACACAGTCTGATATGTGCTGATGAGCAGGGCTGTATTTATCATTAGGCAACCCTAGGACTGTACCTAGGGTGGGCACTTGCGAGGGGGGTGCTATGGAGTGTGCTGTTACTGCTATAGTTTAAAAAAAAACCTTGCTGGCACCTTAATGTCCCTTCTTGGCTGGGGAGAGGGTGCAAGGGGCTAAATGCAGTCTGCAGCCAAAGCCTTGCTATGGTCATGAGACTTCTGTGTGTCGGGAACCTGGAAAGCCAGTTAAAAGTATAGGGCTCTACATATAACCTCTTGCACCCGCACCCCCAGGGTGCAAGCAAATAAAAAGTGCCTAGGGCAGTCTGGACACCAAATATGGGTCTGGCGATGAGGGGGATTCTGTCACACAGCATGCTCTGGAGATGATGGGGGGATTCTGTCACACAGTCTGCTATGGGGAGATGGGGGGGATTCTGTTACACAGGTCTTCTTGTTGCCGCCTGCTGCCTGCTGTTTGATCGCCCACAGCCCACGTCACGCCTGTCACATGGTGTGGAGGTCCCTTCCTCTCTCCATGGTGGGTGGATATTCCCCACCCGGCTGAGAAAAGAAGTTGCACTGCCCTTCCCAGTCCGCCGCTGGTCAAGCGCCATTGCACACCCCAAAGGCCGGCCCTATCAGTGGGCCCCCCTGGAGGCTGGGGCCCCCGGCAGCTGCCCCACCTTGCTGGGTGGTGACGCCGGCCCTGCTTACTCGCATGCCTTTGTGGAACAAGTATTTTTTACAAAACCTCCAAAATTGTTCTCAAAATGCACCTATTGTTTAAAGTAGAAGTCCGGGCTATGAAACAATATAACTGGCAGCAAGATTATGCATTGCTAGCAGCAGCAATCAACACACAAGCTCGGTGATCAGAGCTGTTTATAGTATAGTAAGTGGGGCTCTAAGACATTAGAAATGTCATTTCAGGGGCTGCGAGTGCGTGCCTACAGCAACATGTTTCTCCCAGAGCTGGGTGATTTGAGCTGCTGACAGGGTGACTGGATGAGTGGGGTCAAAACAGGGTGACTCCCTGGAAAACTGGGTGTATGTCTGCTAATGATCTTGATCTGTGGAAGCACCCCAAAAAAGTCATTTTTTAATGTAGTTCTACCTCAAGGCAGACCAATAGGGGGTGTATGGACTAAATACAGCCCTGGAATGATGTGAATGTTTTTTATGGTGTTTATGAGTGTACAGAACCTTCTGTGGAGTTTGGAGATATACCCTAATTGCAATCTATAGAGGAGACGAGCCATAGAGAAGAAGCACAGACTGCTAGGGTATATGAGCAGGATATGAGGCAGATCACCTCCCTCTCTATTAACATGAGAAGAACTATTAGGGAGGATCCCAAGATCTATGTGGATTAGTGTCAGTTGTGTCCTGCCCTGAACTCGTTCACCAGTCAGGAATGTCACTTTGTGTGTCTATAGCCCTTTGCTGCGGGAGGCCAGAACTTCCCAGAGATAAAGAACAATTCCCATACTTTTCCAAACCCAAAACTCCATTTTGTTTGTTGTTCTTATAATACAAAAATATTCAAAACTTATACTGACCACCAACACTAATTAAACAGGCTTATCTCACAAGTTACCAGAAAGGAAGAGTCACGTAGTGCTGGAACCAACAGCAATCACATTCACTGCCAGCAAATTGAGACAGAGCTAAAGTAAAATTCCTTTTAGTTCTGCTTAAAGCAGAAGTTCAGTCACACTTAAAATGGACCAATCACCTTTGGCAGGCCTGGAATCTAAAAGATTCCAGGACCAGCTGCTAGCCTGCTCCCAGGGCATCCTATATCAGATGCCCCAATGTTTGAAACCCTCAAAGGGCGCCAGTGATCTTACCTGATCCCACCAGGTCCCGCAATGCAATCTCCACCGGTGCCGCATCCCTGGCTTCTATACAGCCGTGGGCGCTCCCTGCATCTATGCATTCAGAGAGGCCAGGCACGCGGGACAGCGCACTCCACGGGGGAACCGGGGATGAGGCTGCAGGCACGCCTATCCCAGAACAAAGTTCAAATCAGCAGCTTTATGCCGCACATTAGTATACGCCGCATTAAGCGCTGATTGGACTAATGTCTGCACATGCACAATGGAAACAGGGAAAGGTGAGTGAAAGTGGGTGATCTAGGGGGTTTCACACAGGGCAAGGACCAATTACCAGGTTCGTCGAAATCCTGGTGATGGGTCCACTTTAACCCTACTACACATGAGTGTTGCATTTCTACAGCACCTACTTATGGTAGGTGGAGGCTTGTGTTCCCTTGTAGTGTCAGTTACTATGACATAGGGTGAGTTTGAGGAGGGGGATGGATGAAATAATGGAGCCAGAATTACTATGTAAGATTACATTTTACATTATGTATTATGATACATTTATATATCCCTGCCCTGCCCCATGTATAATTTATGTATGGCAGATTGCCATGGGAAGACAGAAATTGCTCCTAACCTTGCACCTTCCACACACCCTTCACCCAAAAAACTGGTCTCCAAGTTAACATCTGTGCACCTGGGTCCCTTACTGTCTCCAGGTTCAGGGAGCCAACCACTGTCAGTCTGTGGCACTTCCCCCGCTTTTTCAATGGTTGCAGGTAAGAGGTATAGCGTGAGTCAGAGCTTGGCATGTAATGGCTGTAGGTCACATCACAATATGTAAAGGTTGTGGCCAGGTGTGAGGAAATCTGTACCTCGTGAGCCTGCCTGACGTAACTGTGTCCACGCAGTACAGACCCTTTGCACAAGCCTTTAAGACCCTGACAGGCTGCGGGGCCCTTTCACTACCACCAGAACCCTGCCAGCCCCATAGGAATGTCACCAGCTCTGTTTTATATACCCCCGGTCCCTTGTTGGGATTATATCAGCCCAGGAGCCAGACTGGTAGCATATACTATAACCTAGAAGCACAGGTGAGTGGGGTTGAGATCAAGATAACAGAGCAGCCCAAGATTAAGTTATACATTTAATCACTTTATGAGCACACTAGGGAAACTACATACAATCAATAGATACTGTATATATACAGGTCAGAAGAGCAATTACAAGTAATTAAGTTAAAATCAGAATGTGCAGATGAAATGTATGTCAGGTACCTTATTGCAGACAGATGTTACGTAGTGATGCAGCCAGCCACAGGGGGAGTGTAGAGCCTATTGGATTCTGGTCCCCTTACGTACATCATACCCCCCAAAGAAAAGATAAAGGGTCTGGGGCTCTTCAGACCTTTATAAACAGGTGAGACAATATCTCGCCCCCCAGGGGATGGGCCTCGATTTCCTCCCTCTGGCATCTCCCAGATAAAACTCCTAAAGATGAATATGTGTCATAACTTTATGGGAGAAGGTCATAGAGAGCTGAACTCATAGCTGCACTTGCTATGGGACCAGTCCCCACTGTTTTATATGGCTCCTAACCTGAGCTCTCTCGATACCAGCCCCTGCATGTTCAGGGATGACAGGCCCACTTATACATGCATCAGTTTGTGTGTAATATGGATGGGATTTTCATAATTCTATGTAACCTTGAGGTGCCCAAATGTCTGTCAGTCTCGTTTGAAGTAACGTGGCCAGAGCAGACTCACCACGGGGTGTTTGTCTGTTCATAGACCTTCTGTCTTCTTCTATTCCTGTTAACGTACAAACCTTATCACTGGAGAGGCCTTTGAGGCTTAGGCACTGGTCAGTTTGTCCCAGAGCCAGCCAGGAGAGATGGAATATTATATATTATATTATATTTCTGTTTCCTTACACCAGGGCATGGCACAGACAGGCTTTTGGTGAAAATTTAGCATGCATAGACTATGGGATGGGCATGACACAAAGCAGATATGAGGGTCAGCGCTTGGCACAGAGGGGCTGCATGTCAGGGTTTACTGTAGTACAGCAGGTCAAGGTGCAGCACAAAGATGCTGAGTGTCAGGGCACAGCATGAGGGACAGAATTTTCATGCAACATGTCTCTATGAAATACGATTTGACTTCAAAAAAACATTTAGGATGACTTCAAACCAATCTGGCCTATAGAGGAACTGAGGAAATTGCCAGTGGACCCTGCCTGGGCACTCGTTTGTATGGTAATAACAGCCCCCTCACTCTTTCTATTGAGCACATGGGAACAAAATGGCCATCTGTCTTGTAATATCAACCCTTTGTACAGCCCAGGATTGCAGTAAAATTCACCTTTTCTCTCAATCCTGCGTTACATTCATGGGCCATGGCGGCATCCCACTGGCTCATGCACGCTCCTGCATCAGGCCTTTCTGAATGGTTGCCTTGGGCACACACAGCTGATGGGTAGCGGCTACAGGGATGCCTGCTACCCTCCATTCAGTTTTTTATGTCACTCATGAATATGCACACCATAGGAAGTTGATTGGAGGAGAGCCCACAAATGTGTTGTGGATTCACTGCCAAGACGGTTTCCCAAATCCTCTTTAGAGAGGATCAAATCCCAGGATTTTAAGTATCCCAGGAGAATCCCGATTTGAAATATGCTGCGATTGGCCATAAACATACCTTGATCTAGCAACATGCATATGGATGGCATAAAACCTTTATTGAATTGTATGCCATGTGCTACATCCAATCCCTCGGGGGGGGGGGAGGGTCCAGTCTAAAATACTCGAGAGTGGCTAATCAGTCACTCAAGCCGTGTGCGGCACTGGGGACCCGAGAGCAGTGTCTTTCTAGGTGGGAAATTGGCGGCATTAAGGTAATTGCATTTTCTTTTTGCCTAGTTGTCGAATTTTGTGAAATGATTACCCTGTTAATTTTTCTATCGTATAAGCTGCAGTTATTGTGCAGCTCCATAAATTATAAAGTTACTACCAGCTATGGGGCATTCACTTAAATGTGGGGTGCATTCCACATAAGGCAACACGCTCTTCAATTAAGTGGTAGACAAAATTTTAAAAACGGAATCGGCTAAAGCCTAAAGGGCAGATGGTGTGGACCACTTGCTCTTTTTGTACTGTCAGTCATTTCTTTTTCAAGGTTTGAAGTGATGATCCCATTGTAAATGCGGCAGCAGGCTGCATTACAGAGCAATTATCAGGTGCCCAGACAATGAGGATCGTTAGACTGGCATCAGACGGCTCGCATCTCTACTCTGCTTCCCATTAGGAAACTGCATCACAGTCTGTATCCATGGCAGCCCGAGTCTGTGAAGGCATGGAGGGAGTGAGGGGGCAGGAGATGGGAGAGCCGCCAATGACTCCTCGCTTAACTCTCTCTAATCCGCTCCTTCTTTCCCTCCTCATTTCCCAATTTCTCTCTTTCCCCTTCTTATCCAGTTTCTTAAGTAAGCATAACAACCTTCAACCCACCGCCCATCATTCTGCCCTTTCAGAGGTCAACACAGCCTCCTCCAAACTCAAACACCAACCTAATTTCTCGATGCTCTAGATAATACCTTGGAGGTGTTTCTGCTGATTGGCCACTAGTTAGTTAAAAGAAGCTGAAACCATATCGGGATACCGTGTCCTCTGCTATTTATTCTCACCCCCCCATAACCCAGTTACTGGTGATCTCTGCTTGGCCTCTGCAGACACCCACACAAGCATCTCGCTGCCAGACATTATTAATAGCGCACATGGTTTTTATACCAGTGGTTGGATTACTATTATTGATTAATATAGCTCTGGCATGTTCCAAGGCACTTTACAAAATAACATTTATAGATAAAGAAATTCAGATGAATTTAAAACAAAGCTCCCCAAATAAACACAAGCAGCAGTTTTTAGAGAGGGGGGGGGGGCTCTAGTAAGCTTGAAGGGCATCTGTAGGTCCTACATGCACAAGGAAAAAACACTATTACCTCACTGGGAGCACCTTGCACCTGTTCCAGTTTCTCAGTGCACACCTGTTAGCTCTATTCTATGTGTGTTTCTTGTTGGCTCTTAATTGCATCATAGTCTGTTTGGTGGGGCTTACTTACTCATCTACAAAGGCTGAGATATCTGGGAGAGTAGTAGATACTATTTGCAGAAGTGCCCCCACAGCTTGTCGGTAACTCTAATGGTTGGGTAGCAGATATTCTCCTTCTAACTACAAATTTAGGGTGGATCCACTGATGTTGATGCACCTTTGGCTTCTAACATTTCAAACTGGTTTAATACTTTGGTGATTTCAGAACTTTGGTTGAGAAGAAAACTTCCATCTTCCTCTCACTGGATTTAGATTCCCAAATAATTTGTCACATTTCCAAGGTCTTTAGTTTCAGTGCTGGTTAAGAACTTCAACTAGTTTTGAAATTCCTCTCCTTTCTTGATGGGCGATGATTACATCATCTACATATAGAAGAATATAAGTCTATTTCTCTCCTACACATTTTGTGTATAAACATGGATCAGCTTGTGATCTTTGAAATCCTTCATCAATCTAGACTTTGTTCCATGCTCTTGCTAACTGTTTAAGACCATAGAAATATTTTTGTATTTTGCAACCAAGATTTTCTTCACCCTTTTTAATATAACCTTCAGGTTGAGTCATGCACAGCTCTACAAAGGCAGTTTTGCTGTCAAAATATCTCACGGTCATTTGTTGAACAGCAGCTATAGTCATTAAAGTTCTAAATGTGGTTTGCTTAGCAACTGGAGAAAATGTAGCATCATAATCGTCGCCATACTTTTGTGAGCATCCTTTGGTGACTAATCTTGCCTTAAACTGATACACTTCACCTTCAGAGTCAAATTTGTTCTTGTTCTTGCCTTGTGGTAGCTCAGTAAGTTCCCATGTCTGAAGGTAGATTAGAGACTCCATCAATTCATCTGCAGCTTTAATCCACTTCTGCTGATTCTGCTGCCAAAACCGTGGCTCGGGTTCTGGAAGTGTTCTGACCATCTAAAAAAGACGCTTAGCTGGGATTCTCTTGTTTGCCCTCTCTGACCTCCTGACTTCTTCTTCTTCTTCTTTTGTACCTTCCTTGGTAGTTTCAGAGCTTATCCAGACTTCAGTGCAATCTGGAGCTTGTGATGAGATTCTTTTTCTTTTTGATTAGGTTTAATTACTGGCAATACAGTAATGATTGATATAGAGTTTGTATATTCAGTTCCATTATCTGCACACAGGGCTTTTGACATTCTTCCAAATTTGTTAAACACTATATCAAGATATTCTACTAGTTTCTGTGACACTTCATCTTTGCTGTGCCATAGGTAGACAATTGTGTATCAGGAAAAAGCATCAATGAATGTAAAAAAATATCTCTTCTTGCCAGGGGTTTGAACACTCATTGAACCACATACATCTGTGTGTATCAAATCCAGTAGCTGTGCAGGTCGAGTACTGCTATATTTAGGAAAAGGTTTTCTGGACATTTTCCTTTAAAAACTGGTGCATTTCATCCCTTGCCAGCATTGGTCTATTGCAAATCTGCAAACTGTTGTTGAGCTAGCTTCCTTACTGCTTCTGGGTGCCTATACCCAGGATGTCTGTGCCATACATGGATACAGTTTTTATGCAGATCATGTCTAGCACTGTACATACTTTCTTTGCAGTTTAGCTGATAAAATGTACCTTTAATTGTCCCGATAGTGGGACCCTCCTTGGAAATGATGCAGCTGTCATCTTTAAAAGTAACTACATTCCACTGCTTGTTAGCTTTTTCACTGAAAAAAGATTGCTTCCAAGACTGGGAACATATTACACATCTTTTACTAGGATCTTCCTGGTTTGCAATGCGGAAACAGGACAGTGAATAAAACCATTTCCCACACCTTCTGAAGTCATATAGTTACCATTAGCTAAGATAACTCTTTCTGACTAACTTCCATCGAGGTTAGAGAAAAAGTTGGCTGGTTGCACCTGAGTCTATACACCATGCATTCCTTGCAGCTGTGCCGGTATTTGCATTAAACGCAGCTTCAAAACATTCTTCTGCCTCAATACATTCAGGAGCATTAGCTTCCTCCACAGCAGACTCAACCCTTTGCTGAGCTTTCTGTTTCTGAAGATGACTCATTCTAGCTTTCCAAACTCTACAATCTGCCTTCAGGTGGCCAGGCTTTTTACACACAAAACATTTATAGGTTTACATTAGATAGCTCTAAATACTGTGTCTGTAATGCTGCCTTTCTCTTGTACTCATCATCAAGTTTGTTTTAACATATCCTAGTGTGAGTTCATCATCTGGCCTGGCATCAAGTGCAGTGACAAATGCATCATAACTTTCTTGGAGACCACTTAAGAGAAGTGCAACAGGAAAATGTTTAATTTCTCCCCCAATGCTTCTGAGGTGTTCCTCAATCTCTAGGGTGTCTCTTTTATAGTTTTGAATGAGATAGATTTTACTGCTGAGATTTGATCTTCCGTGCACTTTCTGTAACTCATCCCTCAAGTCTTTTGCACACTTGCATATATGCATCTGCTTATCATCTATGCTGAGGGAGATCGTGTTCTGTGCTTTCTGATCCTATTCTAGCCATTCACCTGGTAATGGATTAGGCATAGGTTCCTGAATAAATGTCCACAAACCTTCTCTTATCAGTAGCATCTTGACCTTGAATTTCCAGGACTGGCAGTTCTGGTTAGTCAGACATGGTACCGTGAAATTGACAGGATTGCCGTTAATGCCTTCTCTGTTTCTCATGCTGCTCTGATTCACTGTTGCTCTGGGAAAATCCTCCTCTGGGCTATTCCTGCTCAGGGCCCATAACCTGTTTGCATGCTTTTTACTGTTTATTCAGCAACAATCAGGAACATAAACATGAACAGAATACATAAGCAACACATCTCTGGTAATGGGGCAAAAGAAACAGCCCCTTTCTGTTAGCAGGCTAAACACACTATGCAACAGTCACCATGTCTGCCTAAGGCTTCCTGGCTTTTCTTTTAAACTAACTTTATCAATAGCATAGCAAGCATACAGTCACATACAGGATGTAGTTGTTGCATTAAAGCTATTCCAACAATTGTTAATATTTACCTGTTGAAATCCGTCTCCTGAAGTTTTAAACATCCGGACCTGTGTGATGCACAGTGGTGGAGGTACGGTGAGCATATATATTTTTTTGTCATGCCCTCAGAAGTCTTTTGCCACACAATCAAAAAATGAAAGGGTACTCACCTTTTGTCCCCTGCACCTGATTGGTGGCATCAAACTCACATGAGCACTCTATTGTATGGGGCCGAACAGGGGGCTGGGACTGATGGTGTGTAGGGGTTACGATCTGCTATCTGTCACAGGAGCACTGCCTCACCCTCTCTATTCATTGCAATGGAGGTGGTGTACCTAGGCTGACACGCCCCCTGCATTGCAATATATGGAGCAGGCATGGCCGCACTATTGTGACTTAGGGTGGAAGGTGCAAGCCGGATGTAGAAGCATGGGTCAATGGAGTTTGGGCCCAGGGTGGAGGCTGGGATACAGTGATCAGGTGAGGCCTGACCTGGACTGATTAGCTGTGGAGAACAAATGGGGAGTTATTTTTTGATTGGGTGGTCAGCTTCTGTGGACTTTTGCTACCACTCCAGCACCAGGCAGTCTAAAAGTTGACGAGAGGATCCGCTAACCTTACTGCTGCTCGAATACTGCTGATTGGTCTCCTGCAGCCCCAGTTTCTGAAGCTGGGAGCAGGCGGGTGTGTGTGGGTCGTGTGCAGCCGGCTCTGGCCGGGGGCCTTCGTATGCCAGAAACGTCACAAACCAAGGCTGCGAGAGGCCAATCGGCGACATGGGAGCAGATCTTCCAGCCACCTCTTGGACTGCCCAGCACTGGGGTATTGGCAAAAGTCCACAGAAGTGGATTTTTTTTTAAAGTGGACAAAAACTCAGCCTGTTCCATGCTAATGCAGTGGCGTGCTTAACATCATGCAAACCAAGCGAATGCTTGGGGCCCCCACCTGCCAGGGGGCCCAAAGAGGCAGGATCAGATCAGTAGCAACTTTTTGCTTAAATAAATAACGGCACCCAGTGGGCAGGATGAATAGTGCAGAGAGGGCCACTGGTTGGATCCCTGCTCACTTCTATCTGGGGGTGTGCCCAAGCCGGCCAATCAGAAATGGCTGCCTTGGATATGTGTCTAGCTAAAAGTATAATGAGGCCGTGACCTGCGCATGCGTCATTGGAACGTGGTTAGGTGAGTGGGTGCTGTGATTTAATGGGGTTTCACACAGTGGGGCATCCTAGTTTGAGATTCCACAGGGAGTAGAAATTGGACGGCCATATGGACAACTCCCTATGCCGTGGACGGACAATGCCATAATGCCCCTCTGTGCGAAACCCTCTGGGTTCACTTGCGCTACCGCAGCGCATGACCAGGCTGTGCCCCCCCCCCCCCCCCCCAAGGTGCATTAATCGTTATAAAATATTTGTCCTTGATTAGGGCTCCCAACCACAGCTTTGCATGGGGCCCCAGAAATTATAAGCCCGCCCCTGCGCTAATGCTACCTGTTTTAGCTGGAAGTTCCACCTCTTTAATTTATTGCCGCTTTTGTGAATGGCAGATGATGTCATTGCCACACCAATGTAATGACCAATCGCCTCAGAGATCTCACTGTGTTTTCTCCTTTAAAGTACTCTGGTCAGTCTCCTCAAGGTGAATTAGTGCTGTTGTTGCTTAGCTTGGCAGAAACTCCTAAAGTGGTCGCTGGCAAGATCAAGTAATCAAAGGCAGATAACTATGCCCTCCTACAACTCCACATTGTTCCTGCCATCCCACCACACAATGCTGTACTACTACAACTCCACTATGCCATCCAGTAATTCTACATTGACTCATGGCACCACCATGACAATCTGCAACTACACATTGCCCCATGTCACCCCACCAGACCATGCTAAAATGCCACATTGCCTTCAAAAGCATCTTGCAACGACATATTTCCTCCCAACCCAACCCAACCATATAATTCTACCTTTCCTCTGCTACCCTACCACATCACCCTGCAACTCCACATTGCTCTCACAAACCAACGATATTATTCTGGAACTCCACTTTGCCTACAATACCCCACCACCACCAATCCAACCATACCTTCACGACCCCACCATACCATCCTGCAACTCTACATTACCTTCATGACCCCACTATACCACCAGGCAATGCTACATTACCTTCATGACCCCACCATACCATCCTGCAACTCTACATTACCTTTATGACCCCACCGTACCATTGTGAAACTCTACATTGCCTTCATGTCCCCACCATAACATCCTGCAACTCTAAATCACCTTCATGACCCCACCATACCATCCTGTAAATCTACATTATTTTCATGACCCCACCATACCATCATGCAAAGCTACATTACTTTCATGACACCACTATACCATCAGGCAACTCTCCATTACCTTTATAACCCCACCATACCATTCTGTAACTCTACATTACCTTCATAACCCCACCATACCATTATGTAACTCTACATTACCTTTATACCCCACCATACCATTCTGTAACTCTACATTACCTTCATGACCCCACCATACCATCAGGCAACTCTACATTACCTTCATGACCCCACCATACCATCCTGCAACTCTACATTACCTTCATGACCCCACCATACCACCCTGCAACTCTACATTACCTTCATGACCCCACCGTACCACCCTGCAACTCTACATTACCTTCATGACCCCACCATACCATCCTGCAACTCTACATTACCTTCATGACCCCACCGTACCATCCTGCAACTCTACATTACCTTCCTGACCCCACCATACCCTTCTGTAACTCTACATTACCTTCATGACCCCACCGTACCATCTTGCAACTCTACATTACCTTCATGACCCCACCGTACCATCTTGCAACTCTACATTACCTTCATGACCCCACCGTACCATCCTGCAACTCTACATTACCTTCATGGCTGATTTACCTACATGACCAGAGCCCATCTTTCTGCTAGATTGGAAACTGTTGTGCATGACACCCTTGTGTCACAGCAGGACACCATAGTGGCCACCTGGACCCTGGCCAGTGAAACTAATGAAAGATTAGGGGGGTTGGGGGCAGCAATTAGCTGTTAGTGCTGTGGGTACAGACTGGACAGCCAGCTCGGCCATGGTCCTGGACTTTTGCCTGCACTGCCCTGATGGTGGCCCTGTGTATGATGCTGTCTTTGAATCACCTTTCATTCCACCTTGCTAACTGATCCTTTGTATAGCAGAATGGAAGATAATTGCTTGTTATAAATCAGTAAAAAGCTGAAGAGTTGTCACAGATAGCGAGGCTACCCCCAGGTCTACATGCTACAGTGACAGCTATAGCTGGGGAATCGCTGGCAGTTTGGAAGCCTGGAGATAATAGAGTAGGTGGCTGCTATCATCGCTGGGAGTCAATGAGCAGTCCTCGGCCTCTGGTAGGAAATGTCACTGAGCTGATGTCAGTCTGGCTAAGAAGAGGTTAATGAAAGCGATTTGTCAGGGAGTGACTATTACAGGAGGCATCTGAGGTGGGGGCAGAGCGCTGGAGATAATGACAGGGCGGGCAGGGGTAAGTTAGGGAGAAGGCCAGATAATGGCATGGCAAGTACATGTGGGAGGTGGGACGGAGGAGAAAGGGAGAGATGCTGAGGAGGAAGAGGAAGGGAGGAGGACGCAGCAACAATGAGATAGGTGCTCTGTCCCTGAAAGGGTTGAGAGCCTGGCAGAAGCTGGCTGCCCCTCCTCCCCAGACTCTCTGCAGTGCCAGGTGTTTCCATGGCAACCAGCAGCCAGCTACACTTACACCACACCCCCGCTGTTTAACCTATTACATGTCTGCAGGGTGACGCTCCATTTACCCCGAGCTCACCATCACCTGCGGCCCTATGCCCCCTGTCACTCGTATTCATCTGCTGTGTTAAAGGGAAACTCCATAATAAGAGGGCAGCACTGAAACATGCCATTACACCAAAGATGGAGGCTGACCTTCTAAACATACTAGTAGCTGGGCAAGGATCAGCAATTTTTCACTTCTTACATAAAGCTCCGGACAAAAAAGAAAAGGAGAAGAAACATAGTACTCACCTTATCTATCCTGCAACTTCTGCATTGAGGTTCAGCACTGTGCCTGTTTCTGAGATTAAAGCGGACCAACAGTCAAAAATGACTTAAACCAGCACAACAAACAGTGCTCATATGCATCCCTTCCCAGAGCAATTCAGATTGCTGCACATAAAAAATCACTTACCTTTTTCTAAGTCCTGCTGTAGTAAATTTTAGAAACAAAATGGCAGGTCGGGCATTTGCAGGCCACCTGCACAAAGGAAGTGCTGTTGGGCTTCCTGTTACTGTGCACCGTACCATCCTGAAACTCTAGATTACCTTCATGACCCCACCGTACCATCCTGAAACTCTATATTACCTTCATGACCCCACTGTACCGTCCTGAAACTCTACATTACCTTCATGACCCCACCATACCATCCTGCAACTCTACATTACCTTCATGACCCCACCATACCATCCTGCAACTCTACATTACCTTCATGACCCCACCATACCATCCTGCAACTCAACATTACCTTCATGACCCCGCCATACCATCCTGCAACTCTACATTACCTTCATGACCCCACCATACCATCCTGAAACTCTACATTACCTTCATGACCCCACCGTACTATCCTGAAACTCTACATTACCTTCATGACCCCACCGTACTATCCTGCAACTCTACATTACCTTCATGACCCCACCATACCATCCTGCAACTCTGCATTACCTTCATGACCCCACCATACCATCCTGCAACTCTACATTACATTCATAACCCCACCATACCATCCTGTAACTCTACATTATCTTCATGACCCCACCATACTATCCTGCAACTCTACATTACCTTCATGACCCCACCGTACCATCCTGTAACTCTACATTACCTTCATGACCCCACCGTACCATCCTGTAACTCTACATTACCTTCATGACTCCACCTTACCATCCTGTAACTCTACATTACCTTCATGACCCCACCATAACATCAGGCAACTCTACATTACCTTCATGACCCCACCATACCATCCTGCAACTCTAAACTACCTTCATGACCCCACCATACTATCCTGTAACTCTACATTATCTTCATGACCCCACCATACTATCCTGCAACTCTACATTACTTTCATGACCCCACCGTACCATCCTGTAACTCTACATTACCTTCATGACCCCACCATACTATCCTGAAATTCTACATTATCTTCATGATCCAACGATACTATCCTGCAACTCTACATTAACTTCATGACCCCACCATACCATCCTGCAACTCTACATTATCTTCATGACCTCACCATACCATCCTGCAACTCTGCATTACCTTCATGACCCCACCATACCATCCTGCAACTCTACATTACCTTCATGACCCCACCATACCATCCTGCAAACTTACATTACCTTCATGACCCCACCATACCATCCTGCAACTCTACATTACTTTCATAACCCCACCATACCATCCTGAAACTCTACATTACCTTCATGACCCCACCATACTATCCTGCAACTCTACATTACCTTCATGACCCCATCATACCATCCTGCAACTCTACATTACCTTCATGACCCCACCATACCATCCTGCAACTCAACATTACCTTCATGACCCCACTGTACCATCCTGAAACTCTACATTACCTTCATGACCCCACCGTACCATCCCGCAAATCTACATTACCTTCATGACCCCACTGTACTATCCTGAAACTCTACATTACCTTCATGACCCCACCGTACTATCCTGCAACTCTACATTACCTTCATGACCCCACCATACCATCCTGCAACTCTGCATTACCTTCATGACCCCACATACCATCCTGCAACTCTACATTACCTTCATGACCCCACCATACCATCCCGCAAATCTACATTACCTTCATGACCCCACTGTACTATCCTGAAACTCTACATTACCTTCATGACCCCACCGTACTATCCTGCAACTCTACATTACCTTCATGACCCCACCATACCATCCTGCAACTCTGCATTACCTTCATGACCCCACCATACCATCCTGCAACTCTACATTACCTTCATGACCCCACCATACCATCCTACAAATCTACATTACCTTCATGACCCCACCATACCATCCTGCAACTCTACATTACTTTCATAACCCCACCATACCATCCTGTAACTCTACATTATCTTCATGACCCCACCATACTATCCTGCAACTCTACATTACCTTCATGACCCCACCGTACCATCCTGTAACTCTACATTACCTTCATGACCCCACCGTACCATCCTGTAACTCTACATTACCTTCATGACTCCACCGTACCATCCTGTAACTCTACATTACCTTCATGACCCCACCGTACCATCCTGCAACTCTACATTACCTTCATGACCCCACCATACTATCCTGCAACTCTACATTACCTTCATGACACCACCGTACCATCCTGTAACTCTACATTTCCTTCATGACCCCACCATACAATCCTGAAATTCTACATTATCTTCATGACCCAACCATATTATCCTGCAACTCTACATTACCTTCATGACCCCACCATACCATCCTGCAACTCTACATTATCTTCATGACCCCACCATACCATCCTGCAACTCTGCATTACCTTCTTGACCCCACCATACCATCCTGCAAATCTACATTACCTTCATGACCCCACCATACCATCCTGCAAATCTACATTACCTTCATGACCCCACCATACCATCCTGCAACTGTACATTACTTTCATAACCCCACCATACCATCCGTTAACTCTACATTATCTTCATGAGCCCACCATACTATCCTGCAACTCTACATTACCTTCATGACCCCACCGTACCATCCTGTAACTCTACATTATCTTCATGACCCCACCATACTATCCTGAAACTCTACATTACCTTCATGACCCCACCGTACCTTCCCAAAACTCTACATTACCTTCATGAACCCACCGTACCATCCTGAAACTCTACATTACCTTCATGACCCCACCATACCATCCTGCAACTCTACATTACCTTCATGACCCCACCATACCATTCTGTAACTCTACATTACCTTCATGACCCCACCATACCATCCTGCAACTCTAAATTACCTTCATGACCCCACCATACTATCCTGCAACTCTACATTACTTTCATAACCCCACCATACCATCCTGTAACTCTGCATTATCTTCATGCCCCACCATACTATCCTGCAACTCTACATTACCTTCATGACCCCACCCTACCATCCTGTAACTCTACATTACCTTCATGACCCCACCGTACCATCCTTTAACTCTACATTACCTTCAAGACCCCACCATACCATCAGGCAACTCTGCATTACCTTCATGACCCCACCGTACCATCCTGTAACTCTACATTACCTTCATGACCCCACCGTACCATCCTGTAACTCTACATTATCTTCATGACCCCACCATACTATCCTGAAACTCTACATTACCTTCATGACCCCACTGTACCATCCCGAAACTCTACATTACCTTCATGACCCCACCATACCATCCTGCAACTCTACATTACCTTCATGACCCCACCATACCATCCTGCAACTCTACATTACCTTCATGACCCCACCATACCATTCTGTAACTCTACATTACCTTCATGACCCCACCATACCATCAGGCAACTCTACATTACCTTCATGACCCCACCATACCATCCTGCAACTCTAAATTACCTTCATGACCCCACCATACCATCCTGCAACTCTAAATTACCTTCATGACCCCACCATACCATCCTGCAACTCTAAATTACCTTCATGACCCCACCATACCATCCTGCCACTCTAAATTACCTTCATGACCCCACCATACTATCCTGAAACTCTACATTATCTTCATGACCCCACCATACCATTCTGTAACTCTACATTACCTTCATGACCCCACCATACTATCCTGCAACTCTACATTACCTTCATGACCCCACCGTACCTTTCTGCAACTCTACATTATCTTCATGACCCCACCATACTATCCTGCAACTCTGCATTACCTTCATGACCCCACCATACCATCCTGCAATTCTATATTACCTTCATGACCCCACCATACCATCCTGCAACTCTACATTACCTTCATGACCCCACCATACCATCCTGCAACTCTACATTACCTTCATGACCCCACCATACCATCCTGCAACTCTAAATTACCTTCATGACCCCACCATACCATCCTGCAACTCTACATTACCTTCATGACCCCACCATACCATCCTGCAACTCTAAATTACCTTCATGACCCCACCATACCATCCTGCCACTCTAAATTACCTTCATGACCCCACCATACTATCCTGAAACTCTACATTATCTTCATGACCCCACCATACCATTCTGTAACTCTACATTACCTTCATGACCCCACCATACTATCCTGCAACTCTACATTACCTTCATGACCCCACCGTACCTTTCTGCAACTCTACATTATCTTCATGACCCTACCATACTATCCTGCAACTCTGCATTACCTTCATGACCCCACCATACCATCCTGCAATTCTATATTACCTTCATGACCCCACCATACCATCCTGCAACTCTACATTACCTTCATGACCCCACCATACCATCCTGCAACTCTACATTACCTTCATGACCCCACCATACCATCCTGCAACTCTACATTACCTTCATAACCCCACCATACCATCCTGTAACTCTACATTATCTTCATGACCCCACCATACTATCTTGCAACTCTACATTACCTTCATGACCCCACCATAACATCCTGCAATTCTAAATTACCTGCATGACCCCACCATACTATCCTGTAACTCTACATTACCTTCATGACCCCACCATACCATCCTGCAACTCTACATTACCTTCATGACCCCACCATACCATCCTGCAACTCTACATTACCTTCATAACCCCACCATACCATCCTGTAACTCTACATTATCTTCATGACCCCACCATACTATCTTGCAACTCTACATTACCTTCATGACCCCACCATAACATCCTGCAATTCTAAATTACCTGCATGACCCCACCATACTATCCTGTAACTCTACATTATCTTCATGACCCCACCATACTATCCTCCAACTCTACATTACTTCATGACCCCACGGTACCATCCCGAAACTCTACATTACCTTCATGACCCCACCATACCATCCTGCAACTCTACATTACCTTCATGACCCCCCCATACCATTCTGTAACTCTACATTACCTTCATGACCCCACCATACTATCCTGCAACTCTACATTATCTTCATGACCCCACCATACTATCCTGCCATTCTACATTACCTTCATGACCCCACCGTACTATCCTGCAACTCTACATTACCTTCATGACCCCACCATACTATCCTGCAACTCTACATTACCTTCATGACCCCACCGTTCCATTCTGCATCTCTACATTATCTTCATGACCCCACCATACTATCCTGCAACTCTGCATTACCTTCATGACCCCACCATACCATCCTGCAACTCTACATTACCTTCATGACCCCACCATACCATCCTGCAACTCTACATTACTTTCATAACCCCACCATACCATCCTGTAACTCTACATTATCTTCATGACCCCACCATACTATCCTGCAACTCTACATTACCTTCATGACCCCACCGTACCATCCTGTTACTCTACATTACCTTCATGACCCCACCGTACCATCCTGAAACTCTACATTACCTTCATGACCCCACCATACCATCCTGCAATTCTACATTACCTTCATGACCCCACCATACCATCCTGCAACTCTACATTACCTTCATGACCCCACCATACCATCCTGCAACTCTACATTACTTTCATAACCCCACCATACCATCCTGTAACTCTACATTATCTTCATGACCCCACCATACTATCCTGCAACTCTACATTACCTTCATGACCCCACCGTACCATCCTGTAACTCTACATTACCTTCATGACCCCACCGTACCATCCTGAAACTCTACATTATCTTCATGACCCCACCATACTATCCTGCAACTCTGCATTACCTTCATGACCACACCATACCATCCTGCAATTCTACATTACCTTCATGACCCCACCGTACCATCCTGCAACTCTACATTACCTTCATGACCCACCATACCATCCTGCAACTCTACATTACTTTCATAACCCCACCATACGATCCTGCAATTCTATATTACCTTCATGACCCCACCGTGCCATCCTGCAACTCTATATTACCTTCATGGCTCCACCCTACCATCCTGCAACTCTACATTACCTTCATAACCCCACCATACCATCCTGCAACTCTACATTACCTTCATTACCCCACCATACCATCCTGCAACTCTACATTATCTTCATGGCCCCACCGTACAATCCTGCAACTCTACATTACCTTCATGACCCCACCGTACCATCCTGTAACTCTACATTATCTTCATGACCCCACCTTACTATCCTGCAACTCTGCATTAACTTCATGACCCCACCATACCATCCTGCAATTCTACATTACCTTCATGACCCCACCGTACCATCCTGCAACTCTACATTACCTTCATGACCCACCATACCATCCTGCAACTCTACATTACTTTCATAACCCCACCATACGATCCTGCAATTCTATATTACCTTCATGACCCCACCGTGCCATCCTGCAACTCTATATTACCTTCATGGCTCCACCCTACCATCTTGCAACTCTACATTACCTTCATAACCCCACCATACTATCCTGCAACTCTACATTACCTTCATTACCCCACCATACCATCCTGCAACTCTACATTATCTTCATGGCCCCACCGTACAATCCTGCAACTCTACATTACCTTCATGACCCCACCGTACCATCCTGCAATTCTAAATTACCTTCATGACCCCACCATACCATCCTGCAATTCTATATTACCTTCATGACCCCACCGTACCATCCTGCAACTCTATATTACCTTCATGGCCCCACCGTACCATCCTGCAACTCTACATTACCTTCATGACCCCACCGTACCATCCTGCAATTCTAAATTACCTTCATGACCCCACCATACCATCCTGCAATTCTATATTACCTTCATGACCCCACCATACCATCCTGCAACTCTACATTACCTTCATTACCCCACCATACCATCCTGCAACTCTACATTATCTTCATGGCCCCACCGTACAATCCTGCAACTCTACATTACCTTCATGACCCCACCGTACCATCCTGTAACTCTACATTATCTTCATGACCCCACCTTACTATCCTGCAACTCTGCATTAACTTCATGACCCCACCATACCATCCTGCAATTCTACATTACCTTCATGACCCCACCGTACCATCCTGCAACTCTACATTACCTTCATGACCCACCATACCATCCTGCAACTCTACATTACTTTCATAACCCCACCATACGATCCTGCAATTCTATATTACCTTCATGACCCCACCGTGCCATCCTGCAACTCTATATTACCTTCATGGCTCCACCCTACCATCTTGCAACTCTACATTACCTTCATAACCCCACCATACTATCCTGCAACTCTACATTACCTTCATTACCCCACCATACCATCCTGCAACTCTACATTATCTTCATGGCCCCACCGTACAATCCTGCAACTCTACATTACCTTCATGACCCCACCGTACCATCCTGCAATTCTAAATTACCTTCATGACCCCACCATACCATCCTGCAATTCTATATTACCTTCATGACCCCACCGTACCATCCTGCAACTCTATATTACCTTCATGGCCCCACCGTACCATCCTGCAACTCTACATTACCTTCATGACCCCACCGTACCATCCTGCAATTCTAAATTACCTTCATGACCCCACCATACCATCCTGCAATTCTATATTACCTTCATGACCCCACCATACCATCCTGCAACTCTATATTACCTTCATGGCCCCACCATACCATCCTGCAACTCTATATTACCTTCATGGCCCCACCATACCATCCTGCAACTCTACATTACCTTCATGACCCCACCATACCATCCTGCAACTCTACATTACTTTCATAACCCCACCATACCATCCTGCAACTCTACATTACCTTCATTACCCCACCATACCATCCTGCAACTCTACATTATCTTCATGGCCCCACCGTACCATCCTGTAACTCTACATTACCTTCATGACTCCACCGTACCATCCTGTAACTCTACATTACCTTCATGACCCCACCGTACCATCCTGCAACTCTACATTACCTTCATGACCCCACCATACTATCCTGCAACTCTACATTACCTTCATGACACCACCGTACCATCCTGTAACTCTACATTTCCTTCATGACCCCACCATACAATCCTGAAATTCTACATTATCTTCATGACCCAACCATATTATCCTGCAACTCTACATTACCTTCATGACCCCACCATACCATCCTGCAACTCTACATTATCTTCATGACCCCACCATACCATCCTGCAACTCTGCATTACCTTATTGACCCCACCATACCATCCTGCAAATCTACATTACCTTCATGACCCCACCATACCATCCTGCAAATCTACATTACCTTCATGACCCCACCATACCATCCTGCAACTGTACATTACTTTCATAACCCCACCATACCATCCGTTAACTCTACATTATCTTCATGAGCCCACCATACTATCCTGCAACTCTACATTACCTTCATGACCCCACCGTACCATCCTGTAACTCTACATTATCTTCATGACCCCACCATACTATCCTGAAACTCTACATTACCTTCATGACCCCACCGTACCTTCCCAAAACTCTACATTACCTTCATGAACCCACCGTACCATCCTGAAACTCTACATTACCTTCATGACCCCACCATACCATCCTGCAACTCTACATTACCTTCATGACCCCACCATACTATCCTGCAACTCTACATTACTTTCATAACCCCACCATACCATCCTGTAACTCTGCATTATCTTCATGCCCCACCATGCTATCCTGCAACTCTACATTACCTTCATGACCCCACCCTACCATCCTGTAACTCTACATTACCTTCATGACCCCACCGTACCATCCTTTAACTCTACATTACCTTCAAGACCCCACCATACCATCAGGCAACTCTGCATTACCTTCATGACCCCACCGTACCATCCTGTAACTCTACATTACCTTCATGACCCCACCGTACCATCCTGTAACTCTACATTATCTTCATGACCCCACCATACTATCCTGAAACTCTACATTACCTTCATGACCCCACTGTACCATCCCGAAACTCTACATTACCTTCATGACCCCACCATACCATCCTGCAACTCTACATTACCTTCATGACCCCACCATACCATCCTGCAACTCTACATTACCTTCATGACCCCACCATACCATTCTGTAACTCTACATTACCTTCATGACCCCACCATACCATCAGGCAACTCTACATTACCTTCATGACCCCACCATACCATCCTGCAACTCTAAATTACCTTCATGACCCCACCATACCATCCTGCAACTCTAAATTACCTTCATGACCCCACCATACCATCCTGCAACTCTAAATTACCTTCATGACCCCACCATACTATCCTGAAACTCTACATTATCTTCATGACCCCACCATACCATTCTGTAACTCTACATTACCTTCATGACCCCACCATACTATCCTGCAACTCTACATTACCTTCATGACCCCACCGTACCTTTCTGCAACTCTACATTATCTTCATGACCCCACCATACTATCCTGCAACTCTGCATTACCTTCATGACCCCACCATACCATCCTGCAATTCTATATTACCTTCATGACCCCACCATACCATCCTGCAACTCTACATTACCTTCATGACCCCACCATACCATCCTGCAACTCTACATTACCTTCATGACCCCACCATACCATCCTGCAACTCTAAATTACCTTCATGACCCCACCATACCATCCTGCAACTCTACATTACCTTCATGACCCCACCATACCATCCTGCAACTCTAAATTACCTTCATGACCCCACCATACCATCCTGCCACTCTAAATTACCTTCATGACCCCACCATACTATCCTGAAACTCTACATTATCTTCATGACCCCACCATACCATTCTGTAACTCTACATTACCTTCATGACCCCACCATACTATCCTGCAACTCTACATTACCTTCATGACCCCACCGTACCTTTCTGCAACTCTACATTATCTTCATGACCCTACCATACTATCCTGCAACTCTGCATTACCTTTATGACCCCACCATACCATCCTGCAATTCTATATTACCTTCATGACCCCACCATACCATCCTGCAACTCTACATTACCTTCATGACCCCACCATACCATCCTGCAACTCTACATTACCTTCATGACCCCACCATACCATCCTGCAACTCTACATTACCTTCATAACCCCACCATACCATCCTGTAACTCTACATTATCTTCATGACCCCACCATACTATCTTGCAACTCTACATTACCTTCATGACCCCACCATAACATCCTGCAATTCTAAATTACCTGCATGACCCCACCATACTATCCTGTAACTCTACATTACCTTCATGACCCCACCATACCATCCTGCAACTCTACATTACCTTCATGACCCCACCATACCATCCTGCAACTCTACATTACCTTCATAACCCCACCATACCATCCTGTAACTCTACATTATCTTCATGACCCCACCATACTATCTTGCAACTCTACATTACCTTCATGACCCCACCATAACATCCTGCAATTCTAAATTACCTGCATGACCCCACCATATTATCCTGTAACTCTACATTATCTTCATGACCCCACCATACTATCCTCCAACTCTACATTACTTCATGACCCCACGGTACCATCCCGAAACTCTACATTACCTTCATGACCCCACCATACCATCCTGCAACTCTACATTACCTTCATGACCCCCCCATACCATTCTGTAACTCTACATTACCTTCATGACCCCACCATACTATCCTGCAACTCTACATTATCTTCATGACCCCACCATACTATCCTGCCATTCTACATTACCTTCATGACCCCACCGTACTATCCTGCAACTCTACATTACCTTCATGACCCCACCATACTATCCTGCAACTCTACATTACCTTCATGACCCCACCGTTCCATTCTGCATCTCTACATTATCTTCATGACCCCACCATACTATCCTGCAACTCTGCATTACCTTCATGACCCCACCATACCATCCTGCAACTCTACATTACCTTCATGACCCCACCATACCATCCTGCAACTCTACATTACTTTCATAACCCCACCATACCATCCTGTAACTCTACATTATCTTCATGACCCCACCATACTATCCTGCAACTCTACATTACCTTCATGACCCCACCGTACCATCCTGTTACTCTACATTACCTTCATGACCCCACCGTACCATCCTGAAACTCTACATTACCTTCATGACCCCACCATACCATCCTGCAATTCTACATTACCTTCATGACCCCACCATACCATCCTGCAACTCTACATTACCTTCATGACCCCACCATACCATCCTGCAACTCTACATTACTTTCATAACCCCACCATACCATCCTGTAACTCTACATTATCTTCATGACCCCACCATACTATCCTGCAACTCTACATTACCTTCATGACCCCACCGTACCATCCTGTAACTCTACATTACCTTCATGACCCCACCATACCATCCTGCAACTCTACATTACTTTCATAACCCCACCATACCATCCTGTAACTCTACATTATCTTCATGACCCCACCATACTATCCTGCAACTCTACATTACCTTCATGACCCCACCGTACCATCCTGTAACTCTACATTACCTTCATGACCCCACCGTACCATCCTGAAACTCTACATTATCTTCATGACCCCACCATACTATCCTGCAACTCTGCATTACCTTCATGACCCCACCATACCATCCTGCAATTCTACATTACCTTCATGACCCCACCGTACCATCCTGCAACTCTACATTACCTTCATGACCCACCATACCATCCTGCAACTCTACATTACTTTCATAACCCCACCATACGATCCTGCAATTCTATATTACCTTCATGACCCCACCGTGCCATCCTGCAACTCTATATTACCTTCATGGCTCCACCCTACCATCCTGCAACTCTACATTACCTTCATAACCCCACCATACCATCCTGCAACTCTACATTACCTTCATTACCCCACCATACCATCCTGCAACTCTACATTATCTTCATGGCCCCACCGTACAATCCTGCAACTCTACATTACCTTCATGACCCCACCGTACCATCCTGTAACTCTACATTATCTTCATGACCCCACCTTACTATCCTGCAACTCTGCATTAACTTCATGACCCCACCATACCATCCTGCAATTCTACATTACCTTCATGACCCCACCGTACCATCCTGCAACTCTACATTACCTTCATGACCCACCATACCATCCTGCAACTCTACATTACTTTCATAACCCCACCATACGATCCTGCAATTCTATATTACCTTCATGACCCCACCGTGCCATCCTGCAACTCTATATTACCTTCATGGCTCCACCCTACCATCTTGCAACTCTACATTACCTTCATAACCCCACCATACTATCCTGCAACTCTACATTACCTTCATTACCCCACCATACCATCCTGCAACTCTACATTATCTTCATGGCCCCACCGTACAATCCTGCAACTCTACATTACCTTCATGACCCCACCGTACCATCCTGCAATTCTAAATTACCTTCATGACCCCACCATACCATCCTGCAATTCTATATTACCTTCATGACCCCACCGTACCATCCTGCAACTCTATATTACCTTCATGGCCCCACCGTACCATCCTGCAACTCTACATTACCTTCATGACCCCACCGTACCATCCTGCAATTCTAAATTACCTTCATGACCCCACCATACCATCCTGCAATTCTATATTACCTTCATGACCCCACCATACCATCCTGCAACTCTATATTACCTTCATGGCCCCACCATACCATCCTGCAACTCTATATTACCTTCATGGCCCCACCATACCATCCTGCAACTCTACATTACCTTCATGACCCCACCATACCATCCTGCAACTCTACATTACTTTCATAACCCCACCATACCATCCTGCAACTCTACATTACCTTCATTACCCCACCATACCATCCTGCAACTCTACATTATCTTCATGGCCCCACCGTACAATCCTGCAACTCTACATTACCTTCATGACCCCACTGTACCATCCTGCAACTCTACATTACCTTCATGACCCCACCGTACCATCCTGCAACTCTACATTACCTTCATGACCCCACCGTACAATCCTGCAACTCTACATTACCTTCATGACCCCACCATACCATCCTGCAATTCTATATTACCTTCATGACCCCACCGTACCATCCTGCAACTCTATATTACCTTCATGGCCCCACCGTACCATCCTGCAACTCTACATTACCTTCATGGCCCCACCGTACCATCCTGCAATTCTAAATTACCTTCATGACCCCACCATACCATCCTGCAATTCTATATTACCTTCATGACCCCACCGTACCATCCTGCAACTCTATATTACCTTCATGGCCCCACCATACCATCCTGCAACTCTATATTACCTTCATGGCCCCACCATACCATCCTGCAACTCTACATTACCTTCATGACCCCACCATACCATCCTGCAACTCTACATTACTTTCATAACCCCACCATACCATCCTGCAATTCTACATTACCTTCATGACCCCTCCGTACCATCCTGCAACTCTACATTACCTTCATGGCCCACCATACCAGCCTGCAACTCTACATTACTTTTATAACCCCACCATACCATCCTGCAACTCTAAATCATGAAATGGCTGAGATGCTGGGAGAGGAAGCTCCAAAATGGCTGATACCTTTTATTTCCAACTGTGTCAGGCTGTAGATCCGGTTTAAGTCCCACGGCATACACGCTCCCCCGGATTTCTTGGCTGCCCATTGCACTGCTCATCACTCACCATATATCAATCACAGGGACTGGAGCAGGCCCACTCCATTCACTGCAATAAAGGGGGCACAACAGGCACCGGGTCGACATACTACCTCTGTAGGCGGGTTCAGGAGTGTGCATGGACCCTGGGAACACCAAGGACATGGCAAATTTTTACAAACTGGAATGTCCAGTGACTAATAGGTACTTCCATGCCATCCTGCATAGCATGTGACCTCCGGCAGCAAAAGGTTATTGCACCTCTCACAGTGTATACACACCAGCCTGGCAAACATAAATGGGAAATGCACCTGCATAGACACTGGCATCATTAGATTGGGGAAGGGTGAGCATTTCATGCTTCCAGGGAGATATCAGGAATCCCAAACTGGGTTTACAAGGGGGTGAGGGTAGGCGCAGGTTTTCAGTAATTTTTGACCAGAGGTCCACTTTACAGATAGGTTAGCATATTTTGAGGTTAGGAGGTCAACCCCAACCTTTCTTAAAACAAATTTCCTTAAAGCGAACTAGCATCCCCTGAATTGCTCACCCCAAAGAGCACCTTTTATCAAATGTTATTGTTCCTGCTTCACTCTAATCCCAGATAATGGCTCTTGTTTTAGCTCTAAAGCCTCCTCCATTCATTGCCATTGTTGTGTGTGGACACCTATGCAATGACCGATCACTGCCATCTCACAGAGAGGGACAGCAAGAAAAAAAACTCGAAAAGCGAAAATATCCATTTCTAGTTCTACATACTAGGAAGGGAGTATCTGCAGGGGCTTTGGCCAAATGTATTTCACATATTTGGTGGGTTTTGGTCCGCTTTAAAGCCCAAAGCCAGACATATTATTGGGTAAATTCAATGAAATATTCTTTATGTTGTGGCTATAAATGATTCCATCTATGGCTGTCAGTGACACAGGAACTCCATATTTTATGCTGGTTACCACCATACTGTCACTGTGATGTCTGTAGTTTTTGCTAAATGAAAGGACTATTGTGGGTAAATTAAAGTGGTCCAGCAGGGAATGGTAGGGAATATAAGGCAGTGCATGGGCAGTGTGCAGCGGTCGTGTCACCTCATTACAACTGTATGCCCCATGGCCATGTGGGTGCAGAAGTGCCCCTCGCCATGAGCCACATGCTCAGTACTGAACCTATGCTAAAGGGAATACGGGCTGATGATTACTATGGCCAAGGGCCAGCAGTTTGGCCATGCTTTTTATTTGGTAGGGGCATGACAACAAACCTACCCCCCACTCCCCTAAAGCTTAAAGCTTACCAGCCCAGCACACCAAGGGCAGGGTCTGGTAATCCAGGGATAAAATTGCCACCACCCCCTGGCCTAAGTAAACCAGCCTATATGCCCATCAGCACAGGTCCAGTGCTGAGCTGTTTTGTACCCCATAGTCCCCCGATCACACACATCTTTTCTTGGGTGGTCGTTCACATCGTTATGAGCGACATACCTACTGAAGAGCATAGTGGCTGGTGAACCAGCAGGACAAGGGGCAGGCCATCGGGCTCTAAGCCCCTATGTCAATATTTTTTAGATATTTTATTGTTAAAGCGGATCCAAACCCACTTAACTTGTGAAATACATTTGGCCAAGGCCCCTGCCAATACTCTTAGGGTGTAGAACTAGAAATTTATATTTTCACTTCTTGAATTGTCCTGCTGTCCCTCTCTGTAAGATGGCAGCGAATCAGTCATTGCATTGGTGTGGCAATTACATAATTGCCACACACACCAGGAGCAATGAATGAAGGAGGCGGAGCTTCACAGCTAAAACTGGCGCCATTATCTGGGATTAAAGTGAAGTAGGGGCAGTGAAAATTGCCAAAAGGTGCTCTTCATGGAGGGAGCCATTCAGAGGATGCTATTTAAAAATGTGAGTTTTGGTCCGCTTTAACCAAAGAAAAATACAGCATTACAGTCTTTTTCACAGAAATTTGCCGGCATTGATGGCATCCCTTTTTTCAATGAAAAAAACCACAATTCGCATGCTGTTATTTATTTTAGTCCTGCTGATGCACAAGTAAAATAAAAAAAAAATTCATGCGAGTAAGAAAAATCTCTCCATCGTGGCAAATATTCGGGTGGTTCTCTGAATCATCCATCACCCAAATATTTTCTGCATGAGAGCTGATGCAAGTTTTGTTATGACGGTGCTGAAAATATAATGCTTTGCCTGAAGTGTGACTCTACGCTCTTTTTTTGCCCTCCCCTCCCCCCACAACCTTTCTTCCTATAACCTTTGGCAAGGTCATTACCCTGCTCCTAACTGGCCCACTTCCCTCCTAGAAGTCTCACTTTACAGACTCCCCTTGTGTTCTCCATATGTGATGAGATACTTGTAAAGGGTTAAATACATGGGATCAAATGTCCACTGGCTGCATAAATAGGTATATGTGTATCTATAGAACTGGCGCTCGTACACGCTCTGCGTTTCCTTTAAAGGCTCTGTCCCGGCAACAGAAATAAAAAGCTTACTCACTTTTTTCCGCCCTGCAGGATGGTCCTCTATTTGCCAGCGACCTCTTACTCCTGCTGTCAGTCACATAGATTGCTGCATTTATTACAATGTATGGCACATGCCAGGGCCTTCCTATACTTACTCTACCCCCACGGCATGGTGGCAGGGATGCCCAGCTGCTTCGCCCCCCTACTGCAAGCCCAGCATTGGGTAGCCTCATACTTACCTCTTCTGTGTTCTGTTGGAGCAGGCATGCTGCCATGCCACATGACTGCCAACAACTGGGTTCACCAGGAGGACATACGGGCATGATACGCCCCTCCCGAATGCTGATTCTGATTGGTCGCTGGCGCTCACTGAATGGCTGCCATACAATGGAACATAGAAGATGAAATCCAGGCATGTCCAGTCCTAGGTGTGCAGCATCCAGCTCCACATATCTGTGCAGCGGGAGAGCAATCACCTATGCCCAGAAGCCTCCTGCCCCTCTGGCAACCAGATGATCAATGATGGAATTTAAGATAGAGATTCCATGACAGTGAACTTTTACTTTAACCCTTTAAAAGGCGTATTCTGAATATAAAAAAAAACACAAGTTCTTAAATATTCTTCCCTATTATTTCATACTAGGTTTAATAAAGTGGGCCAAAAGCCAGGATTTTGACTATCCTGGGTTTTGGTCCTTTCCCCCGGGGCACCCCGATCAGTGTGAAACCCCCCAGATCGCCGAACGCAACTCACTTGTTACCGGTCCGACAGCTGCATGGCTTCTCGTCCAATCAGCGTGCTCAGATCCGCTGACGTCACGCCGTCTCAGCCAGCGTCTAAGGCCAGCGGCTCCGAGCGCGCAGGCGGCCACATCCCTTCTTCCCTCTAACAGGGAGCGTGCCCATGCTGGACATTCAAAAATGCCTGGCGCAGACACGTGCCCTGCTAGAGGGATAGCGGGGATGCGGCCATGACTCGTGCATGCGCCGTTGGACTGGGTAGCAAGGTAAGTGAATAGGACGACCTGGGGGGTGTCACACAATGGGGCATCCTTATTTTGGATGTCCGGGGGGTAGAAAATCGAACGGCCTGGGAATCTTATAGAACCCCGGGCCGATCGTGCTGGGTTTTGGTCAACTTTAAACCTAACCTGATAGTATAGTATAGCCTCACCTCCTTCAGTCAGAAACGAGCCAGCCCGCAGCCAAGATGTTGTAAAAATAGTCCACTCTTTATTTTCTCGCATAAGATAGTATGGCAATAAAACAGCAATCAGAGCATAATCAAGCAGATATCGCGTCGACGCGTTTCGAGCCTGCGCTCTTAATCATGACAGCGAGGTAACTGCCTGGTTCATAATAAATAGACAAATGCTTAATTACCCTAATGAGGCGCCTACTAAATATCAATTAATAGCACCCGCAGCCTAAAGAAAACACCCTTAGATCTTCAATTAATTATAACCATAGTAATCAGTTGTAACATTTCAAATACCTTTAGGTCATGCTGTTCTCCCGACGCTGCACGTGCCGAGCCATAACGCCATATTGGGCCAGTGCTTCCGGGTAAACTTCAATGCGCCGCATTGAAATCCCGATCACTGCTAACCCTACGGCGTCATCCCCTGGGCGGGGCCTAGCAGGACGTCAGAGGCCTGGCAAGACATTATCGTCCATGGCGGGAGACATTACTGGCAAATACACGCGCAGGTCGGGACAACAAGCAGGCTGCTACATTTCTCACAAATATATACTATAACTAATGCGCCTCAACATAGATAACATCACAGGATAACGTGATAATTTACAAAAAATGTTAGAAAACGAAAACCACACATATACCCTTAATAGGTACATAATGATATTTGTCACCAATCGATTTGAAACATTTAGAAGATCTCTCTATAAATAAAGCAATCACGAGATTAATAAGGGATGAGGGTACATAGAACAGACTGAACACACTTCAAAACTGTAACCTTCCACCCATCTAATTATGTTTAAGAAACAGATCCACGTCCCATCTTGCATTAAGTCCTTTGGGGCTGCGTGTACCTAATGTGAAGATCCAAAAGACCTCCCGCTGTAGCAATTTATCCATAAGGTCACCGCCCCTTGGGCCCAACACTACTTTCTCTATGGGTACCCATCTAAGCGAGGTTAGGTCACCCCCATGGTGAGACCTAAAGTGTTTCCCCACATTTGATGTACAGGTTAGGCGATCCAGAGATGCGGAAGCTAGATGTTCTGCAATTCGTTTTTTGACAGGGCGTGTGGTGCAGCCCACATACTGTATCCTACACTCTACACAGGTGATTAAATAAATCACATTTGAAGAATTACAGTTAATAAAGTTCTTTATTTGATAATTTTTATTATCTGCTACTGTACTAAAATTTAGTCCTGGTTGCAGAAATTTACAGACCCCACACCTCCTACCACCACATTTAAAGGCTCCTAGCTGGGACAACCACGTTCTAGACCCGCTACCCTGTTACAATTTACATCCTATTGTGGGTGATTTATGACTCACTATCCTGATGCCTTGTTCGACTACACGCCTAAGTTGGGGATCACAGTTGAGTAAAGGGAGGTGTTTCTGTATTATTGCTTTAATTTTATAAAACTCCTCACTATATGAAGTGACAAAAGTCACCGAACCCTGTGAAATCTTGGGGAGTCCCTCTACAACTTTATGGACTTTTTTCTTTCTTATATCAGTGAACATTTTGTCTCTATCCCTATTTGAGGCTATTATTCTAGCCCGTTCCAACATCTCAGACGAATATCCCCGTTCAGCAAATCTGTTAGATATCGAAGCAATTTCATCCTGAAACATCACATCCTGAGAGCAATTCCTCCGGGCCCTGATCATCTCGCCCACAGGGATTGCTCTAATGGTGTGGGGCGGATGACAGCTTTCAGCTCTTAAGGTGGTATTTCCCGCCGTCTCCTTTCTAAACGTCCTAGTTGTAATTTGCAGGGTATCATAGTCTGTCTCTAACAATAAATCCAAAAAGGAAATTGTCTTAGGATTGTATTCTGAAGTAAACCTCAGGCCTAAGTCATTAGAGTTCAAGTATTCCAGAAATTGGGTTACTGTATCCTGGGGCCCGGACCATACCAGGATAAGGTCATCGATGTACCGCCCGTACAATTTAATCCGGCCCAAGAAAGGGTTGTCACAACCGAAAATGGCCCACCTCTCCCACCACCCCATATAGAGGTTGGCCAGGGAGGGGGAGAATGGTGCCCCCATAGAAGCCCCGCATCTTTGTAAGAAATACTGGCCTGCAAATAGGAAATAATTGTGTTGTAACAGGTATTGCAGGGCTAGAATGAGGAAAGTTTTCAAATCCTCAGGGTACTTGGAATAATTGTCCAGATGGAATTGGACCGCCTGTAGGGCCAAATTATGGGGTATAATTGAGTACAGCGAGGCCACATCACAAGTGAGCCACCCAAAGCTAGTACTCCATTGGAATTCCCGCAGCTGAATCAAAATATCACGGGAGTCTTGCAAAAAGCCTGGGAGCCTACGTACTAATGGGAGCAATTGGGCGTCTATCCACTGCCCCAGCCTCTCATTCAACCCCCCAATCCCAGCCACAATTGGTCTCCCAGCAGGTGGACGCTGGGGCTTGTGGATTTTGGGGAGGTGATGAAAGACTGGGGCAGTGGGGGAGGCCACAAAAAGAGCCTCTGCCTCAGATTGAGTTAAGACTCCCAATGCCACACCTTCATCCAGTAATATATTCAAATCCTTCTGAAATTCCTCCACTGGATTAGACTTCAGTTTGACATAAGTGGTCTCATCCTCCAGCTGTCTCCATGCTTCCTTCTCATAGTCTAAGGCATCCAATACAACCACACATCCCCCCTTATCTGCCGAACGGATGACTATCGTGTCATTATCACTCAAACTATTAAGCGCCTCTTTCTCGCCCTTTGACAGATTGGAGTGGCCTAGAGGTTTGGACCTAGAATTATTCGCTAAAGCCGTGAGGTCAGCCTCCACCGCCTCCTGGAAGACGTCCAGTACAGGCGATCTGGAGCTAATCGGATAAAAGCTCCGGTTCGAAAATTTTAACCTAGGGGGAGGATCAATTTTAGTAGGTCCCTCGTCCGACATACCATCCAACCACAAATGCATGGTAGTATCCTCGAACGAGGGAACCCGTATCACAGGATCTATTATCACTCTTTGATGTATATCCATCCCCCCTTGTTGGTCCCCTTGTCTGGGTACCTCCAAACTCCCATCACAAAAATCTGAAATGAAATGTCTACGCAAAGTTAAATTTCTAACAAATCTATTAATATCAAGAATCGTAGAAAATAAATTGAAATGAAATGTTGGGGCAAAAGAGAGTCCTTTGGCCAAAACTCTTTCCTCATCAGCAGACAAGGAATGGGACGATAAATTGATTACACTTGTCAGTCCTGTTGTCTGCGACCTCGAAGCATGTAGCGGGAGCCTGGGATGATGTTTCCTCCCTGATCTGTGGCCCCTCTTGGAAACTTTTTCTTCCTTGACTTTGGAGTCGATGCCCGTTGAAAATTTCCCGGTCCTTGCTCTGCGTCAGATCGGTCACTGCCAGACGACCACTCTGCCGATTCCGTTGTGTTAAAGGAAACCATCTTTTTACCAGATGGAGATTTAAGAATGGATCTCGGGCGTGGATTTCTGGTAAAACGTTTCCATGAATACACACGGTCATTGGAGTAGTCCTCCGTATCACGTTGGAATTTATTCCTTTTAATTTGCATGATCTGCGATTCCATATTGTCAATTGATTTCTTCATCTTATCCATGTATTGCTGGAATTGAGGATCAGGTTCAAATTCTTTCAAGGATGTCTCAATATTAACAATTGTTGTTTGAATCTCCTTAAGCCTCTCTTCCTCATGTTGTGTGATCAACTTCATGAGTTCAATGGAAGCCTTTGTAAGAATATCATCCCATTCACTCTTAAATTTGTCTGAGTAAATTGTAGTTGGGATTTTTCTAATTCTTAGACCTCTGGGGATCATCTGATTCTGTAAATATTTATTCAAAGAGCTGAGGTCCCACCATGTTTTTAATTCCTTCTTCATGGTGTCCTCATAATCCCTCATTATATTTTTCAAATCACAGGGCGGTGATATGCTTTGTGTGGCAGAGGTGGATACAAACACAGAGTCAAACTTCTCTTGACTATTACTAGTGCCACCAAAATACGATTTCACACGTTCCATATTGAATACACAATCGCTCTTGTTGCTGTAATGCGTTAATAAGCTTGCATGTGAATTCTCAAGCGAGAGGTGGAGTATGCATAGACAAAAACAGTCCTAAGCTAGGCACGGCTGAGCCAATCCATATACAGAGATCCAAAAATTGCCAGCCTTCACTTCCCGGACAAAGACCCACATCAGCTGCCGGCACGGCACAGGGAGCTCACCCAAGCACTGTAAACGATCCACGGTCAGAAACGAGCCAGCCCGCAGCCAAGATGTTGTAAAAATAGTCCACTCTTTATTTTCTCGCATAAGATAGTATGGCAATAAAACAGCAATCAGAGCATAATCAAGCAGATATCGCGTCGACGCGTTTCGAGCCTGCGCTCTTAATCATGACAGCGAGGTAACTAGCCTCACCTCCTGTTTGCTTAACAAAAGCAAAGAAATTGAACAGAGTTAGGAGGATGAAATGGTGCAAAACAGCACAAAACTTTGGATCCCGGGGCCAGGGACATGTCTCCGGTCTATGTGACCCTCATGTTTGGTCACAGCCGATAGAACTATGCTTTAGTTTTGACTAGAGTTATACTTTAAGCTACCCATCAAAGGAATGTTGTTCCTGCTTCCACAATCTGCCAAAGCGTGAGTGAGCCACTGATCCATATACAAAATTTCTTGCAGAAATGTGCAATGTGTGTTTTTAGAGACCACTATATGTTACTGAGACACCCATAAGCCACAGCTTTGAGGCAAGCTACAATAGAATGCTACTAGCAGCACTGGGAAAATGGCTAGTGATATAAGCACCTCTAAGGTTAATTATAAGTTTTCTGAAAGCGGACCTTAAGTCTTAATAGACCTGTGGGCCACCGTCAACCTCTAGGGGGGCATCCCAATCTGAACAGAGAGAGCAGAAATGTGGCTGCTCAGCTGCTGCTTGTGATCAACACTCGAACTCAGAAGAAGAGAAGAATACAGCACGGCCCTCGGCTTGTCATTATCAATTCCCACTACAGAAAGTCGGGCGCCCCTGGGAAAAAGTGACAGTGGAACATAATTCTACTTTCTGTCCACAAAGCAGAAAATATTTGTTTTGCTGGGTGCCAACCAGCAGCCATATTAGGGTACTCAGCATTAGTCTTGTTTCCCAGTTACGGTAAATCAATTATGCATGCAATTCTTGCATGGTCTTAGGGACACATGTCAGACAATCTCGCACATAAGGAAAGCATGAGTGAGAGATTTCTCCCTTCCATGCAAGATATAATAATTTTGACCGTTGGATCGCTGTATGCAAGGTGTAGCCCTTTCAATTGGAGGCATATTTTCTTTGCAATAAAAATGACGTTTGTGTTTCTGATTTATTGTTGAAAGAGCTAGGGGTCGAAAGCAACCCCGCAAACGCAGGACGCAAAGCGCAACAGGCGCACAAACTCAGGACGCTAAGTGCTATGATAGCAAGACACTATCCAGACTGACCACAGGGAAGAGCTGCGGGCTACAAAAAACCCCCCCGGAGAGGGAGGGTACCGGTACCTGGACCCCTCAACATAATAGGTAAGCAATATTCCCCTAATAAGCTGGCCCACTCCTAAACGGCATGTAGTTAAACTAATAAGAGCACATTTGTCCCAAAGACATCCGAGAGGAACAAAACCTACCGAACCCGGGAAGGCACCGACCTCTGGGGAAACAGAGCATCCCGACAACAGGTGAGCTCAAAAAAACCCCTCCCCCCCGGCTACTACATAGACAAGAGATACGATACCTACTGGGGGCAATACTGACCCATACATTGCTAGGTACCAAACTCCACCCTAAAGTTATGCCACCTAAACAGGCGCAGACAATAATTTAATATGCTCTTACACCCCTCAGTTTCCCCAAACCACCATCACCCACAACAGAAAGGAGAAAAGGGAACTCAATAACTACAATTTTCCCACACACGGTACTTGAAGGAGCCGCTGCAACCAAAACTCATGCGCTGGGGCAACCAAAGATGCAAGCAAAGTAAGTAGCTAAAAGGAACAATGAATTGACAGAATATCACTACCGCGTATTTATTTCAATGTTCTGTTATGATTAGACTATTGTGGACCCACACACTGAAGAAGCAAATGCGAAACGCGTCTGTGTAGGAGCTCCACTCCGCCCACAACGTCCCCTCCCACAACTTGCTACAAACGGAGGGCATTAAGGACCCACTTCATAACTGACGACGAAAGGTCCCTAAGAACTATTGGACCCACCAACAAGTACATTTTTGGACTATAAAACCTACCCTGCACCCAATGCAGGGGTAGATACATAAAGCAGAAACTAAGACTACTTGCTTTATGTAACAATAATAAACTAATGATGTATATAGTCAACATGCATGTATAGAATAATTATTATGTAACACTGTAACCCTCAGTGAGTGACTTAGAGGTTTTTTCCCCCTTTCTCGCCCTTCCCCCACTGGGAGACCTACCAAGCCCACACTACCACAACCGACACCCAGGTGCACGGTTGAAGTGGACAAGGCAGGTACACTTTCTCCCACAGTGAGGGAGAGTCGGAAAGAGGGCCCCCCCCCCCAATTACTGTTAGAAGCGCCATTGCGGCCACACCTCTACACCACTGAGGCACCAGAAAGAACTAGACCAAGCACCCCAGGTGACAACCCTATCCAGTCCTCCTTCTCCTCCCCCCCTCGTCGAAAGGACCTGCTATACCAGTTCACAGGGTCAAGTGGAACGTTATCTGCCGACACTGGGGAAGGACATGCCACTACCACCACCCGATTACCCACACCCCCTCTCTGGGCATGGGCGGTGCCAAAGAGCGCGGTGCTCATGGCTCCCATACCAAAAGGTGTAGGGGCTGTTATGCCAGTGGGGCCACTTGGCCTCTGAACCCAGTGTTACCAGCCCTTAAGCCTGGTGCCTGGGCCGGGTAGTTAGTTTCTTTTTATTTTTCATTGCAAACTAAATTCAATTAGTTTAGTTACATCATTGTTTTTGAAAGCAGATTTGCAGCACAACTTTTTCCCTTGAAAAAAGCATGACAGTTAGTATAGCCGACTTTTCCCCTGTCCAAAAAACTCAAAAACACTAGTTTTCTCACAAAAAAAATGAAAATTCTCTAAAGAAAATCCCGAATTAGGAGAGAGGGGAAGGATGGGGGGCAAGGAAGGAATACATACATAGCTTAAAAAAATAAGAATGGGTCTCCTAGGATCAGGACAGGCAGTAAGCCTGTTAGACTAAATCCTGCCCAGGATATAAAAAAGGACCAAAACCCACACCCCAACGGCTGGAATCGGGATGTCCCGCTGTGTAAAGGTCGCCCACGGTGGATGCGGCCGCCATCGTGCTGAATGGACGAGAGGTTGCGCATGTGCCAGACGACTGGGGAAAGGTGAGTTAGATCATGCAACCTGGGGGTTTCACACAGTGGGGCATGCCCGATCAGGGGTTCCCCTGGGGGCAAGGATCACAACCCAAGATAGTCAAAATCCTGTTTTTGGTCCACTAAGCAGCCATTCCATGCTTGCACCATTCCACAAAGGTATTTGAATGAAAGTATAAAAGGAAAGAAACGTGCATTAAATCAGGATCTTAGCTCTGTAGGAGGCTGTTGCTACCACACAAACTGTTTTTAAACTGGAGGTTTCCTTTAATAAAGTGCGTGTGGCCTCCTCTGCTATCAAATCCTGGTAGAAAACACTCAGTGGCCCCCTGACAGTTCCTGCCCCCTCCCCTCCCCTGTCTTCACTGCGGTAATCTGTTTGTGGCTTCCTTGCATACTAGCGCCACCTGCTGGAGAAAAATAAGTAAATGAGCCATATGAACAAATGGCCAAGTTCAGGTACATGGGGATCATCCCAAATTACAGGAACAAAATAAATGGATTCTCTGTAAAATCTTTTTTTATATTAATTTGGGTAGACAGAACAGATAAGCATCGTCCATTCTGTGTACTGATTTTGATGGAGGAATATGGAATTCCTGAAGTTCCACTATTGTCCAATGCTCATTTTAGTCTAATTTAATATAATGAGAGTGTTAGTACTGCCATAGAGCTGCTTGTGTTGGGGAGCTTAGGAAACACAGGCTAAAGCATTTCTAGTTTCCAGCAGATTCACAACTAATAAAAACAAGGTTCTTCTGGATCCCTCTATTGGATCAACATGGGGTGCAAATGACTGGTGTAGCCTGGTGACAGGGCCAGCCTTAGGGTCAGTGTTGCCCTGTACAAGATCTCAGGATGGTGCCCCATAGAGAGAACACAATGGAGGGTAACAGAGGAAACAAAGAAAGAAAGAAAGAGAGAAAGAAAGTGAGAGAGTGAAAGAGGATTGCAGAGAAAGAAAAAAAGAAAGAGAAAGAAGTGAGAGTGAAAGAGGATTGCAGAGAAAGAAAGAAAGAAAGAGAAAAAGTGAGAGAGTGAAAGAGGATTGCAGAGAAAGAAAGAAAGAAAGAGAAAAAGTGAGAGAGTGAAAGAGGATTGCAGAGAAAGTGAGAGAGAAAGAAAGTGAGAGAGTGAAAGAGGATTGCAGAGAAAGAAAGAAAGAAAGAGAAAGAAGTGAGAGAGTGAAAGAGGATTGCAGAGTAAGAAAGAAAGAGAAAGAAAGAAAGAAAGAGAAAGAAGTGAGAGTGAAAGAGGATTGCAGAGAAAGAAAGAAAGAGAGAAAGAAAGTGAGAGAGTGAAAGAGGATTGCAGAGAAAGAAAGAAAGAGAGAAAGAAAGAAAGTGAGAGAGTGAAAGAGGATTGCAGAGAAAGAAAGAGAGAAAGTGAGAGAGTGAAAGAGGATTGCAGAGAAAGAAAGAAAGAGAAAGAAAGAAAGAGAAGGAAGTGAGAGTGAAAGAGGATTGCAGAGAAAGAAAGAGAAAGAAGTGAGAGAGTGAAAGAGGATTGCAGAGTAAGAAAGAAAGAGAAAGAGAAAGAAAGAGAAGGAAGTGAGAGTGAAAGAGGATTGCAGAGTAAGAAAGAAAGAGAAAGAAAGAAAGAAAGAAAGAGAAAGAAGTGAGAGTGAAAGAGGATTGCAGAGAAAGAAAGAGAGAAAGAAAGTGAGAGAGTGAAAGAGGATTGCAGAGAAAGAAAGAAAGAAAGAAAGAGAGAAAGAAAGTGAGAGAGTGAAAGAGGATTGCAGAGAAAGAAAGAGAAAGAAGTGAGAGAGTGAAAGAGGATTGCAGAGTAAGAAAGAAAGAGAAAGAAAGAAAGAGAAAGAAGTGAGAGTGAAAGAGGATTGCAGAGAAAGAAAGAAAGAGAAAGAAAGAAAGAAAGAAAGAAAGAAAGAAAGAAGTGAGAGAGTGAAATAGGATTGTGAAATAAGAATAAAAAGAAAGAAAGCAAGAGAGTGGAATCGGATAGCAGAGTAAGAAAGACAGAGAGGTTGGGATAGCACCCTGTGCGACCCCACATCTCGCACATCCCAGAGGCCCAGAGTGCCTGGTGATTTAAAGTGGTCAGAATTTGTTTATTTTGTCAAAACAAACTCATTACTTAGTGCTAATTACATTTTTGCTCATTCCTCTGCATAAAAATAAATAACAAATATAAATAAATATTTTATTATACAGTATACTCTGTAATGTTGGTGAATTTCTTTCCATGGCCCACTGCAGCTCACATTTCTATTGCAGTAGAGTCAGGACCATTCCACAGCCAGTATGCTGGCAAGTCATAGGGCCTACTTGGTGGCCCAATTAGCAGCCAGTAATAGCAGAGCATCCCTATCAGGGTTTAACCGGGCACTGCTATTAGCGGTCACTTGCCAGCACGATTAGGGTCCATCCGCTGGCCAAAATAAGGCTCTGCATGGTGCCACACAGACATAGCAAAAATGGTACACACATCTAGTCCTCTGTTCACTGGGTTGCTTAAAGTGGACCAAAACCCTGGATTTTGACTATCCCGTCCTTGACCTGCTGTGTGAAACCTCCCATGTCTCCCACTCAAACTGGCCTTTTCCCCAGTCCTACGCTGCATGTGCCCCCCCCCCCCCATCCAATCAGCGCACTTGACTGCATGCCCACTTCTCATAGACTCTAGGGGTTTGGTCCACTTTAAGGAGATGCTTAGTAGAATGGCCATATGGCAGCACCAGACACATAGTAAAAACAGGCGGTTGGGGGTTCTAGAAGCAGGCCTAATCTGTCTCTAGGGCTAACCTGCTCTTCTGTCATCGAAGAACTAGATGTCCTTCAGCTTTGGCTCTGAATATGCTTCCAGACCTTCAGCTGTGAGAATTCACTCACAGGTATCAGTGTCCCTGATCAGAGTAAAAGAGACTAACTCCGTACCACTTCTAACTGTGATGGCCCTCCACAGGGCTTGAGTAGACAGGGAGGGGAAGAGAGATAAGGTATAATAGGCACAATGGCATAGCACAGCCTGTGCACACTACGACTCTTTAACCCAAATGATTCTGCTCAACCAGTACCAAGTAAAGAGAAGTCCGTAAACATTTTCAAGCAGCGAAAGAGGGTTGGTTAGGATGTGTACCAGAATAAGGTCATCTACTAAAGCCCCTCAAAAGGACCATATAGAGTACCAGTGGCAAATGCATAATCAAGCTATGCATCGACTGCTTCTTTCTTCAAGACTGAAAGCGGTCCTTCACTCTGAATAAGAGTCTATCTTATATGTTTCCCACACCCTGTACATACAGATTGCTCACATTAAATTTCATCCTACCTGCATCTACTACATGTTATGAGCCTTTAAACATCCAAGATGGCGGCTCATGGGACATCAGGCAGCCTGCAAACAGGAAGTGCCTTCCGTATCCTAAATTCCTGAACAGAGTTGCAGCCCAGTGGGGGAAAGAATAATAAGTGACTAAAACTTAAAATATATTAATTTTAGATGCTGGGGAATAGTTTTTTAAGGGTTTTGGCTTTTCAATAAATCATGGTGAAGGTCTGGTTGAAGTCCAGGAAGAACTGAGTGCTCTGGTAAAGCAGCCATGGGCTGTAACCTGGTTGGCTTTTGACCACTGCTGACGGCAGACTAGAGAACAATTAAACTTTTGCTAGGCCAGAGAACACCAAGGCTAGTGTGTCCCAACAAAAAAAACAATGTACCTGCCCCGACAATTGGCATTAGTAGAGAGACTTGCCACAGGATGCTGTGGGTCAGGTGTCATGGTCCTGGTCAAGGTTCAATTCCAAGGGACAGGAGACCTAAATGGAGATTGGAAGTCAGTCTTGAACCTCAGGAGGGCGGATTCCTGAAACACTAGTGTTTGTCTGGCAAGGCTTGTCACTATTCTTCAGGTCAGGAACTTGGGAACTGTTTCCAACAGCCTAACATACTGGCAAAATTTGCTCCAGGAATTCCTATTACCAACATTCACACAGCCAAAATGTATGATTTGAATGGCATATTGGATTGTGGGTGGGGCAGGCATTGCCTACTGTTTAGGGAACCAACAGTTGGGGGGTTTGAAGGTTCGATTCCTGGCTGGGGCATGCCTGCTCCCGGGGCACTGTGGCTAGGGCAGCTGACCACCTCAGGCCTGTGTTTTCACTCATTGCCGCTTAGTGTGTTCATGGGTGTAATTCACTTGTGTGGTATTTTGCACAGATGGGTTGAAAGCAGAGCATAAATTCTGTTGTATACGTAAACATGAGCACATTATTCATTATTATTTAAGACTGGTATACTAGGAAGAGGGACGCATGACACGACTGCAAGACTTGTCTCTGGCATGCAACCCTGGATGGTCATCACTTGCTCCATTCGTGATCTATTTGTTATGATCTTGGAAAGGAAAAGAAATGGTGGATATCAGATACCAGAGCATTGAATCTAGCACTAAATTGCTAGTGCAGGGATTTCAAGCTCACTCCTGAAGGGGCAGCAACAGGCCAGGTTTTGTGGATCTCCACATAGCCATCTCTATAGCCCTGTATGAGCACTAATTACTTCATCTGTGTGCCTGTGTGGCTATACCCAAAACCTGGCCTGTTGCTGCCCCTTCAGGAGGGAGTTTGACACCTGTGGGCTAATGGATCCTTTGTTGTGCCAGGAGGCAAACAGGGCATCTTAAGAGTCCTGAATCATCGCATTTCCCAGGAAAAGCTTACTGTCAAAAAGTGCCTGGCTAGATATTCTACCTCTCAAGCAAATCTACATAAAAGTTCTCTGCTCTACCTGGTCCTCGCTCTAACTTCGACCAGCTGGACAGGAGGGGTGGCACACAGACACTCTAAGGCCGTGTCCCCTTTCAAGAGAACATTCAGCTAGAAGAGTTTGATCTGAAATGTATGAGTGTGATAACCACTATGCACGATTAAGGGAGAGCCTTGAAACATGTAGCAGCATGTGGACACATAAATAACCTGTAATGTTTCTTTGGAGACGATCTTGTGAGCCTACTTTTTACTATGGAACCAGTACCAGCATCCTCTAGGACGGCTTAGCCATCGAAGGAAAGTAAACCAAGTGTTCTACCTTGGGACGGAAAAAAACCTGTAAGACCTTTGAACCAAAATCCCTTTGGCCCTGAGCCAGCAATTCAACCTTAAAGTGTTTTAGAAAGGTGTGAGATGACCTGGTGGCCACTTTGCAGATTTCTTACTCCAGAGCACACCCTAATACCATCTGCCACAGGAGCTCCTGTAGCCCGATATGCGGTAATTACAGCGTCTGTAATCCATCTTGCCTGAAGACCCTTGCTTCTATCTGCAAAGGAGACAAGGAGATCTGCTCCAAGGTTTTGTGGATTCAGTATACTCCTAGGAAAATCAGGATACTCCTAGCATCTAGCAATTTAATCTGCTTGAACTCCTGGCTCTGAGACTACTCAATAGATGGTAGGACGACCTCCTGAGAGCAGTGAAATTTAAAAAAGATCTTTGGCAAATAGAGTGGATCAGGCATTATGAGAACTCTGTCCTGAAAAACTCTAGGTACAGCTCCTTAATGGACAGGGCTTGTAAATCGCTGACTCTCCTGACTGGAGTGATAGCAAGAATGAAGGCTACCCTTTAGGTAAGAAGATTAAGGAAGGCTTTAAGTCATTCGAATGGGGACAAGGTTAAACCCTGCAGGACCAAGGTTAAGTTCAAAGTAGGAAACATCATTGGTTGAACCAGGCTTTCTGGCCAAGGCTACAAAAAAATCTGTCAATTAGAGAATTATTTCTCAGGCGGTCTTCAAGAAAAGCAGAGAACAGATAGCTGCACCTTTAATGTACTAAGGGCTAGGCCCAACTCAACCTTCCTGAAGAAATTCAAGAACCAAGACAATCCTATTTGACATTAAGGACCTAGTGGAGCAAAAGGACCTAGTGGAGCAAAAGGACAAATGGCACTTACAATAAATCAGGGTAGCAATAACCCTGTTAGAGAGGCCATAACTATTTAGCATGTCCCATTCAGGATCCATACAGCCAATCTGAGTGAGTAGGTGGGTGTCAGATGGGCCCCTGACATGCCATTAGGTATTTCTTCTTGAAGCAAGACGTCTATGCTTGGCTGCATATAAGACCTTGTTATCAGCAGAAAGGTCTGCTGGTCCAATTCCCATTTTGCTTAATCCACAATGACTCTGCTCAGTCCGCTTCCACATTGAGGTCCACCTTTATGTGGACAACTCAAATGGATCTGGCTCTGTTCTCCAAACTCAGAAGAATTGAACTGGTCACTCTGTAGAGCTCTCTGGACCCCCCCCCCCCCCCCCAGTGGCTTGGCTAATCTACCACAGTGGTATTGTCTGACACAATCTGACCTGTTATGTCTCTGCCCTGTAGGGCCTCACCTATACAGAGGAGAGCCATCTTAACTGCCATAATTCTCTGAAGTTGGATTATTTTCCAGACATTGCTCTGGACCAAGATCCCTGAAGCAGTCGTCCCAAGCAGTGAGCCCCCTTACCCAAACACACTTGCATCTGGGGTGATTATGAGGGGATCCTTCTGGTGGCAAGGACTGCCACCTGCCAGGTTTTAAATCTGGGTCCACCAAATAAGACTTTGTCTGACCTGATCTGAGAGCATCACCATACAATCCAGAAACAGAGGAGAACTGCCCCATGCCTCAGAAAGAAGCTCTGGAGACCCCTTGAGTGGAAATGTGCCCAAACTACTGCCAGCATTGCTAAAGTCATGAGACACAACAAAGCTCAGATGTGTCTAAAGGATCGATCTTACTGTAACCGAGTATCGATCTTGGTAAGAGCATCTGCAACCTGCAATGAGATTCAAGAACCAATCCTAGCTTTCACAGGAACTGCATGGCCATCTGCAGTGTGGCTAGAAGGGAAGAGATGTCCACAGCGAACAAGAGCAGATCGTCTAGATAAGCAATGGTAATTATCTGCTTCAAGTCATTGCCTCCGTCAGAATCTCTGTGAAGATCCGAGGAGCCAAAGAGAGCCCCAAAGAGCATTGCTCGGAGCTGACAATGAGAAATCTTCCCCTCCAGTTGGACAGCAAATCTTAGAAATCTCCAGTGGATGGATAGAAACATGAAAGTAAGCATCCTGAAGGTCTATAGAGACCATCAGGGCATTCCTCAAAAGAACGTCCCTGATAGAGTAAATCGATTGCATTTTGAATTTTTAAAATGTTAAACTGCGATTTAAGGTTTTTAGGTTTAAAATCATCCGAAATTTCCCCGAAGGCTTCTGGAAGTAAACTCTTTCCCCTTTGAGAAGTCCTGGAACCGGCTTTATCACTGCTTTGCAGGTTCGGAAGAGACTCCCGGGAAGATCTTTTGATCTGGGATGGCTGAGTCAATAGAAAATTCTTGTGCGGCCATTGGGCAAATTCCAACTTGTACCCTTCCTGTACTATGCAAAGCACAGAGGGACTCTGAGTTCTCCTTCCACGCAAGAAGAAAAAAATACAATTCTGTGAGTATGCACCTGTAGAATTGTTTTTACTATACACAGCACGGCCTGTTTCATTTCAATCATTACTTCTGGGTATTCCACCACAAGGTGGCGCAGTTGACTACAAAAGACTTGTGGCTCCTCCCGGCCCTATAAAAAGCCAGGAATCACCCATAGACCCCCAGTGTTGAAAAGCAGTTATGCAAGAAGCTGGGTAACGATAAAAAAAATACACAGCCTCACAAAAAATAACTTTAAAACAAATCACCATAAAGAGGCAACCAAGGACAACGATAACAAGGGAGGGATGAAACAGGCCTTGCTGTACACAGTAAAATCAATTCTACAGGTGAGTAATCCCAGAATTGTATATTTCCAAGTGTACATCACGGCCTGTTTCATTTCAATCATTACTTCTGGGACATCCAATAGCAGTGTCCTTAAAGTAGGGTGGGATCCCCAATCAGTAACGGCAGGCAGTTCAAGCCACTACCGCCTGAAGCACCTTGCGGCCAAAAACAGCATCAACTGAGGCCCTAACATCAACCTTGTAAAACTTAGAAAAAGTATGAACAGAAGACCAAGTAGCGGCCTTACAAACTTGTTCAACAGAAGCCTGGTGCTGAAAAGCCCAAGAGGCACCAATAACCCTAGTAGAGTGAGCAGTAATGCAGAAGGGAGGTTCCTTCCCTTTGGCAGAATAAGCTCGCACCACCACCTGTCTAATCCACTTGCTGATAGTGGATTTGGCTGGAGGAAAACCCTTCCTAGGTCCAAAGAAGAAAAAGAGAGTCAGACTTCCTAAAGGGCTCAGTAGCAACCTGATAATACTTGAGTGCCCTGACCACATCCAGAGAATGAAAGTTCCGTTCCTTGGAATTAGCAGGGGCAGGACAATAGGAAGGTAAGACAATGTCCTCATTGAGATGAAAGGCAGATACAACCTTGGGCAAAAATTCCGGGTTAAGATGGAACACCACCTTATCCTGATGCCACTCAAAATAAGGAGGTTTCATGGAAAGCGCCGCCAGCTCAGATACTCGACGCACCGAAGTAATAGCGACCAAAAAGGCTACCTTAAGAGTTAGAATGGACAGAGCGACCTTACACAGAGGCTCAAAGGGAGGACCCTGTAGAGCAGAAAGCACCAAGTTTAAATCTCAAACCGGTAACGGAGGCTTACGCGGCGGACGCACATGAGTAACTCCCTGGAAAATAGTCTTGACAAGCCTATGATTGGCAAAAGATCTTTGAAAAAAAGATTGCCAGAGCCGAAACCTGTCCCTTGAGGGTACTAAGTTGTAGATCCGAATCCAGAGCATGCTGCAAAAACTCCAGAATCCTGGGAATGGAAAATTCACGACAAGATAGAGACTTGGACTCACACCAAGCAATATAAGCATGCCAGACCCTGTAGTAAATAGTGGACGAAGATTTCTTCAGAGCCTGAATCAAAGTACCAACAACGGAGGCCGGCAAACCCTTGACCATCAAGATGGAGGTTTCAGCAGCCAAGCCATTAAAGCCAGCGTTTGTAAATTGGGATGGAGCAGCTGCTCCTGAGTGAGAAGCTCTGGATCGTCGGGCAAGATGTACCGATCCACCGCCATCTGGACGACGTCCGCGAACCATACCCTCCTCGGCCAGCGGGGGGCCACTAGAATGGTCGGTACCCCCTCCTGGGCTATCTTCCGCAACAACCGACCCAGCAGAGGAAAGGGAAGGAATACATAAAGGAGCCTAAACTCCGTCCAGGGAATCGCTAGTGCGTCCGTGGCGAAGGCCAGAGGATCCTTTGACAGGGAGACAATCTTGGAAGCTTGCGATTTTGACGGGACGGGCAAACAGGTCCACATCCGGCTGACCCCAGCGGCGGCACAGAGCGTGAAATAACTTGTTGCTGAGAGACCATTCCCCCAGACGAGACGCCCCCCTGCTCAGGGAGTCCGCCTCCTGGTTCTCCACCCCCGGAATGTAAACTGCGGAGAGGCAGGGAACAGTCTCCTCCGCCCATGATAAGATCAGAGACACTTCCTTGAGGGCTCGGGTCCCACCCTGATGGTTGATCTAGCCACCGCCGTCTGATTGTCCGAGCGGACTTGTACGGCACGATCCCCGAAGGTGGGGAGTCAGCTGGGAGAGCACCAACCTGATCGCCCTCAGCTCTAGGATGCTGATGGGTGCGTGGGCCTCCTGGGGACCCCACTGACCCTGGAACTTCAGTGACTGCTAAACTCCCCCCCAGCCGGTCAGACTGGCGTCCGTGGTGACAATCTCCCATCACGGAGGCAGAAAGGACCTGCCCACTAGAAGATTCCTCGAGTCCAACCACCACGAGAGGGACTGTCTGACCAGAGCGGACAGAGCAAACTCCTGATCCATGGACTCCTGAGTCCGATCCCAAACAGACATCCCCAGACGGATGGAGGGGTGAGGACACGACATCAGGGCCCGCGCCTGCAACTGAAGGCCTCCACCTTCTGCTGAGGGAGAAAAACCTTGACCTGAGAAGTATCCAGTGTCATGCCCAGGAAGGACCTCACCAAAGACAAGGTAGTGAAGACTTGGGATAGTTGATCACCCAGCCGAAGGACTCGAGAGTGGACGTCACCACCTAAATATCCATCTCGGCCTGATGAAGAGACTGAGCAGCAATCAGAATGTCATCCAGGTAAGGGAGGATGCGGATGCCCTGGTTCCTCAGGAGATCCATAACACCGGCCAGCACCTTGGTGAAAACCCGAGGAGCCGAGGTGATACCGAACGGCAAGGCCACAAACTGGTAGTGTTGATCCCCCAGAGCGAACCTCAGGAACCTCTGGTGACCTGGGAAGATCGGAACGTGAAGGTAGGAATCCTCGATGTCCACCGTGGTCATGAAATCGCCGGACCGAAGGGAACTTATGGCCGAGCGTAAGGTCTCCATGCGAAAGTGCTTGAACCGGACGAATTTGTTGAGGCCCTGTAAGTCCAGGATGGGCCTCAGGGAGCCATCCTTCATGGGCACCGTGAACAGGTTGGAGTAGTACCCCTGACCCTGTTCCTGAAGACGTACCTGACAAATGACTCCGGACGCCAGAAGACATACGGCCAAACGCAAACCAGTCCCTGAGCCGACACGGGGTTTAGAGATATCCAGGACCGGAGGAATCTTGGGGGCGGCCAGGCTGCAACATCTATATTGTATCCGGAGGAAACCACCTCCTGAATCCACCGGTCTGAGACGCACAGTCTACAGACGTGAGCAAAAAGCCGAAGCCGTCCCCCCACCCGGTCGGGTGAGGGCGCCTCCTGATGCCTGAGGGGCCTTGGTAGGGGGTTTGGGCTTGGTTCCCCAGGAGAAACCGGGGTGACCGCGGGATCTGCCTCGACCCCGAGTCTCTGCAACTACCTGAAAAGGAGGATCCACGACCTCCCCTTGAAGGGCGAATGGAAGAGGATCCCCGAAAGGGCCGAGCCTGTTTTCTAAGCTGGGGAAGCCTACCATCCTTGGTCAGAGCGTCAAGAGGCTCACCAAAGAGACGAAGACCAGTGAAAGGGAGCCCAGAGAAAAACTTCTTAGTGGCGGGGTCAGCTGCCCACTGACGCAACCAGACGGACCTACGCATAGCAACCAGCAGGGCCGAGGCCCTACCGCCAAGCCGGACGGTGTCATTTCGTAGCAGACAGCGCAAAGGCAACAAATTCAGAGCAAAGCAAAAGGTCCTTCTAATCCTCCATGATCTTGCGACCTCAGCAAGGCGCTTGACCTTTTTAATAGCAATGGCTACAATAGCCGCAGCGCAGACCGGACGCAAACCGGCCCCTACAAAGGTGAAGGCATGACAAGCCAGCTGATCCATGCGTTGGTCCGCCTATCACCCAAGGTGCTAGTGTCGGGGGACGGCATGACCGTCCCCCGAGTGTTGGATAGCCCCAGGACCGGGCGTCCACCTCAGGTGGGGATGACCAGCACCTAACCAAATCGGCCGAGAAGGGATACCTTCTATCCAACCCCTTGGTCACCGAAGGTAACCTGTTAGGGCGTTCCCACTCCTTGAGGACCATATTAGAAAAATGGCCCTGTTCCGGGAACTCCAGGTGTTGCTTGCCGGGGCGGAAGAGCTCGACTTGTTTCTTCTTCGCCACCTTAGGGGGAGCGATGTGTAATGTATCAAAAACAGCTGACAGGAGGCTGTCGGTAACATCCGGGAGCCAGGTATCCTCGTCCGAGGAAGATCCTAAATCACTATCATATTCGCCCTGACGATCCCCAGAGGAATCCGAGTCACGGAACAACTCCCCCTCCTCCGGGGAATCACGGCCACCATACATATCAAGGCCCTCGTCCTCATCGGCAAAGAGGGACAAATCCGCGTCTAGGTGTCTCTTTGTGCTAGAGGTCTTGCCCGCAGCCGGCCGGGCCAGTTGTCGTTCAATGCTGGCCACGAGCAGCGCCAGATCCGATTGCGACCCCCTGCTAGCTTCCCCCTCGCTGGGGGCTAAATGCAGGCGCGGGGGAGTAGGAGATGCTGTAGGCAGAAAAGGACTGGAAAGAGGCGCTCAGCTCAACCTGTTCCGCAATAATACTTTGGGTGCACAGAACACAAACCGTGCTGCCACCACTCAAAGGGGATGTCCCGCACATGACACACAGTCGAGCCTGCCCCGAGGAGCCCCTAGGCTCGCTATCCCCAGAAGCCTCTATATGGTGATTATCAAAAAGGACACAATAAGCCAACACGGGGTAAAAGCTAATGAGCCCACCCGGGATGCCCCCAAGGGATGCCCCACAGAGAAGGGGCAGGGGGAGGGGGGTATTGGACCGGGAGAATGAAAAACACCGTGAGCATCCCACAGCACATGCACCAGAAAATATTAACCCCCGCAGAAAGGACTCACGGACCAGCTGCAATGGTGGCCGCAGCGCACGCAGAGGATACCAGCGATGTCACCAGCCGACACAGACAGCGTCCCCCAGAGCCTGCAGTCAGCTAGCAAGATGGGGCAGCAAGATGGCGCCGCAAGGAGAACCTCGAGGGGTGGGCCGCCCCAATCGAAAAGGCCCGCAGACGCAGTCACAACCCGAGAATGGTGGCCGGTGCCAGATGAGGGGGGAAGGCCCCCGCAGCGCCTCCCACCGCGGGACCCAGTGCGCTCGTGGCGGCGGAAGGGCAGGAAAAAAAGGGCCCAGGAACAACAGTACAGGAAATAATGAACCCCCCACAATACAACTCACCCAGTAAAATCACACCAGGGACACCAAACAGCAGTGGTTTCTCCAATCCCCCTATAGGCTCACCATATGCCTATGGCCGGCTACCCTTTGGGTGCAGAGCTCACTAAACACCCGACCCCAGGGGTTCCCCTACAGTCACCCGATCCGATCAGCCTAGGCTGGGAGGCAGGAGGGTCCAGAAACAGGTGGGAATAGGCTTACAGGGCCGCAGGCTTGGTTGCCCCGCTCGCCTGCGAATAACCATAGGGAGCCATCTTCTGGTCTTCGCAGTCGTGACTGCAGAGAAAATACCATTTTGTGAGATACTCACCTGTAAAATGGTTATTACGAGTATGTCACACCCCTCACTTCCCGATATTCATGACACTTGGGAACCCGGCCTGTAGAGGGCGATCTTGCAGAGATGACATGGAAAAAAGGAGCCCCTCCTGGTCCATAAGTACTGGGTTCCTCCCACTATTCCTCAGTCTTTTTAAACAGCAGTGAAGAACCAGGAAGAGCCAATTATATTCAATAATTGTAAAATTATATGGAAATAATAATCACCATATAAAGGATCCCTCGAACAAAAAAGGGCGGGGGAAGTGGGGTGTGTGACATACTCGTAATAACCATTTTACAGGTGAGTATCTCACAAAATGGTATTATTTCTAGTATGTCACACCCCCCACTTCCCGATATCCATAACACTTGGGACATCCAATAGCAGTGTCTATAATGGGTGGGGATCCCAAAGGAATAATGCATAACTTAAATTACTGCAGCTTGCAGAACTTTGCGGCCAAAAACAGCATCCGCTGAGACCCGCACATCAACCTTGTAAAACTTAGAAAAAGTATGCACAGAAGACCAAGTCGCAGCCTTGCTCAACAGAAGCTTGGTGCTGAAAAGGCCAAGAGGCTCCAATAGCACGAGTAGAATGAGCGGTGACACGAAAAGGGGGAACCTTCCCCTTAGCCATATAGGCCCCAATGATAACCTGACGTATCCACTTACTAAGGGAAGCTTTGGCAGGAGCAAAAGCCAAGAAGGCACAACAAAAAAGGCATCCGTCTTGCGGAAGGCCGAGGTAGTAACTAAATAATACTTAACACAACGAACTACATCCAAAGAATGTAAGACCCTTTCCTTGTTGTTACTAGGTTTAGGACACAAGGAAGGAAGAACTATATCCTGATTTAGGTTGAAAGCAGACACCACCTAGGAAGGAAATCCGGTTTAAAACGGAAAACAACCTTATCTTGCTGCCTCTCAAAATAAGGGGCTTGAATAGACAAAGCCGCCAGTTCAGAAACTCGGCGGACAGAAGTAATAGCAATCAAAAAGGCAACCTTCTGAGTAAGAATAGGAAAAGGAATATCCTGCAATGGCTCAAAGGGAGCAGCTTGCATAGCCGAAAGCACCAAATTAAGATCCCAAACAGGAAGTAAAGGCCGCACATGCGCGACTCCTTGGAAAAAGGTCTTAACCAAAGGATGAAGAGCAAACGATCTTTGAAAGAAAATTGCCAAGGCAGAGACTTGCCCTTTCAAAGTACTAATCTGGAATCCCATATCCAGACCTCGTTGCAGATATTCCAGAATTTCTAGGAACAGAAAACACTCTACAGGGCAAAGCCCTGGATTCACACCAATCAATATAGGACCTCCAAGTCCTGTAATAAATGGCAGAGGAAGACTTCTTCCTAGCTCTAATAAGAGTCTGAATAACCACATCAGAAAGACCTTCTTTCAAGATGGAGACTTCAGCAGCCATGCCACCAAAGCCAGCGTTTGTAAATTGGGGTAACAAAGTTGACCCTGAGTGATGAGATCTGGAAGAAGAGGCAGATGGAACCGATCCACTGCCAGCCTTACGACGTCTGCGTACCACAGACATCTTGGCCACCTTGGCGCCACCAGAATTGCTGGCGCCTCCTCCAGTGCTAGCTTGCGTACCACCTTGCTGATCATGGAGAATGGGGGAAACAGATATGGGAACCCCAGATCCTTCCAGGCTAGAGACATGGCATCCACTGCCACTGCCAGAAGATCCTGTGATAGAGACACAAAAGCTGGCAGCTTGTGATTGTGACGAGAAGCAAACAGGTCCAACCGTGGAGTCCCCCACTTGTGACAGAGGAACTGAAAGACCCTTGGATTGAGAGACCATTCTCCCTGGCGAGAACATCCCCTGCTCAGGGAGTCTGCCTCCACATTCTCTATCCCCGGAATGTAAACTGCTGATATGCAAGGAACATTGATCTCTGCCCACTGAAGGATCAGAGACAATTCCCGGAGGGCACCCCAACTGCGAGTCCCTCCCTGGTGATTGATGTATGCAACAGCTGTTCGGTTGTCTGACCGAATCTGAACTGGCAGACCCTGTAAGAAATGGGTCAGTCGAAGTAGACAAGACGTATGGCCCGAAGCTCTAATACATTGATTGGAGAATGAGCCTCCTGAGGCCCCCTCAATCCTTGGAACTGATGCTTCTTCCAGAAGCCCCCCCAGCCCACCAGGCTGGCATCCCTGGTAACCAGTTCCCAACGCGGAGTCAGAAATGACTTGCCCTTCTGGAGGTTGTGCGATATTAACCACCACTGAAGGGACTGCAAACGTGGGGAGACAACAGACAAGTCTGATTTTAATGATAGTGGGCACCTGTCCCACTTTGCCAAGAGGAAGAGCTGAAGTTTCCTTATGTGAAACTGGGCAAACAGGGCCTCGAATGCAGCTACCATCAATCCCACTAGTCTCATCCCTAGACGGATAGACTGACGAGGGTTGGACAAGAATAGACGAATCAAGTCCTGAATCAGAACCATTCCAGAATCAGGCCCAGGAAGGGAATTTCCCTGGACGGACAGAGAGAGGATTTGGGGTAACTTATTACCCATCTGAACCTCTCTAGCGTATTGACCACCATCCTGGTGTCCAACTCTGATTGTTCGAGGGAGGAGGCCGCGATAAGAAGATCGTCCAGAAAAGGCACAATGCGGATGCCCTGGACCCTGAATATAGCCATCACTCCTGCCAGCATCCTGGTAAAGACCCTTGGGGCCGAGGTAAGGCCGAATGGCAGGGCCACAAATTGATAATGCTGGTCTTCTATTGAGAACCTGAGAAATCTCTGGTGACCCGGAAAATAGGAATGTGCAAATAAGCATCCTTGATGTCTATGAATGTCATGAAGTCCCCCTGACAGAGAGCATCGATCGTTGATCGCAGAGACTCCATGCGGAATTTTCTGAAACGGATAAATTGATTGAGTCTCCTTAGGTCTAGGATAGGCCGAACAGAGCCGTCCTTTTTGGGTACCGTGAATAGGTTGGAGTAAAACCCCAAAACCCCTTTCCGCTGGAGGCACTAGGCCAATAACAGCCATGTTTAACAGATTCGCTACTGCTGCCCGCAGTCCCTGCGCAATTGCCGGATCTGACGGCATCCGGGACATGAAAAATCTGGGAGGAGGCCGGGACTCGAATTCCAGTCTGTAAACTGGAAGAGACTACTTCCAGAACCCAATTGTCTGATACCTCCTGAACCCAGACCTGGAAGAAGAACCGCAGCCATCCCCCCACCCATAAGGGTGAGGGCGTCCCCTCATTGTTGAGCAGGCTTAGTGGCAGATTTGGTTTTGGACAGCCACGTCCCGTAACTATTCCATGCATTCCCTCTAGGGGCTGTAAAGGCCGATCCTCTACCGGATCTAGACCCCCGAAAGGGTTAAAAGAGGCCATTCCATGAAAGGAACGACGTTTCTTACGCTGAGGTAATTTACCTCCTTTAGTGACAGAATCCAATTTTTTCTCCAAAGAGGCGCAATCCCACAAAAGGGAGCGCTGTAAGCGATTTCTTGGCTACAATATCAGCTGCCCACTGCCGCAACCATATTGACCGCCAGATGTCGACTAACAAGGCAGAGGTTCTGCTGCACATGAGCAGAGTATCATCTAAGGCAGAAAGTACAAAAGATGCAAACATCTCACATCGCTGAAGAGCGGCGTACTCATCAGAGGCCGGATCAAGCCCTGAGTAATTCATTAGGTCTCTCACAACAGACCTAATAGCCACTGTCATGAGTGCCGAAGCACCAACAGGCAGCAAGGCCGAACCCACACTGCAAAAAGCATGGTACGCCATTTGATCAATACGCTTATCCTCTCCATCTTAAGTGTAGTGGAGTCAGGAGAATGCAACACAGAGGAATTGGATAAATTAAGCACAGGGGCATCCACCCATGAGCAGAGTATCTATTAAAAATCCAGTCTATTAGTTAATTAAATATTAATGCATAGATGGCCATTGTATGCTTGCGCACACATAGGAATTTGTCCTCCGCATTTAACCCATCCGCGCAGAGTGTACACATGCCCAGAGCGGTGGGCACAGGTGGTGATGACCAACGCTTAACAGTATCAGCTGGGAAGGGATATTTCTTGTCCCAGCCCAAGGAAATGCCATGAAGCCGCGCAGGCTTCCCCGATTCTTTAAGAATAATATCATAAAAAATGCTTTTGATCTGGGAATTCTAACGAGGTTTAGAGGCTCCAAAGAATTCCCCTTTTTAAGGAGGGACTAATTCAGGAGAAGTAATAATCAAAACCTCAAATAACTGAGCAAGAGCTTTTGGGGTATCCACAACACTTGCTTCACCCTGCTCAATCTCAGTACCAACAAATTGCTGTTCATCAGAAACATCTGATTCCTCATATAATTCTCCTTCTTCTAACTGAGAAGGATCAGACCAATCAAGCAATTCACAATTGTCTGACTCACCTGCCGGAGCGGCATGAGTCAAGTGCTTTTAGCTGAGGCCTTCTTAGGCACAGAGTAGACATTAATCTTTCAAAATGAGCCAATCTGGCACATAAATCAGCATGCGACTCACCACCCATGACAATATCATTGGGGGTACGGACAAAACATGGCAGAGTAGGAGATGAGGCATTAGCCGCAGGCCCTGAAGCCTGGGCCTCAGTTTGCTGCATAATAGTTAATTGTGCTCAAGGGACGCAAAGAATTGCATTATCCCAACAAGGGATGCCCCACATCCAAAACATTGCCGAGTCTGTGCAGAGGGAATTGCATCTCCGTTATGCTGGAATGCCTCCATATGGTGTTTAGTATTATACTATAATTGATTATAGTCGCCAAGTATATATGGGATTTACGCAATTGCTACCCGGGATGCCCCTTTAAATAGTCCCAAGTGGGAGGATTGAAACACAAATGGACCCCCAAATAAGGCTTAAGGGCTTTATATATTTTTTCTTTTATTTTTTTTATAAGGACCAGGAGAAACCCCTTTTTAAATAAGGAGTTTCCACCTACAGAAGACAAAACAGTCACCAAATGCACACAATATAAATAAGACAGAAAAAAAACTCCCTTCAGCCAAGCTGAAGGGTACTCACAGCCCATGCGATAAGCTCACCTCATGAGGTAAGGAAACAGGAAGTCAAACAGAGCATATCAGGTGCTCTCTAGATAAAGGCATGCCAAGCCCCGCCCACTTCCAGGATCACATGGCCAAAAATGGAGGGAAAATTCAAATCTGAACACAGCTAGAAACAAAGAGCTTTAGGTAAGCAAAAAATGCTGCCTAGACAGAGATAGGAAAATCTAAATAAAACATTTCCTATTAAATAGTATAGTAAAACATACATAAGAAATAAAGACTTATTTTATGTCTTTTTTTTTTTTTTGTGTGTTCATGGTGACAAATAAGCCCAGATAACGCCCCCCTTTCCCCCCTCCTTTTTACCCCAGCAGGGTTAAAGGAGAACTAAAAGGGGAGAGGGTAGAAATGCACCCATCAGGTACAAGGGGATTTTAAAGGGACAAGGGCATCCCACATCGGGACACCAACCCGGAAGCCACCTACCCAAATCTGGGTCTCACGGAGGAGTAAAAACTCCTGTATACACCAAAGGTGTATGTATCTACCTTTCCCTGAACCATACAGCCAGGGCTGGGAGGCATACAATATAACTAAACAGGTTTTAAAAATTTCAGACAGAAATAGAGAAAAAAGGGCCGGGAGCAAGCCCGGCTACCTGCAGCTTGAAGGAGAGTCATCTTCTGAATGCTTCGCCGACTGCAGAGACGAAAAGACTGAGGAATAGTGGGAGGAACCCAGGACTTATGGACCAGGAGGGGCTCCTTTTTTCCATGTCATCTCTGCAAGATCGCCCTCTACAGGCCGGGTTCCCAAGTGTTATGGATATCGGGAAGTGGGGGGTGTGACATACTAGGAATAACACTGGGGGTCTATGGGCGATTCCTGGCTTTTTATAGGGCCGGGAGGAGCCACAAGTCTTCTGCAGTCAACTGCACCACCTTGTGGCGGAATACCCAGAGGTAATGATTGAAATGAAACAGGCCGTGCTGTACACTTGGAAAATTAAGGAGTTTCCCTCCCACTTGGATGTTAGGAATAGGGCTTGGACAGGGGGTAGCGGGTTCAAATACCCAGTTAGTCTTACCGGCAACAGTATTTTCAAAGGTCCTCCAGGATGGCTTAGCCACCACTTCCTCTCCCCAGAAAAGAAACACAAATCTGAGTTTAAAAGCCCCGCCCCTTCCCACTCAGTGTTTTAAGCAAGCATACAGGAACCACCAAGAGACACGAAGGGGATATAGACAGAAGAATAAGCACTTGTGTTACTATACACTGTTCAAAATGAAATTAGGGTGGGGTGTAGGACATCATCCTGGAAAACTATTAGAAACACCATTATCAATAAGACTAACTGGGGTTTTCCCCAGGCATCCTCCAGGACAGCTTAGCAAGCAAACACAGCGTCCTACCTCAGGACGGGAAGACTGTAGCACCTTTTTCCAAATCTTTGCTGATCCGTATGTGGTGAGGACCAGGTGGCTGCATTGCGGATCTTTTCTAGTGAAATGTCGCTGTTATGAGCCAAAAGAAGTTGAAACTGCCCTAGTAGAATAGGCTCTAATTCCTGAAGGGGCCGGGGTACCTGATGCCTGATAGGCCAGAGCTAGCCAGCCTTAGAAGCCTGTAACCCTTTGATCTTCCCCGTGAAGGAGATTAATAAATGGTCTGACCTTCACGATGCGGAAGTAACCTTCCAATACAGTAGAATGAGTTACCAAGCATCCAATAATCCTAAGGACCTGGCCGCAGGTAAAACAATTTCCTGTGATCTGTGAAATTTTGAGATCTTAGGTAGGTAGAAAAGATCGGGTCTAAGGGGAGGTTTGTCAAGAAAGCCTTTAAGGTATAGTTCTTTGAAAGGGCACTGACCAGTCTTGACTGGTGTGATATCCAAGATGAAATCTACTTTTAAAGGATAGCATCTTTAAGGTTGCTTCTTTAATATGTTCAAAGGGATGCAATGTTTGCCCCTGAAGGTCTAACGTCAGATCCCAGATGGAAAGTGGGCGGTTTTCTGGAAATAGAGAAAATCCTGTGTTTTTTTTCCAAGACGCTCTTCCAAAAATATAGAGCGCGCAGATACCTGGACTTTCAGAGTGTTTTGGGGCCCTCATTAGGTCACTCTTAAAGACTGTCCACCCACATCTTCAAGTAGTGTCCTACACAGTCTGTGGCAATCAAGAAAAGCGTCCATGTCCCAGACTTGCTTTTGTCCTTTGGGTCTCTGAGATTATCCATGTCCTCAAACAACAGATCAGATCTTTTATAGACCCTGGGCTAAGGAAGAATCTAGCCTGGGTGCCTTCGCGCAAACGGAAATCGCGCTTTAATGATGTACAAAGAAATATGGTGTCTTGGGGTCCTGAAACCCCTGGTATAAAGAATCATTTAGGGACATAAGCTGTGCTGGAGTCTATCTTCAGGGTAGTTAAGATGTCTTGTATTAGGTCTGGTGCGTCTTCTACCGAAAACTGAAGCCTAAAACCACCCACAGATTCTAACTACCCTGATAGTTCTGTGCTACCTAAATGAACGGACTCCTCTGAAGATGCTAGACACTCTTCCTCATCGGATGATCTATTGCTGGGAGGTAGAACTGGTATCTCCCTGGATGCCCCACTAACCTCTGGACCCGATTTGAGCAGCACTGTCTTCCTCAGAAGATGGCCAAGTAACAGGGCAGGTAGGAACATATCCAGTTTTGTTTTGTAGGAGGCAAAAGTACTATCCATAACCCCTTCCCGGCATTCTACAAATTTTGAAATCAGGGGATTAAAATTGAGACAGACTAGTGCACAGCTAGTTGTTCCAGTTGTCAGGAAGGGGCATTGTGACCAGACTCTGGGAGAGTTCTTTAGGAGGTCTAGGCTCTTAACCTCTTTAGCTCCCTTAAGCTCCTTGGACGTGGCATATTTTTCTTTCTCCTTCCCCTCCTTGGCCTGAAAAGGAACATATCAAAAAAACAGGTGTGACTTACAGGGTACTTACCTAAACACTAATGCTCCCTGCCCCACCACTAGTACAGGACTGAGGAAAAGCCAGGCCACTTACGGAATCCAGAGTCTCTGCCACCCATAGCGACCACACCTTGGAGCCACCGGACCCATACACTTACTCTGACAATGACAAGCAGCGTCCCACAATCCCCTCCATGAAGCCTGCCAGGGAACATCATACCTAAAAGCACTTGTGTAGGGAGCCCAAAACTCGGGCCTACACTGGTGTGGGGGAGTGCAGGAAAATGCTGCATTTCATATTTCCCCCCAAGTTCCAGGCCTTCATAAGGTAAAAAAAAAAAAAACTTTTGGGAGGTGCAATTCTGTCCTGGTACCCGACAAACAGCCCAGGAATGCAGGGGGAATATGGCTAATGCAAGAAAATTTGCATAAGAGGGATCCTATACCGCCATCAACCCTCCAGGCAAAAAACTCCAACACATGTTTCCTGGAGAGGAAACACAAAGACACTGGGGATCAAGCAGAGGCGGGGCTTTAATACGCTGTCAGATTTGTGTTTCCTGTCTAGGGAGAGGAAGTAGTGGCTAAGCCATCCTGGAGGATGCCTGGGGAAAAGTAGGGTTCCTCTGCCCCCTACCTCCCTATGCCTGCCAGGGCTACTCGATCTCTGGTGTATTACAGTGCTTCTGAGGAAATCTAGGCTTCTTAGCATCTGTCCTCAACAGTGGAATGGGAGGCTCTCTTTTGACTGGGAAATTCTTACCCCGCTCAGATGATCTAGTCAGCACAGCCTCACAATCTGAGCCGAAAAATACAATTCTGTGAAATACTCACCTGTAGAATTGGTATTATACGTATACAGTACGTCCTGCTCCAGATATAATACTTACACTTGGGGTTATCCTCCGCCAGAGGGCGCTGTGCACTGCAGACATGCAAAAACAGGCTCCTCCCGGCCCTTCATATAGCCAGGGACCTCCCACAAATCCTCAGCATTGAAAAGCAGTGAACCAGAAGCCAGGAGAAACCAACCACCAAAACAACTGATAATGATAACAACAATCACCACACAGGGGATCCAGAATAATGCAAAAAAACAGGGTGGGGTGGAGCAGGACATATTGTATACGTATAATACCAATTCTACAGGTGAGTATTTCACAGAATTGTATTATTCTAAGTATACAGTACGTCCTGCTCCAGATATACTTACACTTGGGACATCCAATAGCAGTGTCCATAAAAGTAGGGTGGGATCCCCAGCAAAAAAGGCAATGGCACGTAGCTTAAACCACTACCGCCTGCAAAACCTTGCGGCCAAACGCAGCATCAGCTGAGGCCCGAACATCAACCTTGTAAAACTTTGAAAAGGTGTGGACAGAAGACCAAGTAGCGGCCTTGCAAATTTGTTCCACAGAAGCCTGGTGCTGGAAGGCCCAGGAGGCCCCAATAGCACGAGTAGAATGAGCAGTAAGACGGAAAGGAGGACTCCTCCCCTTAGCAGAATAGGCTTGAACCACAGCCTGACGGATCCACTTGCTGATAATAGACTTGGCAGGAGCCAAACCCTTCCTAGGCCTAGAAGGCACAACGAAGAGAGCATCAGTCTTCCTGAAAGCCGCAGTGACAACCAGGTAATACTTCAAACACCTGACCACATCCAAGGAATGCAGAACCCTTTCCTTGTCATTACTAGGATTGGGACGCAAGGAAGGAAGAACAAAGTCCTGATTCAAATGAAAAGCAGACACAACCTTAGGCAGAAAATCCGGCTTGAAGCGGAACACCACTTTGTCCTGTTGTCTCTCATAGTAGGGAGACTGAATAGATAGAGCAGCCAGCTCAGACACACGCCTAACCGAAGTTATGGCCACCAAAAAGACAACCTTGAGAGTAAGAACAGCCAGAGCAGCATCTTGAATGGGCTCAAAGGGAGCACCCTGCAAAGCAGATAAAACCAAGTTTAAATCCCAAACAGGGACCACAGGTTTGCAAGGGGGACACGCATGAGTGACCCCCTGGAAGAAGGTCTTAACCAAATGATGTTGAGCAAAGGTCTTCTGAAAGAAGACAGACAGGGCAGAAACCTGACCCTTCAGAGTACTGAGTTTTAGACCCAACTCCAAACCATGCTGTAAGAACTCCAGAACCCTGGGGACAGAGAACTCCCTACAGGGAAGAGACTTAGTCTCACACCAGTCAATGTAGGTACGCCATACTCTATAATAGATAGCAGCAGAAGTCTTCTTCCTAGCCTGCACCATAGTACCTACCACAGAGGCAGATAAACCCTTCTCCATCAAGATAGAGGTTTCAGCAGCCAGGCCGTCAAAGCCAGCGTTTGTAAATTGGGATGGTGTAGGGATCCCTGAGTTAGCAGATCTGGCACCCCTGGCAGATCGTACTGGTCTACTGCCATTTGAACCACGTCTGCGAACCACACTCTTCTTGGCCACCGGGGGGCCACCAGAATCACAGGCACCCCTTCCAGAGCAATCTTGCGCAGAACCCTGCTCAGCAGGGGGAATGGTGTAAATACATACAGGAGCCGAAACTCCTTCCATGACATGGACAGGGCATCCGTGGCCAAGGCCAGAGGGTCCTGAGACAGGGATACGAAGGCCGGGAGCTTGTGGTTGTGACGGGACGCAAACAAGTCCACATCCGGTAGACCCCAACGGTGACACAGGGACTGGAATACCCTGTTGCAGAGGGACCACTCTCCCTGACGGGAAATCCCCCTCCTCAGAGCATCTGCAAGCAGATTCTCCGCCTCCGGGATGTAAACAGCCGAGATGCATTGTACATTGGCCTCCGCCCATGTCAGAATCTGAGACACCTCCCGGAGGGCACCCTTGCTCCGGGTCCCTTCCTGATGGTTGATGCAGGCAACCGCCGTCCTGTTGTCTAAGCGTACCTGGACCGACAGACCCCTCAGGTGTTGGGTCAACCGCTCCAGTACCAACCGGACTGCCCGCAATTCCAGAATGTTGATGGGTAAATGCCCCCCCCCCCCCAAGACGCAATGCAAATAGAGAAAAAGGAACAGGGAAGTGACGCCTAAAGGAATGATCGAGTGGATTACCGCAGCAGAGCCACTACAGACTAAGAAAAAGACGCCGCAGCATCAACAAAGCCACCGCCGCCCGTGCTGTACAGCCATATAGAAGGGGCGCGGCAGCTACCAATAAGAGTAAAAGTACACAGCGCGGCTCTGACATCCATTCCCAGTCAAACATGACACCGAGGCCATAAGCGTGTAATAGGGTACACTGAGGCCGCCATACTCACAAACCCCTCCCCCCCTTTCTTTCCCCTCAGGCTAGGGGGGGAACGAGGGAGGATGGCGACCCTTTACACAGAGTCCACCGCTACACGGGGCATGGGACAATTAAGCGGGAGGGGCATCCCCTAAAGGCTCACCATCAGCCTAAACCGCCTACCCTATGGTGGGGGACTGCGGTGGAGCATGGCTCCGTTAAGCACGCATGGTGCTGCCTACCTTCACCCGACCAGCGCAGCCCAGGCTGGGAGGCACATCACAAATAGGACGGGTGGGAGTAGTCCAACAGGGCCGCAGGCTGTAAAGCCCCGCTCACCTGCGAGAGAGTGATACTTCATGTCTTCGCAGTCAGCACCGCAGAGAAATCTGGGGATTTGTGGGAGGTCCCTGGGTATATGAAGGGCCGGGAGGAGCCTGTTTTTGCGTGTCTGCAGTGCACAGTGCCCTCTGGCGGAGGATAACCCCAAGTGTAAGTATTATATCTGGAGCAGGACGTACTGTATACTTAGAATAGCTGCTTTTCCTCAAAAGGTAAGCTACATAGATGGGACTTAGATACTTCATCCCCCTGCCAAGTTTTTAACCACAGTGCTCGCTCTGCGTAGCAGGATATCTGCCCTCTTATCCATGGGGTCCATAAGTGTTCCCATGTCCTCAAAAGAGAGGTCCGATATCCCGGACACTTGGGCTAATGATGCAACCACCCTGGGGCATTTTGCCCAGGCTGCCACCTCAAATAGAAACATTCTCTTCAAGGATCTCAGGAAAACAAACCAAAATCTTAAGTGTGATGTAAATAGCCTGGATACCTTCTACCGAAAATCTAAAACGGGAGCGCTTAGATTTTTCCTCCTCAACAGGTTTACTGGAGGTCCTAGAATGAACAGACTCATCTGAGGGGGCCAATATCTCCCTCTTCCTCATCTGAAGATCTGTCTCTAGGGGTTGAACATTTCCCCTGACTAACCTAAACCATACTAGCGAGCCTCTAGCCTGGGCCCCCTATAAATTTCCCAACTTCCTACCCTGTGTAATGGGTCTGGGAGTTGCTAGAAAAGCTGGTAAGTACCAATCTAGCTTGGGCTTGTAAGCAGCAAAGGTATTATCCAGGCCACTAGACAAGTTGTTCATAAAACCAGAAAATATAGAATTAAAATTGAAATTAGGGGGACTGCAATGTCCTCCATACAGGGGCAGAGATCTTTATAGCATCTATCTGGAAAGGCCGCACTACTCACTTGTGTTATCACCTGACCATGTCCGTGAGCACCGAACAAACCCCTGGTCTCCTGCTCTGCCCCTGCAGAGCCACAACCTCGCTGCAGGTAACCAAGTCCGAAAAACTGCCATGATCCTGGTCTTCCAACGTTCAAGGTCCCGACTTCAGATGAAAGACCTCTGGGGAGAAGGGGATCTGGAGCCACCATTAACCCCTAGGGGAAAAGAAACTGGATGTTGCTCCTACACATTTCCTGGGCAGGAAACACAAAACACTCAGGGCCAAAAGGGAAGGGGTGGGCCTATTAATACTCTTCCATTTTTGTGTTTCCTGTACAGGAGAGGAGGTGGCTAAGCCGCCCAGAGGACACTAGGGGAAAAATACGGTAGTTTTATTATACACTATTTTTATATGTAAAACCTAAATTGTTATCCCTTTGGGTGTTTAGTGCACAGTATATATATATATATATATATATATATATATATATATATATATATATATATACTGGTGATATTCAATGGCCTCAGCTGGCATATGCTGTTGAACCAGGAATGCAGAAGAGTATTATGCCTAATCTATTGGCTTTCCAAGGCGTTTCATATAGGGGGTAGGACACACTTACACCATTGCCTTCTTTAGGTCATGGGCTAAATTTTGTCCCATATCAATTTCCTGGAGGCCAATAATGGACAGGTGCAAAATGGTCTGTATTTTTACCACATACAGGAAGAGTGTTGCAGCAAAAAAAAAAAAAAAATCCACAGTACCACAAACCAGCAAAGTACAGTAGTAACTCAAAGGCTAGGAGATGTCCGTTGCCAAGCCCTTTAAAGGGCAATTAAGAAGATTACTGGCAATGATGATGTTCTGTTTCATAAGTACAATCACACACTTATTACAGAGAATTCATTCCTGGCATCCACTTCATAACAAGGTTATTTACCTGTACCAAGAGATTATAAATTAACAATTTGCCCACAGCACAGCATTATGTCGATATAATTTTATTTAACAAAATAAATAATATTGTTCTGTGTCAGTGGCCTCATTGTATTTTTTGTTCATTCAGTTTTTTGTTTGGGGGCCCTTATGCATGCCTCTCCCCTGTACAAGTCTGCATTTGGCACATGCAATTAAAATGGGTGGCTTGTTCTTTTTAAATCTAACCAGTTCCTTTTGTGAATGGATTTGTGTTAAAAACATAGGAAAACTAGCCATTTGTAATATTAAAAGTGACAGGTAGGGGCTACCCGGCATTATTTAAAGGGTCGCTGGCAGACTGACAGCTGTACCACAGTATAGACATCACAAGTTACCTCTTTTCTCAGGTCACTCCCTCCAGCTGTTGGAGATCCAGTCCGAGGGTAAATTGTGGTGTCCAGCAGCGCACGTGCGCGCGCGCACACACACACACACACCTCTACTATGCAGGACCTTCTCAAATAAGAAAGCCACATTGCCAGCTGTGCTGCCGAATACTGGGGCCCTGGCTGAAGTGTTGGTGAAAACATTTAAAGATGCACCTTGCAGTGCCTATACTTTAATCCAGCTGTCCATTTGTGGTTATGTCAGTGTTGCTTAACCCAGCAAAAAGAATACGTTAGTACATTTATCATGGGCCTAGTCTGCAGGAGAAAATCTTCTGAAATAAAACGAGCCTTCTTCAACAGGCAAAATAACATTTTAAAGCTGCGGGATATGTGCCTGCTACCTAATTATTCACGGACATTTTGATAAATATTTAGCAGCTTGGGTGATCATGTCCTTTTAGAAAAAAGGTGCCCGTCAGGACAAATAAAGGCACTGCTTTGGCAGACTGCTGGAAGTTGATATCTTTAGTGACGCACGAAGAACAATAACCAGGTAAACACATAACCTGCATAGGTTTAACTGGGCGAGCCCTGTGCAAGTAGGAAAACCTGTATCTCATTGCAACTAGTGACACAACCAGTTTTTTCTGTGGAACAGAAAGCAGCTTGCGCACCCACTAGATGTACAACTTTGTACGCCTATGTATGATGCCTTTATTTTCTGAAAAGGAGCATTTTGGGTCAAGGGCGTTTAGATGGTGCTCTGTAAATAAAGCTTCTCTCAGCTTCCTTGTTGTTGCAATGTGCTGTCTTTGGCATTGCATTCTTCAATGTCTAATGATCCTGGGACTCTGTCTACTAAGCCTGTAGTGGCTCTACACATAATCAATATAGATCAGTCCAATATTTTAATCTGAAGGGATGGTAAACGTTAATCTGATTTACTGTTACATTGTACCAATTAATAGACAATCTCTGAATCCTACATCTAAACCCACTTATCTGAATTAAAAGATAAACAAACATCTTGATCTGTGCAGACCTAGGTTTTCACTGTGTAAAACTGTCCTGCTCATGGAGCCATCTAGAAGCATAGAGGTGAGTATGGCGACGCTTTCTCTAGCTCTGGCACTCAGCAGCTTTGTACACTTTTCATGGCCAACAGTGACCATTGCTTCCAGAAAACTAGTCAAAGTACACTTAAAATGTAAACCTAAAAGTCTTTCCTTTTTCAAGTGCATAGATGTGAACATTTTTATAACAATCTGATCATTCCAGCCAAATCCAAAGATGCTCAATAAAACGAGCAGTAAAATGGCTCAAGTGGTTTATCCTACCTGCTCTGCCTTAATAAAAGTAGATCCCAGGGATGTCCCATCTGACTAAATGAAGAAACTTGGCAGCACAGAAGCAGCACAAATGCACAACACGGGGGTAACAACAGTATCAAGCCAGTGTGTCCGTCACTATTGCCTATAGATGGCTTCCTAACGGCCACCCCAGAATCTAAAGGTTATTAATACTAAATCATGTCTAATATTCTCACATCTTAAAAAACAAACCCTGCACAGAGAAATTTGGATTTTTCGTGGTATACAGTTCTCAGATTTGTGTGAACTAAAACAAAACTGCTAGCCCTATTAAAATAAAATGTTTAATGGTTGCCGAGGTTGCAGCAGCCATAAGCTGCCTTGTGTGAGTTCTGTAGTAACACCTTCTCAGGCCAGGTAAAGCAAAACCACAAAGGGGAGAATGATGTCCCCTGACAGTCACTAGATGGAAGGAAGATGGGGAGTGCAGGAGGAGGGAGCAAGCTGCTTCTGCTTTATTGGAACTCCTTAAAAGAATCCAAATTGAATGTGGTGTCCAGCAATCTCTTCATCTCTGTCATGTGCGTTTTCTTGTTACCGGTGGCTGGAGCAGCTGCAGGGTCACGTCCGGCATACCTGGAGAAACAGACAAGACATTTAATATGCTATAGAGAGAATAGCTGCAATAAACTTAGCATTAATGCTATTTGACAAAGCAATTTTTGAGGGACTTTGTTTTCCAGTAAAAAAGTTGAAATAAATGCTCATGGCAGTAAAAAATTCAAATTCTCATGCTTTTTTTTTCATAAAGTGTATTTTTTGCTGCCATGAGAATAGTTTTCCAACCTTTACTGAATCAAATCTATGCTATGAAAACCAGTGCTGATCCTTGCATGACATTATTTACAAATAGTGTAATATCCCATAGGACAGGCTTCCAATCTCACAAACTTCTTCTTTCCACTTCCCGTAAAGTGTAACAAAATCTGTGATCTTCACTATCCCGCGTTTTGCTATGTCCCCCTGGGGCACTGAAGTTTGGGATGTCCAAACCCACTGAACCCACTCACTTTTTCCATGGTGCATGTGCTTGTCCAGTTACTGCTTTATGCCATGCATACTAATGCACGGCATAAAGCTGCTTTGCCTTACATTGGCATAGGGAGCAGCAGTGTGCAATGGAGCGTGCTGCTTATCTGAGCCCGCATAGCTGCAGGGTTGCCGTGGATCGCAGCGAGGGCTTGTGAAAAGATAAGAGGGCTCACACAGAGGGGCATGCTGAATCGACATGCCCCAGGGGCAACTAGTCGCCGACCCTGGAGTCTAAAAGAGATTGGGAGGTGTCATTTGTCCACTTTAAAGCTAAAAAGTCTTAAAAAGGAGCAAGCACAGCCCTGAAACTCTAGAGCCAGCAAGCGACTCACGGTGAATCCTCGCTGATTTCCCCCAGTTTGCCAGGTATCTTTTGCTGATGAGCCTACAATGCCATGCATTGGCTGTTGGCAGAATCCCCTGCACCAGGCATATCTAAATGTCTGCAATGGATGCACAGCTTCCATTCATTCAGCTTTCTTAGATGCTCAATGTGCATGGCAAAAAACGCAGATTGGGAGGAAAGTCAGCGCATGCACCAAGAGCACAGAGCTCCAGCAGAGACAAGGGAGCGGCCTCATCCCTGGTCTCCCTAAGGTCTGTTGCGCACTCCCGTCCCCAGTGCAGAGATGCCGGGGATGCGAATGTGGCATGAAATTCATACATATAATATATATACATCGTTATAGATCCTATAGATCTGAAGTAAAGATAATTTCAGTCCTCCTAACTGCTTTCCCAGGAACATCCCAATAAGCAGGTGGCCCAAAAAATTACTAGATTTACTGGGTCCCACACCACTTCTAACTTATATTGCTCATTTTAAAGCTTGCATTTATCTGGTCATTTTTTGATGTCCACCTTAAATATAGATTTTTTTTGCTATAGTTAACCTAGTGAATAATTTAAAAGATGCCTTAAACCTCCCTCATAACTTAGCACCATAACACACCCTCTCCCTCTGTCCACAATTGAGAATTTTTTTTTTCTTGTTATGCTCTGTCCGACAGGGGACCCAGCACTGCTGCACACAACTGCAGCAGCCAAACCTCCACTAAGTGCCGAGTGTAGCCAATTCAGGATCCCTTGTTGGATGAAGCACTTACAAGTGATGAGAGTGGGTGGGTTAGGGTGCTACCAAAAACTTGAGGTCTGCTTCTGTGAGGTAAGAAAGAGGCCTTGAGACCGGAGGAATGCAGGTTCAATTCGCGTCCATGGTCTTGAGCAAGTCCCCTAACTTGCCAACTGCTCCCAGGACGCCGTAATTAGGGCAGCCCATCGCTCCGGCCATGTATAGAGGAAGCATACAATGGTGACCAATACCCCTACAAATCCCTGAAAAAAAACCCAAGCAAACAGCTAGGTTACAGCAGCCATGCTTACCAGACAGGTTTGGAGCGGTGTATGGTGGTACGTAATCTTGGCTTCACATAGTCATAATAACCCTGATTCTTGTGTTCTTCTTGGCACCAGATTATTTCAGCATTGGGATACTTGTTCACTTCTTTCTCAACCAGGTCAAATGGAAATGGGGACAGCTAAAGGGAAAAAGAAGATCAAAATGTCAACATATGTTTAGTTGTGGTGAAAAAATAACTGGACACACTGTGCACAATAAATAAAGCTGCATACTCCTGATGTAGGCAGGGGCAGCTTTCTGTCTATTGCTTAGCTGTTAGATCGACATAAGCCATGTGATGTAAGGATAACTGTGGTGATTTAGGTGTCCCTATGAAATAGCCTCTCGTAGACGAGGCATTATCTGAAAAAAGGATGCCTAGCCATTCATACATTAAAGTCATGAAAAGGGATTGAACACAAACACAGAGTACTGTCCTTTTGTCGCCAGCTGATCGGTCCTACTACACTGATCAGCAGCTCACCCAATCACTGGATCGCATCCTGCACGGCCTGGCTCAAACTCTAATCACCAGCACATCTGTGTTGGGATCGCACCCCTCTGTCAACAGTCATGTCTGTTCATTCATTCTCTAGAATGGAGCCGATGTGTTAGGCCTCTGCACACCCCCTTTATTTTAATTTGGATGGTCAATCCCTTTTAAGAAGTCAGAAAACAGAACCTTTAATTATTAGCCTGCTGTATCCTGGTCTCCTTTAAAGAAAATCCACTCAACAAAAGAAAAACACACAACAGCAATATAAACAGCAATTGTAGGATGATGCACACCTGCTCCACACGGCTGATCGCGACATCAGACTCCATTCCTCGGGTACTGCGCTCTTTGGTCAAATCATAGTATATTTTTCCTGAGCAGAAGACGATGCGCTTCACCCCAGCGGGGTTCTGGGAGGCAGGCCCGGCGTCTGGGATTAGTCTTTCAAAGTGAGTGCCTTTCGTAAAAAGCAAAAACTGGATTTTAGTACTCACTGTGTAAATAAGGGGCCTTTATGGAAAATCAATATTGTTAATAATGTTGCATATTTAAATATAGGAATATACAGCAAAATAGTTTACAATACCAGCATGCACAGGTGGCCGGGCAGGAATTGTATTTCAATCAGATAGGACAGCATCCTGCGACAATAAAGCAGGGCTGGGACAAGATTGAAAAGCCAGATTAGGAGAAGAGTAAAACCTGCAACTAGGGTCATAAAAGATCAAAGAAATACCAGAGATGAAAGCCCCCTTTGAGTATAATTAAGGGGATCCTTAGGTGAGAAGGAGACGTCTAGCACAGAAGAAAGGAAGAGCAGGGAGGAAGGAGATGGCTTGCACCTGAGGAGAGAGGAAGGAGGAGGCGGGTGGCACATGAGAAGGGCCAGGGGAGAGGCAGGAGAGCAACACAGGAGAAAGGAGGAATGAAGGCGGCCAGCTGAAAAGGTCTGCTTGTGCTTTTAATGTTGCTTTAATCCCTGTATTTATGTATGCCAGTCTCAAAACTGTATTGTATTGTGTTGACAGATTTGATTGCATTATTGTGTTATTTTGTCAACAATATATCTCTTTATTTACTACTTGTCTCAGTGTCCTCTGCATATACCAGAAGTCAAAAGAACCTACAGTCTTATGCGTGTATCCATTGTGTTATCATTGGCCAGATATTAATAATATTTATTTGCCTATTTTAGTCGAGCCGGGCAGGATAAATATATATATATATATATATATATATATATATATATATATATATATATATATGATTTTATTAATATTTTAGTTATTAATAGTTTAATTTGTTTACATAATTTGGCCAGCCATTCAGGAGAGGGTGTATTGTTTACAACTGTAAAATCTTTATTCTAAGTATGTCACACACCCCGCTTCAAGATATTCATAACCTGTGGGTAATACTGACCTGTAGAGGGCGAACTGCAGAGATGATAGGAAAAAAGAAGCCCCTCCCGGTCCACAAATACCTGGGACCTCCCACTCATTACCCAGTCTTCATCTCTGCAGTCGGCGAGCAAGTCAGAAGATGATGTCTCCTCCTTGCACAGGGGGATTTCAGGTAGCCGGGATAACTCCCGGCCCGTTTTTTATCTATTTCCGCCCGAATTCCTTTATATTTCCCACATACACATGCCTCCCAGCCTTAGGCTGCATTCCGGGTGAAGGTAGAAAAGCACCTTAGGTGCTTAGGAGCAAAGCTCCACCGCGAGACCCTATACAAGAGGGTAGGTGGCTATCCGGGTTGGTGACCCCGGTTTGGGATGCCCTGTCCCTCAGCCATTTCACCCTAGCTGGTGTTAAAAACCCCTCTCTGGATGCCCTTCTCCTTAGAGGGGGGGGGGACCTGGGGTCCTTTCCTCTGTGTACAGGCTTTTCTTTCCTCTTTATTATAACCGTGTGTATAACTTGTGTTTGTCACGTTAAATTGTGCAGCCGCTAGAGATCATTCAGCAGTTTTTCTGCCTTTTTTACCTCATGACAGGCTGAGGGGAGCTTCTCTCCTCAGTCACTGGCAGCGGGGGGCGGGGGGGACCTGGGGTCCTTTCCTCTGTGTACAGGCTTTTCTTTCTTCTTTATTATAACCGTGTGTATAACTTGTGTTTGTCACGTTAAATTGTGCAGCCGCTAGAGATCATTCAGCAGTTTTTCTGCCTTTTTTACCTCATGACAGGCTGAGGGGAGCTTCTCTCCTCAGTCACTGGCAGCGGGGGGCGGGGCCTGGCGCTGGCTTTATTTTATATTTACTGGACGCTGGCGCTGGCCTTTTTGTTGTCAGCTGTGTATGGCGGAGGGGAGCTTCTCCCCTCACGCGCTGTAGCGGGGGGCGGGGCCGGGCTTTCGGCGAGGACGCCACGACCCGCCCCCGTTCGGCAGGGTCTGCTGCGGAGCCTGGGCTTCTTTTCAATCATTTGGCTGGGCTGTGAAGGGGGGGCGGAGCAGGGACATCACGCTCCACTCTGGCCACGCCCCCCTCTTCTCCTCTCTTTCCTCCTGCTGCTGCCTCGCTCGTGGCGTGAGGACGCCATTAACCTCCTCCTGACTGGAAAGCACAGTGAGTGGCCCTCTGGGCCCCCTTCATAACTCTACTATTCTATTGATTTTTCATATGCTTATTTAGTGTCTTTATTATGTCTTCCAGGTAGACCTACATAGGGGTTTAGGGGGTCTCTCCCGGTCCTAGGGTCCCTGGGTTTTCAATATACTTATACAAATCCTCCCACTTGGGACTTTAAAAGGGCATCCCGGGTTGCTTATAAGCGTAAATCCCTCGGTCATTGCGACTACCCAAAAGTTCAACTTATGGAGGCATCCCCGGATATCGGGCTCCCCTTGGGGCAATCCCGGAAGTGTATGGGTTGTGGGGTATCCCTAACAGGGGATGATGTATTTCTATGTATTCCTTGTGCGCAGCAGACTATTACACGGCAGTCCGGACCCCAGGCATCTGGGTCAGCACCGCCGTCTTCATCCCTTCCCCCCTCCCGTCTTGACCCGTGCGACGTTGTCATGAGTGGGGAGTCGCAGTCTGATGTGTGTACCAGATTGGCCAATCTTGAAAAATTTGTCACCGGTCACTCCGGCATTTGAATATGATGAAGTAGATTATCTGGATTGGTCAGATTACTCTCCTCAAGAGGAAGGAGAGTTGTTTGAGGAATCTGATACTTCAGATGATCAGCAATTTGTTGGTGCTGATTCTGAGAAGGGGTCAGGGAGTTCCATGGATACTCCTAACGTCCTGGCTCAGATGTTTGAGGTTCTGGCTATCTCCCCTCCTGAGGAGGCTCCTCAACAACAAGGGGAGTTTGTCGAGGAATCCAAGCCGCGCTTGGAATTTCCTAATCAAAAGCATTTTGATAAAATTATTTCTAAGGAATGGGAGAGGCCTGCTAGGCTCCCAGGCATTCCTCAGAGTTGGGATAAAAGGTATCCTTCCCTTTGGATACAGATAAGCGTTGGGCGTCCCCTCCCGTAGTGGACGCACCAATTCTGGGACTGTCCAACTCAGCTGTTTTGAATAACCCTGATTGTTCCACACTTCAAGATGGTGAGGATAAGCGTATTGACCAGATGGCTTGCCACGGTTTTGCTAGCGTTGGGTCAGCCATGTGGTCTGTTTGTGCCTCAGCGCTGCTGGTGGTGGTGGCTACCAGGTCGGTGGTCAGGGATCTGTTAACCTCCTCTGGTTTGGATCCGGTCAGTGGAGAATTTCTTGGACTTAAACGATGTTAGATGTTTTTGTCTTTCGTACTAGCCGCTTTGGATGATTCTTTGATGATGTGTAGCAGAACTTCTGTTCTGCTGGTGACTATTAGACGTTCTATTTGGTTGCGGCAGTGGGCAACGAAAGAGGCGACGACGTCCTTTTCGGGGAGCGGCTTCCTTCACTCCTTCCTTTCGGGGTTCCAGAGCGGGAAGAGGATTTGCCTTCCCATCCACAAGAGGAGATTCCTGGAACAGGGGCAGAGGACGTGCCCGTTCAGGATACATTTGGGGCTCTAAGCCTAAACCCGCGGCCAAACCTGCTCAGCAATGAGGGGACATCTCAGATCTGGATTCGAGAGGTTTCGGACAAATGGATCCAGGAAGTGGCGTCTTCCGGCAACAAGCTGGAGTTCGAGTCCCGCCCCCCCCCCCCCCCGCGTTTCTTCAGGTCTCTGGTGCCCCCGGACGCACTGGCCGCGCAGGGGCTCCGGGCGGCGGTATCAAGTCTTCTGGATATAGCGGTCATTTGTCCAGTGCCTCCTTCAGACCGGGGTCAAGGCTTTTATTCAAATCTGTTCACGGTTCCCAAAAAGGATGGTTCTATTCGGCCCATACTGGATCTGAAGATTCTCAACAGATTTGTCAGAAATGTTTCCGCATGGAAACACTGCGTTCAGCTATCTGCTCTATTCATCAGGGGGACTTTATGACGTCCAGAGACATCAAGGACGCGTACCTCCATGTTCCGATTTTTCCCGCGCACCAGAGATTTCTCAGGTTCGTGGTGGAGGATCGGCATTTTCAGTTTGTGGCTCTCGCTTTTGGTCTCACTTCAGCTCCAAGGGTGTTCACAAAGGTGCTTGCAGGGGTCATGGCTCTCCTCAGAGCACAGGGAATTCGCATACTGCCATATCTGGACGATCCTCTCATCATGGCATCGTCTTTCAGCCAAGCGGCATTGGACACAAGGACGGTGATATCCACTCTGGAGAGGTTCGGTTGGGTGATCAACTACCCCAAGTCCTCCCTTTCCCCGTCCAGGATCGTGTCTTTTCTGGGAATGTCTTTGGATACGACTCAGGCCAGGGTGTTCCTTCCTCAGTTCAAGGTTCTTTTGATTTAGGAGTTGATTCAGTTGTTCATATCCACTCCTCGTCCGACCATCCGGCTAGGGATGAGACTGGTGGGGCTGATGGTAGCCTCCTTCGAAGCAGTCCCTTTTGCTCAGTTTCACACAAGGACGTTACAGCTCCATCTATTGACGGCCTGGGACAGGTCTCCTCTGTCGTTGGATCAATCCTTTCTGATGACTCCTCGGATTCGCCAGTCACTACGGTGGTGGCTGAATTCTGTGAATCTGTTGAAGGGCAGATCCTTTCTGATGCCTCTGTGGGAGATGGTCACCACGGATGCCAGCCTATCAGGATGGGGAGGCTTCTGGAAGGATCTTCAGTTTCAGGGCTTGTGGGGACCTCTGGAAGCCCACAAGCCCATTAATGTTCTGGAATTGAGAGCCATCAGGATGGTTCTTGTACGTTTGACTCATCACCTACAGGGACTGCCGGTTCAGGTCCGGTCGGACAATCGGACGGCGGTTGCCTACATCAATCACCAGGGAGGGACCAGCAGCAGGAGTGCCCTCAAGGAAGTATCTCTGATTCTGGACTGGGCGGAGAGCCATGTCCCGTGCATCTCGGCAGTTTACATTCCGGGAGTGGAGAACACGGAGGCGGACTCTCTGAGCAGGTTGTCTGTCCGCAAGGGGGAATGGTCTCTCTGTCCCAGGGGTTTTTCACTCGATTTGTCTCAGGTGGGGGTCACCGGTGGTGGACCTCTTTGCCTCCCGTCACAATCACAATCTTCCGGTATTTGTGTCTCTTTCGAAGGATCCACTGGCTCTAGCAGTGGATGCCATGTCCCTGAACTGGAGGGATCTGGGGTTTCTGTACCTGTTCCCTCCATTTCCAATGGTAGCCAGTGTGGTGCGCAAGCTGGTCCTGGAGGGAGCTTCAGCAATTCTGGTGGCTCCAAGGTGGCCAAGACGGGCTTGGTTCGCAGACGTGGTAAGGTTAGTAGAAGATCAGTTCGTTCTACCCCTGCTGCCGGATCTGCTCACACAGGGTCAACTACGTTACCCCAGTTTACCAACGCTGGCTTTGACGGCTTGGCTGCTGAAACCTCCATCTTGAAGGAGGAAGGCCTTTCGGATGCTGTTATTCAGACTCTTATTAGCGCAAGGAAGAGGTCTTCTTCTTCCGTCTACTCTAGGACTTGGAGATCGTATATTGATTGGTGTGAAACTAGGGCCTTCCCTTGTAGGGAATTCTCTATTTCTAGAGTTCTGGAGTTCCTTCAACACGGCTTGGATCTGGGGCTCCATCTCAGTACGTTGAGGGGGCAGGTTTCTGCCCTGGCGGTGTTTTTCCAAAGATTTTTTGCTCTTCATCCGTTGGTTAAGACTTTTTTTCCAAGGGGTTACGCATGTGCGGCCTCCTAGGAAGCCTATAATTCCGGTTTGGGATTTGAATTTGGTTCTTTCCGCTCTTCAGGGCTCCCTTTGAGCCCTTGCATGATATTGCTTTGTCTTCCCTTACACAGAAGGTGGCCTTTTTTGGTAGCCATCACTTCAGTTCGGCGCGTCTCTGAGTTGGCAGCCCTGTCTATTCAAGCTCCGTATCAGGACAAGGTGGTTTTCCGTTTCAAGCCGGATTTCCTTCCTAGGGTGGTTTCTGCTTTTCACCTAAATCAGGATATTGTTCTGCCCTCTCTGTGTCCTAATCCCAACAACGATTAGGAGAGGGCCCTGCATTCTTCGGATGTGGTTCGTGCTGTGAAGTACTATTTGGTAGTAACTTCTTTTCGCAAGACTGATGCCTTCTTTGTGGTTCCCTCCGGGCCCAAGAAAGGTTTGGCATCCGCCAAGTCTTCCATCAGTAAATGGATTCGTCAGGCCATTGTTGGAGCCTATTCTGCTAAGGGGAGGAATCCCCCTTTTCGTGTTCCTGCTCATTCTACTCGTGCAGTTGGGGCTTCCTGGGCTTTCCAGCACCAGGCCTCTGTTGAGCAGGTTTGTAAGACTGCTACTTGTTCTTCTGTTCACACCTTTTCAAAGTTTTACAAGGTTGATGTGCGGGCCTCAGCGGATGCTGTTTTTGGCCGCAAAGTTCTGCAGGCTACAGTGGTTTAAGTTGTGAGTTATGCCTTGTTTTGGATCCCCGCCCTTTATGGACACTGCTATTTGATGTCCCACAGGTTATGAATATCTTGAAGCGGGGTGTGTGACATACTTATATAGAATAATACCATTTTGTGAATACTCACCTTGTAAAATGGGTATTATAAGTATGTCACACACCCCGCTTCACCCCGCCCTTTTTGTATTCTGGATCCTTCATATTGTGAACTTTGCGTTGTTATGACTTATATTTGGCTCTTCCTGGTCCCTTTCCTTACTGCTTTCTTGATACTGGGTAATGAGTGGGAGGTCCCAGGTATTTGTGGACCAGGAGGGGCTTCTTTTTTCCTATCATCTCTGCAGTTCGCCCTCTACAGGTCAGTATTACCCACAGGTTATGAATATCTTGAAGCGGGGTGTGTGACATACTTATAATACCCATTTTACAAGGTGAGTATTCACAAAATGGTATTTTCTGAAGTAGGGGGTCAATGAGTATTCAGATATGAGTGGGTTATGGGATATGCCTGAGAAGAGAAGGATCTGGGTTGTCCTGCTTCCTCAGGATGACCCTTAGCAGGAATCAAGCTTATTGGTGAACACCCTGGGTACCACGGTGAGGCCAAAATCCCACTTAACCATGAAGCAAAGAACCTCCAGGGGCCTTGTTTAATTCGGACATGCAGACAAGACGTACAGTGAGGTTAGGAACTTGCCCTGCTCTAGAGAGGCCAGGATGGACATCCAGGCATGGCTGTTTGTGGACTGTTGCCTAAGACTGGCCGCCAGTGTAATAGGAAGGGGATATTTGTGTATACTCTGCCCCAGATACTATACCCCAGATACAGAGCTGGATATTAGGTGAGCACACCTAGGCCTCGCCACAACGAGGGCCTCCACGCACTTAGGGGACCATTTAGCTTCTTCATTTTTTACAGGTAAAACATTTTCAACCAATGTCTGAGGTTTTTGGATCACACATCTTTGAAGCAATGCCAATACTCCACACAGAGGTTGCCAAGGCTTCAAATCACACTAACGCCACTCTTTGGAGGCCTTAACTAAGCAAATATAAGGCAAAAATGACAATTAAAGGTGTATCATCAAACATTAAAGAGGTCTTTCATGGAACCCCAGCAAATATAAGAAATAGCACTACACTTTCCTCTAGTCACTGTACAACATAACATTTGAGGAATTATATATAGCCCTGGTGGATGGGAGAAAAGGAGGGGAACTGTTAATATAATAAAACAATTACAGTCATTCCTACTGACCTGCCACCATGTCATCAAAACTGGACCTGGCTTCAGGGTGACGAAGGAGGGACTTTGGAGTGAAGATGATCAGCTATGGAATGGAAAATGAAAAAACGCTTTAACTTAATCTTTCACAGCCCCCAAAAAAACTTTTTTACATTGCACACCTATAACCTTAAAAGTGAAAATATTTTTAGACTACTCGTAATTGCCAACACTGTTTGCAAGGGGGCGTCCATAACAGAAAGCCCGTCTGCCTATACACTTGACATACGAGGGGTATTTAATATGTTTTTTGCCTGAATATATTGTATATATGTCCTTCCAATTTGCCTCCAGTGATGCAGTACCCAGAGAAAAGACTTCATGGCGCTGCAGAAACACCATCAGGAAATTGTTGTCCATGCAGAAATTTCTTCAGGTTACGAAAGAAAGTAATAAGTGGGAGCAAGTTCTGGAGTGTAGGGTTGATCGTTACGTTTCATGAAGCTGTATTGCTCAAAAGCAGCTCGTGATTTGTGAGACTTGGCACATTTTTGCTTTGCCTCATGTACATAATTACATGAAGCTGCAATGTCTCCATTAATTACAGCCTTGTCTAGAAATAGACAATGAAAAAATACAATTCTGTGAGTACTCACCTGTAGAATTGTTTTTGTAGTATACAGCACGTCCTGTTTCACTAATTCCATACGTCTGGGTTATCCACCACAAGGTGGCGCAGTGGACTGCAGAAAAGAATTGTGGCATCTCCCGGCCCTGTAAAAAGCCAGGAACCTCCCACAAATTCCCAGTGTTACAAAGCAGTTAGACAAGAAGCCGGGAGAACAATAACGAAAGAAATCCCAAAAGGAGCATTTGAACAAATCATTATACAGAGGAAACCAAGAATAATGAAAACAAGGGAGGGATGAAACAGGACGTGCTGTATACTACAAAAACAATTCTACAGCTGAGTACTCACAGAATTGTATTTTTCCAAGAATACAGCACGTCCTGTTTCACTAATTCCTTACGTCTGGGACATCCAAAAAGCAGTGTCCGTAAGGTAGGCTGGGATCCCCAAAAGCAACGGCTACTGCCTGAAGAAGCTTGCGGCCAAAAGCAGCATCAGCTGAGGCCCTAACATCAACCTTGTAAAACTTGGAAAAAGTATGAATAGAAGACCAAGTTGCGGCCTTACAAACTTGTTCAACAGAAGCTTGGTGCTGAAAGGCCCAAGAGGCACCAATAGCATGAGTAGAATGAGCAGTAAGGCGGAAGGGAGGCTCCTTTCCCTTAGCAGAATAGGCTTGCACCACCGCCTGACGGATCCACTTGCTGATAGTGGATTTAGCCGGAGGCAAACCCTTCCTAGGTCCAGGAGGAAGAACAAAAAGAGCATCAGTCTTCCTGAAGGATTCAGTAGCTACCAAATAAAACTTCAGAACCCTGACCACATCCAAGGAATGCAAAGTCCGCTCCTTAGGATCATTAGGATTAGGGCACAAAGAAGGCAAAACAATGTCCTGATTGAGATGAAAAGCAGACACAACCTTAGGCAAGAAATCTGGCTTAAAGTGGACCAACACCCAGGATTTTCACTATCCTGGGTGTTGGTCCACTTCCGCGGGCCACCCCGATCGGGGGTGCCCTGCTGTGTAAAACCCCCCAGAAAGCCCCTAAAATCTTACCTTATCGGCGACGGAAAAGCGACGGATAAGCCGCCTCCTCTCGCGCATCCCTCTTACAGGGCGCGTGCCCGCACCGGCTATTCACAAACGGCCGGCGCGTCGCTTGTCCGTCGCCGATAAGGCAAGTTTTTGGGGGCTTTCTGGGGGGTTTCACACAGCGGGGCATCCCGATTTCGGATGCCCCACGGGGAGAGAGCCGATTGGCACGGGAATCTTATAGGGGTGGGTGTTGGTCCACTTTAAACCGAAACACCACCTTGTCCTGGTGTCGCTCAAAATAAGGAGGTTTGATGGAAAGCGCCGCCAACTCAGAAACACGCCTGACAGAAGTGATAGCGACCAAAAATACAATTCTGTGAGAATCTCGCCTGTAGAATTGGTATTATATGCATACAGCACGTCCTGCTCCAGAACATATTCATAACGTATGGGTATACCTCCGCCTTCAGCGCCGTGCACTGCAGATCATGAAGAAAACAAGCTCCTCCCGGCCCTACATATACCGGAGGACCTCCCACAATCCCCAGCATTGAAAAGCAGTGAGAAGGGAAGCCAGGAGAAACAAACCACCCAGAATGTCTGGCAATAACACCAAGTGAGTACAATCACCATACAAGGGATCCAGAACAAGTGAAACCAGGGTGGGGTGGAGCAGGACGTTGGTCCACTTTAAACCGAAACACCACCTTGTCCTGGTGTCGCTCAAAATAAGGAGGTTTGATGGAAAGCGCCGCCAACTCAGAAACACGCCTGACAGAAGTGATACCAATTCTACAGGTGAGATTCTCACAGAATTGTATTATTCTAAGCATACAGCACGTCCTGCTCCAGAACATATTCATAACGTATGGGACATCCAATAGCAGTGTCCACAATAGGGTGGGATCCCCATGAAAAGGCACAGCCAACAGTAAAGCGCTGTCACCCTTGACCATGCTATCAACAACGAGAGCAATGCTCTAACCTCAACCTTTGAACCTTGTAAAGGGAGAATTGAGCGCAAGCAGTGGACTAGCCAGCTTGATCACCAGAACATAGTGCTACAGGGCAAGCCAAGCACTAATAGTAAGAGGACGAAAAACAATAGGGAGGAAGAATCTTCCCCTAAAAGAATAGGCCAAAGTAACTGCCTGACCATGCTACAACAAGAGAGGGTAGCCATGGCAACACAAAACTTTTCCCAAACGGGGAATACATGTCCAGGGCGCAGACGGAACCAGCAGAAGTGCTAACAACAATACTCAGCAGAAGCCGAAAGAGTACTACAGGTCCGGAAGGACGACCAACCGAATAGGACCAAGCCAGAGGGCCCTTAGCCCATGGAAGCAATCAATCCGGTACTTCAAGAAGGGGGCACCGGTAGACCCCAAGATAAGATCCCCATCAGGGACAAGACAGTTCCGGCAGATCTCTAAACCCCAGTAGAGGGGCACAGATCCCTTTCATCTCATAGTAATTTAGACCATAGCCCAGAGACCAGAGGATCCGGCCAAGGCCGAAGGGAACGAAATATCGCCTGAATCCAACTTAGTGTGAGGCGGGTACCCTCACCTCATGGTATAGAGCTATACCAAGGTATGTATATATAACAAATATATATAATGACTAGGACCGCCAATAGTGCCATTCCTTATGGCACACCACCGACTGGAGTAACCTCCCCAGAAGAGCAATGTGATGGAAGGAGCAGGTCAGACAAAGGACCTAAGACCCGTGGGAACCCTTAGTAGGGCTTCAGAATAAGTCCTCCCCCAAAAGGGGAACTAGGAATCCCCCAGGAATGCACTTGAACAGACCCTGAAGAATGCAAACAAAGGATTGGATCAGGTCTCGTAATAGAAGAACCGGTCAGGCCCCAACCATAGACCGAGTCAAGTAGAGAGCCCATACCAAACACTGCTTGTAGGACCCTAATCCCAGGAGCAGATATCTTCCCACCAGGGAAGGAGCTTAGACCTAGCGAAATAGCATAGGGACAACATAAGCTAACCCAGCGTGGCAGAAGGAAGAAAATAAAGAGGAAGACGAAGTCCAGAGCCTCCAAGGAACAAGACACCCCGAGATCTGTCATCTCCAACAGGGTAAGCCCCAGATCCTGCCAAAGCTAAAGTAGGTCTAAAGTAAGGGCACCATACTATGTTAAAAATAGTCCCCATGAGGGAACTTACCGTCCTACTGTTCTCAGCAGAACTCCCTGAGAACCAACACCCCGCTGGGCCACCCAGGCCCCTAGCATAAGGTGCTGCTTGCCATCAGGGCCTAGCGCAAGCTCTCCCCACGCCCGGTAGGGCAAGGGTATAACGTCTTTCAAGTAAACTACCCAGCCAGAACCACTAACCCCAACCAGGGCAGACCAATCTGGCCAATAACAGGGGAAGACCCCTGTAATGAAGACGGGGTCCAACAGAACCCTGCCAGTGTGAGCCCAGAGGCACACAGAGAACCTCCCACGGGAGGGAAACTACAGGAAGGACAAGGAATATCAAGTCCCCTAAGGAATCAGGGCTCCCCTGGAATAGATCCAGGCCCAAGAATTCCGCAGGAACAAGGGGCAACCACTGTCCTACCATGGCAAAATGTCCCCCAATGGAAAGGTACAAGAAGGATTGGTCCCCAACTATGGCCCACAACGTGCTCCTTATGACCAAAAATTCACCTAGGAACCAGAACCTTCAAGGTCCCATCTTAGGAACCCCCTGGGGATTCAGAAGAATAAGCCCCCTTCGTCATCCTGTCAGATTAGGTACCATGGTAACCAACCAGGGAAGAAGAAAAAGGTATGGAATGCTCCCCCACGGTACTCTCGAGTAACCAGTAGAAGAATAACCGCCTCCACTAGGAGTAAGGTAGGCCGACCCAGACCCAGGGTACAAACCCCTCATCCAGGGCTAATGGCTAAAGCACCTCAGAGCCCAAAGGTCGCCGAGACAAGTGGTGTCAAAGGACGAGCCGCCAACCAGCGCACCAGAAGCAACTCTGTCTGGAGAAATAACTATACAGGACGGAGGACCAGAGGCCTCATACCGGTAAACTCCTTATAGCCAGGGAAAAAACGGCACTGGGTGAAGCCTAATCTAGGCGCAACCAGGAACTAGAGGGTGGAGCAGAGTAGAGCCCCGGTTTAGCCAAGTTCCATCCCACAACCGCTTTCGTGAAGGAACAGGAGGGCCTGATAGGTCCCCTGGAAGATGCCCCTTGGTGCCGTGTGAGACATCACACTTTTCCAGAGCCCAGTGCGTACAAGGGCGCAACAGGGGGCTTAGCTTAAGCTTCAGCGGTGTCAATGATCACCAATACCCAGCAGTAGAGGGCTCAATATCCAGAAGGCTCCTTGGAGTCTAGAAAGAAATCCAAACATGCCCCAGCGGCCAGAGGACCCCTGGAGCATGGGGCACAGACATCCCTGTCAAGGGCGCCAGGCCGAAAGCTTATGGTACAGATGCCACACCCCCCTAGGTGTTAGGCAGATAGACTCCCTCATCCTAGAAGGGAGAGAGGGGCAGACCCGCTCAGGGGCCCCAGTTTCTATATGATAATGGCGTTCTGCAGGGAAGCCATACCTGACAGGCCCAGTAAAGCCTGCACCCATGCCCGAAGAAGGGCATGGAACCATAGCCCTCCTAACCGACTCAGGGAAGGACCACCCAGCAAACACCATTCCATCTCTGGAGGAACTACCTAAAGCCACCAGAGCGAGGCAGGATGCCTCCTGATAGGGAGTAAGGTGCTGTGGCCATCCCCTCACCCAGGTGGGTGAGAGCGTCCCATCATGCATGAGGGAATTCAGGGAAGGAAAAGGACTTAGCCCGACCGGAGGGCCCCGGGCATTGAACGTCACTCCTGGGACAGGAAACCGAACCAGACCCAGCAGGGGGCAACCCCGGTTCCTGCTTAACGGAATGATATGGAGGAGGAGGGATCTCCCTGCTCCGCGGGGGGCGCAACGGCCGCCTCTGACTGGGTGGACTGTCCTGTTTCTCAAATAAGTCCAGACGTGCCCCAAACAGGTGATGCCCTCTAAAGGGAAGCCCCGTCAAGATCCTTTTAGCGTCATCGTCTGCCCCCCACTGACGAAGCCAGAGCAGGCGACGTATAGCTACCACTTGGGCAGAAGTCCTAGCACACATTTTGATGGTGTCATCCAAGGCCAAAAGGATAAATTTAACAAAAATATTGCAGCTAGAGAGTGCGTAAAACACCTCCCAGGGTAAATCTTCAGGCTGATGCTCCAGTATCTTTCTTATAAGAGTCTTAGCGGCCACTGCCGTGATAGCCGCGGCACAGACAGGGCGCAGCGCCGTGCCAGCACAGGTAAAGGCGTGGGAAGCAAGCCTATCGATACGCCGATCCTCGGCGTCCCGCAGGGAGCTGTAAGCCGGAGATGTAAGGAATGGGGGGTTAGGGACCCCAATAATCGGAGCGTCCACTACTGGGGACGAGGACCAAATATCTACCATCTCGGGGGGGAAAAGGGTATTTCCAAACCCAGTCCTCCAGGGTCTTTTGAAGAGCAGCAGGACATTCCCACCCTTTAAGTACAAGAGCATGGAAGTGAGCCTGCTCGAGAAATTCCAAGCGCGCAGGCGCAGTATGAAAGCGCCCCCTCTCGGCCTGGAGACCGCACCGGGAGGCGAAACGGTCAATACATTAAAAATCCTGAGTATCATCCCGCCAATATCAAGCTGGTCCCAGTCATCCTGACCAGCATCATCCTGACCCCTCGGTCTCTCGTCAGAGGAGCCTAGGTCAGAGAACAGGTCCCCTTCTTCCGACGTGGCACTAGCACGTGTAGACAAGGACTCCTCAGAGCCCATAGCACAGGCCGAAGCCGCGGGAGTACAAGGCCGTTGTCTATTTGGGCCGATCCGGGCAGACAAACCTTCCACAATCTGGGCCAGCGTGGGCCGTCTAGGAGAGGGATCTATTTGTAACTCGCCACTTGTACAAGACTCAACAGGAGTGAGGTTTAGGGAAGGGGAAAGGGGGGAGAAGGAGCGAGGTACAACCGCAAGCGTCGCTCGCAATTCCAGCGTCTGTTCAGAACATGACGCGCAGACCCGTGCCCCGTCCGCCTCAGCATGGGGGAGACCGCACGATATACACAGCCGGTCCTGTCCCAGAGGGACCCCGGTAACACAATCCTGAGATGCCTCCATATGGTGATTGTTTAAATATAGGATGTCGATAGGGATTTATGCCGTAAGCAACCCTGGATGCCCCAACTACCCGCTGATCAATGTGGGAGAATTTGGGTAGGCCCGCTCCTTATACGTATGAGTATAGCAATGTATACGTATATAGTAAATATATGGATAGGTAAATAGTATATGAGGCCGGGAGAGGCCACCGGGAACTCAGCGTCTGAAAGACACAATGGGAAAGAGATGTCAGGAACATGTGCAGATGGGCAGACAATAATGAGAGGGATTCGCCCGCAGGGGCACTTACAGCTTAGGTGCAGGAGGAACCGCCACGACGCGTGCAGCTAACCAAAATGGCGCCCGGCGAAGCTCGAAGGGCGGGCTAAATACTCCGCCGTGACGCGAAGCGCGCTGAACTAAGGCCCCGCCCATTCTAAAGAGCGCGAAGCTCTGAAGTAAAAAATAAGGCAAGGATGCAACCAGCAGGCCTAACGTACCATAGAGCGGACCCACAATAAGCACGGGCACCGCGGCAACAATATTAAGTGGCAATCAAAGTAAAAAACACACAGTGGCAGCCGAAATAAGGAGCAAGCAGTGCGGCCCTGACATCTCTGAGCTAATAAAGGGCAGAATAGAAGCCACGAGCGTGACACACCAGTACACTGGGACCGCCACACGCGTACCCCCCCCTTTCTTTTCCCCCTAAGTGGACGGGGAAAAGAGGGAGAATGGCGACCCTATAATAGGGTTCAGCACGACGCGGGGTACGGGACAATAATGCGGGAGGGGCATCCCTTGGAGGCTCACCATCAGCCTAAACCGCCTACCCTATGGTTGGGGAATTGCGGTGGAGACTAGCTCCATAAGCACACCAGGTGCTGCCTACCTTCACCCGACCCACGCAGCCCAGGCTGGGAGGCATAAATTCACAATGAGGACGGGTGGAAATAGTCCCGCAGGGCCTCGGGCTGTCAAGCCCCGCTCGCCTGCGAGAGCGTGATACTTCATGTCTTCGCAATTCCAGCACTGCAGAGAAATCGGGGATTGTGGGAGGTCCTCCGGTATATGTAGGGCCGGGAGGAGCTTGTTTTCTTCATGATCTGCAGTGCACGGCGCTGAAGGCGGAGGTATACCCATACGTTATGAATATGTTCTGGAGCAGGACGTGCTGTATGCTTAGAATAAGGCTACCTTAAAAGTCAGAATGGGCAAAGCGGCCTCACGAAGAGGCTCAAAGGGACGACCCTGCAGAGCAGACAATACCAGATTCAGATCCCAAACTGGTAACATAGGCTTACGTGGCGGAAGCACGTGAGAAACCCCTTGGAAAAAGGTCTTAACCAAACGGTGATTGGCAAAAGATCTTTGGAAAAAAATTGCCAGAGCTGAAACATGACCTTTGAGGGTACTAAGTTGAAGGCCCAAATCCAAACCATGTTGCAAGAATTCCAGAATCCTGGGAATAGAAAACACCCGACAGGGAAGAGATTTGGACTCACACCAGGCAATGTAAGCATGCCAGACCATGTAGTAGATAAAGGACGAGGACTTCTTCCTAGCCCTAATCATGGTATCAACAACAGAGGCAGGCAACCCCTTTTCCATCAAGATGGAGCTTTCAGCAGCCCAGCCGTCAAAGCCAGCGTTTGTAAATTGGGATGGTGCAGCTGCCCCTGAGTGAGCAGGTCTGGATCCTTGGGCAGGATGTATTGATCTACTGCCAACTGCACGATGTCTGCGAACCACACCCTTCTTGGCCAACAGGGGGCTACCAGAATGGTTGGCACCCCTTCCTGGGCTATCTTGCGCAGCACCCTGCCCAACAGAGGAAACGGAGGGAACACAGAGGAGCCAAAACCCCTTCCAATGCATTGCTAGCGCATCCGTGGCGAAGGCCAGAGGGTCCTGTGACAGAGAGACAAAGAATGGAAGCTTGTGATTGTGACGGGACGCAAACAGGTTCACATCCGGCAGACCCCAGTGATGGCACAGGGAGCAAAACACCCTGTTGTTGAGGGACCACTCCCCCAGCCGAGACATCCCCCTGCTCAAGGAGTCTGCCTCCAGGTTTTCCACTCCCGGGATGTAAACTGCCGAGATGCAGGGGACATTCTCTTCCGCCAAGGACAGTATCAGGGACACTTCCTTGAGGGCTCGCTTGCTCCGAGTCCGTCCCTGATGATTGATGTAGGCCACCGCCGTCTGGTTGTCCTAGCGGATCTGAACAGCCCGACCCCGAAGGTGTGGGGTCAACTGGGAGAGAACCATCCTTATCGCCCGCAGTTCTAGAATGTTGATGGGAGCATGGGCCTCATGAGGGCCCCACTGACCCTGGAACTTCAGAGACTTGAAAAGCCCCCCGACCTGTCAGACTGGCATCTGTGGTGACAGTCTCCCAGCAGGGGGACAGAAAGGTCCTGCCCACTAGAAGATTCCTTGAGTCCAGCCACCACGAGATGGACTGACTGACCAGAGGGGACAGAGCAAATTCATCATTCAGGGACACAGGGTCCCGATCCCACACTGACAAGAGGTGTAGCTGAAGAGGTCTCATGTGAAACTGAGCATAGGGGACCGCCTTGAAGTATGACACCATCAGGCCCACCAACTACATCCCATGAAGGTAAGCATCTTTGATGTCCACAGAAGTCATGAAGTCGCCCGGGCGCAGGGTACTGACCGCCGAGCGCAGAGTCTCCATGCGAAAATGCTTGAACCTGACAAATTTTAGGCACTTCAAATCCAGGATGGGCATCAGGGACCCATCCTTCTTGGGAACCGTGAACAGATTGGAGTAGAGGCCTCGGCCCCTTTCCCGGAAGGGCACCGGGCAGACGACACCCACTTCCAAAAGGCTTTGGACCGCAAGCCACAAGCCCTGAGCTAACGGGGTTTTGAGCCATCCGGGATCTGATGAATCCTGGGGGCGGCAAGGCTGCAAACTCTATCTTGTCCCCGGAGGACACCACCTCCTGAATCCACCGATCTGAGATGCGCAGTCTCCAGACGTGAGCAAAGAGCCGCAACCGTCCCCCCACCCGGATGGGTGAGGGTGCCTCCTCATGCCTGAGGGGGCTTGGGGGAAGATTTGGACTTGGGACCCCATGAGAGACCGGGACGTCCACGGCCTCTACCCCAGCCCCAAAGGTCCCTTTGTGGCCCCACAAATGGTGCACCCCGGCCAGTCCTGGGAGCACGGAAGGAGGGGAGGGAAGAACCAGCCCCCCGAAAGGGCCGCGGCTGCCTCCTGCATTGAGGCAGCCTACCATCCTTGGCAAACAGATCCAGGCGCTCACAAAAGAGCCGTAGCCCCGTAAAGGGGAATCCAGTGAGAGCCTTCTTAGCAGCATTATCAGCCGCCCTCTAACGCAGCCAAACAGAACGGTGTACAGCCACCAAAAGGGCAGAAGTCTTACCACACATCCTGACCGCATCATCCATAGCAGAAAGAATAAATGCAACAAATTCATAGCAAAGCAGGAGGGATCTATAGTCCTCCCCCTATTGGCATCCGAGGCATTATCCAGAAGGCAAGAATAGCAAGAGCCGTGATGGCAGAAGCACACACAGGGCGCAGCGCAGTTCCCGCACAAGCAAAAGCGTGACAGGCCAGCTGATCCACACGCCGGTCCTCACCATCCCTCAGAGTAGAAGTGTCAGGAGAATGCATGACCGAGGTATTGGACAACCCAAGCACGGGAGAATCCACCTCGGGGGGACACGACCAGAGATTAACCTCAGCAGCAGGGAAGGGATACCTTCTGTCCCAACTCTTGGGCACCGCGGGCAATCTGCTAGGATGTTCCCACTCCTTGAGCACCAGATTATTAAAGTGGTTCTGTTCAGGGAACTCCAAGCGTTGTTGAACAGTGTGAAAAAGCTCACCCTGCTGCCTTTTAGCTGCCACAGGAGGGGTAATACATAGTACTTAAAAAATGTGAGCCAACAGCCTATCAGTATCCTCGGGAGACCATGGATCTTCTCCAAAAGGAGACCCAGTACCGCCATAAACCTCCTGCTGTTCCCCAGAGGAATCAGAGAAAAGTTGCCCCTCTTCTAGGGGGTAATGGCCAGGAAAGGAATAATGTCCCTCATCCTTCTCAGGAAAAAGGGAAACCGCGGGAGTTAAATGCCACCTCTTGCCAGAAGCCTTACGGGGGGGGGGGGGGGGGCAGGCCCAGTAATATGCCTTTCCAGGCTGGCCACCCGCATAGCCAAATCATAATGTGATTCCCCGCTAGCATGTCCCTCACTAGGGGTCAAACGCAGGCGCGGGGGGGTAGGTGATGTAGAAGGGGGCGCAGAGCTGGGCAGCGTAGCAGGCAACCCAGACTGCAGTGCAAGTACCTTCTGGGCGCAGGGCACACATACCCCACATGCGGCACACAGCTGGGCTTGTCCCGAAGGAACCCCAAGCACATTATCCCCGGAAGCCTCCATATGGTGATTATTATAGGCGCCAACAGCCAGTATAGGGTCACGGCTAACCAGAGCCACCCGGGATGCCCCCCCCAGGGATGCCCAGAAGCCTGCTAGAGAAGGTGGGAGATGAAAAGGGCAGGGCCGGGAGAAACCACAGTCACGGTTGTCCCGCCTGAAAGACACAAGGACATATAAAAATCCTGCAGCGCGCAGCAATATATATATATATATATATATATATATATATATATATATTAAAACAACCCCATGAGGGACTCACGGACCAAGAGGATAAGATGCACCGACTGCACCACAGGGAAAGCACAACGCAGCTCCAGAAGAAACGAGGGTCCCAGAGCGTAGTGAACACAAAATGGCGCCAGAGAGGTCCTTGAGGGGCGGGCCGCAGTAGTAGGACGCGGAACTCTTGATCCGCAGGTCCCGCCCCCCCAAAGAGCGCGAAATCGCGGTCACATGACACGCCAGCGCCATGACAGAAATGAAGAAAAGACACCTCAGATATAGTGCCGCCCGCCGCGGAGCGTCGTACAAGGCGACGCGGCAGCGAAAACACAGTAAAAGCACACCAGCAGTCCCCCAGGGCACCCCGATAAGCTGCCCGTCACCACCCTCTCCCCGAGCCAAAGGGAGAAGCGAGGGGGCAACAGGGCAGCGGCAAGGGCCCAACCAGGGAACATGAAGGAGGGGGACCCCTTACCCAAAGGGGGCTAACGGCAAGGTTCCCAGCATCCCACAACAGGCTCACCAAAGGCCTGAACCGGCTACCCATGTGGTACAGGGTTTTGCGGTCTGGAGCAGCGCTCCTAAAGCACCCGACCCTGGTGCTGTCCTACCTTCACCCGAACCGTCAGCCGAGGCTGGGGGGCAGTGGGTCCAGAACGGTTGGAAATAGTCCTGCAGGGCCACAGACTGGTAAGCCCCGCTCACCTGCGCAGTATAGAGAGCCATCTTCTATCTTCGCAGTCCTGACTGCAGAAGGAAACTGGGAATTTGTGGGAGGTTCCTTGCTTTTTATAGGGCCGGGAGATGCCACAAGTCTTTTCTGCAGTCCACTGCGCCACCTTGTGGCGGATAACCCAGACATAAGGAATCAGTGAAACAGGACGAGCTGTATACTTGGAAAACATGAATCCTGAGCTGGAGTGGCCCTTTAAGTCCTCTGGATTTTCTCAAATCAGGTCTAGAATTCTCTAGGCTAAATTGCTAGTGACATGTTTTTTGCACAGGCATCAAAATTTGTAGCATCCCCGGGAACTGACCTTTCACATCAAAACATGAATGATACTGGCAACTGTGCCAATGAAAATCTGTAATTCTTAAGCTATAACACAGACATTGACCAGATCTTCCCAAATCATGGTCTCTAATTTATGGCACACATCTGAAGATGTTTTAACAGGTGTCCTCTTTAACTGAATCCCTACCTCATTCAAACTCCTTGGTCTAAAACATTACTTGGTAGTAGAAAATACAATTCTGTGAAATACTCACCTGTAGAATTAATATTATAAGTATACAGTACGTCCTGCTCCAGATAGAATACTTACACTTGGGTTATCCTCCGCCAGATGGCGCTGCACTGCAGAGACATGCAAAACAGGCTCCTCCCGGCCCCTCAAATACCCAGGGACCTCCCACAAATCCCCAGCATTGAAAAGCAGTGAACAAGAAGCCGGGAGAATTAACCACCAAAACTGGTAATAACAACAATGATAACAATCACCATACAGGGGATCCAGAACAATGCAAAAACCAGGGTGGGGTGGAGCAGGACGTACTGTATACGTATAATACCAATTCTACAGGTGAGTAATTCACAGAATTGTATTATTCTAAGTATACAGTATGTCCTGCTCCAGATATAATACTTACACTTGGGACATCCAATAGCAGTGTCCATAAAGTAGGGTGGGATCCCCAACAAAAAAGGTAACAGCAGGCAGATTAAACCACTGCCGCCTGTAAAACCTTGTGGCCAAACAAAGCATCAGCTGAGGCCCTAACATCCACCTTGTAAAACCTTGAAAAGGTATGAACAGAAGACCAAGTAGCGGCCTTGCAAACTTGCTCAACAGAAGCCTGGTGCTGGAAGGCCCAAGAGGCACCAATAGCACGAGTAGAATGAGCAGTAAGGCGGAAGGGAGGTACCTTCCCCTTGGCAGAATAGGCCTGAATCACAGCCTGACAAATCCATTTGCTAATAGTAGACTTGGCAGGAGCCAAACCCTTCCTAGGCCCGGAAGGCGAGCCTAGGAAACGAAGAGAGCATCAGTCTTCCTGAAAGCCACAGTGACTACCAGGTAATACTTCAAACACCTGACCACGTCCAAGGAATGCAGAACCCTTTCCTTATCGTTGCTAGGATTGGGACACAAAGAAGGAAGAACGATATCCTGATTCAAATGAAAGGCAGAAAATCCGGCTTGAAGCGGAACACCACTTTGTCCTGTTGTCTCTCATAGTACGGAGGCTGAATAGATAGAGCAGCAAGCTCAGACACACGCCTAACCGAAGTAATAGCCACCAAAAAGACAACCTTGAGAGTAAGAACAGCGAGAGCAGCATCATGAATAGGCTCAAAGGGAGCACCCTGCAAGGCAAATAAAACCAAGTTTAAATCCCAAACACGGACCATAGGTTTACGAGGGGGACGCACATGAGTGACCCCCTGAAAGAAGGTCTTAACCAAATGATGCTGAGCAAATGACTTCTGAAAGAAGACGGACAGGGCAGAGACCTGACCCTTCAGAGTACTGAGTTTGAGGCCTAACTCCAAACCATGCTGTAAGAACTCCAGAAACCTAGGGACTGCGAACTCCCTACAGGGAAGACACCTATATTCACACCAGTCAATGTTGGTACGCCATACTCTATAATAGGTGGCAGAAGAAGTCTTCTTCCTAGCCTGCACCATAGTACCCACCACCGAGGTAGACAAACCTTTTTCCATCAAGATGGAGGTCTCAGCAGCCAGGCCGTCAAAGCCAGCGTTTGTAAATTGGGATGGCGTAAGGAGCCCTGAGTGAGCAGATCTGGTGCCCCTGGCAGGTCGTACTGATCTACTGCCATTTGTACCACGTCTGCGAACCACACCCTTCTTGGCCACTAGAATAACAGGTACCCCTTCCAGAGCAATCTTGCGCAGAACCCTGCCCAGCAGGGGGAATGGTGGAAATACATACAGGAGCCGAAACTCCTTCCATGACATGGACAGAGCATCCGTGGCCAAGGCCAGAGGATCCTGAGACAGGGATACGAAGGCCGGGAGCTTGTGATGATGGTGACGAGATGCAAACAAGTCCACATCCGGTAGACCCCAACGGTGGCACAGGGACTGGAATACCCTGACGGGAAGTCCCCCTGCTCAGAGAGAGTCTGCCTCCGCCCATGTCAGGATCTGAGACACCTCCTGGAGGGCACCCCTGCTCCGGGTCCCTCCCTGATGGTTGATGTAGGCAACCATCGTCCTGTTGTCTGAGCGCACCTGCACCGATAGACCCTTCAGGTGGTGGGTCAACCGCTCCAGTACCAACCTGACTGCCCGTAATTCCAGAATGTTGATGGGTAGAAGGGCCTCCTGAGGGCCCCACCTCCCCTGGAAGTGTAGGGACTTCCACAATCCCCCCCAACCTGACAGACTGGCATCCGTTGTGACCGTCTCCCAGGAGGGGGCCAGAAAGGACCTGCCCCTTATCAAGTTCCTGTGGTCCAGCCACCACGCAAGGGACTGTCTGACCAAGGGGGGAAGCACACAGACCCCGTCCAAGGACGCTGGGTTCTTGTCCCACACTGACAGAAGGTGAAGCTGCAGAGGCCTCAAATGGAACTGAGCAAAGGGCACCACCTCGAAACACGCCACCATCAGGCCCACCAGCTGCATTCCCTGCCTGATGGAGGGCTGGGGGTACGAGAGCAGGAACTTCGCCTGCGCAGTCAGAGCTTCCATCTTCTGTTGAGGAAAGAATATCCTTGACTGAACCGTATCCAGAATCATTCCCAGGAACGGAGTCACCGAGGAGGGGGACAACGAGGACTTGGGGTAATTGATCACCCAGCTGAAGGATTCCAGGGTGGACACTACCAGCTGAGTGTCCAACTCTGCCTGCCGCAGAGACCGAGAGGTGATGAGTATATCGTCCAGGTAGGGTAGCACGCGTATGCCCCTTGACCTTATCAGGGACATCACCCCTGCCAGCACCTTGGTGAACACCCTGGGAGCCGACGTGAGGCCGATTGGCAAGGCCACAAATTGGTAATGCTGATCTTTCAGTGCAAATCTGAGAAACCTTTGGTGTCCTGGAAACACCGGGACGTGAAGGTAGGCATCTTTGATGTCTACGGACGTCATAAAGTCCCCTGGGCGCAGAGAGCCGATGGCCGAGCGCAGAGTTTCCATGCGAAAGTGCCTGTTCTTGACAAACTTGTTGAGGATTTTAAAATCCAGAATGGGCCTGACTGACCCATCCTTCTTGGGTACTGTAAAAAGGTTGGAATAGAACCCCTTGCCCCTGTCTTTTAGGGGGACCTTGCAAATGACCCCTACATCCAGGAGACCCTGCACGGCCAGCATCAAGACCTGAGCTGAAGCAGGGTCCTGTGGGATCCGGGACCCCATGCATCTGGTGGGGGGCCGCACAGCAAATTCTATCTTGTAGCCGGAGGACACTACCTCCTGAATCCACCGGTCTGAGACGTGACGCCTCCAGACATGCTCGAAGTGCTGCAGACGTCCCCCCACCCTGACGGGCGAGGGCGCCCCATCATGCCTGAGGGGTCTTGGGAGGGGCTTTGGGCTTGGACCCCCAGGAGGAACCAGGACAGCATCCCCTGTTCCTGTGCCAGGAATCTGCGCGGGATCCAGCAAAGGACACCTCTTTTCCCTGTTTAGCCCCACGGTAGGGGATTGAAAGGGTGCCCTGGCCCCGAAAGGGCCGAGACTGCCGTCTGCGCTGGGGTAACTTACCTCCTTTGGCGAAGAGGTCTAGACGGTCCCCAAACAGGCGCAGCCCCTTAAATGGTAGCCCAGTAAGGGCTTTCTTAGCAGCATTGTCAGCAGCCCACTGGCGCAACCAAACCGCGCGACGTATAGCTACAGCCAGGGCAGAAGATCTGGCACACATCCTAATAGCATCATCCGATGCAAACAGGATAAAGTTCACAAACACATCACAGTTAGACAGTGCATTGATAGTATCAGGTGGCAACTCATCTGGGCCATCGAGTGCATTCCTGACCATGGCCCTGAGCACCACCGCCGTAATGGCTAAGGCCCACACCGGGCGCAGAGCCGCCCCCCCAAATGCAAAGGCATGGCATGCCAACTGGTCAATACGCCGGTCCTCAGAATCCCGCAGCGTAGTAGTGTCAGGGGAGTGCATAAGAGGTGTTGGATAACCCTAGAATAGGAGCATCGACATCGGGGGGCGATGACCAGCACTTAACCATGTCAGCAGGGAAGGGATACTTCCTGTCCAAACACTTAGGGATCCCGGGAAGTCTACTGGGATGTTCCCATTCTTTAAGCACAAGGTTATTGAAATGGGTTTGCTCGGGGAATTCCAGGCGAGCCTTAGCAGTATGAAATAGCTCACCCCTTTGCCTGGGTGCCGCAACAGGGGGAGAAATGGACAAAGCCTCAAAAATCTGAACCAGCAGCCTGTCAGTATCATCCGGGGTCCAGTGCTCGGAACCAGACTCATCATGACACCTTGACTTCTCGTCGGATGACCCTGAGTTAGAGAACAGCTCCCCTTCGTCCGAGGGGGTATGGCCATAAGTATGTAAAAACTTATCAGATTCCGTAGGGAAGAGAGCAGAGTAAGGGGTTAAATGCCGCTTCTTTGCGGTGGCCTTATGCGCTAAAGAATTAGCAAGCAACTTTTCAACACTGGCCAGTCTAGTAGCCATATCAGGATGAGAATCCCTGCTTGTATTGGGGGTTAGACTCAGGCTTGGGGGAGTAGGTGAAGGGAGGCGAGGTGCAGGCCCAGCCACAGAAGAGGCGGGAAGAACCGATAGTGCCTGCTGTGCACAAGGAACACAGACCTGTGCATTGTCACCGCTGCTAGGTAAGACCCCACAAGCTACACACAACCGGGCTTGTCCCGAAGGAACCCCGTTCACAATATCCTGGGATGCCTCCATATGGTGATTAATCGGCACAATAGGCCGGTAGGGATTGACGCTGTAAGCTACCCTGGATGCCCCAATAACCCGCGGGGAAGTGGGAGTAATTTTAATAGGCCCAACCGGGAGCTACACCGGGCCGGGAGAAGCCACTGGATTCCACGGTCTGAAAGACATAAGGGGAACAAGGATGTCAGAGCCATGCGCAAGAAAATGGAATCATGAAAATAGCCCGCGAGGGCACTTACAGACCGAGGGGGGAGGATGGTCTTCACCATGCGCGCGCGACTAGCAGTAAAATGGCGCCAAGTGAACCTCGAAGGGTGGGCCAGAGCTGGCCGTGACACGGAGTGCGCCAAGCCAGGGCCCCCCCCCCCCCCCCAGAGAGTGGGAAGCTCCAAATCCGTAGTCAGGTGAATGACACTTGAAAGGAATTTATCGAGTGGATTACTTCAGAAGAGCCACTATGACACTAAAGGAGATGCCGCAGCGTCTGCACCGCCGCCCGTGCAGTACAGTCAGTACAGGAAAGACGCGGCGGCGGCGACAGTTACAAAATAAAAGGCAAACAGCGCGGTTCTGACACCCATTCCCAGTCAAGGGCAATACTAAGGCCATGAGCGTGTAATAGGGTACACTGAGGCCGCCATACGCACACACCCCTCCCCCCCCTTTCTTTCCCCCCCGGGCTAAGGGGGGAACGAGGGAGGATGGCGACCCTTTGGACAGGGCCCACCTCTACACGGGGCGTGGGGCAATGATGCGGGAGGAGCATCCCTTGAAGGCTCACCATCAGCCTAAACCGCCTACCCTTTGGTGGGGGACTGCGGTGGAGCGTGGCTCCATAAGCACACATGGTGCTGCCTACCTTCACCCGACCAGCGCAGCCCAGGCTGGGAGGCACATCACAAAGAGGACGGGTGGGAGTAGTCCAACAGGGCCGCAGGCTGTAATAGCCCCGCTCACCTGCGAGAGAGTGATACTTCATGTCTTCGCAGTCGGCACTGCAGAGAAATCTGGGGATTTGTGGGAGGTCCCCGGGTATTTGAGGGCCGGGAGGAGCCTGTTTTTGCATGTCTCTGCAGTGCAGCGCCATCTGGCGGAGGATTACCGAAGTGTAAGTATTATATCTGGAGCAGGACGTACTGTATACTTAGAATATAAGCATCTTTGATCTTCACAGACGGCAAGAAGCCCCCGGGGCGCAAGGAGCTGATGGCCAAGCGCAGAGTTTCCATGCAGAAACCGCCTGAAATTGACGAATTGTTGAAAATCTGTGAATTCGGAATGGACCAGACTGACGCATCCTTTTGGGGAACTGTGGAAAGGTTGTTGTAGCGTCCCCTGCCTCTGTCTGTTAAGGGCAATCTGCAAGAGACCCCCAGACCCCGCAGGCCTTGCATGGCGTGCACCAGCACCTGAGCAGAGGCAGGGACCAGGAGTATCCGGGACCTGATAATCTTGGGGGAGGCCGCACAGCAAACTATCTTGTAGCCGGATGAAACTACCTCCTGAATCCACCAGTCTGAGGCGTGATGCCTCCTGACATGAGCAAGGTGCCGCAGCCGTCCCCTCACCCAGACGGGCGAGGGCGCCCCATCATGCTTGAGGGGACTTGGGAGAAGATTTGGGCTTAGCCCCCCCGGAGGAGCCAGGGCGTTGCCTGCTGCTCCTGGGGCAGGAATCTGTGCGAGCCCCCGCGAAGGACACACCTGGTTCCTGTTTAACACCATGGTAGGGGGTAGAAGGGGTGCCCTGGCCCCGAAGGGCCCGAGACAGCCGCCTGCGTTGGGGTAACTTACCTCTCTTACCAAACAGGTCTAGACGGGCCCCAAACAGGCATAGCCCCTTAAAAGGAAGCCCGGTAAGAGCCTTCTTTGCAGCATCGTCAGCACCCCACTGTCGCAGCCAGACCAAGCGACGTATAGCCACCACAAGGGCAGAAGTTCTTGCACACATTCTGATGGTGTCATCCAATGCTAATAGGATACATTTTACAAACATCACAACTGGAGAGTGCATTAAACACATCCCAAGGGAGATCATCAGGGACACGATCGAGCATTTTTCTGATGAGGGTTCTAGTGGCCACAGCAGTAATGGCAGAGGCACAGACCGGGCGCAGCGCCGTCCCGCACATGCAAAGGCGTGGGAGGCCAGCAGGTCAATGCGCTGGTCCTCAGCATCCCGTAGGGTAGTATAAGCAGGGGGCTGCAAGAAAGGGGGGTTAGATAGCCCTATGATCGGGGCATCCACCTCGGGGGGGGGGGGGATGACCAACATTTAACCACCTCAGGGGGAAAAGGATACTTCCTATCCCAATCCCCTGGAACCCCGGGAGGTTTACTGGGGCACTCCCATTCCTTGAGCACAAGGGTATGGAAATGTGCCTGCTCTAGAAATTCCAAACGTGATGTTGCTGTATGGAAACGCTCCCCTCTTTGCCTGGGAGCCTCACCAGGGAGAGAGATAGACAGAACCTCAAAGATCTGGATCAATAATCTGTCAATGTCATCCTGGGCCCAGGGGTCAGGGCCTGAGTCTTCATGACCCTTCGGTCTCTCATCAGATGAGCCTGAGTCAGAAAAGAGCTCTCCATCAGAAGGGGTATAGCTACACAGACTCAAATTCCTCAGATCCCATAGGGAAAACAGTAACATTAGGCGTCAAGTGCCACTTCTTACCAGGGCCCTTACGCGCTAAAGACCTCGCAAAAATCTGTTCAGCCGTAGGCAGTCTATGAGACAAATCAGGCTGAGAATCCCCACTTGTGTGCGACTCATCAGGAGTGAGATTTAAGCCTGGGGGAGTAGGTGAAGTGAAACGAGGTGCAGCCACTGGCAGGCCAGAATGCAAGGCCAGCGCTTGCTCAGCACAGGGTACGCAGACCCGTGCCCTGTCAGCGTCAGCATGGGGTTGTCCACACGCCATGCACAGCCGGTCTTGTCCCAGGGGGACCCCGGTCACATTATTCTGAGATGCCTCCATATGGTGATTTTAAGGCACAATATGCCAGTAGGGATTGACACTATAAAGCAACCATGGATGCCCCAATGACCCGCTAGGGAAGTGGGAGTAATTTTACAAGGCCCAACTATCAATTACAACGGGCCGGGAGAAGCCAATGGATTCGCCCCCGTCTGAAAGACACAATGAGAAGAAAGGGTGTGAGAACTGAAAAACACTACAATGAGTATAAAGCCGCCCGCGAAGGCACTTACGGACCACTGTAAGTAAGAATGTCGCACGCGCGCGCGACCTGACAACATGGCGCTGAGTACCTCGAAGGGCGGGCCAGAGTGGGCCGTGGCGCGAAGCGCGCCAAGCCAGGTCCCGCACCCCTGATGGGCGCGAAGCCCAACAAGTAGCCAATGAGGACGCAGAAGCGTCTGAGGTAACGCCGCCGCCCGACGCGGAACATCCGAATGAAGGAAAAATGGCGCGAGTGGCGGCGCCAGTTGCCAGAGTAAAATGACAAGTCAGAGCGGCGGCTGACACCACATATAAAGTCAAAAGACATTACAAAAAGTGATGCGCACGTAATCACGATACACTGACACCCACACCCCCCCCCCTTTCTTTCCCCCGAAGGCTACAGAGAGAATGAGGGAGGATGGCGGCCCTTTGTACAGGGCCCACCACTACACGGGGCAATAATGCGGGAGGGGCATCCCATAGAGGCTCACCATTAGCCTAAACCGCCTACCCTTTGGTGGGGGACTGCGGTGGAGCAGCGCTCCATAAGCACGCATGGTGCTGCCTACCTTCACCCGACCAGCGCAGCCCAGGCTGGGAGGCACATCATCACAAAGGACGGGTGGGAATAGTCCAACAGGGCCGCAGGCTAATAGCCCCGCTCACCTGCGAGAGAGTGATAACTTCATGTCTTCGCAGTCAGCACTGCAGAGAAATCTGGGGATTTGTGGGAGGTCCCCGGGTATTTGAGGGGCTGGGAGGAGCCCGTTTTGCATGTCTCTGCAGTGCAGCGCCATCTGGCGGAGGATAACCCAAGTGTAAGTATTCTATCTGGAGCAGGACGTACTGTATACTAAGAATAGGCACATTATTGCCATATACAGCAATCATTCTATAGTGGATTTCTTTAGGCTCAGTTTCTTCCTTTGAGGGATTATGAAACCTCATTCCTTCTTACACTTTCTTTGTAGACTCCCATTGTACTATGCTTACCCGGTCACTTCTATGCTTTCATAAGATTGAACTACTACTGTGTGTGTGTTGCATGTCCAGAGATATCTCAACCTGCACAGACAAGCTCCGCTCTAACACCAACAGGACATACTGGGACAGATGACTTTATTGAAAGCCCCTTGAAGTTTCTGGGATCATGCAGTGGCTACAAATGCAGATTCTGCCATCTGCCAGGCATCAGAAATTCCCAGCTCCCACAAACCGGGATACCCCTTACATAAAAAGTGTGACCTTTGGATTTGGATCATACTAAATGGTTTTAATGTGCACCAATGTTAATATATACATTACAAAAATGATATCCCGCACAGCTTATACAGTCTGAATACAATGTGGTACACTGCACGTGCTGGCTAATAGACAAGATAAGCAGAGCCAGGTCCTCCTCACCATTGACACCTCACATCGACGCGTTGCGTGGTGGAGCCCCCCACCACTTCGTCAGGATGAGGACCTGGCTCTGCTTATGTGCTTTAATGATTTGGCGATAGCTTTTTGATCTTTACTCAGTCTTAGCACATTACTATTGCACTTTAACACATTGTGCTTGTCACTATGTCATTTATATTGACCTTCTGGGCACAATTGGCACTTTAACAGTACATTTGTCACTTTTTTTTCTTCTTCATGGATTTAAATATCATTACAATACTTAGCACCTTAAGACTTATTACATTTTTGAAACTTTTTTATACTTTATCATATACCTTTGTGAATATTAGAGCCATAAAATCGAAAGTTCCAACCCCATAGCACTTTGTTTTTAACTGTTTTTAAACTGTCCTTGTTTTGTATGTAGTAAATGTTCTCTTCGAAATAAAGGCTTATTATAGTATTCTAATTACTACTGAGTGCAGCTCTTTCCATTAAATAGGGGTATTTCTTGGGACTGTACTGGCAGCCCAAATACATGTTTGTCTTATTATATACATTGAGCGTGAATGCATTGTTCTTAATTACCACATAGCCACACATGGCTATTTCTTTGCTAGCAAAAGGGTGAATGTGCAGTGTGTAGTAAGTACTTTAGAAATGGCGTCACAATCGACCTTTTAGGTGAGTGTTTGGGGCCACTTCAAGGTCCTGTGAAAAACCTTTCCACATTTCAATCCCTTTTACCAATCAGCTTATGTAGAACTGTGACAGGTACATCCGAACCATACTATGTTCTTTCATACTCATAAAATAATTGCAGACTTACCGGCTTACGGAAGGGAAGTAAGATTTGTCTGCGGAGCACGTGGAAGTAGTTGGCAGGAGTGGAGCAATTGACAACAATCCAGTTGCAGTCATAAAGTTGGCGAACAGCAAAGTCCTCTGTAACTTTCTGTTAAGAATGCACAAAGACAATCAGGTTCTGGGCCCAAATCGCTGCATTTTAAATGTCAAGATAGCTCATTACATTACACTCCAACCCCTTAATTTTTTAAGCCAACACAAGATGCAAATTCTTCTCAAGCTACTCCCAACAAACGCTGGCTGCCCTGGGGTGTGCTGGCACCTTCAGGAATATATACACAAATCATTTCACCAGACACTCCAGATAGTTTACACCAGCCAGTCACACAAGGGTATAAGGCCATTTACCCAAAACGCGCTATACCACAACCCCAAGGTTTGGGGTTGCTTTTAAACCAGAATGACTTACAGGCCAAACATCAGAGTCATCATTGCACATCTGCAGGAAGCGTTCAGGTCTAGCAGAGGAATGTTCAGGACCCTAAATGTGCAGAGGGATAAAGGAGTTTTACATGTAGTTCATATATACAATCCGTGCCAAAATGTCAATGCAAGTGTGAGACAACGTACCATGCCCTCCAAGCCGTGAGGCAGAAGCAATACAATCCCATTTTGTCGTACCCATTTGGCCTGTCCAGGGCAGATAAACTGATCAATGATACACTGAGCAGTGTTGTGGAAATCTCCAAACTGGGCTTCCCAGAGAACCAGAGCGTTTGGGCTAGCCATAGCAAAACCAAGTTCAAATCCTAAAGAAATGAAAAGGGTAATTTAAACAAAGTAGACCATGTGATTTCACAGCATACAAACATAGTATCTGTAGAGAGACCAGCTTTCTTATAGCAACTATCAGATCTTATCCTTAAAGTGGTTTCTCGGCTTTCTCCGACTCCAAGGCTGACCGACACTGTGGGCCACCTTGTATTGGTACATTAAGAAATCCTCAGGTATGCCTGATCTACTGCCACATCAGACGATCCCACCTCATATGCTCTGCTCACTGCAGCATCCCTCCGGCTGATGCGCACTCCTGCGCCAGGCATGTCTGAATAGCTGGCATGCAGGAGCACTCTATGCTCTACAAATAGAGCTACTTAGTATAGAGATACTTGATTCATATATATGCATGACATAGAATGCTGTGGGACCCAGGGGGTTTCACACAGCAGGGAATCCAAAAAGGAACAGGGATCAGGACCTGTGTGTCAAAATCCAGGGTTTTGGTCCACGTTAATTACTCTAAGATTCCCCTTTAGGCACAATAGCATGTATATAGTTTTTACTGACCCTAAACTGTCATAACAGTCCTATATAAGACATTTTTAGATCTCACATTAAGCTATTATGAATGGACCAGAGGCTGCACATGCACTGTGGTAGCATAGTGCAAGCTAAGAAGTCCGACGATCCTGGTGGTTTTACATGCTCAAGGGCATCCCAAATCAACTTGCACCTGTAAGGCAGACCAAAAAAAGGAGAAAAAAATCCTGGCTTTTGGCCTGCTTTGACGTTAGATGAAATTGAAAAACAGAAGTAAAAAGTTTTTAAATAAAGGTGTAACTAAAATATTTGGCCTCATGCTATTGCTCCTTTATCAGGACTCCCCATAACCTATTTTATGCATGCCTATAAATACTACTTAAAAAGACAGGTATCATTTATTAGAATAAGAAGAGAAATTACTGCGCTACACAAAAATAATACAAAGATATAAATCTCTGGAGCTCAACGTGTTAATAAGAAGTCCTCCCTCTCTATAATGAACAATAAAAAAAGATACAGAGCGCCAAATTTCTGATAAAATAACAATGTCCTTTGTTGAATAAAAATCGCTTCTTAATTCACCCGGTGTGTAGATATGTCAATATTCAGTGCCAGCCACCACAATAGATCATATAGCCTCTTACCAGATTTTACAAGAGATTGAGCCTTGTATGGTATATACAGATATCCTTTTAAGGATAACTTTCATTCATAAAATGATGATGATTATCCTCCTTAGGTCCTCTTTAGGCTAGGTCAGCACCACACCAGGTCAGCACCACATCACACTCAGAGAATCCCATATATTAAAAATAGTACTGTTGAACAATAGCGGTGGAGTCCTGTGAGGAGCTGGTGAGACGTATCACCCTATATTTTGAATGCTTAAGGATAATTTTTAAATTGTGAGTGCATAAAGTGTTGAATAAAACCACATGTCATCCTGTTAAATGGTTTCACGCTAGATGTGGTTCTTTTTCTTTCCATGCTGGAACTATCTGTTTTTAATATATGGGATTCTCTGAGTGTGATGTGGTGCTGACCTGGTGTGGTGCTGACCTAAGGAGGATAATCATCATCATTTTATGAATGAAAGTTATCCTTAAAAGGATATCTGTATATACCATACAAGGCTCAATCTCTTGTAAAATCTGGTACGAGGCTATATGATCTTCAGAGAAGCTGGAGATGTGGCTAGCACGGTTCATGTCGACATGGGAGCCTCCAGCAAAGGTGAGTTTTGTGGGCTACCCCCAGAGCTTAAAAGAAAGGGGCATGATGATGTGGGATACCCAAGAGGGGAAAGCCAGTGGTATTTTAGACTTAAAGGTTGGCCAGGTTGAGCTTTGTTCCACCTTAAAACTGTCAGACGTCCATCAGAAAAGCTGCTGTAATTATAAGCACAACATACTCACCCAATACTCCATATTCAGACAAAGAGCTATTACACACGGTGTATGGAGCTTGGTTGGGCCATAGATGGTTCATAGGAATACATGTTCTCTTGTCAACATTTTGGTCATGTAAAACATGATGACGATGGCTGTAGGAAAATAAAACATCTGTGACTGCAGCATGACCAACACAAACAATCTAGACACATTTGTTCACCGCAATGAAAACAAACAAGGATGCAAAATGTCACGCTACCTGAAAGTGCCTCTTTCAACATCTTGTCCACTAAGGCGAATATGAATTCCTTCTTTTAAAAGTGACCCAAATGCCATATATTCAGCCAGTGCCCAGTCAACTGTCCTATTCTTCACCATCTCTCCCCGAGCTTTCAGGATACGGCTAAGACCTAGCAGAGAGACAGTTAGCATTTTCAAGTATTTTATAAAGTGTACCAGTACAATCACACAGCCAGACACAGCCATCTACCTCCATGGATAGTAAAGTCCTCTACAGGGACGGAGCTAGCTGCATTTCCGATATACGCAAGATCCTCTTCAGTAAGACCAGTGGAGGGACAAGACATGCTGCGTGGCTGGCCATCCAAAGTGAAAAAACCTGCAGAGCAGTAAAAAAAGATTAAGGAAACCCTATTTACCCCATATTACCAACACCAGCCACACATTCATTTTCACAGAGGACAACTTACCCAATACATCTGAATATATCGACTAGGATTTCCCACCCTACTGAAGCCTGGCTCTAGACAGAACTTTTTGGGGAGGTGATGAATTGGCAGCATTACAGCAGCACAAAACCCACATGTTCCTACCCGGCCCTACCTCGGGCAAAGCAGCAGGCACTGCAGTGGCCCGGTTTTAAAAATACCATTTTGTGAATACTCACCTGTAAAATGGGTATTATAAGTATGTCACACACCCCGCTTCAAGACATTCATTACATGTGGGTATACTGACCTGTAGATGGCGATCCTGTAGAGATGTCCACAAAAAAAAGCAAGACTCTCCCGGTCCATAAATACCTGGGATCTCCCACTCATTTCTCAGTATAAAGATAGCAGTAAGGTAAAGGGACCAGGAAAGCCAATTAAAACTAACAAAAGTTCACCATATAAAGGATCCAGAATACCAAAGGGCAGGGTGAAGCGGGGTGTGTGACATACTTATAATACCCATTTTACAGGTGAGTATTCACAAAATGGTATTATTCGAAGTATGTCACATACCCCGCTTCAAGACATTCATTACATGTGGGACATCCAATAGCAGTGTCCATAAAGGGCGGGGATCCAAAAACAAGGCAACAAGGCACAAACTTAAACCACTGCAGCTTGCAGAACCTTGCGGCCAAAAACAGCATCCGCTGAGGCCCGCACATCAACCTTGTAAAACTTGGAAAAAGTGTGAACCGAAGACCAAGTAGCAGCCTTACAAACTTGCTCAACAGAGGCCTGGTGCTGGAAAGCCAAGGACGCCCCAACAGCACGAGTAGAATGAGCAGTAACACGAAAAGGGGGACTCTTCCCCTTAGCAGAATAGGCCCCAACAATGGCCTGGCGAATCCATTTACTAATGGAAGACTTGGCGGGAGCCAAACCTTTCCTAGGCCCAGAGGGCACCACAAAAAGGGCGTCAGTCCTACGAAAAGAGGAAGTAGCCACCAAATAGTACTTCACACAGCGAACCGCATCCAAAGAATGCAAAACCCTCTCCTTGTCATTGCTAGGCTTAGGACACAAGGAGGGTAGAACAATGTCCTGATTAAGATGAAAAGCAGAGACCACCTTAGGAAGGAAATCTGGCTTGAAGCGGAAAACAACCTTGTCCTGATGCCTCTCAAAGTAAGGGGCCTTAATGGACAAGGCCGCCAACTCCGATACACACCGAACAGAAGTGATGGCAACCAGAAAAAATACAATTCTGTGAAATACTCACCTGTAGAATTGATATTATTTGTATACAGTACGACCTGCTCCAGATATAATACTTACAATTGGGTTATCCTCCGCCAGATGGCGCTGCACTGCAGAGTCATGGAAAAACAGGCTCCTCCCGGCCCTTCAAATACCCAGGGACCTCCCACAAATCCCCAGCATTGAAAAGAAGCTGGGAGAATTAAAACCACCCAGAACAACTGGTAATGATAACAATGATAACAATCACCATACAGGGGATCCAGAAAAATGCAAAAACCAGAGTGGGGTGGAGCAGGACATACTGTATACAAATAATATCAATTCTACAGGTGAGTATTTCACAGAATTGTATTATTCTTAGTATACAGTACGTCCTGCTCCAGATATAATACTTACACTTGGGACATCCAAAAGCAGTGTCCATAAAGTAGGGTGGGATCCCCAACAAAAAACGACAAAAGCAGACAGTTTAAAGCACTGTCACCTGCAGAACCATACGGCCAAGACAGCATGAGCGGAGGCCCTAACATCAACATTGTAAAAACCTTGCAAAGGGTATGAGCAGAAGGCCAATGGTAGTGGCCTAACCAACCAGTTCAACAGCAAAACCGGTGCTGAAAGGCCCAAGAGGCATCAAGCACGCGTAGAAAAGGAATCAAGGCAACAAGGGAGATTCTTCCCCTTGACTGAATAGGCCTGAGTAACAGCCTGACAATCCGATCGCTAATAAATTTGGCAGAAGCCAAAGGCCGAAACAAGGCACCAGGAGTAACATCCATTAAGGTAACAACCAGGACCAAACCGCCCAACTCCCGAGAGCAGACCAGATCGGGCACATTCAGGATGTAATACAAGCCCCAAGGAACCTCAGTTCCCTAAAGGACACAGTGACTCCTAAGGAAAAAACCAACACCTGTATAAGGAATGCAGAACCACTTCCTCAGCGTCGCTAGGAAGGGGGATAGCCGTGGATAACAATATCTCGAATAAATTAACATAAGACACCTTCAGAAGCAGAGAATCCGGCTTCAGGCAGAACTCCACCTTATCCTGGTGTATCTCAAGGAATGAGGGCTAGGTAGACCGAGCCGCCCACTAACACACGCCTGACCAAGGTAACAATCACCAGAAGGACAACCTTGAGGGTAAGGACATCCAGACAGCGTCCTGAATAGGACCAAGGGACAATCCTGCAAGCAGACGGAACAAATTCAATTTCAATCCCAACAGGGACCATAGGAGTACATGGAGGACGCACATGAGCACCCCCTGAAGGAAGTCTTAACCAAGGAAGACTGAACAAGAGACTGCTAAGGCAAGGTGGACAGGGCAAAGCCTGACCCATCAGAGAACTGAGCTGGGGAACCAACTCCAATTCATGCTGAAAGCCACACTGGAAACCGAGAACGTCCAACAAGTAAGAGAACTAGACTCGCCCCAATCAATGTGGGTATGCCATACCCTACAACAATAGAAGAAGACGAGGAAGAGGCTTACTCCTAGCCTTCCCATAGTCACAAACACCGAGACAGCTAAACTTGATTCCATCAAGATGTATGTTTCAGCAGTCAGATCGACTAGGCCAGGGACCATGAATTATAGTGACGTAAAGGGGGCCCTGAGTGATCAACTGGCACTCCTGGAAAGGTGCAGAACTACTGACCACAGTACCATGTCTGCAACCACACTATACTAGGTCGACTGGGGTCATTGGTCCCCTTACCAGAGTAATCTTCCGCATAATCCTGCCTAACAGAGGGAATGGAGAAGGACATACAGAACCAAACGTCCTGTCAAGACGGTACTAAAGGCATCCAGACCACTGACATAGGATCCTGGGACAGGGAAACAAGGCCGATAGCCTGTGAAGGTGACGGAACCCAACAGATCCACGACTGGTTGGACTCCATAACGACACGGGGATTAGCACATCCTGTCGCAGGGGGGCTTCGCCGGAGCTAATATCACTAGCATGCAGGAAGCATCGTCTCCGCCCAGAAGGGAACATAGACACTCCCTAGAAGGTCCGCCAGCTCCAGGCCCCTTCCAATGGTTAAAGTAGTACGTCTGTAGTCAGACGGAACGAGCACCCCCAGCCAGGCTTTCCAGAAGGGGAGTGGTCAAGCGAGAAAGAGCCAACTGAAAAACGCTCACTGTTTAGACTTCAATAGGCGTAAGGACCCTCTAAGGGCCCCACCAACACCAGAATCGCAGGGGGTTTCGGAAGAAACCATCCCCTTCAACCTGAAAGGTTGGCATCCATGGTGGCCGTTTCCAGAAAAAGGGCAAGGGGGAACTGCCCCCAGACAGGTCCCTCGAGTTCTTCAAGAGAAAACCGTCATACAGGTGGGAAGGCCCACAGGCCCTGCTCCAGGGGTGCTGGATCCCTGTCCTATGTTACCGATAGAAGTCGCAGACGGGCTCAAGGGGAACTGAGCTTAAGGGACCTCTTTAGCTACTCGGGCTCCTGCCGAGCAAGTTAACAACGGCCCACCAGTTGCATCCCTGCTTGGCATTAAGAAACCGGGACAGTAGTGAGGGACTGGGCCCATGAGACCAGAACGCCCACCTAATTGCTGACAGGGGGAGAATCTGGTTTGAACCTGATCCAGAATCATTCCTATTAATGGAGTTACCACTTTAGGGAACAGCAAGGACTCGAGGTGATTGAACACCCATCCAAATGACTCCCAATGAGCCTACCAGCCGGGTATCCAACTATCCTGACGCAGAGACAGGGAAGTGAAGAAGGGCGTCCGGGCAGACATCGCGTGGACGTCCCTTGGTCTCATCAGAGACATCACCATCGACAGCACCTGAGTGAGCACTCTGGAAGTTGAAGAGAGGCCAGATAACAGGGCCACAATTAACAGTGTTGGACTTCCAACACGAACCTGGAGAGCCTCAGAGATCTGAGGGCACAGGAATGTAAACATAAGCATTGAAGAGTTCCCCAGACGGCAAGACGCCCACTGGGCGCAAGGTGCTGATGGCCCAACTCAAGAGTTTCCATGCAGGGAACTGCCTGTAATTAGAGAATTGCTGTGAATCCAGAATGGGCCACCCGACCCATCCTTTGGGGAACTGTGGAAGGTGGTATAGCGGCCCTTGCCTCTGCCTATTACGGGCAATCTGCAAGAGATCCTCAGACCTTGCAGGCCTAGCATGGCCTGTGCCAGCAACTGAACAGGGGCAGGGACCAGGAGTACCTGGGACCTGATAAAAACTGGGGAAAGCCGTGCAGCAAACGCTATCCTGTATCTGGAGGACACAACCTCCTGAATCCACCAGAATGAGGCGAGATGCCTCCTGATAAGAGCAAGGTGCTGCAGCCATCCCCTCACCCAGACGGGCGAGGGCGCCCCATCATGCTTGAGGGGGTTTGGTGGAAGATTTGGGCTTAGCCCCGCCGGAGGGGCCAGAGCGTTGTCTGCTGCTCGTGGGGCAGGAGTCTGCACGAAAAATCCGGAAAGACACCCTTGGTTCCTGTTTAACACTAAAGTAGGGGGGAGGAGGGGTGCCCCTGCCTCGAGGGGGCTGAGACGGCCGTCTGCGAAGGGGTGATTTGCCCGTTTTACCGAACAGGTCTAGACGGGCCCCAAATAGGCGTTGCCCTCTAAAGGGGAGCCCAGTAAGAGTCTTTTTAGTAGCATAATCAGCACCCCACTATCGCAGCCAGAGCAAGCGACGAATAGCCACCGCAAGGGCGGAAATTCTTGCACACATTCTAATCGCGTCATCTAGCGCTAATAGAGTAAACTTCACAAATACATCACAATTGGAGAGTGCATTAAACACCTCCCAGGGGAGATCCTCGGGGTGATGATCGAGCAATTTTTTGATGAGGGTTCTAGCGGCCACTGCAGTAATGGCTGCGGCACAGACCGGGCGCAGCGCCGTCCCGGCACAAGAAAAGGCATGGGAGGCCAGCAGCTCAATGCGCCGGTCCTCAGCATCCCGAAGGGTACTATAAGCCGGGGTTGTAATAAAGGGGGGTGTTAGGGACCGCTATGATCGGCGCATCCACCACGGGGAGTGATGACCAGCAATTAACCACCTCAGGGGGAAAAGGGTATTTCTTATCCCAGTCCCCTGAAAGTTTACTGGGGCATTCCCATTCCTTGAGCACAAGGGCATGGAAATTAGCCTGCTCTAAAAATTCCAAACGTGCAGTCGCAGTATGGAAACGCTCCCCTCTAGGCTTGGGGACCTGACCGGGGGGAGAGATACAGTGCCTTAAAGACCTTAAGCAACAGATCGTCAGTGTCACACTGGTGTTCCGGGCCAGAATCGTCATGACTCCTCGGCCTCTCATCAGAAGAGCCTGAGTCAGAGAACAACTCCCCTTCATCAGAAGGGGTATAGTCACACGGAGTAGCAAACCCCTCAGTTCTCATAGAGCATACAGAAACATGGGGCGACAGGTGCCGCTTTCTACCAGGGCCCATTCGCTCTGACAACCTAGCAATAATCTGTTCAGCCATAGGCAGTCTGGAAGGCCCAGCAGGCTGCAATTCCCCACTTGTAGGCGACTCAGCAGGAGAGAGATTTAAGCCTGGGGAGATAGGTGAATTGAAGCTAGGTGTAGCCACTGGCCGACCAGATTGCAGGGCCAGGGCTTGCTCGGCACAGGGTACGCAGACGCGTGCCCTGTCAGCATCAGCATGGGGTTGTCCACACGCTATACACCGCCGGTCTTGTCCCAGAGGGACCCCGGTCACATAATTCTGAGATGCCTCCATATGGTGATTAATCAAGGCACAATATGCCAGTAGGGATTTACACAATAAGTAACCCTGGATGCCCCAAAGACCCGCTATGGAAGTGGGAGAATATTACAAGGCCCGCTATAATTTTACACCGGGCCGGGAGAAGCCAATGGTGTTCACCAGTCTGAAAGACATAATGGGAATAAAGGGTGTCAGAACCATGCGCAGTAAACAAGGATCATGAAAATCGCCCGCGAGGGCACTTACACACCAAGGGAGGAGGAGGACCGCTACCACGCGTGCGTGCGACCAGCATCAAAATGGCGCCAAGCGAACCTCGAAGGGCGGGCCAGAGCGGGCAGTGACGCGGAGCGCGCCAGCCTAGGTCAAACCCCGCCCCCCGAAGAGCGCGAAGCTCTGAGGTAGTTACAAACTGTCATGAGGAGCGAAGTGAATGGATGATTTGCCAACGAAGACGCCGCAGCATCTGAGGCGACGTCGCTGTCCGGCGCAGCACATCCAGTAAAGGAAGAGGTGCGCGTGGCGGCGACAATTACATATAGAACAAACAGCGCGGCTCTGACCCCAGGAATACTAGTCCGGGGCAAGACTAAGGCCATAACGTGTAAAACATACACTAAGACCACTACACACACACACACCCCCTGCCCTTTCTTTCCCCCCGGCTACGGGGGGGAATGAGGGAGGATGGCGACCCTTTCTACAGGGCCCACCGCTACACGGGGCATGGGGCAATAGTGCGGGAGGGGCATCCCCTAGAGGCTCACCATCAGCCCTAAACCGCCTACCCTTTGGTGGGGGACTGCGGTGGAGCATGGCTCTGTTAAGCACGCATGGTGCTGCCTACCTTCACCTGACCAGCGCAGCCCAGGCTGGGAGGCACATCACAGGGAGGACGGGTGGGAAGTCCAACAGGGCCGCAGGCTGTAATAGCCCCGCTTACCTGCGAGAGAGTGATACATCATGTCTTCGCAGTCAGCACTGCAGAGAAATCTGGGGATTTGTGGGAGGTCCCTGGGTATTTGAAGGGCCGGGAGGAGCCTCTTATTCCATGTCTCTGCAGTGCAGCGCCATCTGGCGGAGGATAACCCAAGTGTAAGTATTATATCTGGAGCAGGACGTACTGTATACTAAGAATACAACCTTCTAAGTAAGTGTAGAAAGTGCAATATCCTGCAAAGGTTCAAAAGGAGGACCCTGCAAGGCACAAAGAGCCAAATTCAAATCCCAAACTGAGAGCAAAGGCTTCCTAGGAGGACACACATGGGTAACCCCCTGGAAAAAGGTCTTAACCAGAGGATGAAGAGCAAAAGACTTTTGAAAGAAAACCGCCAGGGCAGAAACATGCCCTTTCAGCGTACTAAGCTGCAAACCTAGGTCCAGACCATGTTGCAGAAATTCCAAAACCCAAGGGATAGAAAACGCCCTGCAAGGCACGGCCCGGACCTCCCACCAATCAATATAAGACCTCCAAATCCTATAGTAAATGACAGAGGAAGACTTCTTTCTAGCCCTAACCAGAGTCTGAATGACAGCATCAGAAAGACCTTCCTCCTTCAAGAAGGAGGTTTCAGCAGCCACGCCGTCAAAGCCAGCGTTGGTAAATTGGGGCAGAGCAGTGGACCCTGAGTGAGCAGATCCGGCAGAAGGGGCAGATCTAACTGATCCTCTGCCAACCTTACCACATCTGCGAACCAAACCTGTCTTGGCCACCTTGGAGCCACCAGGATTGCTGACGCGCCTTCTAGGGCCAGCTTGCGCACCACTTTGCCCACCATGGGAAGCGGAGGGAACAGGTACAGAAACCCCAGATCCCTCCAGTTCAGAGACATGGCATCCGCTGCCAGAGCCAGCGGATCCCGCGAGAGAGAGACAAATGCCGGAAGCTTGTGACGAGAGGCAAAGAGGTCCACCTCCGGAGTCCCCCACCGGTGGCAAAGCGACCGAAACACCTTGGGGCTGAGCGACCATTTTCCCCGGCGAGATGACCCCCTGCTCAGGGAGTCCGCCCCCATGTTCTCCACTCCCAGAATGTACAATGCCGAGATGCACGGGACATTGCCCTCTGCCCAATCCAGGATCAAAGACACTTCCCTGAGGGCACGCCTGCTGCGAGTCCCTCCCTGGTGATTGATGTAGGCGACCGCCGTCCGATTGTCCGACCGAACTTGAACCGGTAGTCCCCGTATACTAAGAATACAACCTTCTAAGTGTAGAAAGTGCAATATCCTGCAAAGGTTCAAAAGGAGGACCCTGCAAGGCACAAAGAGCCAAATTCAAATCCCAAACTGAGAGCAAAGGCTTCCTAGGAGGCCACACATGGGTAACCCCCTGGAAAAAGGTCTTAACCAGAGGATGAAGAGCAAAAGACTTTTGAAAGAAAACCGCCAGGGCAGAAACATGCCCTTTCAGCGTACTAAGCTGCAAACCTAGGTCCAGACCATGTTGCAGAAATTCCAAAACCCTAGGGATAGAAAACGCCCTGCAAGGCAAGGCCCGGACCTCCCACCAATCAATATAAGACCTCCAAATCCTATAGTAAATGGCAGAGGAAGACTTCTTTCTAGCCCTAACCAGAGTCTGAATGACAGCATCAGAAAGACCTTCCTCCTTCAAGAAGGAGGTTTCAGCAGCCACGCTGTCAAAGCCAGCGTTGGTAAATTGGGGCAGAGCAGTGGACCCTGAGTGAGCAGATCCGGCAGAAGGGGCAGATCTAACTGATCCTCTGCCAACCTTACCACATCTGCGAACCAAACCTGTCTTGGCCACCTTGGAGCCACCAGGATTGCTGACGTGCACTCTAGGGCCAGCTTGCGCACCACTTTGCCCACCATGGGAAGCGGAGGGAACAGGTACAGAAACCCCAGATCCCTCCAGTTCAGAGACATGGCATCCGCTGCCAGAGCCAGCGGATCCCGCGAGAGAGAGACAAATGGCGGAAGCTTGTGACGAGAGGCAAAGAGGTCCACCTCCGGAGTCCCCCCACCGGTGGCAAAGCGACCGAAACACCTTGGGGCTGAGCGACCATTTTCCCCGGCGAGATGACCCCCTGCTCAGGGAGTCCGCCCCCATGCTCTCCACTCCCAGAATGTACAATGCCGAGATGCACGGGACATTGCCCTCTGCCCAATCCAGGATCAAAGACACTTCCCTGAGGGCACGCCTGCTGCGAGTCCCTCCCTGGTGATTGATGTAGGCGACCGCCGTCCGATTGTCCGACCGAACTTGAACCGGTAGTCCCCGCAACTGAGTCAAGTGAGCCAGAACCAACCTGATGGCTCTCAACTCCAGAACATTGATGAGATTGTGGGCCTCCTGAGGCCCCCACAGTCCCTGAAACTGAAGATCCTGCCAAACCCCCCCCCCCCCCAACCAGACAGGCTGGCATCCGTGGTGACCGTCTCCCAAAGAGGGGTCAGAAATTACCTGCCCCTCATCAGATTGCTTGGTTTCAGCCACCACCGAAGGGAATGCCGTACCCGGGGGGACATCAGAAAGGACTGATCCAATGACAGCAGGGACCCGTCCCAGGCCGCCAAGAGATGGAGCTGGAGCGTCCTTGTGTGAAACTGGGCAAAGGGAACCGCCTCGAACGATGCCACCATCAATCCCACCAGTCGCATCCCCAGCCGGATGGACGGGCGGGGGATGGATAGGAGACGCTGAGTCAATTCCTGAATCAGAAGAACCTTGGCTCGGGGGAGGAACACCCTGGTCTGAGAAGTATCCAGAGACATTCCCAGGAACTCCACCACCCTGGAGGGAGAAAGGCAGGACTTGGGATAGTTGATCACCCAACCGAAACTCTCCAGAGTGGACACCACGGTCCTGGTATCCAGCTGCGCCTGACTGAGGGAAGACGCCATGATGAGAAGATCGTCCAGATATGGCACGATGCGGATACCCCTGGCTCTGAGAATGGCCATCACTCCTGCCAACACCTTGGTAAAAAAAACCCTTGGAGCCGAGGTAAGGCCAAACGGAAGAGCCACAAACTGAAAATGTCGATTTTCCACGACGAACCTTAGAAATCTCTGGTGTGCCGGAAATATTGGAATATGCAGGTAAGCATCCTTGATGTCTATGGACGACATGAAGTGAGTGGATGGCTGAGCGCAGAGTTTCCATACGGAACTTCCGGGGACAGACGAACCTGTTGAGCAACTTCAGATCCAGAATGGGACAAACGGAACGTCCTTCTTGGGCACCGTGAACAAATTGGAATAGAAGCCCAGGACCCAGTCTGAGGGGGGCACCGGACAGATGACAGCCATGTCCAAGAGACTTGCTACTGCCGTCCGAAGCCCCTGAGCGGCCAGAGGATCTGACGGCACCCGAGACCTGAAGAATCTGGGAGGGGGCCGGAACTCGAACTCCAGCTTGTAACCGGAAGACACCACTTCCTGAATCCACTTGTCCGAGACCGCTTGGACCCAGACCCGGGAGAAGAGTTGCAGCCGTCCCCCCACCCACAAGGGAGAGGGCGCCCCCTCATTGCTGAGCCGGCTTGGCAGCGGCTTTAGGCTTAGAGCCCCAACTGTGTCCTGGACGGGCCCGGCCCCTGCCCCTGGACCAGGAATCACCTCTGGACAAGGGGAAAGCCGAACCCCTACCAACTCTAGCCCCACGAAAGGACTGAGAGAAGGAAGCCGGCCCCCGAAAGGGGCGACGCTGCTTCTTACGCTGAGGTAACTTACCTCCCTTCGCCACCGAATCCAATTTCTCTCCAAAGAGCCGCAACCCCACAAAAGGGAAGGGCCGTAAGCGACTTTTTGGACACATCAGCCGCCCACTGGCGTAACCAAACCGACCGCCGGATAGCCACAAGCAAGGCCGAAGCTCTGCTACACATCACTAACGTGTCACCCAAGGCGGACAGCACAAAGGACAAAAATAACTCACATCGCTTAAGGTCGGCAAACTCCTCACTAGCCGGGTCAAGCCCGGAAGAGGTCAACAGTCCTCTAACAACCGACCTGGCAGCTACCAATAAAAGCGCTGAAGCACGACCCAACACTGGCAAAACCATGACAAGCCATCTGGTCAATGCGTTTATCCTCACCATCCTTGAGGAGTAGTGCACTCCGGAAAATGCAGGATTGAGGAGCTGGACAACCCCAAAACAGGAGCATCCACCTCGGGCGGGGGGACGACCAGTGCTTCACCGCGTCCGCCGGAAAGGGATATTTTTTGTCCCAACCCGGAGGGACACCCGGAAGCCGAGTCGGCCTCTCCCATTCCTTAAGAATGATACCATCAAAATGCTTTTGATAAGGAAATTCCAAACGCGGCTTGGTCACCAAATTCTGTTGCATAACATCACCTCAAAGAACTCCCCCTTCAGCGGAGGAGCCGCCTCGGGGGGAGAAATAGCCAGGACCTCAAACATATGAGCTAGGACCCTAGAGGTATCCAAGGAATCCCCCTGGCCCTGCTCGGTATCAGCACCCACAAACTGCTGGTCATCGGAGCCCTCAAACTCCTCAAACAGCAACCCTTCCTCAAGCGGGAAACAATCAGACCAATCCAGGGAGTCAAACTCCTCCATATCAAAGGCCTGCGTGGCTGTATACAAATGTTTTCGCTTTGCCGTGGCCGTTTTGGCAACAGCACTGGAAAACAATTTTTCAAGATTGGCCAATCTGGCACACACCTCAGATTGCGACTCCCCGCCAATTACCACATCACATGGGGTACATGTCAAGCGAGGGGGAGACGGAGAGGAGACTGGCGGAGCAGAACCAGAAGCCTGAGATCCAGACTGTCGCGTAATAGACCGTTGTGCACAGGGTACACAAAGAAAAACATTGTCCCCCAAAAGGGATACCCCACACCCCAAACACAGCCTGGATTGCCCTGAGGGGGGCACAAGCCCAGTATCCGGGGAAGCCTCCATATGGTGATTTTTAATATATATATGCACAGTGCCCCGAGGGAATTACGCAGTAATGCAACCCGGGATGCCCCTTTAAGTCCCGCGTGGGAGGAATTTTCAGAAAACTAAATTTAACCAGGGACCCTAGGACCGTGAGAACCCCCCTTTAATAGGAGCGATGGTCCACCTGGAACACACAAACAAACACAATCAGACCAACATAGCAATTGTCCAAAGGGGTTAATAACAGAAGCGTTGCCAAGCAACCCCAGGGAGGGGCATGATCAATAAGGAAAAACTAATGGGCCACAGGCCACTCACCAACCGTCACCACCTCCGGAGTCCCGCACGGCTGGCAGTAGGAAGGAAAAGGCGCGTAGGCAGAGGAAGAGGGAGGGCGCGGTTCGCTCCCGGCCCCTCCCCCGTCGCTCCCGGCCAGAAGCCGGGACCTGAAACGCGGCGGCCGCAGCACGGGGGCGGGCCGTAGGCGCGCACGCCCGGCCCCCCGCCCTGAGGGGAAGAAGCTCCTCTTGGGCGCCTGAGAGAGCAGCCATGACAAACGCCGGAGGCCGGCGCCGGTCTGAGTAACGCAATACACTGTAAAGCACCACACACATTATAAATAAAGACGAATCCATAAGGGACCCCCCCCCCACCTCTAAGGGTATCCGAGAGAGGGGGAAACCATGCTAGGGTGTGAGCCAAGGGACGGGGCATCCCAAACCGGGGTCACCAACCCGGTTAGCCGCCTACCCCTTGTTATGGGGTCTCACGGCGGAGCGTAGCTCCTGAGCACCTAGGGTGCCATCTACCATTGCCCGGACCAGCAGCCTAGGCTGGGAGGCAAGTAATATAAATAAAAGAATCCGGGCATGAATAGAACAATAGAGGGCCAGGAGTCATCCCGGCTACCTGCAAGGAGGAGACATCCATCTTCTCACTTGCTCGCCGTCTGCAGAGATGAAGACTGGGGAATGAGTGGGAGGTCCCAGGTATTTATGGACCGGGAGGGTTTTGCTTTTTTTGTTGACATCTCTGCAGGATCGCCATCTACAGGTCAGTATACCCACATGTAATGAATGTCTTGAAGCGGGGTGTGTGACATACTTAGAATAAGAAGCAGACTTTTTCCACTGTACAAGGCCATACCCACAATTCAAAATTGACATCGCCGATTGGTGGATCTCAAGAATTCTGGCTGGTATGACCTGTCCCCACCCCCAGGTTCCCTGTAGAATCGGGAGTGCCCCCCCCCCCCCCCCCCCCCCACAGCTGGGCTTCGGAGCACACCACAGCTACAGGGAAACCAGGGATGCATCCACCAGCAGCTTTCTACAATAGAAAGCCACCACCATACACAAATATCTGACCCTCTGCTTTCTGTAACCTCTTCCTCGTCTTCCCTGTAACCTTTTCCTTCCACCACAAGCAGAGCATAGCACCACATCCAGGCAACTACACAGACCATTTCATGACAAAGCCATTAAGTTCCTAATGTTCCCGTTTTGCTCTCAAAATGAACACCCCAAACCGGAAAGAAAACATTTTTGAAGTTTTCCTGCCAGTTGGTGTGGCTGCTTTCCAGGACAATAGCATGTTTATATCAGCATACTTTGGCAGAGTTATAGACCACCAGTTTAGCCCTATGATTAATGGTCTACCGCTAGGGTAGTGCCAGAAGTCAGTGCCAAGTTTCTTCTTCTAGGTGCTGCAGCTAGTTTACAGGAAGGCAGAGGGCAGATATGATGAGCTAAGCTGCTGCATTATGTTTTTAAAGTCCCTATCCAGGCTGTCAAAAAAAAGAAAAACAATACTTACTTTATTGTCAACAGCAGTCAGCGTCATCTGACCTGAATATCAAAGGAAACATCAGAATGGGTCCTACGTCATCATCTCATAGCCTCCTACTCCTGTGCCTGGAACTTACCCTCCTCACTATGAAAAGGGGGGCAGTCTTTCACGCACCAGTACACCTGTGAATGGTGGACAAGTGCCAAACAATCTGAGTGCATGCACACCATGAGACAATCTCAGCATCTTGTACGATTCAGCACTTGGGAAACTTTTTTGGGCTGCTGCAGGGGATAGGATAGAAAAAGTTTGTTACCAGGCCAAGGGGAGTCCAGCCAGTGCTTGATGTGAAGGATCTTCTCATCTTTGGAGCGATTAAAGGCCTCCTCGCAGATCCTGTCATACTTGGCAATTTCCTCCTGCATTACAAAGATTTCATTACAACGGTGTGTACATTTGTAGTAACCATCTATTCTGCTTAGTGGAATTAAATGCAGTACAACTCTTCCTGGTCCCTAGTTGCACATACCTCAAACTCCGGCTGGTTGACCACACCTTGGGATATTAGAGTCTCTGCATATTTTTGCAGTACTGCTTTCTGTTTGCGGATCTGCTTGTACATTAGAGGTTGTGTAAACATTGGTTCATCCATCTCATTGTGCCCATTCCTGCGGTAACAGACCTGCAACATAGATTATTGGAAGTCACAAACTAAAATGGGCTTATTTGTGTACTCCCCTTAAAATGCTAAATACTGAAGTGATGTGAGTAAAAATACAGTTTTGTGAGTACTCACCTTTAAAACGGATAATGTAAGTGTGACATACACTCCGCTTCAACTCTTCATGACATTTGGGTTATTCTCCAGTAGAGGGCGAACTTCTGCAGAGATGAATGCAAAAAAGGAGCTCCTCCCAGTCCATAAATACCTGGGACCTCCCACCAATTCCCCAGTGTAAGATAGCAGTAAGGGGACCAGGAAGAACCAAATATAACAATACTAACAACCAAGAAACAATGGTTCACCATATAAAGAATCCGGAATACCAAAAAGGGGGCGGGTGAAGCGGAGTGTATGTCACACTTACAATATCCGTTTTAAAGGTGAGTACCCACAAAACGGTATTATTCCAAGTGTGACATACACTCCGCTTCAACTCTTCATGACATTTGGGAAATCCAATAGCAGTGTTCGTCATGGGTGGGAACCATAAACAGTAAAGAATGCACCAACTTAAACCACTGCAGCTTGCAGAACCTTGCGGCCAAAAATGGCATCCGCTGAAGCCTGCACATCAACCTTGTAAAACTTGGAAAAAGTATGAACGGAAGACCAAGTAGCAGCCTTACAAACTTGTTCAACAGAAGCCTGGTGCTGAAAAGCCCAGGACGCACCAACAGCACGAGTAGAATGCGCAGTGACCCTAAAAGGGGGAGTCCTCCCCTTAGCAGAATAGGCCTGACGAATCAATTTGCTAATGGTAGACTTGGCGGGCGCTAAACCTTTCCTAAGCCCGCAGGGCACCACGAAAAAGGCATCCGTCTTGCGGAAAGAAAAAGTAGTCACCAAATAGTACTTAACACAGCGAACCACATCCAAATTGTGCAAAACCCTCTCCTTGTCATTGTTAGGCTTAGGACACAAGGAAGGGAGAACAATATCCTGATTGAGATGGAAAGCAGAAACCACCTTAGTAAGAAAAACTGGCTTAAAGCGAAAGACCACCTTGTCCTGGTGTCTTTCAAAGTAAGGGGCCTGAATCGACAGAGCCGCCAACTCAGAGACACGCTGAACAGAGGTAATAGCCACCGAGAAGGCAACCTTCTGAGTGAAAACAGAAAGCGCAATATCCTGTAACGGCTCAAAAGGAGGACCCTGGAGAGCCGAAAGAACCAAATTCAAATCCCAAACAGGAACCATAGCCTTTCGAGGGGGTCGAACATGAGTGACCCCCCTGGAAAAAAGTCAACCAGCGGGTGTAAGGCAAAAGATCTTTGGAAGAAAACAGACAGAGCAGAGACCTGCCCTTTCAAGGTACTAAGCTGGAACCCAGGATCCAGACCGTGCTGAAGAAACTCCAAAATCCTAGGGATCGAAAACATCCTGCAAGGCAAGGCCCTAGCCTCACACCAGTCAACATAGGCCCGCCAAGTCCTATAGTAAATGCCAGAAGAGGGCCGCTTCCTAGCTCTAATCAAGGTCTGAACAACAGCCTCAGACAAACCTTCCTCCTTCAGAATGAAGGTTTCAGCAGCCAAGCCGTCAAAGCCAGCATTTGTAAATTGGGGTAAAGTAGTTGACCCTGAGATATCAAATCCAGAAACACGGGCAGCCGGTACTGAACTACCGACAGCCGTATGACGTCAGCGTACCAAACCCGTCCTGGCCACCTTGGGGCAACCAGAATTGCTGGTGCACCTCCCAGAATCAGCTTGCGAACTACCTTGCCCACCCTGGAGAAGAAAGGAAACAGGTACAGGAACCCCAGATCCTTCCAGGCAAGGGACAAGGCATCCACTGCCAGGGCTAGAGGATCCTGAGATGAAGACACAAAGGAATGTAGACTGCCGAAATGCAAGTAACATTGCTCTCCGCCCAAGTCAGGATAAGAGAGACTTCCCTGAGGGCACTCCTGCTGCGAGTCCCTCCTTGGTGGTTAATGTAGGCTACCGCCGTCCGATTGTCTGATCGAACCTGAACCGGTAGGCCCTGTAGGTGCGACGTCAGCCGTGCCAGGACAAGCCGGATGGCTCTGAGCTCTAAGACATTGATGGGAGCGTGAGCCTCCTGAGGACCCCACAGCCCACTGAACTGATGACTTTTCCAGAAACCTACAAATACAGGATAAAATTAGCAAAACAGCGCAACACTTAAAAAGCAGATCAAGATAATTTGCCGAAGCTCAACGTGTGAAAGAGAGTCCTTCCACTCAGTATGTCATAAAAAGTTCATCAGTAATAAACAGAGCTATAATAAGATAGGGGAGGTTGTAGTTCCACTTTAAAAATTCTTCAGACCGATTAGTTCCACAGTGCAGAAAAGGACACTTTGTGCTTAGACACTCTCCGCCACCTGAATTGCACAGCCTCTTACCAGATTCACAGTAGAGATGAGCATAAATAAACATAGGGGAATGGAGCTTTCACTTTAAGAATTCCCACCGGTGGTGCAGGCAATATAATCCACTTCACACTCTTCCACAGCGTTTCTCCAAAAGGGCATAAGCCATAAATGCAATGCTCCGATAATATAACATAAGTGAGGAGATAAATAGAAAAAGAAAAGGATCTAGTGCAACACCTTTTTAAACTAATGACAATTTAATGAAATAGGTATGCACTCACAATAATAAATAGAAAACAGGCTTGTCACAACACTTAGCTGGTCTTCAGTGTCTCTCCACTACGATATTCAGCTGCCCCTCTCCGCAGATGTATCCTCAAAACGTATGTAAACCTTTAAGCAATAAGACCGCCAGACGTCCCTACGCGTTTCATCCCAGCACGGGGGCTTGAACAATCCCAAAAACTGGCGCATCGACCTCGGAAGGAGAAGACCAGCGCTTAACCGCTTCCACCGTAAAAGGATACTTCTTATCCCATCCTTGAGGAACACCCGGAAGCCGGCTCGGTTTCTCCCATTCCCTAAGGATCAATGCCTCAAAGTAACCTTGGGTAGGAAACTCCAAGCATGGCTTGGAGGACCCTAAAAATTCCCATTTTTTGACAGGGGGTGCTTCTGGCAGGGCAATATACAAAACCTCCAAGAGATGTGCCAAAACCTTGGAAGTGTCAACGGCATGCCAGAGCACCTGCCCAACATCAGTATCACAAAAAATGCACCTCATCAGCATCTGATACCTCAAACAATTCCCCTCTCTAACGGGGAATAATCCGACCAATCAAGGGAATCATCATCAAAATTCAAAGCCGCCTGGGCCGGCGACAAATGACTCTTTTTAGCCTGGGCCATCTTGCCCACCGCGCTAGCAATGAATCTCTCGATGCTGGCCAAATTAGTACAAACATCAGAGTGCGACTCTCCGCTAGCGACCATGTCGGTTGGGGTACGGATAAAGCAGAGAGGGGGATGCGATGAAGCGGGAGGTGCTGACCCAGATGCCTGGGGGCCCAACTGCCGCGTTATGGCCTTTTGTGCACATGGTATAAAGATCAGCACAATATCACCCGTAAGGGATATCCCCCAACCCACACATGGCCGGGATTGTCCCAAAGGGAGCCCGAGCCCAATATCCTGCGGAGCCTCCATATGGTGATTTTTTGGATAGTCGCAAGACCTAGGGAATTATGCTAGTAAGCAACCCCGGGATGCCCCTTTAAAGTCCCTGTGGGAGGATTTTGAAAAAAAAGTGTAAACTTTTAATGCTAGGGACTCCTAGGAAAGACATGAATGAAGAGGACCCCATAAGCACAAGTACACACACACACCCACACACAATTAAACACGTGGCAGGAACAATGTCATAAAATGAATATATTAAAATATATATATATATATATATATATATATATATATATATATATATATATATATATATATATATATATGACACAGATATAGTCCCGCGCTGCTCCAAACTAGAGACTACAAAAGTAAGCTCAACGTGTGATAAAATAGGATTCCACTTCCTATAGAGTTCTAAATCATAAAAATACAATTTTACACAGAGCTATTGGAAAAGTCCACAGTGATGTAAAACATTCCACACGTGTTCTTCTTAGGCTCTACAATCCACCACCAACTATTCAAGCCTCTTACCAGACGCCCAGTATCAATTGGCCTTAGCAGATGTGGTGTTGCAGATTAAATCATGGTCACCATCCTTCTCATAATTGATCCAATTCGCCTCCAATAATGCTTTCAGCAGGTTAGAGTTGCAGCAAATAATTAACATAGGGGAGCGTCAACCTCTTAATCCAGAGCTCTACCCTTATTACAAGCTCCACAGTGATGGTTTAGGATAAGGGACCATAAAAAAATAAAACAAATATAGTGCAATACGTCTAAAAATAAGGGATTCTTTTTAATAAAAGGAATGCACTCACAAGCAAACAGTTAAAAAATACCATTTTGTGAATACTCACCTGTAAAATGGGTATTATAAGTATGTCACACACCCCACTTCAAACATTAATAATTACAATAGGGGTTTACTCACCGCTAGGTGGCAGCATTGCAGAGAATCTCCAAAAATTCAACAGGCCCCTCCCGGTCTATACATACCTGGTACCTCCCAACAATCACCCAGTATTAAAACAGCAGTAAGACAAGGTACCAGGAACAAACAATATAACCCTCAAACGTAAAGAACTAAACTTCACCATATAAAGAGCCAGGATACCAAAAAGGGCGGGTGAAGTGGGGTGTGTGACATACTTATAATACCCATTTTACAGGTGAGTATTCACAAAATGGTATTATTCTAAGTATGTCACACACCCCACTTCAAACATTAATAATTACAATAGGGACATCCAACAGCAGTGTCCAAGAAAGGGTGGGTATCCAACCAGGCAATAATGCAGAAAAAACTCAAACCACTGCAGCCTGCAGAACCTTGCGGCCAAAAACAGCATCCGCTGAGGCCCGCACATCAACCTTATAGAACTTAGAAAAAGTATGAACAGAAGACCAAGTTGCAGCCTTACACACTTGTTCAACCGAAGCCTGGTGCTGAAAAGCCCAGGACGCACCAACCGCACGAGTAGAATGAGCAGTAACGCGAAAAGGGGGATCCTTCCCCTTAGCCGAATAAGCTCCAACAATGGCCTGACGAATCCATTTACTAATGGAAGACTTGGCCGGAGCCAAACCCTTCCTAGGCCCACAGGGCACAACGAAAAAGGCATCAGTCTTACGAAAAGAAGACGTAGCACGTAGATAGTACCTAACACAACGTACAACATCCAAGCAGTGCAAAGCACTCTCCTTGACATTCTTAGGCTTAGGACACAAGGAAGGAAGAACAATGTCCTGGTTAAGATGAAAAGCAGAGACCACTTTAGGGAGAAAGTCTGACTTGAAGCGAAAAACCACTTTGTCCTGATGATCCTCGAAAAAAGGAGCCTGAATAGACAAAGCTGCCAACTCTGAAACACGCCGAACCGAAGTGATGGCCACCAGGAAGGCAACCTTCTGAGTAAGAGTGGACAGAGCAATATCCCGCAAAGGCTCGAAAGGAGGAGCCTGAAGAGCAGAAAGAACCAAATTCAAATCCCAAACAGGGAGTAACGGCTTCCTAGGAGGCCGCAGATGCGAAACCCCCTGGAAAAAAGTCTTGACCAAGGAATGGCTAGCAAAAGACCTCTGGAAAAAAATTGACAAAGCAGAAACCTGCCCCTTCAAAGTACTCAGCTGAAGACCGGAGTCCAGCCCCGACTGAAGAAATTCCAAAATCCTAGACACAGAAAAGACCCGGCAAGGCAAAGACCTAGCCTCACACCAATCAATATAAGATCTCCAATACCTGTAATAGATGGAAGAAGAAGATCTCTTCCTGGCACTAATAAGAGTCCGAATGACCGCATCCGAAAGACCCTCCTCCTTTAAGATGGAGGTTTCAGCAGCCAAGCCGTCAAAGCCAGCGTTTGTAAACTGGGGTAACATAGTTGGCCCTGTGTGAGAAGATCCGGCCGAAGAGGCAGATCGAACTGATCCACGGCCAGACGAACGATGTCTGCGAACCACACCCGCCTTGGCCACCTTGGAGCCACGAGAATGGCGGGAACTCCCTCCAGAACCAACTTTCGCAGAACCCTGCCTAGCATGGGAATCGGAGGAAACAGATAAAGAAACCCCAGGTCCCTCCAGCTCAGGGCCATGGCATCCACCGCCAGAGCCAGAGGGTCCCGGGACAGAGACACAAAGGACGGAAGCTTGTGACGAGAGGCAAACAGATCCACCTCTGGCGTCCCCCATCGGAGACAAAGCGACCGAAACACCTGGGGATGGAGAGACCACTCCCCCCGATGGGACGCACACCGGCTCAGAAAGTCCGCCTCTGTGTTTTCCACTCCCGGAATGTAAACTGCCGAGATGCAAGGGACATGAGTCTCCGCCCAAACTAAAATCAGAGACACCTCCCTGTGGGCACCCAGACTGCGAGTCCCTCCTTGGTGATTGATGTAAGCAACCGCCGTCTGATTGTCTGATCGAACCTGAACCGGCAGACCCTGTAAATGATGCGTCAAGCGAGACAGAACCAACCTGATGGCTCGCAATTCCAGAACATTGATGGGCAAGTGGGCCTCCTGAGGGTCCCACTGCCCCTGAAACTGAAGATCCTTCCAAAAACCTCCCCAGCCTGACAAACTGGCATCCGTGGTGACAGTTTCCCAAAGCGGGGTCAGAAACGACCTGCCCTTCAAAAGGTTGTCCGAGACCAACCACCACAGAATGGACTGCCGAACCCGAGGGGACAACCGGAAGGACCGATCCAACGACCCCGGACGCCGGTCCCAAGACGCCAAAAGACGAAGTTGAAGAGTCCTCGTATGAAACTGTGCAAAGGGAACTGCCTCGAACGAGGCCACCATCAACCCCACCAGTCTCATCCCCAGACGAATGGACGGATGAGGATGGGAGAGAAGCAACTGGGCCAATTCCTGAATCAGCAGAACCTTGGCCTGAGGGAGAAACACTCTGTGCTGGCAGGAGTCCAACGACATCCCCAGAAAAGTCACCACCCTGGCCGGAACCAGAGAGGACTTGGGGTAATTGATCACCCAGCCGAACTTCTCCAGCATAGACACCACCATGCTGGTGTCCCCTTCTGCTTGACCGAAGGAGGGCGCCATGATGAGAAGATCGTCCAGGTAAGGCACAATGCGAATCCCCTGAGCTCTGAGCAGGGCCATCACCCCCGCCAACACCTTGGTGAACACTCTCGGAGCAGAGGTGAGGCCGAATGGAAGAGCCACAAACTGAAAATGCCGATCCTCCACCACGAAACGAAGGAACCTCTGATGAGCTGGGAAAATCGGAATGTGCAGGTACGCATCCTTGATGTCTATGGACGTCATAAAGTCCCCCTGCCGAAGCGAACCGATCGCAGACCGCAGGGTTTCCATGCGGAACTTCCGGGGACGAATAAACCTGTTGAGAAACTTCAAATCCAGAATAGGACGGAAGGACCCGTCCTATTTGGGGACAGTGAAGAGATTGGAATAAAACCCGCGCCCTACCTCCGAAGGAGGAACCGGGCAAACGACAGCTAAGTCTAGAAGATTCCTTACCGCCGCCAGGAGCCCCTGCGCGGCCAAAGGATCCAAAGATACCCGAGACCTGAAGAACCTTGGAGGAGGACGGGACTCGAACTCCAACTTGTAACCGGCCGACACCACCTCCCGGATCCATCTGTCCGAGACCTCCTGGTCCCATACCCGGGAGAAGAGTCGCAACCGTCCCCCCACCCGAACGGGTGAGGGCGCCCCCTCATTGCTGGGCGGGCTTGGCAACTGGCTTGGGCTTGGCGCCCCAGACGCGAACGGGACGGCCACGGCCTTTACCCCTATTCCAACTGGCGCCCCTGGAGGCCGAGAAGCCCGCACCCCTGCCGGCTCTGGCTCCCCGAAAGGACGGATTGAAGGAGACCGTCCCCCGAAAGGAACGGCGAAATTTCTTACGCTGAGGTAACTTACCTCCCTTGGCAACAGAATCCAGCCTCTCACCAAAAAGCCTCAAACCCAAAAAGGGAAGAGCCGTGAGCGATCTTTTTGAATTAAAATCCACCGTCCACTGTCTCAACCACACACAGCGACGGATAGCTACCAGCAAGGCGGTAGCCCTGCCACACATCAACATGGCATCCTCCTGAGCGGCCAGGATAAAGGACAAGAAGGAGTCACAGCGCTCAATCGCGAGAGACTCATCACAAGTAGGATCGAGATCCACACCTAAGTCCCTGACAATAGACCTGACCGCCAGAGTCAAAAAAGCCGAAGCACATACAGGCCTTAACACCGAACCCGCACATACGAAACCATGGCGGGCCAGCTGATCAAGCCGACGATCCTCGCCGTCCCTGAGCGAAGTCGTGTCAGGAGAATGCACGACCGCCGTGTTGGACAGTCCCAAGACCGGAGTATCTACCTCAGGGGGGACAGACCAACGCTTCATCCACTCCGCCGGAAAAGGATACTTCCTATCCCAGCTAGACGGCACACCGACGAGACGCGTAGGGTGCTCCCAATGCTTGAGAACAATCTCTTCAAAATGCTGTTGGCTGGGAAACTCCAAGCGCTGCTTGGACACCCCAAAAAGCTGACCCTTAGGCCTAGGAACAACCACCGGAGGATCCAAATCCAAAACCACAAACATCTGAGTCAGAATAGTAGATGAATCGAGAGGAAGGCCCTCAGCCTGATCCCCCTCAGCACCCAGCAACTGCTGAACCTCGGAATCCTCTTCCTCAATGAGTTCACCATCTTCAAGAGGACGATCCGACCAATCCAGATCTCCAATAACTTCCTCATCTGAATCCGGCGGAGGCGGAGACAGATGCTTCCGCTTAGCTGGAGCCTTCTGAGCGGCCACTGCGGAAAACCTTTTCTCAAGGCTGGCCAAACGGGCGCATACCTCAGATTGCGAATCCCCACCCAGGACAACGTCACACGGGGTCCGGAATAAGCGAGGGGGAGAGGGAGATGGCGCGGCCGACGAAGTGCTAGGCACCGGAGTACTGGACTGCCGTGCAATGTTCCGCTGTGCACATGGGATACACAAAATGACATCATCTCCCTGGAGCGGAGTCCCACAACCCCCACACACCTTGGATTGTCCCAAAGGACCATTTCCGGTATCTTTGGCAGCCTCCATGTGGTGAAATTTATGGTATTCGCAGAACCCAGGGATTTATGCAGTACGCGACCCGGGATGCCCCTTTAAAATCTAAAATTGTTTAAAAAATCCCAGGGGATTTAGCATAAAATATATATATCCAATGAAGGAAAAAATTTTTCTAGAAAACAACCCCCCACTAGCCAGGTATATAAGACCGGGAGAGCCCTGCCAGACGGGATCCCAGGATCTGAAAGACACAAAAGAACAGGGACAACAGTCATTCCAGGCACAGTAATACCTATGAAAACATACAGAATATCGTACAAATACAACCCCCCCCCCCCCCCTCTATTAACCATAGACCAAAAAGATGGTTAAGATATCCAGCCAGCACCTTAAAAAGGCGGGCGGGAGCGAGGAGGAGGGAGAAGGAGGGGGACGTAAGGCGGGGGACCAGGCCAACATTCCTATGTGAACCAAACAACCCCCGCAGGCTAATCTGCCATAACACAAGAACGCCTACCCGGAGAAGAGCACAACCGCAGCGTGGCACCCGCGGCAAGATGGCGGCCCGAACACCGCTCCGTGCCTGCGAGGAAGGAGAAGACGAGCCCTGGAAGCGCGGGAGCCGAGATAGCCCCGCCCCTCCAAACGGGCCAATCAACGCGCGGCCCGCGCACGACGCGGTCCTGCCCACCTGCGGCGTCATCGAACGGCCATGCCGGCGAAACCGCGCTCACCTCCCATGACGGGACCGGCGGAGCAACCTGCCGGTCCTAAGGTGGCAGACGCATACACACTCTCTCTCTCTCCCCTGAGCATGCCGGGCACGCCAGGCCGCAAGCGCCGAGCGCGGCGCTCAGCCAACAGGCGGGTCCGCGGCGCAGAGCGCCGCGTGACCCCGCCCCCCGGCTCCTGAGGGGAGAAAACCGCCAAAATCGCTCATGCAGCACCCGCACAGTAAAAAACACACAAGGCAGGCGGATACACCTACCCAAACGTCAACCACGCCACAGAGAACAAGCGCAGGAGCCCTCACATACCAGCCAGTTCAGCAGCCACACACTCACACAAACCATGACACCCGGTGCAAGGAATAGACTACTGTCCCAGGGCTAGACACAAACCTGTAACAGCTAACTAACTGCTAGGTAAATGGGGGCATCCCACATCCGGATCACCACTCCGGGAATCCCGCTATGCCCCGCAATGAAGGGTCGAGCGGAGGAGCTAATCTCCTAGGCACCGAAGGTGCCGGCTACCTTTTGCCCGGCCTACAGCCGAGGCTGGGAGGCTGCCAGTTAACAAGTATGCAACAAAACAAGAGCCGGGCAGAAATAGACCATGGGGGGGGGGGCCGGGGGGATACCCCGGCTACCTGCAAGCAGGAGACTTCTTTCTTCTGTCTTGTCGCCACCTTGCAGAGAATAACACACTGGGTGATTGTTGGGAGGTACCAGGTATGTATAGACCGGGAGGGGCCTGTTGAATTTTTGGAGATTCTCTGCAATGCTGCCACCTAGCGGTGAGTAAACCCCTATTGTAATTATTAATGTTTGAAGTGGGGTGTGTGACATACTTAGAATATAAGCAGAATAAAAATACAGCTCCATTGCTAATGGTAGCTCTCACCACACAGATATTGACAAGTGGTTTCAATGTAGGTAGAACTGCTGATTCCTCCAGGGCTTTAACTAGGATGAGCGTCTGGTAAGAGGCTTGAATAGTTGGTGGTGGATTGTAGAGCCTAAGAAGAACACGTGTGGAATGTTTTACATCACTGTGGACTTTTCCAATAGCTCTGTGTTAAATTGTATTTTTATGATATATATATATATATATATATATTGAAATATATAAAGGTATGCATAGGTACACCAAGTCAGGCAGTGCTGTCAAAATATCAAGGCATTATCACAACCAGTAAGGAACACAGGTGGGCCCAAATGGGGCACTCACGTGGAAAGAAGATGGCGCCCAGCAAGCAGAAGCAATGCATCGGCTGAGGGAGAAGAGGGGAGAAGAAGGGGGCGGGCCCGCACGGATCGCGCGCCGCGCGAGGCCCCGCCGCTCTCTCTCCGGCGATAGAGAACGCCAGTTGTAGAGGCCGGGTCAGACAGGGTGGCAATAGCGGGGGGCGGGCCGCGGCAGCGTGCGAGCGCCCGGCCCCCTCACCGGAGCACTTAGGGGGAGAAGCTCCCCAGAGGCTGCGATGCAGGAGGCCGGCAGACGCAGCCTCAAGAGAGTCCTCTTGTAAAACACCAACACAGACACTCGAAATGGAAAATAAAAAACACACACAACATGCATACAATGGAAGACCCCCCCCCCCCCCCGCGGGTAATAGAGGGACCTGGAAGGGGGGAGATCCCGCACCGTACGGTGCACAAGGGAAGAAGGGACAGGGCATCCCCAACCGGGATCACGAACCCGAATTCCGCCTACCCCATAATGAGGTCTCACGGGGGAGCATAGGCTCCCTAACACACCTAAAGAGGTGTATCCTACCCTCACCAGGACCTGCAGCCAAGGCTGGGAGGCTCATACAGTACTAGAAAACAAAGGTCCGGCAGAAATAGGTTACAAAAATGGGGCCGGGCGCGAGCCCGGCTAACCTGCAAGGAATAGAAGTCTTCATCTTCTGTCTTGCTCGCTTTCCTGCAGAGAAGAAACTGGGAATTGGTGGGAGGTCCCAGGTATTTATGGACTGGGTGGAGCTCCTTTTTTGCATTCATCTCTGCAGAAGTTCGCCCTCTACTGGAGAATAACCCAAATGTCATGAAGAGTTGAAGCGGAGTGTATGTCACACTTGGAATAAACACCTACTTGCCTACCTATAAGCATGTCACTGGCTGCATCAGGCCTTTGCTGATGAATTAAGCATAGGGGCAGAAGATGCTAGTATTTAGGAGGTTGTATTGTTTATTCTAAACTGAATTTGAAGATAAAACTTCTTAGCTACAGTAAATTGGATGCCAAGAACTTGTAACTATGTGTTATACACACTTGTGATTAATACCGGAGCCAACTGCAAAGAGGGTCAATTTGTATAAATTATATTCAATAATCACAGACCCACAGAACAAGGACTGACCTGGGTATTAATCTACTTTCACTACATACACGCACACACACTATATAATTGTATCCGACATCCCCATAAACATCCCCATAAAAAGGTTCATCAATAAAAAGGTCAGTGGCAAGCTACTCTTACACAAAAGCTTTTCTTAAAAATTACAATACAATAAAAAACTTTTACCACAATTGTGACATTTCATATATATCTGCTAAGAAAAACCCTTCATGTCTGGCCTTCCAGTCTTTTGAGCTATAGGTATAGGGAAATCAAAGCTGAGGAGGGCTTGCGTGCCCAAAGCCTTGGTGTAAAACCCAGCTGTAGGAGGAGGGCTTTCGGGAGTAGGGTTTTTGTGTTCCAGTAATATAAACCTGGCAGCACATTGGAATTTAAAGTCTTACAGCCAGTTCCACACCAAGGCTTATCAGTAAGCCAAAGTTACATTGCTTCACAACATTCTAGTAATAAAATCGATAATAAAAACAGCAAATGTCAAGATAACATGTTCACATAAAAGGGACTATACGGACAAGAAAACAAAACATAAAAAAAAAAAAAAGCTATACTCTGATATTTTTCCCTGCAGCTATTCTGTCTGGTTCCACAGTTGTTGATCTCACCAAGGGGAGAACGCCCCCCCCCCCAGTCTCCCATCTCCTCCTGGATAGAATTACACCCCTAAGCACGCCCACTCTATTCCATGCAAAGGAGGGCATGTGCATGCATGCGCATGGGCATTCAGGGGTTGGTCGCTAGTGGTCATGTGGAATAAAAATCAAACGAACAAGGGATTGGTAGGTAGGGGGCTACCTGAAACGGGTCTAGTAGAAGTCGGGATGCCCCTCTACACCTTTTGCGAAAAAGGACCATTGGTCCACCTTAAGACAAACATTATCCCCATTGCTGCAAGCCCTGATCTAGAGAAACTTGGCAGCAACGTGCCATATTTTTTGCACTATAAGATGCACCCCCCCCCCCCACAAAAAAAAAGTGTGGGGGGGGATCTTATGGGGAGAATGTTACACAAAAAAAACACATACATTCCCAGAGCTCCTACACTGCAGCAGCTATCTCCCGCCAAAACACAGAGACACACACACCAGTCATACATTATTGTCGTCCACTGCCACCTCAACACAGACAAGTTCCCAGGGGTGCCTATTCTGGCTCCTATGTGGGTGTGGCCTGTGACTTGTCCCAACATCCAATGCCAATGTGTGCTGCGTATATGCTTTTACCCATCATGCAGTTCTTTTGGACAGATTTTACAGTGGTTATTGCTACAGTTCCCCACAGGCTGACTCAGGAGACAATGATTGGAATTGAGTAATTCACCCCTAAAAAAGTGGCATAGTCTTATCAAAAAAAGTTTTTCACGGCCTTTAAACTATCAAGGTATTGCTCAGCTTTAAGGTTAGAAAGGCATAAGCCATTTACCAAATCCACCACAACATCCTTGTGAAAGGTGGCCCTCCACTCTGCTGCCACATTGCACACATACATGACAGCCTCAGGGTCATCTGCATTGACATGGAAAATTGGAGCATTGACCACTCGAGCAACATCGGTGGGGTATGGAGAGGAGCGCGCCATTCTAGGATCAGTGGTGAAACCAATCTGAAAGAGAAACATTGCAAACTTAGTGACAAAGCAATACAGTGATGCACATGATAAATGTCTAACAAGAACTGCACTCCACAACACCAAGTATCACTAGAAGCTTAACGTGACTGGCAAGTCAAAAGTTAAAGAATAACTCTATCCTTTCTGCTATGTCAGTTTACTTAGTGAGGAAATCACTTCCTCATTCATAATTCAGTCTCCACCCGGCAGACCTGGTCCTTCCTTCAACCCTCAGTGGATCGAGAATGGAAACACTCCCCACTCCCTCCCCAGACATCTGGATTGGCTGCCCCTCTCTGCAGCTATGAAACCTCGCCCTCCTCTCTCGTCACACTAGATGCTGGTAGTAGTAACTAGAGGCACTACAGTGCACTTTTTTACTATGATATATGTAAAAGCACACAGTGTGCTTACATTACATCGCTGTTGCCACACTCACGGTTTCTCCTCTCATCCCTTTTTCAACTACATCTCCAATGCTCTAATACTTTTACAAATAACTTGGGATCTACAGGGTCTTTTTGAAAACGGAAGTTTGGGACAGTGCAACATGTAGCCCGAGACAATAAGACAACGGGCTTACCAAAAGGGGAAATTTGTTGATTTGTTCAGATGAAAGACATCACGCAGGACAAATTCAGTTGTGGGTTGACCTCATTTTTGTTAATTCTGAATACACGCCTACAGATGCTTTAATGCAGGGAAAGAGTTATTTCTTAACTGTTAACTCTTTTTCCAGGATTCCCCCAGGGCAGCACCTACAAGAGATGACCCCCACCCACCGGATGCAGGAAACGCCAGACCAGCCCCATAAAACCCCCCCGTGTCCGTGGTCCTCAGTACGGAGTCTTCCCAAGATCTAAGTTTAGGATCAGACCCCTATAAATTCTAAAGACTGGTAGGCCAAAACTATAGCTTGTTTCAGCTGCCTTTCTTAGGGCCTGACCAGCGAATAAACATTTTTTGATTTCCTGAAGTCCGAGGTTGATTGAGGATATTGCAAAACATATCTCTGCCCATCTAAACAATAACATTTCTCTTCTAATGTATAAGATATACAGATGGATCAGGCACCTGAGCTTTAAGAGTATTAATTGAGAGGCCTTTGTCCTGTCTTGAAGAAATTCTAAAATATCTTTGATAGACTTATAAGATCGGTTATGGATGGATAAACAACTCCTAAAAAAATTCTATGTTACCTCTTTCCTACTGCTTGGAAAAGTCGAGATTAGTTTATTAGATAACCCTTTACTGGTCAACAAGGCCTCCTCAGAGTCCACAAGGCCGATATAGAAGATCCTGTCTGAGCGGAAGCATCCAAGGCTTCTGAACAGACAGGCTCCGCAGAAAACCAAGGCTTCTTCAGGCTTCTGGATCAATAAGCAGCAGAGTTGTTTCTTGAAGGAGATTTCTGATCAGCCAGAAGGGGGAAAGCGTAACAGACCAATTCCATGGGTTAGCCAGCACATCCCTAGGGTAATTTGACTGGGGGCAAAGAACTACTTCCGGAGCAACTCTTAGCATACAAATCTGATGAAACACTGCTTAATCTCCACTCTGTTGGTAACAGTCTCACACTGCTTAGAAAAATACAATTCTGTTATTACTCACCTGTAGAATTGATATTATGAGTATACAGTACATCCTGCTCCAAATATAATACTTACACGTGGGTTATCCTCCGCCAGATGGCGCTGTACTGCAGAGACATTGAAAACAGGCTCCTCCCGGCCCCTCAAATAACCGGGGACCTCCCACAAATCCCCAGCATTGAAAAGCAGTGAACGAGAAGCCGGGAGAATTTAACCACCCAAACTGGTAACTATAAAAATGATAACAATCACCATACAGGGGATCCAAGATAATGCAAAAACCAAAGGTGGGGTGGAGCAGGACGTACTGTATACTCATATCAATTCTACAGGTGAGTAATCACAGAATTGTATTATTCTTAGTATACAGTACGTCCTGCTCCAAATATAATACTTACACGTGGGACATCCAATAGCAGTGTCCATAAAGTAGGGTGGGATCCCCAACAAAAAAGGTAACAGCAGACAGTTTAAACCACTGCCACCTGCAGAACCTTGCGGCCAAAAACAGCATCAGCTGAGGCCCTAACATCAACCTTGTAAAATTTAGAAAAGGTATGAACAGAAGACCAGGTAGGGGCCTTGCAAACTTGTTCAACGGAAGCCTGGTGCTGGAAGGCCCAAGAGGCACCAATAGCACGAGTAGAATGAGCAGTAAGGTGGAAGGGAGGACTCTTCCCCTTAGCAGAATAGGCCTGAATCACGGCCTGACTGATCCATTTGCTAATAGTAGACTTGGCAGGAGCCAAACCTTTCCTGGGACCGGAAGGGACCACAAAAAGAGCATCAGTTTTCCTGAAAGACGCAGTGGCCACCAGGTAGTACTTCACATCCACATCCAAGGAATGCAAAACCCTCTCCTTAGCGTTTCTAGAATTAGGGCACAAGGAAGGAAGAACAATGTCCTGATTCAAATGAAAAGCAGACACTACCTTAGGCAGAAAATCTGGCTTAAAGCGGAACACCACCTTGTCCTGGTGTCTCTCATAGTGGGGGGGCTGGATTGAAAGCGCCGCCAACTCAGACACACGCCTAACAGAAGTGATAGCCACCAAAAAGACAACCTTGAGAGTAAGAATGACCAGAGCAGCGTCCTGCAGAGGTTCAAAGGGAGCACCCTGCAAGGCAGACAAAACCAAGTTTAAATCCCAAACAGGCACCATGGGCTTACGAGGGGGACGCACATGAGTAACCCCCTGGAAAAAAGTCTTGATCAAAGGATGCTGAGCAAAATACTTCTGGAAGAAAACAGACAGGGCAGAAACCTGACCCTTCAGAGTACTGAGTTGGAGCCCCAACTCCAAACCATGCTGTAAGAACTCCAGAATCCTGGGAACAGAAAACACACGACAGGGAAGAGACTCAGATTCACACTAGTCAATGTAGGCACGCCATACCCTGTAATAGATGGAAGAAGACTTTTTCCTAGCCTTTACCATGGTAACAACCACCGAGGCAGACAACCCTTTCTCCAAGACGGAGGTTTCAGCAGCCAAGCCGTCAAAGCCAGAGTTTGTAAATGGGGATGGCGTAGTGAGCTCTGAGTGAGCAGATCTGGCACCCTGGGCATAACGTACTGATCTACTGCCAGCTGCACCACATCTGCGAACCACACTCTTCTTGGCCACCTGGGGGCCACCAGAATTGCTGGCACTCCTTCCAGAGCAATCTTGCGCAGAACCCTGCACAGCAGGGGAAAGGGAGGAAAGACATAATGGAGCCAAAAGTCCTGCCATGACATGGATAGAGCATCCGTGGTCAAGGCCAGAGGATCATGAGACAGGGAGACAAAGGCCGGAAGCTTGTGATTGTGAAGGGATGCAAACAGATCCACATCTGGTAGACCCCAACGTTGACACAGGGATTGGAAAACCCTGTTGCAGAGGGACCATTCTCCCTGACGAGAGGTCCCCCTGCTCAGAGAGTCTGCCAGGAGATTCTCTGCCCCCGGGATGTACACAGCCGATATGCAGGGAACATTGGCCTCCGACAGGTCAGAATCCGAGACACTCCCTGGAGGGCCCCCTTGCTCCGGGTCCCTCCCTGATGATTGATGTAGGCAACTGCCGTCCGGTTGTCTGAGCGCACCTGAACAGGCAGACCCTGAAGGTGATGGGTCAACTGAGCCAGAACCAACCTGATCGCCCTCTGTTCCAAGATGTTGATAGGTGTGTGAGCCTCCTGAGGGCCCCACCTCCCCTGGAACTGCAGGGAATTCCAGAATCCCCCCCATCCCGACAGACTGGCATCCGTGGTGACCGTCTCACAGGAGGGGGCCAGAAAGGATCTGCCCCCCAGCAGGTTCCTGGAGTCCAGCCACCACGAGAGGGACCGCCTGACCAGGGGGGAAAGCACACAGACCCCGTCCAGGGACGCTGGGTCCTTGTCCCATACTGACAGAAGGTGAAGCTGTAGAGGCCTCAAGTGGAACTGAGCATAAGGCACCGCCTCAAAGCACGCCACCATCAGGCCCACCAGCTGCATTCCCTGCCTGATGGAGGGATGGTGACAAGATAGCAGGAACCGGGCCTGCGCAATCAGAGCGTCCACCTTCTGTTGAGGAAGGAAAATCCTTGCTTGAACTGTATCCAGAATCATTCCCAGGAATGGAGTCACCGAGGAGGGGGACAGAGAGGATTTGGGGTGATTGATCACCCAGCCGAAAGACTCCAGGGTGGACACCACCAGCTGAGTGTCCAACTCTGCCTGATGTAGAGACTGGGAGGTGATGAGAATGTCGTCCACGTAGGGCAGCACGCGGATGCCCCGAGACCTGAACAGAGACATCACCCCAGCCAGCACCTTGGTGAACACCCTGGGAGCTGAAGTGAGACCAAAGGGCAATGCCACAAATTGGTAGTGTTGATCTTCCAAGGCGAACCTGAGGAATCTTTGGTAACCTGAAAACACGGGAATGTGAAGGTAAGCATCTTTGATGTCCACAGACGTCATGAAATCCCCTGGGCGCAGGGAACTGATGGCAAAGCGCAGAGTTTCCATGCGAAAACGCCTGCTCCTGACAAATTGAGGATCTTCAAATCCAGGATGGGCCTGACTGGAATAGAAGCCCTTGCCTTTTTCTCTTAAAGTGACCTTGCAAATGACCCCTAGCTCCAAGAGGCTTTGCACAGCCTGAACTAGATCCTGAGCGGAGACAGGGTCCTGTGGAATCTGGGATCTGATGAATCTTGGGGGGGGGGGGGGGGGGGGGGGGGGCGGGCAGCAAACTATCTTGTAACCGGAGGACACTACCTCCTGAATCCACCGGTCTGAGACATGAAGCCTCCAGACGTGAGCAAAGTGCTGAAGCCGCTCCCCCACCCGGATGGGCGAGGGCGCCCCATCTTGCCTGAGGGGGCTTGGGAGAGGACTTGGGCTTAGAACCCCAGGAGGAGCCAGGATGACCACGTTTGACCACGTTCTCTGCTCCTACCCCAGGAGTCTCCTCGGGCCCCAGTGAAGGAAACCCCCCTCCCTTGTCTAGCACCACGGTAGGGGGATGAAAAGGAGCCCTGACCCCGAAAGGGCCGAGACTGCCACCTGCGCTGGGGCAACCTACCTCCCTTAGGTCCAGGCGGTCCCCAAACAGGCGTAGTCCTTTGAAGGGAAACTTTTGGCAGCGTTGTCAGCAGCCCACTGGCGCAGCCAAGGTCCAGGCGGGTCCCCAAACAGGCGTAGTCCTTTGAAGGGAAACTTTTGGCAGCGTTGTCAGCAGCCCACTGGCGCAGCAAAACCGAGTGGCGTATAGCCACCACCAGGGCAGAAGTTCTGGCACACATTCTAATGGTGTCATCCAAGGCAGAGAGGACAAAATATACAAAGACATCACAGCTAGATAGTGCATTAAACACATCAGGCAAATCATCAGGGGCACCGTCAAGGTCACTTCTGATCAGGGACCTAAGAGCCTCAGATGTAATGGCCGAGGCACAGACCAGGCGCAGAGCCGTCCTCACAATTGCGAAGGCATGGGACGCCAGTTGGTCAATGCGCTGGTCCTCAGCATCCCGCAGGGTAGTAGAGTCAGGGGAGTGCATGACAGGGGTGTTAGATAACCCTAGAATAGGGGCATCCACCTCGGGAGGGGATGACCAGCACTTAACCACATCAGCGGTCCCAACTTTTAGGTACACCGGGAAGTCTACTGGGACGTTCCCACTCCTTAAGCACGAGATCATTGAAATGAGCTTGCTCTGGAAATTCCAAACGTGATCTAGCAGTATGAAAAAGCTCACCCCTTTGCCTAAGAGCCGCAGCAGGAGGGGGGGGAGATGGACAGAAACTCAAAAATCTGGGCCAGCAATCTGTCAGTATCATCCGGGGCCCAGGGGTCAGAGCCTGAATCTTCATGACCCCTGGGTCTCTCATCAGATGACCCCGAATCGGAGAACAGCTCCCCTTCGTCCGAGGGGGTATAGCCACATAAATGCCAAAACTCCTCAGTTTCCATAGGGAAAGGAGTGACATCAGGTGTTAAGTGCCGCTTTTTTGCAGTGGCCTTACGTGCCAGGGTATTAGCAATTAACTTCGACACTCTGTGGAGTTTAAGCCTGTGTGAGAGCAGCTTGACATAAGTGCAACAGGACAGAAGTGTGTAGTTTTAAAAACTGCAGTAGTTACATTGGATTTGGTAAGTAACTGTATTTGTATTTGAATCTTCCTTTTATAAGTCAAAAGTGTACTGTTTTAATTTGTCTTAAATGTGATTTGGATAGTATTGCATTGGTAGTAAAAGTTTTGGTTTTGGCCTGTTGCTGTTTGCTAAGCAGGTGTTGATTAAATAGGGTGGGTTCTAATTAACATAGCAAAAGAGCTAGCAATCTCTCATTAGCTTAACTAAGAGGGGCTTGTATATAAACAGGTGAGCTGCTCTGTGGAGTTTCAGCCTGTGTGAGAGCAGCTTGACATAAGTGCAGCAGGACAGAAGTGTGTAGTTTTAAAAACTGCAGTAGTTTGAAAACAGCAGGGGTTGTACACAAGAAATAGTGGTGAGTACAGCATTTACTTTTTAGCCGTACCTATTCTTATTATCTAGAATGTCTGGTTTGGTGCAGTGTAACTCTTGCCTGGCCATTGTGTATCGTAGTACTCTGTGGAACTTGCGATGCTGTCCAATTTGTATGCAAATGAAGGGATTGTATGACAAGATTTCAAAATTACAGTCTTTAGTTTCTACTCTTCAGTCTGAAGTTGTGAACCTATCCCAGCCAGTAAAGCAGCTTGGTATACAGCCACCACTCCCACAAAGACTTCACAAGAGAGGGGCAGAGTGGAAGACTGTTGGCTCTGGAAGATTGCGCAATGTAGAACAAAAACATCACCATTTTGGACTAAGCCAATATAACCCATTTGCTGTTCTTAGCTTGATGTGGATGTATCTGCTAATGCTCAGTCTGAGCAGGATTTGGTAAGATCAAAGGAAGTGGACTTAAATAAGGGACCATATAAAATGAGTACAAAAGGGCAGCAAGGAACAGTTACCAAGCCAACCAATAGGAAAAGGCATATTCTGGTTGGTGACTCAACAATTAGAGGTGTGGACTTTGGACAGGATAAAGATGAGCTAAAGGAAGTGAGGTGTCTCCCAGGTGCCACGGTTAATAGGGATAAGAAACGTATTCTAAATATTGTGAAGTCTGCAAGCAAACATAACCGAGTGGACATTGTGCTACATCTTGGCACAAATGACTTATCCCAAAAAGATTTGTTTGTTGTACAGAGGGACTTCCAAAATTTTAGTCAGGAGCTTTGCAAAATAACAGGTTCCATCACCTTTTCTGAAGTTTTGCCAGTATGTAATCAGGGAAAAAAGGCACTCAACATCGCCAAGTTCAATTTGTGGTTACGTCAGTGGTGTGAAGACAAAGGCTTTGGATGTATTAGTCATTATCTTAGAAGGTGGTCGAACAATGAGTTGTTTAAGAGGGATGGCTTGCATCCTTCACAGAAAGGCACAGAAGAACTTGGAGTGGAACTCAGAGCATTTTTTGATTTAAACTAGAGGAAGGGGACAGAGATGTAACTAGTAAGGGTGATTTCTGTCCCCTACCATTTAGGATGAAGCAGGACATTGAAGCAGGAAACCCGGTCAGTGGTAGGCTAGAGGTGGAAAAGATCAAGAACACACTAAAATACAATACCAACAACATCCACATGATGTGTACCAATGCTCGCAGCTTGGGCAACAAGCTCTGTGAATTAATGAATTAATTAATCATATCCAGGGATGAATTGGATCTTGTTGCAATAACAGAGACTTGGTTCAAGGATCACAATGACTGGGAGATAGCCATACCTGGTTACAAAAGACAGATTGGATAGAAAGGGCGGTGGAGTAGCCATTTATGTCAAGACTACCCTTCAATCAACAATAATTCAGCATACACATAATGAACTAGAAACTCTCTGGGTTACCATGCAGACTAAGGAGGGAGCTGTGGTCAGAATTGGTGTGATATATAGGCCCCCTGGACAATCTGAGGATCTAGATAACCTGTTAATAGATGAAATCAGTGGAATGGCAGAGAAGGGGGACATTGTAATTACAGGTGACTTCAACATGCCTGATGGCACTTAATGGAGTGTCTCTAAAACAACTTGTGAAATTGCCAACTAGAGGAGATAACATTCTGGACTTAGTTCTGACCAATGGGGATCTGGTGTCCGAGGTCAGGGTTGAAGAAAATCTGGGTTCCAGTGACCATCAATGCTTATGGTTCAGAATAAAAACAGACATTGTGCAATCACACACCAGAACCAAAGTGCTAGACTTTAGGAAGACAAACTTCAAGGAAATGGCGGAGTATGTAGAAAGAAAATTAGGTGAGTGGAACAGAGTAGCAGAAGTGAGTGCCCAGTGGTCACTATTAAAAATGGCCATCTTAAAGGCAACTAAGCAATATGTGAAACAAACTAGCAAGAATAAAAGGAAGAAGAAACCATTATGGTTTACTAGGGAAGTCAGCACTATCATAAAAGATAAGAAGTCTGCCTATAAGAAGTATAAAGTAAGTGGAAGTGTAGCTGACAGAGAGGCATATAAAATTAAACAGAGGGAAGCAAAACTAATTATAAGGACTGCTAAAGGGCAAAAGGAGGAAGAAATGGCCAAATCTATGAAAAATTAGAAATAGGGAAAATAAATATATTGACGGAGATAAGGCTGTGGCTGACCATCTGAATAGCTACTTTTGTTCAGTATTTTCAGATAGTAGCAGGCATTGCCATAGCACAGCATCCAGCTGGGAGGGCACAGCTCCAGAGTTTCTGGAGGCTGATGTCCTATCCGAGCTGGCACATCTAAAGGTAAGTAAGGCGATGGGTCCAGATGGAATCCACCCCAGAGTTCTAAGGGAACTTAGGTTTGTGATAGCAGCCCCTCTGACTGATTTACTTAACCATTCCCTTTCAACTGGTGAGGTTCCAGATGATTGGAGAATGGCCAATGTCGTACCAATCCATAAAAAGGGGAGTAGAGAAGAAGCCAGTAATTACAGGCCAGTTAGTTTAACATCTATAGTGGTCAAATTAATGGAAACACTCTTAAAAAAAAGACAGATAATTTCCCATCTAAAAATTAATGACCTATTGGACCCAAAACAGCACGGCTTTACTGAGGGCAGATCATGTCAGACCAATCTTATTGATTTCTTTGACAATGTCACTAAAGTGTTAGATGAAGGTGGTGCTGTGGATATCGCCTATCTGGATTTTAGCAAACACTGTACCGCATAAGGAGCTCATAGACAAGTTATTGAAGGTAGGACTCAATCCCTGGATAGTTCAGTGGATTTCCAGTTGGCTGAGGGATCGGTATCAGAGCGTTGTTGTAAATGGTGTGCAATCTGAACAAAGGCGAGTTACAAGTGGTGTGCCGCAGGGCTCTGTCCTGGGCCCCATTCTTTTTAATATATTTGTAAGTGACATAGGAGAAGGCTTGGTAGGAAAAGTTTGTCTGTTTGCCGATGATACAAAGGTTAGTAACAGGGTGGATATTCCGGGAGGTGTCTGCAACATGGAAAATGATTTAGCTTTACTGGATAGATGGTCAAAACTGTGGAAACTAGAGTTTAATGTCTCTAAATGTAAAATCAATCCCTGCTCTGAGTACCGTATGGGCAGCACTGTGTTAGCCAGGACCTCGGAGGAGAGAGATTTAGGGGTAATGATTACTGATAGCTGCAAGATGAGTGGACAGTGTAGCCAGGCAGTGGGAAAAGCAAGCAGGATGCTCGGCTGCATAGCTCGAGGCATCACCAGTAGGAAGAGGGAGGTTGTGATGCCGCTGTATAGAGCCCTGGTAAGGATAAAGCTAGAATACTGTGTGCAGTTCTGGAGACCTTACCTGCAAAAAGACATTATTCAAATAGAACGTGTCCAAAGGCGGGCAACGAAAATGGTGGAAGGACTTAAACTTAAAACTTATCAGGAGAGACTTAAAGAAATTAATTTGTACAGTCTGGAGGAAAGAAGGGAGAGGGGGGACATGATTGAGACCTTTAAATATGTGAAAGGATTGAATAAGGTTCAGGAGGGAAGTGTTTTTAAGAAGAAACTTAATGATAGAACAAGGGGGCACAACCTGAAGCTAGTCGGGGGGAAGATCAGGAGCAATGTTAGAAAATATTATTTTACAGAAAGAGTAGTAGATGCTTGGAACAAACTTCCAGCAGAGGTAGTTGAAAAATCAACAGTCACTGAATTTAAACATGCCTGGGATAAGCACACATCTATCCTAAGATAAAGAGTACATACAGTATACACATAAGGACAGACTAGATGGGCCGTATGGTCTCCTTCTGCCGTCAACCTTCTATGTTTCTATGACACTAGCCAGTCTAGCAGACACATCAGGCTGAGAGTCCCCACTTGTATTCAAGTCATTGGGAGTGAGACTCAGGCTTGGGGAAGGAGGTGAAGTGAAACGAGGTGCAGGCCCAGCCACAGGAAGGCCAGATTGCAGCGCTAGCACCTGCTGGGCGCAAGGTACACAGACCCGTGCATTGTCACCGCTAATAGGCGAGACCCCACAAGCTAAACACAGCCGGGCTTGTCCCGAAGGAACCCCGGTCACATTATCCTGAGATGCCTCCATATGGTGATTACAAGGCACAATATGCCAGTAGGGATTAACGCTATAAAGGATGCCCCAATAACCTGCTAGGGAAGTGGGAGTAATTACACTAGGCCTCACAAGTTAAAATTAACAGAGGGCCGGGAGAAGCCAATCGCTTCGCTGTCTGAAAGACACAATGAAAGTGGGCCGTAAGCAAACAACATACAATATAACATGATAATAAAGTCGCCCGCGAGGGCACTTACGGACCGCGGTAGGTAGAAACCGTCACACAGGAGCCCACAATCAGACAAAATGGCGTCGGTATACCTCAAGGAGCGGGCCAGTGCGAGCCATGACGCGGAGCGTGCCAGAACCAGGCCCCGCCCCCATGAAGAGCGCGAAGCCAACCAGACAAGCAGCCAATGATGCCGCCGCCAAGGGCGGAACATTATGAAAAAAGAGCGTGCGAAGCGGCGGTAATGACAAAAATAAAGAAAAAGCAAGTCAGCGCAGCGGCTGACACAACATGTGTAAAGTCAAAGACACAAAAACACATATAATGTATACACACGTACACACCCCCCCCCCTTTTTTCCCCCCGAAGGCTACAGGGAGAATGAGGGTGGACGGCGGCCCATCTAGATAGGACCCGCCGATATACGGGGCATGGGGCAATAGTGCGGGAGGGGCATCCCATAGAGGCTCACCATAAGCCTATACCGCCTACCCTTTGGTGGGGGATTGCGGTGGAGCAGCGCTCCTTAAGCACTCATGGTGCTGCCTACCGTCACCCGACCAGCGCAGCCAAGGCTGGGAGGCACATTACTAGTGGAACGGGTGGGAATAGTCCTACAGGGCCGCAGGTTAATAGCCCCGCTTACCTGCGAGAAGAGAGAGAGCCATATTCTTGTCCTTCGCAGTCAGACTGCAGAGAAATTCTGGGGATTTGTGGGAGGTCCCCGGGTATTTGAGGGGCCGGGAGGAGCCTGTTTTCAATGTCTCTGCAGTACAGCGCCATCTGGCAGGGGATAACCCACGTGTATTATATTTGGAGCAGGACGTACTGTATACTAAGAATATCTGCCTGTTCAATTCCCCCTTGAGGTGAACTGCTGACATGGAACAGAGATTCTGTTCTGCCCATTGAAACAGGTGTGTTTGATGACAAAGACACTGCGTTCTCGTTCCACCCTGTTTGCTCACATATGCCACATTGTCTGATCTTATCTGGACGTGTTGATGTTGAACTAAGGGCAAGGACTGCTTACAATCATTTCAGATTTGAGGAAGTTGATACCATGTCTGGTTCCCAAAATCCCTGGACACACATCTGCTCGCAATGGGCTCCCCAGGCATAACTGGTGGCATCCGTGGTCACAATTACTGGAGAATCATCCAGAGACGGCCTTGTAACAGGTCGTCTGGGACTAGCCACTAAAACAGGGGCACTTTTACGGAGTCCGGTAGGCCCACTAAATCGTCTAATGACTTCACCCTTTTATCCAAAATCGGAAGAACAAAATTCTGTAGAGACCTTAAATAACCTGTACCCAAACCACTGCAGGAAATAACGCCCCATCATCAGGAATAGCATGGACAATCTTCCTTGTTAAAATTACATTCTTCAATAATATGGATATTGACTCTTGAATCTTCCTGACCTTGTCCAGAGTCAGTAATACAACAAAATGGGGGAGCCCAGACACACTGTGCAATTTTAAGTCTCTGGACTGTGCTCTCTTTTCTTGGGGATCTGGGCTCCCCCATTTTGTTGCATTACTGTTTGGATAGCCTGAGCCTGTTCCAGAGCAGTCCACCACATTAACTAGATACTAGTTGGTGTCGTCCAATTATGCCTCTTTTTGTCCAGAGTCAGGAAAAACGTTTGTGCTTCGGAGTCGATTTTGAGCCCCAGATAGGATTATCTCCCTTGTAGGAATTAAACTGTACTTCTCCAAGCTGATGATCCAATCAAACTGTTGCAGCACCTGAATCCCCTGAACTAAATTCTGCTTAAAGTGGACCAACACCCAGGATTTTGACTATCCTGAGTTTTGGTCCACTTCGGCGGGGCACCCCGATCGGGGGTGCCCCGCTGTGTGAAACCCCCCAGAAAGCCCCAAAATCTTACCTGTCCCCGCTCCCACGTGACTGGACGGTCCAATCCCCGTCCAGGCGGGGATCAGGAACGTCCAAGCGGCTGCCGCCGCCGCCGCCTCCCTCGCGTCACTTTCGGCGCACGTGCGCCCCCGCCGGCCATTCGCAGACGGCCGGCGCGGGCGCGCGCACGCCTACAGGGGCGCGAGGGAGGCGGCGGCGGCCGGCCGCCGCCGAAGATCAGGTAAGCGATTTGGGGTGTCTGGGGGGGTTTCACCCCGCGGGACATCCCGATCTCGGATGTCCCGCGGGGTGGGAGGTGATCGGCCCGGGAATCTTATAGATTTCCGGGCCGATCACCTCTCGGTGTTGGTCCACTTTAAGTTGGAGTCCTGTTGGTGCAAAAAATAGGAGGCCATCCAGATATGCTACTACTGGAATCGACTGAAGTCTTAATATCGCCAGAACTTGCAAATCTTAGCATTCTTTGAGACTTTGGATGTATTGGAACATGCCAATAGGCATCCTTCAGATCTACTGATGCCAGAAAGGCTACTGAAGGAATCGCCAGCAATACAGAAATATTCTCCATCTTGAACTTGCAGTAGATCAACAGAGAATTCAGGCTTTTCAAATTTAGAATGAGTCTGAAGTCCACAGTTGACTTCTGTACTAATTGGCAAATTCCCACCTTCAAACGGCACTGCACAATATCTGGAAGATGAAACATCACCATTCCAGGTTTGTACCCATAGCGCCCATCTGACACAAACAAGGGCGATGACCCTTGCCGTCATCCTGACCAGCTCTGTAGAGACATCCATAAGAAAGGAAACCCCACTTTCAAGGACTCAATAATAGATTGGGACATGATCCAGCCTCAAAATGTGCTCTCAAATGAGCCAACCAGTGTCCCATATTTCTGGAAGCTGAAGCTGTCACTGGATTAAACAAAGGAAGCTGCTTCCCAGGACCTTTTTAACAACAGATCCATATGTCTATCCATTGGATCCTTAAGATTGCCCAGCTAAAATGCTAAATTAGTTGCCTTTGAAACTTTTGAAAAAAGGGCATCCAAACGTGGACATTTTCCCCAGAGTGAAGTCTCCTGCAGAATTAGTAACAGACAACCTTTTCTCTGGTAAAGCCCATTCCACAGCTATAGATTCTTTTACAGATTCATGAACTGGAAAAACTCTAGTCTTAGGGGCCCTTAAATTCTCATAACTTACCATGAAGAGATAAGGGAACCATAGGTTCTTCCAAAAGACCCAAAGTATCACAGATGTCATTTAGCATATATTGGGTATCCTCCCCAGAAAATCTGGAATAAGATGGCTGCTCATAATCAGACATGCCGCCCACCTGGAAGTCGACCTCCAGAATTCATGGCACCAGTGGAGACTCCTAAGCGTGGCTGTGCATGCCAGGCGGTAGCACTTCTCCCAGCCTGCATGAGACTCCAGCCCTAACCAGGACCTAGGGCTCATCAACACCAGCGTGCACAGGTCCAAAGACCACCACGGGCACACACAAAAAAAAAAAAAACAAAAAAAAACACTTTCAAGGGAACCCAGTAACCCTGCACACAAGAAAAGTTTGCAGGTAATGTGGCCATCATACCACTTTTTTGAAAGAATCATAATCGTAATTTTCAGAAGACTCTCAGGCTTGTTTGCAAACGGGTGGATGCTCTGTCTTGCCGTATGGCAGGAAGCACCATATTGAGGACCACTGACAAAGGAAGTTCTTTTATGGGGATGGTCTGGTGTTTCCTGCATTCGGTGGGTGGGGTCATCTCTCATAGGTGCTGTCCTGGGGGTTGACCAAGGAAAATGTATTTACTGGGAAGGTGTCAAATTTTTCTATCCTTACCTTACATTTAGTATGAAGCACCACATCTATTCCATTATACCCAGATAAGCCTTTAAAATCCGTTTTACAAATCAATCCCAGTGTCACATGTCCATAGGTAAATTAAACACAAGTTCTCATTATTAAAATGAAACCTACCTGGTTGTTGACCACTACATGGACAGTGCCGTGTGTTGTGTAGGATGGAAGATCACTTAAGTGGAAGGTCTCATACACAATGCCTTGCCCAGCAAATGCAGCATCGCCATGGAGAAGAATGGACATCACCTGTATTTGAAAGCAGAGCAACCAGATTAGTGCTGGGTCTATTGAAAAAGGTGCATTATAAAAAAAAAAAAATGCGAACAACCTTATTGCCCTCAGTGTCTCCACCATAGAACTGCTCCGCTTTAGTTTTGCCTTGCACTACAGGGTCTGCAGCCTCAAGATGAGAAGGGTTTGCAACCAAAGACAGGGTGATATTTCTGTCGGTTACTCTGTTAATCCGTCTGTGGTACATGCCCAGGTGATACTTCACATCTCCAGAGCCCTACACAAAAAAAAAAAGCATTAGATACCAAGTTGCCCTATTATTTAAAATGAATTTTCCCTCTGTTAGCCCGTGTCCTTATAATAAACAAATTCAAAGTATAGTTAATTTTCCCCCTGACAGTGGATCTACTCTCAGAGAAATGTAGTAGCCAGGTTCTAACTCAGAATCAGACTTAAGTAAATAAAACAAAGGCATTTACATAGACCTACCTCATCTGCAGCCTCAAGTTTGGAGTCAAACTGGCAGAAAATCTGTTCCAGTTCTTTTCTGATGACATTGGCCAAGACATTAAGACGACCTCTGCAGGACACATGATATTTGTATCACATTCACATGAGAAGCAGCCTATGGTGAATTTCAAAGCTTGCTTAATGAAAATAAAGCTATGGTGTGAGCTGAACATCCCTGAACACGTGTGTGGCGTGGGGGCTGATGGCAGGAATATGTGTGTAGCAGCGGCTGCAGGAGCCACAGGCCAGCATTGGCAATACACATAAAAAAATGATTTGATACAGGACAGAATTCCAAGATTGAACAGAATAATATGCGGTGCTAATGAAGACCTGTTCACATGCTCATACCAGTAATTTATACAGAAACCACCCTCATGCCCCATTTAGTGGATGCAGTAATGGTTTTCTGTATTTATTACATCACTAAAATTCAGTGATGTAGGACTATAAAAGACAAGTATATCTAAGGTAATGAATAATGCCTTAAAGGTTTCTAAAAAGTACCAAGTTTTTCACCCCATGAGATGCACCCCCCCCCCCCCCCACACACACACTAGAATTTCCTTGTAAAATTGCATAATTTCCGTAAGGTAGTACATCTCTCAATTTGAGCCCCCTTTACGAAAACCTCTAATATATGTAGGCTGCCATCTTCCAAATCCAGGGAGTTCTAAACCTTTGAAGACTTGTGCAGCAAAACCATGGTGTTCGGTATTGGTGTGGATGGATAGAAACCAGAGAAACTCCTCAGTTACCTGTGTGGCATTCCCATGATGACATAATCAACACCATTCTCACTGGATTTATCAATGATGGTTTTCAGAGCAGGAATTAACACTTCACAGCCCTCCAAGCCAAAACGTTTCTCAGAAGACCACTTGCGGTGAAGGAACTCTTCAAATCTGGTGAAAATTGAATATGAGATTTAAGAGGTTGTAAAATATTAAAAACGTCTACAACAAAAACATCAAAGCATCTGAGGCAGCACGTACACCACTGGCGAAGGAAAGCACATATAGTAATAACCCAACAGCTTCTGCTATTTAAGACCAGGATTTTAGAGTTGCATCAGCATCTATAAATCGCTACTATAGCAGTCAAAAACTCTAAGATAGTCTCCTGTCTAAGCATACTGCATCCATGCATGTTATATGAGGTTCTTTTTAAAATAGTTGGGGGATGGTCTTTTGTTTATCAGCTGTAGCAGTAAAGTCAGAATGATGATCTCAGGGAATTATCCCAAACCATTTAATAACCATTGAGCGGAACAGTGATTGGTTGCAGCTTCCTGGTGCCAACAATGTTCAGATGAATGTTTATAATCTGCTATTTTACCCATCAATACGCAGCAAAAAGGAGATCCCTCGAAACACCATTGACGATAACGGATAGACGTGGAGTTTCAGCTCCTTGTGTAATTTACATGGAACTGCGGCTTAGGTCACCTTCCCACAAGACGTATTGAGAAAAAACATAGCTTAATTTCTCAGATGGCAGGATTGGGATATTGATTTTTGATCTATTTTCCATTGTTTTTTGTGTAATCTGATTCAACCGAGGTGGTTTGACAAAGGCTAGAGCTGGAGACAAGAAGTCAATCAACTTTATCCTGTGGTTACTTGTTAAGGATTGAAGCTGTTGTGGCTGGCATAATTTTGGGTGTGATGAAGCAAACTCTTGGCAAGTACTTGAACCCTAATAAAGACAGCTACATAATATTTACGTAGCTGCCTATCCTACTGTTAAACAACAGCTACGTACTTGGCTTTTCCCCTGCTAGCGGCCAAAAAATACCATTTTGTGAGTACTCACCTGTAAAATGGGTATTACGAGTATGTCACACACCCATGACACTTGGGAAACTGGCCTGTAGTGGGCGATCTTGCATAGATGACATGGAAAAAAGGAGCCCCTCCTGGTCCATAAGTACCTGGGACCTCCCACTATTCCCCAGTCTTTTAAAAAAGCAGTGAGAAACCAGAAAGAGCAAATTATATAATATAAGAAACACCATATAAAGGACCCCAGAACAAAAAAGGGCAGGGGAAGCGGGGTGTGTGACATACTTGTAATACCCATTTTACAGGTGAGTACTCACAAAATGGTATTATTCCTAGTATGTCACACACCCCGCTTCCAACATCCATGACACTTGGGACATCCAAAAGCAGTGTCAATAATGGGTGGGGACCCAAGAAGAAAAATAAGGCATAACTTAAATTACTGCAGCTTGCAGAACTTTGCAGCCAAAAGCAGCATCCGCTGAGGCCCGCACATCAACCTTGTAAAACTTAGAAAAAGTATGCACCGAAGACCAAGTAGCAGCCTTACAAACCTGTTCAACAGAAGCCTGGTGCTGAAAAGCCCAAGAAGCCCCAACAGCACGAGTAGAATGAGCAGCAACACGAAAAGGGGGAACCTTCCCCTTTGCAGAATAGGCCCCAACAATGGCCTGACGTATCCATTTACTAATGGAAGACTTGGCGGGAGCCAAACCCTTCCTAGGCCCAGAGGGCACAACAAAAAAGGCATCCGTCTTACGGAAAGCAGAAGTAGTCACCAAATAATACTTAACACAACGAACAACATCCAAAGAATGCAAAACCCTTTCCTTGTTACTACTAGGATTAGGGCAAAGTGAAGGAAGAACTATATCCGGATTAAGGTGGAAGGCAGACACCACCTTAGGAAGGAAATCCGGTTTAAAACGGAAAACCACCTTATCCCAATGCCTTTCAAAATAAGGGGCATGGATTGACAGGGCCATCAATTCAGAAACCCAACGGACAGAGGTAATAGCAACCAAAAAAGCAACCTTCTGAGTAAGAATATGAAGAGGAACATCCTGCAACGGCTCAAAAGGAGCAGCCTGCATGGCAGAAAGCACCAAGTTAAGATCCCAAACTGGAAGTAGGGGCTTTCTAGGAGGCCGCACATGCCTGACCCCCTGGAAAAAGGTCTTAACCAAAGGATGAAGAGCTTTGAAAGAAAATAGCCAAAGCAGAAACCTGCCCCTTCAACGTACTAATCTGGAAAACCAAATCCAGACCATGTTGCAGAAACTCCAAAATCCTAGGGATAGAAAATACGCTACAGGGCAAGACCCTAGACTCACACCAATCAATATAGGACCTCCAAGTCCTGTAGTAAACAGAGGAAGACTTCTTCCTAGCTCCAACAAGAGTCTGAATGACCGCGTCAGAAAGACCTTCCTCTTTTAAGATGGACATTTCAGCAGCCACGCCGTCAAAACTAGCGTTGGTAAATTGGGGTAACTGAGTTGACCCTGGGTGATGAAATCTGGAAGAAGAGGCAGAAGCAACTGATCCTCTGCTAGCCTTGTGATGTCTGCGAATCACAGACGTCTTGGCCATCTTGGAGCCACCAGAATTGCTGGCGCCCCTTCCAGAACTAGCTTGCACACTAGCCTGCTTATCATGGAGAATGGGGGAAACAGATACAGGAACCCCAGATCCCTCCAGGCCAGAGACATGGCATCCGCTGCCACTGCCAGAGGATCCTGGGATAGAGACACAAAAACTGGAAGCTTGTGGTTGTGACGAGAAGCAAACAGGTCCAACCATGGAGTCCCCCACTTGTGACAAAGAAACTGAAAGACCCTGGGATTGAGAGACCACTCTCCCTGACGAGCGCATGCTCTGCTCAGGGAGTCTGCCTCCACATTCTCTATCCCCGGAATGTAAACTGCCGATATGCAGGGAACATTGATCTCTGCCCAGTGGAGGATCAGAGACACTTCCCGGAGGGCACCCCAACTGCGAGTCCCTCCTTGGTGATTGATGTATGCAACCGCTGTTCGCTGTCTGACCGAATCTGAACCGGCCGACCCCGCAAGAAATGAGTCAAACGAAGAAGGACTAAACGAATGGCCCGAAGCTCCAATAAATTGATTGGAGAGTGAGCCTCCTGCGTCCCCCACAAACCCTGGAACCGATGTTCCCTCCAGATGCCCCCCCAGCCCATAAGGCTGGCATCTGTGGTGACCAATTCCCAACAAGGGGTCAGAAATGACTTGCCGCTTCTGAGATTGCTCGAAGTCAGCCACCACTGAAGGGACTGCAGAACGTGGGGAGACAACAGACAAACCCGATTCAAAGACAGCGGGCTCTTGTCCCACTTTGCCAAGAGAAAGAGCTGAAGCGTCCTCATGTGAAACTGAGCAAACGGGACTGCTTCGAATGTGGCCCCACTAGCCTCATCCCCAGGCGGATAGGCTGACGAGGATTAGATAAGAACAGACTTTGGACTGAGGAAGAAATACCCTGGCCTGAAGGGTATCCAGTATCAGGCCCAGAAAGGGAATCTCCCTGACAGGGCAAAGAGACGATTTGACATGGTTTATCACCCAACCAAATCTCTCTAGCGTCGCCACCACTATCCTGGTGTCCAATTCGACCTGATTGAAAGACAATGTCATGATGAGAAGGTCGTCCAAGAATGGCACAATGCGAATGCCCTGGAGCCTGAGAATGGCCATTACTCCTGCCAAAACCTTGGTAAAAACTCTTGGGGATGAGGTAAGACCGAATGGAAGGGCCGCAAACTGAAAATGCTGGTCTTCCACTGTGAATCTGAGGAATCTCTGGTGAGCGGGACAAATAAGAATGTGCAGATAAGCATCCTTGATGTCGATGGACGTCATAAAGTCCCCTTGACGGAGAGCGTCGACCGTTGACCTTAGCGACTCCATGCGGAACTTTCTGAAGCGAATAAATTGACTGAGTCGCCTCAGATCTAGAATAGGTCGAACAGAGTAGTCCTTTTTGGGAACCGTAAATAGGTTGGAGTAAAACCCCAGACCCCTTTCCGCTGGAGGAACCAGATGGATAACATCCATGTTTAAGAGGTTCGCTACTGCTTCCCGGAGCCCTTGCGTGATCACCGAATCCGCGGGCATCCGAGACCTGAAAAATCTGGGCGGAGGCCGGAACTCGAATTCCAGCTTGTATCCGGAGGACAGAACCTCCAGAATCCATCTGTGTGATACCTCTTTGAACCAAGCCTGGAAAAAGAACCGTACGGGTGAGGGCGCCTCCTCATTGCTGGACAGGTTTAGAAGTGGACTTAGGCTTGGACCCCCAACTCTGACCTGGACGGCCACGTCCACTTCCCCTGTTCCACGCAGTCCCCCTTGGGGCTGAAAAGGCCTATGCTCTGGCCCCTCTGGAACCACGAAAGGAAGGGTTAAAGGAGGCCGATCCCCGAAAGGAACGACGTTGCTTCTTACGCTGAGGCAATTTGCCTCCCTTAATGACAGAATACAATTTCTCACCAAAGAGGCGCAATCCCCCAAAAGGGGGCGTGTCAGCCGCCGAATAGCAACTAGCAAGGCGGAAGTTCTGCTACACATGGCCATGGTATCATCCAAAGCAGAAAGTATAAAAGACACAAGTAATTCACTTAAGAGTGGCAAACTCATCAGATGCTGGATCAAGCCCTGAGGTATTCAATAGGTCTCTAACAACGGACCTAATAGCGACTGCCATAAGTGCCGAGACACCCACAGGCCGCAAGGCCGAACCAACGCTAGCAAACGCATGGCAAGCCATTTGATCAATCCGTTTGTCTTCCCCATCCTTAAGGGTAGTAGACTCCGGAGAATGCAAAACAGAAGAATTGGACAAACTAAGCACAGGTGTACCCACCACAGGGGGGGATGACCAACGCTTAACAGTGTCTGCCGGAAAAGGATATTTTTTTATCCCAGCCTAAAGGAACGCCAGAAAGCCGCGCAGGCTTCTCCCATTCCTTAAGAATGATCTCTTCAAAATGTTTTTGACTAGGAAATTCTAAACGAGGCCTGGAGACACCAAAGAACTCCCCTTTCTGAGGAGGGACAGCGTCTGGGAAATAGATTGCCAAAACCTCATACAATTGAGCAAGAGCTTTAGGGGTGTCAAAAACCTCCCCTTCATCCTGTTCAGCGTCAACACCCACAAATTGCTGAACATCAGACATATAAGATTACTCAAAAAAATTCTCCTTCTTCCAACGGAGAACAATCTGACCAATCAAGACGCTCGCTACAATCAAGCTCACTTGCCGCAACGGCAGGAGCTAAATGTTTTCTTTTAGCTGAGGCCTTTTTAGCCACAGAGCTAGACATTAACTTTTCAATGTGCGCCAGTCTGGCACATACATCAAAAAGCGACTCTCCACCCATGACAATATTACTGGGGGTATGGACAAGACAAGGTGGAGTGGGAGAAGAAGCAGGAGCCCCAGACCCTGAAGCTTGGGCCTCTGACTGTTGTATTAGTTATTGAGCACAAGATACACAAAGAAATGCATTATCCCCAACAAGGGATGCCCCACAACGTAAACACTGCCGAGTCTGCCCTGAGGGAACTGAAAGCCCAGTATCCTGAGATGCCTCCATATGGTGTCTGTTAAAATATACTTAATTATTTTATAGTCGCCAAGTATGCGGGATTTACGCAATAGCTACCCGGGATGCCCCTTAATAATCCCAAGTGGGAGGATTTCAATGAAGGACCAGGAGAAACTCCTAATGAAGAGTTTCCACCTGGAAAGAGAGAAATACAATAAGCCTTATGCACATAAGAGCAAAGAGACCAGCAATACAATCTCCCTTTAGCAGAACTAAAGGGTACTCACAGCACCACAAACGGGATCAGCGACCAGCCCATCGACCGGACAGCAACCAGCCCATCGACCGGACAGCAACCAGCCCATCGACCGGACAGCAACCAGCCCATCGACCGGACAGCAACCAGCCCATCGACCGGACAGCAACCAGCCCATCGACCGGACAGCAACCAGCCCATCGACCGGACAGCAACCAGCCCATCGACCGGACAGCAACCAGCCCATCGACCGGACAGCAACCAGCCCATCGACCGGACAGCAACCAGCCCATCGACCGGACAGCAACCAGCCCATCGACCGGACAGCAACCAGCCCATCGACCGGACAGCAACCAGCCCATCGACCGGACAGCAACCAGCCCATCGACCGGACAGCAACCAGCCCATCGACCGGACAGCAACCAGCCCATCGACCGGACAGCAACCAGCCCATCGACCGGACAGCAACCAGCCCATCGACCGGACAGCAACCAGCCCATCGACCGGACAGCAACCAGCCCATCGACCGGACAGCAACCAGCCCATCGACCGGACAGCAACCAGCCCATCGACCGGACAGCAACCAGCCCATCGACCGGACAGCAACCAGCCCATCGACCGGACAGCAACCAGCCCATCGACCGGACAGCAACCAGCCCATCGACCGGACAGCAACCAGCCCATCGACCGGACAGCAACCAGCCCATCGACCGGACAGCAACCAGCCCATCGACCGGACAGCAACCAGCCCATCGACCGGACAGCAACCAGCCCATCGACCGGACAGCAACCAGCCCATCGACCGGACAGCAACCAGCCCATCGACCGGACAGCAACCAGCCCATCGACCGGACAGCAACCAGCCCATCGACCGGACAGCAACCAGCCCATCGACCGGACAGCAACCAGCCCATCGACCGGACAGCAACCAGCCCATCGACCGGACAGCAACCAGCCCATCGACCGGACAGCAACCAGCCCATCGACCGGACAGCAACCAGCCCATCGACCGGACAGCAACCAGCCCATCGACCGGACAGCAACCAGCCCATCGACCGGACAGCAACCAGCCCATCGACCGGACAGCAACCAGCCCATCGACCGGACAGCAACCAGCCCATCGACCGGACAGCAACCAGCCCATCGACCGGACAGCAACCAGCCCATCGACCGGACAGCAACCAGCCCATCGACCGGACAGCAACCAGCCCATCGACCGGACAGCAACCAGCCCATCGACCGGACAGCAACCAGCCCATCGACCGGACAGCAACCAGCCCATCGACCGGACAGCAACCAGCCCATCGACCGGACAGCAACCAGCCCATCGACCGGACAGCAACCAGCCCATCGACCGGACAGCAACCAGCCCATCGACCGGACAGCAGCCAGCCCAGTGATCGGACAGCAGCCAGCCCAGTGATCGGACAGCAGCCAGCCCAGTGATCGGACAGCAACCAGACCAGCGACCGGACCAGAACTGGGCCAGCACGCCAGCACAACCACATGTGGACAGAAAGGAAGCGCCATAATATGCGGCGCCGTCGAGAAACCCCGCCCACCAAACAGAGCAGCAGAGAACGGAGGGCGGGCCAGGGAGAGCCAATAGGCAAAAGCCACGCAAAAGAACGGGGCCAGACACAGAGCGCCAAGCCCCGCCCACATCCGGGTCCGCACGCTGGAGAAAAAAGAGAGGGAAATTCAAATCCTGACACAACAAAAAGGAACCACAGGTATGCCAGCCTCTTTTCTCTTACTCTTATATATACTTAGTCCGAAAAGTGCATAGGAAACAACACTCCTCAGAAATAAAGACCCCCCCTCCTTATCACCCCTGCAGGGCCCAGGAGAGCAAAGGGGGAAGGTACAAAGGGCACCCTAAGGCACAGGGAGATTTCAAGTGATGGGGCATCCCATGCCGGGGGACACCAACCCGGATTCCGCCTACCCCTTATTTGAGGTCTCGGGAAGGGGGGGGGGGGGTGTATCTACCCTTGCCTGAACCCTTCAGCCAGGGCTGGGAGGCATATCACAAGTACAATAAAAACGAGGTTCAGGCAGAAATAGAAAAGTCCGGGAGTTATCCCGGCTACCTGCAGGAAAGAGAGTAATCTTCTGAATGCTTCGCCGACTGCAGAGACGAAAAGACTGGGGAATAGTGGGAGGTCCCAGGTACTTATGGACCAGGAGGGGCTCCTTTTTTCCATGTCATCTCTGCAAGATCGCCCTCTACAGGCCGGGTTCCCAAGTGTCATGGATGTTGGAAGCGGGGTGTGTGACATACTAGGAATAAAAACGCCACTCACCTGACCCCCTTGTTCAACGGTCAGGTCTCCTATTCACCCAGGGGGCCTCCAATCCCCCCTTCCTGTCCGGTTTCAGTAGAGGGCCATAACAGCCCCCCCTTCCAAAGCCACTGCTGGCAGAAAAAAATAAGAGAAGGGCCCAGGGTCACAAGGCTACGCAGGCTTGTAGCCTTGCAGGACAGGGGGCTAAAGAAGGTTGCCCCTGCACCCTGTTCAACAAGCCCCCATGGATGGTCCGTGGGCAATTATGGGAAGGGGGGGGGGGGGGGACACTTTAACCCTTAAAAATCCCTCCAAACAGGAGATCCCCAGGTGGGGAGACTCCATGTAATTTTTTTTAATTAACCCTCATCACTCAGTAGGTATAAATGGCTTCCATCAGCAGGAGAGCAGAAGCCAGAGTGATTGCATGGGGCACAGTGGAAGTACCTAGGCATGCTGGGTATTTTTCTGCTTGGGGGACCTTGCACTTTTAGATTTAGCTTAGCTTGTTTTTTTCTTGTTTGCATAATGATATTTTGTTTTTTATTCTGCTTTAATACATTTTAGGGAAATCCTGTGCAACGAAATAATTTTTCAATAGATTACATCTTTGATCATGAATTTGATCATGCAGTCACTGTAGAAGTTGAAGCCCAGCAGAGACAGGTGATCAGGCTGCGACCATGTTTTAAAACCTATCCCAACGTCATTTAATAACACTGCATAGTCCCAATCAAAGGCAACCAACATGTTTTGTGGTTCTCCAGAAGCTTTATAGCACTGTGTACATTCTTATTACTTCACCTGTGTATGTGTGGAGATCTGCATAAAACATGACCCATAGTGGCTCTTGAAAGGAGGTTTAGTACACGCACCTAGATGAAGTATTTCAGCTATTGATAGTATCTTAAAAATACAATTCTGTGATTACTCACCTTGTAGAATTGGTATTATAAGTATGCAGCACGTCCTGCTCTAGATAATAATTCCTTACAGATGGGATTACCTCCGCCAGAGGGCGCTGGACTGCAGAGATAGCAAAAAGAGGCCCCTCCCGGTCCCATATATACCCGGGACCTCCCACAAATTCCCCAGTATTGAAAAGCAGTAAGGAGAACCAGGAGAAGCCAATGATAAGTAAAAACTTTAACAAGGATAACAATCACCATACAGAGGATCCAAGATAATGAAATCAGGGTGGGGTGGAGCAGGACGTGCTGCATACTTATAATACCAATTCTACAAGGTGAGTAATCACAGAATTGTATTATTCTAAGTATGCAGCACATCCTGCTCCAGATGATAATTCCTTACAGATGGGACATCCAATAGCAGTGTCCGTAAGGTAGGGTGGGATCCCCAAGGCAAAAACGCGCAGGTTAAACCACTGCCGCCTACAAAACTTTGCGGCAAAAACAGCATCAGCTGAGGCCTGAACATCAACCTTGTAAAACTTGGAAAAGGTATAACCAGAAGACCAAGTAGCGGCCTTACAAACTTGTTCAACAAAAGCCTGGTGCTGGAAGGCCCAGGAAGCCCCAACAGCACGGGTAGAATGAGCAGTAACACGGAAATGAGGATCCTTTCCCCTAGCAGAATAGGCCCTAACGATAGCCTGTCGGATCCACTTCCTAATAGTAGACTTAGCAGGAGCCAAACCCTTCTTGGGACCCGAAGGGACCACAAACAAGGCATCAGTCCTTCTGAAAGGCGCAGTAGCCACCAAGTAGAACTTTAAGTTCCTGACCACATCCAGGGAATGCAAGGCCCTCTCCTTGGAATTACCAGGATTAGGGCACAAGGAAGGAAGCACAATGTCCTGATTGAGATGGAAGGCAGAAACAACCTTAGGCAAGAAATCTGGTTAAAAGCGGAAAACCACCTTGCCCTGGTGTCTGAATGGAAAGGGCCGCCAACTCCTAAACGCGCCTAACAGAGGTGATAGCCACCAGAAAGGCAACCTTAAGAGTAAGAATAGACAGAGCAGCCTCCTGCAAAGGCTCAAACGGAGGGCCCTGAAGGGCAGACAAGACCAAATTCAAGTGCCAGACTGACAAAAGAGGTTTACGGGGGGGGGGGGGGGGGGCGCACATGAGCAACCCCCTGGAAGAATGTCTTGACCAGAGGATGCAGAGCAAAAGATCTCTGGAAGAAAACAGCCAAGGCAGAAACGTGACCCTTGAGAGTGCTGAGCTGGAGCCCCAGATCCAACCCATGTTGAAGGAACTCCAGGATCCTAGGAATGGAAAACACACGACAGGGAAGGACCCTAGACTCACACCAGTCAATGTAGGTCCGCCAAATCCTATAGTAAATGGTGGAGGAAGATTTCTTCCTAGCCCTAATCAAGGTATTGACAACAGAAGCAAAAAGCCCTTCTTCACTCAAGATGGAGGTTTCAGCAGCCAGGCCGTCAAAGCCAGCGTTTGTAAATTGGGATGGCAAAGCCGTCCCTGGGTGAGAAGGTCCGGAACCAAGGGCAGAGCGTACTGGTCTACTGCCAGCTGTACGATGTCTGCAAACTACACCTGTCTTGGCCAACGGGGGGCCACCAGAATTGCAGGCACCCTTTCTTGAACCAACTTGCGCAAGACCCTGCCCAACAGGGGGAATGGAGGGAAGAGATACAGGAGACGGAACCCCTGCCAGGAGAGAGTCAGAGCATCCACGGTCAAAGGATCCTGGGACAGAGAGACAAAGACTGGGAGCTTGTGATTGTGGCGAGACGCAAACAGATCCACGTCTGGCACCCCCCAACGGTGACACAGGGAGCGAAAGACCTCGCTGCTGAGGGTCCATTCCCCCAGGTGAGAAGTGCCCCTGCTCAGAGAGTCCGCCTCCAGATTTTCCACCCCCGGAATGTACACTGCTGAGATGCAAGAAACATTGTCCTCCGCCCAAGACAGAATCTTGGACACTTCCTTGAAGGCACCCTTGCTCCGGGTGCCTCCCTGATGATTGATGTAGGCAACCGCGTCTGGTTGTCCGAACGTACCTGGACCGGTCGGCCCTGAAGGTGCGGACTCAAATGGGCCAGAACCAGCCGGACCGCCCTTAGCTCCAGAATGTTGATAGGGGCGTGGGCCTCCTGAGGGCCCCACAGCCCCTGGAATTGTAGGGATTTCCAGAATCCCCCCCCAGCCAGTCAGACTGGCATCCGTGGTGACTGTCTCCCAACAGGGGGCCAGAAAGGATCTGCCCAACAGGTTCTTTGAGTCCAGCCACCACGAGAGGGACCTCCGTGCCAGAGGAGAGAGAAATGCCTGATCCAAAGACAAGGGGCTCTTGTCCCATACTGACAAGAGGTGGAGCTGAAGAGGCCTCATGTGAAATTGTGCATAGGGAACCGCCTCGAAGCAGGACACCATCTGTCCCACCAGCTGCATCCCCTGCCGGATGGAGGGGGTGAAGTCGGGACAGAAGGAAATGGACCTGAGCTTGCAGGGAGTCCACCTTCTGCTGAGGAAGAAAGATCCTGGCCTGAGCCGTATCCAGATTCATGCCCAGAAAGGAAGTCACCAGAGATGGAGACAGGGAAGACTTGGGGTGATTGATCACCCAGCCGAATGACTCCAGAATGGTCACCACCCGCTGGGTATCCAGCTCTGCCTGATGGAGAGACTGAGAAGCGATGAGACGATGAGAAGGTCGTCCAGATAGGGAATAATGCCAACGCCCCGAGCCCTGAGGAGAGCCATGACACCCGCCAGCACCTTGGTGAAGACTCTGGGGGCCGAGGTGAGACCGAAGGGCAGTGCCACAAATTGGTAGTGCTGGTCCTCCAGCGCGAACCTGAGGAATCTCTAATGCACCTGGGAAAACTGGAACATGCAGGTAAGCATCCTTGATGTCTATAGAGGACATGAAGTCCCCCGTGCGCAGGGAGCTGCCAGTCGAGTTTCCATGCGAAAGTGCCTTGTCCTTGTTGACAAATTTGTTGAGCAGTTTTAAATCCAGGATGGGCCTGATGGACCCATCCCTTTTGGGCACTGTGAAGAGATTGGAATAATATCCCTGACCTCTTTCCCAGAAAGGGACCTGACAGATGACCCCCATGTCCAGAAGGTTTCTCACCGCCAGAGCCAGACCTTGAGCTGCCAGGGGGTCCTGAGGCATCCGAGATCTGAGGAATCTGGAGGGCGGCAAGGCAGTGAACTCGATCTTGTAACCGGAGGACACCACCTCCTGAATCCACCGGTCTGAGACGTGCTGTCTCCATACATGAGCGAAGAGCCTCAGCCGTCCCCCCACCCGGATGGGTGAGGGCGCCCCTTCATGGCTGGGGAGGCTTGGGGGAAGATTCAGAACCCCAGGAAGAACCTGGACGGGCCCGTCCTCTGCCCCAGAAGTCTCCCCTGTGTCCCACAAGGGATACCCCTCTCGCAGACCTAGGTCCACGGTAGGAGGGGGCAAAGGCACCTGAACCCCGAAATGGCTGCGGCTGTTTCTTATGTTGAGGCAACTTACCTCCCTTTGCAAACAGGTCCAAACGATCACCAAATAGGCGCAGCCCCTTAAAGGGAAGCCCCGTGAGAGCCTTCTTAGCAGCGTTATCGGCTGCCCACTGGCGCAGCCAAACAGAACGGCAGATAGCAACCATCAAGGCAGAGGTTCTGCTACACATCCTAATGGTGTCATCCAAGGCCGAAAGGATAAGGGCAATAAACATCTCACTATGTGACAAGGCCCTGAACTCGGCATCCCCCTTGAGGAGAGTCCTAATAGCCACAGCAGAAATAGTAGAAGCACAGACAGGGCGCAAGGCAGACCCTACACAGGCAAAAACATGGGAAGCCAGCTGGTCAATACGCCGGTCCTCACCATCCTTCAGGGTAGTGGAATCAGGTGAATGTACCACAGAGGTGTTGGACAACCCCAATACTGGAGCATCCACTTCTGGGGGGGGGGTTAACCAACACTTAACCACTTCAGTGGGAAAAGGATACCTTTTATCCCAGCCCTTAGGGATCCCGGGGAGTCGGCTGGGACGTTCCCATTCTTTGAGAACAAAATTATTGAAATGGGTCTGTTCTGGAAATTCCAAATGTGGCTTAGCAGTATTGAACAATTCCCCCTGTTGCTTGGGAGCCACAGCAGGAAGGGAAATAGAAAGCACCTCAAAAACCTGAGTCAACAGTCTATTGGTGTCATCAGCATCCCAATGATCAGAGCCTGAGTCAGTGCCACTGTAAAGCTGATCATCAGACAGCTCTGAATCCGAGAATAATTCCCCCTCCTCAAGTGGGGTATAGCCAGCAATGTCAAGGAATTCCTCAGTCTCCATAGGAAAGACAGATGCACCAGGCGCAACATGCTGCCTCTTAGCCGGAGCCTTACGGGCCGCAGAGCTAGCAATCAACCACTCTATGTTAGCCAACCTAGAAGACACGTCAGGCTGAGACTCCCCACTAGTATTCAGCTCACTGGGAGTCAAGATCAAGCGAGGGGGAGTAGGTGAGGACATAGTGGGCGCAGGCCCAGCCACAGACAGCCCAGAATGCATCGCGAGCGCCTGATGGGCGGAGGGTACGCAGACCTGCACATCATCACCCACAGAGGATACCCCACACACCACACACAGCCGGGCTTGTCCCGAAGGGACCCCGAGCACAATATCCTGTGAAGCCTCCATATGGTGATTATAGTGGCACAACTGGCCAATAGGAATTACGCTGTAAAGGCAACCCGGGACGCCCCAAATGTCCGCCAGGGAAGTGGGAGGATTTAACAGCTTAGGCCTCTAGTAAAGTTAGTGTAACTAATAGAGGGGACAGGACCGGGAGAAACCTCTTAATACAGTTTTCCCGCCTGAAAGACACAAGCAAGACACCCCATAAATCCACAGAAATTAAAAACAAGCCCGCAGGGGCACTCACGGACCGCGGTGGGGAGTCAGCAATCACACCGAGAGAGGACCAGAATGGCGCTGAAGAAACCTCAAAGGGCAGGCCGCAGGGAGAGACGACGCGCAGCGCGCCAACAGATAGGCCCCGCCCCCTCCAAAGAGCGCGTAGACAGACCCGTGGCCAGCAGCCAATAGGTGCGCAGTGGTGTCTGAGGCCACGCCACCGCTGACCACAGAACGCTGCAAGGCCGTGGATAACAATATCTCGAATAAATGAACATAAGACACCTTCAGAAGCAGAGAATCCGGCTTCAGGCGGAACTTCACCTTATCCTGGTGTATCTCAAGGAATGAGGGCTAGGTAGACCGAGCCGCCCGCTAACACACGCCTGACCAAGGTAACAGTCACCAGAAGGACAACCTTGAGGGTAAGGACATCCAGACAGCGTCCTGAATAGGACCAAGGGACAATCCTGCAAGCAGACGGAACAAATTCAATTTCAATCCCAACAGGGACCATAGGAGTACATGGAGGACGCACATGAGCACCCCCTGAAGGAATTCTTAACCAAGGAAGACTGAACAGCGGCAGGGACCAGGAGTACCTGGAACCTGATAAAAACTGGGGAAGGCGTGCAGCAAACGCTATCTTGTATCTGGAGGACACAACCTCCTGAATCCACCAGAATGAGGCGAGATGCCTCCTGATAAGAGCAAGGTGCTGCAGCCATCCCCTCACCCAGACGGGCGAGGGCGCCCCATCATGCTTGAGGGGGTTTGGTGAAAGATTTGGGCTTAGCCCCGCCGGAGGGGCAAGAGCATTGTCTGCTGCTAGTGGGGCAGGAGTCTGCACGAAAAATCCGGAAAGACACCCCTGGTTCCTGTTTAACACTAAGGTAGGGGGGAGGAGGGGTGTCCCTAACTCGAGGGGGCCGAGACGGCAGTCTGCGAAGGGGTGATTTGCCCTTTTTACCGAATAGGTCTAGACGGGCCCCAAATAGGCGTTGCCCTCTAAAGGGGAGCCCAGTAAGAGTCTTTTTAGTAGCATCATCAGCACCCCACTGTCGCAGCCAGACCAAGCGACGAATAGCCACCGCAAGGGCGGAAGTTCTTCCACACATTCTAATGGCATCATCCAGCGCTAATAGAATAAACTTCACAAATACATCACAATTGGAGAGTGCATTAAACACCTCCCAGGGGAGATCCTCGGGGTGATGATCGAGCAATTTTTTGATGAGGGTTCTAGCGGCCGCTGCAGTAATGCAGCACAGACCGGGCGCAGCGCCGTCCCGGCACAAGAAAAGGCGTGGGAGGCCACAGCTCAATGCGCCGGTCCTCAGCATCCCGAAGGGTACTATAAGCAGGGGTTGTAATAAAGGGGGGGTTAGGGACCCCTATGATCGGCGCATCCACCACGGGGGGTGATGACCAACAATTACCCACCTCAGGGGGAAAAGGGTATTTCCTATCCCAGTCCCCTGGAACCCCTGGAAGTTTACTGGGGCATTCCCATTCCTTGAGCACAAGGGCATGGAAATGAGCCTGCTCTAAAAATTCCAAACGTGCAGTCGCAGTATGGAAACGCTCCCCTCTAGGCTTGGGGACCTGACCGGGGGGAGAGATAGTGCCTTAAAAACCTTAAGCAACAAGTCGTCAGTGTCACACTGGCCCCAGTATTCAGGGCCAGAATCGTCATGACTCCTCGGCCTCTCATCAGAAGAGCTTTAGTCAGAGAACAACTCCCCTTCATCAGAAGGGGTATAGTCACACAGAGTAGCAAACCCCTCAGTTCTCATAGAACATACAGAAACATGAGGCGACAGGTGCCGCTTTCTACCAGGGCCCATTCGCTCTGACAACCTAGCAATAATCTGTTCAGCCGTAGGCAGTCTGGAAGGCCCAGCAGGCTGCAATTCCCCACTTGTAGGCGACTCAGCAGGAGAGAGATTTAAGCCTGGGGAGAATTGAATTGAATTGAAGCTAGGTGTAGCCACTGGCCGACCAGATTGCAGGACCAGGGCTTGCTCGGCACAGGGTACGCAGACCCGTGCCCTGTCAGCATCAGCATAGAGTTGTCCACATGCTATACACCGCCGGTCTTGTCCCAGAGGGACCCCGGTCACATAATTCTGAGATGCCTCCATATGGTGATTAATCAAGGCACAATATGCCAGTAGGGATTTACACAATAAGTAACCCTGGATGCCCCAAAGACCCACTATGGAAGTGGGAGAATATTACAAGGCCCGCTATAATTTTACACCGGGCCGGGAGAAACCAATGGTGTTCACCAGTCTGAAAGACATAATGGGAATAAAGGGTGTCAGAACCATGCGCAGTAAACAAGGATCATGAAAATCGCCCGTGAGGGCACTTACAGACCAAGGGAGGAGGACCGCTACCACGCGTGCGTGCGACCAGCATCAAAATGGCGCCAAGCAAACCTCGAAGGGCGGGCCAGAGCGGGCTGTGACGCGGAGCGCGCCAACCAGGTCCCCGCCCCCCCCTGAAGAGCGCGAAGCTCTGAGATAGTTACAAGTTGTCATGAGGAGCGAAGTGTATGGCACACTTAGAAAAAAATGATTTGCCAATGAAGACGCCGCAGCGTCTGAGGCGACGCCACCGCCCGGCGCAGCACATCCAATAAAGGAAGAGGTGCGCGTGGCGGCGACAAATACACAGTAAAGAACAAACAGCGCGGCTCTGACACCAGGAATACCAGTCCGGGGCAAGACTAAGGCCATAACGTGTAAAACATACACTAAGACCACCATACACACACACCCCACCCTTTCTTTCCCCCCGGGCTACGGGGGAATGAGGGAGGATGGCGACCCTTTGTACAGGGCCCACCACTACACGGGGCAATAGTGAGGGAGGGGCATCCCCTAGAGGCTCACCATCAGCCCTAAACCGCCTACCCTTTGGTGGGGGACTGCGGTGGAGCATGGCTCCGTTAAGCACGAATGGTGCTGCCTACCTTCACCCGACCAGCGCAGCCCAGGCTGGGAGGCACATCACAGGGAGGACGGGTGGGAATAGTCCAACAGGGCCGCAGGCTTTGGTAGCCCCGCTCACCTGCGAGAGAGTGATACATCATGTCTTCGCAGTCAGCACTGCAGAGAAATCTGGGGATTTGTGGGAGGTCCCTGGGTATTTGAAGGGCCGGGAGGAGCCTGTTTTTTCCATGTCTCTGCAGTGCAGCGCCATCTGGCGGAGGATAACCCCAGTGTAAGTATTATATCTGGAGCAGGACGTACTGTATACTAAGAATATATTATTTTATGGTATTTGTGGAGTTGTGCCCCTTTCTTATGATCCTTGTCAATTTGGTTTGACCCATTGCTGGACCTAGGATTTGCTATGTTGTAAGAAAGATTTTTTAGAAAAAGTTTCTTATTTACTGCAGACCTAAACAGTCTCTGGCAGCTATGTGCCCTGTGCGGTACAGGTCCACAAGGACTCTAACCCTCCTTACTTACAATGCCCAGAGGAAGGTCTCTGCACAATGCTCCTGTGCAGCAGTGACGATCTCTGTAGGGCTTACATTTTTCCTTACTCCTAAAATTGAGACAATTTCTGGACATCACTCCTAAAAATATATTCAGTACCTGGTAGATCTAACCAGCCTTGCCAGCAGGGTGCGTTTCTCATCATTGGTGAACTGCATTATTCCAGGCGTCTCAAACTTCTGTCGTATCCACTGACACTGCTCCAGATCATTGATAAACATAAACTCTACACCAATATGCTGGCAGTAGGCAGTCTAGGAAAATGAAATCTAATCATTTCCACCATAAAAAAATGCTTATATATAGATTTAACACATTAAAAGTAGCCTCCTCTTACCTCTAGTCTTTTTATGATTTCTCTTAGTGGCAAGGCGGTTTCATTGCCTCCAATGAAAGTAGTAGTTGGAAGTTGGAAGACTTTGTCCAGGTCAGCTTCCTCCAGCCCATAAAACCCTAGAGGGCAGCGGTCAGAGATATACATATGGAGGCAGGGTTACAGACAAAGAAACAAAATGCAGCCAGTCATGCAGAAGATGTCATGACATTTCCAACGGTGTTGGGTATTACATATGATAAATAGATGGCAAACACAGATACATGGCAAAGGTAAATGGGGTAGTGTATAGGTCATTGAGGTTTGGCACAAGGAACATCAATGAAAGTCGGTAAGACAGTAAGACAGGAAGCAGATGAGGGATAAGCAGAATGACAGGTGGGAGAACGGGTAGAAGAAAGGCATTAGTCCAAATGTAACCTGACATTACGTCCTAACAGTTTTTTGTTGTTTTAGTTAAACAGTAGCAAAAAATAGTTCGCATCATACATGATGTAATGCGGACAATCAAAACCACCAAAATTAAAGACCGACACTCTGAAGTTTGATAAAGAGCAAAACTGGATAAAGCCAGGGGCTAAGTGTACATGGTGACCATTAAAAGAACTATCATTTGCCAGGTCGTCTGGAGTCAGGCTGAATATACAGAAAGTTCTCTGCTTGTCAGCTGATAAATCTGTTATAATACCCTAACAATTTTTTATCACCACCAGTGTATCTCAATGTAACAAGTTTAATCTGCAGCAGAAGAAAGTAAGGATTTATCAGAAAAGAGGCAGTGTCTGATGATAATACATACAACCCATTGCCAGACCAGCAGGCAAAATGATAGTTATCCTTTAAGTAACAGGAACACAACACCACTGTTTATAGCAGTTTATAGCAGAAGCAGGTGTTTCCCTGGACCCACTGCAACTAGCTAGTTTACTTGCTATCTTAAACATGACTGACCTATCTATAGTCTATATGCTAATTAAATTACCATTAAGTATTCCGGTAGATACTAACACTGAGCTTACAAGCAAGTTGGGGATCACTATATTTATCTATGGCAAGCAGAGCTGGAGGGACAAAGCAAATACGCTGCAATGCCTTCCGCACATTAGGTCAGGTGGATTATTATGAGGAATACATAAAGTGTCATGAGAAGCACCCCGTAAGTGCAGAATAACAGACTGCCTTTTGCAGGGAATCACCAGTTCATTTTTATTGTAAAGGATTAAAGTGCCACTGCAGACAAATGTAATTGTTACACCAGTGTGTCGTGCAACATTTTGGTACTGTTCAAAACTGTCAGTCTTTAAACTGACATATGATATTGAGGATTACATGTTCAGCTATTGATTTTCTTCTGAAAAATGTGGGCGTGGCCCTTGGATCTATGGTGCTGAATAATAATCATCTCTTTGCGCTGACAGCAATATGATGATCTGGGAAGCGGAGAAGGACGGAGGGACCAGCAATCCTGTCCCACTCTGCTAAGCTGTTTGGGGGACTGGATGAAAAAAAAAAAAAAAAAAAAAAAGAATGTCATTGGCTGAACCTGTAAACTCTGATATTTCGGCCATTTCTGCTTCAATTCAACAATGGAAAACAGTTTAGGACAGTGCCAATGTAACCCAACGCAATGGTTTAGCATATACCTTTGCCCATCACTAAATTCTTTATAGTTCTTCCAGACGGCCATTTTATCTCTCTTGTCTTGGAGTGCTTTATACCAAAATTCAATACATGGTTCACTCACAATCTTTGTAGTCTTTAAGGACCAGAAACTGCAAATATATCTGTACCTAAACAGTCCACAGTACTCATCCAACTACCTACAGGCTTGATCACTGGAGTCATGCAGGCTAAATAGGTTTTCTTTCAATACAGTCCGCTCCCTTCAGCACACTCTTGCCATCCACCACTGGTAACATTTCAAAAGTGAACTACATGTCACATGGTGTATCTCCTTCTGCCAATGGGGGGAGCCTGTACCTCCTACTTCATGACTGTAAGTAGAAACACAAAGACTTGCCACCAGCACAGAAACTGATTGATTTTGCCCCCTGGATTCAAAGAGGTTAGCTTTGGGGGGGGGGGGGGGGGGCTACAAAGGCTGCTTGTAATTGCATTAGTGGCATCATGTTTTAATAAACTGCTTTGAATAAGATTATTACACGCACACTGAAAACATTTAATTACTGCACTGGGATGATCTCCGCCCAAGCGTCTTCTGTCAGACAATTATTGTGGAGAGGAAGAGAAGTGCCGATTAATGACTGATTACAAGGCAGTTAAGCCAGCCATGCCTGACAAAATGGTTCTGGTTTCTTTCTAGGCCAAGTTTTAGAAAGCTGCTTGAGATACACACGCAAAGCAAAAACATTTTATACTCTGTACTTCAAGCAAACTCCTCAACTGCAGTTTTACTCATGGTGACTATTCGTACAAATGGTACAGATTACCCAAATGGAAAAAAAGGGGGGGGGGCTGAAGGCCCTGACAGGATAATGCCAAGGTGTCTTTCCTATCCCAGCATGCTACGTTATTCCTCCCAACCTGGCATGCTTTCCCTTCGACCTTTTTCTTAAATTTTTTGAAATTAAGAACATTAAAGCAAAAGCTTGAAAGGAGTGCACATTAAAAAGGAACTATGGTGGGAAATGGCTTGACACAAGCGCAGGCAGGGGCCAGGGCTCATTGATTGTACCTGTATGTTGCATAGGGGCAGTCTTAAGGAACACCCTTAAGCATTATCAATTTAGGAATTTTCTGCCAAGATGTCACACAGAATGTCTCAAAAGGAAGAACATGTAAAACCTCGGGCAAGGATTTCTGAGGCTTAGAAGCAGCATTTTTAGAAGACAAAATAAGTTAACATGACCAGGGCTTTTTTTCAAATGCTGATGCTTGAACTGGACCTACAGTATGGCACAGTTGGAAAAAAGAAAACAAACCCACTTGTCCTATCTGTAAACATGATACTGAAGCATTTTCAGCACTTACATTTGCTCCTGCATTCACTCAAAGCTGAAAATGGCAGCCATTTTCCCTTTATCTCAGCCACGCTGCTGCTTTGAATCAACTGACATAACTGACAATAAACAGTAACCGGAAACTCAGCAGTACTTGCTGTTTGCAGGCGGCCTGCAGATACACCAGCTGCCATTTTGATTCTAAAATTTACTACAGCAGGATTTATAACAAGGTAAATTAAATTTTTATGTGCAGCAATCTAAATTGCCCTGGGGAGGGATGCATATGAGCACTGTTTGTTGTGTTGGTCTGGTTTAAGTCACTATTGACTGTTGGTTCAAGCAGCAGACCAGGCAGTTTCCTAAATTGTGGGCCAGGTTTCTCAGATTGTATTCTACTGTAACAAAGACCCCGACAGACTCCTAATTTCTATTAGTGTCAGTTAATCACAGGGGAAAATCTCATGAGTTTCTAATTAAATTTTGAAAAGGACAACATACTTACTAAGTGACAGCATTGTGAGTGTAATCATTTTAGATACTGCAGGTAGCACTGAGACAGAGCAAAAAGTTGTGGTGCAGGTAGGTATAACACAACCGAACAACTTTTGCGAATCTTTCACAATACAAAGTTCTGAGCAATTAATACTACACAAATCCTAAGCCATTAACCTCAGGTCAAAAAAGGCCATAATCAAGTCTACCTAAAATCAAATATAGAAGATAGGAAGATGTAAAGGACACAAGAATGCAATAATTTCAAAATCTCCTAACCATATTTTAATTCCCCCCAAAACACATCAGAAATTGAAAGTTAGACCCTTTTTCCTTTTCATTTACAGCATCACAAAATTGGGCCTGGGAAGGGAAGAGACCAATTTCTGGAGTTGAAAGAAGAATGTTGTCAGATTCTCATCTGATGCAGGATTCTAGCTGTTCAACAGCAAATGTTTCCTGTTGGTGAAGGGCCAGTCCATCACCCAGACTTTTCTGGGTAGCAATAGTGCTGTAATGGGTGCTATTTAACGTGGGGAACGTGGGTTTCTTAAATATGCAAGGGCCTTCCCTGAAAGATGCAGTCTGGATAGGAGCATGGATGGCACTGCTCAGCATTGATAGTTGCTTTCAAGATGTGTACGCTGCCAATTCCACAGGCATTAAAGTGGACCAAAACCAAGGGTTATGTCTATCATGGGTTTTGCTCCTTGCCCTCGGGACATCCCAATGCCCCGCTGTGTGAAACCCCCCAGGTCGCCAACTCGTCTTTCCTTGGTCATATGGCGCATGCGCGGCCTACTGTCCAATGAACAAGCTCCACTGTGCTGACTCAAAAACATCTAGGCTCATCTAGAGTCCAGTGCTGGACGTGACATTTGGTCCCCTTTAACCCAACCCCACATCAGCAGAGATGCAGGCTTTGGAGCAACGATAAGTTAAGATGGTCCTTGTCCTCTGAAGTGCACAGGACAGTCCACAGGTCTGTGGTCTCCACAGAGAATTTCACATTTAGATTCATGTGACCACAGAACAGTCTAATTTAAATGAGCTTTGGCCCAGAGCAAACAGATGCTTCTGGATTGTGTTGATTCACAGCTTCCTCTTTGCACGATGCAGCTTTAACTAGCATCGGTGGCTTGCACAGCAAACTGACAGACAGATTTCCGGATGTATTCCTGAGCCTATGCAGTGATTGCATTGCATATTCATACCTGTTTTAAGGCATAGGGTCTTCAGATAACAAGCATCCAGAATTGACCGTCTGCTTTGTAACACCTATTTTTCCAGCCTTATATTAACACCAAACAAAACTTTTTGAGATGTGTTGCTGCCATTGATTTTTAAACTAGTTTATTTTAAACGGCAACATTTCTCAACTTTAATGGGTTCTAAGCTGTATTGTGAATAAAATTAGTTATATGAAATTCCCAAATCATTGCATTCTTGTTTGCTATTTTAAAAAACCACCCCAACTTTTTTTTTTGCAATAGGGGTTGTATATTGTTACGACAATACAAATAAGCAGAATCCACATGAAAAACATAACTTGACCAATTGTGCCTCAACCTAAAACATGGACGTGCCTGGGTTGGAAAGGAAGGAATATGACAGGAAGGTGGGGAGAGGGCAGTCAAAGGACATTTTGCATACCTCCCACAGTGATAACTCGAAGCCGATCCAGGAAAGCTGGCAGGTCTGTGTAGGGTGGGAGTAGAGGAGGCAGCACAAAGGGGTATAGGTTAAAAGGAGGAAAGGCGCAGCATGGGGGAAACAGAGAGGAATCTTTAAATATTAAAATGTCAACACCACAGAAACAAGGGGTCATAAAAGCTGCAAACCATCTCTGCAACATAATCTGGAGGGAGCGAAAAAGCACTCAGGCACATAATTGCTTCTTGCATACAGCCATGAACCCCCCCTCCCCCTAATACGCACAAAAACACATAGCTCTGCTGGGAACCATGCATTTACTATAAGCTTAGAACATTTTTATCTTGCAGGCTCAATGAAAGCCAAAACAAACACACCACACAATTAAAGATCCAGAGATTGCATACACAACCACTTTATGAATCGACATAAGTGGCGTGGCCCATGGAGTTTGATGTACTTCCTGATTATTGTTACTCGTTTGTGAGAATGGTTACCGGGGGAAGGGAGGTTACACACCCAAAAGTAATTATCTACATACGTAGAATCGAGAGCACACCGAGTCACTGGTATTCTTCTTATTTCCATTTAACTGTCTGGTCCAAGAACAATGTTCCTTGGTAGAAGAGTAGTAGGGAGTAGTCTGGTGTTTTTAGACCTATATTTACATTAGGGATAGGACCCTGGTCACTTAGCTCTACTCCCAAAAAGCCCCTATCCTAGTAGTTCAGAACATCTAGACTTTTTATTGAATTTTGGTTAATTTTTTAGGATTGACAATAAGAGTAAGTAAGTTAAGTTAAAGTAAGTTAGTTAAGTTAAAACAGTGGGTGCATAGCAGAAGACTGGGCCCAATCTGTTTGAACAGGTAAGTTTGGAGGAAAAGTGATCACTTGCGACCTATATCAAGTTTCTTTTATTTATTGCCTGCAGATGCTTTTTAATCTAGAATGAATAACTAACACTACGGAGTGCCACAACTTCATTGACAATGGATTAAAGATTGTGAGTAAATATTTAAGCCTATAATAGTAATATATTTTAATAGAGACAGATAACAGTAAATCTTGCAGACCTGCAGTATGTTGTGTACTTTTCTGTTGCCAGTCTAGTTGGCAAAAGCTTGTCAGAGGAAGTAAAGGGTCACTTGACAAGTTTCAACCTTGTTTATTCCATCTGGTTCTGCAGGAGGTATCTATGCAGATGTTTCACACGTATCCCCCAAAGTGTTTAGCAAAAACGTTACCTCCACACGCCCTTATACTTACCTCATTAAAGGACCTCCTTTACAGCAGTGGAGCAGTTTACGTTGAATGACAGGTCCGGACAGTTCTGCTGTTAGAACGCTGCCCATTCCTGGCATTCAGCCTGTGTGGACTGAAAGTGGAACATTTTCCCCTGTAGGGTATACAAATAACCTGATCCTCAATATTAGGTTCTCACAAAGTAGTCTACAAAAGGAGTGACTGGTTGGTAGAACTAATTAGGGCAGGAAGATACTGTTGGCATATGGGGTATGAATGCCAGTCCTACAGAAGAGGATATTAACAGTACTGGAGTATTACTGACACAGAAGTGCTAGATTTTTTGGCAGTAAGAAAGGTAAGCTTGCAAGTTAATAAATGGCTTTTTCTTGCAGGTTGAAACAATTATAATTATACGGTACCATAAATATCATTTTTCATATTTATTACTTTTTCAGGGCAAAGACAGAAAATATATAGAAAGGGAGAATGTGCCGATTATGTAGTAAATGGCACAGTTGTTAATTTCCCCCCTCTTCCTACTACTGAAAAAAAAGGTTAAGGGGAAGCATGAGGTACTTCACTTATTTGCTACATCCTTCCTGAGTGAATATATTCTTAGTCTTTTGAGAGTAAAATTGAGACTTAAATATAGATTAGGGGTTAAAGGGGAACAAACCCAGGATTTTGACTATCCCTTTTTTGTTCAATGCCTCAGGGCATCCCATCGCCTTGTAAAACTCACAAATTTCTGGTCCTAAGGCGCATGTTGGGCTCTCATCCAATCTGAGCCGTTTGCAGTGCAATATGGCTCTTGTTTATAGCAATCTGAGCGAGAGCAGCCACATGATGTTTACAATGGTGCGGGAGGCAGGCGAGTTTTGTGGCCTCCAGCGGGTCCCAACTCAGGATGCCCTGGGAGGGCGACCAGCGCCATGTCTGTGAACCCTGGCAGCAGGTCGCCCTGGGTTTTGTTCTGCTTTAAGCTGGCTAAGATAGAACTTGAGGTTCTCCCACTCTCCCAGGAAGTCAACCACTTCTACACTGAAGAAGGAAGATATAATAATAGGCTGCTTAAAAATACAATTCTGTGATTACTCACCTGTAGAATTGATATTTTGAGTATACAGTACGTCCTGCTCCAGATTAGATTACTTACACTTGGGTATTACTCCGCCAGATGGCGCTGGACTGCAGAGACAGCGAAGTTGGCTCCTCCCGGCCCCTCAAATACCAGGGACCTCCCACCAATCCCCAGCATTGAAAAGCAGTTAACGAGAAGCCGGGAGAATTAAACAGAACCAAACTGGTAACTATAACAATGACAACAATCACCATACAGGGGATCCAGGACAGTGCAAAACCAAGGGCGGGATGGAGCAGGACGTACTGTATACTCATAATATCAATTCTACAGGTGAGTAATCACAGAATTGTATTATTCTTAGTATACAGTACGTCCTGCTTCAGATTAGATTACTTACACTTGGGACATCCAATTGCAGTGTCCATAAAGCAGGGTGGGATCCCCAAAGGTAACAGCAGACAGGTCATACCACTGCCGCCTGCAGAACCTTACGACCAAAAGCAGCGTCAGCTGAGGCCCTAACATCAACCTTGTAAAACTTTGAAAAGGTATGAACAGAAAACCAAGTAGCGGCCTTGCAAACTTGTTCAACAGAAGCCTGGTGCTGAAAAGCCCAAGAGGCACCAATAGCACGAGTGGAATGAGCAGTAAGGCGGAAGGGAGGATTCTTCCCCTTAGCAGAATAGGCCTGAATCACGGCCTGACGGATCCATTTGCCGATAGTAGACTTGGCAGGTGCCAAACCCTTCCTAGGACCAGAAGGGACCACAAAAAGAGCATCAGTTTTTCTGAAAGGTGCCGTAACCACCAGATAGTACTTCAGACACCTAACCACATCCAAAGAATGCAAGACCCTCTCCTTAGCATTACTAGGATTAGGGCACAAGGAAGGAAGAACAATGTCCTGATTCAAACGAAAGGGAGACACCACCTTGGGCAGAAAATCTTGAAGCGAAACCCCACCTTGTCCTGGTGTCTCTCAATGTAGGGGAACTGGATGGAAAGCGCCGCCAACTCAGACACACGCCTAACAGAGGTGATAGCCACCAAGAAGACAACCTTGAGAGTAAGAATGGCAAGGGCGGCATCCTGCACAGGTTCAAAAGGAGCACCCTGCAAGGCAGACAAGACTAAGTTCAAATCCCAAACAGGCAACATAGGCTTATGGGGCACATGAGTAACCCCCTGGAAAAAAGTCCTGACCAAGGAATGCTGGGCAAAGGACCTCTGGAAGAAAACAGCCAGGGCAGAGACATGACCCTTCAGAGTACTGAGTTGGAGCCCCAGCTCCAACCCATGCTGCAGGAACTCCAGGATCCTGGGAATAGAGAACACACGACAGGGAAGAGACCTCACACCAGTCAATGTAGGCACGCCAAACCCTATAGCAAATGGAAGAAGAGGACTTCTTCCTAGCCTTTATCATGGTATCAACCACAGAGGCAGACAGCCCCTTCTCCATCAAGATGGAGGTTTCAGCAGCCAGGCAGTCAAAGCCAGAGTTTGGAAAATGGGATGGCATAAGTGACCCTGAGTGAGCAGGTCTGGCACCCTGGGCAGAGCGTACTGATGTGCCAGCTGCACCACGTCTGCGAACCACACTCTTCTTGGCCACCTGAGGGCCACCAGTATTGCTGGCACCCCCTCCAGAGCTATCTTGCGCAGGACCCTGCCCAACAGGGGAAACGTAGAGGAAAGACATACAGGAGCTGAAAGTCCTGCCATGACATTGCTAGAGCATCCGTGGCCAAGGCCAGAGGATCCTGGGACAGGGAGACAAAGGCCAGGAGCTTGTGCTTGTGACGGGACACAAACAGATCCACATCTGGTTGGCCCCAATGGTGACACAGAGATTGGAACACCCTGTTGCAGAGGGACCATTCTCCCAGGCGAGAGGTCCCCCTGCTCAGAGTCTGCCTGTAGATTCTCCACACCCCGGGATGTACATAGCTGATATACAGGGAACATTCTCCTCCGCCCAGGATCAGAGACACTTCACGGAGGGCCTCTTGCTCCGGGTCCCTCCCTGATGATTGATGTAGGCAACCGCCGTCTGGTTGTCCGAGCGCACCTGAACAGGCAGGCCCCGAAGGTGATGAGTCAAATGAGTCAGAACCAACCTGATCGCCCGCAGTTCCAGAATGTTGATAGGTGTGTTGGCCTCCTGAGGGCCCCACCTACCTTGGAACTGCAGGGACTTCCAGAAACCCCCCCCCAACCTGTCAGACTGGCATCCATGGTGACCGTCTCCCAGGAGGGGGCCAGAAAGTATCTGCCCACCAACAGGTTCCTGGAGTCCAGCCACCACGAAAGGGACCGCCTGACCAGGGGGGAAAGCACAAGGATCTGGTCCAGGGACGCAGGATCCTTGTCCCATACTGACAAGAAGTGGAGTTGCAGAGGCCTCATGTGGAACTGAGCATAAGGGACCGCCTCGAAGCACGCCACCATCAGGCCCACCATCTGCATTCCCTGCCCGATGGAGAGATAAGGGCAAGATAGCAGGAACTGAACCTGCACAGACTGTCCACCTTCTGCTGAGGAAGAATAATCCTTGCATGAACTGTATCCAGATTCATTCCCAGGAAGGGAATCACCAAGGAGGGAGCCAGGGAAGGTTGATCACCCAGCCAAATGACTCTAGAGTGGACACTACCAGCTGGGTATCCAACTCAGCCTGTTGTAGGGACTGGGAAGTGATAAGAATGTCGTCCAGGTAGGGCAGCACGCGGATGCCCTGAGATCTGAGCAGAGACATCACTCCTGCCAGCACGTTGTGAACACTCTGGGAGCTGAAGTGAGACCGAAGGGCAATGCCACAAATTGGTAGTGCAGATCCTCCAGAGCGAACCTGAGGAACTTTTGATGACCTGGAAACACAGGAATATGAAGGTAAGCATCTTTGATGTCCACCGACGTCATGAAGTCCCCTGGACGCAGGGAACTGATGGCAGAGCGCAGAGTTTCCATGCGAAAGCGCCTGCACCTGACAAGTCCAGGGTGGGCCTGACTGATCCATCTCTTTTGGGCACGGTGAACAAATTGGAATAGAAGCCCTTGCCCCTTTCTCGTAAGGGGACTTGACAGATGACCCCAGCTCCAGAAGGCCTTACACCGCCAGAACCAGAGCCTGAGCTGACACAGGGTCCTGAGAAATCTGGGATCTGATGAATCTTGGGGGGGGGGGGGGGGCAGGCAGCAAACTCTATCTTGTAACACTACCAACACTACCTCCTGAATCCACCGGTCTGAGACATGAAGCCTCCAGACGTGAGCAAAATGTTGAAGCCGTCCTCCCACCCGGATGGGTGAGGGCGCCCCTTCATGCCTCAGGGAGCTTGGGAGAAGACTTAGGCTTAGAGCCCCAGGAGGAGCCAGGGCGACCCCGTCCTCTGCCCCTACCCCAGAAATCTCCTCGGGCCCCTGTAAGGGAGACCCCCCTCCCCTGTCTGGCACCACGGTAGGGTGACGAAAAGGAGCCATGTCCCCGAAATGGCCGAGACTGCCGCCTGCACTGGAGCAACCTGCCTCCCTTAGCAAAAAGGTCCAGGGGTTCCCCAAACAGGCATAGTCCTTTGAAGGGAAAGCCAGTGAGAGCCTTCTTGGCAGCGTTGTAAGCAGCCCACTGGGCCAGCCAAACCGAGCGGCGTGTAGCCACCACAAGAGCAGAGGTTCTGCCACACATTCTAATGGTGTCATCCAGGGCCGAGAGGACATATGTCACAAAACCCTCACAACGAGAGAGTGCGTTGAACTCCTCACCAGACACATCATCAGGGGCACCATCAAGGATACTTCTGAGCAGGGTCCTAATAGCCACAGCTGTAATGGCAGAGGCACAGACCAGGCGCAGCGCCGTCCCCACACACGCAGAGGCATGGGATGCCAGCTGATCAATGCGCCGGTCCTCAGCATCCCACAGCGTAGTAGAGTCAGGGGAATGCATGACAGAGGTGTTAGATAACCCAAGGACCGGGGCATCCACTTCAGGAGGGGATGACCAACACTTCACCACATCAGCAGGAAAAGGATACCTCTTATCCCAACTCTTAGGTAAACCGGGAAGCCTGCTGGGATGCTCCCATTCCCTGGGTACAAGATTATTAAAATGGACTTGCTCAGGAAATTCTAAGCGCGGCTTAGCCGTATGAAACAATTCCCCCTGTTGCCTGGGGGCCGCAACCGGGGGAGAGATAGACAGTACCTCAAAAATCTGAGCCAACAGCTTATCAGTATCATCTGGGGCCCAGGGATCAGAGCCAGAATCATCATGACCCCTGGGCCTCTCATCAGATGACTCCGAGGCAGAGAATAACTCCCCTTCTTCCAAAGGGGTATAGCCAGACAGATCCAAAAACTCATCAGCTTCCATAGGGAAAAGAGTGACATCAGGCGTCAAGTGCTGCTTTTTAGCAGAGGCCTTACGCGCCAAGGTATTAGCAAGCAACTTCTCAACACTAGCCAGTCTAGAAGACACATCAGGCTGAGAATCCCCACTTGTATGCAACTCAATGGGAGTCAAATTTAAGCTTGGGGGAGTAGGGGAAGTCATACGAGGCGCAGGCCCAAGTACTGGTAAACCAGGCTGCAGCGAAAGCACCTGCTGGGCACAAGGTACACAGACCCGCACATTGTCAGCACTAGTAGGGGACACCCCACAAGCCACACACAGCCGTGCTTGTCCTGAAGGAACCCAGAGCACATCCTGAGACGCCTCCATATGGTGATTATAGCGGCACAATCGGCCGATAGGGATTCACGCTATAAAGCAACCCGGGATGCCCCAATAGCCCGCTAGGGAAGTGGGAGTAATTTACACACTAGGCTTCACAAGTTAAGTAAATAAATAGAGGGAGTAGGGCCGGGAGAGACCAATAGAGGTCGGCCCGTCTGAAAGACATAAGCAAAGGGGAACCGTAAGTGACAAGTGAAATGACAAATGGTAAATAAAGCCACCCGCGAGGGCACTCACGGACCGCGGTAGGTAGATGCCAGTCACGCAGCAGCCGAATCCAGAGAAAATGGCGCCGGGTATACCTCGAGGGGCGGGACGCGGGGACAGCGACGCGGAACGTGCCAACCGCGGGCCCCGCCCCCCCCAAAGAGCGCGAAGCCGCACACGTGACAAGCAGCCAATAACGGCGCACCAGCGCCTGAGGTAACGCCGCCACCAAACACGGAACACAGTGGAAGCCCGCGTGGCGGCAAACTTTAAAAAAAAAAAAAAAGCAACCCGTGCAACTAAGTCATCGCAGCGACTGACACCAACCAGAAGCACATAATACAGTGAAGCACCAAGGCAAATTCACCTATACCCCCCTCCCCGAGAGCTACAAGGGAGAGCGAGGGAGGACAGCGGCCACTTAACATAGGACCCACCGATAGACAGGGGCAAGGGGCAATAGGGCAGGAGAGGCTCACCATATGCCTATACCGCCTACCCTTTGGTGGGGGATTGCGGTGGAGCAGTGCTCCTAAGCACCTGGCAGCAGTGCTGCCTACTGTCACCCGACCAGCGCAGCCAAGGCTGGGAGGCACATTAATAATGGAACGGGTGGGAATAGTCCTACAGGGCCGCAGGTTAATAGCCCTGCTTACCTGCGAGAAGAGAGAGCCATCTTCTTGTCCTTCGCAGTCCAGACTGCAGAGAAAATCTGGGGATTGGTGGGAGGTTCCTGGTATTTGAGGGGCCGGGAGGAGCCAATTTCGCTGTCTCTGCAGTCCAGCGCCATCAGGCGGAGTAATACCCAAGTGTAAGTAATCTAATCTGGAGCAGGACGTACTGTATACTAAGAATATGGCTGATAAAAAGATCTTACTTGTCTGCCTGCAGGCTAAATCAGGCTCTGCTGCAGCATGGGCTGTTCCCATGAGCATCCACCTCTGATTTGCCATTATTGGTGGACGCACACATGGAAACAATCGGGAGCATAGATTCTGCTTCAAAGCCAAGTGCTGCAACTGGACTGGTTCAGTCAGCAGCAGTACATTGGATTGACAGGTAGGTGAACTTTGTTTTTGTATCTAGCCAGTAAAAAAAAAATGTATTGTCCCAACCGTACCTCTTTACTTTATGTCCATTAAAAATCCCCATGTGAAAATTGGGCAGCAACATATAGGGGTATGCAAAACAACATTCCCCGGCCCAAACTACAACTGTGGATTTTAAATAGCCTGTAGAGGTGAAGGGCGGTGGGATTGGTGCAGTTATAAAAGCAGTTTTGTTTCACATTGATTTTTATTACAAATATCTTGATTGATCTTGATCTACAGTTGGCACACTGCAATGCCTAGATTTTCCAAACTTAAAAATCAAAGAGGAATCCTGCAAACTTCAAAAGGTAAAAATCACAGCTCTTAAACAATTTATTTAAAAACAAGATGGATTTTCTTCATGCCCACACACCACATGCATTACCTCCCAGGTAGTCAACACCCCCTCAGCATGCCCAAAGTTGTTGTTAGTAGTGGTTACTAGTCTAAGTGCACTAGTCTATATTAGTTCTGGCGTGAGAGCGGTGCGAGCTTGGCAGGCTAATAAACGTTATTACCCAGTCTACACCCAGAGGCCAACTAACAGCTTTCTGATTTAAAAAGGTCAGGAAATATATATCAAGGTCAAAAGGGCCAATAACCAACCTAATAATGTCAATGTAAGGTTACTATAAAGTAATGTCACAAAAAAACTTTACTCCTTCTCTCCCCTGCAGCATAGGGTCATTGTGATTGGGGATACCCTGCTGTGTCTCCCCTTGCTGCTAACCGGGGACTGGGCAGCCTCGCACTTCCACAATCCTCTGTCTGGCAGCCATTCAGACACTTCACGTTTACATGGCAGACTGACAGCCTGCTCCAGTAGCACTCAGTAGCACCTACAGGCATTCCATGCTGCAAGGGTAGAGTCTTTGTGACTTTACTTCCTCTTCAAAACCTTGGGACCACTGATAAGCCACCACCAGTGCATCCCAATGTGGGATTTCCTGCTGCTGAACGATCCCTGGGAATTATTTTAACAATAGCCCTTCTGGCATCTGCAGCCTTTCTTCCACCCACCAATGGGGCTGCCTGGAGGGCTGTCTTGCCTACATGATTGGAAGCCAGGGGTCACATGGGCCAGCAGAGCAGGAAAGAGGGGGCTGTTCAGCAGATCAAGTCTAATTTTAATTCAGATCTGCTTTGAAAAGCTCTGAAAGAAAAATGGGTTCTTGAAACCCATAAACCAGATTCTTTCTATAGCACAACAAACATGAGCCTCATCTTCAGTGTGCATCAGCCCCCCCAATTTGATTGGCGTTCTGCCTTCAGCACATTCGGGTCTATACCTCAAAATAATGGAGATCTAGAAGTGCTTTGTCTACATGAAGGGTCATTAAATTACAGGAACTGCATATTTACTGGCCCGCAGGAAATCAGCTGTTAGTTGTCAACTTGGTACCCATATGCTAATGAGCAGGAGCAACATACATGGTGTGGGGTTTAAAGGAAGCGCAAAAGCAGTGACCATTCAGGCAGAGCTACTGGCCCTCACCAAGTTTGTCTGAGGATGTGACAATGTCTTCTGGTACACAGGAGTCCAGATCTGCATCCAGAATGCCCAGTGGGTCAAGCTGGGCAACATGGTGCCCACGGATCTATATAGAAGAGAGGTGTAGGAAGGTGGTGGGGGGGGGGGGGGATAGGGAAGAAAAGTAGAGAAAGTAGAACAAATACAGGGCGAAACAAGAGAATAGGCAGGTTAAGGATAAAAAAAAAGAATGAAAGTTTACAACGGGGAACCACACAGGATTTAAAGAATAAAGAAGCACCACAAAAATAATAAATACAGAAAACAGAGGAGGGGGAGAGGAGAGGAGAAGGAGGAGGAAGAGAAAAAGTTACAAATTTAGTACAATATTCCTCACCGACATTCGGAGGACCGACAATAACTGGAGCGTCATCAAAATTAACACAGTTAATTCCGAGAGGGTCAAGTTTTGCAACGTTGTGACCCCTTACCTAAAAATAATGACAAACTGGTTAATAACACCTCCCCACCCCTCCCTTCCAGACAACATATGGAACAAAGCCATTTAATAGTAAAAAAAAAATGTACACACACTACACTCCCTGCGCAGACCAGCGCGGATCTCATCTGATCCCAGTCCCGTGCTGCAACCCTGGCCACCATTTTCAGTGGCTCAACAACTTATTGACCACCCCGCGCCATTATCACAGGTACTGCGGTGCGCCCCCTCCATTTACGGCAATGGGGGGCGATTTGCCATAGTGCCTGCGACAAATGGCGTGGCGCATTGCACAGGTGCTGAATAGTCAGTGCACGATGGGCGAGCAGTGGACCATGATGCCAGTGGCCTGGCATCAGGCAACCAGGTGAGTGTTTGAGTGACAGACTAACAGTGCTGGTCTGCGGGGCATAAAAGGTAAGTGAAGCATTTTATTTTAACTAAAAAATCTCTAACCAAAAACAGTTTCCCCAAAACAGTCAAGTCAACTTTCCAGGTGCCCAAATGTACCCCGTGTATCTAGGAGTTTAAGAAATCTCAATCAATAGGTTTTTAAAGGCACATTCCACCCAAAAAGTTATTTTATACAGCAGGGCCATTCATTACCCTTCATTACAGGAGACCACTTAGTAAGGCCACCCACCAGGGAGCAGACTACATGAATGGAGGGAGGGTTGCACACTCAGAAGAACCATACTGAAACATTTTTGGATCGGTGTATTCAGTCTGGGCATGCGGACCTGGGAGGTGAACACTTGGAAGCTCGAAAGAAAGTTCCATACTGGTGTAGTTTTTCTGGCGAATTTTTATTTTTTTATTTTTTTTTTTTAACAGCAAGGTAACTATAAGAGTGCAAGTAAAGATTTCTTGTAAGCAAGTCAAAATACTTAGCACTGGGTTTAGGGACTACTTGATAGTCACACAGATATACACCAAAGGAAAGGAACATATTACTATGCGTGCATATATCCAGCCAAATAAAGTTGCTATCAAAGCCTAAAGAGCTCCAGAATTATAAATTCCAGATAAAAGTTCAAGAACTGCATTACCTCCCCCTCCCCCATTGCAGTTAGCTATTGACAACCCTAGAACATGAAAATACATTGTAAGTCTTCCTGCAGTTATTTTGTATTCATTTTATTAGCATGCCTGTAGTATTTAAAGAATTGTGTGACCCTCAAAACTGCAGGTATTTCCAGGAAAGCTTGGTAGGACAGAATAAAAAAATGGCTAAATGAAGTCACATTTATATGTACACATACAGTACACAATAATGGCTACTTTTTTTTTTTTAAATTTGTATCCCGTATAGAACATATCATTCAAAACATATGGTAAATAGCAATGTCACTATAGCAAAACCAGAAGCAGCATGGCTAGGGTTAAACATACCTGGTAAGCACGTATGAGTGACTGCACAGCCAGATGATCCTCCACTAGCTTATCGATATTTGGTTGGCTCTGAACTAAAGACTGTGCCTGGGTGAGTGCAGAAAGGCTGGTTCCGAGAGGAGGGGGACTCTGGTAAGCAGTTCCAGGGGCAGCACCAGCATTGGCGTTCCGGAAAAAAATGTCCCAAGACTAGAAAAGAGAAAATGCAAACTAAGGTATGGCTAAAAGCAAACAAATACAAAGGAGTAGCAAGACTGATTGGACAAATGTTGTAGCTTAAAGGGACTGCCCATGTAGGAGAAAAAACCTCAACCTTTTGTCACTTCCAGCAATTCAATCCTGACACACTCAGCGTTTCCTGCCTGGAAAGAATCACCAGGTAACGAATGATGGAAGTAAAAAGCACATGTGGCAATGGGTAGGCGACTGAGGTACTTTAAAGCAAACTATCCCTAAAAAAGATAAAAAGGTACAGATGTGGACTCTTGTTGGAACCCTTTCCATTTTTTCAGAAATACCATTGAAGTCATTGGTATCCATCATTGTTTATTTCAAATGTTTTGTTTAGCATATTTTGGCATCGGCATTCATCAATGTTTACGTCAGATGTTTTATCTTGCACCAAATATTTACAGATTTTTACGTGTAGTGCCATCTACAACAGGGGTCCCCAACCCTGCCCACAAGGCCCACCAACAAGCCAGGTATTGCAGCTCTCCACATAAGTACACAGATGGAGTAATTAGCACAGCAGCAGAGCTATAGGGGCAGCTATGTGGAGACCCACAAAACATGAACTGTTGGTAGGTCTTGAGGACAGGGTTGGGGACCACGGGTCTACAACACAAAATCGTATTAGGTAGAACCAGACAATAGAACTTCAGGTCAGAATAGGCAATAGGTACAAGACCTTGCCAATCGGGGGGGGGGGGGGGGGGGGGGCACATAGTCAGTATGGACTAGTGATTTATTTTATAATAAAAAAATAAAATCATTTTATGCAAAAATACCATTTTGTGAGTACTCACCTGAAAAATGGATATTGTTGGTGTGCCAAACACCCCGCTTCACTTCCTAAATATTCATCCATTAATGGGTTAATCCACCGCCAGGTGACGTAGTGCAGAGAGGAAGTCTTGTAACGAGCCCCCTTCCAGCCTATATATACCTGGTACCTCCCTTCAATCACCAGTATATTAAAAAGCAGAAAGACAAGGTACCAGTATTCCACCGGTAACCTCAAAATCAATTTTGATATAAATAAAAAGCTTCACCATATAAAGGCTTCGGTAATACCGAAAAGGGTGGGGGTGAAGCGGGGTGTGTGGCACACCAACAATATCCATTTTTCAGGTGAGTACTCACAAAATGGTATTATTCTTGGTGTGCCACACACCCCGCTTCACTTCTTAAATATTCATCCATTAATGGGACATCCAAAAGCAGTGTCCACAAGGGAAGGGCATCTCAAGGCCAGGTGAAGCATAACTTAAATGACTGCAGTCTGCAGAACCTTGCGGCCAAAAACAGCATCCGCTGAGGCCCGCACATCAACTTTGTAAAACTTAGAAAAAGTGTGAACAGAAGACCAAGTGGCGGCCTTACAAACCTGTTCACCAGAAGCTTGGTGCTGAAAAGCCCAAGACGCCCCAACGGCACGAGTGGAATGAGCAGTGATACGAAAAGGGGGAACTCTTCCCTTAGCAGAATAGGCCGCAGTAACGGCCTGACGTATCCACTTGCTAATAGTAGATTTGGCCGGTGCCAAACCCTTCTTAGGCCCATGGGGCACAACAAAAAAGGAATCCGTCCTACGAAAAGGAGACGTGATAATCAAGTAGTACTTAACACAGCGTACTACATCCAAACAATGCAAAACCCTCTCTTTGTCATTCTTAGGATTAGGACACAAGGAGGGAAGAATAATATCTTGGTTCAAATGAAAAGCAGAAACAACCTTAGGAAGAAAGTCTGGTTTGAACCGAAAGACCACTTTATCCTGATGCCTCTCAAAGTAAGGCGCCTGGATAGACAAGGCCGCCAACTCTGAGACACGCCGGACCGAAGTGATCGCTACTAAGAAGACAATCTTCTGAGTCAGGGTAGACAAAGCAATATCTTGTAAAGGCTCAAAAGGAGGAGCCTGAAGAGCAGAAAGAACCAAATTCAAATCCCAAACAGGGAGTAATGGTTTCCTGGGAGGCCGCACATGCGTAACCCCCTGGAAAAAAGTTTTAACTAAAGGTTTAAGCGCAACACGCTTCTGAAAAAAGATAGATAAGGCAGAGACCTGCCCTTTCAACGTACTTAGCTGAAGACCAGAGTCCAGCCCTGATTGTAAAAACTCCAGAATCCTGGAGACTGAAAAGACCCTACAAGGAAAAGATCTTATCTCACACCAAGCGATATAGGCTTTCCAAGTCCTATAGTAGGTGATGGAAGAAGACCTCTTCCGGGCACTGATCAGAGTCTTAATGACAGAATCAGAAAGACCCTCCTCCTTCAGGATGGAGGTTTCAGCAGCCAGGCCATCAAACCCAGCGCTGGTAAATTGGGGCAACACAATTAACCCTGAGTGAGCAGATCGGGCCGAAGAGGCAGAACGAACTGGACCACTGCCAGCCGAACAATGTCTGCGAACCTCACTCGTCTTGGCCACCTTGGGGCCACGAGAACGGCGTACACCTTTTCCAGAGCCAACTTCTGAAGAACCCTGCCCAGCATGGGCATCGGAGGAAACAGGTATAGAAATCCCAGAGCTCCCCAGTTCAGGGACATGGCGTCCACTGCCAGAGCCAGAGGATCCTGGGAGAGCGACACGAAGTTCGGGAGCCTGTGATAGTGATGAGGGGCCAACAGGTCCACCTCCGGGGTCCCCCATTGGAGACACAGTGAGCGAAACACCCGAGGATGGAGAGCCCATTCTTCCAGACGGGGAGAGCCCTTGCTCAACCGGTCCACTACCTGTTTCTTCACCTCTGGAATGTAAACCGCCGAGAGACAGGGAACATGGAACACTGCCCAGGTCCGGATCAGGGACACTTCTCTGAGAGTACTCAGATTGCGAGTCCTTCCCTGAAGACCGACGTAAGCAACCGCTGTTCGATTGTCTGAACACATCTGGACCAGAAGGCCCAGAACGTGCTGAGTCAGGAGAGCAAGCACCTGACGGATGGTTCTCAGATTGAGAATAATGATGGGTAAGTGGGGCCTTTAAGGTCCCCACTGCCCCTGAAACTGCAGCTCCTTCCAGAATCCGCCCCATCCCGACAGACTGGCGTCCGTGGTGACAATTTTCCAAAGGGGGGTCAGGAAAGGCCTGCCCTACACAAGATTGGTCGAGATCAACCACCACAGGAGGGACTGCCGTACACAGGAGGACAACTGGAAGGACTGATCCAGTGACTGAGGTTGCTGGTCCCAACACGCTAACAGAAATAGCTGAAGCGTTCTCGTGTGAATTTGGGCAAAAGGAAGACACACTCAGTTTTGATGAGAGTTTAGGCCGGGATGAACCGACCCACGAACGAACCGCGAAGGAGGCTGAGACTCGAATTCCAGGTCGTAACTGGCTGATACTACCTCCTGGAACCATCTGCCTGGAACCACTTGGTTCCAAACCTGGGAGTAGTGTCGCAATAGTCCCCCCACCCGCACGGGTGAGGGCAGCCCCTCATTGCTGAGAGGGCTTATCAGCAGGTTTGGGCTTGGTGCCCCAGGACTGAGTGGGCCGGCCACGGCCCCTCCCCCGAGTCCAACCTGCGCCACTGGTAGCGGGAAAGGAAGCACCCCTGCCCGCTCTGAATCCTCGAAAGGAAGGCCTACCGGAACCTGCCCCCCCCAAAGGGACCACGAGGCCTCTTGCGTTGTGGCATCTTACCACCCTTTGCGACTGAATCAATTTTCTCCCCGAACAGACGCAACCCCAAAAAGGGGAGAGCTGTGAGCACCTTTTTGGAAGCCGTGTCCGCTGACCACTGACGCAGCCATACTGACCTGCGAATAGCCACCAGCATAGCTGCGGCCTTGCTACTCATAGTCAGCGCATCGTCCTGAGCGGCCAGGACATAAGCCACAAAAGATTCACACTGCTTAAGCGCAGTGAACTGTTTGCAAGCGGGATTAAGATCCTCATATAGCCCCTGAATTAAGGGCTTAATTGCCAATAGAAGAAGGGCTGAAGCACATACCGGGCGCAACGCTGACCCGGAATAAATAAAACCATGGCGAGCGTATTGGTCAATCCGACGATCTTCCCAATCCTTAGGGACAGTGGTCTCAGCTGACTGTACCATAGCCGTGCTGAAGAGCCCTAGTACAGGGGTATCGACGTCAGGAGGGACAGACCAAAGCTTCACCAATTCTGGCGGAAAAGGATAACGCTTTTCCCAACTGGAAGGAATTCCAGATAACCGTGTGGGATGTTCCCATTCCTTAAGAACCACCCTCTCAAAGTGGTGTTGTCTGGGAAAAACCAAACGCGGCTGAGGCTCCTTAAACAACTGACCCTTTGGCAGGGCGGCCGCCTCAGGTGGATCTAAACTCAAAATTTTAAACATTTGAGCCAGAATAGAGGGGGTGTCAAAAACAACCCCCTCTGACCAATCGCCAATCTCATCAGCCACAAGCTGACCTGCAGGCTCATCTGACTCTGACGGGAATTCATCCTCGTCCGGGGATACATCGGACCATTCCACAGGTTCTCAAAGCTCGTCCTGTGGAGCCGACGGTACCGGAGTCAGGTGCCTCCGTTTTGCAGCGGCCTTTAACGCTGCTTTAACGGGCACTACTTTCCGGGGGCTGGGCTGTGCCGCCGCCTCGGAATGCGAATCCCCACTTTTGACAGTGTCATGCGGGGTCCGGAACAGGGAGGGAGAGGTAGGAGATGATGGAGGATGCGATGGGCCCGCAGCCGAAGCAACGGACTGGCGTGCAATAGTCTGCTTTGCACAAGGGATGCAAATAAAGACATCATCAGCTGGGAGTGGAACCCCACAACCTACGCACCCCCCGAACGGCTCAGCAGAACCGTTTCCGGAAATTACGGAAGCCTCCATATGGTGATTTATGGTATTCGCAATACTTGGGACTTTTAAGGCATAAGCCAACCCGGGATGCCCCTTTATTAGTAATGTCCCGGAAGGGAGGATTTTTTTTTTTTTTTTTTTAAGTTAAGGTCCCCTTTAATAAACTATATATATATATTTATATATAGTCTATATATATATCAGGGACACTTCTCTGAGAGTACTCAGATTGCGAGTCCTTCCCTGAAGACCGACGTAAGCAACCGCTGTTCGATTGTCTGAACACATCTGGACCAGAAGGCCCAGAACGTGCTGAGTCAGGAGAGCAAGCACCTGACGGATGGTTCTCAGATTGAGAATAATGATGGGTAAGTGGGGCCTTTAAGGTCCCCACTGCCCCTGAAACTGCAGCTCCTTCCAGAATCCGCCCCATCCCGACAGACTGGCGTCCGTGGTGACAATTTTCCAAAGGGGGGTCAGGAAAGGCCTGCCCTACACAAGATTGGTCGAGACCAACCACCACAGGAGGGACTGCCGTACACAGGAGGACAACTGGAAGGACTGATCCAGTGACTGAGGTTGCTGGTCCCAACACGCTAACAGAAATAGCTGAAGCGTTCTCGTGTGAATTTGGGCAAAAGGAAGACACACTCAGTTTTGATGAGAGTTTAGGCCGGGATGAACCGACCCACGAACGAACCGCGAAGGAGGCTGAGACTCGAATTCCAGGTCGTAACTGGCTGATACTACCTCCTGGAACCATCTGCCTGGAACCACTTGGTTCCAAACCTGGGAGTAGTGTCGCAATAGTCCCCCCACCCGCACGGGTGAGGGCAGCCCCTCATTGCTGAGAGGGCTTATCAGCAGGTTTGGGCTTGGTGCCCCAGGACTGAGTGGGCCGGCCACGGCCCCTCCCCCGAGTCCAACCTGCGCCACTGGTAGCGGGAAAGGAAGCACCCCTGCCCGCTCTGAATCCTCGAAAGGAAGGCCTACCGGAACCTGCCCCCCCCAAAGGGACCACGAGGCCTCTTGCGTTGTGGCATCTTACCACCCTTTGCGACTGAATCAATTTTCTCCCCGAACAGACGCAACCCCAAAAAGGGGAGAGCTGTGAGCACCTTTTTGGAAGCCGTGTCCGCTGACCACTGACGCAGCCATACTGACCTGCGAATAGCCACCAGCATAGCTGCGGCCTTGCTACTCATAGTCAGCGCATCGTCCTGAGCGGCCAGGACATAAGCCACAAAAGATTCACACTGCTTAAGCGCAGTGAACTGTTTGCAAGCGGGATTAAGATCCTCATATAGCCCCTGAATTAAGGGCTTAATTGCCAATAGAAGAAGGGCTGAAGCACATACCGGGCGCAACGCTGACCCGGAATAAATAAAACCATGGCGAGCGTATTGGTCAATCCGACGATCTTCCCAATCCTTAGGGACAGTGGTCTCAGCTGACTGTACCATAGCCGTGCTGGAGAGCCCTAGTACAGGGGTATCGACGTCAGGAGGGACAGACCAAAGCTTCACCAATTCTGGCGGAAAAGGATAACGCTTTTCCCAACTGGAAGGAATTCCAGATAACCGTGTGGGATGTTCCCATTCCTTAAGAACCACCCTCTCAAAGTGGTGTTGTCTGGGAAAAACCAAACGCGGCTGAGGCTCCTTAAACAACTGACCCTTTGGCAGGGCGGCCGCCTCAGGTGGATCTAAACTCAAAATTTTAAACATTTGAGCCAGAATAGAGGGGGTGTCAAAAACAACCCCCTCTGACCAATCGCCAATCTCATCAGCCACAAGCTGACCTGCAGGCTCATCTGACTCTGACGGGAATTCATCCTCGTCCGGGGATACATCGGACCATTCCACAGGTTCTCAAAGCTCGTCCTGTGGAGCCGACGGTACCGGAGTCAGGTGCCTCCGTTTTGCAGCGGCCTTTAACGCTGCTTTAACGGGCACTACTTTCCGGGGGCTGGGCTGTGCCGCCGCCTCGGAATGCGAATCCCCACTTTTGACAGTGTCATGCGGGGTCCGGAACAGGGAGGGAGAGGTAGGAGATGATGGAGGATGCGATGGGCCCGCAGCCGAAGCAACGGACTGGCGTGCAATAGTCTGCTTTGCACAAGGGATGCAAATAAAGACATCATCAGCTGGGAGTGGAACCCCACAACCTACGCACCCCCCGAACGGCTCAGCAGAACCGTTTCCGGAAGTTACGGAAGCCTCCATATGGTGATTTATGGTATTCGCAATACTTGGGACTTTTAAGGCATAAGCCAACCCGGGATGCCCCTTTATTAGTAATGTCCCGGAAGGGAGGATTTTTTTTTTTTTTTTAAGTTAAGGTCCCCTTTAATAAACTATATATATATATTTATATATAGTCTATATATATATATATATATATATATATATATATATATATATATACATTTAATAGATATCCCAATGATTAGCCAGGCACATAGAGCCGGAGGGCCACCATAAGCAGGGATCCCAGGATCTGCAAGGAAAAGAAAACCATCAGATCCTCACATGTGTATAAGAAACATATAAGCATGGCACCAAAGTGCCTTTAAATATGAGCAAAATCATGCCCCCTTAATAAAAAGTGACTCCCCACAATATCACTACAAAGAAATATACATTCCCCACTTAACGGCCCCAACAGGTGGGGCCGCTTACCTGGTCCAGCGAAGGCAGCAGCCGGAGCAAGACCGCAGCCAGCACAGAAGACTAAGTGCGGCCGCGCACCCACGCGACTTCCTGCTCTTGAAGGGAAGTAAACGCTGGGCCCGCCGCAAGACGCCGCATGACGTCGGCGCCGCGCCCCCGACGCCGCGTCATCGGGACCCGCCCCCCCCTACGCCAATCAGCTGGAGATCACTCTCAGATGGGCCACTACACGTGCGCCCAGGCGGCGGAGGGGGGAGGATAATAACAAAAGACCGCATGGCGCAGCCTAAAAGAGTACCTAAAATGCCAGGCGGGGAAGAGGGGAGGGGGGACACAAAGCAAAGTCTGCCAAGAAAAGTGGCCAGCCCCTACCCAGCGCAGTCTGCCCTTCAAGCAGACCAAAACCAAAGGTATACACATGCTGAATAACAGTGAATGCATAACCAGAATATACACACATGTTGAATAAAGTGATACAAGAGAAACACGCATACATAAAGCATACCCTCAAACCCTCCCCCCCCCCCCCCCCCCCCCAGTGAAGGGAGAAGGGACCGTAACGGGAGAAAAAGGGGCTACGGGGACCCTCGGGACAGGGGCATCCCATTTCCGGATCACCATGCCGGATAGCCGCATTGCCCCACGCATGAGGTAGAGCGGTAGGAGATAAGCTCCTAGGCACTTAAAGTGCCATCTACCATTTGCCCGGTGAGCAGCCTAGGCTGGGAGGCTTCCATTCCACCATAAAGGTATACAAACTCAAACCGGGCAGAAATAGACCAAAAGGGGGGTGGCGGGGTAAGAATACCCCGGCCTACCTGTAAGCAGGAGACTTCCATCTTCTGACTTGTCAGCAAGCAGAGAGAAAAATACTGGTGATTGAAGGGAGGTACCAGGTATATATAGGCCGGAAGGGGGCTCGTTACAAGACTTCCTCTCTGCACTACGTCACCTGGCGGTGGATTAACCCATTAATGGATGAATATTTAAGAAGTGAAGCGGGGTGTGTGGCACAACAAGAATAGTGCTATCAGTGCTGTCAAAGATTATACGATACATCTTATACATAACATATTTGGAGTGCAATCATACCGCTATAGTAAACACTATTGATCCCAAAAGAACAAAGTGCATTTCAAAGAGGGTACTTATCTAAGCAATAGTGGGTAGCAGAACCTACAGCCAGTCCTACGCCTTCCGTGGTTTGCAATACCACTGCTTCAGGAGATAAAAAAATGGCAGCATGCACTAGTGCTCTGAGGGATAGGAAGCCCAAAGACTGTCTTTCAAAACTTACCCTTTCAGCATCCTCTGGTGCGCCAACTGCAGCTTTCTACTGGCAGCCAGTTGGATCCGTGGCTGCGTGGCCTCGTCCAATCAGCCTGCTGGCGGCCGCAGCTCCCGCTCCCCTCTAACAGGGAGCGTACCCGCGCCAGCCATTCACAACTGCAGCTTTCTACTGGCAGCCAGTTGGGTCCGCCAGACTGACATGTATGCCCCCCCACCGCAAAACCCTATCCTGGTCTTTGGTCCTTTTCCCGGGGGACCCTGACAGGGGGTGCCCTGCTGTGTGAACCCCCCCCCCCCCCCAATTGCCCGAAGAAACTCACCTCTTCTCGATGCTACCGCACATGTGCGGCCGCTCGTCCAATCAGCAAGATCGGAGCCGCTGACGTCACGCCATCTAAGACGGCATCTAAGTCCAGCTGCTCCAAGCGCACTGGCGGCTGCATCTCTCGCTTCCCTCTAACAGGGAGCGTGCCCACTCCGGCCATTCACAAATGCCTGGTGCATGCACCCTGCTAGAGGGATAGCGGGGATGTGGCCGTGGCCCGCACATGCACCATTGCAGTGGGAACGATGGTGAGTGAACAGGGCGACCTGGGGGGTTTCACACAGTGGGGCATCCAGATCTTGGCTGCCCCGGGGGAGGGAATCGAGCGGCCCAGGAATCTTATAGATTCCCAGGCCTACTGAGCTGGGTTTTGAGCCAATTTAAGTAGTGAGGCACCCCATCAAACTATTCTGGTTTGATTTTAGGTCTACTTTAAGTCACTGCAGATACAATGTAAAATTCTTGGTTAAAAGAAAGCTGAAGAGACAGCAGTAACCGAACACCCACATTTTCTAGGTCAGACCCATACCCTGTCTATTTTTAACTAAATAGAACCACTCAAGTTCTGTGTTTTCAGCAAGAAATGAAGAAGTGCAGACCTTAACTCTGGCAGCATTTGCCAGGAGGTAATCCTGTCAGCAAAACAATATTTCCTGTTCTGTCCAGGAACAATTTGTTCCTGCATATCTGAAGTAACCTCCAGAACAGCTAATAAAAGAAGAACAGATGACAGAAGAACCACGTGTCACACCCTTGCATTGTAGCAGACATGCATGCACATTTTTAACACAGCTAGATGACAGTGACATCACATCAGATGACACTGGCTCAGCTAAACATGGATGATTATTAAAGGTACAAAATGCATGGAAAATGAATATTGTTAAAATATTGTGTAATGCTTTTGTATGTATAATCAGCTGCATTTGACCAGTCATACATAAGTCAGGTCATTCAGGCAGGCTAATGCCCCTCATAGGCCCAGAGACTGGTTAGCCCACTTTCCTTTCAGACCCTAATAAAACCAGATCCTCATCAACAGAGGGTATCCCACCCAAAACCACAAACAAACAACCATGTCTATAAAGTTATATAAATTCCTAAAACCAAAGCCATAGTTCGCAAAACCAGTTTCAGGCTCTGGGGAAAATCCCAAGGTTTCTCTGCAAAGCGAGTTTCCACAAGCTTCAGGCTAGCAAAACTGGCAGGACCAGACATCAAAGTGATATCACGGTATAATTGGAGGAGAAGAGGCCCTGTCAGGGGGGGTGGCAGAAGAGGAGAGAAAAGGTGGGATGAAGGCGGCCAAACCTGAAAGGTCGGCTTGTGGGTTCACGTTTCAGGAGGGTAATTGTAAGAGTTGCTGGTCCGCTAATGCTCTTAATGTTGCCTTAATCACTGTATATGTGTATAACTCTGATCCAAGCGTGTTGTGTTTTTGTTGTTTTGTCAGATTGGATTGCATTGTTATTTTACCAATATATGTCAATATTTACAACTTGTCTCAGTGTCCATCGAATTTACCGGATGTCCAAGGATTCTACAGTCTTTTGCGAGTATCCATTGCGTTATCATTGGCCAGTTTTCAATAATATTTATATATTTGTTTCCATATTTTAGTTGAGCCGGGCAGAATATATATAAATAATTTAGGTATTCAAGGAGATATTGGCATTAATTGTTTAGAGTGTGGTTAAATATATTAATGTGGCTACTGGTCTGGACTCACTATACTGCAATACAGGCATCACGTATGACATGTATCACTTAAAAGGTGCCCTGCCTTTTTGTCAGGTTTTTGGTGTTCTACCTTATATTGTAAAATAAACCTGTGTGTTAGGATTGTGCCTGCAGACCTACCGACTACCAGTCCCAGAACCTTTCCGCCGTAACGGGTGAACTCATCAGCAGCTTTGACAATATCACACAGCAGTAATGACCTTCCCAGGTAAGAACGCTACGAGTAACTCTTTAGCTATGGTAACACAATTGTGATCCCTTCATCTAAAGAGATTGAATCAGAGTAGATGGGGTTAAACCAGTCGGCTCTGCCCTGGCCAGATGATTTGCAAGCCAGAGTTAGTCTAATATGGACCCCAAAACACCACTACATTGCTACCAAACACATTGTTGCATCTTTTATAACAGAGCTGCAAAACAAATAAAATAAGCTCAGCACTTTAAAGCGAAACAAAACCCACCAGTGGTCATCCTGAAATCTTAAAGTGGACCAACACCCAGGGGTGATCGGCCCGGAAATCTATAAGATTCCCGGGCCGATCACCTCCCACCCCGCGGGACATCCGAGATCGGGATGTCCCGCGGGGTGAAACCCCCCAGAAACCCCAAAAAGATCTTACCTGATCCGCCGCCGCTTCCTGCGCGCCCCTCCAGACGTGCGCGCGCCCGCGCCGGCCCTCTGTGAATGGCCGGCGGGGGAGCGCGCGCGCCGAGAGTGACGCGCGGGAGGCGGCGGCGGCGGAAGCGGCTTGGACGTTCCTGTCCCCCGCCTGGACGTTGGCGGGGATTGGCTGCGGCGTTCACGTGGGAGCGGGGAGAGGTGAGTTTTTTGGGGTTTCTGGGGGGTTTCACACAGCGGGGCACCCCCGATCGGGGGTGTTGGTCCACTTAAAAGATTCCAGGGCTGGATGCTGGCTTTTTCCTGGGGCATCCCGAATACAGGGTGCGCACAAACACTGACCTTTCCCAGCTCCAGTAGCGCATGCATGGGCCCTTGTCCAATAAGAGCCCTTTCGACAAATGGCTGTAATTGTTTAAAATGGGGCATCTCCCCGATGTGTACACGCTCCCGTCCCAAGCGTGCAGATTTAAACCGGACTTTCAGCATAATTTAATGAAAAGCCCAAAGTTTTTAGTTGCTTACTTTTTATTCTTTCCTCCGCCGGGCTGCAACTCTGTTCAGGGGTAAAGTCCAGGGGGCTGTTTATAGCTGTGCTTTGCACAGGCGGAGCAAAGCTGGGGTCAGGAAAAGAACAGAAATCCCAGAATGCAGAGCGGCATGGTCAGAAGACACTTCCTGTCTGCAAGCTGCCCGGTGCTCCATGAGCCGCCATCTTGTATATTTAAAGGCTCAGAATGTACCCTAGGTGCAGATAGGATGATTTTTACTGTGGGCAATCTGCATATACAGGGTGGCAGATACATACAAGATGGGCTTTTATTCAGGGTGAAGGTTAATTCAATCAGAGTTGCCAAATGACAAGAGTTTAACTGGACGAGAGCCCACACATGTGCCGTGAGAGCAGGGACAGGTGAGGTTTAGTGGAGCAACTGGGGGTTTCACACAGCGGGGCATCCCGAATTGGGGGCTCGGAATAAAACCCAGGAAAGTCAAACTCCTGTGTTTTGCTCTGCTTTAAGGACACGTTGCCACACAATAATGGAAACTTTTAAAAATTGGAGTTACCCTTTAAGGTCAGTGGTTTCAGAACAAGTGAAGTCCTAAATGAAACAGAAGCAAAACCATTCTCTCGTCGCCACTTTTTTCCCTGTACACATCAATCTGCAGACAGACCCGTCCTTCACAAATACACTACATGACAACACAGGTCATCTAAATAGTACATTTCCTCCCGTCTCCACCCCCAGGCTATTTTAAGAATCCCAGAAGGTCACGAGGAAGTAGGTGGGAGGACCTCAGATTCTGAGGACAGACGTAGATAGTAATTACGGGGAGTTTATTCATGAGAGATTAAACAGGTTTTAACCAGCAAACTCCCAGATATGAGCTGATAAAAGCAGCTGAAAAGCAAAGGAGACCATGACTGTACATATGCAGGCTGTGAGCACAGCTCCTCAGCTAAAGGGTTACATAAGCACTTCCGCTTGTGCTCTTGCTTTGCTGAGGGTTGCTAAGTAATATTAAAGGCACAGGGGATGGAGTGTCCTCTAATGAAGTCAATCAGCCATTACCATGTGAGTTCCAGTGCGAGTAGGGCAAGATAGCTGGAATTCCTTTAGCCCTATTTAATTGTGAAGGAGCAACATCAATAAAAAAGCTACAATAAAGAAATCTGCATACGCATACTATATATCACAAGAGCAGAGACTTCTTTTACACCCTGCATAAAAAGGAAAGCCAAGCTTATTTTTCTGTTTCTTACTGGCGGTTTGTGACAGCAGCATTATGGTTGAGCAGATCAATTTTAAGGCAGAAAAAACCCACTGTGGCCAGCCTGGAATGTGAAAGATTCCAGGGCAGGACACTGGCCTTCCCCTAGTGGCATCTACTGTGTGAAATATCCCCCCCCCCCCCCAAGGCACCAGAGAACTCGCCCACTTCCTGGCACCCTCTGCAAAGTGAACATCCAGTGGCAGCACCTCCGCATCTTTGGGCTATGAACGCACTCCTGTCCACATTCATTCAGAGAGGCTGGGGATGCGCCCGCTATGCTCCTGATTGCCAAAGCCCTGCATCTAAATGGAGCGTTTGGCGGGCATTATATATGCACAGCAAACGGCCCTTATTGGATGATCGCTTCCCTGGTGCAACAGCCCAGGCTGAGTTTTTCTGGGCATGATGGGGAGTGCAGGAAAACCCACTATAACGTAATTGTCCAATGAGGAGTTAAAGGGTTACTAAACCCAAAATAAAAAAAAAAAATACAATTCTGTGATTACTCACCTTGTAGAATTGGTATTATAAGTATGAAGCACGTCCTGCTCCAGATAGTATTCATAACAGCTGGGTTTACCTCCACAAGAGGGCGCTTTACTGCAGAGATGGCAAAAAAGAGGCTCCTCCCGGTCCATATATACCCGGGACCTCCCACTAATTCCCCAGAATAGAAAAGCAGTAAGGGAACCAGGAGAAGCCAGTAACAAATTCAACAACGTTAACAAGGAACAACAATCACCATATAGAGGATCCAAGAATAAAGCAATCAAGGCGGGATGGAGCAGGACATGCTGCATACTTATAATACCAATTCTACAAGGTGAGTGATCACAGAATTGTATTATTCTAATTGTATTATGCAGCATGTCCTGCTCCAGATAGTATTCATAACAGCTGGGACATCCAATAGCAGTGTCCATAAACGGGTGGGGATCCCCAAAAGGCAACAACGCACAGTTCAAACCACTGCCGCCTGCAAAACTTTGCGGCCAAAAACATCATCCGCTGAGGCCCGAACATCAACCTTGTAAAACTTGGAAAAAGGTATGAACAGAAGACCACGTAGCAGCCTTGCAAACTTGTTCAACAGAAGCCTGGTGCTGGAAGGCCCAGGATGCCCCAACAGCACGGGTAGAATGAGCAGTAACACGGAAAGGAGGATCCTTCCCCCTAGTAGAATAGGCCCTAACAATAGCCTGACGAATCCATTTGCTAATAGTAGACTTAGCAGGAGCCAAACCCTTCTTGGGACCCGAGGGAACCACAAACAAGGCGTCCATCTTTCTGAAAGGCGCAGTAGCCACCAGGTAGAATTTCAAATTCCTAACATCCAGAGAATGCAATGCCCTTTCCTTGGAATTACAAAAATTAGGGCACAAAGAAGGAAGCACAATGTCCTGATTGAGATGGAAGGCGGAAAACCACCTTGTCCTGGTGTCTCTCAAAGTAGGGGGCCTGAATAGACAGAGCCGCCAACTCAGAAACAAGCCGGACAGAGGTGATAGCCACCAAAAAGGCAACCTTCAGGGTAAGGATAGACAAGGCAGCCTCATGCATAGGTTCAAATGGAGGACCCTGAAGGACAGACAATACCAAATTCAAATCCCAGACCGGTACCATGGGTTTGCGGGGAGGGTGCACATGAGCGACCCTCCTGGAAGAAAGTCTTGACCAGAGGATGTAGAGTGAAGGACCTCTGAAAGAAAACAGCCAAGGCGGACACGGCTGGACAACCGAATCAGACAGTCCTTTCTCCTTTAGGATGGAGGTTTCAGCAGCCAGGCCGTCAAATTGGGATAACAGAGCCGTCCTTGAGTGAGAAGGTCCGGAACCAAGGGTAGAGCGTACTGATCCACTGCCACTCCCTGATGATTGATATAGGCGACCGCCGTCTGGTTGTCGGAGCGAACCTGTACCGGCCGGCTCTGAAGGTGAGGAGTCAACTGCGCCAGCACCAACCGAACCGCCCTCAGCTCCAGGACGCTGATAGGAGCATGAGCCTCCTGAGGGCCCCACAGCCCCTGGAATTGGAGGGTTCTACAGTAGCCCTCCCAACCTGACAGACTGGCATCCGTAGTGACCGTCTCCCAACATGGTGTCAGAAATGATCTGCCCCCCAGAAGATTCCTCGTGTCCAGCCACCATAGGAGGGACCGCCGGACCAGAGGAGAGAGAACAAAGGCCTGATCCAGAGACAGGGGACACTTGTCCCAGGCTGAAAGGAGATGGAGCTGAAGGGGTCTCATGTGAAATTGAGCAGAAGGAAGCAGGCCACCATCTGTCCCACCAATTGCATCCCTTGCCTGATGGTAGGACGAGGACTGGACAGCAGGAAATGAACAAGAGATTGAAGAGAATCCACCTTCTGCTGAGGAAGAAAAATCCTGGCCTGAATTGTATCCAGATTCATGCCCAGGAAGGGGGTCACCCGGGACGGAGAGAGGGATGACTTGGGATAATTGATCACCCATCCGAACGTTTCCAGGGCAGTTACCACCGTCTAGGTATCCAATTCTGCCTGCTAGAGAGAATGAGATGTAATGAGAAGGTCGTCCAGATAAGGGAGAATGTGAATGCCCCCGGCTCTGAGAAGGGCCATCACCCCCGCCAGCACCTTGGTGAACACTCTGGGGGCTGAGGTGAGACCGAAGGGAAGTGCCACAAATTGGTAGTGCTGGTCCTCCACACTAGGGAGGACTAAGATAATTGATCACCCATCCGAACGTTTCCAGGGCCGTTACCACCATCTGGGTAGCCAACTCTGCCTGCTAGAGAGAATGAGATGTAATGAGAATGTCGTCCAGATAAGGGAGAATGCGAATGCCCCCGGCTCTGAGGATGGCCATCACTCCCGCCAGTACCTTGGTGAACACTCTGGGGGCTGAGGTGAGACCAAAGGGAAGTGCCACAAATTGGTAGTGCTGGTCCTCCAGGGCGAACCTGAGGAACCGCTGATGCCCTGGGAAGACTGGCACATGAAGGTAAGCATCCTTGATGTCTATGGAAGTCATGAAGTCCCCCGGGCGCAAAGAGCTGATCGCGGAGTGCAGGGTCTCCATGCGAAAGCGTCTGGTTCTGGTGAACTTGTTGAGAAGCTTTAAGTCCAGGATGGGCCTGATGGAACCATCCCTTTTGGGTACTGTGAAGAGATTGGAATAATAACCTTGACCTCTCTCCCCCGGAGGGACCGGACAGATGACCCCCATATCCAATAGGCTCTGTACAGCCAGAAACAGAGCCTGAGCTGCTAGGGGGTCTAGAGGAATCCGAGACCTGAGGAATCTTGGAGGGGGCCATGCAGCGAACTCTAGCTTGTAGCCGGAGGACACAACCTCCAGAACCCACCTGTCTGAGACCTGTTGCCCCCAGACATGAGCGAAGAGCCGCAGCCGTCCCCCACCCGTAAGGGTGAGGGCGCTCCTTCATGGCTGAGCGGGCTTGATGACAGATTTGGGCATGGATCCCCAGGAGGATCTGGGACGGGCACGGCCTCTGCCCTTGCCCCAGAAGTCTGCCCTGTGCCCCGCAAAGGAAACCCCCCTCCCTGACCTGGATCCACGAAAAGAGGGAGTAAAGGACCCTGAACCCCGAAAGGGCCGCGGCTGTCTTTTGCGTTGGGGCAACTTACCTCCCTTTGCAAAAAGGTCCAAACGGTCACCAAAAAGGCACAGCCCCCTTAAAGGGTAGCCCTGTGAGAGCCTTCTTAGCAGCATTGTCAGCTGCCCACTGGCGCAGCCAGACCGAGCGGTGAATAGAAACAACCAGAGCCAAGGTCCTGCTACACATCCTAATGGTGTCATCTAAGGCAGAAAGAATATAAGCGATAAACATCTCACATTGTGATAAGGCTCTAAATTCGGCACTAGAAGGATCATCGGGAGAGCCTTCCAAAAGGCCCTTGACCAGAGACCGAATGGCCACTGCAGTAATAGCAGAAGCACAGACCAGGGGCAGCGCCGATCCTGCACAGGCAAAGGCATGGGAAGCCAGCTGGTCAATACGCCGGTCCTCGCTATCCTTCTGTGGTGCATTCCCCTGATTCCACTACCTTGAAGTGTTAGACAACCCCAAAACAGGGGCATCCACTTCCGGGGGAGTTGACCAACATTTAATCACATCCGAGGGAAAAGGGTACCTTTTATCCCATCCCTTAGGGATACCAGGAAGCCGGCTAGGCCGCTCCCATTCTTTGAGAACCAGATTATTGAAATGTGCCTGTTGTGGAAATTCCAAACGTGGCTTTGCAGTACCAAACAATTCCCCCTGTTGCTTGGGTGCCGCAGCAGGGAGGGAAATGGAAAGCACTTCAAAGATTTGAGTCAAAAGTCTATGGGTGTCATCAGCATCCCAATGCTCTGAGCCAGCATCAGCGCCAAGGTAATGCGGATCATCAGAAAATTATGAATCAGAGAATAATTCCCCTTCCTCAAGCAGGGTATAGTCAGATAAATCAAGGAAATCTTCAGTCTCCAAAGGAAAGGCTGACGCAGCAGGCGCCACGTGCCGTCTTTTAGCTGGGGCCTTACGGGCCGCAGAGCTAGCAATCAATCTCTCAATGTTGGCCAGCCTGGAAGACACATCAGGCTGAGACTCCCCACTAGTATTGATCTCACTGGGAGTCATAATTAAGCGAGGGGGTGTGGTAGAGGACATGGTGGGCGCAGACCCGGACACAGGCAGCCCAGAGTGCCGCGCAAGCACCTGCTGGGCGCAGGGTGCACAGACCCGCACATCATCGCTAACAGGGGATGCCCACGCCACACACAGCCGGGCTTGTCCCGATGGGACCCCAATCACAATATCTTGTGAAGCCTCCATATGGTGATTTCAGTGGCACAACAAGCCAATGGAAATTACGCTATACAGCTACCCAGGATGCCCCAAGTGTCCACTGGGATAGTGGGAGGATTTAACCACTTAGGCCTCTAATAAAGTTACAGGGAACTAATAGAGGGGACAGGACCGAAAGAAACCTCTAAAGCAGTTTTCCCGCCGGTAAGACATAAAAAATACACCCATGAGAATGCAATAAAGTGATAATTAAAAACACACAGCCCGCAGGAGCACTCACGGACCGCGGAGGGAGCAGCGATGAGCCAGTCGGGGATCCAAAATGGAGCAGGAAGGATCCTGGAGGGTTGGGCAGCAAGAAGTAAAACGCGCGGAGTGCGCTGACGGTTAAGCCACGCCCCCTCCAGGAAGCACGGGGACAGGCTGAGAGACAGCCTCCCCGCAGCCAATCAGCACCAAACAGGCCCCCGATGACGCCACAGCGGGCCGCGGACGCCGCAGGGTGTGCGTGTCAGCGGCGGCAATTTTAAAAAAGAGAGTAGGCAGCATAATGGCGCCGGATCAGAGAGGACTCCTGGACTGGCCCCGATAGCCAGTGCGGTAGCTCCATGCAAAAGTGCACACATAAAACACACACATACAAGTACAGTGCACGCACTGGGATAGCGGGAGAAGGGGGGAGATGGATGCCCATAATGACACCCAAGTTCTGCTGGGGAGGGCACATAGCGGACGGGGCACCCCAATTCAGGTTCACCAAACCCGGACCGCCTACCCTTTGGTGGGGGATTTGCGGTAGGAGCAAGCTCCTGACAAAGCACCAATAATAGGTGCTGCCTAACATCACACGACCATGCAGCCAAAGCTGGGAGGCAGAATAGAAGGTGGAACGGGTGGGAATAGCCCTACAGGGTCATGGGCTGTAAGCCCAGTGACTAAAAACTTAAAATATATTAATTTTAGATGCTGGGAAATAATTTTTTAAAGGGTTTGTGCTTTTCATTAAATCATGCTGAAGGTCCGGTTTAAATGCAGAGGGTGTGCTTTGACCTTAGTTTTGCACCAATGTGCCTCAGCTACAGGGAAGCCAGGGGTTGTGGACGCAGGTGAACAGCGCAATGTGAGCTGTCGTAAAGCTAAGTTTACAGGCTAGATTTTAAGACAGTGCTGCACAGGGTTTTGAACCACTTTAAAATCTCTATATGAAAGTGTTCACTCTTTCACACTCTAGGTTAGGTACCTAAGGTAACCAATGTTTTTTAATAAACCTCATCTACCAATAAAAACATTGTACAAGAAAGTTTAGCCATCATCCGTTTCATTTTACAGGTTTATTCTGGCCATTCCCCTAATCCCTCCCCCTGCAATCCTGCTCCTCGTCTTGGACGACGGACCTCCTCTACGTTTTTTTTTTCACAGCTTGACCAGTGCCTTCCCACTCCTGCCCCAGCCACTCCTACCCTCCAGCTGTGAACATTGCACATTGTATTAGCATCTGCAGCTAATGCGCTCTCTGTCTAGTCTACACAGCTAGCGGACACGCCCACTGGCTGGGTTGATAGAGACAGAAAAGAAAAAACACCTTAGACTTACCGGTAACTGATTTTTTAAGGAATGCTTTAGCTTGACTGCTTATTATGCTCCACGTACTCAAGCTGAAGGATGAATTGGAAAAGTATAACTAAAAGATTTAAAAAAGAAAGCCTTGTTTTAAAATGTCAAATGTGGCACCGATAAGGATATTGGGGCAATATTTAGGTACCATTTATTAGCCTGTCTGGGTAACTGCCCGTCCCCCGAACGAGTCTGTGTTGGAATAAGAAGTTACTTACATCATATGCATAGACGCCTTCATCCACTATACATTACTTTTGGCAGAGTGACAGAGGTGAACAGGGTTCCCCTGTAAAAGTGGAGTGGATACGGTCAATAAACTTCCAGTACAGGGAAAAATAAGCTGGACAGGTTATAGCAGCAGCGCTCAATAAAAGGGAAACCTTCGGAACAGACCAACTATGGAAGCCACACCTGCCCCAGTACTTTCACAGGGGAAGGGTCTGTACCCACCACACAAAATAGGTGAAGTGTGCTGCAGCTGCTTTGTACCATATTGACAGGCTAAGGTATCCAAAGTTTCCCCCTGGTACTTTTTCCACAACCAAATGGAGAAAGTAGTTGCGCGGCTGACCCATGAGCAAGCCCTGCAAGCATGACCACATTTGGAGCGTGGTCGTGGAAAAATTAAAAGGAAAGTTTGGATACATGCTACAGCAATTCCTGCACACTGCAGGAAATGGAGGAGAGGTTTCACACAATTGCAGCCTTATTTTTTGCCAGGACTATACTTCTGAAAGAGGAACATCGGAGGCCCTGAAGTCTAAGACGCCAGGGCCACCCGAGTTCACTCCCTGGGGCATCCTGAATTGTGATGCCACACTGTAAAAAAAAACCCCAGAAGCCCAGTTTCACTCACTTTGTCCAGGAGGCCTCGTCGCGGACGCATCCCGGCTCACCTTTAGCCGTGTGTGCACCCTTGCCTGGCTTTTCTGAATGGGCGCCGCGGGCACGTGATGGCTAGGGGGTGAGTGAGGAATGCGGCTGGCAGCACACTCGGCTTAGCCGTCCGACTGATTGAACAGGCCGCTCAGCCAAAAAGCACCCGAGTCTGAGTCGTGGGAGTGTCAGGAAGGTGAGTGACCTAGGGGTATACACTCAGCGGGGCATCCCAATTCGGGATACCCCCACTGAGAGGAACACCACGAAAATCTTGTGTGTTCTACTTTAAAAGGGGAATTTACCTGATAATTAAAAATACCATTTTGTGAATACTCACCTGTAAAATGGGTATTATAAGTATGTCACACACCCTGCTTCAAGACATTCATTACATGTGGGTATACTGACCTGTAAATGTCGATCTTGCAGAGATGTCAATAAAAAAAAGGTAAGACCCTCCCGGCCCATAAATACCTGGGACCTCCCACTCATTCCCCAGTATTAAAGTGGACCAACACCCAGGATTTTGACTATCCTGGGTCTTGGTCCACTTCGGTGGGGCACCCCCGATCGGGGTGCCCCGCTGTGTGAAACCCCCCCTAACCCCCCGAAAAACTCACCTCTCCCCGCTCCCAGCGCCGACGTACAAGAACGTCTAAGCGGCAGCCGCCGCCGCCGCCGCCGCCTCCCTCGCGTCACTTTCGGCGCGCGCGCGCCCCCGCCGGCCATTCGCAGACGGCCGGCGCGGGCACGCGCACGCCTACAGGAGCGCGAGGGAGGCGGCGGCGGCCGGCCGCCGCCGAAGATAAGGTAAGGAGTTTGGGGTGTTTGGGGGGGTTTCACCCCGCGGGACATCCCGATCTCGGATGTCCCGCGGGGTGGGGGGTGATCGGCCCGGGAATCTTATAGATTCCCGGGCCGATCACCCGTGGGTGTTGGTCCACTTTAAAGATAGCAGTAAGATAAAGGGACCAGGAAAGCCAATTAAAACTAACAAAGGTTCACCATATAAAGGATCCAAAATACAAAAGGGCAGGGTGAAGCGGGGTGTGTGACATACTTATAATACCCATTTTACAGGTGAGTATTCACAAAATGGTATTATTCTAAGTATGTCACACACCCCGCTTCAAGACATTCTTTATATGTGGGACATCCAATAGCAGTGTCCATAAAGGGCGGGGATCCAAAAAACAAGGCACAAACTTAAACCACTGCAGCTTGCAGAACTTTGCGGCCAAAAACAGCATCCGCTGAGGCCCGCACATCAACCTTGTAAAACTTGGAAAAAGTGTGAACCGAAGACCAAGTAGCAGCCTTACAAACCTGCTCAACAGAAGCCTGGTGCTGGAAGGCCCAGGACGCCCCAACAGCACGAGTAGAATGAGCAGTAACACGAAAAGGGGGAATCTTCCCCTTAGCCGAATAGGCCCCAACAATGGCCTGGCGAATCCATTTAATAATGGAAGACTTGGCGGGAGCCAAACCCTTCCTAGGCCCAGAGGGCACCACAAAAAGAGCGTCAGTCCTACGAAAGGGGAAGTAGCCACCAAATAGTACTTCACACAGCAAACCACATCCAAAGAATGCAAAACCCTCTCCTTGTCATTGCTAGGCTTAGGACACAAGGAGGGTAGAACAATATCCTGATTAAGATGAAAAGCAGAGACCACCTTAGGAAGAAAATCTGGCTTGAAGCGGAAAAGAACCTTGTCCTGATGCCTCTCAAAGTAAGGGGCCTCAATGAACAAGGCTGCCAACTCCGAAACACGCCGAACAGAAGTGATGGCAACCAGAAAAACAACCTTCTAAGTAAGCACAGAAAGCGTAAGGAGGACCTTGCAAGGCCGAAAGAACCAAGTTCAAATCCCAAACTGGGAGCAAAGGCTTCCTAGGAGGCCGCACATGCGTAACCCCCTGGAAAAAGGTCTTAACCAGAGGATGAAGGGCAAAAGACTTTTGAAAGAAAACCGCCAGGGCAGAAACATGCACTTTCAGCGTACTAAGCTGCTAACCTAGGTCCAGACCATGTTGCAGAAATTCCAAAACTCTAGGGATAGAAAACGCCCTGCAAGGCAAGGCCCTGACCTCACACCAATCAATATAAGACCTCCAAATCCTATAGTAGATGGTAGAGGAAGACTTCTTTCTAGCCCTTCAAGAAGGAGGTTTCAGCAGCCACGCCGTCAAAGCCAGCGTTGGTAAATTGGGGTAGAGCAGTGGATCCTGAGTGAGTAGATCCGGCAGAAGGGGCAGAACTAACTGATCCTCGGCCAACTTTACCACGTCTGCGAACCAAACCTGTCTTGGCCACCTTAGAGCCACCAGGATTGCTGACGCGCCCTCTAGGGCCAGCTTGCACACCACTTTGCCCACCATGGGAAATGGAGGGAACAGGTATAGAAATCCCAGATCCCTCCAGTTCAGAGACATGGCATCCACTGCCAGAGCCAGCGGATCCCGCGAGAGAGACACAAATGCCGGAAGCTTGTGATTGTGACGAGAGGCAAAGAGGTCCACCTCCAGAGTCCCCCACCTGTGGCAAAGCGACCGAAACACCTTGGGGCTGAGCGACCATTCCCCCCCGGCGAGATGACCCCCTGCTCAGGGAGTCTGCCTCCGTGTTCTCCACTCCCGGAATGTACACTGCCGAGATGCATGGGACATTGCCCTCTGCCCAATCCAGGATCAAAGACACTTCCCTGAGGGCACGCCTGCTGCGAGTCCCTCCCTGGTGATTGATGTAGGCGACCGCCGTCCGATTGTCCGACCGAACTTGAACCGGTAGTCCCCGTAACTGATGAGTCAAGTGAGCCAAAACCAACGTGATGGCTCTCAACTCCAGAACATTGATAGGATCGTGAGCCTCCTGAGGCCCCCACAGTCCCTGAAACTGAAGATCCTTCCAAAATCCCCCCCAACCTGACAGGCAGGCATCCGTGGTGACCGTCTCCCAATGAGGGGACAGAAAAGACCTGCCCCTCGTCAGATTGCATGGTTTCAGCCACCACCGAAGGGAACGCCGCATCCAGGGAGACATCAGAAAGGACTGATCCAATGACAGCGGGGACCCGTCCCAGGCCGCCAAGAGATGGAGCTGGAGCGTCCTTGTGTGAAATTGGGTAAAGGGAACCGACCTCGAACAATGCCACCATCAATCCCACCAGTCGCATCCCTAGCCGGATGGACGGGCGGGGGATAGATAGGAGACGCTGAGTCAATTCCTGAATCAGAAGAACCTTGGCTCGGGGGAGGAACACCCTGGCCTGAGAACTATCCAGAGACATTCCCAGGAACTCCACCACCCTGGAGGGAGAGAGGCAGGACTTGGGATAGTTGATCACCCAACCGAAGCTCTCCAGAGTGGACACCACGGTCCTGGTATCCAGCTGCGCCTGACTGAGGGAAGACGCCATGATGAGAAGATCATCCAGATAAGGCACGATGCGGATACCCCTGGCTCTGAGGATGGCTATCACTCCTGCCAACACCTTGGTAAAAACCCTTGGAGCCGAGGTAAGGCCAAACGGAAGAGCCACAAACTGAACACGACGAACCTGAGAAATCTCTGGTGTGCCAGAAAAATTGGAATATGCAGGTAAGCATCCTTGATGTCTATGGACGTCATGAAGTCCCCCTGACAAAGTGAGTGGATGGCTGAGCGCAGAGTTTCCATACGGAACTTCCGGGGACGGACGAACCTGTTGAGCAACTTCAGATCCAGAATGGGACGAACGGATCCGTCCTTCTTGGGCACCGTGAACAAATTGGAATAGAAGCCCAGGCCCCGGTCTGAGGGGGGCACCGGACAGATGACAGCCATGTCCACGAGACTTGCTACTGCCGCCCGAAGCCCCTGGACGGCCAGAGGATCTGACGGCACCCGAGACCTGAAGAATCTGGGAGGGGGCCGGAACTCGAACTCCAGCTTGTAACCGGAAGACACCACTTCCTGAATCCACCTGTCCGAGACCTCTTGGACCCAGACCCGGGAGAAGAGTTGCAGCCGTCCCCCCACCCGCAAGGGTGAGGGCGCCCCCTCATTGCTGAGCCGTCTTGGCAGCGGCTCTAGGTTTGGAGCCCCAACTGTGTCCTGGACGGGACCGACCCCTGCCCCTAGGCCAGGAATCACCTCTGGACGAAGGGAAGGCCGAACCCCTGCCAACTCTAGCCCCACGAAAGGACTGAGAGAAGGAAGCCGCCCCCCGAAAGGGGCGACGCTGCTTCTTACGCTGAGGTAACTTACCTCCCTTTACCACCGAATCCAATTTTTCTCCAAAGAGCCACAACCCCACAAAGGGAAGGGCCGTAAGCGACTTTTTGGACACAAAATCAGCCGCCCACTGGCGTAACCAAACCGACCGCCGGATAGCCACAAGCAAGGCCAAAGCTCTGCTACACATCACCAACGTGTCATCCAAGGCGGAAAGCACAAAGGACAAAAATAACTCACAGCGCTTAAGGTCGGCAAACTCCTCACTAGCCGGGTAAAGCCCGGAAGAGGTCAACAGTCCTCTAACAACCGACCTGGCAGCTACCAATAAAAGCGCTGAAGCACAAACCGGCCGCAACACTGGCAAAACCATGACAAGCCATCTGGTCAATGCGTTTATTCTCACCATCCTTGAGAGTAGTGCACTCTGGAGAATGCAGGATTGAGGAACTGGACAACCCCAAAACAGGAGCATCCACCTCGGGGGAGGGGGGGGTTTGGGACGACCAGTGCTTCACCGCGTCAGCCGGAAAGGGATATCTTTTGTCCCAACCCGGAGGGACACCCGGAAGCCGAGTCAGCCTCTCCCATTCCTTGAGAATGATACCATCAAAATGCTTTTGATAAGGAAATTCCAAGCTCGGCTTGTTCACCTCAAAGAACTCCCTCTTCAGCGGAGGAGCCGCCTCGGGGGAAGAAATAGCCAGGACCTCAAACATATGAGCCAGGACCCTAGAGGTATCCAAGGAATCCCCCTGGCCCTGCTCGGTATCAGCACCCATAAACTGATGGTCATCGGAGCCCTCAGACTCCTCATACAGCTCCCCTTCCTCACGCGGGGAACAATCAGACCAATCCAGGTAGTCAAACTCCTCCATATCAAGGGCCTGCGTGGCTGTATACAAATGTTTTCGCTTTGCCGTGGCCTTTTTAGCAACGGCACTGGAAAACAATTTTTCAAGATTGCCCAATCTGGCACACACCTCAGATTGCAACTCCCCGCCAATGACCACATCACATGGGGTACGTGTCAAGCGAGGGGGAGATGGAGAGGAGACTGGCGGAGCAGAACCAGACGCCTGAGATCCGGTCTGCCGCGTAATAGACCGTTGCGCACAGGGTACACAAAGAAATACATCATCCCCCAAAAGGGATACCCCACACCCCAAACACAGCCTGGATTGCCCCGAGGGGGGCACAAGCCCAGAATCCGGGGAAGCCTCCATATGGTGATTTAAATATATATATATATATATATATATATATATATATATATATATATATATGTAGTGCTCCGAGGGAATTACGCAGTAATGCAACCCAGGATGCTCCTTTAAGTCCCGAGTGGGAGGAATTTTAAGCCAACTAAATTTTACCAGGGACCCTAGGACCGGGAGAACCCCCCTTTAATAGGATCAATGGTCCACCTGGAACACACAAACAAAACACACAATCAGACCATGCTATCAAATGTAAAGAGTTAATAACAGAGCATCTGATGGGCCACAGGCCACTCACCCGACCTTCACCCCACCGGAGTCCCGCACGCCAGGCAGAAGGGGAAGTGGAAGACGCGTAGTGTACAGTAGGAAGAGGGAGGGCGCGGTTCGCGCCGGGCCCCGCACCTCCCCCGTCTCTCCCGGGACCTGAAAACGGCGACGCAGCATGGGGGCGGGCCGTAGGTGCGAGCGCCCGGCCCCGCCCTGAGGAGAAGAAGCACCTCATGGGCGCCTACAGCCGCCATTGCCACACACCGGAGGCCGGCGCCGCGGGACCGCCGGCGCCAGTCTGTGAAGTCAAACATGCACAGTAAAGCACCTCACACACACACAATAAAAATAATAAGATGAATCCATAAAGGAGGCAAGTAACGTAAATAAGGGGATCCGGGCAGGAATAGAAGAATAGAGGGCCGGGAGTCATCCCGGCTACCTGCAAGGAGGAGACATCCATCTTCTGACTTGCTCGCCTCTGCAGAGATGAAAGACTGGGGAATGAGTGGGAGGTCCCAGGTATTTATGGGCCGGGAGGGTCTTACCTTTTTTTATTGACATCTCTGCAAGATCGCCATCTACAGGTCAGTATACCCACATGTAATGAATGTCTTGAAGCGGGGTGTGTGACATACTTAGAATAATAGAAGTTCAGGGAGGGACATGGATGTTACCGGGCAGGTCTTTGCACTGGGTGCTGAATAAGTTTAGTTGGGCATTCAAAGGATACTCCCCTAACTCCATTGCTTAATAGGGTAACAATAATAGAGGCCATTGTGGGCTTATGCACACATGGAATTTATCCTCCGCATTTTCCCATCCGTACATTGAACACAGCAGTGAATAAACACTATAGGGTCTACACACAAAGTGGCGGTGAAGTGCACATGTGCCCAGGACCAACTGGGTGTTAGATGCCTTACTCAAAGGCAACTCAGTCATGTACAAAACTGCTGGCAATTGTTCCACCTGGCAGCTCCATACAAGGGATCTACAGTATTTGTCAACAAAGCTGAGCGACCTATACCTTTTTTTTTTTTTTTTGCAATTCAGTCAATATTCCAGACGGGAATCGATCCTGCAGTCGATCCTCTGGTCCTGCCCATGGGCCAGGCACTGGGTTGTGGTCTGCAATTCTACACACAGATATTCAATTACAATTAGAAAAAGGTGAGAATGTGTTGGCTGTATCAGCACTCAAAGGTCACCAGTCTGGCAAGCTGTAATGTACAGCAGGCGCATGGTTAATGGCGGCTTCAATGAACGACCTAACCCTTCTTGAAAGCAGCTTTCCCCAGCTGAGACTGGATCGCGGCCAGCTGCAGATGTCGTGCTATTTATTCCATCAAGAACCGGCCTGTACAGAGCGACTTCCAAACCTCCGCACACCGCGGGCCAGCAGGAAGACTGCCAACCGGCGGGACCATGCAGAATAACAGTGTGTACAAATTGAAGGGCACGGCCAAGATCACCAGGGCTGGGGAAGCACCCAAACCTGTAACTGACCAAGAGGCACACTAATCTACTTTATGTTCACAACTTGCTTTTCCTGGTTCCCATTTTAATCTGACTTTTAATTGTTGCATTTTCAAGGTTTTGTAAAAAGCAGGAAAATATTTTATTTTTCTCTGGCCCATCAAGCTTTCCCCCTCGTTTCCTGCCCTTGGCTACAACCAGGCTCTGACATTGGGAGCCACAAACAAAACCTATCCGCATTTTCACTGGATATCCTGCTAGGTCACACCTATGAGCAATGGATACAGATCAAAATAGCAGCCCTTAACCACCCTAACAAGCAATGTTTTAAAACAAGTAGTGCATACCTACATAGGGTCAGAGTGGGGGGGGAGGGTTGAATTTTACAAGATTTTCCAAGCCATCCTTCAGCTTGACCACGTGGAAGACAAAAAACATGCCAAGACTCCCAAGAAATCCAAGCATTGTGAACAATGTATCAACACGCTTCCGTACACTTGGCAGTTGACTATTTTCGGGGTGTGACAAAATAAGCTGTCAAGCTGAAGGATTCCTAAAAAATCTGTCCAACAGTGATTTTCCTTGAAAATCATGGCGTCATCTGATGAATGGTTTCCCAGCACCACTAATGGTATTTAAAGCGGACCTTCACTCTGAATAAGAGTCTATCTTATATGTTTCCCACACCCTGTACATACAGATTGTCCACATTAAAAATCATCCTACCTGCATCTACTGCAATTTCTGAGCCTTTAAACATCCAAGACAACGGCTTATGGAAGCCGCCATCTTATCAGGCAGCCTGCAAACAGGAAGTGCCTCCTGACTTTGCTACTCTGCATTCTGGGACTGCTGACCTTTACCTGACCCCAGCTCTGCTCTGTCTGAGCAAAGCACAGCTATAACCCGCCCCCTGTACCTTATCCCACTCTCCTCAGTAAGTGTGATGCTTCTGAGTCAAGATGGCGGCGCCCGTACCCTAAATTCCTGAACAGAGTTGCAGCCCAGTGGGGGAAAGAATAATAAGTTAGTGACTAAAAACGTAAAATATATTAATTTTAGATGCTGGGGAACCGTTTTTTTAAGAGTTTGGGCTTTTCATTAAATCACACTGAAGGTCCGGTTTAAGACCCTCTCTAGCTGCACACTGGTCTGTACAACAATCTAATCCAATTTGCTCTAATAAAGGTATTCCCAACCAGTGGTACTAGTGCCACTGGTGGTAATCAGTCACTAGGTGTGAACACGGGGGAATATAAAGCACAACAGACAAACTAGCCCTCCAATAAGATGTGCCTGGTGGCGAAGTAAAAAAGCTGGAGCATTTGGGAGTGGAACATTTTGGAGTGACTGCATTGCTAGCAGAGGAGCGCGTTTACATTGCTGGGCCAGAACAGGACCTCCACCCACATAGGAAGCAGTACCTCATGAAAAATATTGGAAAACTTGCTAATAAATGCTAACCACTAATACATGCCGCATCTTTTTTCCCCATAGGACAAACTTTCTCGCCCAAAAGTGGGAGGGATGCCCCCCACCCCTCTTCCGCACACAAGGCATTTATGGTACCACATGGCAAGCACTTATTGGCTGGCCAGGGGTCACATAGGGCATGTGCATGGACAGGGCAAATAATCCAACCCGTTCTATGCACTAGCCATCAGTACACAGAGACATTTCAAACTAGAATGCCCAAGATGCAGAGGTTAAAATATAAAGTATTTTATGAGTTTAGAGTTTTTTTACATTAAAAAGAGGAATTATGGCCAGAAATTACCTTAAAGTGGACCAAAACCTAGGATTTTGACTATCCTAGGTTTTGGTCCTTGACCCCTGGGCACCCCAATCAGGGATGCCCCGCTGTGTGAAAACTCCCAAGTTGCCGAAAGAAACTCACCTTTGCCCAGTCCTACAGCGCAAGTACGGACCAGAAAAGAAGTAAATGTATAGGCGACCTGGGGAGGTTTCCTGGGCCAATCGCAGTGGGTTTTGGTCCACTTTAATCCCATCTCGCAGCTTTGCATTGCCAGCACCAAGCCGTGCTGATAGGCTGCTTGCCTATCTAATGAGAGAATCCAGGCTGAAGGTCCAACCACCTTTCTTACTGACCATGGAGTCATTTAGATTCAAGACCACACCAAACCCCCCCTCCCCCCACACACACAACTGCCCCAGCAATCCCGTACCTTTCTGGCATCTCCATGCAAGGTTCACAGGCCACATCCCCAGCATCCCTGCTGAAGGGCGCTCCCAGGCATTCAGATGGGCTGGGGTGGGAACATGCCGCAGACTGCAGGGAGGTAAGGGATGCGGCCTCTCCCTTATGCTGGAGCACTGTTCAATACAGGGCAGTATGTAGTGCACCAAAATGCATGGCATACCGCGCTAGCTGTACGAGGGCCTGCACATGCACGACAAAGTATTAGGAGCAATCCAGCACAGCATCCCAAACCGTGATGCCAGAGGGGGGTCCAAAACATGCATAGACCAGTCATTTGTTTTTATGTTTCATGGTCCCATAAAAAAAAATAGAACATGACTACCCAATGTATACAAGTCTTAAAGGAGCCGCAGCACTCAACCCTGTTAGCTTGCAGACCAACCTACAATCTGTCTCTAAAATTGGTTAAAAACAGAGGGCTTGGTCACACACATCCGCAGAAGTAGGCTTAAGCTGCACCACCAGCGCCAAGGTGCCGCTGTGGGGTGCAGTCCTAACTCTAATCTCTGAGAGCCCCTTTTGGGACATACAATGCAAGCTAACAGGGTTGAGTGCTGTGGCTCCTTTAAGACTTTTGTATCCTAATTGCCCTGCTAACGTGCACCTCCCAGGTTAGTTATAAAATGGTCTGAGTGGCTGCCATCCCTCCTTTGTTTCCATTGTAAATGTATTGCTTCAGCTTGTTCAAACTGGTTTTCCGGGCTTCACAAACAAGAAGACGCGCGTGAACACTTGGCGGCAACCCTGCAGGAAAAGGCAGCAACCTTTGCTAGGACTTTCTTGCACGGTGGCCATGGACCCATTAACCCTTATATATTTACAGAACAGTTACTTGCTGACACAGGGCCAAACAGTTATCACATAGGAATGCAGCATAGGAATATCTCTACAGATTACAGTCACTACTCCTTTCAAATACCAAAGGGGACAAGCCTCTGTCCTTTATTAAAGAGTAACTTCAAAAACCCTGGAGTCTAAAAGAATTCCCGGTGACTGAACTTCCACTTGGACTTTCTCAACAGACCCCCAAATCAGAACTGCTGCTAAAGAGGATGGCCAAGCTTTTTTTTTAATCCATCCTTCCTTTTGTTTAAGGTCCAATTTAGGCTTTAAAAATACAATTCTGTGAAATACTCACCTGTAGAATTGATATTATTTGTATACAGTACGTCCTGCTCCAGATATAATACTTACACTTGGGGTTATCCTCCGCCAGATGGCGCTGCACTGCAGAGACATGTAAAAACAGGCTCCTCCCGGCCCTCAAATACCCAGGGACCTCCCACAAATCCCCAGCATTGAAAAGCAGTGAACAAGAAGCCGGGAGAATTAAACCACCCAGAACAACTGGAATGATAACAATGAAAACAATCACCATACAGGGGATCCAGAATAATGCAAAAACCAGGGTTGGGTGGAGCAGGACGTACTGTATACAAATAATATCAATTCTACAGGTGAGTACTTCACAGAATTGTATTATTCTTAGTATACAGTACGTCCTGCTCCAGATATAATACTTACACTTGGGATATCCAATAGCAGTGTCCATAAAGTAGGGTGGGATCCCCAACAAAAAGGTGACTGCAGACAGTTTAGACCACTGCCGCCTGCAAGACCTTGCGGCCAAAAACAGCGTCAGCTGAGGCCCTAACATCAACCTTGTAAAACTTCGAAAAGGTATGAACAGAAGACCAAGTAGCGGCCTTGCAAACTTGTTCAACAGAAGCCTGGTGCTGGAAGGCCCAAGAGGCACCAATAGCACGAGTGGAATGAGCAGTAAGACGGAAGGGAGGACTCTTCCCCTTAGCAGAATAGGCCTGAATCACAGCCCGACGAATCCATTTGCTGATAGTAGACTTGGCCGGAGCCAAACCCTTCCTAGGACCAGAAGGGACCACAAAAAGAGCATCAGTCTTCCTGAAAGCCGCAGTGACTACTAGGTAATACTTCAGACACCTGACCACATCCAAAGAATGCAGAACCCTTTCCTTAGCGTTGCTAGGATTAGGACACAGAGAAGGAAGAACAATATCTTGATTCAAATGAAAAGCAGACACCACCTTTGGCAGAAAGTCTGGCTTAAAGCGAACACCACCTTGTCCTGGTGTCTCTCATAGTATGGGGGCTAAATAGACAGAGCCGCCAGCTCAGACATACGCCTGACCGAAGTTATAGCCACCAGAAAGACAACCTTAAGGGTAAGTACAGCCAGAGCAGCATCCTGAATAGGCTCAAAGGGAGCACCTTGCAAGGCAGACAAAACCAAGTTCAAGTCCCAAACAGGGACCGTAGGCTTACGTGGGGGACGCACATGAGTGACCCCCTGAAAGAAGGTCTTAACCAAGGGATGCTGAGCAAAGGACTTCTGAAAGAAGACAGACAGGGCAGAAACCTGACCCTTCAGAGTACTGAGTTTGAGACCCAATCCATGCTGTAAAAACTCCAGAACCCTAGGGACTAAGAACTCCCTACAGGGAAGAGACCTAGACTCACACCAATCAATGTAGGAACGCCATACCCTATGATAGATGGCAGAAGTAGTTTTCTTCCTAGCCTGTACCATGGTATCCACCACCGAGGCAGACAAGACTTTCTCCATCAAGATGGAGGTTTCAGCAGCCAGGCCGTCAAAGCCAGAGTTTGTAAATTGGGATGGCGTAAGGAGCCCTGAGTTAGCAAATCTGGCAGTACGTACTGGTCTACTGCCATTTGTACCACGTCTGCGAACCACACTCTTCTTGGCCACCTTGGGGCCACCAGAATCACTGGCACCCTTTCCAGGGCAATCTTGCGTAGAAACCTGCCCAGCAGGGGGAACGGGGGAAAGACATACAGGAGCCGAAATTCCTTCCATGACATCGACAGAGCGTCCGTTGCCAAGGCCAGAGGATCCCGAGACAGGGAGACAAAGGCTGGGAGCTTGTGATTGTGACGGGATGCAAACAGATCCACATCCGGTAGGCCCCACCGGTAACACAGGGAATGGAATACCCTGTTGCAGAGAGACCACTCCCCCCGACGGGAAGTCCCCCTGCTCAGAGAGTCTGCCAGAAGATTCTCTACCCCCGGGATATAAACAGCCGAAATGCATTGAACATTGGCCTCCGCCCATGTCAGAATCCGCGGCACTTCCTGGAGGGCACCCTTGCTCCGGGTCCCTCACTGATGGTTGATGTAGGCAACCGCCGTCCTGTTGTCTGAGCGCACCTGTACAGACAGTCCCTGCAGGTGATAGGTCAACTGCTCCAGTACCAACCTGACCACCCGTAGTTCAAGAATGTTGATGGGTAAATGGGCCTCCTGAGGACCCCACCTCCCCTGGAACCTCAGGGACTTCCAGAATCCCCCCCAACCTGACAGACTGGCATCCGTGGTGACCGTCTCCCAGGAGGGAGCCAGAAAGGACCTGCCCTTTAGCAAGTTCTTGTGGTCCAGCCACCACGAGAGGGACTTTCTGACCAATGGGGGAAGCACACAAGCCCCGTCCAAAGACGCGGGGTCCTTGTCCCATACTGATAGAAGGTGAAGCTGCAGAGGCCTCAAATGGAACTGAGCAAAGGGCACAGCCTCGAAGCTCGCCACCATCAGGCCCACCAGCTGCATTCCCTGCCTGAGGGAGGGCTGGGGGCATGAGAGCAGGGACCGCACCTGCGCAGTCAGAGCTTCCACCTTCTGTTGGGGAAGGAATATTCGTGACTGAACCGTATCCAGAATCATCCCCAGGAATGGGGTCCCCGACGAAGGGGACAGAGGACTTGGGATGATTGATCACCCAGCCGAAGGACTCCAAGGTAGACACCACCAGCTGAGTGTCCAGCTCCGCCTGCTGTAGAGACCGTGAGGTGATGAGGATGTCGTCCAGGTAGGGCAGCACTCGAATGCCCCCTGACGTTATCAAAGACATCAACCCCGCCAGCACCTTGGTGAACACTCTGGGAGCTGAAGTGAGGCCAAACGGTAGGGCCACAAATTGGTAATGTTGATCTTTCAACGCGAATCTGAGAAACCTTTGATGTCCCGGGAACACAGGGATGTGAAGGTAAGCATCTTTGATGTCCACAGACGTCATAAAATCCCCTGGGCGCAGAGAGCCAACGGCCGAGCGCAGAGTTTCCATGCGAAAGCGCTTGTTCTTGACAAATTTGTTGAGGATCTTTAAATCCAGAATGGGCATGACTGACCCATCTCTTTTGGGCACTGTGAAAAGTTTGGAGTAGAACCCCTCCCCCAATTCTCTCAAGGGGACCCTGCAAATAACTCCCAGATCCAGAAGTCCTTGCACGGCCTGCATCAGGACCTGAGCTGATACCGGGTCCTGGGGGATCCGGGACCTGATGAATCTTGAGGGGGGCCGCACAGCAAACTATCTTGTAACCAGAGGACACTACCCCCTGAATCCACCGGTCTGAGACTTGGCGCCTCCAGACATGCGCGAAGTGCTGTAGCCGTCCCCCCACCCTGACAGGCGAGGGCGCCCCATCATGCCTGAGGGGTCTTGGGAGGGGCTTTGGGTTTGGTCCCCCAGCCCCTGCTCCTATGCCAGGAGTCTGCGCGAGCCCCCGCGAAGGACGCCCCTTTCCCCTGCTTAGCGCCTCTGTAGGGGACTGAAGGGGGGCCCTGGCTACGAAAGGGCCGAGGCTGCAGCCTACGCTGTGGTAACTTGCCTCCTTTAGCAAAAAGGTCTAGGCGGTCCCCAAACAGGCGCAGCCCCTTAAATGGAAGCCCAGTAAGGGCCTTCTTAGCAGCATTGTCGGCAGCCCACTGGCGCAGCCATACCGCGCGGCGTATAGCCACCGCCAAGGTGGAAGATCTGGCACACATCCTAATAGCATCATCCGATGCAGACAGGATAAAGTTCACAAACACATCACAGTTATCCAGTGCATTAATAGTATCAGTAGGCAACTCGTCTGGGCCGTCAAGTGCATTCCTGACCATGGCCCTGAGCGCCACAGCAGTAATGGCCAAAGCGCAGACCGGGCGCAGCGCCGCCCCTCCAAATGCAAAGGCATGGCACGCCACTTGGTCAATGCGCCGGTCCTCAGAATCCCGCAGCGTAGTAGTGTCAGGGGAGTGCATAATAGAGGTGTTAGACAGCCCTAGAATAGGAGCATCGACCTCGGGAGGCGATGACCAGCACTTGTTCATATCAGCAGGAAATGGATACTTCCTGTCCAAACTCTTAGGGATCCCGGGAAGTCTACTGGGATGTTCCCACTCTTTAAACACAAGGTTATTGAAATGGGTTTGCCCAGAAATTCCAATCGAGCCTTAGCAGTATGAAATAGCTCACCCCTTTGCCTGGGAGCCGCAACAGGGGGAGAGATGGACAAAACCTTAAAAATCTGAACCAGCAGTCTTATCTGGGGTCCAGTGATCAGAGCCAGAATCGTCATGACCCCTTGACTTCTCGTCAGATGACCCTGAATCAGAGAACAGCTCCCCTTCGTCCGAAGGGGTATGGCCATATAGATGCGAAAACTCATCAGACTCCGCAGGGAAAGGAGCATAGTCAAGGATTATGTGCCGTTTTTTTGCGGCGGCCTTGCGCGCTAGAGTATTAGCAAGCAATTTTTAAACACTGGCCAGTCTAGTAGCCACATCAGGATGAGAATCCCCGCTGGTATTGGGGGTTAGACTCAGGCTTGGGGGGGTAGGTGAAGTGAGGCGAGGTGCAGGCCCAGCCACAGGAGGGGCGGGAAGTACCATTAGCGCCTGCTGTGCACAAGGGACGCAGACCCGTGCATTGTCACCGCTGATAGGCGAGACCCCACAAGCTACACACAGCCGGGCTTGTCCCGAGGGAACCCCGTTCACAATATCCTGGGATGCCTCCATATGGTGATTAACAGGCACAATAGGCCAGTAGGGATTGACGCTGTAAGCTACCCTGGATGCCCCAAGGACCCGCAGATAATGGGAATAGGGATGTCAGAGCCATGCACAGTAAGCAAGAATGATGAAGATCGCCCGCGAGGGCACTTACAGACCGAGGGAGGAGGAGGACCGTTACCGGGAAGGGCGGGCCAGAGCGAGCTGTGACGTGGAGCGCGCCAAGCCAGGTCCCCGCCCCCCCGAAGAACGCTAAGCTCTGAGACAGTAGTCAACGCAGTCAAGAAGCGAGAGTATGACACACTTAGAAAAAAAGAGATTTGCCAAAGAAGATGCCGCAGCGTCTGAGGAGGCGCCGCCGCCGCCCGGCACATGCACATCCAATAAAGGCAAAAGACTTGCACGGCGGCTGATATACAATAAAAAGCAAACAGCGCGGCTCTGACACCAGTGTATAAGTCAAGGACAATACTAAGGCCATAAACGTGTAACTCAATACACTAAAACCACCACACCCCCCCCCCTTTCTTCCCCCCTGAACTACGGGGGGAACGCTACACGGGGTATGGGGCAATAATGCGGGAGGGGCATCCTCTAGAGGCTCACCATTAGCCTAAACCGCCTACCCTTTGGTGGGGGACTGCGGTGGAGCATGGCTCCATAAGCATGCATGGTGCTGCCTACCTTCACCTGACCAGCGCAGCCCAGGCGGGGAGGCACATCACGAAGAGGACGGGTGGGAATAGTCCAACAGGGCCGCAGGCTTTAATAGCCCCGCTCACCTGCGAGAGAGTAATACTTCATGTCTTCGCAGCCAGCACTGCAGAGAAATCTGGGGATTTGTGGGAGGTCCCTGGGTATTTGAAGGGCCGGGAGGAGCCCGTTTTTACATGTCTCTGCAGTGCCGCGCCATCTGGCGGAGGATAACCCCAAGTGTAAGTATTATATCTGGAGCAGGACGTACTGTATACTAAGAATATAGGTAACCAAGTTACCTGATCAATGCGATCCTTCTCTGCAGCCAAAGGGGTGGGGCGGCAGCTGTGGACTTGAGTGACAGGCCAGTCACCCAATCTTGGCATGGACAGCATGCTCCCAGCTGGCTCCCCGCCCACGTCTTAGGCATATTCATGTGGTGCACCCACTGCACCCAATCAACAATGAAAACTGCCCCCTGGTGATTGGAAACAGGGGCAGGTGCCAAGGTCAGTCAAGGACACAGCAAACAGGACCTCTATAGCCCACAAAACTCTGTGGGATAAAGCCTGTGGCCAGCTTTATTTTTGGACAGTGACTTTAAATAACCCTTAAACCATTTCAGTTTGCAAAAAGGGATCATAAACTCTTCAATCTGATTTCCAAATCACGTGAAATCATTTTACATGCATTAAAACCAAACAGGTAATTACCACCAAACCTATACAGATCAAGGAGGAATGGAAGACTTGTGTAGGAACTCATCAATCCTGATAAAAAGGTCAACTGTATAAACAAAAATGATGAAACTGGTATCCAAGGCTCAAATGCAGTTGTGGCTTTATCGAGAACACCAAGTGGCACAGAATCCTGTTTATCCAATAGAGCACAATTAAAGCCTCCTTCTCCAGCATCCAGAACTCATTTGTGAGCACTTTTCCATCTTCCATGTCAGGGTCAGCAAGCCTGGATTTAAAGGAAGCGGGCTGTCACATGGCCAACCATTTCCCTCCTTACCTTATGGACACTCTTGGGGTTCTCCAGCCATGCATAGTACATTTCCTCTACATAGTTCGAACTAGTCCCACTGAGAAAAGGCTCTGCGGCCACAGGTGTGCTGAGACACCGGATTTGCTGAAACGTCCTTGGGGCCGCAGGTTGTTTCTGTGAAAGTGACCGAATAGTCTGAGAGGCCGTCAAAGGCCTAAGCTTAGTAGCACAAGTCCTTAAATGAAACATGTTTCTGTCCTTTTTGGAGACCAATTGCCGGAACCTAGAAAGAAAGGGAAAAAACATTAGGTGGCGTCACAATACATTTCATTTTTTCTTTCTTTTCTACACAGTGACCCCACCCACCAGTCTCTTTGACAGAGCAGCATTGGGAGAAGGAGTGGCACTAAAAAGATAGGGTCTCTACAGACCTTTTGTACACCCTCAGGCAACCGAGTGTTGGTCTGATTTCAAGCTGCCCTGAGTTCTAGTTAAGAGTAACGGCTTTGGAGGGACATTGTTAATAGCGGAAGTCCAGTCTCCAAGGCATGGGCATTACATGTCTGCATTAAAGCGGACCTTTACCCTGAATAAGAGCATATCTTATATGTTTCCCACACCCTATACATACAGATTGCTCACATTAAAAAATCATCCTACCTGCATCTACTGCATGCTATGAGCCTCTAAACATCCAAGATGGTGGCTCATGGAGCATCAGGCAGCCTGCAAACAGGAAGTGTCTTATGACTGTGTAGCTCTGCATTCTGGGATTGCTGTCCTTTCCCTGACCCCAGCTCTGCTTTGTATGTGCAAAGCACAGCTATAACCCCGCCCCCCGGACTTTATCCTGCTCGCCTCTCCTCAGCATGTGTGATGCTTCTAAGTCAAGATGGCAGTGCCAGTATCCTAGAGTCCTGGACAGAGTGGCAGCCCGGTGGGGGAAAGAATAATAGGTAATGGACTAAAACGTATTAATTTTAGATGCTGGGGAATAGTTTTTTTTTTAAAGTTTGGGGTTTTCATTAACACATGCTGAAGGTCCAGTTTAAACAATGTCCCCCAGAGAGATTACTCTGAACTAAAAAAAACTCAGTAGGGATCCAGATTTAAAGTGGACCCAGGGGTGATCGGCCTGGGAATCTATAAGATTCCCGAGCCGATCACCTCACTCACCGCGGGACATCCGAGATCGGGATGTCCCGCGGGGTGAAACCCCCCAAACACCTTACCTGATCCGCCGCCGCTTCCGCCGCCTCCCGCGCGCCCCTCTAGACGTGCGCGCGCCCGCCGTCTGTGAATGGCCGGCACGGGCGCGCTCCGAAAGTGACGTGCGGGAGGCGGCGGCGGACGCGCTGTCCTGGACGCCGCTGACACCCGCTTGGACGTCGGCGGGGATTGGACGGCGCGGTCACGTGGGAGCAGGGAGAGGTGAGTTTTTTTGGGGTTTCTGGGGGGTTTCAGAGAGCGGGACACCCCCGATCGGGGTGCCCCGCCGAAGTGGACCAAAACCCAGGATAGTCAAAATCCTGGGTGTTGGTCCACTTTAAAGCAGACCAACACTTAATGGTCTCAGAGAAGGTGTTCAATAGGTCTACAGGGACCCTTTTATCAGACTCGCCGCACACACTGCCAGCAGCATCACCTGCAATGAAGGTATGGCTGTAGCAGTGTGAGAAGTGATATAGAAGTGCAGGCACTGAGAAATGATGGTCTGGGAGGTGGTAGCTAGCTGCTGAGGTAAGCATGCCCTCAGTACCCCTTAGCACATAGCCCCAAAAACCAGACCTTCGCCCTGAATAAAAGCTTATCTTGTATATTTCCCCAACCCTACACATACAGATTGCCCACATTAAAAAACATCCTACCTGCACCCATTGCATTTTTTTAAAAAACCTTTTAACATCCAAGATGGTAGCCCGTGGAGTCTCAAACAGCCTGCAGACAGGAAGTCTCTTCTGACTATGCAGCTCTGCATTCTGAGATTGCTGTCCTTTTCCTGACCCCAGCTCTGCTCTGTCTGTGGAAAGCACAGCTATAACCAACCCCTTGCTCTTTAATCCCCTATGCATGTGAAACTTCTCAGGCAAGATGGCGGCACCTGTATCCTAAAGTCCTCTACAGAGCTGAAGCCAGCACAGGAAATAATTAGTAAGAGACTAAAAAAACTTAAAATATATTAATTTTAGATGCTGGGGAATAGTTTAAGGGTTTGGACTTTTTATGAAATGATGCTGAAGGTCCGAGTTTAACCCAAACAGCACGAGAGGCAAAATTTGTTGCTAGATTGGGCAACTGCTGTGATTTTTAATGCATAGTGTTGTGAGCCACGTATTCGTGTGCAAAACCTGATGTAAAGTGTAATCAAACACTCAGCCCATGGCAGAATAAACTCTTTATGTTTACAACAAATGGCCGCAGATTCATCGGGCTGATAAACATCCTACGTGAATGAAATGACTTCCAAGCATTACATCAGATATGAACGGGGACCTTGTTCCCACCATAGCTAATTCAAATCACTCACGTAACACAATGCAAAGCCTTGTATGGTGGAGGGGGCTTAGACTTATTTATAGGAAGGGCATTTGTTACACATTTGATCTGGCTTCAATTTAAAGTGATGTTAGTGAAAGAATAGTAAGTATCCTGTCCAGAGACCTTCATACATTTGGAAGGATCACCTTCCGTCATCATTCAAACAGCCTATCCAGTGCCACAGTGCTATGAGCATGCACCCCCAGAATTCCCTGGGCGATGTCTGTCCAGTGCACATTTCCCTCCATTCAATGGAGGGGGTGCGCCAAGGCATAGACCCTGGAAGATTTCTGAGCACCAATATGGTGCTCAAGATAGTGAGTGGGTTCACTTAAGAGAGGAAATCTGACATTTTCTTAACCTTGCAGCCACCTGTCCTCACCCCTATCATAAGGCCAATTTGCCTATGAAAAATATATTTCACCTGATCATTGCAATCCTGCTCCAATTCCAGCAGGGTTGGGGATCTTCATGGCAGCCGTAGTCTAGGGGTGTCAGAAAAAAAATCAATTCTGTCGTGATATATTATACTAGAATACATTTTTTCTTTCTAGAATTCTGACCCCCCCAGAGAAAAAAAAAAGCCGACAATCTCCAGGAGAGCGCCTGGCAGGACGTCTCCCTCTGCCTTCCGGACGGCCTCCGCCATCTTCACAAGTGGTCAGTCCCTTTGGGTGCGGGAGGGATGATGTCACCCCTGCGGGCATCATGATCTAACCCCCCCCCTCTGGCTGGCGATCACCGCGTCGGTCATCGGATCAGATCAAAAGCTGACCATTGGAGGTGAGTAAAGAAAAACTTTTTTTTTAATAAAGACATTTTCTCTGTGTGGTGAACTTTGTGAACTTGTAAGGGATCTATGTGACCCCTATAGCAGTTCACAAAGCTCTGGGCCTGGCAAGTCACCTGCGGCTAGCGGGTGACTTGCCATTAATCCCAAGCCCCTCATTACCTGCCTCCCCAAAGCACGGGGGGGGGGGGGGGGCAGAAGAGGGCATAGGCTATGCCGGCTTGTAGCCTGCAGGGCCAAGGGCCACCAAAGCTGGCCCCTGCACTCTGTTCTGCAAGCCCCCATAGCTGGTATGGGCTGGTTATGCTGGGTAAGGGGGACCTCACGCCATTTTGTGGGGATTTTTAAGGGGTTTTAACCCTGAAAATTCCCCCAAAAAATGGGGTCTCACCCCCAGGAAAGGGGACCCTATGCCATTTTGTTAAAATTATAGTCTTTGAGACAGAAATGGGATATATTGTATTGCCATATGTGTATCGCCAGATTATTGCCAATTCACACATCTACCGTAGACCCGAGTGTTTTTTGGTGTTTTGCTTGCATCAGTCTAGCCAAATCAAAAACGCTAAAGGGATGCTTGCCTGTCCCTTGCAGCTGATAGACCGTAATCCACATTTACCAGATGGCAAGATCAAGTTCTTACGCTATCCAAGTCTGATCTCGTGTCACGAGCAGACTCCAAGATGAACAATGCCCACCATTAGTCACAGTGATGCAACACACCCAACTTCATTCACGGCAGGCATGGGGACTCTGTATTATGGTCTACTAAGAACTAGTGAGAGATGGGCTGCCATTGATCAGCTGCGGGGGAACAAAAGGGGAGTACCCCTTTTGTTTTTACATGACTGTTATTTTTGGATGCCTTCTCTAAAAATAAGTCTGAATAAGAAAATATCTCACCAGCAGAGGTCCTGTCAAACTTAAAGCGGACCTTCACCCTAAATAAGAGCCTATCTTATGTTTCCCACACCCTGTACATACAGATTGCTCACATTAAAAATCATCCTACCTGCATCTACTGCATGTTATGAGGCTTTAAACATCCAAGATGGCGGCTCATGGAACATCAGGCAGCCTGCAAACAGGAAGTGCCTTCTGAGTGTGCTGCTCTGCATTCTGGGATTGCTGACCTTTTCCTGGCCCCAGCTCTGCTCTGTCTGAGCAAAGCACAGCTATAACCCGCCCCCTGTACTTTATCCCAATCCCCGCTTCTGAGTCAAGATGGCGTTGCCCGTATCCTAAAGTCCTTAACAGAGTTGCAGCCCAGTGGGGGAAAGAATAATAAGTGACTAAAAACTTCTATAACGTATAAATATATTAACTTTAGATGCTGGGGAATCGTTTAAGGGTTTGGGCTTTTCAATAAATAATGGCGAAGGTCCGGTTTAAAGCAGACCAAACAGTCAAAAATGACAAACCAGACCAACAAAACAAACAGTGCTCATATGCCTCCCTTCCCAGGGCAATTTAGATTGCTGCACATAAAAAATTAATTTAATTTAACTTCTGCTGTAGTAAATTTTAGAAACAAAATAGTGGCTTATTTATTTGCAAGCCACCTGCAAACAGGAAGTACTGCTGGGCTTCATGTTACTGTGCATTGTCAGTCGAATAAAGGCAGCAACATGGCTTAAATAGCTGCTACCTCTTTTCCAACTGTGCCAGGCTGCTGGTCCGGTTTAAAGTAACCTCCTTAAAGCGGACCTTCACTCTGAATAAGAGTCTATCTTATATGTTTCCCACACCCTGTACATACAGATTGTCCACATTAAAAATCATCCTACCTGCATCTACTGCATGTTATGAGCCTTTAAACATCCAAGACAACGGCTTATGGAAGCCGCCATCTTATCAGGCAGCCTGCAAACAGGAAGTGCCTCCTGACTGTGCTGCTCTGCATTCTGGGACTGCTGACCTTTACCTGACCCCAGCTCTGCACAGCTATAACCCGCCCCCCTGTACCTTATCCCACTCTCTTCTCCTCAGTAAGTGTGATGCTTCTGAGTCAAGATGGCGGCGCCTGTATCCTAAATTCCTGAACAGAGTTGCAGCCCAGTGGGGGAAAGAATAATAAGTTAGTGACTAAAAACGTAAAATATATTAATTTTAGATGCTGGGGAACCGTTTAAGAGTTTGGGCTTTTCATTAAATCACGCTGAAGGTCCGGTGTAAAGTAACCTATATATATAGCCGATATCCAGACACAAGACATTCCTGCTTCCTTGCATTAGTCAGTGACTGGCCAAGTCTGCTTTATTTTAATGGAGGGACAAGCCGAAGACTGGATCTCGGGCAGTGGTAAGTTTTAGGCTAGCAGGATCGTATGCGTGGAATTACAGGAGTATGTGTATAGGTTTTGATTTTTGATGACGGAGATATTTATCAAAAAATCCTTTAGACGTCGAAGTCTGGATAAAACATTCTTTAAAAGGTCTGCTTTTTTTTCTAGTGTTGACCTACATGGCCAAGAAAACCTGTGATTGGTTAATTAGGATGGGCGGGAAAGTACTTCTTAATATTCTGATTCAATCTATTTTCCCCACCAGTAGCTGTTTAGAGCTCAGAGAAACATTGTTCTGACTGTTCCTTGGCCCCAGGGTTTCTTAGTTCGGGATGCCCCTCTTTGTAAGACACCCCCAGTACAAACTCAACCTACCCCAGTTCTACGACACATGTGCAGGCTCTCGTCCAATCAGAGTTGCTTTTTGTGCATATCAATGCTCGGCAACTGGTAACAAAAGTAGAAAATTCCCCCGAAGTAGGCATACTCCTGTCCTCAGCCTATCTGAATTGCTGAACACAGGAGCACGCCTAGACCCAGAGATGCTGGGGATGCAGCCACCCTTGCTCTGGGTCGTTTACATAGCCGAGGGAGCTGCTGGAAAAAGGCGAGTTCTTCGGCATCCCAGGAGGGCTTCACACAGGAGGGCATGTCCCGGCCAGCCACATTGGTATTTAACCTGCTTTAAAGCAGCAATTCCCAACCAGTGGTGCGCAGTGAGGCTGCAGACTCATATGTACTTCAAAATATATATACAGGTATATATATATTTTAGAATATAAAACTGCCAGTAAAAGTGCAGGTACCGAGGTGCTGAGCATTTTTGTGTGGCTCTTTTGTGTGTGTATTTTTCTTAGACAGTTTGAAGATATTGTCAACTCATATGGTGCTCCCAGGTTGTACTTGATTTAGACAGAAGTTGTATTTGATAAAACAAAACAAAAGGGGGTTGGTTGGAGATCCCTGGCTTATACCCCGTTTCCCCGGAAATAAGACAGGTCTCAAATGTTTTTGCTCTGAAAATGGCAGTAGGGCTTATTTTTAGGAAATGTCTTAATATGAATAAAAACAAATATAATTGTGCTCATGATGGCTAGCTAGGTTAGAATACAAATCACTCACTGCCCCATGGCTTAAAAATGTAGGTCTCAATAAGCGAAAAGATCTTTCCTCATACCGATACTACACTTCGGTATATGCCAACCCCATCATCGCAAAGCAAGTTTGTAAGGGGGGGGGCAGCACAGTTGAATCCTGCCCCCCTGTGACTAGGGTTTACTTTACCCAAAAATAAGCCCTAGTGTGATTTCTTTTTTTTCAGCGTGCTTGGTTGCCAAGGACGTATTAAAGTCTGGGTATACATAGAATTTACTTTATTTTGCCTAGATACATTATATGAAACAGAAAGAGGTCTACTTGACAGTGCGGTAACAAGCCGCCGTATCACACATTCGATTTAGGCACAGCCGCAACCTTCATAGAAATGCACTTAGGGCCTGAAGGACGTGGACCAGGTCTGTACGAACAGAGAAAGGGGAATGATGTAACACTGGTAACATACTAGACTAATTTAGAGACCCTGTCATTTGACAGCCAACTGAAATAGTTTTAAATCCTGCAACAGGAGATAAACATTATCCACATACTGGATGTGCAATTCAAGTCCGATAACATGTAAGGGGAAATATATACATTTCATTTTGCAAGCCAGCGATACCCTTCTACTTCCAATATTTCACTATATTCTGCCTCAAACTCCCTAACCTCTAAATTCGTGCCACCACATCTGATTTACTGGGTCTATAGGGACTATCTGTGCCAGTGCTTAGCAATGATAAACAATCCCATGACTTTGCTTTTGTGTCCAACTGCACCAGCTCTATTCAATTTACTAAACCGCTCATACATTAAAAATCTAATTGGAGTAAGGCCCAGGCATGAGCTCTAGGGTCGCTGGTGATACAAGACGGCGATCCAGGGGTGGTATTCATGCAGCGGGATAGTTTCCGGCAGTCATGCGTTGTCACCCATTCAATCATTTAGTCAAATTGCAACTGATGGAATATTTAGGCAATCATGCATATCTCTCTCTAATATATATATATATATATATATATATATATATATATATATATATATACACACACACACAAAATACATACATATATACACACACTCCATGTTCATTGAATGTATGTACCAAGCTTGATTGAATGTAATGTATGTACCTAGCAAAATCAAGCTAAACTCGAATTTAAAAAAAAGGCCTTGGTTTGTAACCATTTTATAGGAAGCAAAAAGGTGAGGCAGTGCACTGAATAAATCTGCACACTCAACAAGTCAGTCCTGCATGACCCATGTGTAAACTAAGAAGCAGGTGACATTGATTTAGTCTCTCTCTTCTGGAATTTACAGAAAAAACTTGTCTGTCCCAGTGTCATCCTGAAGGCCTGTCCTATGGCAAGGAGGCACACAATGACATACAACACACAGGTCATAAACAAGGGGTCTAAATAGGCAATCCTTTCAGTTACACAATAAAGTTGCCAGACTGGTGCAATGTCACCTTGCCTGTCAAATACCTTTAGGCCACGTGCTCACATACAGAGTCAGTTAGCCACCATGCAACAATGCGGTTTACTTTAAAGAGCAATTACAGGTTGTTATAAAAAGAAAATACTCACCTTATTACTCAGGGAGATCATTCAACGCTGCTCCAGTTACAAACCATGCAATTTTTCTGCCTGCTTCAAACAGGTTCCCCCAGCAGCAGCAGCAGTTTCTCATAAGCCTGGGCCACGGCTAAACACTGAGGCTGGTAAAAATACAGAGCACCTTGTTGAGGTGCATTTACAGAGCATTAAGGCACAACTCTAGACAGAATTTTTGAAGCAGAACAAAACCCAGCGTAGCCATCTTTGGATTCCGGGGTTTTGTTCCACTTTAATAAACAGCATGAGAAGGGTTATAACTACATTAAAGTGGACCAAAACCTCGGATTTTCACTGGGGGTTTGGTCTTTCCCCTTGGGGTGCCCTGATGTATGAATCCCCCATGTCACCAAGATTACTCACCTCTTCGAGCCAATGCTTTCGGCTAAAGCAGCAGGAAGGAATCTTAGCCGCACTTGTGAACGGCATCACTCTGCTCCCTTCGGCTGTGCATGGCCCAGTTCAGCCATTCAGCTGTGGTGGGCAAAGCCACGCACAGCCGAGCAGGGAGGCAAGTGATGCCGGCAGTGCATGCATGAGAGGTGAGACTGAGGACCAGTTGGGCTGCAGACAGAACAATTGGTAAGTGCCAAAGCATCCCAACAGTCAGCCCTGGAGTTTAAAAGACTACAGAGCCAGCCCCTTGCTTGTCCTTGGGGCATCCCTATTTGGGATGGCCCGTGGTGTGAAACCCCCCGGGATTAGCGCCAGCGTCCTGCCATTCAGATAGGCTGAGGGATGGGAGCTCGCCTTACACTAGAAGGAAGCCCGGGATGCGGTCTTGTCACATCACTTGGCAGATCAGCCAATAGGAAATCTTGGCAAATCAGCCAATTTGTGTATAAAATCAAGTCAAGTGGCACAAAACCTCTTTGCTCGTTGAGCTGAAGGGAAATTATTATGAACAAGGTGTCCTATAAAATCTCCAGTAGTAAGAAGTGATAATGGAGTCGCCCGAACATATATGGCTGGTAGAGAAAAGTCAGGCGTGTATGAGAGGCCTAAGAATAGCCACACCTGTTGCTCTCTGCAGCGTGTCAGTTCTTGAGCAAGGGCAGAGAAGCGGCTCTCCGCACGGCTTTCATGTGTGCAACGAACCTTCCGACTCCCTGCTCAGGCCACACACACAAGGGAATGACGTGTACCATTGACTCAATGCTACAAAAGAGACTTTGAGACTAAAGGCATCACCCTATATCCAGAGTGTTAAAGAACAGCTCAGCACAAAAAAACGCCACTATCTTGAGCAACCAGGCGCTCCATCTGATTCACATTGGGAATTGCAGCTAGGCTGAGAACAGCACATTTTTGCATTTGTGCCAAGTGTGCTTTTCCATAGCCCTTTATGCTGCCTAGTGCTCCTACAAGTGAAATAGATCCCTATTGAGGACAGGGGCCTTCTGCTGTAAGCTACACCTCCTGTTTTATGCAATATGGGGGGAACCACCCCCACTTTTGGTCCGTTTTCCTATTGGGAAGCCCCACTGTGTGAAACCACATGATACTGGCTTCAATCCAGAAATCGCAAAGCGGATGAGCGGCCTATGCTACATGGTAGAAGACTCAAATGTAGGTACACACAGCCCAGAGGGAGGGATTATATATCAGGTGCCGCAGCATGTGCATTCTCTCCGGGCTCCATGCATATGCCACCAGTCACTTTTCACTGGCATGCTAAGCAAGCAGACCAGGGATGCTGCTAGAGGCCCACACATGAGATCCCATCTGAATCACCCTTTACACAATTTGCCCCAATAGAATGCTGTAACCCATCCTTGGAGACTTTTAGACTCCAGAGCCAGGTTAACAAAGGTTTTGGTTTCACAAAGGTTTGGTTTTAGTCCTGCAGAAGTCCAGTTTTACTCCATTTTCAGCTGCAGTTTGGACAAGCGAGTGACCCTGCTGTCGGTAACAGCGACTCACTACAGGGGAACACCATGTGAGCATCCAACAACATGAAATCAACACTACTCAGATTTGTGCCAGACCAGCAGGATTCTAGCAGGTAAAGTGTTTTTCTCCTGTTACTGTGGAGACTGTCTCAGCTACAAACTGCTAAAACTACATCAGCAACAAGGATTATATTTTATTTGATAGGAAATTTGCAGTGATTTGTTGCCAAGACTAAGAGGTAGAGTCTGCCACAGGGCTGTGGAGTCGGAGTCGAGGAGTCTTAGTCGGAGGAAATTTTGGGTACCTGGAGTCGGAGTCGGCAAACAATGCACCGACTCCGACTCCTACTAAATTTGGATTTAGCAAGTTTAAATGTCCCAATTCACAAAAAGTTATAATTAATGACTTCTCTATTGTAAGAATAAAGACCAATGCATGCAGTGCCTCATGTAACCGCAAAACGAACACGTTAAGTGACCGTGAAGAAGCTTGCTTTTCATGTGCTTCACTATATGGCACGCAACGCACAATTAGAAGTGGCAATACTTATACTTTGCATAGTGTTGTGTTCTGCTGTTACAGGGAACCCATGGGTAACCTAGCCTCTCACTGATAAGTAAATATGTTTTTTGCAGGACTAGAGACACTTGTATAAGGGAAGGGAATGGAGGATCAATAGTTCAAGACTGAAGCTGTACCATTGGAAAAACTGCTGTTATTCAGCAAAAGGCTATAAAAACTTGTAAACTTCGATTGTTAGCTTAAATTTTAAACATGACTATGAGATTCTACTAGGGAAATCATGTTTTATAATAAAGGCCCCTTTCTGGATCCTCCCACTGCCCTATCTTCAGCAGAAGATCAGCACACAGAAAGGAGAAGGCAGCTTCTGCCCAACTACCTCTCTCTGCTAGAAGTAATGACATGTATGTTGCCTTTCTTTCCTTCAAGGAATGTATAAAATACATTCACATATTAATACAGAGGAGTCGGAGTCGGCGTCGGAGTCTGAAGTACAAAAAACTGAGGAGTCGGAACATTTATCTACCGACTCCACAGCCCTGGTCTGCCATCATGAAGTGGTGACGACAAACTCTCCTATGTGACATGGCCGTAACTCAGGCCAGGACCCGCTTTAAACTGGAATACCACCAATTTTTCACAGAATAGGAGCTAGTCCTAGTGCAGGGCGGGGGCATCCCAATTGCTGCTGCTCCACCCCACGCATTAACCCCATTAAAGAGCTTTGCTTTACATAAAAACTATGCAGGGAGTTGAGGCGAACCCCTTCCAAAACATATCTCTTGGTTACTATTCTAACTGGTTATGTCATAGGGCAAACTCTGGCAGCTATTTTCCTGCCTTTCCTTCAGAAACTAAGCGTAAACTTTCACAATAGGCGAACTAATGCTTCCTCACTGCTTAAAGTAGTTTGGCTGGGACTAAAGCCAATTAAGTAAAAGGTTACTGCGTGAAAGAAATTTGTGCCCTCCAACATGATTTCACATTGAGCCGACTTTATGCCTTGTTTTCATGCCAGCGTGAACACACCACCCTGAAGATCTAGTCAAGTGGCTAATACCTAGACTACTCCCTCCAACCCCCACACAAGGCCGCACACTGAATGTAAAAAAATATAAAAATGATTTTAATAGATACCATATGTATCAAAATGACACCTTACAAGACATACACACAATATAAAAAACACAGAACACAAACAGGGGTATCCCAAACAAGGTGACTATTACATGTAGATATCAATGTTATCGCCATATATACATATGCAATAAATTATATAAATCACGCTATGAATGTACCCAAAATACTGAAGATAAGAAAATAAATTGTGTTCAATAAATATTTATATGAAAAAATGAGTGCAAAACAGTCTGCCTGTGAGAAAAAACGCTAAAGTGCTAAGTGTATGTGCAATGTTGCAAAACAAATAATGTGTGCAAAATAACAATGAAAACTAGGCTCTATTAATAGCCTTAAACTGTAACAATAAGTGCCAATGTATAACAACAAAACCACACATGTGAAAGGACTAGGAGAATTAAAAACAATTGGGTCATTTAGCAATAAAGTAACAAAAAATGAAAACAGTAAAGACAGTACTACTTAACCATGTCACCGAGGGTCCCCCGTAGCAGCCGCCACCTACGCGTTACGTGTCGTGCAGACACTTCCCCAGGGTGTTCAGTCATAACTCGCGCCAGCAAAAAAAATCTAATAAAAAAGCCTCATCCTGCCCAGAATCCAGCACACAGAGGGCAGCCACAGAGGACGCACAGGACTACAACACCCACTCTGAGCGTGCTCAGCTCGCATCTGACTGGGTGATGGCGCCGTGTAGTCCCTCCAAGATGGCTGCTACCACCAGGCTGGGTAAGGGTTTTCTTCTTTTAAACCTTTGCCTACCCTCAGAACTACGGAGAAAGATGCTGTTATTTATTTATATAGCACTTTACAAGGTATAACTACAGACAATGCATAGAGTACAGGGACCAAAACAAACTAGATGCTACGAGGTTCAAAACAAAAGGTTGTAAGCACAGGAGACAACAGGAAAGAGCCCTGCCCTTGCAAGCTTATAGTCTAAAGGATATAGGTGGAGACAAAAGGGGCGGGATCACAAGTGGTAGAGCTTCAGTTTGGCAGGATGAGCCAAGTGAAGGTTATAAGAGTTGCTTAAGCCATTCTTGATGGCACTTTAAGGCTTGGCGTGTTGGAGAGTGACAGATTGAGCGAGGCACGGGAGAAGTCTTGAAGGCGGGAGTGCGAGGAGGTGACCAGAAGAATGTTGGAGGCAGAGCGAAAGTTGGGCTTGGGTAGGTATTGTTGGATCAGAGATGAAATGTTGGGAGGGGCCTGGCTGGAGAGAGCTTTGTAGGTTAGTGTTAGAAGTTTTAACTGAACTCAACGAGTCACAGGTAACCTATGGAGAGATTGACAGAAGAGAGCAGCACTGAAGAAGTGAGAGGAGAGATGGATGAGGCGAGCAGCAGAGTTTAGAATAAAAAAAAAAAAAAGAGGGGTGCCAGTCTGTCTGTTTGGTAAACCACAAAGAAGGGTGTTCCAGTACTCAAGCCAGCATATATGATCAGGGCATCCCAAATCGGGATGAAAGGAACACCCAGGAGAAATTTCTGGGTGTTACTCCTCATGAAAGAGGGCCCATCCTCATTTTGGACAAAAATGTGTGTTGTTCCAGCCAAGGGGGAGAGCTATCCACTTGCTAATGCTCTTTATTACCTCCTCATATTTTCCCTGGCAAAATTCTCCCTGGACAAATTGGGTGCCGGCGGTAATAGGACAGATTTTGCTGCGGGAACAAGGACCAGGTAGGAAAAATGAGGCTTGTCATGCTTGAAGCAACACTTATTTTGTCTAAAACTAAAACTTGCTCAATAACGTGGGACCAGGAAACCGCTCACACGCATTGCTTTCCTGTCCTGTTAGACATCACTATAGGAAAAGGGAGCATCGACATAATGTAGGGAAGGATGGATTAGAATAGTTAAAGCAGACCTTCCCCCTGAATAAGAGTATCTTATATGTTTCCCCCACGCTGTACATACAGATTGCCCACGTTAAAAATCATCCTACCTGCATCTATTGCATTGTCTAAGACTTCAAACACCCAATATGGTGGCACATGGAGGTGCAGGCTGCCTGCAAACAGGAAGTGTTCACTTACTAAGCCACTCTGCATTCTGGGACTGCTGACATTTCCTGACCGCAACTCTGTTCTGTTTGTGCAAAATACAGCTATAACCCCGCTCCCCTGCACTTTTGACCCCTCTCCTCTCCTCAGTATGTGATGCTACTGAGCCAAGATGGCGGCGCCCCTATCCTAGTTGCAGGTCAGTGAGGGAAAAAAAAAAGTATGACTACAAAAGGTTAAATATATAAATTTTAGATGCTGGGGAATAGTTTAAGGGTTTGGGCTTTTCATTACATGATGCTGAATGTCCGCTTTAAGTGTATCTGAACGAGGGTACTTCCTGTCACAGATGCTGTAAATAGGCAAAAGCAGAAGAGGAAAACAATTTCTTAGCTGCTGCTGGCTCAGCACTGCGGCAGCTGACCTGGGGTAAAGGTTAGTATAGGCTTTTTTTTAAATCACAATGTGACAGCTGTCAAAACAATGCAAGCTATAGAGCAGGAGTGTGAAACCCGGGCATGCAAACAGGGGGCAAGTGTCACTTTGCAAACCATCCATTTTGCCATCTGGCACCAATTTATGGTGATCATGAGATAAAAATTTCAGAAAAGTTCATCTGGGGTGGGGGGGGGGGGGGGGGTACCCATGACTAGCAAGAGGAAAGCCTCACGTGAAGAATCTCACTAAGCTTGCTGTCTTGCATTACTGGGAGAAAGGATTGCGACAGTGTCAAGTCTTGCATTGTATCATTCCACATTCACAAGAGAGATCAGTTCACTTCTAACTGCCTGTCCCCAGAGCTAAATTGTAAGAAAAAGTAGCTTGACCCACTATAAATCTGCTCAAAGCATTGCATGATGGGTAAAAGCTTTTACACACATCTGAACTGCAATAACCTGGGAACAGGTTAAAGGTTCTCCCCAGTAAAAGCAGGATAAACATTGACAAACCTTTCACCCAGATTTTTTATGCAGGGTGTACATGTAACCCTCTCCCTCTTGCCATATAGCATAATTATGCAGACTTTTGATTTGATAATGTTTTGCTATAAAGCCGCCTTACCCAGTCATCGAGGCACATAGCAATGCATTAAAGTGGACTAAAGTGGACTGAGCCGATCCATTCCCTCCAAAATCGGGATGCCCCGCTGTGTGAAACCCCCCAGGTCAGCCGCTATACTTACCTTAATCCTGGTCCAACTCTAGCAGGGCACACGCCTGCGCCGGCCATTTGTGAATGGTCGGCGCGGGCGCGCTCCCTGTTAAAGGGAAGCGTGAGATGCGGCCGCCAGCACGCTAAGAGCCGCTGAGCTTAGATGTCGGGTTAGACGTCTATACCTCAGAGGCTCCAAGCACGCCGATTGGACGAGCGGCCGCGCATGCACCAAAGGACCGCGCAAGGTGAAGCTGGGGATTTGGGGGGTTTCACATAGCTGGGCATCCCCCACCATCGGGGGAATGGACCAAAACCCAGGATAGTCAAAAGTTTTGGTCCACTTAAGGTCACTGTCCAGGCATTTAAATGCCTAGCTCACTTACATGCCAGCCCACAGGCTCATTCTCACAGATTCCTGTGGACTGCAGCCCTCCAGAGCAGAGACCAAAGATTCGATTCAGAACCAGGTGGGAATTCACACTTTTTTTAATAGGAGAGAAAACTGCCATTGACTTTCATAGGGCTCAATTCAACAAAGTTTCTAACAAGAAATTAGTCTGTTTTTACTACATTTACTACACTATTTTTTTAATTTACTCTCATAAAATTAAAAAAAAAATCTAAAAGTGGAAAAAAAACAAGTGAAATTTACAATTGTAAAAAATGAGTGATTCAGCAATGTTTTCAAGAGTTTTTAATACTCTTTTGAATGATTTACAGCTGCCCTGGGCAGGTGTAAATAATTCTCAGCCTACCGGTATATTCCCCTATGGGTTTTTTTTACCCAAAAAAGCCAGGTTAGCAACTGCCAGCATGTTTTTATCAGTGCAAAAATGTAATTTATATTTTTTATGACTATTTAAATTTGTGGGGTGCCAACACCCCATGTAGAGCACCAAACCTGGGCCAAAGGGCTAATGAGTTGCCAGGTGCAGAGTGGTGCACCAGCCTGGTAATCTGGAGGAAGTGGGCCATGATTTGTTTATATTTAAATTGAAACAGTAAAAATAAAAAGTTAACTCCAGAAAGTTTGCAGGAAGGAATCTACACAATTGCAATAGCTTTTTTTTACTTTGATACATTTCAAGTAATCCAGCGTAAGAGGCAATGTTGAATTCACACACATCCAGTGGGATGAATAAAAAAAACGTGGATCCTTGATCAGTTACTCAATACATCTCTTTGTTAATTTTATATTTTTTTTTTAATAAAATATTAAAGCCAGCACCCCAGGAGAAGTGGGGTGGGGCCCCGAAGGCCATGGGGCTGGAGCATTGCCAGTGCCAGGCTGTTCGGCTTTTTGACCCTGGGCTTACTATACAGGTGGGGGGAAGGATTCTCATTTTATTTGAAACAGTTACAAAATAAATAAATAAAATTAACTCCTGCATATCTGTAGGAACAAATCTAGGCAACTGCAATAGCATTTGTTTTTACTTCAACACATTTCCCAAGTCATCCAGCATACTTTCTTAATAGTGGGATGAAGAACAAAACATGTGAAGCAAAAGAAAACAGCAAGTCCAGTTACCTTGATCTATTACTATACTAATACATATCTAGCATTAAATGGATGAATGTGGTCCTTCATAACAAAGTGACTAGTTGCACAAGTGCATTAAAAAGCAAATGTCACAAATTCACAGATTTTGCAGAAATGTTCGCTTACTAAAGCAATTTTCGCATGGAAACTTACATTTTTCATTGCATTTTCAAGCCTATTCGATGAATTTAATTAGTCAGCTTTGTTGAACCACTCAAAGTTACTCAAGTTTTTCTCGTGCAATCCAATATTTCCAACCATATCAAGCTGAATCAAGCTCATGGTCCACCTTGGGGCCGATTCAGAGCTAGGTAAAAATGTACACCCCGTTGACAATGAAAGTGAAGGGCAGTGCATGCTCAGATGCTTGCCTAGGGGCCAGTGTTGAGCAAAATCTTAGCTTCAGAGCAGATATCACTGCACACAGATTGGGGCTCAGCCCACAGGACTACAAGAGAATTGAGTCTGCAGGCTGCCAGGTAAGTCAACTTTGTTTTGTTTTTTGCTTTTATATTGCTTGGACGGGCACTTTAAAGGGTCTTTGCAGGCAAATATAATAATTTTAAAAACATTATACTTACCTTTTGTCCCCCCAAGGGAGTTCTGTAACTAATATAAAATGTCCCGAGATTGAGTTTCCCAATTTTCACAGCTGTCCCCTATTAATGGCATCATAAAGGGACACAGTCAGTCCTGCGAAATGCCCCTTCCATTGCAACGAAGGAAGTGGGCATTGATGGGATGTGATATTTATCCAGATATATACTAATATCCAGCTATATACTAATTTACTAATATCCAGCCATATACCAAGACTAAGGCTTGCTTGAATCAGTTTGCTCAGGCTTAGAATAGAGGTGAAAGTTTCACTTTAAGACACTTACATATCCATGTAATCATTTAGCAGAAACTGGACATTTCATTATTATTATTATTATAACCTAGCTAACGAGATGTGCCCTATCTAACGTCAGTCTGTACGCTTCAGGAGACCGCATCAAGGCCGCCTCTAATTCCTTCTCTTGTTTAGGAACTTACTGTATTGTTTATGTCTATGCCTAAGTGCAAAATGTCCCGTTAATAGTTGCTCCCCGAAGGGAGGGGTAAGGAGCAATTCTGTATACTGCTCTATATATTCTCTGCTGTGTCAAAAAAATAAAGAAGAATCTGTATGATGAACGCTGTTGTCTGAACTTTCTTCGCGTCATACTGGTTCCTAGCTCGAGCTAAGCAGAGACTCTTCAGGGGCAGACGCTCAGCGGGATACCGACCCCCAACAGTTCTTTGGTGGAGAATGCGGGCAATTCTACCCTCTCTGGGGTAAGTGACATTTTACATTTTACTACCCCGGGGACGGCATAATTCAAAGATCCAAGTTGGGAGGTATAATTTAGCCGCAGTTGTATAGTGACAGGTTTGGTCACAGGTATAGCGACAGGTATAGTCACAGGTTTTTAGCGACAGGTGTAGTTGCAGGTGCGTCAGGTAAGACGCGGGGAGTCCAGGTACGAGACTCCAGGTTAAGGTTAAATAGTAGCGCTACAAAGGTAGTTGAGCCTCTGCCTGGTGGAAATATCGCTGCGCCTCTTTTGCTTTTCTTGCTGTCGCGTAGAAGTTTAAGATTATTTGTTTGTGTGGATTGATAATTGTGAAGGTGAGCACGCTTTAAACCACGGATATTGTCATTTGCTAATTTGTCATTTGTTAACTGATGATGGGTAGTCAAGAGTCTAAGACCCCCAGATAGGAGAGTCCTGTGTGCAATATGTAGAGAGAGTTATCAGGAAACAGGATTTTTTGTGCAGCCCTTTGTAGATTGTCTAGCTGGGTGGACTGAGGGACAAGGAAGTACTTGTCCTTTCCCCAGGGAACGGGAAATGCTGGGGTGGACTGGAAAGGTTCCCATATTATCAAGGAGACCCAAACTTAGATAAAGATTATATGAAGAAGGGAGGTAGACACTGATTGACACAGGCGCGCTAAATTGAACATAGACACAGCGGGGCTCAAGCTTGGGACCCAGTAAGTTTTATACTGTCATAGTAGGATGGCACAACAGCAGAAGACAACATGTGAGGATTTTATCTTATTGTTACCATCAGGGACGCACACAGAGGGGCACATGGCTCAGTACCAGAGGGCTGCAGCCTGCAGAACCCTTTCAAACCCTTTTTCCAGGCAAAGATAACATTCTTGCCTCCTTTCCTTTGCAGCAGCTGCTTCAGCAATATCTGGCTTTTCAATGTTCAACCGACTTTTGAGATTCTAAGAACCATTTTGGAATTGAATCCTGTGCCATATAGTACCAGGGTATAGCGCTACATATTCCATATATGTGTCTGAATGCTGGAACAGACGTATACTTACATCCTCCCTTTTACCACTTTCTCCAAGAGCATTCTAGCTTGGGATGCCTCAACAGTTTAGAGTGGACCAACCACCTATAGTGCCGGGCCTGACATTTAACAGACCCCAATAAAGTAGCCCTGAATAGGGCTTTTCCACCATGTGAATCCACCTGCAAATGTCCGCATTCATTCACTAACCTTTACGGGGTTACCACTCCACATTCTTGGTGCACATCCCCAGCCTCTCTGGGTCTGGACATGCTCCAGCACCCAGCCATTCAGATAGGCTGGAGATAGGAGTGTGCCGCAGACCACAGGGAGACCGAGGATGCATAGGTCCCCCTCTTTGCTGCCAAACAAAGCTTTCTTATGCACAGCATACATCCTGTGTTTTGCTTCACTTTAAAGATCCTTAGGAAGCCAAAATGTTGCATTAAAGTGGATCAAAACCCACAGCCATCAGCCAGGGAATCGATTGTTTCCCTCCTCATGGGGCAGCCAAAATCGGGATGCCCCGCAGTGTGAAATCCCCCAGATTGCCCATACACTTACCTTGTTTCCCGGTCCAACGGCACATGCGCAAGTCACAGCCGCATCCCCGCTATCCCTCTGGCAGGACGCATGTCTAGGAGGCATTTGTGAATGGCCGACGTGGGCATGTTGCCTGTTAGAGGGTAGCAGGGGATTCGGCTGTCAGTGCGCTCGGGGGCGCTGCCCTTAGACGAAGGCTTAGACAACGTAACGTCAGTGGCTCCGAGCATGCTGATTGGACGAGTTGATGCGCATGCACCGTAGGACCGGGAAGAGGTGAGTTGTCTTCGGCCATCTGGGGGGTTTCACACAGTGAGGCACCTCCAAGATCCAAAATCTGGGTTTTGGTTTAATTTAAGCCCTTTATGCTGAGAGCAAAAAATAGCTGTAAACTTCAGTAAAGCATGTCTCCTATTGGAGGAGCTGGGAATTTCACATGTGTAGCTGTTAACAGTCCCAGGGGGGGGGGGGGGGGGGGGGAGTCAGTCTAAAGCAAGCAGGGCTCACCGATGGTGTGAGGGGGGAGGTTAGTGGCACTGTAAACCAGGAGCCACCCCCTGGCACATGGATACAAGGGAGACTGTCACCCCCCGCAGTGGGCACATGGTGGCCCCAAGGCTGTAATGAGGGGCATAAGGAGCAGCTCAAGCACCCCCTTGCTGCCAATACTGAGGCAGCCATCATGGTAGGAGCTGACAGTAACTTTGCCAGAGGACACACTGCTAACTAATGTGGGTGGGCGTTGGGTTTTGCTCACACACCAACACACTTGCCCTGACCTTGGGTGGTTGCACTACAAATACCAGCATACACCCTGGCGCTAAAGCGCTCCCTGCTGCCCCACTTGGGAGAATTCCATGTGTGCACGGGCCCATCTAACTTGACCTCGCTGCAGCCCCGGACACTCAACGCACCGTGCTGCAGCGCTAGTCCCGCCCACAGGCCGCTATAACAGCCAACAGCAGGCATCCTAGGAGCACCACCGACTGTCACGACCCTGCTGATTGGCTCTACGCCTGAATACCACCGGCGGGGAATTTTACCGAGCTGCTCTACCCGTCGCTCCCCCCGCGTCTCCTCCCTGCCAGCCCTCAAGCCGGTACCGGCCGAGACCCCCATAACCCAGCAGGCCCCCTCACCTTGGCGTGCAGAACGCAGCCACCGAGCTCTTCTCCGTCCGGCTCCCGCCTGACGACTGGCCGGGAGAGTGTGTGGGAGGGCGCGGCCCGTGCCGAGGACGTCACGGCTTTTGTATAACCCCGCCCCCTGCAGCGTGCGTCACCTCTCATACCCATTCCCAACGCCTCTCTGGAAACTTTATTAACCGCTGGTCACTGTAGAGGACACTGGGTACAACTGGGTCTAGTCATCCTATAGGTTATAACAGTTACAATAATATAATCACTTCGAATGAAAATGAATTATTTATTTATGCAGATCTGCATGTTACACTCTAAAGAGGGACACATGAGGGAGGGGGCATGAATTCAAAGGAGGGACAGTTGGGATGTGAATTCAAAGGAGGGACAGTGATATGTGCTATCATGTTCTGACATGCCTTCCAACTTTTTAGGGTAGGAAAGAGGTATCATTGTTTACGCCCCCTCATTGATTGATGGATAGGATGTAACAGTTAAAACAATCAAAACACTTTAAATAGGCGAATTTATAGTTTATGTATGCAGATCTGCATGTTACACCTCAAAGAGGGACAAATTAGAACAACGAGGGAGAGGGGGACATGGACTCAAATCAGGGATCCCCCAAATCAGGGACACTTGGGAGGTATGGTCTAGAGCAGCCATACTCAACTGGTGGACCAATGCTATGAATTAGGGATCCAAATAGCCTGGCTACTGATTTAGAAGAAATTCTCAATCAACCCCTGGCCAGAAGTGGATTGATAGATTCCTTCAATCTGATTGTGTGATGTGTTGGTTAGAGAGCGGAAAACACGTCGCTTCCTTTCATGCCTGGTGACAGTGTATATATTTGCACATATTACTATATCAGACATCAACACATGCGTAGTGAGATTTGACGGTTTGACCAGACGAACGATCAAAAGGCCCGATCAACTTGTGCAAGCATTACAGCTGAAACTTGTGAAGTGGAATTTTAAAAAACTCTTTAGCTTTCTAATTTTTAGAAATACTTTAGTGCCCGTTTGGAAATTACAGCAGCTTATGGAAAAGTCAAGCAGAATTGGGGAGCCTGGATTTTAATGGGTTTGGATTCCCTTTAGACTACTGTTCAAGTTTGCACTATTCCTCCTCCTTTTGTTTACATTTGGAGCTGATGATCTTTGTATACCTTTGCATTTTATAGCACTAAAGCACTTTTAGCATTCACACAGATATATAGGAGATAGGAGTGAGCCTTTGTATAAATGAAACAGCTTAAAGTGAACCTTCACCCTGAATAAGAGTATATCTTATATGTTTCACCCACCCTGTACATACAGATTGTCCACATTAAAAATCATCCAACCTGCATCTACTGCATGTTATGAGACTTTAAACATCCAAGATGGTGGCCCATGGAGGTGCAGGCTGCCTGCAAACAGGAAGTGTCTTCTGACTGTGCAGCTCTGCATTATGGGATTGCTGACCTTTTTCTGACCTCAGCTCTGCTCTTTGTGAGCGAAGCACAGCTATAACCCGCCCCCCTGTACTTTGGACCTCTCTCCTCAGTATGTGATGCTACTGAGCCAAGATGGCGGCACCCGTATCCTAGAGCGCTGAACAGAGTTGCAGCCCAGTGAAGGAAAGAATAAAAAGTAAGCGACTAAAAATGTTAAATATGTTTATTTTAGATGCTGGGAAATAGTTTATTAAGGGTTTGGGCTTTTCATCCAATGATGCTGAAGATCCGCTATAACTGCAAAACAGGGGCATCCCAAATTAGAATGTCCAGCTTTGTGAATCCCTCACCATCACTGGGCTGACGAGCGCTTATAAGGGGATCGTATATCCATAGGGCCAGGGGCCTGTCGGATGGCCTCTGAGTCCTGAGTTACCAGCCCCTATGCCTGGTGCTGGGGCTAGTTGGCTCTCGGGGGGGGGGGGGGGGGGTACATGCATTTTCTTTGAAAAAGAAATTCCAGCAATGATGGCATGGCTTTTATCAATGAAATAGGTATGTCAATTAGAGAAGCTGTGAAGTCTTACTTACGATTAGAGCAGGAGCAAAATGTTTCCTCATAAAAACCCATTTGTGCACACATTTCCCCCTACAACCCCCCTCCCTAATTCACATGCAATTACACTTTTTGAGTAATTGTACATTTGAGATCTGGCTCCAAGTGCACATTTACTCAAGAAAAATGAGTTACCTAAGAAAACAGTCTGCTAAATTGGGAGTAAGGGGGGAAATGTGAGTAAACAGGTTTTACTCATGAAAAAACAGGCACAAGTTGAATTAATCCACTACTCTGTACATAAACCTTGTGTGTGGCACAATGTTCTATATATTTTTTCTGCTCCATAAGATGCACCTGACCATAACACACACACATAGAGTTTGGAGGGGTACAAAAGAAAAAAAATATTTAGAACCAACTACCGTTTTAAAATACCAGCCTCCCAAAGAACTCGCTAATAGGCAAGATGCAGAATCCCCTCCCAATACAATCAGTGTGGCAGCATCCCCGTCCCCCCAAATCCCCCCATTACAGGCAGTGTGGCATTTCCACCCCCATTTCCCCATAATAGGTAGTGTGGAATTCTCCCTCTCCCACCATTATAGACAGTGTGGCATCACCCCCCATTCCCTCAATATAGGTAGTGTTGCCTCCCCCCCCCCCTTTCCCCATTATAGGCAGTGTAGCATTCTCCCCTGCCCATTCCCTATTATAGGCAGTGTGGCATTCCCCCATTGCCTCAATATAGGCAGTGTGGCATTCCCTCCATTCCCCATTATAGGCAGTGGGGCTTCCCCATTTTCACTCATTATAGACACTGTGGCACCCCCCAATTCCCCTATTATAGACAGTGTGGCATTCCCCCCTATTCCCAATTTGTCAGACTACAAGGTATGAACCCTGATTGCGGAGACTAATGGACTGGCTCACCTCTTGACTGGGGAGCCTGGAATCTAAGGACTAACCTGGTTTTCACTAGAGCTCCCGAAGGTGAGGATAGACTGGGCTGCAGGAAGGCCCCAGGTCAGATGACCAGGAGTGGGTATTGCCTAATCCGGGGTAGAAGACAGACCAGTGCTGGAAAGGAGACGTAGAACAAGCCAAAGTCTTTGGCAGGCGGAACTGGATCAAATTAGAAAACAAGCTGAGCAGGCAGAACTGGATTGAAGTCGTAAACAAGCCAGGGTCGTGGACAGGCGGAACTGAATCAAAGTCGTAAACATGCCTAGGTTGTAAGGAATGCAGGAGCATCGTCAGAAGAAAGCCGGTACACAGGAATGGAGACACTGGAACAGGCAGGAGAGAAGTCCAACTGACAATGCTGGTCAGGACTTTAGTACTTAGTCCCAAAACCCTTCCAATCGATTAAATACTGTAAGGAATTATGCACCCATCTAGAGTCCAGAATCCTATTGACTTCATATTCAGGTTTGTTCTCCATGAATATTGGGGTTGCAGAAGACACCTGAACATTGCCAGCAGGTTTCAGTAACGATATATGAAAGGCATTAGGAATCTTTATAGAAGAGGGAAGATCAATTTTAAAGGTAACATTGCTTACGGTAGTTTCTTGATGATTGGAAAAGAAAATGTACTTAGGTCCTAATTTAGACAATGGTTGGTGTAGGGCAATATTCTTGTGGACACACAGACCAAGTAGCCAATTTGAAATAGTGGTTCAACAGACCTATGGTGATCAGCAAAGGTTTTATAGCTCTTAATGGCTTCTTGTAATTTTGGACCTTAGATTTGAGGAAGGGCCAGAAAGTGAAGAAGGTTTTGGATTTTTTACTATAAATTACAAAAGCAGGGGGGGGGGGGGGTAAATTGTTAAGCACAAATTCGGCAAAGTAGGCTGAGGGCAACAAGATCTGAATCCCCAAATGAGCACAGGACTCCCTCCAAAACTGAGAAATAAAGTGCCCCCCCCCCAATAAGAGACAATGTTTTGGGGTATATTGTGGATGTGGAAAATATGCTTGATAAATAACTGAGCTAATTCAGGAGCAGATGGGAGTTTAGGCAAAGGGACAAAATTCTCCATTTTACTGAAATGATCAAATATGACCCAAATTACTGTGTTTACCTTGCAAACTTGGGTAAATCAACAATGAAATCCATAAAGACATGAGTCCGTGGCTCTCTAGGGACTTGCAAGGATCAAGTAACCCAGCTGGAGGTTTATGGGTCCCCCTGTTCCAAGCGCACACTGAACATGCTTTGACAAAGGCCAGGACATCATGTCTAAGAGTAGACCACCAGATATGATGCTTAGCAAGCCCTAGGGTCATGAGCATCATGTATTCTTGCAATACTTATAAACATACATGGGGTAGAACATATCAACAGTGAGGAGGTTTGCTTGGAGGTGAATCCGTAAGGAATGGTTCTGACAAATCTGGCAATAATGCAGCAACCACACAACCCAGGGGAAAATGGGTTCCTTCTCTTCGAATCTACCTTTACAGTTCCCAAAGTTGCAAGACAATGCATCTGTCTGGGTGTTCTTAGCTCCTGGCTTAAACGTGTTGACAAATTTGAATCAGGAGAAAAAAGCACCCAGTGGGCCTGGCGTGAATTTAAATTCTTAGCAGATTCAATGTACTTAAGGTTCTTTTGGTCAGTGTACACAGTAATGGGATGTAACCTTCCAACCATTCCTTTCACTCTTCGAATGCCAACTTCACACCTAGCAACTCACGGTTAACCACATCGCAATTCTGTTCAGCAAAACTGAATTTACGTGAGAAGTATGTGCCAGGGTGTAACAGTCCCTATGCGAAGTTCGGAAGCATCGACTTGAACAATGAATGGATCATTTACATCAGGGTGAATTAACATTGAAGCCAAGGTAAATGCCTTCTTCAGGATTAGAAAGGCAAGGAACTTCTGTAAGGCTTTCAAGGTTCTGGGTTGGTCCCACTCTAAGACTGCTGATACTTTATCGGAATCCATAACCAGGCCCTGGTTAGAGACCAGATACCTCAGGAAGGGAACCTCAACATACACTTGGATAACTTGGCTTAAAGACTATTCTCCCTCAGTTTCTGTAACTCTGCTTTCACATGATGGCGGTGTTCAGATACTGATCAAGAGAATATTAAGGCATCATCTAAGTAAATCACCACAAATCGACACAAAAACACATGAAAGTACCCATTAACAAAGTCCTGAAAGACCACAGGAGCATTACATAACCCAAAGGGCATAACCAGATACTCATAGTGCCCGTATTTAACATTAAAGCCATTTTTCCATTCATCCCACAACGGATGCGAATGAGATTGTATGTCCCCCGAGATTCAATTTTGTGCAGATTTGGATGCCATGAGTTGATTAAGGTCGTCTTCGATGAAAGGCAAAGGGTATCTGTTCTTGACAGTAATTTTATTCAGACCTCGATAATCAATGCAATGACATAATCCTCCATCTCTCTTCTCAACAAAGAAGAATCCCGGCCATAAGCGAGATAGATGTAGAGGTAGATAAAAACTTTCTTTAAATTCTCAGAAATGTATTCTTTAGTCGCTAACTTCTCAGGCTGGGTCAAGTTATAACTCTTACGCCTATGGGGTAAACAACATGGACTCCATTTAGTTAAATCTCCAGACTGCCAATTTATAAGGGTATTGTGGGTCTTTGGCCAAGGAAAACCCAGAACGAATGGAGTGGCAGGAATATCTAGAATGAGAAACAAATCTATTTAAAGTGGACTAAAACCCACGTCCCAACGGTCCTGGAATCCAGGGCCGCTAGATTCCCTTCTCGCAGAGCATCCAGAATTGGGCCTCGCTGTGTGAAACCCCCCAGGTTGCCCAAAAACTCACCTTCTTCCTCCGTTCAATGGCACATGCGCGAGCAGCTGACGCATCCCCGCTCTCCCTTTAGCAGGGCGTGTGCCCACGCCAGACATTTTTGGTTGGCCGTTTTAGACAAGATTTTAGACTAAGGGGAGCAGATCCGAGCGTGCTTATTGGACAAAAGGCTGTGCTTGCGCCGTAGGACCGGAGACGGGTCAGTAGGATGAGGCGACCTGGGGGGTTTCACACAGCGGGGCACCCCCAATCGGGGTGCCCCTGGGGCAAGGACCATAACCCAGGATAGTGGATCGTCCTGACAGGAGTGTTATGTATGGAGAAAGGAAACCACCGCATTCTAGCATTAAAACCTCATGAAATCTGTGAAACATCGTGGTCATATGGTTTGGCTTTATTTTGCTGAATCTGGGTCTTGTCATCATTGATGAATCTTGTAAAAATGTGGGTCTTGCAACAACGCTCATAAGCTGTGACGATTGCACGGGTTGATCAGACCTGACTGATCAAAATGGCCAATCGTACTCCACGTGTGTCACCGCAATTGGCAACACGCGTGGCTATAAATTGCTGCCACCAGAACACAAAGTGTTCACCTCTATATAAGCCACACACAACACAATCAAATCAAACGAATCGATCGACCCACAACCACTTCCAGGTGGGGGCGATCGAGCATTCTAGGCAAGTAAGGTAGCCGGGCTCTTCAGAAATAGTGTGAGCTTTTTAGATCCTTAATTCAGAGCATTAGTGCTGTATTTTTAGAATTTATTTAAACAAACAGAAAACCACAAAAACAACAATAAACCCCATGCAAGGTGATAAAAACAGAATTAACTATAAAACACAGTACAAATAATTTAGATTACAAATTAAAAAGGTGAAAAAATCTAGTCCGTCTGGGCTGCAGTTCGTATCAATCCTCACACGCTTCTGGTCTTCTCCTTAGATGTTAAAAGGGAGCGTCTTGTCACTCTTGATGGCAAGATTAGAGTCCCTGGCCATTCTTGCCAGCCATGCTTATAGGCCCCAGAACAGTGGTCTCCCTACCCCTCCCACCAGGAGTGTTGGTATCACAGCCTGTCTCAGAGTATTCCAATCTCATTTCTGCTAAATGATACCAACGGACCACATTCCAAGGGAGGGGATGACACAACCAGAAGAGGAACCTTGCTGTCTCAATTGGGGATCTATTTGTGATTTGTTTATTTTGCTTTTCTGAGTGGTTTTATTACTAGGTGGGAGGGGGGAGGAAGTGGGCAGGAGAGGACACATTTGTTATCACCATTATCACCATTGACTCGGCATGTATATCTGTGAAGGTTAGATAAAGGTAAAACCCAAGTGGGAGGGGGGGCAAGAAATTAATGGTTTACATGAAGCAGCCAAGGTCCATATACATATATATATATATATATATATATATATATACACACAAAACAGACAAGTAGAGCAAGGAGAAGCTATCCTCCTCCACATGATGCACAAGAATCAGCAAGACCCACACAGTTTGATGCAAGAAGGTGGAGCTAGGTTCACCTCTCAATGCTAAATAAAAGGTGGCCATAAAAGCTTTTAGGCTACATGAAAGGTGCTAAATCTTTTCCCTATTCAGCAGCACACTAGGATGAATCCTCTATAAGGCAAGTAAGCAAACAATGACTTGTTTTTATACGTAGCCTGGAAAATCTCTATAAGGGGAGAATCAGAACATAGCATGGCGTGCAGTAAGTTTTCACCAGACTTGGTACTGGCTTGTGTAAATCATTGTCATGTGGAAAAACACAAAAAGATGAATCAGAGTGTGAACCAGAAACTGGGTCATAGCGTGGAAAGAGTAAACTAGTACAATGAATGTAGTTGGAAAGACTAGATCAAAGTAAGTATATGTTTTAAAGAGAACCTCCAGTTAAAAAATTAAGGCTTAGTAAATCGCTCTCCTAAAACACCCCTATGGCAATCAGCGGTGAAGCTTTCTGAGAGGGCTTAACCCTATGCACATATTGAGGAATAACATGTGGATTTGTGCTCTTAAACTACATGGGAGCTGCCATTTGTATTTACACCTAAGAGCCCTGCTTTTGAAAAACTTGCCTTAAATCTCTGCAATCATACCTTATTTTTAGCCAGAGGTAGAAATCCAGCAGCAGTAATGACTCATCATCACTCTGCTTACAGCTGAGCCTAGATACATTTTAGATACATTAATTGCATCTGATTATGTTCTGTCCCTGCTGCACAATTGTTATACCAAGAAGAAACAAATGTAACAGCTTCACATTCACTTAGAATTCCTCCAGTAGCTCCAGAAACACAAGGAAGACACACTTCCTTGTGTTTCTTAGGCATTTATCTCTCTTAGTTTGGTGTGAATTGCTGCTGGCACAGCTCTCCCCTCATGATCACATCTAAGCAAAGCATTAAAGTCAACCAAAACCCAGGATTTTTACTATTCTGGGTTTTGGTCCTTGCTCCCGGCGCACCCTGATTGGGGATGCCCTGCTGTGTGAAACCCCCCAGGTCGCCCAATCTCACCCACTCTTCCCTGATCCTACCACGCATGCGCAGCCCTCTCGTCCAATCAGCATGTTTAGATCCATTCCTGCCCCTTCATCTAAGGACAGTGGACGTGAGCGCGCTGGCAGCTGAAATGCCTGGCGTAGGCACGGGCCCTGCTAAAGGGATAGCGGGAATGTGGGTGCAGCTTGCGCATTCCACGTTGGACTGGGCGACCTGGGAGGTTTCACACAGCGGGGCATGCAGATATTGCGCAGCTAATCCCTCTCAGTTTATGCCACTGATCATAAGAGATGGCGATTTAGGGGAGCAATTTACTAAACTTTTTTGACTGGAGATCCAAGAGCAAAACAGAGAGGGGGGGGGGGGGGATTAAGAGAAGAACATCTGACCAGAGATCAGAGAGCAAAACCAGAGAAGAGTACAGATATAGAGGACCAAAGCACACTAATGTAACAAAAACTGGCACCTTTGCTCTAAAATGCCAAAGCAGAGCACAAAACCTTTCTTTCACAGTAATTAAAATGTTTCATGTATAACTAAACAATGCTACATTTTCTTTTTTATATATCATTGTACTATTTGTGCTGAGTTTTCTTTTTGTTTTCTGATACACAAATATGTGCGGGAAAAGTGTAAGAGGGCAAATGAAGGGCGATGATAACTAGATCTGAATGGAAAGCTTGTGACAAGGAGCAGTGCGTTCCAGGAATGTACATACCATAACATTGTGCAATGTGTCTGCAGTGTGGCTGGCAGAAGGATGACCTCTACTATACGTTTGAAAATTTGAAAAAAAAATGTTAACTAGTCATTTATTTTTTATGGCTACTAGACAGACAATTACTAAAGCATGGCTGTAACCGGGCTTGGAGTTTCAAAAAGTTTGAAATAGAATTACAGCTATTGTGATGAATGAACGCTTGACAGCCATTCTACTGGACAGCCTCTCATTGCTTTCCAAGGTATGGGGTTGCATATCAGAAAGATGAAAGAGGAGGGCAATAGGACAATATGGGATAGTGGGGTTCCTGTATCTGGTTCATTTATGTTATGCATTGTTTATGTCTACACATTACTGAACTGTTATTTTTCTAAACCTTTGTTCTTACACTCTGTGTGATCATAATAGAATGTAAGCTGATCTGAACCTATAGTAATGGATAGGTTCAGATCAGCTTAAGTGTGGTGGAGGCCCCTGAGCACAAAATCTGGTGGAAGCCCCTGATACAGTTTTTCTTTTCCTTTAAAATAATAGTCCAGCCAAGTAACTGATCGCTGGTTGTCTGGCACCCGCCCACTTGTCAGATCGAGTGCCTTGTGCCACTCTGGTCCAGCAGAAAACAGTTCCCTGCATTGAGCTGCCAGCGGCTGCACTTGGTGGCTTATGTGCAGTGACAGCTCTGCACCCACCCATCCCTGTAGCTTTGCTGACAGTGGTTTTGCTGCTCTACACTCTGCCCTGGTGGGGGGGGGGGGGGGGGGCACTGTCACAGATGGATTTGTTGCTGGCCCCGTGGCCCGTCAGACCAAGGACAGAAAAGCCTCCTGGGTTAAGCCCACAACCCAAAGATTGGTGGCGGCCCCCTTTGCAGCCCTCATAATCCAGCCCTGGTAATGGATCCAGGGTGGCAAGTGCTCTGAAGGGTGCCAAGACTGTGGACTGGATTGTTTAAAGCAGATCAACGACCTGTGGGGCTGGCCCTGGAATCTAAAATATTCAGGGGCCAGATACTAGCCTGCCCCTGGGGGCATCCTATAGCGGGATGCCCCACTGTTTGAAACACAGGGGTCTCCGGTAAATTCCCCTTTTCTGTTGGGTCCCATTACACTGTGATTGCCAGCTGCTGCATTCCCAGCATCCCTGTAGCTGCGTGCATTCCTGCAGCCAGCCTTTCAGATAGGCTGAGCACGGGAGCATGCGCGCTCAAACAGAAAACCGGGGATGCGGCCAGCCATCTGCAGAACAACACCCGGCACCCTTTAGATCAATTGAGGTATCACCCAAGGTACTTGGGCGCTGGAGGGCACAGGAATTTAAAAAATAGTTTTTGCTCTCTTTTAAAGTGGACCAACACCCTGAGGTGATCGGCCCGGGAATCTATAAGATTCCCGGGCCGATCACCTCACACACCGCGGGACATCCGAGATCGGGATGTCCCGCGGGGTGTAAACCCCCCAAAACCCCCGAAAAACCTTACCTCTCCAGCCGCTGCTTCCGCCGCCGTCGCCTCACTCGCGCTCCTCTAGACGTGCGCGCGCCCGCGCCGGCCGTCTCTGAATGGCCGGCGCGGGCGCGCACACGTCAAGAGTGACGCGCGGGAGGCGCCGATGGGCAAGCTGCTTGTCTGTCGCTGTCAATCAGCTTGTCCGTGGCGGGGAGAGGTGAGTTTTGGGGGCTTTCTGGGGGGTGTTGGTCCACTTTAAGGACTTTTTTTTGTACTACCCCATATGCAGCAATACCTGCATCTAAATGTTTCTGCACATCAGCTTTAAAGTGCACCAATCACCCCCTGCAGCTGACCTGGAATCGAAAAGATTCCAGGACCGGCCACTAGGCTGCCCCCGGGGCATCCTACACCAGATACCCAGCTGCATGAACCCAGGGTGTTGGTAATCTTACCTGATCCCAGCAGGTCCCACAATGTGTCTTTCGCTGGCATAGGAATCTCTGGCTTCCCTGTAACTGTGTGCACTCCCCGCGCGAACACACACTCCACAGGGGACTGAGATGTGGCTACTGGCGCGAAGTTCAAATCAGCAGCTTTATGCCATGCATTAGTATGTACCACATAAAGCGCTGACTGGACAAGCACCTGCACATGCCCTATGAGAACAGCGGCGATTGGTACGCTTTAAGACATTTTATCCCAGTACAAAAAGGTTTAGCTCTGTAAAATTCGGGGGTTTCTAACCAAGAACTGCTCAGTTCAGGTCCTTCCACATTTCTCTTTAATCAAGGTCAGGACTTGAATTTGCATCTTTAAAGCGGACCTTCACTCTGAATAAGAGCCTATCTTATATGTTTCCCACACCCTGTACATACAGATTGCCCACATTAAAAATCATCCTACCTGCATCTACTGCATGTTATGAACCTTTCAACATCCAAGATGGCGGCTTATGGAAGCCGCCATCTTATCAGGCAGCCTGCAAACAGGAAGTGCCTCCTGACTGTGTCGCTCTGCATTCTGGGACTGCTGACCTTTACCTGACCCCAGCTCTGCAGAGTCTAAGCAAAGCACAACTATAACCGCCCCCCCTGTACCTTATCTCACTCTCCTCTCCTCAGTAAGTGTGATGCTTCTGAGTCAAGATGGCGGCGCCCGCATCCTAAATTCCTGAACAGAGTTGCAGCCCAGTGGGGGAAGGAATAATAAGTTAGTGACTAGAAACGTAAAATATATTAATTTTAGATGCTGGGGAACCGTTTTTTAAGAGTTTGGGCTTTTCATTAAATCATGGTGAAGGTTCGGTTTAACCATTCTTTGGTGGGATGACTTGTGTGCTTAGGGTCGTTGTCTTACTACATAGCCCATACAGATGTCCCAACATTTTCCTTTAAAATATGCTATTACAATTGAGAATTTTAAGTATTTTTAATTAATGATGGCATTCTGCCCTGGCCCAGATACAGCAAAATAGGCCCAATCCATGTTACTACCACCACTTCATAGATTTTGTGTCATAGGCGGGTACTTACCTCCCCATCACATCTCCACAGGCACTGCATAGCCTTTGACATTCCCAGTGGTAAGCAACAACGTCTTGGCTGATTGGGAGGTGGATATTTTGAAGCCACCTCCTGAAACATCAAGGAGCCAGCATCAGTTTGGCTGCTATCTTGCTTGATCAATTTAGGGTATCCCAAATTGATCAGTCCCGGCCTGGCAGTGTAAAACCTACCAGTGCCCAAAAGAGTGTCCCACTCCATGCAAGACAATTCTCTATTTATAGTCCGTGATGAATGGCTACCCGCCACCATCAGTCACAGTGACTGCAGCATGCCCACTGCATTCAAAGCAATGAAGGGGTGTGCCGAGGCCTGACTGGACAATCAATTTAATATTGTGTTACAGTTTTGGGATAGTGTCTCACCTGGCTTTAAAAATGTAGACTATTGGCTATTGATATTGTCTTCTTTTATCCCAAAGTGGACCAATCACCAAGATTTTGACTATGCTGGTAGTTGGTCCTTGTGATGGGGGCATACTGATTTGGGATGGCCCGCTGTGTGAAACCCCCCCAGTTCATCCACTCAACTCACCATTCCGGCGTTCCCATTACCCATGAGTGGATACTACTAAATGGCACAAAGGCCTTATCTTAGACCGTCCGTTGGCATGTGGAATCTCGGCGGCCACATTCGGAGGGATGCAGCCACGATTGCAGAATTGGACTGGGGGAAATATAAGGTGATTGTGGGCAATTTGTGGGGGGTCACACATTCGGGCATCCAGGATCCCCCACCTAGTCATCTAGGCCAAAGTTTCTCAACCTGCGGTACGCATACCCCAGGGGGTGCTCAGCAATGGTTGCAGCAACAGGGGGAGTCTGACAGGTCTGGTACATTATTTTAACAGTAAATCATTCTTTCTTTCTTCAGGAACTGTTACAAGGCCAATTACTTACTTATTTTGGTAAGATTAGTAACTGATCTCCTTCTTGGGGGGTATTGGTTGTATCAGCTTGTCGCTAGGGGATTAAAAAGGTTGAGAACCACTGGTCTAAAAGACTCCAGGGTTGGCCGTGGGGATGATTTTGGTTTTGGTCTTCTGCCTTATGTAAAATAAACATTAGTGTTAGGATTGTGCCCCCATACCTGTGATTTACTTATCAGCAAGCTGCTTCCATGTTTCTTGACCTTTAGTAGCCCTTAGTATCCTCTCTGACTACATCTCCCAGAATGATTTAAATGTAACATGTGAGCTCATTAGCAGTTTTGCTAAACAAAGCAGCAGCAATGACCTCTCCTGTTGAAAATGCTACCAGTAACCCTTTAGCTCCTGAAACACACAGAAGGGGTAATACTATTCTCTGTCTCAGCCAATCAGATAATTAGCAAGCTAGAGGCAGGAAGACTCTGGTCTGTACATTGCTATGGTAAACATGTTGTTGCTAGGAAAAACTGTATTCTTTTGTAACACAAAGTTGCAAACAAATAGAAAAGAACAAAAATCAAAGTGCAATTCGACTTCCGATGGCATTTTTTTAAAGGTTCCATTAGTGTTTGCCAAAATAATGTAATCTCTGTAATTCTATTTTTACGTGGTTGTAACTCTGTGTAATAAAAGAAAACAGTTTTCCCTAGCAACAATGTGTTTACCTTAGCAATGTACATCAGAGACTTCCTCATTTTGGCTTTGCTAATCATCTGTGCGGCTAAGGCAGAGGCAACAGAATTAACCCCTTCTGCTGTAAATCAACCTGTTAAGATAGGGAGGATCACAATCTTGTGTTCCAGTAGATATAGGGCTACTGAAAGGGTTCTCAGCTGGAAGCATCATTACTGCTGTGTGACTTATCCAAAGCTGGTGATGAGTTCACCTGTTACAGTGCAAACATTCTGGAATATGTAGTACTTTTTCCTCAAGGCCAGAAAAAGCACTCCCAACTTTGGGTCACAGACGCACAGGAATATAGAAAACCTGGAAACAGTAAGTATTCTGATAAGTAAATCACAGGTCTGGGGGCATAATGCGAACACAAATGATTATTTTACATCGCAGAGGAAAAAAACAATAAGGCCGAACCCCAAAAACCAGACAAAAAGGGAGTTTTCCTTTAACATATAAGCTTAGCACATTGATTACATCATATTGGCAAACAATAATGGAAACGTATGCCATCAAAAGTGGAATTACCCATTAAGGCTTCATCCCAACTTACATGTAGACCCAAAAATATCCCAAATGTCTGCTACCAGGGAAGTCTCTGAGTCATCTATAGGAGAATGTTGCCAAAACACCCTCATCCTTAAAGCGAGCAGACCAAAACCCATATTTTTAACTTATATCCCCTGAATTGCTCCCCCATGAAGAGTACGATTTGCTCCTGCTTTGCTCTAATCCCAGATAATGTTGTCTGTTTTAACTGTAAAGTTCCGCCTCCTCCATTCATTGTCACTGTTTTGTGTGGCAATTATGTCATTGCCACATCTATGCAATGACTAACTGCCTGCCATCTTACAGAGAGGAACAGCAAGAAAATCAGCGTCCCAGGACAATACAAACAGCAAAAATATCCAATACTAGTTCTACACCCTAAGAAGGGAATATCAGCAGGGGCTGGGGCCACATGTATTTCACAAGTTCAGTGGGTTTTGTGCCACTTTAATAGGTTTCTGACTTGTATTACCAAAGTGCCAGAGCTGGGGGAAAAAAGCAATCCCTGTCTTGTCTTGTACTAAATGAAAAATGCCTAGGGATGTCATTCCTGCACACCCTGGCTGAAGTGTGATGCACTACTTTTATCCATGTAAGGAAATGCCTCTAAACCTGGAGGCTGATTCACTACTAGTGTCAGGTATTGACAGATGAGTGTCTGTATAGGGTGCTTAGAGCGAACTGCCAGTAACCTGGCCACCATTGATGAATGTGATGTGTGTTGGGCAATCTAACAACAGTATAACGCTGCAGCGAGTGAGAGGTAGCGCCAGCGTCCGGCACTTGGCGCTCCACACCATATTTAACAAAACACTAAACACACAGCGATGGCGCTCTAAAGCTGGGTACTGTAGCATAGAGCGCCAGACTGTGTGATTAAAGTCTGATTTCGAACACATATCCACCAGTAACAAAGCGAAAACACATGGAATGACACTGTTTTAACACTGTGACAATAACACTTTAGTGCCAGACCTGTAAATACAATTCTGCATAAAAATATAAAAAGTCCCAAAAATGTATAAAAGTGTTTGTTTGCAGCCAGGAGAGGTCACACAATGATGAGATTTTTTTTTATTGCCAAACATGCTATTTAAAACACAAACAAATGAAAGCCCATTGAAATGCATGGGAGAGCAACACTGAGCCTCCTCTGATAATACATGTGACGCTACATGCCGCTGTTAGAGGCACTCGTCAGATTCGCTTTCTTAAATGTGGTTTTGCCTACAGCGCCCAGCGATCACCAGACGCTGCCTCCTGCTACGAAGCACTACCAGGCGCTATCCCTTCTTAAAGTGGACCAACACCCAGGATTTTGACTATCCTGGGTTTTGGTCCACTTCAGGGGGCACCCCGGTTAGGGGTGCCCCGCTGTGTAAAACCCCCCAGAAAGCCCCCAAAACTCACCTCACCACGCTCCCACGTAGCCACGGACAAGCGGGTGACAGCGGCGGACAAGACAGCGCGTCCGCCGCCGCCTCCCGCGCGCCCCTCTGACAGAGCGCGCGCCCGCGCCGGCCATTCAGAAACGGCCGGCACGGGCACGTCTAGAGGGGCGCGCGGGAGGCGGCGGCGGCAGATGAGGTAAGTTTTTCGGGGGTTTTGGGGGGGGTCCCTCACCGCGGGACATCCCGATCTCGGATGTCCCGCGGTGAGGGAGGTGATCGGCCCGGGAATCTTATAACACAACAAACAGTGCTCCTATGCAACCCCCCAGAGGAATTTAGAGTGCAGCACATAAAAGTTAATTTACCCCCCCCCCCCCCCCGATGCTCCGGTGGCTCCTCCTCCATCCCCCCTTCTCTAACCCCTCTTCCCCATTGCCCTCTCCCACTCCCCAACTTGCACCCACCTTCTCCACTTCCCAAACCCTGTTATTATCCCCTCCCAACAATTGAAAGAGTAAAAATACGGTGGACGGTAACAGGGAGGCACGTGGTATTTGTGGGTGGGTGGATGCATCATATGAGGTACGTCAATGGGACTATTACACTACTTCGCCTGTGTCATTCTGTGATGAAACTTAATGTTTGGATCTGTTTTGTATCATGTGCCTTTTTGTCTCGTCTGCCTCAATAAAGAGCTATTGTTAAAAACAAAAAAAAAAAGTTAATTTACCTTTTTCTAACTCCTACTGTGGTCAATTTTAAAAACAAGATGGCAGCAGCCTTTCTGTCCTAATTTAGTTTATTAAAACTTACCATGTCCCAAGATCTTGTCCCTGCCCCCATCGGCTAATTAAAAAATCTGTTTAAAAGGGACAGTCCAGGCAGATTCGCCCTTTACAAAAGTAACCCCCATCCTTCCTCCCTCCCTTTCCTAGTGTTGAGGTAGGGTGGGGAGTTACAAAAAAAAAAAACAGCGCACCTCACCCAGGATGCACGTGGTATTTGTGGGTGGGTGGATGCATCATATGAGGTACGTCAATGGGACTATTACACTACTTCGCCTGTGTCATTCTGTGATGAAACTTAATGTTTGGATCTGTTTTGTATCATGTGCCTTTTTGTCTCGTCTGCCTCAATAAAGAGCTACTGTTAAAAACAAAAAAAAAGTAGGGTGGGGAGTTACAAAAAAAAAACAGCGCACCTCACCCAGGATGCAGTATGTCTCCAGCACTGGGCACAGCCATCTTTGATTGGTGTTGATTTTTTAACTCCTATTCTAAACAATACCTTAATGTTTTCTCTCTAATGGTCCCTTCACTGCAATATCATTTAGTTTGGGGTGACTTACAGTAATTGCTCTTCAGCTTCATTAAAAGACTAATAATTAGCTCCACAGACTAGGCTTATTGCTCCAGTTTTTTGCCACTGAGAATAGTCCCTGCACATTCTGCACCTGGTCCCTAGTTCCTGGCCTAGCCTTGTACCCTATTATTCTGCCCTCTGCCCCGGGTGCCCATCATCTAGTTCCTCTGGTTTTCCTGTCCTGCCCCAGCTCTGATGTCCTAATCTCAGTTTCCAATCATCCTGAATCTCCAGTACCTTGTCCTACCCTGGTTCCTGTCAGCTTGCATACTAGTCATCCAAGTATTCCTCAGCATAATTTAGTCTGTGTAGGCAATGTATGATTGTACATATTTAGTGAATTAATCTATTATTGTAAATATCTTAGTTCTCGCGTGATGTGTTAGCGGGTTTGGTGGACTGTGCTGGAGTTCTGTTGTGTTCTCACTGGTACAATAAACTATTTACAGCGGACCAAAACCCACTGAACCTGTGAAATAAATTTGGCCAAAACCCCTGGCAGCACTATTTTCTTATGGTGTAGAAATAGAAATGGATATATTTGCTTTTCGAATCGCCCTGAAACACTTACTTTTTTGCTCTGTAAGATGCCAGACAATAGGTGTGGCAATGAATAGAGGAGGCGGAGCTTTACAGCTAAAACAGGTGCCATTATCTAGGATTAGAGTGTAGCAGGAGCAGTGAAAATTTGCAAAAGGTGCTCTGCATAGGTGGAGCAATTCAGGGGATGTTAGTTAAAAATGTGGATTTTGATCCGCTTTAAACCGTATCTGTGTCTCTGTGTGGTATAAGAGCTGATAATACCTTGAGGTTACACTTTTCCTGACAGATTGATATGTTCAGTCTGTAAAGAAAGGGGGTCTGTCTGTCTGTTTTTTTCTAACTCATTCTATTTCTCAGCTTATAGTCAGCATAACATATTTGGTGGTAGTACAATTTGCTGTTTTTAGCTGCTAAATAACTCTGTTGCGGGTGCTATCCCCTGCCCCCTCCTCTATAGCCCACATACATGTTTGCAATGCAGGACTTTCATGAGGAAGCTGATCTTTAGGTCTGGACCTTTCGAGTCACAAAGGGCAAAAAGTCCAATGATCAGAAAAGGGTTAGATAAGAGCACCATATACTATGAGTAAATAGAGATAAAGGTTCCTAGAAAACTTAATGCCCCCTATGATGCCTAATGCAAACATGTTATCCTAGGAATATAAATGCATAAATAGCATGTTGTTGGATAACAATATATAACACAATTCTAAAACAGCTAATACCACATAACACATAGGAGAATATACTGTATGTTGATGTTGTGGGATTGGCCATGCAAAAGGGGAAAAAAGTGCTGTCCTTGTGCTATGCTCAGTGCGTGGAATGAGGAAATTGACTTCCTCCCCTGCTGCTCCAGACTCTCCCCAATGATGTGGACCAGCAATACAAGTTCGGGAAGCGTGATCAGGCCATGCCCCTCTCACAGCTGCCATTTATGCCCAGCTAATCCCTACTTATTGACCTAGCTACATACCTGCCTACCTACCTACCTTGTAATCATCTTACCGATGGTTGTCTTATGAAAAATGCAGGAATATATTATCAGGACTGCTTATAAATACTATATCAAAAATATTATATCAACATCAAGACTTTTTATATATATTTATATATATTTTTTGGCCCCGTGTGTGCCTTAATAATATGTAATTAATTAATCAATCATTGTCTTGATGGGCAGCCGATATTATTACCATTTCCATTACTGTGTGTATGTGAAAGTTATAGGACCATTTAGATCGTGCCATAGTCTACTATATTGTATATATGATGTTTTCTTTATTTCCCTTATGATCACATTGTAAATACTGATAAATTTCAATCACTCAAGGAACATTATGGTTTATTTCATGATCAATTTTTGTTATGATTATTTATTTCTTCTTTTCCCCTTTTTGTATACTTACCTGTCACGCTCCATAACACCAGTTTATGGTGGGATTGGATGGACGGGGGTATTGATGGGTGCGGCGCAAGCGCACAGTCACGCCGCCCCCCGGGCTCCCCTACCGGGGGGTCACGGGTGGCGGCGGTGTGGCCGCGCGCGCCGCGCCTGTCTCCCGGGTGGTGCACGCTACTGCCGGCGGATGTGACGTGTCCCAGCTTACACTTTGCCCCGGCAATGGTACTGTCAGCTGAGTGGGGCACGTCTGGTGGGGCTCTGCTGTTGGGACGCGCGCCGCGCCTGTCTCCCGGGTGGTGCACGCTCCTGCCGGCGGATGTGACGTGTCAGCTGAGTGGGGCACGTCTGGTGGGGCTCTGCTGTTGGGACACGCGCGGCGCCGCACATGGGGGCAACGCATCGCCAGGTCAGTTTAAAAGGGGTAGAAGGTACTAACAACAACCTACACACCCTGGCAAAGTGGCATCGGGCCACGCAACGCGTCGGTGGCAGGTTGCATTTCTGGAGATCCTGGGCTCCAATTATGTGGTGATGTAAACTTCTAAATATTGCTGCTTTTTTTGGACTTGACTGTATGATGGCGGTTCTTTCATAGTTTCTGCACTGCTATTTTTGCACCTTGCTTTTTGCACAGCTATCTGGAGACTCCTCCAGCACTTTCTCTCACTATCTTATTGCACTTAAAGCGGACCTTCACTCTGAATAAGAGTCTATCTTATATGTTTCCCCCACCCTGTACATACAGATTGTCCACATTAAAAATCATCCTACCTGCATCTACTGCATGTTATGAGCCTTTAAACATCCAAGATGGCGGTTTATGGAAGCCGCCATCTTATCAGGCAGCCTGCAAACAGGAAGTGCCTCCTGACTGTGCTGCTCTGCATTCTGGGACTGCTGATCTTTACCTGACCCCAGCTCTGCTCTGTCTGAGCAAAGCACAGCTATAACCCGCCCCCCTGTACCTTATCCCACTCTCCTCTCCTCAGTAAGTGTGATGCTTCTGAGTCAAGATGGCGGCGCCCTTATCCTAAATTCCTGAACAGAGTTGCAGCCCAGTGGGGGAAAGAATAATAAGTTAGTGACTAAAAATGTAAAATATATTCATTTTAGATGCCGGGGAACCGTTTTTTAAGAGTTTGGGCTTTTCATTAAATCATACTGAAGGTCCGGTTTAAGCACTTTAGAGTGGCTTAGTCCACTACACCAATACCTTATAGGAGGCATTATCAGCAAGCTTTTTATCTTTCAGCACAACACATGTGTCTCTTTCAAACACGCCACCATACAGGCAAATAGTCTATTAATTATATCATATATAATTATATATATTAATGAATTATTCTAGCATATATGCAAAAGGTTATGATTAATATTTAAGTAAGAGCCATTAACAGGAATATTATCTCCAGTGTGTCTTATATGTATATATGATATTTTTTTTTTGCTCTTTCACATGTATACTATGATGTGGGATTAAATCATTATCCCTATTGAGCATATACCCACATAACTCTCAAGAAGACCTGAGTTTGGAGTTTGATCGTTTTGGGATTGGATTGGCGCTTATCTGTGGAGGATTGACAGCCTGTGGGAGACTTTTGTGGTTTCTCTCTGAATGCCAGTCTCATTGAACATCTGGTAAGAGTATAAGCCTACTGGTGGTAGTCACACTTGCGCTCACTGGATGCATGCACTGTGGGATGCCGCAATTGGATTTCTTAAAGCTACATGAAAAGACATTTTAGCTAGCTCTGTGTTTCTACTATTGTTTATATGTATATATGTTTTTAATTGAGTCTTTTATGTTGTTTGTTTAATATGATCTGAAATGATACAATAAATTTAATATTTTATTTATTCATATTACTTGTGTGTGCGGCAGTTTTCATATAAGGGTTTGTGGGCTATATCTAGGGCTCTTGTTCTTAGTCATTTATTGGTATATATACTGCCCTTATCTGCCAGCACCTTTTTCATACTCTTTTCTTAACATAGCGGTGCACACCCAAATTAGTTCTTTGCACATTACCTACCTACCGACTCAGCACCCTACCTGCCCACCCAACTGTCTAATGATCCAGCTACCTACCTGTCCGCTCACCTGCCTACTGACCTAGCTACCCACCCATCCAGCTGCATGGCGCCAGATAGGAAAATGGAGGATCACACCCGCCCCAGGCAGACGTGGGTACACACAGCTAAAGATTAGCTGCCAGTGGCTACGCAGCCATTCAAGTTTCCTAGCTTCTCATTAATATGCATGAGTGGGAAACCTGATTGAAAGAGAGCCTCCACATGCGCTGTGGGATCTGGGTTGAGGTAAGCATATGCAAGGCATATGCCGATGCCAAAATCTGTTCATGGCTCCACCCAAGAATTTCCAGCTAAGATGTACAACAACAAACTGCCCCTGGAAGTTGTTTTTACATTGAAGTCAGAACACACAGGGTGACCGTCTGTCTGAAGGTAGTAGTGACGAGGTATAGTGATGATGCAAACAGACTTGCTGGTTGATCATTCATCCAGCCATGTTTGTGTGATTGTAGACGATAAGCTTTCTAGAAAAAGAAATGTTCAAGGTAACTAATCAGGGAGGTAATTCTATGAACACACTGTCGAATGCATACATGTGAACTGGTTTACCTGTAAATTTAAAGTGAAGCTCCAATTTTTCCCTTCCGTTTTGAATAGATAGGGAAAAGATGAGTTTGGTTTGTTTACCAAGACAACAGCAGCCAGTTCACCAGCTCTGGGTTATATTCTGCCCATCATAAGGTTGGACATGTGAGAGAGCTAAAGCTCAACATAAAAACTGCTGACCTAAACACTGCCAGTGCTTAATAAAATGTATTGTGCCCTTGAGCCTTGATGAATTGATCAATCTCTTTCCATTTCTTTAAAGCAGACCACAACCCTTTAGTCCCGGCCCTGGATGATTTCTTTCTTCAGGGATGCCCCTCTCTATGACCCCCTCCCCCAGCACCCCGTATACTTACTGATACGGTGAAGTCAGGGCTCATGCGCAGGTTGTGGTGGCATAACCAACTTTAGCGGATGTGCGTACCGCGCCAGTGGCGGCAGCCACATGACCACGTGGACCAATCAGAGTGCGAGATTTCCATGTGGGACAGTGGAGAAAGGTAAAATGCCCCCCTGTTTTTTTTCTTCTTTTTTCACAGGACCTTTAAAGTGAACCAAAAGTTAAAATAGACCCTCGATCCGCTTTCATATTTGCTCACAGTGGAAATCAATACTGAGACACCTCGGGTTGATCCAGAACCAGATGAGAATTCTACCTCTTTTTTTAGTAGAGAAAACTGCCATTCATTGTCTACCTTGTGACTGATTCAACAACTGGGTGTAAATTTTCACCTGGTGTTGCCCCAAGGCAGACAATAGGGTCGATTCACTGCTGTGCACCAAAAAGCCCCAAACCATAAGCAAGTGAATCCGCATGCATGATTCATGGCACTGTGTGCACGAATGGCGCATGTGCGCATTGCACGAATTGCCATGCGTAGAGGGCGATCACAAGTTTCTGGATTTTGTGCATTTAATTCAGCCCTTTTATGCAGCAATGGCCCAACTCCATGTTCATTTTGCTGGCTAAGCCATTCACTTCCCCCCCTGTCCCCCATGTTTCTCCACCGTCTTTACTGTTTGTCTCCAGAGCTTCTGCGTTTGAGGCAAATCTCTATTCTCCAATATGTAGTGGATTCCCTGTGACGACCGTGTTCTTGTTTTTATGTGTAGTGTTTTATTTGGTGATATTGTTTCCTGTTGACCTACAGTGTTGTGTTTCTGAATTTCTGGCCCCAGATGTTCTTGATATCCCTCAATCACTGCCTTGTTTGATTAGTGACTTAGTGATAATAATTATTGAGCTATAAATGTATTGTATTTTTTTTACTTAAATAAATTAATAAATAAAATAATTAATTTAAATAAAACATTGGTGGCCAAATGTCCACCTTTTTGGAAAAATAACTTGCAGATAACAGTTGAATTCATAATCGGCGTGCTCGGAGCCGCTGACGTTAAGTCGCCTGGCAGGCTGATTCATTACTAGCGCCAGGTAACGGCAGATGAGCGTCTGTACAGTGGCGCTAAGAGCGACCGCTAGTGGTCGCTCTGTTCGGCCGTGAGTCGCTATTACAGCGCGCCTCAGTCGCTGTTGTAACATTGCCGGCATTGATGAATTTGATGTGTGAGATGCTATAACACCAGTACAGAGCTATATGAGAGCGAACGGTAGCGACTGGTCAGGGTGAGCGACTCAAACCATTGGGTCGCTGTAGCCCAGAGAGCCAGGAGCTGTGTGATTAAAGTTTTTGAACACATATCCACTAGTAACAAAGCGAAAACACATGGAATTACATTGTTATTACATTGTGACATTAACACGTTAATACCAGTAATGACAATTCTGCATAAAAATATAAAAAATTCAAAAAAGTTTTCAAAAATGGATTTAAAAGGCCAGGAGAGGTCACACAATGATTTGATACAAAAAAATTATTAAAAGAAAACCCTGTTTAAAGAGAAGAAAAGTGATGTCCATTGAAATGTATGGGAGAGCGACAGGTAATACCAGGCGCTCTATAAGCCAGAGCGCCGCCAGGATCCGCTGAGCCGTCTGTGATGATGAATCATACGCTACATGGCGCTGTTAGAGTCGCACACCAGAATTGCCTTAATAAATGTGGTATTGCGTACAGCGCCCGACGTTCACCTGACGCTACCTGCTGCTTACAAGGCACTACCTGTCGCTATCCCTTGATGAATAAAGCCCTAAGCCTTCACCTGAGGCCAGCGGCTCCAAGCGCACTGGTGTTCGCATCCCCCGCTTCCCTCTTACAGAGAGTGTGCCCGCACTGGCCATTCTCATATGCCTGGTGTGGGCAGGCGCTCTGCTAGAGGGATAGCAGGGATGCACACACATGCAACCTTGGACCAGGAAGCAAGGTAAGTGTATGGGGCAATCTAGGGGGTTTTGATTTTGGATGTCCTGGGGGGAGGATATTGATCGGCCTGGGAATCTTGAAGATTTCCGGGCGGTTTGAGGAGGGTTTTGGTCCACTTTAATGAATAAAATAAACAGGTCAATTAGTGAAGTTGGCATTTTCCTCCTGCTTTTTGCTCAAAGAAAATGGGGCATGAAAATATTTGCGCACAATTTTCACGACTCAAAACAGTCCCCGCAGCAGAGTGCGCCCAACAATCTAATCATCCAGAACTCACTGCTAGACTTGAATGTGCACGGCGGGTTTATTCTGATTGGACAATAGCCTGTGCATGCACCCTAAGAGCTTGCATCATGGTAAGCAAACTAGGGATCGGGGGGTTCACATAACAGGGCATCCCCAACAGGGATTCCCTAGGGGAGGACTTTCACCTGGTTCTGGTGTCTTTCAGACTCTAGGGCTGGAGGTTTTGGTCTGCTTTAAAGATACGTAGGAGATTGGTAAATGGATGGTCCAGGTTAAAAAAAAAAAAACTAATACTCAAACTCTCCTGCCCCGCAGCTGCTTCATCCAGGTCTGGCTGAGACCATCCCTTGTAGAAGGCAGATGCTCTAGGATGTCTTAGGTACATGTTCACCACTCACAGGCATTATGAGGGATGTGGCCCCCTCTCCCCCACATCATTCAGTTACTGGAACACACCCATGTGGACATTGCGGGACCCTCTCTCGGGACCAGGTACCACATAAAGACGCAGCAGCTGCCGGGCAGAAGTTTTGCTTATATATCTTTAATCCCTTTAACCCTTTCACTGCCAGCCTATCTATAGATTTTGTCACCACTTGTTGCCAAACAATGTTTAAGAATTTTGCACTATATAAGTTTAACTGTGATTTTTGCTGGAATTTTCAGGAAAATGATATATTGAATTATTTTCATTAGCGTTTGAGTTTTAACTTGAAATGTTTTGTTTAATATTTTTGTGTAATATTTTCAGTTTTCTCAATATTTCAGGGGGAAATATGTGGGAAAAAAATAAGAAATCTATTTTTTTAAATTTTGTTGCGTTTTGTTTTTTAAATAAAAAAATCATATTACCTGTAAAAGTAATTGCCCCATTCCTCCTGGTAACAATGGTACCACATATGTATGGGTAGACACCTGTTCCTGCCCAGGAGACACCGCAAACTGAAAGGAGCGCATTATGACATTTTTAAATGAAATACAACTAACTGCAGTTAACTTGCAATAACTATCAAGTGTTAAAGTGGACCAAAACCCAGGATTTTGACTATCCTGGGTTTTGGTCCTTTGCTAGGGGGCACCCCGATTGGGGGTTCCCCACTGTGTGAAACCCCCCAGATCGCCCGAACCCAGGTCACCTCTTCCCAGTTCCACGGCGCGTCTAAGAGCAGCAGCTCTGACGGCCGCATCCTCCGCCTCCCTCTAACAGGGAGCCGGGAAGAGGAAAGCTAGGTTCGGGAGATTGGGGTGCCCCGGGGAAAGGACCAAAACTCAGGATAGTCAAAACTTTTGACTATCCTGGGTTTTGGTCCACTTTATGGAGGAACCTCAGAGGCCCTGGAGTCCAAGTTCCACTCCCTGAGTCATCCCCAATTGGAATGCCCCGCTATGTGAGACCCCCTGATCCATTCACCTAATCCAGGACTCCTTGCCACATCTCGGCACAAGCAATCCCCAATTATCTCTAGCTGTTCACGTGCCCGTATGGACGACACAGGGACACCACAGCTAGAGGCTGCGGGGGAAGTGGCCAGCAACACAATTGGCTGCTTAGCCGCTGACAGAGCCCAAAGGGAGCCGAGTGAAATCGAGCAAACCAATTTGCTGAGTGGGCCCCTCAGCCAATCAGCATGCCCGGTTTTGACCGAGCTTGCACCATGGGTACAACAGGAAGACTAGTGAATCGGGTGACCTGGGGGGGATACACAAAGCAGGGCATCTCACTTCCTGATCTGAGCGACCAAGCTCGTTGTTGGTCTTACCCCCACAGCTCCCGTCGCTTATTGTCCTTCATTTGTTTTAACTGGCACACCCTATCTCCTATCTATCCCTCAATGAGGGGGCGTGCCTCAATTTAAAGTGGACCAAAAACTAGTGTGATCAGCCCAGAAATCTTATAGATTCCCTCCCTCTGGGGTATCCAAAATCGGGATGCCCTATACACTTACCTTGCTTCCTGGTCCAACGGCGCATGTGCGAGCTGCATCCCCGCTATCCCTCTAGCAGGGCACACTCCCTGTTAGAGGGAAGGGGGGTATTTGGCTGCCAGCGTGCTAAGAGACGCTGACGTCACGACGTCTAAGGCGAGTGGCATCCGAGCGTGCCGGCGGCCATGTCCCCCGCTTCCCTCTAACAGGGAGCGTGCCCACGCCGGCCATTCACAAATGGCTGGCGCCGATTGGACGAGCGAACACGCATGCGCCGTAGGACCAGGAAGAGGTGAGTTGGCATCAGCGAGGGGGGGGTTTACACAGCAGGGCACCTGCGATCGGGGTGCCCCGGGGGGGGATTACCAAAACCCAGGATAGTCAAAATCCACTTTAAAAACTGTCCCTCTTTTCCACACTGAAAAGTTGGACGGTGTGCAATGGCCGTTACCAGAGAAACAGCCATATAAATTCTACATGACTGGCAGATAAATGGCTAAGACCTAACATCATTTTTCACTGTATATCTACTTTAGCACCACATATATTGTATATACAATTAGAAGTTAGATAGCAGGGGTAAAATATCTTCTACTTATCAACATCATGCATGGCAAGAAACGAATAGGGACAGTTCCTCCAAACGAGGGACAACTGTAAGGTATAACGTAGGAGGTTCCAGGCAGGGGAGCAGTAACAGCTTTGCATGTAGGAGTCTTATTACATGTGCTGCTGCCTCACAGGAAGAACCACGCACACCCACCAACAGCTGAGTAAGACGTGTGACGTCACCAGGCCGGCAACCTCCAACATGGCCACCACAGGGTGACGTTACCTTGCTGGAAGGGGTGACGTTGCTTGTTATCCAGGCCTCGCTCTGACACAGCATCCAACTACGCCTGCCCAGGTAATTTCAGCCAATCAGCGATGGCTAGCTCTCGCCAGAATGAGGTTCTATACGCAGAAGGAGGTGGCGCGCATGCGTAACCGTGTTCTCCGTGTAGCTGGCCGTCATGTCTCCCCTCGCCCCGGTTTGCGGGTCTCCCCGATGCCTAATGCTTCTCCCGCTTCTCGTGATGTTGCTGCAGCTCTGCCCGGCCCGGGGCCTTTACTTCCACATCGGGGAGACCGAGAAGCGCTGTTTCATCGAGGAGATCCCGGACGAGACCATGGTGATAGGTGAGAAGGGGATCGGCAGGTGTGGTTACTATGGCAACCGCACTGCTGCTACTGCACACTTCCTGGGGAACGTGTAACCGGCGTCCTGATAGAACGGTTACAATGGCAATGAAGCAGTGACCGGTAGGAGTGTGATTGGTCTAATAATAGGAACTGCTCTAATGACCCCCCTCCCAATGAGCCCTCTGTTTATGCCCACTCCTGACATCACACACTGGCTGCGCCTACTGATGACATCATGCTCCTCTCAATTGCCTCACTACCCTCAGTACAACCGACTCATGACATACCCTCACTTCATCTGCTGGTGACATCACAACCCTCTTTGTATTAGTCACACCTCCCTTTTCATTAACCCCCTCCTTACATCCCTCTCTTCCTCACACCCCCTCATTGCACCCCTGTCCTCATTACACCCCCTCCTTACGTCCCTCTCCATTACACCCCCTCATTGCACCCCTGTCCTCATTACACCCTCTCCTTACATCCCTCTTCTAATTGCACCCCCCAAATTGCATCCCTGTCCTCATTGCACCCCCTGAATTGCAACCCTTTTGCACCCCCCAAATTGCATGCTTCTCCTTATTGCATGCCTCTCCTTATTGCGCCCCCAAATTGCATGCCTCTCTTTATTGCGCCCCCCAAAGTGCATGCCTCTCCTTATTGCGCCCCCCAAAGTGCATGCCTCTCCTTATTGCGCCCCCCAAAGTGCATGCCTCTCCTTATTGCGCCCCCCAAAGTGCATGCCTCTCCTTATTGCGCCCCCCAAATTGCATGCCTCTCCTTATTGCGCCCCCCAAAGTGCATGCCTCTCCTTATTGCGCCCCCCAAATTGCATGCCTCTCCTTATTGCGCCTCCCAAATTGCATGCCTCTCCTTATTGCGCCTCCCAAATTGCATGCCTCTCCTTATTGCGCCCCCAAATTGCATGCCTCTCCTTATTGCGCCCCCCAAATTGCATGCCTCTCCTTATTGCGCCCCCCAAATTGCATGCCTCTCCTTATTGCGCCCCCCAAATTGCATGCCTCTCCTTATTGCGCCCCCCAAATTGCATGCCTCTCCTTATTGCGCCCCCCAAATTGCATGCCTCTCCTTATTGCGCCCCCCAAATTGCATGCCTCTCCTTATTGCACCCCCCAAATTGCATGCCTCTCCTTATTGCACCCCCCAAATTGCATGCCTCTCCTTATTGCACCCCCCAAATTGCATGCCTCTCCTTATTGCACCCCCCAAATTGCATGCCTCTCCTTATTGCACCCCCCAAATTGCATGCCTCTCCTCATTGCACCCCCCAAATTGCATGCCTCTCCTCATTGCACCCCCCAAATTGCATGCCTCTCCTCATTGCACCCCCCAAATTGCATGCCTCTCCTCATTGCACCCCCCAAATTGCGTGCCTCTCCTCATTGCACCCCCCCAAATTGCGTGCCTCTCCTCATTGCACCCCCCCAAATTACGTGCCTCTCCTCATTGCACCCCCCCAAATTGCGTGCCTCTCCTCATTGCACCCCCCCCCAAATTGCGTGCCTCTCCTCATTGCACCCCCCCAAATTGCGTGCCTCTCCTCATTGCACCCCCCCAAATTGCATGCCTCTCCTCAATGCACCCCCCCCCAAATTGCATGCCTCTCCTCAATGCACCCCCCCCAAATTGCATGTCTCTCCTCAATGCACCCCCCAAATTGCATGCCTCTCCTCATTGCACCCCCCCAAATTGCGTGCCTCTCCTCATTGCACCCCCCAAATTGTGTGCCTCTCCTCATTGCACCCCCCAAATTGCGTGCCTCTCCTCATTGCACCCCCTCCAAATTGCGTGCCTCTCCTCATTGCACCCCCCAAATTGCATGCCTCTCCTCATTGCACCCCCCAAATTGCATGCCTCTCCTCATTGCACCCCCCAAAATTGCATACCTCTCCTCATTGCACGCCTCTCCTCATTGCACCCCCCAAAATTGCACGCCTCTCCTCATTGCACCCCCCAAAATTGCATGCCTCTCCTCATTGCACCCCCCAAAATTGCATGCCTCTCCTCATTGCACCCCCCAAATTGCATGCCTCTCCTCATTGCACCCCCCAAATTGCATGCCTCTCCTCATTGCACCCCCCAAAATTGCATGCCTCTCCTCATTGCACCCCCCAAAATTGCATGCCTCTCCTCATTGCACCCCCCAAAATTGCATGCCTCTCCTCATTGCACCCCCCAAATTGCATGCCTCTCCTCATTGCACCCCCCAAATTGCATGCCTCTCCTCATTGCACCCCCCAAATTGCATGCCTCTCCTCATTGCACCCCCCAAATTGCATGCCTCTCCTCATTGCACCCCCCAAATTGCATGCCTCTCCTCATTGCACCCCCCAAATTGCATGCCTCTCCTCATTGCACCCCCCAAATTGCATGCCTCTCCTCATTGCACCCCCCAAATTGCATGCCTCTCCTCATTGCACCCCCCAAATTGCATGCCTCTCCTCATTGCACCCCCCAAAATTGCATGCCTCTCCTCATTGCACCCCCCAAAATTGCATGCCTCTCCTCATTGCACCCCCCAAATTGCATGCCTCTCCTCATTGCACCCCCCAAATTGCATGCCTCTCCTCATTGCACCCCCCAAATTGCATGCCTCTCCTCATTGCACCCCCCAAATTGCATGCCTCTCCTCATTGCACCCCCCAAATTGCATGCCTCTCCTCATTGCACCCCCCAAAATTGCATGCCTCTCCTCATTGCACCCCCCAAAATTGCATGCCTCTCCTCATTGCACCCCCCAAATTGCATGCCTCTCCTCATTGCACCCCCCAAATTGCATGCCTCTCCTCATTGCACCCCCCAAATTGCATGCCTCTCCTCATTGCACCCCCCAAATTGCATGCCTCTCCTCATTGCACCCCCAAAATTGCATCCCTCTCCTTATTACATCCATCTCTAGAGGTCCGTATTGGGTAAATGCTGGACCATTATTGATCACATGTTGGTAAGTATTGGCCAGCGGAGCTGTAGTAGCGAGATCTCTGTCACTGCTGTAAACTGATTTGGGCCTCTTTACATTTCTATCTATAAAGAGGCAAAGAAAGGAAACAAAAGTTTAATTGGCTTATACAGGTTATACAGTTGTAGCAAAGTTTAACCTGGCACAACTTGATACAGAAGTAATTGAAAAAGTCAAGTTAAACATCTGTTCCATGGTATTTAGAGAACTACGAAAAAGTTAATACTCACCCCCCCCCCCCAGCACCGTGTTTAGTGAATTGAAACCTATTGATTGAGAGATATTTCGCCAGAATGATCACTGCAATTGGTGGACAAGACTCTGTTCCCACCTTGTCAGTGGAACACTCTGCACTATTCACTTTGTCAGAGGGGGCATTGCCCGGGCATGGTACCCGTGTAGGATGAGCAGCAGGGATGAGTCAACATGTCAGGGGACCCTTTTTTCCTGCCCCCTTTTTAAAGCACCAGAGACTTCATGGCAGACTTTCATGAATTAAAAGCGGAACAAAACCCACCTGGGTTGGCTCTGAAATCTAAGATTCCAGATGCCCTGTGGTGTGAGACCCCCCAACCCCCCCGGGGTCAGCTGTAAACACTCGCCTTTCCCTGTTCCAGTGGTGCATGTCAATTGGCACACAGCTTTCATTGTTGTCAATGGGAAGCATGCGTGCACTCCCATTTTAGCCATTCAGATAGGCTGGGGATGGAGTGTCAGTCTAGTAAATGAGAGCCCTTTGCCGAATGACGGTCACGGCAGACAGCTGTCATTGGACGAGAGCCTGCGCATGCGCCATTGGAGCCAGGAGGAGGCGATAAGCATCATACTAGGGGGTTTCACACTGTTGGGCATGCCAGTTCAGAATTCTCTAGGGCAACAGAGCGAATTTCTGGGTTTTGTTCTGTTTTAAAGTGGACCAAAACCCATGATTTTGACTATCCTGGGTTTTGGTCCTTGCTCCCAGGGCATCCTGCGGTGTGAAACCCCCCAGGTCACCAAAACAAACTCGCTTCTTCCCGGTCCTACGGTGCATACCCGGCCCCTCTTCCAGTTAGCGCGCTCAGATCCGTTGACGTCCCTTTGACTAAGGCGAGCGGCTACGAGCGCGCTGGCAGCCACATACCCCGGAGCATGCCTGCGCCGGCCATTCACAAATGCCTGGCGTGGGCACGCGCCTTGCTAAAGGGATGGCAGGGATGTGGCCGGGGCTCGAACATGCGCTGTTGGACCGGAAAAGAAGGTAAATGGGGGTATCACACAGCGCGGCATCCCGATTTTGAATACCCTGGGGGGAGGGAATCAATCGCCATGGGTTTTGGCCCACTTTAAGAGGCAGGTTAAACTTTGCTACATCTGTGGGTCTTATGTTTCGGGGTGCTTAAATGGGACCAGAACTGACCCTAGAGTCTATAAACCAGCCTTGCTCTTGAATGAACTTTTACCCCTCACAGTCAGTTAATGTTTGGAGTATGGCCACTCTACTTCTTGCGGTGGAAGGGGCATTCTGAGGCTTGGCACAGCCACTCAACCACACCCCATCATTCGCTACAGTGGAGGCACTGTAGTGAATGGACCGAGTTTGGTTGAGTGACAGATGTGGTGCGGGACCAGTCATTTCAAAGCATCTCAAAATCTCCAGTTATATGTAACGTATGTATTCTAAGCAAAGCTGCTTTCTTTGTTTCAGATTCTGAGTCTTGGCTGTCATAGGGCAGCTGTATGAGTCTTGAGCATGCTTTGCTGTGGTCAGTGACAGCTGCTGGACTAAGTGTGGTTTGCTGGGCTCACTCACGCTATGAGCTCCAAGGGACAGAGTGGCAGTTAAACCATGTTTTACACTACTCCCAAAGGGGGATAAAATGGGAAGAAGTTAGTGTGTGCCTGGACAGGGACCTGTCCTAAAACACATATGAAACTCAACAGTTTCTCTTGCAGTTTGTCTTGACCTGCATTTATCAAGATGAATTATTCTGATAACCTTTTGCAATTTTTTTACCCAGGTAACTACAAGACCCAACTTTGGGACAAGCAGAGTGAAACCTTCCTGCCCTCAACCCCAGGCTTGGGTATGCACGTGGAGGTGAAGGATCCAGATGGAAAGGTAAAGAGAATCAGAAATTTTTCTGGTCTAATCAAAAGTGCCATAGCTGTTATAATATTAAACTGGACCTTCACCATGATTTATTGAAAAGCACAAACCCAAGAAAATGATTCCCCAGCATCTAAAATTTAATATATTTTAAGTTTTTAGTTACTTATTATTCTTTCCCCAACTGGGCTGCAACTCTGTTCAGGACTTCAGGATACGGGCGCCGCCATCTTGACTCAAAAGCATCACATATACTGAGGAGAGGAGAGTGGGATAAAGTACAGGGGGGCTGGTTATAGCTGTGCTTTGCTCAGACAGAGCAGAGCTGGGGTCAGGAAAAGGTCAGCAGTCCCAGAATGCAGAGCAGCACAGTCAGAAGGCACTTCCTGTTTGCAGGCTGCCTGATGTTCCATGAGCCGCCATCTTGGATGTTTAAAGGCTAATAACATGCAGTAGATGCAGGTAGGATGATTTTTAATCTGAGCAATCTATATGTGCAGGGTGTGGGAAACATATAAGATAGACTCTTATTCAGAGTGGAGGACCGCTTTAATAGAATGCTGATTTAAGGAGGGGGGGGGGGGGGAGAAAAGCCAGATTAAAAGTATTGGAGATAGAACTAGAGCCAATATAAAATCAGTATTGGAATTGTTGCCTTGTGTTGTATTGCCATTGCAGTCTTTTTGTAGTTGATTCATGGGAAATATGGCTTGTTTCATGGGCAGCAGCTTGAAATTGGCCATTTCTTGAGGAATGTAGTCACATGACCACCAAATCCTCCATAACAACGATTCGGTGTTGAAGGATACGCTGGCGAAGAGGATATTTTCTGTATAAAACCAACTCGTGGACCTAGAAATGGCTGCGGTCTGAGCTGTTGGCAAAGGAAGGTATTCATTAAAGTGGAAATCCCCTAGTTTGCCGAAACCAACTCACCTCTTCCCAGTCCTTTGGCTCATGCTTGGCCGCTCGTCCAATCTGCGCGCATGGATTCGCTGATGTCATGTCGTCTAAGCCTTCGTCTAAGGCTCCGAGTGCACTGACGGCTGCACCTCCCACTACCCTTCTAACAGGGTCACCAATGCCTGGCCTGGGCACGCGCCCTGCTAGAGGGATAGTGGGGATGCGGCTCACACATGCACCGTTGGACCGGGAAAGAAGGTAAGTGTATGGGCGACCTGGGGGAGGGTTAACACAGCGGGGCATCCTGATTTTGGATGCCCCTGGGGGAGGGAATAGATCGGCTCAGGAATCTTATAGATTCACGGGCCAATCGCTGTAGGTTTTGGTCCACTTTAAAGGACACATATCATTTGAAAGCCTAAAAATGAAACTGCCATTATAGATGAGCTTGTATGGAGTAATAACATATGCATATATACTTTACTGAAAAAAATTAGCTTTTTTTTTTTTTTTTTTTTTTTTTTTTACTCAATGCTTCAGCCCTGCAACAGCATAAGCAGGCAAAGCAAGGAGGTAAACAGCAATATGTGTTTTACCTGACCAAAGTGATCACACACCCTGATTGTTTTAAAGTGGACCAACACACACCGCTGATCGGCCCGGGAATCTATATTCTCTATTCCTTCTGATTTATTAACCAAAGGGCAGATACTGCATCTTCCACATGCCCTACAGCCCTTTATGCCCTGCTTATTGAGCCATGTCTTAGGGCGACTGTAATGGCTCCTACAGAGCCTGTCCCTAAGATTTGGTGCTCTCTTCGGCGTCATGTAAGGTCCTCCTCTTGTCAATTCTGCAAGTTTTGGGTCCACCTCTAACACTCCCCAGTGTCTCTCCAATATATTTCTCATAGTTTGCCAATCATTATGGTAAGTAGATATATATCTCACCTTCTCATCCAACTTTTTCTCTTTATATTTCAGTAGATCCCTTCTAGGTGTTTTATACGCCCGGGATACCGCCTTATCAATGACTCTTCTAGGGTACCCTCTCTTCTTAAAGCGGTGTCTCATATTCTTAATTTCCATTTTGAATTCCTCTTCCTTAGAGCAATTTCTGCGTGCCCTTAACATTTGACCCATGGGTATTCCTGCTCTCGTGCTGCTGGGGTGGAAACTGGAAAAATGTAGAATATTGTTAGTGGATGTAGGTTTCCGATACAATTTTGTAGATATCAGTCCGTCCTGTTCTGCTGTTATCACTACATCCAAGAATTCCACCGATTTATTGGACATAGTATGCATGAGGTGAATGTTGAAGTTATTTTGGTTCAACTTCTCTATAAATTATTTGCATTGTTCAATAGATCCTTGCCACAACATCAGCACATCATCTATAAACCTGTACCAGCCCAGAATCTGGGCATGGTACAGGTCAAATTACTACTAGCATACTCACCTATAATAGGAATTTAATTTTTAGAGTTTTAAATGATACTTGTCATTTAAAGATTAACACAATCTGCAGCAAAAAATGCCGCTTGTGTATGGGGGGGCAGCACCAGCAATGACCAGGGGCCCTTTCACCGCTTTAGAGAGATTTCATGATGGGCAGTCGCTTTAAAGCGGAAGTCCAGTGTCCTGTAATGTGCCCCAGCACATAGCCACCCTGAGCTTGCTTCTTCCAGGTTCTGAATCCACGGGCTATAGCAACTGTCCACCGACAGACACATAGGCCTGGGATCAGCCGTCTGTGGAACCAGTCCAGGTAAGTTTTTGGGCTTGTGGAGGCATCACCAATCAGCATGTCACACACGCAGACACAAGAGTCAGTCCCACACCAGCCCACACCCTGGGGGGGGGGGCCACCTTTTGTGTTATGCTTCCTGACCCCCCCCTCTCAGACACAAGCAGTAGTATCACACCACCCTACAGAATAAACTTGCTTGTACACCAGTTGCCAACCACATTCCTGTGATGACATTGGTACAAATGACTGTCTGCGATCAGTCAGGTTGACTGGAACAGGCTTGCATATTCCTGTACGCCCACTTTGGGAACCTGAGTGGATAAAAACACAGGATTTTCATTTTCCTGGATTTTGGCCCGTCCCCCTGGGGCATCCTGATATGGAATGCCCCACTGCCCGTTCTTCTTACCTTTTCAAATAGCCCACAGCGCAGTTGCAGCTCGCCTCCAATCAGCTTCTCTGGCCACGCATAATAATTTGTGGCTGGAGAAGCCAAGTGGGAGCCTCCAATCAGCTTCTCTGGCCACGCATAATAATTTGTGGCTGGAGAAGCCAAGTGGGAGCCTCCAATCAGCTTCTCTGGCCACGCATAATAATTTGTGGCTGGAGAAGCCAAGTGGGAGCCTCCAATCAGCTTCTCTGGCCACGCATAATAATTTGTGGCTGGAGAAGCCAAGTGGGAGCCTCCAATCAGCTTCTCTGGCCACGCATAATAATTTGTGGCTGGAGAAGCCAAGTGGGAGCCTCCAATCAGCTTCTCTGGCCATGCATAATAATTTGTGGCTGGAGAAGCCAAGTGGGAGCTTCCAATCAGCTTCTCTGGCCATGCATAATAATTTGTGGCTGGAGAAGCCAAGTGGGAGCCCAGCCACACTAGCAATCTGCACATGGCATCTCCTGTATCCCCCAGGCTGTGCTTGGTCATGGCAGCTATTCCATTACGGCGGGCGTAGAGCCTGAGAAAGATGCACATGTCGAATGGGTAGGAAAAGGGGGTCACTGGTGGAGTTCCACACAGCACAGCTGAGGGATGAAGGTGTCGCCGTGGTTGTCTATTCGGACCTAGCATCTTATATATGATAGGTCCAGTTAAGATCTGCATTTAAAGTGGGAGTGGGGAGTATTGGTATACTTAGTATCAGGCTTACCGGGCAGAGGTGTGCATATCGGGATGTTCCCATGCTGAAAGTATCTCAAGTAACTCATGTTTTACTTCTAATAATGGTTGGGACAAATTATTATTCATAATATTAATAATAATTGTTTATATAGTGCCATCATCTTCCGTAGCGCTTTACAAGGTGTGATTACAGACAAGGTAAAACATATAGTACAGGGAACTAGATGCCACGAGGTTTAAATCAAGTGATAACATTCTGGAAAAAAAGGGGATCTAATACAATGTTGCTGTAGGCCATATTTGACGGTTTTCTTTTTAGAATAATATTTGTTTCTAAATCTTTTTCCTGGCTCTAGATTATCCTCTCCAGGCAGTATGGATCGGAGGGCCGTTTCACCTTCACATCTCACACCCCAGGGGAGCACCAGATTTGCCTGCACTCAAACTCTACAAAAATGGCTCTCTTTGCTGGAGGGAAGCTGGTCAGTACAGGGTTAATTGGGGTTTTCACTGCTAATACATTTGAATAAAGAGCAATGAGTGTTTTATGACTATATATTCATTGTATCAGGGATAGAAGCTGGCCAAAGGTAGGTCATGCAATTGATTGCTGACTATATTTAGTCAAGCACATCCAGTGATATTCATCCAATTACAAATGGGAAGGAGAATTGGTCCAATCACAGAAGTTTTAAAAGAGCGAAAGCTATAATTGGCTTTCATTGTATACCTTGAGCCTCCAAGGCTGGCTGGTTCCCTCTCTTCTGGCCGATTCCAGCTCTGTGCTCCCCCCCCCCAATAGCCTGATAAGCTTACTTCCCCAACGAGCCCACGGCTCATTCACGGCCGGCAGTGGCATCACTTGCATCCTATTCCGGCTGTGAGCGTCTACACCCTCTGTAATGGAATGGCTGTGCATGGCAAGACACAGCTGAAGGATGTGAGTGATGCCGTCTGTACCATGGGCTCATTGGGCAGTTAAGAAAACTGGCTGAAAGGCGGAGTTGCACACAGCTGGGGGCCCCAGAGGATTGGACCTAAACCCGGGGTAGTGGAAAATCACAGCTTTTGGTCCACTTTAAAGACGTGCCTGCAATTTCTTGCATCTGGCTCCATGTCATTGTCATCGCTGCTTATGTGAGTCTCCCTAGTCTGTGATGAGTTGGGACAGGGAACTGGGAGCAGCATTTGTAGTACTGAGCCTGTTTATCTTCAATTGTAAACATTTTTGTGTGGTCGTAGTTTTTGTGGCATTGATCATTTTTTTCCCTATTCTTAGAGAGTTCATTTAGACATCCAGATTGGAGAGCACACAAATAACTACCCTGAGATTGCGGCCAAGGACAAACTGACAGAGTTGCAGCTCAGAGTCAGACAGCTGCTGGATCAAGTGGAACAAATCCAAAAGGAGCAGAACTACCAAAGGGTAAGATGGAAGCAAATAATCAATCCAATGTGCTTAAAGATGACTGGAGCATTTATCCGTGGTGCTCATTGTCTTGCCCAGCTATGAGATGCTGTTGAGCAAGACACCCAACCCCCCAACTGCTTCCTGTGTGCCACAATTAGAGCAACGCACCACTCTGGGCATGTGCACACACACAGCACTGTTGTGTTTGCAAGTGTACAATGGCCATATATGTGCCAAAAAATCCTAGTTTAGGATCAGATACAAGCATGTTCCTGGAGAATGGCAAAGTTTTTAGTAGCAGTTTTTTTAGGATGGGGGGGGGGGTGTCTGTTTAGATGAAGCAGAACAAAACCCGGGATTTTGACTATCCCTGGTTTGGTTCCATCTCCCATGTGTGAAGCCCCCCCAGATTGCCAAGTAAAACCCTCAGCTTTCCCTGGTCCTGCGGGGCATGCACATGTGCCATGTCATTCGCCAACGGCTCTGATATTCTGCTAGCGCGCGCATCCCCAGCAGCACGCGTTCCCACCGCCAGCCTATCTAAATGGCTGGGGCCTGGAGCATGCTCACAGCCCAAAGATGCAGGGTTGCGGCCATCCAATGTTTACATCGGCGAGGGAGCCAGGAAGCAGGCAAGTTTTGCAGCGGATGGGGGGGGGGGCACAAAGGGTCATCTAGAGGGAAGGCCAGTGGCTGCTCTAGAATCTAAAAGACGGCTAGCTTGTGTTTTGTTCTGCTTTAAAACACACCTAATTGCTGACACAGATTAATTACAGCTTTAGAACTATGACTTTTTTTGCCAGTTGGGGAGATGGTTCAGCACAAGCGGTTCCCATCCAGTGGTACGCAAGATTGGGTAGTTACCGACCTGTATCCCACTCCAATCTGCTGCCTACGCAAGCCTGACTTGCTCCACAAGGTGGTGAAATCTATTTTCCCTACATCCAGTCCAGGCCGTCCCAATATCTTCACGATTGGGTAGTCGCCTCTAGAGGGCACCCGACTGCAAGATCAAATATGTAGCTCCTCCCGGCCCCATGTGTGAAGCTCCCCCATATCTCACGGCAGTCGCGCCCCGTGGGCCTCCTCCGCACCACTGTGTGGCGCTGTCTGTGTGAGGGGCGGGGAGGGGGTAGCGCGGCTCCCGGCGTCGACGCGCCCGAGGATCCTTCCAGAAGGTGGCTGGGCCGGACCCACTGCTCTTGCTGCTGCTATGTGTGGGGGGCCATGCTCAGTCCTTGCTGCGGACGCTGCGGTGATCCCTCCTGTCGATTTTGCGGTGTCGTGAGTCCCTCTTTTTTGATTATTGCATTTTGCCATATGTATTTATGCTAAGGCTGACATGGAGCTCTCTCTCTCTTTTTTGTTTAGATCGTGGGCTAAGGTTGAGGATTGTGGTTCCTCTCGGTCCCCCCTTTTTTTTTTTTTAATAAGAGGGATCGATTTATAGGCTTAGACCATTAGCGTCTAGTAGCCTTATTGAATTATTACTATTCTTAATCACCATAATGGAGGCATCAGGGGATAGTGAGCTGGGGGCCCCATTTGGGCAGGACAGGCTCTGCCCCTTGTGCAGAAAGAATCCTCTGTGCGGATTCAGCACTATTTGTCCCACTTGAGCCAGAGGCATTGTTTTGGACCATGAGCGGGCGGTCGCCCCTGACCCTAGCCCTGTATTACCATCGGCCTCTCCGGACCCTCCGCTGCTGCATTCAGCCCCTAGTCAAGGGGGAGGCAGCAAGGGGTCTCATACTGATTTTGCACACAGGCTGGCTAGTCTCGAGAAGCAGATCTCGTTGACAGCCCCTTAGAAGGCCTCGAGTAAGAAGTGGCATCTGGAGCCGATTTACTCGGATGACGATCTTTTTCATTGCTTGGGTTCTGCGGAGGAAGGTGAGTCTCCAGATGATTCTCGCTCAACGGTGGAATATTCCGCTGGTGATGACAGTATCTCGGGTTCCTCCTCGGACAAGGATTCTTGTCTCCCTGATGATACAGAGTATTTGCTCTCCTCCATGTTTGATACCCTACACATTGTTCCTCCCAGAGCGGCTAAGAGGAAGCAGGGTGATATATTTCGGCCTGAGAGGCAAAGACGGGTCTTCCCGGAGCAGCCGCATTTTTCTAACATGATCCTTAAGGAATGGGAAAGGCACAACAAGTTACCGTCGGTCCCTAAGGGCCTGGATAGGCGGTACCCCTTCCCTGCTGAATTGGTTCGGTTATGGTGTCACCCTCCCGAGGTGAATCCTCCCGTGTCAGGCTTGTCCAATACCACTGTTATGCCATCGACTGATAATGCTTCCTTACGTGGATCAGCTGGTCTGCCATGCGTTCACCTTTGTTGGTGCCCTCTTTTGCCGGCGTGTGCCACGGCAATCGTCTCACTAGCTAACAGGAGAAAAGTGAGACACCTTGTGGCTAGAGCTAAGGCTCGCAAGCGGGCTGAGGAGTATAAGGAACTCAAGGCTTGCTTGGATTTCATTGGCTTTGTTGGTATTGCCATGGATGATGTGGTCAGGCTTGGTGCCAGGATTTTGGCCTTGCTTGTTGCTCTGCGCCGCTCGCTCTGGCTGAAGCAGTGGTCGGCTGATGCGGCTGCCAAGAACTCCCTCATAAGTCTGCCTTTTTTGTGGGAAGCCGGCTGTTTGGGGAGCGCCTGGACCTTCTGGTCAAGGATGTTAGACTCCCTCAGAGAAGGAAGCCTGCTGTGTCCTTTCAGAACCCCTCTTCCTATCGTTCCTTTTGAGGAGGAAGAGGTTCTTCATTTCCCGGTGCCCGCAGAGATACCTGGGGCAGAGGTAGGTCCCACGGCCGACCCAACCCCTCATGGGGAGCTAAGTCCAAACCCCCTGCCAAGCCCTCTCGGGCATGAGGGGGCGCCCTCACCCATGTGGGTGGGGGGACAGCTTCTGCTGTTGGCTCAGATCTGGAGGCGTCACGTCTCAGATCAGTGGATTCAGGAGGTAGTGTCCTCCGGTTACAAGATAGAGCTGGCAGCCAGGCCGTCCACAAAATTCCTCCGTTCAGCGATATCCCGAAGCTAAAGGCTCAAGCTTTGAGAACGGCTGTTCAATACCTCCTGCGGATAGGTGTGATTTGCCCTGTACTCCCGCAGGAACAGGGTCTGGGATTCTATTCCAACCTGTTCATGGTTCCCAAGAAGGACAGAACGCTAAGGCCCATTCTGGACCTGAAGGGTCTCAACAGGTTTGTAAGAGTCAGACATTTCCACATGGAAACGTTGCGGTCGACGGTGAGATCGCTTCGGCCTGGCGACTTCATGACCACGGTGGACATCAGAGACGCTTACCTGCACATCTCAATTTTCCAGGGACATCAGAAGTTCCTGAGGTTTGAGCTGGAGGATCAACATTACCAGTTTGTAGCTCTCCCATTCGGGATATCCTCAGCCCCCCGTGTGTTCACCAAGGTGCTGGCGGGCATCATGGCTATCCTGAGGAGTCAGGGTATTTGTGTGTTACCCTATATGGACGACTTGCTGACGACTTGCCCATTCCCTTCAGCAGGCCGAGAGCGATAGTCAGACGGTGTTGTCAACCCTTGGAAGCCTTTGGTTGGGTAATCAATTACCCCAAGTCGTTTATCACACCCTCAACGGTGAGATCCTTCCTGGGAATGACAATAGACACCGCTCAGGTCAAGGTTTTTCTGCCACAGCAGAAGGCTTTGGGTCTCCAGACACAAGTGCAGGCCTTGCTGTCTTGTCAGCAGCCGTCGGTACGTCTGGGGATGAGATTGGTGGGTCTAATGGTGTCATGCTTCGAGGCAGTACCCTTCGCCCAATTTCACATGAGACCTCTTCAATTGAACCTGCTGACCGGCTGGAATCGGATGCAGGAATCTCTGAAACAAGGCTTTTCGCTGTCCCCCCTGGCCAGGCAGTCCCTCTTGTGGTGGTTGGACTACCGGAAACCTGTTGGTGGGCAAGTCCTTTCTGACTCCCCATTGGGAGATAGTTACCACGGATGCCAGTCTGACAGGCTGGGGAGGTGTTTGGCAGACCCAGACGATCAGTGGGGTCCGCAGGAGAACCGTTTACCCATAAATCTCTTGGAGCTGAGAGCAATCCGGTTGGCTCTTCTACGCCTGACTCCCCAATTAAGAGGCCGGGCGATCCAGGTTCGCTCGGACAATCAGACTGCTGTGGCCTATATCAACCACCAGGACGGGACTCGGAGCAAGAGATCCTTCAAGAAGGTAACCCAGATTCTGACTTGGGCAGAGGAGAATGTTCCCTGCATCTCGGCAGTCTACATCCTGGGGGTGGAAAACCAGGAGGCAGACTCCCTGAGCAAGGAGTTCCTTGCGCCTGGGGGAATGGTCCCTTAGCAGCGGGACCTTTCAGGCTCTGTGTCTCCGCTGGGGTCAGCCGGACGTGGATCTGTTTGCTTCCAGACACAATCACAAGCTTCCAAGGTTCGTCTCCCTCTCAAGAGATCCTCTGGCCATTGCAACAGACGGGCAAAGTGCTGTGCAAGATAGCCCAGGAAGGGGTACCAACCATCCTGGTGGCTCCTCGCTGGCCGAGAAGGAGTTGGTTTGCAGACATAGTCCAGATGTCAATAGATCACTACATCATGTCCGACGACCCAGGGCTTCTCACACAGGGGTCGCTGCGACACCCCAATTTACGGACGCTGGCTTTGACGGCCTGCCTATTGAAACCTCAATCCTGACGGAGAAAGGGTTATTGGCCACGGTTGTGCATACCATGATTCAGGCACGGAAGAAGTCTTCTTCCATGATATACTACAGAGTTTGGCGGGCCTATATTGCTTGGTGCGAGGCCAAGAGCCTTCCTTGCCGAAGATTTGCTATTTCTAGGATTCTGGAGTTTTTACAACATGGCCTAGACTTCGTTCTTCAGCTGAGCACCCTCAAGGGTCAGGTCTCGGCTTTAGCCATTTTTTTTTCCAGAGATCCATTGCCGACCATAGGCTGATCAAGACTTTTTTCCAGGAAGTTACCCATGTCCGGCCACCGTGTAAGTCAGTATTACTGGTGTGGGACTTGAATCTAGTACTATCTGCTTTCCATGGTCCTCCCTTCGGGCCATTGAGTGATGCTGCATTGTCTATGTTGACTCTCAAAGTGGTCTTTCTGGTAGCGATCGTGGTGCGTCGTGTATCAGAGCTGGCCGCACTTTGTAGTAAACCACCCTACTTTGAGTTGCACAGGGATAAGGTGGTTTTTCGCTTCAAACCTGATTTTTTGCCTAAGGTCGTTTCTCCCTTTCACCTTAATGAGAAGTTGTCTTACCTTCCTTGTGTCCAGCATCGGCTAATTCCAAAGAACGGACCCTGCATGCTTTGGATGTGGTCAGAGCCATAAAGTATTACCTGGCTGCGACTGAATCCTTCAGGAAATCGGATTTGCTCTTTGTCCTAACAGAGGGTTCTAGGAAATGATTGCCACCAGCCAAGTCCACTCTCAGTAAGTGGATCAGACAGGCGGTGGTACAAGCTTATTCTGCCAGGGGGAAGGAATTGGATCACAGCTCATTCTACCAGAGCTATCGGTGCCTCTTGGGCTTTTCAGCACCAGGCATCGGTGGAACAAGGTTGTAAGGCCGCAACCTGGTCTTCTGTTCATACTTTTGCAAAGTTTTACAAGGTGGATGTCAGGGCCTCAGCTGACGCTGTTTTTGGCTGAAAGGTGCTTCAGGCGGTAGTGAAGGGAACTACATGCTGTTCCGCACTGGGGATCCCGCCCATATGGACACTGCTTTTGGATGTCCCAATCGTGAAGATATTGGGAGTTTTTAACACCGTAAAAAAGTTTATAAAAAAACAGGGCTGTTAAACTGTTTTTCCTCAGGCCAATTTCTGGTCACAGGTGGCGTGCCCAGGGCAGGTGTCGGCACTGGGCATAGCCGGGCAGGTGCCAGGGCCCCTGCACCTTGGGAGGGCCCACCTCAATACCTCTAACCTGGGCAACGCCTATGTAGGATGCAGGGCCGTGCAGAAACCAGGACTAAGGACTGTTAGTCCTTCTGTTCTTTGTTTTTCTTTTATCTGTTCTTCTTTCTGCTATTCCTTGTCTTTTTTTCTTTCATTCTATTATTTATGTCTGTCCTTCTAGTTTATTCCTTTCTTTCTTTCCTTCTATCTTACTTTATTTCCATCTATTCTTTTTTTTTTTTTCATCTGTTCATTCTGCCAATCCTTTTCTTTTGTCTTTCTTATACTCTGTTTTTTTTCCTGCCATTTTATATCTATAAATTTTTGAAATTTTCTGTCCTTCCTTTAATTCTCTTTTTTCAGTCACTCATTCTATGTTTTTGTTCTTTATTTCCTTTTTATTACTTTTATTCGTTCTATTACTTCATTCTTTATTTCTCTTTCTTTCTCTGTTTATTTTATAAGTTATTCTATACTTTCTGTCATTTCTTCTGTTTATTTTTCTCCGCTTTCTCCTTTGCCAATATTCACCGTACATGCAACTTTTCCACCATGAAGAGTGTCATACCACATGGCAAGGGGCCCACTGAGATGATATCGCTCAGGGCACCCGCATAAACCTGGAGCTGGCCGTGGGTGTGCCCAAGCGAGGATGGCATCAGGCCAACCTCTCAGGTCGTTTCTGAGAGAATTAAAAATTGGTGCTTGAAGAAAAAAGGTTGGCAACCCCCAGTTTAGGAGTTTCTCTTGCTATATTATATCTTGCTTCAATAGGACACATTGCATGTCATTGAATTTATTTATATATTCTAAGCATACAGCACATCCTGCTCCAGATATAGTAATAACATGTGGGTAATCCTCCGCCTCGGGCGCCGTGCACTGCAGACATGTAGAAAACAAGCTCCTCCCGGCCCTACATATACCGAAGGACCTCCCACAAATCCCCAGACTTCTCTGCAGTGCTGGAACTGCGAAGACATGAAGTATCACGCTCTCGCAGGCGAGCGGGGCTTTACAGCCCGAGGCCCTGCGGGACTATTTCCACCCGTCCTTCTTGTGAACAGAATATGCCTCCCAGCCTGGGCTGCGTTGGTCGGGTGAAGGTAGGCAGCACCTTGAGTGCTTAACGGAGCCATGCTCCACCGCAATCCCCCACCATAGGGTAGGCGGTTTAGGCTGATGGTGAGCCTCTAGTGGATGCCCCTCCCGCATTATTGCCCCGTACCCCGGGTAGCGCTGGACCCTGTGTAGGGTCGCCATCCTCCCTCATTTCCCCAACTAGTTAGGGGGAAAAGAAAGGGGGGGGGGGGTATGTGTGTGGCGGTCCCAGTGTGCCGGTATGTCACGCTTGTGGCCTTATTCTGTCCTTATTAACTCCGAGATGTCAGAGCCGCGCTGCTTGCTCCTTATTCTGTTTTTCGGCTGCCGCCATATGCCTTATACATGGTTTGCTGCATCGTCTAGATGCCGTGGTGATCTTTCCTTATTGGATGTAACGGTTCTCTACGAATCTTTTAGCGTGTGGTTGTTTTCTTTGCCTTCGCTATTACCTCAGAGCTTCGCGCTCTTTGGAGTGGGCGGGGTCTCCTCCACTTGATCTGTAAGTGCCCTCGCAGGCGACTCCCTCTCTGTATGTTCTGTCCAGCTGCGCATGGCCCTGACATCTCTTTCCCATTTATGTCTTTCAGACGCTGAGTTCCCGGTGGCTTCTCTTGGCCTCATATATAACTATATATATATATATATACATATAAGGATATTAGCGGGCCTTCCTACAATTCTCCCACATTAATCAGCGGGTTGTTGGGGCATCCAGGGTTGCTTATTGCATAAATCCCTACCAACATATTGTGTTTAGACAATCACCATATGGAGGCATCTCAGGATTGTGTTACCGGGGTCCCTCTGGGACAAGACCGGCTGTGTGTAGCGTGTGGTCTCCCCCATGCTGAGGCTGACGGGGCACGGGTCTGCGCGCCATGTGCCGAGCAGACGCTGGACCTCCGAGCGGCGCCAGTGGCTGCGCCTCGCTCTCTCTCCCCCCTTTCCTCTTGCCTAAATCTCACTCCTGTTGAGTCATGTACAAGCGGGGAGTTGCAAATAGACATCTCTCCTAGACGGCCCACGCTTGACCAGATTGTCGAAGGGTTGTCCGGCCGTGTGGGTCCTGGCAGACAACGGCCCTGGACTCCCCCGGCTTCGGCCTGTGCTATGGGCTCGGAGGAGTCCTCTTCTCCGCGTGTTAGCTGAAGATGGAGACCTGTTCTCTGACCTGGATTCCTCTGATGAGAGGCCGAGGTGTCAGGATGATGCTGGTCAGGATGACTGGGACCAGCTTGACATTGGTGGTATGTTGCTCAGGATTTTTGAGGCCCTGTCCATTTCGCCCCCCGGTGCAGTCCCCAGGCCGAGAGGGGAGCGCTTCCATACAGCGCCTGCGCGCTTGGAATTTCTCGAGCAGGCTCACTTCCATGCTCTTGTACTTAAGGAATGGGAATGCCCCGCTAAGCTTCAAGGGGCCCCAGAGGATTGGGTTTGGAAATACCCTTTTCCCCCCCGAGATGGTTGATATTTGGTCTTCGTCTCCAGTGGTAGACGCACCGATTATTGGGGTTCCTAACCCCCCCTTCTTTACAGCTCCGGCTTACAGCACCCTGCGGGACGCCGAGGACTGGCGCATTGATAGGCTGGTTTCCCACGCCTTTGCTTCTGCAGGAACGGCACTACGTCCTGTCTGTGCCGCGGCCATCACTGCAGTGGCCGCTAGGACCCTCATAAGAAAGATGCTTGAGCATCAACCTGAAGATTTACCCTGGGAGGTGTTTAACGCACTCTCCAGCTGTGATATTTTTGTTAAATTTATCCTTTTAGCTATGGATGACACCATCAAAATGTGTGCGAGGACCTCTGCCCAAGTGATAGCTATACGACGCCTGCTCTGGCTGCGACAGTGGGGGGCAGACGATGACGCTAAAAGGACTCTGACGGGGCTCCCCTTTAGAGGGCATCGCCTGTTTGGGGCCCGTCTGGACCTATTTGGAAAACAGGACAGTTCACCCAATCAAGGGCGGCCGTCTCGGCCCCCTCGGAGCAGGGATACCCCTCCACCTCCATATCATAGTGTTAAGCAGGAACCGGGGATGCCCCTTGCGGGGTCTGGTTCGGTGTCCTGTTCCAGGAGTGACATTCAACGCCCGGGGCCTTCTGGCCGGGCCAAGCCCGTATCATTCATCGAAACCCCTCAAGCATGATGGGACGCCCTCACCCGCCTGGGTGAGGGGATGGCCACGGCACCTTACTCCTATCAGGAGGAATCCTGCCTCGTTCTGGTGGCTTTAGGAGGTAGCTCCTCCGGATACGGGATAGTGTTTGCTGGGTGGTCCTTCCCTCAGTCGGTCAGGAGGACTCCGGTCCCCTGTTTTTCTTCAGGTATGGGTGCAGGCTTTCCTTGGTCTGGCTTCCTTGCCAGAACACCCTTAACATATAGAGACTGGGGCCTCTACGCCAGTGGCTCCTCATTTCCCTTGAGGATAAGGGAGTCTATCATTCTAACCCTTCGGGGGTTTGGCATCTCTATCCATAGGCATTTAGGCTTGGCGCCTCTGAATGGGCCGTTGGCGCCCTATATACCAGGGGTCCTCTGGCCGCCCGTGGAGGGCTGAGATGTTTATTATGACTACAAGGTGTCTTCTGGACACTGAGCCCACTACAGCTGGGTATTGGCGGTTATAGCCGCCGTTTGTGGTGGTGGATGGTTCCCTTGTTGCGTTTCGTGTGACTGCTAGGCTCAGGAGGGGTGTGATGTCTCGCAGGAAACCAGGCGGTAGCTACCAAGGGACCTCTCAGGTCCTCCTTCTTTCTCACAAGAGGGAGTCGTTTGGATGGACCTTAGTGGACTCAGGTCCTACTCCGTTCCATCCTCCAGTTTCCCAGGATTGCATATGGATTCGGCTCCAGCTAGTGCCCTCTTCTTGACTATAAGGGATTTTCTGGGTCAAGGTCTGGCCTTCCTTCCTGTCAAGTTATTATCCCCAGGCAGAATTGCACCAGGCGTGGCCGTTGGTGGCTGCTCGGCTGTTATCCCTTATTCTCTGTGCCCTTGGGCTCTGAGGCACTTTAGGTATTAGTCCTGGATAGGGGTTCAGCACCCTGGACTGTGTATCTTCCTTCGAGTGGAGGCGGTTACTCTTCCGCGGGTTTCTTCAAGGGATCCGTCAGGGATCATCCCCTACCTTCTTGTTTCTCCCTGTTGGTGGTCACCATGGTGCCAAATCTTGCAGGATGGCAGGGCGGGCTTGTTCCTTCTTAAATCCCCTGCGGTTCCTAGGTGGGGACCTTAAAGGGTCCAATTACCTAATGTTTTTGTTGTCTCAACGAGCTCTCGGTGGGTTCTATCTTGCTGGGCTACTCCTTTCGGGAACTGCCCATTTGGGGACTCTTGGTCTGGTAGGACGGTGGCCTATCCCTTGTTCCCTGTGAAAGTCCTGGACTAACTCTATTCTAGGGAAGCTCCGATTCTGATCTATGTGGGAATCCTCATTCCTTGCGTTTTTATAGATATTAGCCCCGATGGATGCCCTCCTATGGCAGGAGGTTCTCTATTGTTCCATTGAGTTCATTCTGGTATGGACCTGTTGGACTCCGTCACTATCACAGGGTTCTACCCTTTCTTATTGGCCCAGATTGGTCTAACCTTTACGTTTAGGTTAGTAGTTCTGGCTAGACATTATACCTGTACTGTCTTATTTTCTTCACCCTGCTAGGCGAAGGTTTGCGCAAGGAAAAACCGCTATGCTGGGGGCATGGGTGGCCCAGTGGGTTGTGGTCCGCAGAGGCTTCTGCTGAGGACAGTGGGCCTGTATGCTCTCTCATGAGGTTTATTTTGCATAGTCAGGCTCCTTCTATTCACCCCTATCTTCAGGCTCTACTTGGCATTAGAGCGGTTTTGTTCTTTACCTCGTTGAAGATGACTCATCTCTGGGTGTCTTGTTCTCTTGGAGAGCTAGGACCTAGCTCCTCCTCTTTGTTTCCTCCTTCTGCCACTCTGTGTCAGGGTATGTGGTACCCATATTGCCTTGCTGGGCCTAAGCTCTCTCCCTTGTTGGACGTTCTCTGTTCCCGGGGTCTAGGGTTCTAACAGCTTTGTTGGTGTTGGCTCCCCAACTTAGTTCTGTGAAGGTTTCAGGGCTCACCCTGTTCGTCTATTGCAGAAGTATGATCCAATCTTCTGTGTTGAGCATTCATCAGGGGTTGCTCAGGTGCATTCCTTGGGAAATTCCTGGTTCCCCTTTGGGGGGATTACTTATACTGCCCTGCTAAGGGTTCCCTTGGGTCTTATTCAGGTTCTTGTCTGACCCGTTCCTTCCATCTTATCGCTCTTCTGGGCGGTTGTTCCAGTCAGAAGTGTGCCATAAAGGTTGGCTCTGTGGGCGGTTCTAGTATATATATATATATATATATATATATATATATATATATATAATATCGTTATATATCTGTACACCATGAGGTGAGAGTGCCGCCTTACGCCGTTCTGGGCTTCAGGCGATGTTTTTATTCTCCTTATCCCAGATTCTCCGGTCTCTGGACTATTGGCTTTTTTGCTATGAGATAGAGGGATCTGTATCTCTCTACAGGTGTTGGAGATCTTCCTGAACGGTCTTTGGTCCCTGTAGGGATTTTGCCTTTGGGGCCTTTTGGTGTCCCCTTCTTGAAGTATCGGATCTGATTACCTCCACGGGTGAGGTGACCTTTGGATTGGTCCTACTTGGTTGGTTTTGACCTTCTGAGCCTAGAGTTTTCTTTCGGCTTCTGCTGAGTATTGTTGTCAGTATTCCCTGTTGGGAAGAGTTCGGAGTTGCCATGGCTGCTCTCTTGCAGTAGCATGGTTAGGCTGTTTCTTCTGGCCTATTCTGTCACGAGAAGATTCTCCTTCTCTATTGTTTGTTGTTCTTTTACTACTTGTGCTTGGCTTGGGCCTCTTAGCACTAAGTTCTGGCGAGCTAGCTGGCTAGTCCGCTGCTTGGGTTCAGTTCTCCCTTTACAAGGTTCAAAGGTTGAGGTTAGAGCATTGCTCTCGTTGCTCTTGGTAGCATGGTTGCGGGTGACAGCGCTGTTGGCTGTGCCCTTCTCATGGGGATCCCACCCTATTTTATGGACACTGCTATTGGATGTCCCACATGTTATTACTATATCTGGAGCAGGACGTGCTGTATGCTTAGAATAATACAACTCTGTGAAGTACTCACCTGTAGAGTTGATATTATACGCATACAGCACGTCCTGCTCCACACCCTGGTTTCACTTGTTCTGGATCCCCTGTATGGTGATTGTTATCAATTGATATTATTGCCAGTTTTCTGGGTGGTTTGTTCCTTCCGGCTTCTCTTCTCACTGCTTTTCAATGCTGGGGATTTGTGGGAGGTCCTTCGGTATATGTAGGGCCGGGAGGAGCTTGTTTTCTACATGTCTGCAGTGCACGGCGCCCGAGGCGGAGGATTACCCACATGTTATTACTATATCTGGAGCAGGACGTGCTGTATGCGTATAATATCAACTCTACAGGTGAGTACTACACAGTTGTATTTTTACTCAAAATGTTATTATAATCAAAACAATACTTCTGTATATTTATGATTATCCGTTCATTTGTTTCCAGTATCGCGAGGAGAGGTTCCGTTTAACCAGCGAGAGCACTAACCAGCGTGTCTTATGGTGGTCGATTGCCCAGACTCTTATCTTAATCCTTACAGGCATCTGGCAGATGAGACATCTTAAGAGCTTCTTTGAGGCTAAAAAGCTTGTATGAAGAATCGATCTCCAGGCCCCAATTTATACTGTGCATCCCTACATGCAGAAACAAATCTGGTTGTTGCCTTGTCTAGATCTATCCCATTCTTCCCCAGCGGTTGTACATTTGAGAACTTTTACCCATACAAATACGGACTAAGTCATCACTGGTCCATTTTTGGATTACAGAAACCTTGAGGTAGTAGAAGAACAGGGTGGTAGGGTTCATCATTGTAATGGTCTCCTGAGTTGCTGTCTTTTGAGTGATCAGATGCAGATGTAAACTCACTAGGCGTAAAATATGTAAGGGAAATCTACAAAGCAATGATGGTTTTCACCTTCTGTCTGCAGCCCCCTTTCTCTTAAGACTATTTAGAGATTAAAAAGAAAACCTCTACTACCAACTGTTTCTTCAAAGTAAAAAAAAATGGTGGACTTCATGCAAATTACTGTACGAATTTCCAAAATGAGAATCTGTGATCGATGGGTTAGTTATCTAAAGTAACTATGCTTTAACCATTGTGAAATTACTGGCTTTGTGCATAAAACTTGTAGTGGGAGAGAAGAGGTCGGGGACTTTAAAATTATTTGGGCTAGTAGATAAGGTTGCTCTTTTTTATGTACAATATGTAAGGCAGTTAGCTTCACTTCAGCAGCTGAACTGATAACTAATTGCCTTCCACTTTTTGGGTTTGCTTTAATTTTTAATGTACCTTTAGTTGTGTAAATATGATTGTAAATGCCCTAAGGATTTCCAATATTCTGAATGAATGGGTTCCCTTACACAGAGATTCATTAAATGGGACCTATACCAAAGTGCCACCCAAGATATGGTTCCTAGCTAGAGGAATATTTATCTGAATAAAACTTTAAGGGTGATTGCTACTGATAGGTTGGAATATGCAACCAGCTTTCCCCTTTACATGATTTCTGGTCACATGACCATACCCCCCCCGCACTATGTATCTTTTTAGGTTTTTGAGACTGGGGAAGAGCTGTAGGTTAACAAAACCACAAACGAAACACAGTGTATGTAGTTTAAAGTAGCTGCATCATTAAAGTGGCTCAAAATCCAGCTCGATCGGCCCAGGAATCTATAAGATTCCTAGGCCAATCGATTCTCTCCCCCCGGAGCATCCAAAATCGGGATGTCCTGCTATGGGAAACCCCCCCAGGTCGCCCCGTTCACTTACCTTTCTTCCCGGTCCAATGATGCATGCGTGGGCCGCGGCCGCGTCCCCGCTATCCCTCTAGCAGGGTGTGTGCACGCTCCCTGTTAGAGGGAAGAGGGGGATTTGGCCGCCAGTACACTGTGTGCACTGATTGGACGAGCGGCTACTCATGTTTGGTAGGACCGAAATGAGGCGAGTTTCTTCGGGTGATCTGGGGGGTTTCACACAGCAGGGGGAAAGAACCAAAACCCAGCATAGTCAAAATCCTGGGTTTTGGTCCACTTTAAAAATTCATATAAACATGCTGGATAGTGAGCAGAGGGGTCACTTATACACCAGTAATTAATCCAGGGACGACCGGGGTGATCGGCTCCATTTCAATGCCTGTCTCCTGAGCCAGTCTGTGGGGAGCAGCAGTATTAATGACTCGAAATATCTGCCAAAAGCATTGCATGATGGGTAAAAGCATCTACACACAGCATCAGAATTGCAATAAGCTGTTATTCCAGTGCAGGCTGGCTCGGGGGGATAGGTTATTAGAGTTATGCAGTTTTCCCTAGTTAGCAGAGCGGTACAGCCAAACCCTGTCACCACTGATTCTTCTTCCTTTCATCAAAAGAAAGAAATAGGCATGGCTGGATTTGTTTGGATTCATGGTGTATATGCAATGACGACTCTTGCTATCTAGTGTATGTATGTGGATTTTTTATTACTGAACTATTCTCTCATGATTGTGTTCCTTTAAACCCCTAGCAGCCAACTAGGCATTCATTCTCATGGGCCATACATATAAGGAAATAAATAATTTAAAGCCTGCCTACCAAAATGTTTATTTTAGTTTTTGTAGTCTGTAACTACACGAAGGCAAATCTGATGTCACATTCATTTAACCCTTTTGTTGCCAAGCACGTAACACCTACGTGCTGGCTTGGCTGGGCCTTAAGTGCCAAGCACGTAGGTGTTACGTGCTTGACTTTCCTCGCTTGTAGTTTAAAAAGTAAAAACAACAAATACTCACCTGACCCCTTGTTGGATCCGGCCGGGTCTCCTCTTTAATTTGGTGCCATCCGATCCCCCGTGGGGGGTCGGATGGCTCCAGGAGAGCCCCCGGAATAGGCCGCCCCCCCCCCCCCCCCCCCGCTTCTGCAGCAGCAGCTTCTAACTGTAAAAAAAAAAAAAAATAAAAATGACATTCACTTACCTGTGTGTGCGCTGGCTCCCGCTGTCCCTCCTCTTCACCTGGGGGGCCTCCGATCCCCCCCCAGGACTTACCGATCTTCAGGAGAGAGCCTGGGAGGCTCTCTCCTCTCTTCTGCACGATGGCGGCCGCCATCATGCCTCTAAGCCCCGCCCCCTTGGGGGCGGGGCTTATGAAGTCATCCCGGCCCCGATCTCAGGCTTCAGCCTTCTCAGCTTCTCAGATGCCGGTGATCGGTGCCCTGGAAGGAGGTGGCAGGAGATCCTCTGATCTCCTGCCTTCTCCTTCTCTGGATGCCGATCACCGGCATCTGTCAGCTGAGCGGCGAGGGACAAGAGCTTGCAATCGAAGGTAAGTACAGTAAAAAAAAATTTTTTTTTTTTCTAATAAAATACTTTTTATTATTGTGTGGTGTTTTTTTTTCACATTAACCCTTTGTGAGCTGGTAAGGGGTCCATGAGACCCCTTATACCAGTTCACAAGGCTGGGGGGGTGGCAAGTCACCTGCCCTAGCGGGTGGCTTGCCATTAACCCCCGCACCCCCATTACCTGCCTCCCCAAAGGCCAGGGGGGGGCAGAAGAGCCCGGGCCCACATAGGCTATGTGGGCTCGTAGGCTGCAGGGTGGGGGGGCCACCAAAGCAGGCCCCCCCACTCTGTGCCTACAAGCCCCCATAGCTGGTCCCGGGCTGGTTACTTTGGGTAAGGGGGACCCCACGTCATTTTTTTTTTTGGATTTTGAAGGGTTTTTAACCCTTCAAAATCCAAAAAAAAATGGGGTCCCCCTCCCCGGGAAGGGGGACCCTATGTCATTTTTTTTTTTAATTAACCATTTGTCATCCAGCAGCTATAAAAGGCTTCTGGGCAGGAAAGGGTGTCTACCTATACATATGTGGTATCGCTGTAACCGGGAGAAATTGGGGTTTCTCACGCAATAAGATTTTATTGACAAACTTACATTTTTTATTACAAAAAAACTCTACAAATTGTAAAAAAATGTTTTTTTTTTGTTTTTTTTCACACATTTCACCCAAAAAAATTGAGAATACACCTAAAAAATACAAACAAGACATTTCATGTTAAAGCCCAGACTCTGTTGAAAAAAACAATATATAATTTTCCTGGGAAATCCCTGGAAATCCCTTCAAAAATGACAGTTGAATATGTGTAGCGCAAAATGGTGAAACATCGTCTGGCAACAGGGAGTGGCAAATGCTGCAGGTAGGCTGGCAGCGAAAGGGTTAAAGTGGACCAAAACCCATGGCGATCGGCCCAGGAATCTATAAGATTCCTGGGTCGAGGGATTCCCTCCCCCCGGGGCATCCAAATTCTAGATACCATGCTGTGTGTTCCCCCCCCCCCCCCCAGGTTGCCCATACACTTACCTTCTTTCCCGGTCCGACGGCGCATGCACAAGCGGCAGCCACATCCCCGCTATCCCCCTAGCAGGGCCTTTTCCGCGCCAGGCATTTGTGAATGGCCGGCGCAGCATGCTCCCTGTTAGAGGGTAGCGGGGGATGCGGCATTGAGCCGTTCGCCTTAGACGACATGACGTCAGCGGATCCGAGCGCGCTGATTGGACGAGTGGCCGCGCATGCAACGTAGGACCTGGAAGAGGTGTGTTGGTTTTGGCGACCTGGGGGGTTTCACACAGTGGGGCACTCCTGATTAGGGTGCCCCGGGGGCAAGGACCAAAACCCAGGATTGTCAAAATACTGGGTTTTGGCCCACTTTAGAAAAAAAAAAAAAAATGTGTGGTTGTCATCAGAACTGAACGGGGATAAGTGGCCCAAAATATGGATTTCTGTGCCAGTACCACCCAACTTCCACAGACTGGCAAAGTGAATATAACCCTCTACCAAAACATTCTTATCCCCCCCCCCCCCCCCGCTAAACCCAGTTTTTCCTTAATGTTGACCTATGACTAGGAGTTTCACAATCCTGGTGATAGGTCCTTATCCCTGGATCACCCACACAGCCGCATATGTGAGCTTTCTTCTACTTATTTCTTTATGTTAAGCATATTAATGCACGCCTTAAAGTGCTGTTTTGGAGCGGGCTCCCGTATAGGGAAATGGGGAGCAACTGCATTCCCAGTGTCCCTGTGGTCTGTGGCGCACTCCTGCCTCCAGCATATCCGAATAGCTAGGCGCAGGAGTGTGCCTCAGCTGTAGGGAGGCTGGAAATATGCCCACGGTTTGGGAGTGTGTGTGACTCAAGCAGGGACTCAAACATTGTGTGGGACTCAAAACAGAATCGGGATGCCTCAGGGTCACTTAGTCGACTGCCTATTCAGCTAATGGGTCCACTTTAACTGCTCCTTGCTCCCTCAGCAAAGCCAAACCCTGGGATTGGCCCCCTGCAGACACCTCTTATGGATTTTCAGAGGCCAAAAAGGCTCCGGCTCACATGATCACCTGCAATTGGCTGTGACCAATGCCCATTTTGTAGAAAATGGCTGTTGGGTCTTTGTAATGTGTAGCTTTAGACTATTCTTCAGAAACATAAGGGCTGATTTAGCATCTTGAGAATTTTCTTTATCACTTTTTTGTGGGAAAAAAATAAATTTAGAATGATTTTTTTTCCGTAGTGCAATTCAGAACCATTTTTAGCGGCACAAGATTGTTCAGTCATTTGCACAGCTAAAATGGTGCCTTATTGCAATAAGGAAATACATCAGAATGAATCAGCCCTATAGTACGCCAGATGATTTGTTGAAGCAATTGTTATTCTGCCTTGTGGACTTGTGATTAGTAAATATTGAGGGACTTCCTCACACAAATACTATGAAACTGTAGAAGACAGGTGCTGATTTTCACCAGCAGCAAATTCCTTTTTGATCTGTTGTATTTGTCAGTTGACCTTTTACTGTGTGGTGTGAAGGTAAGCTAATACTTGGCCCTAGTTACTCAATGTAAAGCACTTGGGAGACCCCCAAGTGGTATATGATGGGGGTAGCTGCACATATTGAATATGGTTCTAAAACTGAAGACCCCCCCCCCCCCCATGCCCTTCACAAGGGTAAAGAGACTAATATCAGATATACAAACCCCCAGCGGCACTGCTACACTCTTGGCAATAAGCATTGTCCATGGGTGACCATCCATGGCAATAAAGTCACTGGCACTACTATACCTAGCAGTATCTAACAACAGTTGTTTTTTTGGAATGGCACCATGGCTCCCCCCATCATGTCAATACATTGGGTAGAAGGTCTATAGATTTGGAGAATCAGCCATCAGGTGACTAGTGACGGCCAGCTTCGAACCTATGTGCTTTTGATGGTAGTCATTGTAGCCTGAACAGGAACTGCAGTAACCTTTAGGACCAGCAGTCATCAGAAATACAGGTTGACAAAAGCCTACAGAGATGGTGACCCTTCCTAAGAGATTAACTAAGGTATTGTTTCTATACAGGTTACACCAGGACATAAGTTAGTGAATAAATACACAGCTTTACCGCCAAACACTATGCCACAATTTTAATTTTCCCCTCACAGAATTATAAATGCTACTGATGACATGGCATGGCTTCTTCATGCCTTTGCCTGGCCACCTGTTACTTCAGCCTCAGAAATAATTTAATTTTGTAAGTTTAGGAATGCAATTATTTCAGTTCTGTAACTATTTTGAATTGTAATAAAATATTTCACTTTGTTTTGAAATGTATTTTATATGCCTCATGCAGTGTGTAAGATCTTTGGATAGCAGGAGTATACAAAATGTCAAGGTGAACTCCCTAATGGCCACTTAAAGTGAAACAAAACAAACTCAGGTAGGTGGATATAAAAGATTGCAGAGACCCACGAGAATCCCAAATCAGGATTCCCGGTTGTGTGAACCAACAACCCCCCCCCCATGGGCACCTATAAACGCTCCCCTTTCCCCGTTACAACGGCACATGCACAGGCCCCTGTCCAATGACAGCCATCTGCCGTGCCATGTCATTCGGTGAACGTCTCTCATTGTCAATAGGGACTCGATGTCAATGAGAGCCCTTTGCCGAATTACATAGTTACAACAGACAGCTCTCATTGATCGAGAGGCTGCGCATGCGCCGTTGGAGATGAGTGAATAGTGGTGTTCGGAGGGTTTTGCACAGTGAAATGGGATGCCCCGGGGGAACGAAACAAAACCTGGAGTCAGATATTGACTATGACTATCCCAGGCATTTCATGATTTTTATGTATTTGTGCCAGCCAGTCAAATTTCAGGTACAGCTTGCTTTGTTCTCAGGGGCATTGAAAAACTAATTTTTATTCACTGAGGATAAAGCACACCACCCATTTGCCCACTAAAATCTGCTGGCCAAGTAGAGGCTGTGACATTAACTCAGAAGCTGATCGGCCTCCATGTTGGACCACCATCTGCAATCTAGGTTTTCTCATTGAAAGGCATCACAGAGGTAGGAGTAGCATTGAGGTGAGTAGAATATGATTTCCTGGTACTGGTGACACCCTTTTCCTTACCTCCACTCTAATCCACTGTATTGGTGGTGCCATGTAGTATGGTAGGTGACGCAATGATTTTATGCAGGGCTGCCATGCAGTGGCAGGAGTGTCCGTTTCTTGGTGTGAAGATGTGACCCTGAAAAAAAATGGAAGCGTACTAAAGCTTCTATATATGAAAGATGGTGAATTTGAGCACATTTGGTGCATAGGCTTACTGTTGGTTGCTATCACTCCTAAGGTGGTATCTCATCCACAAAGCATCCATAACCCCCCCCCAATATTGTGCCTACCTTTCTGCTGCCCTTTATTTTCCCTAAATATATTTTGCCCTAATATTTTCTTGATCAGGGTTTCCAACCAGTGGTACGTCCTATTATCAGTTGCTTCAGACTGACCTGTACCCAAGCCTAATTTGCTGCTACCCATTCTTTACCCAAGCCTGATCGGAAGTAAAAAATTGCTCCAATATGTGCATTTATCCACTTTATTTGTCAATATTTTTTTATTTATTTTAATAAAAAGAAGGCAGTACAGGTATGGGTGATCAGCCAAGCAGAGATCCCTCCCACACAGGGGAGGTAAGCAGCACAGTGATTACAGCAATTTACCGTATTCTGAACAAAAGAGCTGGACACAGCAATTCAGATCATCAAGAACGTGAATGGCAGTGTAACTAAGGCATGGCTAGAATATGAATAAACAATTAGTACACCAGGATCTGTCAATATTGTGTCATCAATTACACTGCCTCCCACATCGGTTAATAGCAGTTTCAAGCAAACTGCGTTAGCGTCTCACCACAGCCCACCCCCCGCCGCTCAGCCGGCCCATGGCCCAGGAGACCGACGAGAGGTGAGCCGCAGATCAAGAAGAGGAGAAGAACACAAGGGGTGTGGGGGTAAACCAAAGAAAAAAGGGGGAGAGTGAGATGGGGGAAGGAGGGGGAGACGAAGTAGGAGGGGAGGGGTCCTCGCAATCTGGTCCACACCGATCACCTAACTGAGCATTCCCGATGGTGCATTAGGCCAGGTATATTGTATCCATGGTTCCCAAATGGAGAGGAACTTATCTTGGGTGGCGGCTAGGATGCTTGAGAGCCTTTCATTGACCAAAAACCCATTCATCCTGGACGACACCTCCGATAGCGGGACAATCTGTTTCCTCCAGGCCCTGGCAATAGTTTGCTTCGCCGGCCAGGAGCAAGTAAATGAATAATTTGTTCTGCTTTTTAGTAAGCTCTGGAGGTCTAAGGTGAAGGAGGGCCACCCAGAGATCCTTTCTGATACTTGTCCGAAACATTTTACCGGCCATCCTGTATACTTGGGACCAAAAACGGGTCAGCATGGGGCAAGTCCACCAGATATGCATAAAATTTCCCTCAACACTACAACCCCTGAAGCATGTATTGGCCTGTCCTGGGAACATTTTACCGAGGCGACTGGGTACCAGGTACCAGCAAAACAGAACTTTGTAAGCCGTTTCAGTTGTCAAAACATTTATGGAGCATGAAGAAGCAGCATTCCAAATTTCCGCCCACCCCCTATCCGAACGACAGGGGCCCAGGTCTCGTTCCCATTTATCCACGTGGACATGTGTACCCGCCCCTATGTTGTTCAACATAGAATACAACATGGATATTAACCCCCTGCGGAACGGGTCTGCATTACAAACCTCCTCAAAGGGGGTGCATTTCCGGAAGGGTTGCCCCAATCTAGTTAAGGGTGATAACCAGTGTCTCAACTGCAGATACTGAAAAAAGGCCCTCTGGGGAACATCAAAATTTTCTCTCAGAGAACTATAGGACGAGAACCTGTCCTCTGAAAGAAGGTGCAGCACCCTAGTTATCCCATGCTCCATCCACCATTTGTAGGTTGGTCTATTATCCATCCCCGGAGGGAAGGACGGGTTACCCCAGAGATGCGCTAGAGGAGTGTGAGGAGACATCATTTATCCACTTTAAACACAGTTTTAGGTGACTGCCAGCCTATGCAGACCACCCAGGTGGTACTTGAGATAACTGAAACATGGAAAGAAGGACTTAAACTGGGTCTAAAATTTTGCATAGCTGAAAAATAAAACTCTCCAAAACGGCTAAGCCCAACCTTCATGTATGATACTGAATCATAGTTGACAATGTATCCACTCAAATCTGAAAGGCCACCTCACCAATTTTCTTTTGGTTGTGGACATTTTAGAGCACCCGCAAAGTTTCTTAAAGTTGACCGTCACCCTCGCGTGATCGACCACCTCCCTCCCCGCGGGACATCCGAGATCGGGATGTCCCGCGGGGTGAAACCCCCCCAAACACCCCAAATCCACCTACCTTGTCTCCCTCGCGCCCCTCTAGACGTGCGCGCGCCCGCGCCGGCCGTCCGTGAATGGCCGGCGCGGGCGCACGCACGTCAAGAGTGACGCGCGGGAGGCGGCGGCGGAGGAGCCGCTTGTCCGGTCCTGTCAGACCGCTTGTCCGTCCGCGCTGATTGGACGGCGCGGCCACGTGGGAGCGGGGAGAGGTGAGTTTTCCGGGTGTTTGGGGGGGTTTCACACAGCGGGGCACCCCGATCGGGGGTGCCCCACCGAAGTGGACCAAGACCCAGGATAGTCAAAATCCTGGGTGTTGGTCCACTTTAATTTCCCAGCATCCCAGCTTTGCTGCTGCCTACATTTATCTGACATAACCCACAATGCACAGCAGCAGGAAAACGGCAGCACTTCCTCTTTGCAGGCTATTGGCAGATACATAGGACGCTATTGATGGGGGTAAAATCACTGCAGGAGTTGGCCTGGGGAGGGATGCATATGTCCGCTGCTTCTTGTAAAGGTGTTGGTACGGTTTAGTGAAAAGTTGGGAAGCACTGGTCTAGATGATTTCTCCTGACCTTGTCTGCACTGAGAAAAGCCGGTCACTGACAGTATCCCTTGGTTCTGTGTGAATGTAAATGCTATTTCTTTTTTCAACTGTACTAACTTTGTAACAGTATCAGGATAAAATACATACACTACAAGGAACTCTATTTGTCAGGGGCCAAAATACAACAGGAAATAATACATAGCAAAAAGTATACATGAAATTACAATTACCAATACGAAAATGGATACTGGTAAACTAACTGTTTTTGGGACAGTTTAAACCAGTTTGTAAATGATAGGTGTGGTAAGGTTGTGGTCTAGTGTGGCTTAATTACGGGTCATATGCTCTAGGAATATTTGGTCTGTAAAAGATGTTAGTGATTGAGTCAATGTTCAGAAGTCTATGCTTTCCTCTACCATCATTCAACCATTGAGTCAGAGCAAATGTAAAGCACCCAGACATCCAGCATTCTGCTTTGTCTTCCTTGTGTCGGGAAGTATACACAAAAAGGGTGTGGGACTGCAGAGGAGGAAGAGATAGTGGGACTGCAAAAACAAAGTTGGACATTGGCTTACTTTAAAAAGCCTAATTGGGACTTGGAGTGGAAGGGAGCTGACATTGGAGAGCTGAGAGGTTGAATTGGCTCCCAAAAAGTTTGTGGGGGAGTGGGGCAGGGTATTCTTATAAACACTATGCCAACACCCACAGTAAACTCCACATCAGATCTACATGTTCTCTGCATATTACATTTTGGGGCTGGGGGCCAAAGTGTAACTGAATAACGGGTTGCTGGGGTGGAATGGGAGAGCAGGGAGCTGGGGTGGCTATGGGTGCGATCAGGTAGCAGGCAGTTGGGATAGTCATGGGTAGGGTGCAGAAGCTGGGGTGACCACAGGTGGTATGGGGGAGCAGGAAACTAGGGTGGCCACATGTGGGATGGGGAAACAGCAGGGGGTGGCTAGGGTTGGGATAGTCATGGGTGGGATGGAGAAACAGGGAGAGCTAATACTGGTAGGTGGTATGAGGGGCCAGGGAAAGATAGGGTAGCAAGATGTTGGAGTGGCCACAGAAAGCATAATGGGGAGGTGGAGGAGCAGGTAGGTGGGATAGAGGAGCAGACAGCTGCCACATGTAACATGGGGGGTGGTGTTGGGACAGCCATTGGTGGGATAGGACACCAGGAAGCTAGGGCAACGACAGGTGGGATTGGGGAGCACGGGCCATCTGAAGTTGGGATAGGAGAGAAGGTAGTTGGGATAGTGATGTGTGGGATGAGCCTGAGATGGGCACAGGTGGGGTGGAGAAACAGGGAGTAGGGGCAGCCATGGGTGTGATGGGGAGCTGATAGTGGTAGGTGGCATGAGGGACCAGAGAAAGATAGGGGAGCAGGATGCTGTAGTGTCCAAAGGTGGCATACAGGGGAGCAGGTAGGTGGGATAGAGGAGCAGACAGCTGCCATGGGTAGCATGGGGGTGGAGTTGGGGCAGCCATTGGTAGGATGGGGCACCGGGAAGCTGGGGCAATGACAGGTGAGATGTGGGAGCAGAGAACAGGGGGCATCTGAAGATGGGATTGGGGAGAAGGTAGTAGGGATAGTCACAGAGAATAGACAAGCTAGCTGGGCAGCACTAGCCTAGTATGTAGTAGATTATAACCAAAAAATACACGTGTGCCTACTCAACCCGGAATCACTCTAAAATACTGCAACACACAAAAGAAGGGGGGCCCCACCCTCCCCCAAATGAGAAACCGGGTCACTAATGAGTGGCACTACTCATAAATATGAAAAAATATAAAAAAGTTTATTCTCATCAAAATTTACATAGAGCATAACACATCAGACAAAACATGTACACACTAGACATGACAATACAATCTAAAAAACACCAGGAGGCACTGGGGGTCTGCCAACAACAAAAAAATAATAATAAAACCACCCTGACACCATATCTAAATCATAAGCCTGACCTAAATCCATTGTGTGCAAATAAGCAAAAGCATTGTGCAAAAGTGCTAAGTGTAAACAATTCTATACAAACTAAATCAATCTCCAAAAAACAGGAGGACAAGCCAGGGTGTGCGGAGAAAATGAACAAATATCAAGGAATACAGCAAAATATAAAGTGTAATAATCACTGTGCATAAAGACAGACCAACCAGGGTACCCCTGTACGGATAACGTGCCAACGCGTGTCGTAGTGACGCTGCACTACTTCCTCAGGGCAAGCAGGAGGAGGGTACCCCATCCCAACCCTTAAATACAGACCGATCACTCCACCCAAAAATGGAAAGCACCAATGTGCATCCCCAATGCTCAAGGCCTTACCTCCATTCCCCATCCCCCACCAACGCGTCATCCTGAGTGGCCAGCAGCTATCTGCATCAGCTGTGCAATAATGTGCAGGCAGTGTGTAACAAGAGGTAGCCGGGGCTCACGCGAGCGCACTCCGGCCGGAAGTGCGCGGCGCCAGTCCCGCCCCCCATTGCCAAGCAACAAGGAGCACAGTCTAAAATCAAAGTGCCGGCCAAAACAGGAGGGAACCTACACATCCATCCACCCGATGCATTAACAAAAGAAACCGCATAACAATTGGCCAGTTTCTGTGGGAAGATGCCAGAGAACGGGAGGCCGAGGCGCCCGTCCATCACCGTCCCCATATTGGTGACGTCACCGGCGCCCGGGCCGCCCGTCGTCATCCCCCATCAAGCAGTGCGCTATCTGACAGCCTGAATGCTGACAGCCTGGCAACGGGGCGGATTTGGTGGAGCAGGAGCACAGGTTGAGGGAGGAGGATGGGACCGATATATATGCAAATAATGCGCTAAGTAATACAATATAAAAAGGCGCATATACAATAGTGTACTGGATGTAATCAGGCCACTAATCGCCAAGAGATCGGTCAGTAAACAGAGGGGAAAGAAACAGGGGATTGGGGCCACCCCTCATGGTTATCCCAGGGCAATATTAAAAAAGACTACATATATACAAATAAACACACTGTTTAAATTTCCCTTTTGAGACAATATATAAACATAACAAATAATTAAGCATAAATCAATATAAACAATCAGGTCCAACATCCTAAATCGATCCTAATTGAACCACCTTGGATCGGGATTACCTGATTCCCTATTGGCCCTCGCATTTGGATCCCTGAGGAAATACTGATGGACTTGATCTATGGAAAAATTTGGATCCCTGAGGAAATACTGATGGACTTGATCTATGGAAAAAGCTATTTGGAGGTTCTCCATCCTGGTGTGCCTTTTGGAACAGTATGTACTGAATACTCGTGTGGGCTGAGGTACAAGCATTTCAGCCCCCAGCTTTTGGAATAAAGTCTCTTCAGTATTGGTCATATATTGTATGTGGATGGATTGCTATGGCACCTTGTCTTTGCCTTTCCCCCCCCCCCGCCTTATCCCTTTTGTCCTTTCCCTCCCCCCTCCTCCCCCCTTTCCTCCCTCCCCTGTTCTTCTTCCTCTCCCCTGTTACCTGTATAAACTCATATTGTAATGTTGGACCTGATTGTTTATATTGATTTATGCTTAATTATTTGTTATGTTTATATATTGTCTCAAAAGGGAAATTTAAACAGTGTGTTTATTTGTATATATGTAGTCTTTTTTAATATTGCCCTGGGATAACCATGAGGGGTGGCCCCAATCCCCTGTTTCTTTCCCCTCTGTTTACTGACCGATCTCTTGGCGATTAGTGGCCTGATTACATCCAGTACACTATTGTATATGCGCCTTTTTATATTGTATTACTTAGCGCATTATTTGCATATATATCGGTCCCATCCTCCTCCCTCTACCTGTGCTCCTGCTCCACCAAATCCGCCCCGTTGCCAGGCTGTCAGCATTCAGGCTGTCAGATAGCGCACTGCTTGATGGGGGATGACGACGGGCGGCCCGGGCGCCGGTGACGTCACCAATATGGGGACGGTGATGGACGGGCGCCTCGGCCTCCCGTTCTCTGGCATCTTCCCACAGAAACTGGCCAATTGTTATGCGGTTTCTTTTGTTAATGCATCGGGTGGATGGATGTGTAGGTTCCCTCCTGTTTTGGCCGGCACTTTGATTTTAGACTGTGCTCCTTGTTGCTTGGCAATGGGGGGCGGGACTGGCGCCGCGCACTTCCGGCCGGAGTGCGCTCGCGTGAGCCCCGGCTACCTCTTGTTACACACTGCCTGCACATTATTGCACAGCTGATGCAGATAGCTGCTGGCCACTCAGGATGACGCGTTGGTGGGGGATGGGGAATGGAGGTAAGGCCTTGAGCATTGGGGATGCACATTGGTGCTTTCCATTTTTGGGTGGAGTGATCGGTCTGTATTTAAGGGTTGGGATGGGGTACCCTCCTCCTGCTTGCCCTGAGGAAGTAGTGCAGCGTCACTACGACACGCGTTGGCACGTTATCCGTACAGGGGTACCCTGGTTGGTCTGTCTTTATGCACAGTGATTATTACACTTTATATTTTGCTGTATTCCTTGATATTTGTTCATTTTCTCCGCACACCCTGGCTTGTCCTCCTGTTTTTTGGAGATTGATTTAGTTTGTATAGAATTGTTTACACTTAGCACTTTTGCACAATGCTTTTGCTTATTTGCACACAATGGATTTAGGTCAGGCTTATGATTTAGATATGGTGTCAGGGTGGTTTTATTATTATTTTTTTGTTGTTGGCAGACCCCCAGTGCCTCCTGGTGTTTTTTAGATTGTATTGTCATGTCTAGTGTGTACATGTTTTGTCTGATGTGTTATGCTCTATGTAAATTTTGATGAGAATAAACTTTTTTATATTTTTTCATATTTATGAGTAGTGCCACTCATTAGTGACCCGGTTTCTCATTTGGGGGAGGGTGGGGCCCCCCTTCTTTTGTGTGTTGTAGTAGGGATAGTCATGCGTGGGGTGAGGCTGAGGTGGAAACAGGTGGGATGGAGAAGCAGGGACATCCATGGGTGTGATGGGGGAGCTGGCAGTGGTAGGTGGCATGAGGGAGCAAGGAAAGATAGGGGAGCAGAATTCTGAAGTGACCACAGGTGGCATATGGGGGATCAGGGAAGGATAGAGGAGCAGACAGCTGAGCTGCCACAGGTTACATGGGGGGTGGAGTTGGGGCAGCCATGGGTGGGATGGGGTAACAGGAAATTGGGGCTGGAACAATGTTGGTCACTCACAAGCATCATAAAGGACATTTGTTACTCTGAGTATTTAGATAATTATCTAACGTCGTTTTCTGAACGTGCGCATACCCTAGGCCAACCACTAGATGGCGCTGCAGCTCCTAAATCAGGCGACGCTCGGCGCATGAGCCTTGTTATTACAGTATTGCACAGTAGAGGCCGCTCTGTCTTCTCTGTGTGGTGCGTTCGGTCACTCTGGCCGCTGCGCGGGGTTCTATGGTACCGGGCTTCTCCGGTGACACACGTGGGTATGGCGACTCTGCGCTTTCACGAGTTGGGGCTGGATGACCGGTTACTCAAGGTGAGGGCAGTGTGTGTGGGAGTGTAGACTATGCTTTGATGAGGTGATGTAGCCAATCGTAGGGCAGCTGCTGTAGAACTACATGTACCAGCATGTCCTCCCGTGTATAAATAATAACACGCCATGGGCAACGGCAATACCGGAGGACTGTCAGAATCTTCTGGGTCTGATCTAAGCTAGATGTCACCCCTTCCCCTTCCATGCTGCAGCCCTTGATGTACTTGATCTGTAGGGTGAGTTGTATTTCTATAGCACTGACATATGCTGCAGCGCATGGACACCCCTCAGGGGAGCTTACACTCTAATTCCCCGACACATACACATTGTGTCCAATCGGTCCATATCTATATAGTATCATAGAGAGATGATAGAATCATTTACCGACAGGCTGGACCTTCACCCCCTGGTCATACTGGGATGGCCACCGGCTTAGGGTGAACAGGCAGAAAACCTCACCGTGTCTTCATTCCTGTGCCACTTGCTCAGGGGGTAACTAGACGAGAATATAACCAGTGTTAGACTGGCTGGTGGGCCGCAGTCCCTGACCCAAAGCATTTTATATTCTGCTACAAGCTAATCTTTTATTATTTTTTTTATCTCTATGCTTAGCTTAAAGTGGACCAACACCCAGGATTTTGACTATCCTGGGTTTTGGTCCACTTCGGCGGGGCACCCCGATCGGGGGTGCCCCGCTGTGTGAAACCCCCCAGAAACCCCAAAAAACTCACCTCTCAACGCTCCCACGTGACCGCCGCAGCCAATCCCCGCCAACGTCCAGGCGGGGATCAGGAACGTCCAAGCCGCCGCCGCCTCCCGCGCGTCACTCTCGGCGCGCGCGCGCCCCCGCCGGCCATTCACAGAGGGCCGGCATGGGCGCGCGCACGTCTGGAGGGGCGCGCGGGAGGCGGCGGAAGCGGCGGCGGATCAGGTAAGATGTTTCTGGGGGGTTTCACCCCGCGGGACATCCCGATCTCGGATGTCCCGCGGGGTGGGAGGTGATCGGCCCGGGAATCTTATAGATTTCCGGGCCGATCACCCCTGGGTGTTGGTCCACTTTAAAGTGGGCCTATCAACTTTTTTACCATCCTGGTCCTTTTCCCCACAATGTGTAAACTTATAAATGACAAAGAAAAAAAAACATTACCTTAGTTTAGGCAGGTGCTTCGGATCCTGGGCGCCGCCATCTTGGACTGAATCCGGTGTGTTGTTCCTTTAATAGGGGGGCATCCCGAATTGGGATTGCCCGCTGTGTGTATTGCCCCAGGCTGCACAGGCTCTGGCCAAACCAAGCCCGCTGATTTCCCTCGGCTGGCTTTTGCTCTGTCAGCGATTAAACCGTCTGAATGGCTAAGCAGGCGAACAGAGTGCCAGCCGCATCCCTCGCTCAGCTTCTAGCTGTGGCGTGCCTGCACCATACAGAAAGGCGATGCCCCATGTGCGTACACACCTAGAAGTGAGCGAGGATGCTGAGATGCAGTGAGGGCACAGGGAGAAGGTGAGTGGAACAGGGGGATCTGGGGGGTTTTCACATGCACCAAGGAGTGGAACTTGGACAGACCTCCAACGTTCCACTTTAAACCTTTACCTTAGATAAAGGAGCACTATCGCAAAATTGTGTAATATTAAAAATCCATATAAACACATTAGCTAATGAGAGGAGGGGTCACTTATACTCCCGAGCTGAATCAAACTCCCGCCAAGCTTGTGGTTTATTCTCTCATGGTAGGAATACAATCCAGGGGTGACAGATTTAGTCTATCAGAGGTGACAGAGCCTGTCACCCCGGATGTCATTTTCCTTCCATTAACCCTTCTAGTGCCAGCTATGTGAGACTCGCGTAGCTGACTTTAAACCCCCCACAGTAAAAAAAAAATATAAAATTAAAATACTCACCTGACCCCCTCGTTGGATCCGGCCGTGTCTCCTCTTTAATTTGGTGCCATCCGATCCCCCACGGGGGCTCGGATGGCTCCAGGAGAGCTCACGGAATAGCGCCTCCCCGCTTCGGTAATGACATTTACTTACCTGTGGCCGCGCTGTCTCCCGACGGGTCTCCTCTTCACTGGGGGGGGGGCCTCCGATCGCCCCCCAGCCTCTTCCATGGTGAAGAGAGGGCAGAAATCGCCTCCCTGCATCGTGACTGCTAGCCTCGCAGGTGAGTAAAGTAAAAAAAAAGTCATTTTTTCTTATGTGTAAGTGTGTTTAATTTTTCCATTTAACCCCTTGTGATCTGGTAACGGGTCCATGAGACCCCCTATACCAGCTCACAAGGCTGGGGGCTGGAAAGTCACCTGCGGCTAGCAGGTGACTTGCCATTAACCCCCCGGCACCAATATTACCTGCCTCCCCAAAGCCCGGGGGGGGGGGGCAGAAGAGCCAGGCCCACATAGGCTATGTGGGCTTGTAGGCTGCAGGGTGTGGGGGCCACAAAAGCTGGCACCTCCACTCTGTTCCTACAAGCCCCCATAGCTGGTCCTTGGCTGGTAATGCTGGGTAAGGGGGACCCCATTTCATTTTTTGGGGGGATTTTTAAGGGTTTTTAATATTAAAAAAACAGAAAAATTACAAACAAGAAGACATTTCATGTTAAAGCCTAAACTCTGCTGCAAAATATATATCTATAATTTTCCTGGAAATTCTGGCAAAAATCACGGTAAAACATGGCGCAGAATGGGGGAAAATGATCTGTCGACAGAGGGTGACAAAACTTCAAGTAGGCTGGCAATTAAAAGGGTTAATAGTACCTATGCATGTTGGGTATTGTTCTGCTCGGGGGACCTTGCTCTTTATTTATTCAGTTTTTTTATTCACAGGGAAACCCTGTGCAACCTAAGAATTCTTCGAGGGATTACTTCCAGAAAGGTGAGCCTACTACAACAAGCTGGGTACTCTTAGAAAGCTTAACATGTGTACTTTCAGGGAATATATGGTTTATCGGGGATATTCCAAATGTAAAGGGTTGTTTTGGTTAAAAAATTGCAAGGTGCGCACTTTGTCTGCAGAGCTGAAATTGTTAAAGTGGACCAACACCAAGGATTTTGACTATCCTGGGTCTTGGTCCACTTCGGTGGGGCACCCCCGATCGGGGTGCCCCGCTGTGTGAAACCCCCCGAAAAACTCACCTCTCCCCGCTCCCAGCGCCGACGGACAAGGAATCTGACAGTCCCGGACAAGCGGCTCCTCCGCCGCCGCCTCCCGCGCGTCCCTCTTGACGCGCCCGCGCCGGCCATTCACAGACGGCCGGCGCGGGCGCGTGCACGCCTAGAGGGGCGCGAGGGAGGCGGCGGCCGGCTGCCGCCGCCTCCCTCGTGCCCCTCTAGGCGTGCCCGCGCCGGCCGTCTGTGAATGGCCGGCGCGGGCGCGTCAAGAGGGACGCGCGGGAGGTAAGGTAAGGGGGTTTGGGGGGGTTTCACCCCGCGGGACATCCCGATCTCGGATGTCCCGCGGGGAGGGAGGTGATCGGCCCGGGAATCTTATAGATTCCCGGGCCGATCACCTGTGGGTGTTGGTCCACTTTAAAAGTAAAATTTCTGTTATGCGCACGCTTTACTTTGTGGTGTTTGACAACTCTTCCCTTGACAGTAGCTATGCATGTTGGGTATCGTTCTGTTCGGGGCATGTTGCTTTTTGAAATTTTACTTGTTTGTTTTTTTTCTTGTTTGCATATAGTTTTTTTTAGGAAAATGTGGCTTGATTCTTCCTTTTTATTCTTTTTTAGGGAAACTTTGTGCAACCAAAGAATACATTGAGGGATTACTTCCAGAAAACTAAGGCCACATAAACAAGCTTGGTACGCCTAGAAAGCTTGAGGTGTGTACTTCCAGAGAATATATAGTTTGGGGGGGTATTTCAAATGTAAAGGGTTGTTTTTCTGGAAAAAACTGCAAGGTGCGCACAGCGCAGTTGTATTTTATCTGAAAATCTCCTAAAGCTCTGTTTCAGTTTGGGGGAGTCTCCTGGGCAGGAAAGGGTGTCTACCAATACATATGTGGTACCGCTGTGACTGGGAGAAATTGGGGTTTCACATGCAATAAAATTTTATTGACAAACTTAAATTTTTTTATTACAAAAAAACACTACAAATTGCAAAAAATATTTTTTTTTTATTTTTTTTGCACATATTTCACCAAAAAGTATTGAGAATACACTAAAAAAAAGGCCAAACAAGACATTCCATGTTGAAAAAACAATATATAATTTTCCTGGGAAATCCATGGAAATCCTTTCAAAAATCATTTGAACATGTGTAGCGCAAAATAGTGAAACATGGTCTGGCAACAGAGGGTGACAAAAGCTGCAGGTAGGCTGGCACTTAAAGGGTTAAAATAGAATAACAACCTTGGCTTTATATTTCTTGATGCCCGGTGTATAAGTGACCCCTCCTCCCGCCATCCAGCATATCTATATGGATTTTTATAATTGGGCCATTTTTCACGATAGAGCTTCTTTAAGTCAGCCAACTTATGTGGACAAAAACCCACATTTCCGATTCCCTCTTTCCTGGTCCAACAGCGCATGTGCGAGCCACGTCTGCATTACCCCTCCCTGTCGGAGAAGCTGGCCTTAGACGACGTGACGGCAGCGGAACGCGCTGATTAGAGCGGTCGCTCATGCGCCGTAGGACTGAAAAGGCGTGAATTGGTTTCGGCGACCTGGGGGGTTTCACACAGCGAGGCACCCAGATCGGGGGTGCCCTGCTGTGTGAAACCCCCCAGGTCGCCCGTTCAACGCACCTTCTCTTGGTCCAAAGGTGCATGAGATTGCATCCAATCTGAGACATTTGCCGTGATTATATCATTCGGCAAACAACTCTGAATGGGGGTGAGAGAGTGGCTGCATCCCCAGCTACACATTCTCCCACCCCAGCCTATCTCAGTGGCTGGGGCGGCTGCTCTTGCTTACCATTGTAAAAATCTGAGCCATTTGGCCAATTACATAAGCACGGCAAACAGCTCTGATTGGACGGGAGCCTGCGCATGGGGTTTCACACTGGGGCTTCCCAATTTGGGAAGACCGCCCTGGGTTTTGTTCCACTATTAACTGTAACCACTGCTGCCAAGTGTCCCCTGCCTGATTCTGAGGTTGATTTTGGCATTAAAAACAAATCTTACCTTATCTATGCTGACTTTTTCCTTTTTTTTTGTAAACAGCACCCTATGGGTTATGTAAAATATGCAGTGAAACCTTTAGCATACCCAGTAGGATTCTGTTATTTCCAAACTTTTGAAAAATAGTCATTTCCTCATTGAAAAAAATGATGGCCCTCACCTGTACAAATGGCAGTCAGTTTAATTTCACACCCAAAGTTAGACTCTTTCCACCAAATCATTAGCATGATTACAATTAATCTCTAATATTATTTCTTTAGGCCATAGCTGATTTGGGATGGGCCAAACCAACTTTAATTCAAGAGAAGGCCATCCCACTGGCCATGGAGGGGAAGGACCTCCTGGCTCGGGCAAGGACAGGGTCAGGAAAGACAGCCGCCTACTCCATCCCCATCATACAAAATCTCCTGCAGTCTAAAATGGTAAGTGTATAACCTTTGGTGGTAATAACCTTGTATTTGTGCATAGGTTTTGTAATAGCAATTGTGGAGGTCACTTGGAAGCTAGAATAAAACCCTGCGCGGCTGGTCCTGAATTCCCCATTGTGTAAAGCCTGGACCAACGGCGCATGCGCTGGCTCTCGTCTGAGCCTATGTCATTCGGCAAACGTCACTGATATTTTGCAATGGGGAGCGCAAATGGCCACACCCCCTGCATCTTCGGTCTGTCAAGTGCTCCTGCCCCAGCCATTCAGATAGGCTGGGACAGGAGCATGCTCGATGCTGGGGATGCACCCGCTTGCAGAATATCAGAGCCGTTGGTGAAAACATGGCAAGGCACACAGCTTCCAAAATGGGATGCCCCTGGGGCATTGAACAAAACCCAGGCTAATCCCAGGTTTTGTTGACCAAGATCCACCCACATTTGTCTTCATGATACACTGTGGGTCTTCTGCACTTAGTGCTCAGACTGATTTTTCTATCGGTACCACTTCTCTGATTGGATTATGGACTAAGCTGACAGCAGAGGACCTCTTGCAAGGGGAGATTAGGTTAGTATAGCAATTGTTTATTAGAGAAAGTGGACTAATACATTTCCAGCAGGCCCTATGGTTTTCTTTTTTTTTAAAAAATCAGCTGTTGTATTTCTGAGTGAAGTGTTTTTTCCATGCTTATATCCCACATGTTCTATTTTCAGTCAGTCTCTGAGCAGGCAGTCCGAGTTTTGATTCTCGTACCCACTAAGGAACTGGGCCAGCAGGTTCTGCAGATGATACGGCAGTTGACTTTGTTCTGTGCTCGCGATGTAAGGGTGGCAGACATCTCTGGGCAAGTGGATGTATCTGCTCAGAGGTAAGTGTTTTCCTTTTAACAGTAATATGTGGCTCCATAGACCTGAATCACATCTAATATTTCTTTATTTATATTCTTTATGGTAGACCAATCCTTATGGAGAAACCAGACATTGTGGTGGGTACACCATCCAGAGTGCTGTGTCACATGAATCAGGGAATACTTTGTGTGCGGGACACACTCCAAGCACTGGTGATTGATGAAGCTGACCTAATTTTCTCCTTTGGGTTTGAAGAAGATTTGAAAAACTTACTGTGGTAAGCATACGCAGTTGTCAGACTTTTTATTATTCAACTCTTTGGTTGGTTAATGACTGTATAATGATGATCTGTCTTAGGTATGTCTAGATTGCTCATGTACACCAGAGCGTGGGCACATTGGTATTGCTCATTAAAGGGATATTCCAGGCAAAGGGTTAAATTATGCTGCTTTATGTTGGCCCCATGCTGGCTGTCAGGGGTGGCATCTTAAATTCACCAGCACTTTGCATTCCATGATGAACCCTATAGTACTTTCTCTTTTGCTGATTCATTATTCAGGATCCTCAAAACGAATTGACCTCTGAAGGGACGAGGCCCTGCAGAGGTGTGAGACTTAATTGGGAGTGAGAAATATAAAGGATGCTGGATGAGAGATGCAGCCAGCATGGGGAGAGCAGAAAGGTGGATAATGTAACCCTTTGCCTGAAATGTCCCTTTGAAGTGTACGTACACCCCAAAGAGAGGTTTTTCCCTGTGGGCAGATCACTCCTCAGCTAACCAAATGTTTTCCTTTTTCATCCAGTGAGCATGGCTTTGCCTCCTGGCTGCTTCGGTGTGTGCTGCAGCTTCCTTTTCCCTATCTACCTAGCTTAAAGGAAGTTTTAAAGCAGACCAAAAATCATTTACTCACTATCATCCATTTTAACACCACTCCCTGGGGCATTCCAGTTTGGGATGGTTCCACAGTTAAAGATCCCTAGAAAGCCAAAAGTGGGCATTAACCCCCTTATGATGGAAGACTGGAAATAGTGCTGTACTTGGCTGATTGTTGAATTGGCTGATCTCAAGAATGCCGGCTGATGTGACCCAGCCCGCTGGCCACATCCCTGATTTCCTTGTAGTCTTTCAGACTTCAGTATGACGCCATGTGACTTTTGAGCTGATTTGAGACGGGTGCAGGTTTGCGTTGAAGGGAATCTTTAACCACAAAGGCTCAGGGTGGCAGCTAAAGGGTGCAGTGCTTACGACCAGTAGGATACTATTGGAATTAAAATGCTGGTTGAACTTTTTCTAGAAAAAGTCTAGATATTTATGCAAATTTATTAGGAATGGAGCCTCTAAAAAATGCAGAAATAGCTAAGCCAGCTGAGTTGTGCCCCCGGCCTATCCAAATGTCAGCCAGAGTTAGGTGGGATTCACCCAGCGGGGCATCCCAAATTACCAGGCATGCAGGATTTCTGCATGACAAGTCTCCTACTAGTAGTGAGATTACAAGAGGGACAGTCTAGCTTTTCATTTCTCATCTTTTTTATTCTTGTTTTTAATTTTCAGCCAACTCCCAAAGATTTTTCAGTCTTACCTCATGTCTGCTACGTTTAATGAAGATGTCCAGGCACTGAAAGAACTTGTGCTGCACAATCCTGTAAGTTTTTCTTTTTTTTTTTTTCTTTTTTTTTTTTTTTTTGTTCCCCATTTAGAAAACGGCCACATAGCCAATGTGGATATGAAGCTCTGCTATATCTCTATTGCACACAGCAATCGCAAGTGCGTGTAGGATTACATTCAGCTTCTCCAGCCGCATATTCATAAGCGTGGCCGAAGATGATGATTGGAAGAGAACCCATGGGAACACCAGCGAGGTGTCCTGGAGAGGTGATGCCCCAGGATGAAGGACCAAGACCACACGTAGTGAAAGTTCTGGGTCTTGGTCCACTTTAAGTTCTAATTCATTGAAACCATCCTGTATGTCTTGTTCCCAGTACTATATCTTTTACTGTAAAGCACTTAACTCATTCTGAGGAATCATAGGACAAGACAAACATAATACAACACATACTTATTTATATTGGGGGGGTTCCATGGGTTAATATGCAGAAATGAGGTTTAAATAGTATTTTTCTTCCCCTAACGTCCGTCCGGCTTAGGCGAATAGTTCCTCCCACCTTGCCCAGGGAAGGGGGTCCGGACTTTCTCCCTCCCTCTCCAGCAAGCTCAGGTGGTGCTCTGGGTGTCCCACTGCTGCCGGAGTCAGGTGGTTCCTGAGTTTCTGACTCTAAAAGTGCATTTTATATTAACCATTAGTAGTATTAGTGATTTAGAAAGTCAACCCCCTGCACACTCATACTATTGAAAAACCTAGCTAACACTTGTTAAGAACATGGACTGTTAGTTAACATAGATTGCAATGAATGTAAAAGCCGTCCAATTTGTACCCCGTCCCTAACATTACTAAATTTAAAAGTTTGTGCAGACATTGCTACTTCTTTACTTGTGTGTGCACAAGCAATGCAATACATGAATCAGCCTGTCTAAAGACATTGCAATAACTTAACTTGCTTGCACAGACACAATGAAAAATGATTTACTTGCCTGCACAGTGTTACAGTTCAAAAAGGGTGTATTTCAGGTAGAGGCCAATTGGACTCCCTGTTACATTGGGAGAGCTACAATCCAGCAGATCTGGCCACTGACCTGCAAATGCAACAGCAAAAAGAAAGATAGGATGTGCTCATCCAGTCAAGATATAGCAGTCAAGAGGTGCTAGAGGGGTGTGACCACACACTAAGCAAAAAAGAAAGTTAACCCTCTGCGCACTCATACTATTGAAAAACGTAGCTAACACTTGTTAAGAACGTGTCTGTCCAGTCAAACTTAAAGAACTGTTGTAACTTTTCTAAGAATATCCTAAATTGGGGCGGATCTGGGGTTATCCAAGCCTGTAGTATAGTTTTCCTTGCTATCACTGAGATAATAGCAATAGTCTCTTAGTACCCCTAGGTATTTTCAACCCTTCTATCATGTATTCGCCAAAGATCGCCTATTCCGGTGAGGGGGGAGCGAAAGTCACCAGATTCTGGTTTGTGTAATGGGCCACCCTTCTCCAGAATCCCTTAATTACAGGGCAGTCCCATAGCCCGTGGTAGAGATCTGCCGATTCCGCAGCACACTTCAAACACCGGGGAGACTCTGATAGACCCATCTGGAAGGGTTTAAGTGGGGAGACGTAGTTGTAGTGATATTGTCTTAATAACATCTCTCTGTAAGAGGATGCTGAGAGGGTCGACCAGGAGTAGTTATAGGACCTTAGGATTTGACTAAAAATACCATTTTGTGAATACTCACCTTGTAAAATGGGTATTATAAGTATGTCACACACCCCGCTTCAAACATTAAATAGTTACTTGGGTATACTCACCTCCAGGTGGCGCACTTGCAGAGAAGTCCTGAAAAATGAGCCCCTCCCGGTCTATACATACCTGGTACCTCCCACTTATTCCCCAGTATTCAAACAGCAGTAGAGACAAGGTACCAGTAAAACAACGTTGGTAACCCTCAACCATAAACAAAAGCTTCACCATATAAAGAACCAGGATACCAAAAAGGGCGGGTGAAGCGGGGTGTGTGACATACTTATAATACCCATTTTACAAGGTGAGTATTCACAAAATGGTATTATTCTAAGTATGTCACACACCCCGCTTGAAACATTAAATAGTTACACTTGGGATATCCAAAAGCAGTGTCCAGACAGGGCGGGTATCCAACAAGGCTATAACGCATAACTCAAACCACTGCAGCCTGCAGAACCTTGCGGCCAAACACAGCATCCGCTGAAGCCCGCACATCAACCTTATAAAACTTCGAAAAAGTGTCAACAGAAGACCAAGTAGCGGCCTTACAAACTTGCTCCAACGGAAGCCTGGTGCTGAAAAGCCCAAGACGCTCCAACAGCACGAGTAGAATGAGCAGTGATACGAAGAGGAGGAGTCTTCCCCTTGGCAGAGTAGGCCCCAACAACCGCCTGGCGAATCCACTTGCTAATAGAAGACTTAGCCGGAGCCAGGCCCTTCCTAGCCCCGCAGGGCACCACAAAAAAGGCATCAGTCTTACGAAAAGGCGATGTAGTACGCAAATAGCACTTAACACAACGTACCACATCCAAACAATGCAAGGCTCTCTCCTTGTCATTCCTAGGATTAGGACACAAGGAAGGGAGAACAATGTCCTGGTTAAGATGAAAGGCAGAGACTACCTTAGGAAGAAAGTCCGGTTTGAAGCGAAAAACCACTTTGTACTGATGCTTCTCAAAATAGGGAGCCTGAATCGACAAGGCTGCCAACTCTGAAACACGCCGAACCGAAGTAATGGCCACCAAAAAGGCAACCTTCTGAGTCAGAGTAGAAAGAGCAATATCCTGCAAAGGCTCAAAGGGGGGAGCCTGAAGAGCAGAGAGAACCAGATTAAAATCCCAAACAGGGAACAATGGCTTCCTAGGAGGCCGCAGATGCGAAACCCCCTGGAAAAAAGTCTTGACCAAAGGATGAAGCGCAAATGACTTTTGAAAAAAGACAGACAAGGCAGAAACCTGCCCCTTCAAGGTACTCAGCTGAAGACCAGAGTCCAGCCCAGATTGAAGAACTTCCAAAATCCTAGAAACAGAGAAGACCTGGCAGGGCAAGGATCTAGACTCACACCAATCAATATAAGACCTCCAAGTCCTATAGTAGATAGTAGAAGAGGATCTTTTCCTGGCACTAATAAGAGTCTGAATAACAGAATCCGAAAGACCCTCCTCCCTTAAGATGGAGGTTTCAGCAGCCAGGCCGTCAAAGCCAGCATTGGTAAATTGGGGTAACGCAGCTGGCCTTGTGTGAGAAGATCCGACCGAAGAGGCAGATCGAACTGATCCACCACCAGACGAACGATGTCTGCGAACCACACCCGCCTTGGCCACCTTGGAGCCACAAGAATGGCGGGAACCCCTTCCAGGGCCAGCTTTCGCAACACCCTGCCTAACATGGGAATCGGAGGAAACAGATACAGGAACCCCAGGTCCCCCCAGCTCAGAGACATGGCATCCACCGCCAGAGCCAGAGGATCCTGAGAGAGCGACACAAATGCCGGAAGCTTGTAATTGTGACGGTAAGCAAACAGATCCACCTCCGTCGTCCCCCACCGGAGACAAAGAGACCGAAACACCTGGGGGTGGAGAGACCATTCCCCCCGACGGGAAGAGCACCTGCTCAGAAAGTCCACCTCTGTGTTTTCCACTCCCGGAATGTACACTGCCGAGATGCAAGGAACATGAGCCTCCGCCCAAATCAGGATCAGAGACACCTCTCTGAGGGCACCCAGACTGCGAGTACCTCCTTGGTGATTGATGTAAGCAACCGCCGTCCGATTGTCCGACCGAACCTGAACCGGCAAGCCCTGTAGATGCTGAGTCAAGTGAGACAGAACCAACCTGATGGCTCTCAACTCCAGAATGTTTATGGGCAAGTGGGCCTCCTGAGGGCCCCACCGCCCCCGGAACCGAAGATCCTTCCAGAAACCCCCCCATCCTGACAGACTGGCATCCGTGGTAACAGTCTCCCAAAGAGGCGTCCGAAAAGATCTGCCCCTTAAAAGGTTGTCCGAGACCATCCACCACTGAAGAGACTGCCGGACCCTGGAGGGCATCCGGAAGGACCGATCCAACGACCGCGGTCTCCGATCCCAAGACGCCAACAGATGAAGCTGAAGCGTCCTCGTGTGAAACTGAGCAAAAGGAACTGCCTCGAAAGAATCTACCATCAACCCCACCAGCCTCATCCCCAACCGGATGGACGGGCGAGGATTGGAGAGAAGGAGCTGCGCCAATTCCTGAATCAATAGAACCTTGGCCTGAGGGAGAAACACTCTGTCCAAGGACATCCCCAGAAAGGTCACCACCCTGGCCGGAACGAGAGAGGACTTGGGATAGTTTATCACCCAGCCGAACCTCTCCAAGGTCGCAACCACCGTCTGGGTGTCCATTTCCGCTTGACTGAAGGAAGGGGCCATGATAAGGAGATCGTCCAGATAAGGCACAATGCGGATTCCCTGAGCTCTGAGAAGGGCCATCACGCCCGCCAACACCTGAATACTCTTGGCGCCGAAGTAAGGACGAATGGAAGAGCCACAAACTGAAAATGCCGATCCCCCACCACAAAGCGAAGAAACCTTTGGTGAGGAGGAAAGATAGGAATGTGAAGATAGGCATCCTTGATGTCTATGGACGTCATGAAGTCCCCCTGCCGCAGAGAGTTGACGGCAGATCGCAGAGTTTCCATACGAAACTTCCGAGGACGAATAAACACATTGAGGAACTTCAGATCCAGGATAGGATGAACCGACCCGTCCTTCTTGGGCACCGTGAAGAGATTGGAATAATATCCGTGACCCACTTCCGAAGGAGGAACAGAGCAGATGACCGCCAATTCCAGAAGATTCCTCACCGACGCCAGGAGCCCCTGCGCGGCCAAAGGATCTGAAGGAACCCGCGACCTGAAAAACCTTGGAGGAGGGCGGGACTCGAACTCCAGCTTGTAACCGGCCGACACCACCTCCCGGATCCATCTGTCCGGGACCTCCTGGTCCCGCCCCTGTTCCAGCTAGCACCCCTGGAGCCCGAGGAGCTCGCGCCTCTACCAGCTCTGGCTCCCCGAAAGGAAGGATTGAAAGAGCCCTCCCCTCAAAAGGAACAACGAAATCCCCTTGCGCTGAGGCAACTTACCTCCCTTGGCAAAGGAATCTAATTTCTCGCCAAAAAGGCGCAAACCCAGAAAGGGAAGCGCCGTAAGCGACCTTTTAGAACTAAAGTCAGCCGTCCATTGCCGCAACCACACTGACCGCCGGATAGCCACCAACAGGGTCGTAGCCCTGCCACACATCAACATGGCATCATCCTGAGCAGCGAGTATAAACAAAATGAATGACTCACAACGCTTGAGGTCAAGAAATTCATCACAAGTAGGATCGAGATCCACACATAAATCTGACAATAGACCTGACCGCCAACAATAGGAGTGCCAAAGCACAAACAGGTCTCAGAGCCGAACCCGCACAAATAAAACCATGGCGGGCCAGCTGATCAATCCGGCGATCCTCGCCGTCCTTAAGATTAGTCGTGTCCGGCGAATGCACAACCGCAACATTAGATAGCCCCAGCACGGGAGCGTCAACCTCGGGAGGAACAGACCAGCGCTTCAGCAAATCCGCCGGAAAGGGATACTTCCTGTCCCAACTAGGCGGCACACCAACGAGACGCGTAGGTTGCTCCGATTCCTTAAGAACAATATTCTCAAAATATTGCTGACTAGGAAACACCAAACGCGGCTTGGTAACCTCAAACGGCTCACCCTTTGGCGGGGGATCCAAATCCAAAACCTCAAACATCTGAGCCAAAATGGAAGGGGTGTCCGAAGCCGACCCCATGGCCTGGTCACCCTCAGCATAAAGGAGCTGCTGGACCTCAGGATCGTCCAAATCCTCGATAAGCTCCCCCTCTTCAGCCAGGGGGCAATCTGACCAATCCAATGCCTCAACAACTTCCGCATCTGAGTCCGGCGGAGGCGGAGACAAGTGTTTCCGCTTAGCCGGAGCCTTCTGAGCAACCATAACGGAAAACATTTTCTCGAGGCTAGCCAGACGTGAACATACTTCGGATTGCGAATCCCCACCCATGACTACGTCACACGGGGTCCGGAACAGGCGAGGAGGAGAAGGAGATGGTACAGGCGGCGAAGAGCCAGACACCGGAGTGCCGGACAGGCGCTCAATATTCCGCTGGGCACATGGAATGCATACAATAACATCATCCCCTGGGAGCGGAGCCCCACAACCCCCACACAGCCTGGACTGACCCGAAGGGCCGTTTCCGGTATCTTTGGTAGCCTCCATATGGTGAATTTATGGTTTTCGCAATAACCCAGGGAATTACGCAATAAGCGACCCGGGATGCCCTTTTTTTTTTAATTATATTAAAACCCTGAAATGGGGGAAATTACAATTACTAATGAGGGGAAGGTAAAAAACAACCCCAACTAGCCAGGTATCTAAGACCGGGAGAGCCCTGCAGCGTGGGATCCCAGGATCTGAAAACAGAAAGAGACAACAGTCACTCCAGCACCAAAACAATGTCAACAATATAATAAATACATACACATGCATGATTATAATATATAGTGGAAAACCATGAGTGCCCCAATAAGACACCCAGCAGGCTAAGGCTAAAGCTGACAGCACCCATACAACAGAAACCCCCAGGGAAGGGGACCTAAATCAAAAAAGAAAATGCCCCAGCCGAGAACCACCTTAAGAAGATTAAGAAAGGCTGGCCTACCTTAAGCGCGGTGAAGCGAAATGGCGGCCGCACGAGGAGCAAAGAGGAGGATGAGAGGACGGCCCCAGCAAAGCGCGGCAGCCGCTGCGGCCCCGCCCCCCCCCTCCACCAATCCAGGCGGGCCGCGCACGAAGCGGACCCGCCCACTCCACATCCGAGGACACAGACATGGCGGGCGGGCGCCAAGTACACAGGCACCTGCACCGCCGGACCGGCGAGCCGACGCCAAGAGCGCGCCGCCCGGTCCCTCACCGCCACTGACCCCGGGGAGAACCGCGGGCGCCAGACAAGGCGCCCGCACAGCCAGGCAGGCCGGCGGCACGCGAACGCCGCCCGGCCCCGCCCCCAACCCCCGGAGTAGGACAGTAGCGGGCGCCCCACACATGGCGCCCGCAAAAAAACATGGACGGCGGGCCGGCGGCAACCATGCCGCCCACCCCCTGCCCAGTAGCAAACAACTGGCGGGCCGGCGGCAGAACACCCACGCCGCCCGGCCCCGCCACAAACAGTGAAGCACAGTAGCGAACATAACACAGACACACACACACCCCCCCTCCCCCCACCTATTGAGCGCAGGGAGAAGGGACAACGGGGAGGGAACCTAACAGGGACATCAGGGCGGGGCATCCCAAATCCGGATCACCAGGCCGGATAGCCGCATTGCCCATAATATGGGGTTGAGCGGAGGAGCTAATCTCCTAGGCACCTAATGTACCGTCTACACTTTGCCTGGCCGACAGCCTAAGCTGGGAGGCTACATATCTCATCCAGGGGCTATTAAACAAAAAGCCGGGCAGAAATAGACCACGGGGGGGGGGGGGGGGGGGGGGGTCGGGGTGTTACCCCGGCTACCTGCAAGCAGGAGACTTCTTTCTTCTGTCTTGTCGCCATCTTGCAGAGAAGAACACTGGGGAATAAGTGGGAGGTACCAGGTATGTATAGACCGGGAGGGGCTCATTTTTCAGGACTTCTCTGCAAGTGCGCCACCTGGAGGTGAGTATACCCAAGTGTAACTATTTAATGTTTGAAGCGGGGTGTGTGACATACTTGGAATAGGCAGATTTGGAAAGTGCTGAAGCCATTTTGTTATGCCCGTTTTTTGATTCTCCAGCACCAGCCTGCTTCTCAAGAAGTCATAGTAAACAGATATAGCTTTCCTGTCTGGTGGGGGACTTTCCAAAAGGACATCTAAATCATTGTGCCAATCTTGCCTCGACAACCTCTTGATTGTTTTGTTGATATAAGTGGTAGCTTGTAAAAATGCAAATGGTTGTGCTACCAATGCGGGGTATAGCCGCACAGCCACTTCGTGAGACAAGGCTCTTCTATGATTCCTATTGACCAGAGCTGAGATTAAGGTAATACCCAGCCCATGCCAGGTCCTATAAGCTGCGGCTGTATTGCCCGCCATTAAATCCAGGTTGCCCGCCAATGGTGGGAACAGAGAGGAGTGTGAGTTAAGGTTCCTTTCCCTACGGATAATGTGCCATAGTTTCCAAACAGTAAAGAGCAGAAGGTTCTGGACTACTTCCGGTGGTAGAAGTTCTCTGTGTTGATGTAGCATGTATATCAAGCTAATAGGGCCTAGCATTCCCTGATCTAGCTCCGCATTTGTGTGGATTTTGTTATTATTTGGCCAATCTTTCAAGATACATATGAGGGCAGCTTGGTTGTATTTCTCAATGTCGGGGAGATTAACCCCAGCGTTCTTTGTTTCTTTGTATCTGCAATTTTATTCTACCTATTACAGCTTTTTTTTTTTTGGAATTCCCTAAAAAGTCTATATATCTCTTTCACCTCGGAAGCCCCAGCAGGACTGGCAGAGTCTGAATATAGAACGAGTCTGGGAAATGCAATCATTTTAATGAGATGTATTCTTCCCAGGAAAGACAGATTCAGTTTGGCCCAGCCACGGAGATCCCTTTCTAGATTCTTAATAACCGGCTTGATGTTATAGTTATATAGCTCATTTGGATTTTTAGGGATAAGGGCACCTAAATACTTTATGTGGTATTTGTTCCATGAGAATGGGTACCTGTCCCCCCAAAGCGGCTTAAATGCAAAGCCGAGGATTTGTCCAGATTAATGGTGTATCCCGATACCTGACCCACCATTTCTATCCAATGTAGGATTTTTGTTAGGGCTGATTTCGGGTTAGAGATAATCAGTATGAGATCATCCGCGAAGGCCGTTATTTTCCCTGTTGAGGGCCCTTATCCCAATTCCTCGAAATCCTGGCTCAGCCTCCAGGATCCTCAATAAGAGATCAAGTGCGAGGTTGAATAGCAAGGGTGACAGGGGGCATCCCTGTCTAGTCCCTCTCATTAGTTGTATTTTGGATGATGTTGTCCCGTTGATTAATAGGGTAGTCTGTGGATTTCTATATATGAACTGAATGTATTGGGTAAAGTATTGCCCAAAGGCTCTCTCTGTAGGGATGTTATTCAGCCATGACCATTCCACCTTGTCGAACGCCTTTTCGGCGTCCAAACGTAAGATTTCTTTAGAGTTTCGTCCGGCTATAGTTGCAGCTATTGCCGTTCTGATCCCTAGTGTTGTGTTTATTACGAATACATCCTAGTTGTTGTTCACTAATCAAGGATGGCAGAATTGATTGTAATCTTTCCGCCATCGTTATTTAGTAATGAAATTGGTCTGTAAGAAAACAGCTGGAATTCTTGACATCAGCCAATCAGCAATCTCAAAAATGGCAGGTGGATGTAGCCTCAGCTGTGAAATACATTTTTTAAATTATTTTAACTGGACAATCTTTTGAGGCAGCATCATCGCTTGATGTACTTGGGCAACTTTAAGTGTACTTTGTGCTGCTTTAAGATGATTTCCAGGTCTTGGCAATTGTGTTTGGTTGCTGTACGTGAATTGGACATTAATCCAAAATGATTTTAGTTCCTCTGGTTTCATTTTGAACAATGCTTCATAAGCATTCTTTCCAAAGGTGACACCAAAGGTGACACCTGTGAGTATAACATATGGAAAGAGCAAGACCATAGTGGTTGTACTTTAAAGCACTCCACCAGATGTGAAGAAAGGTACTTGCATCCTCTAAAACAGGATTCCCAACCTTATTGAAATGCGCATAAATGGCTTTAATTAGCTTTTGAAACAGTTTTGTACTAAGAGGTGATCAGGCTTTAAAGTTTAGATGGCGGCAGATCAAGTTGGAATATAGGTCAATCTGCAGCCTTGTCACATACCACCAGTAGTTATCGTGCCACTTGGTTGGGAACCCCCGCTGAAACCTTTTGGGGGATAGCCTGGAACAAACCATGCAGTCCTATTAGGCACCATGTACCACCCGCATAGTACTTCTCATTGAGACAGCCAGTTGGATGACTAGTGAAACGTCTTCAAGTAAATAAAACAGCAAGTCCAGCAGCCTTGATTTATTCCTACAGATCTATCCTGAAATCATAACGTTGCTTGCACACTGATCAGAGGTAGAGCCTCTTTGCTTTATAAATGCAATATGTAGACAGCATCTTGGAAGGCTGTTGTTGTTTTTGCCCAGAGTTGAATAGGTTAATGTAGAAATGTATATGTTATGCAGATATATCACTAACTTTATAAAGTAGCTATATCCATAAGACCCTTACACAATGTATTTGCAACCACCTTACAGGTAGATGCAGGTTATCCAAGTTGTGCAATAAGATCTAAGAACATTGTGTTTGATCTTGCTTGAAAAAAATAAAATCTGACTCCTTTTTCGCCCACAGGTAACTCTAAAGTTGGAAGAGTCTCAGCTGCCTGACAGCTCTCAGCTAACACAATATCAGATTCAGTGCGAGGAGGAAGACAAGTTCCTTCTGCTATACACATTACTAAAACTGACCCTCCTTCGTGGCAAGGTCATTCTCTTTGTGAATGATGTGGATAGGAGTTACCGTCTTAAATTATTTTTGGAACAGTTCAGTATTCCAGCGTGTGTGCTGAACTCAGAACTGCCTGTACAATCACGGTAAGTTGTAAGTATTTAGTACCCAGGATGGGGCCCATCCTCACTTTGTGTGGGACAGAACAACCATTTAGGAGGATATTCTTGCTCAGTCAGTTATGCCAGTGAATAACCTGGACAACACAACATCCTGAAACATTGCTCTTTGGTATAGAATGCATTACTGTTTAATTGTTAGTCATAAGCCACCATGTTGAGAGACCCATGTTAGTCTTAAAGCGGAACAAAACCCATGAATTTGACTTTCCCTGGTTTTGTTCCGTGCCTTTGCGGTACCCCCCGCTTTGTCAAAACCGTCCGTAAAAAAACACCTGTCCAGGCTCCAATGGTGCATGCACGGGCTCTCATTCAACGAGAGCTGTGACTACACCATTTGGCAGACAACTCTTTGACTTGAAAGAGCATACAACACGCGCTCACCATTTCGAACGATCTAAACCGCCTGCCAAATTACGTAGTCGCAGCAGGAAGCTCTCATTAGACGAGAGCATGCGCATGTGCTGTAGGAAGGTGAGTGTTTATGGGAGAAATGGGGGGGGCTCACACACTTCAGGATACCCCAGGGGAAAACACAATGACCAGCCTTGGAATCTTTTAGATTCCAGGACGGTCACTGCTGGGTTATATTCCATTTTAATATAGGGGGGCTAAAGAGATGGAAAGAACTACCCAAAGGTAAGGAGAAGAGGTGCTCTCCTAGAACAGAAATTGTTTACACAGCACACAAGGAATAATAGAATTACCCATCATTCCTTGCGTTGGGCAGAGCCATGCAAGTAATCTCTTTAAGTCTCGGGCCATCAAGGTAATAGAATTGGGGCCTGGATGATGCGGCATGCAATCCAGTATGCAATCCAGCGTTTGGGTGAGTTGATTATCACTGAAGTAGGACCGATCAAAATTTATTTTAGTTGGATGCTCAATCACTTTAAAGGAAGGCACTGTCAACAGAAATGCACAAGGCCCAGAAACTCCTGGTGGCAGCCCAGATTAAAATGCTAACGACACTTAAATCGATCAGGGGGCCTAGTTTCTTTTTTAGATCTGTGAGGGTGTGTGCGGGTGGAATGTTTTCCTGTTAAGATAATACACTTTATCCGTTTTATCCAGTAATGTATTTTTGATGGTTTGTTGCAGATGTCACATTATAGCACAGTTTAATAAAGGTTTCTACAACTACATCATCGCCACAGATGAGCAATCATTATCGGAGCCCAGCGGGAAAGGAAAGAAGCCGGCTGGTAAAAAGAAGGGAGGAAAAAAAGGAAAAGGAGAAAAGTGAGCATTATTCTTTATCTTCGCCTCACACTTACATAGATTGTAATAGAATAGGGTCATTGTTAGGAAGGTCAGACTGGACTGAGATTTTGTAAATCCTGTTTATATGGAGTGCAGCAGTTTTGATGATTTAATATAAATGTTGTATAGCCAGTTTATTTGAATTCTATCCAGGTTCTGTCAGTCTCTGTGTGCTGTTTTATAACCTGTTCTATGAGAATTTTTTTTCTCACTCTTTTTGGGAGAAAAAAATAACGTATCTAATCTTTTTTCCTCGGGGCAACTCGGAATCATTTTTAGCTGTGCCAACTATTCAAAAATTTGCACAGCCAAAAAAAGATGCTGAATCACACCAAGGAAAAAAAAATGGCTCATTCATCTGGCTCCGGTGTTTTAACACAGGGACTTTTAACTCAAGCAGACTTGATACAGCTTGGTCCCAAATTCTTAAATGCCAATAGTCCTTTAGCTGCCTCATTTGGGCAGTGTTCAAACATTAGATGTCCAGCTTGTGTGTAGGATAAAACGTAACCTTTAATCCAATTCGTTTAAAAGAAACAGTAGTAAGTCCACAAATCAATAAGCTCCATAAAATAGCCAATAGTAAAATCCGTTGACAATCAGACCAGCATATAGTCCTCTCCCGCATGGACCTGTGCTGCGTTTCGGGCTAGGCACAGCCCTTACTCATATCATTTGGGCATTGAATGCACTCCCCTGCTGACGCCAAGTGCGCTTCTGCCTCCCTCCTTATCTCCGTTCTGGGACGTGTTGGAACCAGCGGAGAAGAGAGTCTGCAATCTGGGAGACTTGCTGTGTTTCAACACCTGAATATGTCTCCTGTGGGCAAGGGGAATAAAGCATTTTATACTTGCGGAGGACCCATAAGAACACAGTTTTTACATTCCTTGTTCTCTTAATTTGTCCCACAAATCAACTGTTTATCTCTTATGCAGAGGCCAGGACAGCGAATATGGCGTGTCTCGAGGAATAGACTTTCAAAATGTGTCTACAGTGTTAAATTTTGATTTTCCCCAGTCTGTGGATTCCTATATACACAGAGCTGGCAGGTATGTATATACCACATGCAATGCAAACCTGAACAACCTGAAATTGCTCTCTCTCTTTCTCAGTAAATTTTAAATGTTCATTTTTTTTTGCCTCTTATTTTAGAACTGCTCGTGCTAATAATCCTGGTGTGGTTTTAACATTTGTTGCGCACACAGAACTCCCACTGTTGAAAGACATTGAGGAAGCACTAGGAGAAGGTAAGGCTACTTACCAAACAAGACTTAAATATATATGATCACCCAGGATTTTAAAACAGGGCATCACAAATCTGGATATTCCTTATAAAAGGGAGCCTTATAGACTCTAGGCCGGTGTTTTTTCCCCTTTAAAGGGCAATTGCCAGTTGTAGTTATTAAAAAAAGAAAAAAAGAGGGGGGGGGGGCATTTCAGCGCAGGTAACCTGCATGCCCCATACTTGCCTCTTTCTGTTTTTCTTTCTCACAGCATGAGAGCATGGAAGGGGGGTGCTTTTTCAGTGCCAGTTACTGGGGTTTCAGGCATGATGGGGCATCCCTAATTGGCATGCGGCTGGGGCCTCCAGTGATGAAACTAGAAACTTCTTGCAACAGTTCGTCCAACTGCTTTGCCTAGGCTTTAGGTGGGCTACCTTAAACCTGACCAACAGCCTTGCACATTTGAAAATCTCCATGCATGATACTGAATCATTGTCAGCATTTACATTTGCTCCTGCACCCACTCAAAGCTGAAACGTCACTTAACTGATCTTTCTCCTGGTAGCCATGATCTTGAAGCTTCTTTTCCCAGCATCCCAGCCATGCTGGTGCCTGGATTCAACTGACATAACCTCTCGCACAGTAGCAGGAAACTTCCTCTTTGCATAGAGCTTTGTGAGACGCCATCTTGTTTTTAAAATTGCCTACAGCTGGAGTTACAAACAGCTGGAGTTACGAGCAGGAAATTCTAACTTGGGATTCCCTGGGGGCACGGACCAAAAAGTTAAAATCCTGGGGTTTGATTTCTTTTAGTAGGAGTATATTTTTCCGATGTACATTAGGCATTGTAATTGAATGTTACACTAAGCAGTAATGCCAATGTAAGCTGACCATCCATGGTGTGGAGCAAGAATGGCTCAGTGGATATAGGTTAACATGTGGCATGAGGTTCCCACATATATCCATTAAGTTGACCAAATGGCCAACCCCCCGCTACCGGACATCCCAATTGGTCCACTGCTTGTTTAGCCTTAGAAAGCCAGAAAACATGCTTGACTACTCACTGGGTCTGTGCTTTGACTCTTGTGTCCTACGGACTGCTAGCCATGTTTGGCACCAAGGGAAAGGCTGTGGTTGTCGGGCTGGAGGATCCCAGAAGGCAGAGTACTGAAAAGCCTGTTTTGGAGCTTTCTAGAGGTAGGCATGCCCAGGGGAAAATGTAGTAATAGAAAAATAAATTGCCATGAGACCACACAACATATTCCTTCATTACTCAAAGGTTTACAACAATAAACAGCAGCTTACAAGTGTTCCTCCATCGATGTGCCTCCTCTTAGCTCGGTACCTTGAATAAGGAAATACACTTCCTCATCTGCTCCACTAGCACCACTCTGCTGATGTGAACCCCTAATGCTAGCTCAACGAGCTAGTCCAAAACACGCCCCCTCTGTATTCATGGCTTGAACGGTGCTTTCAGCGCTGCCATTCTAGCCCAGCTACCCCCAGAGAATGCCTAAATCTGAGACAAGATCTCTGGCTTTCACAGACCCCGCCTGATTTTCTTGCATCACAGCACCAAGGCTATGCCCACATGCTTCAAAAGATAAATCATAAGGTAAAAATATGAAGCTTGCCTATCGGCCATTTCTTCTTAAATTCGAAAATGGAAAACCGTTTTTAGGGCAGTGGCAAACCTAGCCCGACACAATGGGCTAACAATTGTCTTTGCCTGTCACCTTATTTCATTGTTATGTGACCGTTTACCAAACTTTTTTTCTTGTAGCCGGTCCTGGGGAGTGTGTACTGCGACCCTACAAGTTTCGCATGGAAGAGGTGGAAGGTTTCCGATACCGGTGTCGAGTGAGTTTCATTTTGTTTTTTCTTTTACAAAAATTTTATTGGGTTTTCATATAAAATATACATGAATCAGACATTACTTATGCATCAATGTTGACAGGTGAACAGGCTTACAAAATGTGCATTGTGACACAGTATTAAATCGTTATCAAAAAAGATATTGAACTTCCTGAGTATGTGTACTCTTGCATAATAAACAATAGGTATTAAACAGGTTGTAAAGGTTCCTGAGTGTTATTTCTCTAAAGTTTGGTATGAGCTATTAAGATCAGCTTCTGGCACAAAACAACAAGTGCTTGAGGTACCATGAGTTACAGTCTGAGCTGGATAGCCTGCACCAGAGAAGAATGTCTATCTTTACAATTCTCAGCTGGTGTCATTTTGTTTTTTCTTAGGATTTGTGGGCTTACTTGGCCAAAGTGAATGTTCAGCTTGAACAATGTAAAGTAGAAAGGCTTCTCATGTTGTTTAGGCAATGTCCTGCAACGTTGGTGTATTTCAGTGACACCTACAGCAAACTAAACTTAGATCAGAATATATAGCTCTGTAACAGTAAAATAGTTTTATCAATAGTTTTTTTTCACTGTAGGATGCCATGAGGTCGGTGACTAAACAAGCTATAAAGGAAGCGCGTCTAAAGGAAATCAAGGAAGAGCTTCTCAATTCTGAAAAACTGAAGGTGTGTATGCTTTTGTTTCCTCTCTACATGGATATGTTTTTTTTTTTTTTTTTCTTTTGGATATATGTCCATCATATGCATGCATATACAGTTGCTGCCCCGGGGGATCCAAGAAAAGCTGATTATTGAAAAACCTCTTTTCTCATCTCCAATCCGGGGCACCACCATTAGCTAAGCGTGGGCTAACCTCAGCCGTAGGCTTGTACTGCAAGATAGAAAAAACTAGCTCCTCCCGGCCTATATAAGGCAGGCTGTTTTTTTCTTGCAGTCATAAGGGACTGAAGGGGTTCTGGATTTTTTTTTTCGTTACAGTGCAAACCTGTAGCAGGGGCTTTGACTCTGTCTCCCAGCCCCTCACCAACTGCCGTGTTCGTGGGGACCCCTGTTAGATGCCTGAACTTGGTTCCTAAGCAAATGGCATGGAATTGTGCAGCGTGAGCACTCATAGGTCCAGGTGAGCGTGCCAGGGCTCATCCAGCTGGGTCTGAGCCCCGACTATCAGGATCCTGCTGCACTGATCTCTGGGCTTTGTATGGTGGCCCTTCTGTGGGCCTCCCACTAAGCCCTGTTTTCCTCTAACCCCTGGGTCATCCACCCACCCCGGTCGCAGTCCCTGCCAGCAGGTTGTTTATCCGGATACAAGATCGAGTTTGGGACCAGGCCTCCACACAGGTTTGTAGCGTCATGAAAAAAGCGGCGGTTCTCTTGCTGGACCAGGTAGTTGTAGTACCTGTGCCCCCCTGAAAGCGGGGCTGTGGCTTCTGTTTGATACTATTCATCATCCCCAAGGTGGATGGGTCTGTTTCGCTGATCCTGGATCTCTGGCATCTGAACAGTTACGTTCAAGTGGGAAAGTTCCTCTAAGGTCGGTTGTGACGCTGCTGGAACGGGGATTTTCTGGCCATGGGGGCATAAAGGATGCTTATCTGCATGTCCCGATCTTCCCAGGTCACCAATAATAGCTGCACTCCTGCGGGGACAAGGTGTGCACCTGGACACCTTGATGACTTGCTTATCTGAGCCCCATCTCTGGCAGAGGCACTGTGGGATGTGCCCACGCCCCACTTGCTATAAGGAGCAACTCCTGCATTCCCTCGATGTGGTCAGGGCATTAAAGTATTACTTGCCCATTACTCGAGAGGTACGTAAGACGTCTTGTTTGTGATCCCAGAAGGGCCTGGTCCACTTTTGGCAGATGGATCAGGCAGGCGGTCATAAAAGCCTATGCCTGCAAGGGGAAGGCGATGTCCCTCCACCTGGGCGATTGCCACGTCTTGGGCTTTCCCACACCAGGCGTCGTCAGAACAGGTCTACAAGGCAGTGACCTGGTCATCTCTCCACACCTTCAATAAGTTTTACAGACTTTATGTCAGGGCATCTGCCGATGTCGCTCTGGGGCGTAAGGTGTGGCAGGTGGTGGTGAACCCCTCTTCGGGGGTCTAAGCTTGAGGTGTCAGTGGTGGTGTTCTTGGTTATGTTGCCACTGTTTGTTGTTCTTGCAGGGTCCCACCATTATTGAGGGTATTGCTTTGGGGCATCCCACGCGTTGCTAATGGTGGTGCCCCAGAATGGAAGAGATGAGAAAAGGGAAATTTGTGTACTCACCGGTAAATTTCTCGTCCTCTTCCATTCCGGGGCACCACACACGCCCTACTGTTGTGTTACGACTGTGGTGGTTGAGGTCTTCTACATAGTTTTAGTTTTGTGGCACGGTTTCTAGTTGCGCGCATTATGCTTCTGGTGCTGTGGCTGAACTACTTTTTAATTTACTGAGGAGATCCTGCCACAGACTGCCATATATAGGCTGGGAGGAGCTATTTTTCTTTTTCTATCTTGCAGTCCCCGCCTACGGCTGACGTTAACCCACGTGTTGCTACTGGTGGTGCCCCGGGATGGAAGAGGACGAGAGGAAATTTACTGCAGTACACAAATTTCCCTCTTTGGGCTTTCTGGTGGTTGACAGAATGGCTTGGGAGAAACAGATATTTGAATTTCGGTCTAATAATTGTGCACTGTGTATATATTTTTTTTTTTTTTTTTTTTTAGTGCCATGAACACCTTGGTGCTGTCACAGAGGCATAGTTGTGCTTCGGTTGCCATAATCACTTGTAAGATGCCAAATATTGGGTAGTAATAAATGCATTCCAGATAGCTAAATAACAAACTGCTGGCTTATTGAGCTTCCCATATAGGGATTATCTGAGGCTAGCTGCTGATTCATAAGTTAATGGGCTCTGAGTCATTCTCTGACCTAACACAGCAGCAGATTGCAGCCTTGGTTAACCTGGAATCTCACATTTGTGTTTCCCTTGTAAATTCAGAAATAATGGTTAAAATTTTATTAAAAAACATAAAGGTTTCACATAAGACAGTGTTCCTCAAACTCTCCCCTGAGCAGGTTTGTGGATTTCCACATAGCCGACTCTATGCTGCCTTATTTATGTCACCTGTGTGTCGGCATGATCTGTTGGCAAGCCTTGAGGGGAAGAGTTACCTAAGGCATCTTTTGCTGGGTTTTGGTCTGCTTTAACTTCAAGGAGTACTTTAAATGTCAGCGATTGGTTCTAACACATTCACATGGTAATCACATTTTTTCTCGAATGTCTTCTTTATTTTGCAGACCTATTTTGAGGATAATCCTCGGGATTTCCATCTTCTTAGACATGACAAAGCTTTGCATCCTGCAGTAGTAAAACCCCACCTAAAAAATATTCCAGATTATCTAAGTAAGTCCATGTTCCACCTTGTGTGTGTGTGATGTTAAGAGGGGCAATAGCACGGAAGTGGAATTTGCTTATTATAATATAACAGAATAATATATTCTGTTGGAAGCACTGGCTAGGTGACTAAAAGCCACTTTACCCCTTGTATATCCTCCTAAATATTTTCTATTAGGAAGAGATCACCTGTACACATAAGAAAAAAACATTATACAAATATTCAAGGAAGAACTTATGTGGCTCAAAAAAGACAATTCTTTGAGTACTCACCTGTAGAATTGCTTTTACTATGCATGGCACGGCCTGCTTCCAGAAGTCCTTACGTATGGGTTATTCCGCCACAAGGTGGCACAGTGTACTGCAGAAGAGTTGTGATTCCTCCCGGTACCATATAAAAACGGAATCACCATAGACTTATCCAGTGTTGACAAGCAGTTATTCCAGAAACCGGGAGATAATAAAAGTAAAAAAAGGTAACAAACCCCAACTAACTTGGAACAATCACCATAATGGGACGACCAAGAATACCGATAACAAGGGTGGGGTGAAGCAGGCCGTGCCATGCATAGTAAAAGCAATTCTACAGGTGAGTACTCACAGAATTGTCTTTTTCCTATTGCATGGCATGGCCTGCTTCCAGAAGTCCTTACGTATGGGACGTCCAACAGCAGTGTCCGTAAGGTAGGGTGGGATCCCCAAAGAGTAACAGGCAGTTCAAACCACTACCGCCTGAAGTACCTTGCGGCCAAAAGCAGCATCAGCTGAGGCCTTAACATCAACCTTGTAAAACTTGGAAAAGGTATGAACAGAAGACCAAGTTGCGGCCTTACAAACTTGTTCAACAGAAGCTTGGTGCTGAAAAGCCCAAGACGCACCAATAGCACGAGTGGAATGAGCAGTAATCCTAAATGGAGGAACCTTCCGCCTGGCAGAGTAGGCCTGCTCCGCCTCCTGACGTATCCACTGGCTGATACTGGATTTAGCCAGAGGCAAACCCTTCCTAGGTCCAGCAGTAATGACCCCTAAAAATCACCAAAACACGTGACGCGTTTCAAGCTCCTCTGAGCCCTTAATCAATCGGTATGATTAAGGGCTCAGAGGAGCTTGAAACGCGTCACGGGTTTTGGTGATTTTTAGGGGTCATTACTGTAGACTGTATCACTCTTTTGGATTTCATTTCCTGTGCCATTTTAAGGATTCATTTTGTAAACGCTACATTTTACCTACCAGCTGGATACACTTCTTTTCTTACTACATTGGGAACATTTCAGGAGTTTTCCTTAATCCGTGCTGGAGGAATTGGCCTTCAAGGGTGAGCTGGTTCATGTGCAAATATCTGTCCTTTTTGGGGACCGTGAACAGATTGGAGTAGAATCCTCGACCCCATTCCTGGGAAGGCACCAGGCAAACTCCTGACTCCAACAGACGTTGAACCGCAAGGCGCCAACCCTGAGCTGACAAAGGGTTTTGAGACATCCGGGATCTGATGAATCTTGGGGGCGGCCGGGCTGAAAACTCTATCTTGTAACCGGAGGACACCACCTCCTGAATCCACCGGTCTGAGACGCGAAGCCTCCAGACGTGAGCAAAGAGCCGAAGCCGTCCCCCCACCCGTATGGTTGATGCTTAAGGGGGGGTGGGAACCCCATGAGAGACCAGGACGACCGCGTGGTCTGCCAAGGATCCCTGCGGGTACCCGAAAACAGGGAGCCACGACCTCCTCTGGGAGCACGGAAGGAGGGGAGGGAAGCGGAGGGCCCCCTAAAAGACCGAGGCTGCCTCCTACGCTGAGGCAGCCTACCATCCTTGGCTAGAACATCCAGACGCTCGCCAAAGAGCTGCAGCCCTGCAAAGGGGAGCCCAGTGAGAGCCGCCTTAGTGGCAGACGCCCACTGGCGCAGCCAAACAGAGCGGCGCATAGCCACCAAAAGGGCAGAGGCCCTACCATTCAGCCGTACCACATAATCCATGGCAGTAAGACAACAAAATCAGAGCAAAGCAAAAGGGACCTATGATCCTCCCCCCTGCTACCAGCCGTAGCGCCATCAAGGAGATGCTTGAGCTGTTTCTTAAGGGCAATAGCTGTAATGGCAGCAGCACAGACCGGACGCACCCCACCCCCCCCCAAATGTAAAAGCATGGCAGGCCAGCTGATCCATGCGCCGGTCCTCGCTGTCCCGCAGTGTAGTAGTGTCAGGGGAAGGCATGACCAAGGTGTTGGACAGCCCTAGAACGGGAGTGTCCACCTCAGGGGGACACGACCCTCGCTTGACCATGTCAGCAGGAAAGGGATACCTCTTATCCAACCCTTTGGGCACCGCGGGCAATCTACTAGGATGTTACCACTCCTTGAGCACCATATTAGTGAAATGGCTCTGCTCAGGGAACTCCAGACACTGTTTATCAGGACGAAAGAGCTCACCCTGCTTCTTCTTAGCCACCTCAGGGGGGACAGTGTGCAAGATTTCAAAAATGTGAGCCAACAGGCTATCGGTGTCCTCGGGGAACCATGAGTCTTCCCCAGACGCAGACCCAGGGTCACTGTCGTAACACTCCTGCTGGTCCCCAGAGGAGTCAGAGTCCTGGAAGAGTTCCCCCTCCTCTAGGGGGTTAAGGCCAACAAAAGCATCAGGTCCCTCATTCTCAGGAAAGAGGGATGGCACGGGAGCCAAGTGCCGCTTCTTGCCAGAGGCCTTACGTGGAACAGGCCTGCCAAGCTGCCTTTCAATGCTGGACACACGCAGTGCCAGATCGGACTGTGACCCCCCCCCCGCTAGTATCCCCCTCACTGGGGGCTAAATGCAGGTGCGGAGGGGTAGGCGACGCCGAAGGGGGCGCAGAGCTGGGAAGCGAAGCAGGAAGCCCAGCCTGGGCCGCAACGATACCCTGGGCGCACGGCACGCACATCACGGCATTGTTACTCTGAGGGGATGCCCTGCACACAGCCGGGATTGCCCCAAAAGACCCCTGAGCACGCTATCCCCAGAAGCCTCCATATGGTGATTAAGACAGGCGCAATAGGCCAGCACAGGGTAAGGGCTAATAAAAAGCCACCCGGGATGCCTCCCCAAGGGATGCCCCCAGAAGCCAGTACGGGAAAATGAGGGAGGGTAAGGAGTAGGACTGGGAGAAACCACAACCCACAGTTGTTCCGCCTGAAAGACATAAGTAAAGACACATAAGCATCCCGCAGCACATGCCCCAAGGAAACCAAAAAAAAAACCCCGAAGGGGACTCGCGGACCAAGCAGGCCAAAGGCACCAGCCGTCAGACCACGGGAGGAAGCGACAACAGGCAGAACACCATCGCAGCTCCGGGAGGAAGAAGGGCCCCAGACGCGCAGCAGAAGCAAAATGGCGCCAGCAGAGGAACCTTGAGGGGCGGGCCGCGGGAGGACGACGCGATACGCGTCATCCTCCGCAACCCCCCCCCCCCCCCCCGAAGAGCGCAAAAACTGCTCACATGACCGCGCCGGCGTCATCGCACAGCAAAACAACGCCTGACAATTATAGCGACGCCCGCCGCGGAGCGTAGTACAATGCGGTGACAACGGCGAAAACGGTTAAACAGTTAAAAAGTATAAAAAACGGTTAAAAGCACTCGCCGCCACCACCTCCCCCCGAACACACGTCGGGGAGGAGAGCGAACAGGCAGCGGCAAGATCCCATGCCAGGCATGGGGGGGGACCCCAAAATGCCAGTACAAATCATAGTCCCCAAAAACACTCAACCCCTCAGAAGCTAGGACAGGAACTCCGCATCCCTAGTAGGCTCACCATAAAGCCTATGGCCGGCTACCCTTTTTGGTACAGGGTCTGCGGCTTGGAGCAGCGCTCCTTGAGCACTTGACCCTTGATCCGTCAGCCGAGGCTGGGAGGCACAGAGGGTCCGGAAACGGGTGGAAATAGCCATGCAGGGCCGCAGAAAGAGCCATCTTCTAACTTTTTTTTTTTTACTCGCCCAGGGAAGCGGCACGGGCGGCCGTGATCGAAGGTGTCCCTGCTGCTAACTCCCCGCTCCTTACTTACGTGATTCACCCGTTGCCAGGCTTAGTATTGGTCCCTCTTTCTGTCCATTACTGTTGTCTGATTGTTGATGTGTTTATTATTATTTTGCAATTCGTGTGATGTGACCAATTTTATTCTGGACACACATAGATTTTTGATTGTTATCATATGTAGTATTAATTTTAAAAAAAACAGATTATGCACTTAGTCACTTTATGTATATTTGCACATATGAATATTTGGATATGTTACCTTGATGTTTTGCACTTTATATGAATTAATATGTTGTTTATGCACGGTCACTTTATTATTATAGTTGAACAGATAGTGGGATGCTAGGGTTTTGTGCCGGCACAAAAAAAGATTAGGTATCACCGGGAATCTAGTATTCGTATTGATATTTTAGGAGTTGCCCAGGTATTCTTGCTACATTTGTAGCACTGGAGGAAATGGGGGATACACAGTGTTTTTAAAGTGTCAGTGTTGTATAGTCTTGTGTTTTTGTGTCTCTTGATCAGTTTTTCTCAATAAATGAAATAATATTCTTATTGGTTTGGTGCTCCTGTTAATTGGGTTTCTGGGCTGTGCCCCATGAGCCCATTTCAGATGTTATGTTCTAATTGTTAGTGTAGCACAGTATTAATTATTGTGAGCGGTGCACCACTTTGAGTGTTCTCATCTTCTAACTTTGCATAATCACTGCAGAGAGAAAACTGGATAAGTCTATGGTGATTCCATTTTTTAAATGGTACTGGGAGGAGCCACAACTCTTCTGCAGTACACTGCGCCACCTTGTGGCGGAATAACCCATACGTAAGGACTTCTGGAAGCAGGCCGTACCATGCAATAGGAAAAGAGTGCTGGGTAGCAGCCAGGCAATTGAAGCCTCTTACCTTTTTTTTTCCGTCTCTGTTGATCATGTTCTCAGTACATGGACAGCTGGGTGTCACCCAAGACTTGTATCTCTTCTCTTTCCTGTCTTGTGCCCTAGGTTGTCCTTTCACTACATTTTACCTAGCATATACCTTGCCTTGGAAAAATGTTCTTATCCCTTGTACTTATTATATTGAATTGTTTATAATGACAAAAAATACCATTTTGTGATTACTCACCTGTAAAATGGATATTGTAAGTGTGTCTCACACCCTGCTTCGGAAGTAGTCATTACACTTGGGTTATGTCCAGTAGAGGGCGAACTTCTGCAGAGATGACTAGAAAAAAGAAGCCCCTCCCGGCCCATAAATACCTGGGACCTCCCACACATCACTCAATATAGGAAAGCAGTAAGGGGACCAGGAAGAGCAAATAAAATCTATGAGAAAAAAGAATCACCAACAGAGGATCCAAGATACAACTCAGGGTGGGGCGAAGCAGGGTGTGAGACATACTTACAATATCCATTTTACAGGTGAGTAATCACAAAATGGTAGTATGTCTCACACCCTGCTTCGGAAGTAGTCATTACACTTGGGACATCAAATAGCAGTGTCCAAAAAGGGTGGGGATCCCAACAGGCAAAAATGCACAAATCAAACCACTGCAGCTTGTAGAACTTTGCGGGCAAAAAACAGCTGAAAAAGCTTGGGAAGCCCCAACAGTACGAGCAGAACGAGCAGTGATCGGAAAAAGGGAAAACCCTCCCCGTGGCAGAATAGGCCCCAACAATGGCCAGACGTATGCATATACTAATGGCAGACTCGACGGCGCCAAACCCTTCTTGGCCCCGGAGGGCACCACAAACAAGGCGTCCGTCCTACAGAAAAGAGAAACAGCCACCAAATAGTACTTCACACAACGCACAACATCCAAAGAGTGCAGGGCCCCTGATTGAAATGGAAGGCAGAAAACCAGCTCAGGTAGAAAGACTGGCTTAAAGCGGAAGACCACCTTGTCCTGGTGTCTTTCAAAGCAAGAGGCCTGAATAGACAGGGCCGCCAACACGAACAAATCAAACAGAGGTAATAGCCACCAAAAGGGCAACCTTTTGTGTGAGAAAAGAGAGTGCAACATCCTGCACCAGCTCAAAAGGAGGCCCCTAGAGGGCCGACAAAACCAAACTCAAGTTCCAAGCAGTCAACAAGAACTTGCGAGGGGGCCGCACATGAGTGACCCCCTGGAAAAAATCTTAACCAAAGGATGAAAGGCAAGGCCCTAGCCTCACACCAAACAGTATAGGACCGCCAGGTCCTGTAGCAGATGTTTAGAGGAAAACCTCTTCCTAGCTCTAACAAGCGTCTGGATCACAGCATAAGACAAACCTTCCTCTGTTAAGATGGAGGTCTCAGCAGCCACGCCGTCAAAGCCAGCGCTTGTAACTTGGGGTAACATAGCTGACCTTGAGCGACCAGATCTGGAAACAGGGCAACCTGTACTGATTGACCACCTGTCACACGACGGCTGCGAACTACACCTGTCTTGGCCACCTTGGGGCCACCAGTATAGCTGGCACCCCTCGTGAACCAGCCTGCGCAACCACCCTGCCTACCATGGAGAAGGGGGGAAACAGATACAGGAGACCCAGATCTCACAAGGCCAGAGACATGGCATCCACTGCCAGAGCCAGAGGATCCTGGAACAGAGACAAACACAAAGAACCTGTGGTTGTGACGGGAGACAAAGAGATCCACTTCCAGATTTCCCCACCTGCAACAGATGGATAGAAATATCTTGTTGCTGAAGAACCATTCCCCTCGGCGAGAGACCCCCTGCTCAGAGAGTCCGCTTCCAAGTTCTCCACTCCTGGAATGCACACCCCCGAGATGCATGGCACATTGCTCTCAGCCCATGCAAGAATGAAAGATACTTACCGGAGGGCACTCCTGCTGCGAGCCCCTGCTGGGTGATTGATGTAAGCAACCGCAGCCTGATTGTTTGATCGAACCTGAACCGATAATCCCTGGAGATGATGCGCCAGGTGCGACAGCACCAACCGGACCGCCCTCAGCTCCCGAAGGTTGATGGGGATGTGGGCCTCCTAAGGACTCCACAGACCCTGGAACGGGTGTTCCTACCAGAACCACCCCCCCCCCCCCCCCCCCCCAGCCCGACAGGCTGGCATCTGTGGTGGCTGAGTCCCAACAGGGCGCCAGAAAGGATCTGCCCCCCCCCCCCCCCCCAGAGGGATCTTCGGGCCAGCCACCACTGGGGGGGACCGTCGGACCAGAGGAGACAGCACAAACGACTGAATCAAGGCCAGAGGACAATAAAAGGAGCTGAAGAGGTCTCATGTTAAAATGATCAAAAGGAACTGCCTCAAAACAAGCAACCATCAATCCCACAAGTCTCATCCCTAGTCTAATGAACGGACGAGGGTTGAACAAGAAAAAGCCAAAACCAGCCAAAACTTCCAATATTGTCACCACCGTCCTGGTGTCCAGCCCCGCCTGGCTGGGAGAGGATGCTGTGATGAGAAGGGCGTCCAGATAAGGCACAATGCGAATGCCCAGGGCTCTGAGAAAGCCATTACCCCTGCCAACACCTTGGTTAATACCCTAGGCACCGAGGTCAACCCGAAGGGGAGATCCACAAACTGGTAGAGTTCGTCACCGGCCGCGAATCTGAGAAACCATCAGTGTCCCGGGAAGACCGGCACATGAAGGTAAGCATCCTTCATGTCTATTGAAGCCATAAAAACCCCTGGACGAAGGGAGTTGACAGCAAAGCGCAGAGTCCTCATGCGAAATTTCTTGGCTCTGATGAACCGGATGAGAATCTTCAGGTCCAAAAAGGGTCCCATGGAGCCATCCTATTTGGGCACAGTAAAGAGGTTGGAGTAGTAACCCCGACCTCTCTCTCTACGAGGGGGGGAACCGGACAAACGACCCCCATATCCCGAAGGTTTTGCACCGCCTGTGCGGCTCGGGGATCCGCAGAAACCTCCCGGATCCAGACCTAGGCGAAGAGCAGCAGCCGTCCCCCCACCCGAGAGGGTGAGAGCGCCCCCTCATCGCTGAGTGGGCTGGGCAGCAGTCTGGGGTTTCAGAACTCCCGGCGGTCCCGGTTCGGGCGCATCCTCTGCCTCTACCCCCGGAGTCTCCTCTGAACACGGGGTAAGAGATTCCCCTACTCGCTCGAGAGTCACGAAAGGAGGGATTGCAGGAGCCCGTACCCCGAAAGAGCCGGCACTGCATTTTGCGCTGAGGCAACCTACCTCTTTTCACCACTGAGTCAAATTTATCACCACACAGGCGCATACCCAGGAAGGTAGCCCTGGGAGCTCCCACTTCGCAGCAATATCAGCCGCCCATTGGCGCAACCACACAGAAATGCGAATAGCCACAAGCAATGCTGAGGTCCTGCTACACATCCGGAGCACGGCATCCAAGGCAGATAAGACAAATGCAAAAAACATCTCTTAATGCGTAAACGCTGTAAATTCCTCACTGGAAGAATTCAGTAGGGTACCATCCAGCATACCCCTGACTAAGGCTCCAGTAGCCACGGCCATGAGAGCAGAGGCACAAACCGGGCGTAAAGACGAACCCACGCAGGCAAAGGCATTACTAAGCCATTTGGTGGAGACGCCAGTCCTCACTATCCATAAAGGTAGTGGAATCTGGGGGGAGCACAACCGATGTATCAGACAATCCCAGAACCGGAGCGTCGACCTCTGGGGTGACCATCGCCTTAACCGCATCCACAGGAAAGGGATATATCCTATCCCACCCCAGAAGGGTACAGGAAACCATCTGGGCTTTCCCCATTCTTTAAGGATCAGATTGGTAAAATATTTTTGATCCGGGAACTCCAAAAGAGACTTGGTGGTCCCAAAACAAAAAGTTTCCCCCTTTGCAGAAGGGCCTCTGCAAGGGAGAAATAGCAAGCACTTCAAAAATATATGTTAGGAGTCTGGGAACAGTATCCCCACGCTCCTTACCAGCATCAGCATCCAGGGGCTGCTGAACATCACAGCCATCAGAAACTGAAAACAATTCCCCTTCTTCAAGCGGGGAATAATCAGACCCATACAAGGAGTCATACTCGTCATAAGTAAAAGCCGGCGCAGCGGGCGCCAAATGCTGTATCTTAGCTGGGGCCTTCCTGGCCGCAGAGCTAGCAATCATTTTCTCAATGTTGACCCGTCTGGCACTGACATCAGATTGCGACTCCCCACTCATGACAACGTCACTTGGGGACAAAGCCAGGAGTGGGGGTGTAGGTGATGAGATGCACATGGTACACAAATAAGCACATTGTCCCCCGCAAGGGATACCCCACAAACCACACACTGCCGGGGTTGCCCCAAAGGGAGCCCAAGCCTGGTATCCTGGAAAGCCTCCATAAGGTGATTTTTTATAGTAGTCGCAATGGCCTATGGGAATTACGCTATGAAGCTACCCGGGATGCCCCTTTAATGTCCGTTAGTGGGAGGATTTATTAAAGACAGAGATTCAAACCCAAGACTCTCTGTACAATCAGCTAAATGACTTCTAATCACAGAAAACCAAGCGCTTAGGGACTTAACAATATACCTCCATGAGCTAGGACCCCTACAGGGTTAATATAGCATCCCACAGCGCTTGAGAAGACCGAGCAAAGGAGCATAGGTAGGAAGACATAAAAACCAGGCCCCGAAGGGGGAGAATGTGGTGTCCGCACTAGACACAGCCTCAGGAAGAAGGGCAGACCAGCACGGATCGTGCGCCGCGTGTGGCCCCGCCCCCTCCCGACCCGGGACCAGAGCCAGTGAGGGTGGAAGGCCGCAAAAGAGCGCCAGAGGAGGGGGGCGGGCCGCAACCAGCGCGCCGAGCGTCCGGCCCCGCCCCCTCCCCTGACTGAAAGGAAAAGAGGGCCGAGCTCCCAGCCATGCTGTGGAGCCGGTCACAGGAGACAGACCTGCCGCCGCTGTGAACAGCGGACGTGCGGGCCAGCAAAAGAAAGCTCACACACACGCTGGCAGAGGACCGAGGCCGCAAAAGAGCGAGAGGAGGGGGGCGGCCCGCAATCAGCGCGCCGAGCGTCCGGCCCCGCCCCCTCCCCTGACTGAAAGGAAAAGAGGGCCGAGCTCCCAGCCATGCTGCGGAGCCGGTCACAGGAGACAGACCCGCAGCCGCTGTGAACAGCGGACGTGCGGGCCAGCAAAAGAAAGCTCTCACACACACGCTGGGGGCGGGCCGCAAGAGAGTGCGAGAGGAGGGGGGCGGACCGCAACCAGCGCGCCGAGCGTCTGGCCCCGCCCCCTCCTCTGACTGAAAGGAAGAGAAGGCCGCGCTCCCAGCCATGCTGCGGAGCCGGTCACAGGAGACCGACCCGCCGCCGCTGTGAACAGCGGACGTGCGGGCCAGCAAAAGAAAGCACCAGTGCGCACACACTACGCTCATATAAGGCCAGCCCCCCCCCCCCCCCCCCCACTATCCTGTGGGAGTAACGGAAGGGGGACCCCAAAGCTACCCAAGTTATGTAGCGATGGTATCAAAACGGACAGGGCATCCCACGCCAGGATCACCAAACCTGATAGCCGCCTACCCTCTAGTATAGGATCTCACAGAGGAGCCTGGCTCCTGTACAGTACACCACTAAGGTGTATCCTACCCTCGCCCAGACCAACAGCCAAAGCTGGGAGGCTTAGGGACTTAACTAACAAGGTCCGGGCAGGAATAGGGAAATAAACAGGCCGGGTGTGAACCCGGCTTACCTGTAAGGAAGGAGACAGCCATCTTCTGACTTGCTCGCCGTCTTGCAAAGACGATTACTGGGTGATGTGTGGGAGGTCCCAGGTATTTATGGGCCGGGAGGGGCTTCTTTTTTCTAGTCATCTCTGCAGAAGTTCACCCTCTACTGGACATAACCCAAGTGTAATGACTACTTCTGAAGCAGGGTGTGAGACATACTTAGAATAAATGTGGTTATCTAACAAACCTCAATTTTGTTTTCTTTCTTTGTAACTCGCTGTTTTTTTCTAATACATAGTTCCCCCTTCTCTGCGTTCTGTTGTTCGTCCTCTAAACAAGAAGAAGCGACTACGGATCAAGGCAGGAATGGCCAGATCTAACAAGGTGAGAATATGACTATCACACTGACCAGCTGTACTGACTCAGAGCAGGTCACCAATGGTAAACAATACTCCTGTGTCCCTCTACAGCTGCAGTTATTGCCCATCAGATTTGCCTGTTATTTTTGAGAGGATGATGTTTACCTGGTTGGTTTTTGGATGCCTCACTCGGCATACTTGCAGGGGAAGCGGAAACCCTGGCCAATGATGCATACCTTTTCTCCTCCATCCATTCCAGGCTGTCTAGAAGTACTTACAGATGGGTGTTCGACCCTAGGGGGCGCTGACTACAAGATCAAAAGATGCAGCTCCTCCTGGCCCCCTATAAAGGCAGCTGCCCGTCTAACCAGTCCCCAGTTCTTCATCTTGCGGTTGGCTGTATAAGATCGCTACTCACTCTCTCATAATTTGGCAGCAGAGCAGGGCCACCTAGCCAGTCGTCTGCTGCAGGACCCTATTTCCATGGATCTCCTCTGACCCATCCTTGCCTCCCAGCCTTGGCTGCTTCAGGGATCCGTGTACGGTAGGGTGAACGCTGGGGTCTGGGGCGTTCTGATACAGCACATGCTCTGGGCCGCAGACTTTATTATTAAAAAGTAGTCGGCCACAGGCTTTATGGTGAGCCTGATGGGGAACCACAGATATAATATTCTTAGTATACAGTACGTCCTGCTCCAAATCGAATACTTACAGTTGGGATATACTCCGCCAGATGGTGCTGGACTGCAGAGACATCGAAAATCGGCTCCTCCCGGCCCCTCAAAATACCCAGGGACCTCCCACAATTCCCCAGAATTTCTCTGCAGTCTGGCTGCGAAGGACGACAAAAAGGGCTCTCTACTCGCAGGTGAGCGGGGTTATTAACCTGCGGCCCTGTAGGACTATTCCCACCCATTCCACTAGTAATATGCCTCCCAGCCTTGGCTGCGCTGGTCGGGTGAAGGTAGGCAGCACCGCCGTTGGTGCTTAGGAGCGCTGCTCCACCGCAATCCCCCACCAAAGGGTAGGCGGTTCAGGCTTATGGTGAGCCTCTATGGGATGCCCCTCCCGCACTATTGCCCCTGCCTATCGGTGGGCCCTATTTAAAGTGGACCAACACCCTCACGTTTTTTTTTTTTTTCCGTCATTAAATATACCATTCTATTCGCCAGGACTCGTTATCCTTAATAATAATAAAAAAACTTACCTTAGATGATCCAGCGCAGCGCCGCTTCAATTTCTATTTCGCGCCGCCATATTTGATTTACATCTAAGAGGAAGAGATCGTTTGACCTGTTCCTCTTCTAAACCTCGCGCATGCGCAGTAGTGCCGAGGTAGGTAAAGTGAAGCGCCACTCGCTCCCGGGGCAAGCGGCGCTTCACTTTACCTAGCAGCGCTACTGCGCATGCGCGTCTTTTGTTTTTTTTTTATCTACGTGAGTGCGCTCTGCAGAGAAGAGACTGAAAGGCGGAGGGAGTGAAAGGCGGGGATATGCCTCCTCATTGGCATATCCCCGCCTTTCACAAGACCTGAGAGACGTGCACGCTCCCGAGAAGACGGCTTGAAGACAAAGGCCACGCCCACCACGATGACATCACGCCTGAAGAAACAGAAACTGAATTCACGCGATGCTTGGGAGACTGGTATGCACGTCTTAGTAGTGCAGATGCCAGTCAAAGGACACGTACAAGCACTGGAGGGCGGGACTTCCGGCGAAGGTGATTCCAGAAAGCAGACGCTGCGAGGGACAGAGGGCTGCCTGGATCATCAAAACGTAAGTGTTTTTTTTATGTTTGTTCATTAAAGCAATGTTGTTTTTGTGGGTGTTGGTCCACTTTAAGTGGCCGCCGTCCTCCCTCATCGACCTTGTAGTCTTCGGGGGAAAAGGGGGGGGGGGTGTGTAGAGATATGTATGTTATGCAGTCTGTGCTTTCACTTTTCACATGTCCTTTTCTTGTGTCAGCCGCCGCGCTGACTGGTCTTTATTGCTTTTAAATTTACCGCTGCCGCGCGCTGATTTGGTTCCGCGCTAAAAAATGGCGGCGGCATTACCTCAGGCGCTAGTGCGCCATCATTGGCTGTTGGCCTTTCTTGCTTCGCGCTCTTCTGGGGGGGGGGGGGGCCCGTCTTTGGCGCGTTCCGCGTCATCGTTATTAATGGCCCGCCCCTCGAGGTATACCGACGCCATCTTTTCTGACTTGGTTGGCCTATGCGCGACGGACTCCTACCTACCGCGTTCCGTAAGCCCTGTTTTTAGTAGATTACTTGTAGGCCTTGTAAAAATTATACTCCCACGTCCCTAGTGGATTATTGGGGCATCCAGGGTTGCTATATAGCGTCATTCCCTATCGGCGTATAGCGCCGCTATAATGTATACATAACATAACATATGGAGGCATCCCAGGATGTTACCGGGGTCCCTTTGGGACAAGACCGGCTGTGTGTAGCGTGTGGACGCTGACAAGGCACGGGTCTGTGTACCCTGTGCTGAGCAGGTGCTTGCATTGCAATCTGGCCTGCCAGTGGCTGCACTTCGTTTCACTTCACCTACTCCCCCAAGCTTAAATCTCACTCCTGCTGAGTTGCATACTAGTGGGGATTCACAGCCTGATGTGTCTTCTAGACTGGCTACTGTTGAGCAGTTGATTGCGAAGTCCTTAGCGCGTAAGGCCCCTGCTAAGAAGCGGCACTTGACGCCTAAAAGGGGAGCTCTTTTCTGATTCAGGCTCATCTGATGAGAGACCAAGGGGTCATGACGATTCTGGCTCCAACCTCTGGGCCCCGGATGACACTGACAGATTATTGACCCAGATTTTTGAGGTTCTGTCTATCTCTCTCCCTGTTGAGGCTCCCAGGCAAAGAGGGGAGCTTTTCCATACAGCAAGATCACGTTTGGAATTTCCAGAGCAGGCACATTTCCATAACCTTGTGTTCAAGGAATGGGAGCGCCCCAGTAAACTTCCCAGGGTTCCAAAGAGTTGGGATAGGAAGTATCCCTTTCATGCTGAGGTGGTTAAATGTTGGTCATTCCCCCCCCCCCCCCCCCCGAGGTGGATGCCCCGATCCTAGGGCTGTCTAACACCTCTGTCATGCATTCCCCTGATTCTACTACCCTGCGGGATGCCGAAGACCGGCGTATTGATCAGCTGGCATCGCACGCCTTTGCATGTGCGGGGACGGCGGTGCGCCCGGTCTGTGCCTCTGCCATTACTGCTGTGGCCACTAGAACCCTTATCAGAAATATGCTTGATAGTGTCCCTGGTGATTTGCCTTGTGAGGTGTTTACTGCACTCTCCAGGTGTGATGTTTCTGTAAATTTTGTCCTATCAGCATTGGATGACATCATCAGAATGTGTGCCAGAACTTCTGCCCTCGTGGTGGCTATACGCCGCTCGGTTTGGCTGCGCCAGTGGGCTGCTGACAACGCTGCCAAGAAGGCCCTCACTGGGTTTCCCTTTAAAGGTCTGCGTCTGTTTGGAGACCGCCTGGACCTTTTTGAAAAGGGAGGCAGGTTACCCCAGCGCAGGCGGCAACCTCGGTCCTTTCGGGGTCAGGGTTCCTTCTCCTCCCCTTACCGTGGTGCAAGACAGGGAAGCGGGGTTTCTTTCCCTGGGACCTGGGGAGATTTCTGGGGTAGAGGCAGAGGACGTGGACGTCCTGGCTCCTCCTGGGGTCCCAAAGCTAAATCCACTCCCAAGTCCTCTCAGGCATGATAAGGCGCCCTCACCCATCCGGGTGGGGGGACGGCTGCAGCACTTCGCTCACGTCTGGAGGCTTCATGTCTCAGACCGGTGGATTCAGGAGGTAGTGTCCTCCTTCCAAGTTGGAGTTTGCTGCCGATCCTCCTCCAAGATTCATCAGATCCCGGATTCCTCAGGACCCTGTGTCAGATCAGGAGCTAGTGCAAGCAGTGCAAGGCCTCCTGGAGCTGGGGGTCATCTGCCAGGTCCCCTTAAGAGAAAAAGGCAAGGGCTTTTATTCCAACCTATTCACAGTACCCAAAAAGGATGGTTCTGTCAGGCCCATCCTGGACTTAAAGATTCTCAACAAGTTTGTCAGGGGCAGGCGCTTTCGCATGGAGACTCTGCGCTCTGCCGTCAGTTCCCTGCGCCAAGGGGATTTCATGACTTCTGTGGACATCAAAGATGCTTACCTTCATATTCCTGTGTTCCCAGGTCATCAAAGGTTCCTCAGGTTCGCTCTGATGGATCAACACTACCAATTTGTGGCCTTGCCCTTCGGCCTCACTTCAGCTCCCAGGGTGTTCACCAAGGTGCTGGCTGGCGTGATGTCTCTGCTCAGATGTCAGGGCGTCCGCGTGCTTCCCTATCTGGACGACATCCTCATCGCTTCCCAGTCTCTACATCAGGCAGAGTTGGATACTCAGCTGGTGGTGTCCACTCTGGAGTCATTTGGATGGGTGATCAACCACCCCAAGTCCTCACTGTCCCCTTCCTTGGTAACCCCATTCCTAGGAATGAATCTGGATACAGTTCAGGCAAGGATCTTCCTTCCTCAGCAGAAGGTGGACAGTCTGATTGCACAGGCCCAGTCCCTCCTAGCTTGTCCCCATCCCTCCATCAGGCAGGGGATGCAGCTGGTGGGCCTGATGGTGGCGTGCTTCGAAGCAGTCCCTTATGCTCAGTTCCACTTGAGGCCTCTGCAACTTTACCTATTGTCTGTATGGGACAAGGACCCAGCGTTCCTGGACAGGGTCTGTGTGCTCTCCCCCCTGGTCAGGAGGTCCCTCTTGTGGTGGATGGACTCAAGGAACCTGTTGGGGGGCAGATCCTTTCTTGCCCCTTCCTGGGAGACGGTCACCACGGATGCCAGTCTGTCAGGTTGGGCGGGTTTCTGGAAGTCCCTGCGGTTCCAGGGGAGGCGGGGCCCTCAGGAGGCCCACACACCTATCAATGTCTTGGAGCTGAGAGCGATCAGGTTAGTTCTGGCTCGCTTGACTACTCATCTTCAGGGCCTGCCTGTTCAGGTGCGCTCGGACAACCAGACGGCAGTTGCCTACATCAATCATCAGGGAGGGACCCTGAGCAAGGGGGCCCTCCAGGAAGCGTCTCTGATCCTGACTTGGGCGGAGGCCAATGTCCCCTGCATTTCAGCTGTGTACATCCCGGGGGTGGAAAATCACCTGGCAGACTCTCTGAGCGGGGGGACCTCTCGCCAGGGAGAATGGTCCCTATGCAGCAGGGTGTTTCAATCTCTGTCACCGCTGGGGCCAACCAGATGTGGATCTGTTTGCTTCCCGCCACAATCACAAGCTTCCAGCTTTTGTCTCTGTCCAGGGATCCTCTGGTCCTGGCCTCAGATGCGCTAGCTATGTCATGGAAGGACTTTCAATTCCTGTATGTCTTCCCCCCCCCCAATTGCCCTGCTGGGCAGGGTTCTGCGCAAGATTGCTCTGGAAGGAGTGCCAGCAATTCTGGTGGCCCCCAGGTGGCCAAGAAGAGTGTGGTTCGCAGACGTGGTACAGCTGGCAGTAGATCAGTACGCTCTGCCCTTAGTGCCAGATCTGATCACTCAGGGCTCACTACGCCATCCCAATTTACAAACTCTGGCTTTGACGGCTTGGCTGCTGAAACCTCCATCTTGATGGAGAAGGGGCTGTCTTCCTCAGTTGTGGATACTTTGATTAAAGCTAGGAAGAAGTCTTCCTCCCTCTCCATTTATTACAGGGTTTGGCGTGCCTACATTGACTGGTGTGAGTCTCAGTCTCTTCCCTGTCGTGTGTTCTCTATTCCCAGGATTCTGGAGTTCCTGCAGCACGGGTTGGAGATGGGGCTCCAACTCAGTACTCTGAAGGGTCAGGTTTCTACCCTGGCTATTTTTTTCCAGAAGTCCTTTGCTCAGCACCCTCTGATCAGGACTTTTTTCCAGGGGGTCACTCATGTGCGTCCCCCACGAAAACCTATGGTGCCTGTTTGGGATTTGAACTTGGTTCTGTCAGCCTTGCAGGGTGCTCCCTTTGAACCTGTGCAGGATGCTGCCTTGTCCATTCTTACGCTCAAGGTTGTGTTTCTGGTGGCTAACACTTCTGTCAGACGTGTGTCTGAGTTGGCGGCGCTGTCCATTCAGCCCCCCTACTATGAGAGGCACCAGGACAAGGTGGTGTTTTGTTTCAAACCTGATTTTCTGCCTAATGTAGTGTCTGCCTTTCATTTGAATCAGGATATTGTTCTTCCTTCTTTGTGCCCTAATCCTAGCAATGCTAAGGAGAGAGTTTTGCACTCTTTGGATGTGGTTAGGTGTCTGAAGTACTATCTGGTGGCTACTGCACCTTTCAGGAAAACGGATGCTCTTTTTGTGGTCCCTTCTGGTCCTAGGAAGGGTTTGGCTCTTGCCAAGTCTATCAGCAAGTGGATTCGTCAGGATGTGATTCAGGCCTACTCTGCTAAGGGGAAGAATCCTCCCTTCCCCCTTACTGCTCATTCCACTCATGCTATTGGTGCCTCTTGGGCTTTTCAGCACCAGGCTTCTGTTCAACAAGTTTGCAAGGCTGCTACTTGGTCTTCTGTTCATACCTTTTCAAAGTTTTACAAGGTTGATGTTAGGGCCTCAGCTGACGCTGTTTTTGGCCGAAAGGTTCTGCAGGCGGCAGTGGTTTAAACTGCCTGCTGCTGATTTTTCTTGGGGCTCCCACCCTACTTTATGGACAATGCTATTGGATGTCCCAACTGTAAGTATTAGATTTGGAGCAGGACGTACTGTATACTAAGAATGATACAATTCTGTGATTACTCACCTGTAGAATTGGTATTATGAGTATACAGTACTTCCTGCTCCAACCCACCCTTGGTTTGCATTTTCTTGGATCTCCTGTATGGTGATTGTTATCATTGTTATAGTTGATAGTTTGGATTGTTTAATTCTCCCGGCTTCTCCTTAACTGCTTTTCAATGCTGTGGATTTGTGGGAGGTCCCTGGATATTTGAGGGGCCGAGAGGAGCCTATTTTCGATGTCTCTGCAGTCCAGCGCCATCTGGCGGAGTATATCCCAACTGTAAGTAATAGATTTGGAGCAGGACGTACTGTATACTCATAATAACAATTCTATAGGTGAGTAATCACAGAATTGTATTTTTATATATGCCCTCCCTTCCCACTTGCTTTATTACTGTGTGTGTGTGGGGTGCTGTGCTTGGTGCTACTGGGAGCATTGGAGGCTCCATCACTGTCACCTGCAGCGAGGAGCGGTCGTCTGTAGCACTTCCATTCGGCATATCCTCAGCTCCCCGAGTGTTCACCAAGGTGCTGGCAGGCATCATGGCTATCCTGAGGAGTCGGGGCATTTGTGTGTTTGCCCATCTAGACGACCTTCTGATTTCGGCCCGGTCTCTTCAGGAGGCCGAGAGCGACACCCGGACTGTGTTGTCAACCCTGGAAGCCTTCTGTTGGGTGATAAATTACCCCAAGTCATTTATCACGCCTTCAACAGTGAGATCCTTACTGGGAATGACGCTAGACACTGGTCAGGTCAAGGTCTTTCTGCCACAGCAGAAGGTTTTGGGACTCCAGACCCAAGTGCAGGCCTTGCTGGTTTGTCAACAGCCGTCGATATGTCTGGGGATGAGATTAGTGGGCCTAATGGTGTTGTGCTTCGAAGCAGTGCCCTTCGCCCAATTTCATATGAGACCTCTACAGTTGAACCTGCTGACCGTCTGGAATCGAGCAAGTCAGAAGATGATGCCTCCTCCTTGCACAGGGGGATTTCAGGTAGCCGGGATGACTCCTGGCCCTCTATTTTATCTATTACCGCCCGGATCCCTTTTTGATTTACCCTGCCTCGCAGCCTAGGCTGCTGGTCTGGGCGAGGGTAGATGGCACCCTAGGTGCTTAGGAGCTAATGCTCCACCGTGAGACCCTATACTGGAGGGTAGGCGGTTAACCGGGTTGGTGACCCTGGTTTGGGATGCCCTGTCCATTCCGCTTTCTACTGATGTAGTTGGGGATCCTTCCCTCCCTTTACTTGTCCCTTTATTCCCTGGGAGGGAGGGGGGGCTGTGACTCTCCCTTGTCCAGTTGTCATGGAGCATCGGGAAGTAATCCTTCATTCATTAGGTGCTATGAGTGTAAGTGTGTGTGTGTTTTTAACTGTGCTTGGTAACTTAACTTTTTTTCAGGTTGCCATGACATGCGGCGGCCGTAGTGAGAGCCGGCCGCAATGTCATGGCGGAGCTGGTGAGGAGGCTTAAGGGAGCTTCTCCTCTCCTTGCTGTGAGGAGAGGGGGCGGGGCCGGGCGCTCGGCGCGCTGGCGGAGGCCTGCCCCACTCTCTCTCTGGCGCCCACGCCGGCGCCCGGTCTCCTTGGCTGTGGTCGGGGAAGGGGCGGGGCCGGGCGCTCTATGCGCTGGCAGCGGCCCGCCCCACTCTCTCTGGCGCCCCATGTGGCGCCCAGTTTTTTTACTATGGATGGGGAGGGGGCGGGGCCGGGCGCTCTACGTGCTTGTGGCGGCCCGCCCCACTCTCTTCGGCGCCCTCGGCGGCGCCCGGTTTCTTCCTTTGAATGAGGACGGGGAGGGGGGGCGGGCGCTTGACGCGCTGTCGGCGGCCCGACCCACTCTCTCGGGCGCCCTCTGCGGCACCCGGCTTGTTTGGCGGGGCCGGGCGCTGGCGGCGGTCCGCCCCGCTCTCTCTTTGGCGCCCTCTGCGGCGCCCGGTTGCCTTCATCCAGATGGGGAGGGGAAGGGGCGCTGGCGGTGGCCCGTCCCACTCTCTGGCGCCTTCGGCGGCGCCCGGTGTTTCTAAGAGAGGTTGGGGAGGGGGCGGGGCCAGGCGCGGCGTGCGATCCGCGCTGGCCCGCCCCTCTTCGTCTGCTTCCTCTGGGACCGAGGATGGCTCCGGCTAAGAAGCGTGCATGTGAGGGGAGTGCCCTGCGGGGCTTTGCGTGTCTGTTTTGTTAGGGTGCCGGCCTAGAACACTGCGGGATCGTTTTGTCCCACCTTGCGGTTTCTGGTTTTGGTATCATTACTAGCATGCTATGTAGTGTTATATGCTATTTGCCTCAGTGTTATTTATTTATGTATATATATTCTATTCTATGTTTAGCCACACTCTGTTTACTTTTGCCTGTATGAGTACAGGTGTACTTATAGGAGCCTTGCTCCTCCGTGAGACCCCTCTCTACTGCTGTAGTTGGGGACCTTCCCCTTCCATTACTCCCTTTCCCGCAATGGGGGGGGGGGCTGTTTCCTTTCACACATGATCCTTCACCTTTTTGTTTCTGTGTGATGGTGTGGGTGTGTGGTGCTTGCACTGTACTGATGCGCCTGTTTGGGAGCCTCCGCGCGCCTGGAGCCGACGGCTCCACGCTCGGTGGTGAGAGCTTCTTCCCCTCCTGTCTGTCCGGGGAGGGGGCGGGGCCGGGCGATTGGCATGCTGGTGGCGGCCCGCCCCCTCTCTCTCTCTCTCTCTCTCTCTCTGGTGCCCTTTGCGGTGCTCTGCATTGGCCGGGAACCATGATGATGGGGAAGGGGCGGGGCCAGCCGCGGCGCGCGATCTGCGCTGGCCCGCCCTTCTTCTTCCTCTGCTGTCTGCACATTTTAGTCGGAGAGGTGCCATTACAGCGGCGTTGAGTGCCCTGCGGGGCTTCTTGTTGTTTTCATATACTTGTTTAAGTTATATGCGCCTTTTTTGTCTAGCGTGGCGGCTGCCATTAATAACGCATGTATCTGTTGCACATTTGTGTTTAAATCATATATTGACATTTTCTGCATGTATGATTGCTGTGGAGAGTGTGCCTTGCTTACAGGGTTCCCCTCTCTCTTTTTATGTCTTTCAGGAGGACCCTGCTTAGTTAAAACGGGGGGGGGGGGGGGTTCCCGGTCCTAGGGTCCCTTGGCTAAATTTGGGGCTTAATTATTATTATTAAAATCCTCCCAAAAACGGACTTAAGGGGCATCCCGGGTAGCTTCTAGCGTAATTCCCTCTGGTCATTGCGACTACCATAAGATTCACCATATGGAGGCTTCCCAGGATACCGGGCTCGGGCTCCCTTTGGGGCAATACTGGCAGTGCGTGGGTTGTGGGGCGTCCCTTACGGGGGATAATGTGCTGGATTGCATACCATGTGCACAGCAGACCATAACGCGGCAGTCGGGGTCCCAGGCGTCACCTACTCCACCACTCCTGATCCGTACCCCTAGTGACATTGTCATTAGCGGGAAGTCGCAATCTGATGTATGTGCTAGATTGGCCAACATCGACAAATTGATTTCTAGCTCTGCGTCCAGAAAGGCCCCGGCTAAGAGAAGACATTTGTCGCCGGCCGCGCCGGTTCTGGATTTTGCTGATTATGATTCCCTTGACTGGTCTGATTATTCCCCACTTGAGGAAGGGGAACTGTTTGCGGAATCTGATGGCTCTGAGGATCAGAAGTTTTGGATGCTGATGCTGGGCAGGTGCATGGGAATGCCGTGGATACACCCAAGATCCTGGCCCTTTTATTTGAGGTTCTGGCTATTTCTCCTCCGGCGGAGTGCCCTCCGCAGAAGGGGGAATTTTTTGGGACCTCTAAGCCTAGTTTGGAGTTCCCAAATCAGAAGCATTTTGAAAATCTGATTCTTTAGGAATGGGAAAGACCTAGCCGGCTTCCTGGTGTTCCTCAGGGATCTGATAGGAAGTATCCCTTTCCGGTGGATGCAGTGAAGCGCTGGTCGTCCCCTCCCGAGGTTGATGCGCCCGTTCTGGGATTGTCCAACACATCTGTTGTGCATTCTCCAGACGCCACCTCGATTAAGGATGGTGAGGACTGACGTATTGATCAAATGGCTTGCCATGCCTTTGCTAGCGTGGGTTCAGCCTTGCGGCCTGTTTGTGCTTCTGCGCTCACGGCTGTGGCTACCAGGTCTGTGGTTAGGGGCCTGTTGAGTGGTTCCCAGCTTAACCCGGCCAGCGATGAATTTGCAGCGCTTTGGCGGTGTGAATTGTTCATGTCCTCTGTCTTATCTGCCTTGGATGACACAATATGTATGTGTAGCAGAACTTCGGCGTTGCTGGTGGCTATTCGCCGATCGGTCTAGTTGCGGGTATGCGGCTGTTTGGAGATAAATTGGATTCAGTGCGAAAGGAGGAAAGCTACCGCAACGCAAGAAGCATGGCCGCTCCTTTCGGGGGGCATGCTCCTTTAATCCTTCCTTTCGCAGGGCCAGAGCAGGCAGAGGAGCTGCCTATTCTACCTTCAGAGGCGATTCCTGGAACAGAGGCAGAGGACGGGCCCGTCCAGGACCTGTCTGGGGTTCCAAGCCAGCTCAGCAATGAGGGGGTGCCCTCACCCTTGCGGGTGGGGGGGGCGGCTGTGGCACTTCTTCCAGGTCTGGGCCCGGGAGGTTGCAGACAAGTGGATCTTGGAAGTGGTCTCTTCCGGGTACAAACTGGAGTTCGAGTACCGGCCTCCTCCCAGATTCCTCAGATCTCGGGTCCCCTCGGACCCCCGGGCTGCGCAGGGGCTCCTGTTGGCAGTGCAAAATCTTCTGGGCATGGAAGTCATATGCACGGTGCCTTTGTCAGAGAGAGGCCGGGGCTATTATTCCAACCTCTTGACGGTGCCCAAGAAGGATTGATCCATAAGACTCATTCTGGATTTGAAGCTTCTCTACTTGTTCATCAGAACCAAGAAGTTCCGCATGGAGACTTTTGCGCTCAGCCATCCTTTCTCTTTGTCAGGGGGACTTCATGACGTCCATAGACATCAAGGATGCTTACCTTCATGTACCGATCTTCCCAGCACACCGGGACTTTCTCAGATATGTGGTGGGAGATCAGCATTTTCAGTTTGTGGCCCTCCCGTTCTGGCTGACCTCGGCACCAAGGATGTTCACCAAGGTGCTGGCGGGTATAATGGCCCTTCTAAGAGCCCAGGGCTTTCGCATTGTGTCGTATCTGGACGACCTCCTCATTACGGCATCCTCTCTGACAGGTGGAGCTAGACACCAGGACGGTGGTGTCAACGCTGGAGATGTTCGGCTGGGTGATCAACCACCCCAAGTCTTCTCTCTCCCCATCAAGGGAGATTGCATTTCTGGGCATAAATCTGGATACCATTCAGACCAGGGTATTCCTACCTCAGTCGAAGGTGCGGATGGTTCAAGATCTGATACGTCTTCTTCTGTCCAACCCTCACCCGTCTATCCGGCTAGGGATGAGACTGGTGGGGTTGATGGTGGCTTCCTTCGAGACAGTCCCCTTTGCTCAGTTCCACGTGAGGTCGCTCCAGCTCCATCTACTGTTGGCTTAGGACAAATGTCCGCTGTCATTGGATCCGTCATTTCTGATGTCTCCCCTGGTTCGGCAGTCTCTTCAGTTGTGGCTGGAACCAAGGAATCTTCTGAGGGGCAGGTCTTTTCTGACCTCTTGTGGGGAGACGGTCACCACGGATGCCAGCCTGTCGGGCTGGGGGGGTTTCTGGAAGGAACATCAGTTCCAGGGGCTGTGGGGTCCTCGGGAGGCCCACACCCCCATCACGCTCAACCACAAGGTATTCCGGTCCCTTTGTCACAAGTGGGGGATTCCGGAGGTGGATCTTTTTGCCTCACGTCACAATCACAAGCTTCCTGCATTTGTGTCTCTGCCTCAGGATCCTCTGGCCCTGGCAGTGGACGCCTTGTCTCTTGCCTGGAGGGATCTGGGTTTTCTGTATCTGTTTCCCCCCTTCTCCGTGGTAGGCAAGGTGGTGCGCAGGCTGGCTCAAGAGGGTGCGCCAGCAATTCTGGTGGCCCCAAGGTGGCCAAGACAGGTTCGGTTCACAGACGTTGTACGGCTGGCGGTAGATCAGTACAGGTTGCCCCTGTTTCCGGATCTGATCACTCAAGGTCAACTTTGTTACCCCAATTTACAAACGCTGGCTTTGATGGCGTGGCTGCTGAAACCTCCATCTTAAAGGAGGAAGATTTGTCTGATGCTGTGATTCAGACACTTGTTAGAGCTAGGAAGAGATCTTCCTCTAACATCTACTACAGGACTTGGAGGTCCTATATTGACTGGTGTGAGGCTAGGGCATTGCCTTGCAGGGTGTTTTCGATTCCTAGGATTTGGGATTTTCTTCAACACGGTCTGGACCTGGGGTTCCAGCTTAGTACCTTTTGAAAGGGCAGATTTCTGCCCTGGCGGTCTTCTTTCAAAGGTCCTTTGCTCTGCATCCCTTGGTTAAGACTTTTTTCCATGGGGTCACTCATGTGCGCCGCCCTAGAAAGCCTTTGTTGCCCGTTTGGGATTTGAATTTGGTTCTGTCGGCCCTCCAGGGGCCTTCTTTTGAGCCGGTGCAGGATGTTGCACTTTCTATGCTTACACAAAAGATTTCCTTTTTGGTGGCTATTACATCTGTTCGTCGTTTCTCTGAGTTGGCGGCTCTGTCCATTCAGGCCCCTTACTTTGAGAGACACCAGGACAAGGTGGTCTTTTGCTTTAAGCCAGATTTCCTTCCTAAGGTGGTTTCTGCCTTCCATCTCAATCAGGATGTGGTTCTCCCTTCCTTGTGTCCTAAGCCTAACAATGACGAGAAGAGGCTCCTCCACTCTTTGGATGTGGTTCGTTGTGTGAAGTACTATTTGGTGGCTACTTCTTCCTTTCGTAAGACGGACGCCTTGTCGTGGTGCCCTCCGGGCCCAGGAAAGGTTTGGCGCCTGCCAAGTCTACCATTAGTAAATGGATACGTCAGGCCATTGTTGGGGCCTATACTGCCAAGGGGAGGGTCCCCCCTTTTCGGATCACTGCTCATTCTACTCGTGCTGTTGGGGCTTCTTGGGCTTTTCAGCACCAGGCGCCTGTTTAACAAGTTTGTAAGGCTGCTACTTGGTTTTCTGTTCATACTTTTTCCAAGTGTTAAAAGGTTGATGTGCGGGCCTCAGCGGATGCTGTTCTTGGCCGCAAAGTCCTGCAAGCTGCAGTGGTTTAATTTTGTTCACTATTGCCTGTTGGAATCCCCACCCTTTTTTTGGACACTACCATTTTGTGATTACTCACCTGTAAAATGGGTATTATAAGTATGTCTCACGCCCTGTTTCGTCCCACCCTGAGCTGTATCTTGGATCCTCTATATGGTAAAAACATTTTCTCATGGATTTTATTGGCTCTTCCTGGTCTCCTTACTGCTTTCTTATACTGGGGAATGTGTGGGAGGTCCCAAGTATTTATGGACTGGGAGGGGCTTCTTTTTCTAGTCATCTCTGCAGAAGTTCGCCCTCTACTGGACCATAACCCACGTGTAATAAATCTATCCGAAGCAGGATGTGAGACATACTTATAATACCCATTTTACAGGTGAGTAATCGCAAAATTTTTTTTTTCTGGTGGCGATCTCCTCCGTGCGTCGCGTATCAGAGCTGGCCGCGCTTTGTATGAAACCACCTTACTTTGAGTTACACAGGGATAAGGTGGTTTTTCATTTTAAACCTGATTTTTTTGCCTAAGGTCGTTTCTCCTTTTCACCTTAATGAAGAAGTTGTCTTACCTTCCTTGTGTGCAGCACCGGCTAATTCCAAGGAACGGACCCTCCATGCCTTGGATGTGGTCAGAGCCATTAGGTATTACCTGGCTGCGACTGAATCCTTCAGGAAATCGGATTTGCTCTTTGTCCTAACAGAGGGCTCTAGGAAAGGTTTGCCACCAGCCAAGTCCACTCTCAGTAAGTGGATTAGACAGGCGGTGGTGCAATCCTATTCTGCCAGGGGGAATTAACCCCCTTTTCGGATCCAAGCTCATTCTACTAGGGCTATTGGTGCCTCTTGGGTTTTTCAGCATCAGGCATGGGTGGAACAAGTTTGTAAGGCCGCCACGTGGTCTTCTGTTCATACTTTTACAAAGTTTTACAAGGTGGATGTCAGGGCCTCAGCTGACGCTGTTTTTGGCCGAAAGGTGCTTCAGGCGATAGTGAAATGAACTACATGCTGTTCCGCACTGGGGATCCCGACCTTATGGACACTGCTTTTGGATGTCTTATCTGTAAGTACTTCTGGACGGCCTGGAATGGATGGAGGAGAAAAATACAATTCTGTGAAACTCACCTGTATAATTTTTTGTATCCATCCATTCCAGGCCGTCCGCCGTGTTATGGTGATTGAACCATTTTTGTTCATAGGACACTAAGTTTTTTTAGTTTTGATTCGAGAGATTACAAGCGGAGGCTATGAGGTAACATGGTCTCCTATTTTTTGTTTGGACTTTCTGGCCTGTCTTTTTTGTTGAGTACTGCTTTTAAACCACTGGGGACTGGATAGACGGACAGCTGCCTTTATAGTGGGCTGGGAGGAGCTACATCTTTTGATCTTGCAGTCAGCGCCCCCTAGGGGCGAACACCCATCTGTAAGTACTTCTGGACGGCCTGGAATGGATAGATACAAAAACAATTCTACAGGTGAGTTTCACAGAATTGTATTTTTTCTGCCTGCTTGATCGCGGCCCCACGTGACCGCCATTGACCAGCAGAGTTTGGCGCACACGCATAGCAATATCCAAGCCTGGCCCAAGAACTTCACTCACTACTGGCAGTCATGTAAGGGGCTGCAAAGACCTGCTAAGAGGTTCAGGGGACCAACAGTGATTTTCAACTAAGGGTCTTCAAAGTGGACCAAAACCCAGGATTTTGACTATCCTGGGTTGTGGTCCTTACCCCCGGGGCACCCCGATCACCGCTGTGTGAAACCCCCCAGGTCACCAAAACCAACTCACCTCTTCCCGGTCCTAAGGCGCGTGCATGGCCGCTCGTCCAATCTGCGTGCTCGGAACCGTTTCCGAGCGCGCGGATGGCTGCATCCCCTGCGGACTTGGGCCCTGCTAGAGGGATAGTGTAAGGGTCAACCCGGGGTGTTTCACACAGCGGGCCATCCCAATTTTGGATGCCTTGGGGGGAGGGAATTAATTGTCCCAGGAATCTTATAGACTTTAAAGTGGATTAAAGCCTGCAAGTGCTGGCCCTGTATTCCCTTTAGACTCCAGACCTGGCCTTGGCTGTCCCCAGCCTACAGTCTTGGGGCTGGTAGTATCCCTTGTTGTGGAGCAACCTGATTTGGGATTCCCAAATGTGTGAAATCTCTGCACACCTATCTGTATGTACAGATAGCTCAGAGCCGCAAAGCATGTGATGAACGACAGTGATTGGCTGTGGGCTGTAGGTAAAGTGAGTTTATGTGCGATCTACAAGGATACGGTATCCAAAATCGTGCTCCATGGAAAAACAGAACCTGAGACAGTATAAATCACGGTTTATTTACTCTTTAACTGATCCAGCACAGCAAGCTGTTACTATTTGTATCATATATATGTGAATTCAGATTTGCCTAGAATGTCTTGACTCTATTTAAATTTTTTTATCCATCCTATGCATATTAGAGGGGTAGTCAGAACACAGCCTATGGGTTGCACTATAGGTGAATTAGGTGTGTAAATGCTGTAAAAGAATTGTCGTTGGAAAGAATATTTAAAAAAAAATCTCCTGCTCTATACACACATTATTCCCACTTCCAACACCGGTTTACAGGGGGGCTGGACACTGCAGGTGGCTACCAGTCCATGTTTTATAGCTAGCTAGTTCATTTTTCCAGTGATCACTTCTCATATTGACCTGCATGGAATAATATGTCCATTTTTTTTGTAGTTTAAAAAGAACCAGAACCCACTACGCACATTTAAATACAAAAAGGGGAAGTCTGGTGGCAAAAAAGGATCTGAAAAATCCTAGGATACAGCATTTACGTCAAAAAGATGGATTAAGTATGACCTGATGATTTTTATTTAAACACAAATGTTGCCATGAGGAGGAAGTTTTGTGACAGCAGACTGATTCACATCGCATACTTATGGACAAGAAAATGCCTTTTTGTACAGTGGCTTGTATACATGGTTTTCTGTAAATAAATGTATGTATTTTTGTCATTGCCAGGTTTTTGTGTGTGAATTCTCAGTTTTCTTTTACAGAAATGACAGAAGTTGCTATTACAGTTGGACTGAACTATGAACTTAAAGTGGACCAGAACCTTTTGACTATCCTGGTTTTGGTCCTTCAGCACCCCCCCCCCCCCCCCCCCGTGCCCTGCTGTTTGAAACCCCCCAGATCGCCAAGCTCAACTCCTCCTCCTGGTTCTATGGAGCATGCCCAGCCTCTCGTCCAATCAGCGTGCTCAGAGGCGCTGACATCACGCCATCTAAGCCTTTGTCTAAGGCCAGCAGCTCAGAGCGCACTGGCGGCTACATCCCCCGCTTTCCTCTAACAAGGAGTGTGCCCACAAATGCCTGACGTGGAGACGCGCCCTGCCAGCGGGATAGCTGGGCTGCAGCTCGCGCATGTGCCGTTGTAACAAGGAAAGTATATGGGGTGACCTGGGGGGTTTCACACAGCGAGGCATCACGATTTTGGATGCCCTTTTGGGGATTGAATCGATTGGTCCGGGAATCCTATGTATTCCCCGCCCGATTGCGGTGGGTTTTGGTCCACTTTAAGGAGTATGTGCTCTTATTGCATGTTTTTACACATAACATATAACACATTAAAAACTGTGAACATCCCTTTAAATTAATGATACTGATACTACTATATTCTTAGTATACAGTACGTCCTGCTCCAGATAAGATTCATAACACATGGGTATTACTCCGCCAGATGGCGCTGGACTGCAGAGACATCGAAATGAGCTCCTCCCGGCCCCTCAAATACCTGGGACCTTCCACAATCCCCCAGATCTTCTCTGCAGTCTGGACTGCGAAGGACAAGATGGCTCTCTCTTCTCGCAGGTGAGCGGGGCTATTTGCCTGCGGCCCTGTAGGACTAATCCCACCCGTTCCATTAATTATGTGCCTCCCAGCCTTGGCTACGCTGGTCGGGTGAAGGTAGGCAGCACCGCTGTTAGGTGCTTAGGAGCGGCTCTCCACCGCAATTCCCCACCAAAGGGTAGGCGGTTCAGGCTTATGGTGAGCCTCTATGGGATGTCTCTCCCGCACTATTGCCCCTTGCCCCTGCCTATCGGTGGGCCCTATTAAGTGGCCGCTGTCCTCTCTCATTCTCCTTGTAGCCTTCGGGGGAAAGGGGGGGGGTGTAAATGTGTATGCTATGCATTCTGTATACCCTATATTGTATTCTTTCTGCCATGTGTCAGCCACCGCGCTGGCTTGCTTTTTCCTTACTGTTTTTCAAAATTGCCGCCTCCGCCCGCCTTCTATGTCACTATGTTCCACGCTTGGCGGCGGCGTTACTTCAGGCGCTGGTGCGCCGTCATTGGCTGCTTGTCACGTCCTGGCTTCGCGCTCTTCGGGGGGGCGGGGCCCATCTATGGCGCGCTCCGTGTCATCGCTGATACTGGCCCGCCCCTCGAGGTGTACCGACGCCATCTTTAACCTGCTTGGTTGGCCCATGCGCGACGGACCTCTACCTACCGCGGTCCGTGAGTTCCCTCGCGGGCGGCTGTATTTTGATACCTTTTATTACTGTGTACTTATGGTCTCCTCCTCTTATGTCTTTCAGGCTGGGCGAACCCTTTGGCTTCTCCCGGCCCTTTATTAGTTATGTAACTTGTAGGCCTTGTGTAATGCTCCCACTTCACTAGCGTGTTATTGGGGCATCAGGGGTTGCTGTATAGCGTTAATCCCTATCGGCCTATAGTGCCGCTATAATCACCATATGGAGGCATCCCAGGATAATGTGACCGGGGTTCCTTCGATGGGCCCTATTTAAGTGGCCGCCGTCCTCCCTCATCCTCCTTGTAGTCTTCGGGGGAAAAGAGAGGGGGGTGTATGTATGTGTATAGATATGTACGTTATGCCATCTGTGCTTTCATTTTTCACATGTCTTTATTCTTGTGTCAGCCGCCGCGCTGCTTTTAAAATTACCGCCACCGCGCTGACTTGGTTCCGCGCTTGGCGGCGGCGTTTCCTCAGGTGCAGGTGCGCCATCATTGGCTGTTGGCCTCTCCGGCTTCGGGGGGGCGGGGCCCGTCTTTGGCGCGTTCCGCGTCATCGCTATTACTGGCCCGCCCCTCGAGGTATACCGACGCCATCTTTTCTGACTTGGTTGGCCTATGCGTGACGGACTCCTACCTACCGCGGTCCGTAAATGCCCTCGCGGGCGGCTTGATCTGCTTCACTTTTGTTACCATGTACTTAAGGTCTTGTCTGCTTATATCTTTCAGGCGGGACGAACCCTTCTTGGCTTCTCCCGGCCCTATTTTAGTATATTACTTGTAGGCCTTATTATACTCCGACTAACCCTAGCGGGTTATTGGGGCATCCAGGGTTGCTATATAGCGTTATTCCCTATCGGCGTATAGCGCCACTATAATCACCATATGGAGGTATCTCAGGATAATGTTACCCGGGGGCCCTTTGGGACAAGACCGGCTGTGTAGCGTGTGGGCAGCCTCATGCTGACACTGACAAGGCGAGGGTCTGTGTACCCTGTGCTGATCAGGTGCTTGCATTGCAATCTGGCCTGCCAGTGGCTGCACCTCGTTTCACTTCACCTACTCCCCCCAAGCTTAAATCTCACTCCTGCTGAGTTGCATACTAGTGGGGATTCTCAGCATGATGTGTCTTCTAGACTGGCTACTGTTGAACAGATTATTGCGAAGTCTTTAGCGCGTAAGGCCCCTGCTAAGAAGCAGCACTTGACGCCTAATGTTACTGTTTTCCCTATTTTCCCTATGGGAACTGAGGAGTTTTGGAATCTGTGTGGCTATACCCCGTCTGATGAAGGGGAGCTCTTTTCTGATTCAGGCTTATCTGATGAGAGACCAAGGGGTCATGACGATTCTGGCTCTGACCCCTGGGCCCCAGATGACACTGACAGATTATTGACCCTGATTTTTGAAGTTCTGTCTATCTCTCTCCCTGTTAAGGCTCCCAGCCAAAGAGGGGAGCTTTTCCATACAGCAAGATCACTTTTGGAATTTCCAGAGCAGGCACATTTCCATAACCTTGTGCTCAAGGAATGGGAGCGCCCCAGTTAACTTCCCGGGGTTCCAAAGAGTTGGGATAGGAAGTATCCCTTTCCTGCTGAGGTGGTTAAATGTTGGTCATCCCCCCCCAGGTGGATGCACCGATCCTAGGGCTATCTAACACCTCTGTCATGCATTCCCCTGATTCTACTACCCTGCGTATTGATCAGCTGGCATCCCACGCCTTTGCATGTGCGGGGACGGCGCTGTGCCCGGTCTGTGCCTCTGCCATTACGGCTGTGGCCACTAGAACCCTTATCAGAAATATGCTTGATAGTGCCCCTGATGATTTGCCTTGTGAGGTGTTTAATGCACTCTCCAGTTGTGATGTTATTCTAAGTGTGCCATACACTCCACTTCGGTCTTCATGACATCTGGGTAATCTCCAGTAGAGGGCGAACTTCTGCAGAGATGAATATGCAAAAAAGAAAGCCCCTCCCGGTCCATATATACCTGGGACCTCCCACCAATTCCCCAGTTCCTTCTCTGCAGGGAAGGCGACAAGACAGAAGATGAAGACTTATTTTCTCACAGGTAAGCCGGGTTCGCGCCCGGCCTTCTATTGTCCCTATTACTGCCAGGACCCTTCTAAATTGCCCTATATTGAGCCTCCCAGCTTGGGCTGCGGGTCCTGGTGAAGGTAGGAGCACCCTATGGGTGCAGCAGGAGCACTGCTCCACCGTGAGACCTCAATATGGGGTAGGCGGTTATCCAGGTTTCTTGGTGATCCTGGCCATAAGCCGTCCTTCTAGGCTTATCGCCGGTTTCTGGCAGGGTTCCCCCCCTTCCGGGTCCCTTATTCTCCTCCGGGGGGGGAAGGGGTTACCTGGCCTGGCCGATATTTTGTTTTCCCCAGCTTGTGTCCCTGTGTTTTTTACCGTGTGTGAGTGGCAGACTGCCTTTACCGGCATACCAGGGACTAGTGGCAGCCTGGGGGAGCTTCTCCCCCTCAGGCTGCGTTCAGGAAGGGGGCTCTCGGCGCGGCCGCGGTAGCCCCGCCCCCTTCTTTGGCGCGATTGCTGTGCTAGTTTCTGGGGTCCGCATTGCTGGGAGGGGGCGTGGCCTCGGCAAACGCACATTCTGCGCTGGCCCGCCCTCCCCCTGCTCTCCCTCTTCATGCATGAGGCTTCGTGGGGACCATCTTCTTGAGCAGGCCGCATAGCAGATCTGTGTGGTAAGGGCCCACTTCCTTAGCTTGTGTGTGTGGGGGCTCCTCTTTAGCGGGGCCCCCACTGGTCTAGAGCATGTATGTGTGTGTGTTATTTACACTGTCAGGCTGGGATATAATATATATACATGTATATATATTTTGTGTGGCTGCAAGATCAAATGCTGTGGTTTTTTATAATGTAAGGTTATGGCCATTTTTCTCAGCTCTGCATTTATGTTGCCTGTTTTGTGTGTTACAGGTTGCCCTGTATATGTGCATATTAAGGGGTCCCTCCTGGTCCTGGGGTCCCTAGTGTAAAATTGGCCACCTAAAATCCTCCCACCGGGACTTTTAAGGGGCATCCTCTGTTGCTTATGCGTAATTCCCTGCGGTCTTGCGACTGACCACAAAAAAAATCACCATATGGAGGCTCCGCAGGATACTGGGCTCGGGATCCCTCTGGGACAATCCGGCCCATGTGTGGGGTGCGGGGTATCCCTTACGGGGGAGATTGTGCTGATCTGTATACCATGCGCACAAAAGGCCATAATGCGGCAGTCTGGTACCCAGCCTTCTGGGTCGGCTCCTCCCGCTTCATCGCCTTCCCCTCCCTACCTTATCCGTACCCCAAGTGACATTGGTACCAGTGGGGAGTCTTTCTGATGTTTTGGGTTAGGTTGGCCAGCATTGAGAAATTATTACTAGCAAGGTGGGCAAGAAGGCCCGGGCTAAAAAGAGACATTTGTCGTCAGCCCAGCCATTGTGGGATGTTGACGACGAGTCCGCTGATTTGTCAGATTATTCCCCGTTAGAGGAGGGGGAATTGTATCGGGAAACAGGCTGACTATGTTCAGTCTGGGAATTCCAATGTCGGGCAGGCCCTGGGGGATGCCGTAGATACGGCCACGGTTTTGTCACATTTATTGGAGGTGTTGGATATTGAACCGCCTGAGGCGCCCCCTCTTAAGAAGGGGGAATTTTTTGGGGCCTGCAAGCCTCGTCTAGAATTCCCTACCCAGGGTCATTTTGATGCGCTGATCCTTAGAGAATTGGAGAGGCCCAGTCGGCTTCCTGGTGTGCCTCAGGGATGGGATAAGAAATATCCTTTTCCGGTGGAGGCGGTTAAGCGCTGGCCTTCTCCTCCCGAGGTCGACGTGCCTGTTTTAGGTTTGACCAACTCTTCTGTGCTGAACACCCCTGACACCACTTTCCTTAAGGATGACGAGGATAAGCGCCGTGATCAGATGGCGTGCCACGCATTTGCCAACGTGGGCTCGGCCCTGCGGCCTGTTAGTGCATCTGCCCTGGTGTCGCTTGCTATCAGGTCTCTTATCAGGGACTGGCTGAATAACGCTCAGTTTGATCCAGCTGGCGCTGAGTTCGCTATCCTTAAAGAAATGCGAATTGTTCATGGATTTTGTCATGGCTGCGATGAAGACTCTATTGTCGTGTGTAGTAGGACTTCAGCCTTACTGGTGGCTATGCGCAGATTGGTCTGGCTCCGCCAGTGGACAGCGGACGTTGGGGGCCAAGAAGTCGCTCACAGCTCTGGTTCGCGGCTGTTTGGAGATAAATTGGATGCTGTTGTTAAAGGAGGAAAGTTACCTCAGCGAAGGAAACAGCGCCGCCCCTTTCCGGGGGCGGGCTCGTTCACTCCCTCCTTTCGAGGGGCCAGAGCGACTAGGGGTTTGGCCTTCTCGGGTGTCAGGGGCTCATCCTGGAACAGAGGCAGAGGTCGGGCACGTCCCGCACCTGCCTGGGGTTCCAAGCCCAAGCCTGCCGTTAAACCGGCTCAGCAATGGTGGGGGGACGGCTGCGGCTCTTCATCCAGGTCTGGGCCCGGAAGGTCACAGACAATTGGATCTTGGAAGTGGTCTCGTCCGGGTACAAACTGGAGTTCGAGTACTGGCCGCCCCCAAGATTCTTAAGGTCTCTGGTGCCCTCGGACCCTCAGGCTGCACAGGGGCTCCTGTTAGTATTAAAAAACCTTCTGGACATTCTGTCAGAGAGAGGCAGGGGTTTCTACTCCAACCTTTTCACGGTTCCCAAAAAGGAGGGTTCGGTGAGACCTATTCTAGATCTCAAGGTTCTCAACAGATTTATCAGAGCCAAAAAGTTCCGCATGGAGACTCTGCGCTCGGCTATCAATTCCTTTCGCCAAGGGGATTTTATGACATCCATAGACATCAAGGATGCGTATCTGCATGTTCCAATTTTTCAGGCATATCAGAGATTCCTCCGGTTTGCGGTGGAGGATCAACATTATCAGTTTGTAGCTCTTCCCTTCAGTCTGACCTCGGCACAGAGGGTCTTCACCAAGGTTTTGGCGGGCATAATGGCTCTGTTCAGATCTCAGGGCATGCGCATTGTGCCTTATCTGGACGATCTGTTGATATCAGCTTCTTCCCTCCATCGGGCGGAGCTGGACGCCCACCAGGTGGTGTCGACCCTGGAAATGCTCGGGTGGGTGATCAACCGCACCAAGTCTTCTCTCTCCCCGTCTCGTGTGATTTCATTTCTGGGCATGAATCTGGATACCATTCGGGCCAGAGTGTTTCTGCCCCAGTCCAAGGTGCCGGGTATTCAGGGCCTGATCCGCCGCCTTCTGGACAGTCCTTGTCCCTCTATCCGACAGGGGATGAAACTGGTGGGTTTGATGGTATCCTCCTTCGAGGCGGTGCCGTTTGCACAGTTTCACATGAGATCTCTTCAACTTCACCTATTGACGTATTGGGACAGGTGCCCTCAGTCATTGGATCAACCTTTCAGGATGTCTCCCAAGGTTCGGCATTCCTTTCGGTGGTGGCTGGATTCAAGCAATCTGGTGAAGGGCAGATCCTTTCTGGTCCCTTGTTGGGAGAGGGTTACCACGGATGCCAGCCTGTCGGGCTGGGGAGGTTATTGGAAGAGTCATCGGTTCAGCGGGGTGTGGGGTCCCCAGGAGGCTCACATCCCCATCAATGTCTTGGAGCTCAGAGCCGTTCGACTGGTTCTGGCTCGGCTGACCCCACATTTACGGGGTCTTCCGGTTCAGGTTCGTGCGGACAACCGAACGGCAGTAGCTTACACAAATTACCAAGGAGGGACTCGCAGCAGGAGTGCCCTCAGGGAAGTTTCTCTGATCCTGCACTGGGCGGAGAGCAATGTTCCTTGCCTTTCGGCAGTCTACATTCCGGGGAGTGGAGAACACGGAGGCGGATTCCCTGAGCAGGGGATCCTCTCGCCACGGAGAGTGGTCTCTCAATCCCGAGGTTTTTCTGGCTCTTTGCCGCAAGTGGGGGACTCCGGAGGTGGATCTCTTTGCCTCGAGGCACAATCACAAACTTCCAGCCTTTGTGTCTCTTTCTCAGGATCCTCTGTCTCTGGCAGTGGATGCCTTGTCACTGGCTTGGAAGGAGTTGGGGTTTCTGTATCTGTTTCCACCCGTCTCCATGCTGGGCAAGGTAGTTCGCAAACTGGTTCTAGAAGGGGCATCAGCGATTCTGGTGGCTCCAAGGTGGCCAAGAAGAGTTTGGTACGCAGACGTCGTAAGGATGGCCGTAGACCAGTACCGGCTTCCCTTGTTGCCGGACCTGCTATCTCAGGGTCATCTACTTTACCCCAATTTACAAACGCTGGCTTTGACGGCTTGGCTGCTGAAACCTTCATCTTGAAGGAGGAAGGTTTGTCTGAGGCTGTTGTTCAGACCCTGATTAGGGCTAGGAAGCGGTCCTCTTCTGGCATTTATTATAGGACTTGGAGGTCCTATATTGATTGGTGTGAGGCCAGGGCCTTGCCTTGCAGGGTTTTTTCTATACCCAGGAATTTGGAGTTTCTTCAGCATAATCTGGATCTTGGGTTCCAGCTTAGTACTTTGAAAGGACAGGTTTCTGTTCTGTCGTTTTTTTTCCAGAGGTCTTTTGCTTTACACCCGCTGATTAAGACCTTTTTTTCAAGGGGTGGCGCATGTGCAGCCCCCTCGGAAGGCTGTAGTTCCTGTTTGGGATTTGAATTTGGTTCTTTAGGCTCGGCAGGGTCCTCCTTTTGAACCGCTACAGGATATTGCTCTTTCGGTTCTCACTCAGAAGGTTGCCTTCTTGGTGGCTATTACCGCTGTTCGCTGTGTCTCTGAGTTGGTGGCACTGTCGATCCAGGCCCCTTACTTTGAGAGACACCAGGATAAGGTGGTTTTTCGTTTTAAGACGGATTTCCTTCCTAAGGTGGTGTCTGCTTTTCACCTCAATCGGGATATTGTTCTCCCTTCCTTGTGTCCTAAGCCTAACAATGACAAGGAGAGGGTTCTGCACAATTTGGATGTTGTTCGCTGTGTGAAGTACTATTTGGTGACTACTTCTTCCTTCCGCCAGACGGACACTTTTTTTGTGGTGCCCTGCGGGCCCAGGAAAGGTTTGGCACCTGCTAAGTCTACGATTAGCAAATGGATTTGTCAGGCCATTGTTGGGGCCTATTCTGCTAAGGGGAGGACTCCCCCCCCCCCCCCCATCCCCCCCCCCCCCTTTTGGGGTCACTGCGCACTCTACTCGTGCTGTTGGTGCATCCTGGGCTTTTCAGCACCAGGCTTCTGTTGAACAAGTTTGTAAGGCTGCTACTTGGTCTTACATAGTAACATAGTAACATAGTATGTAAGGCTGAATAAAGACTTTAGTCCATCCAGTTAAGCCTGTTTAACTCCTTCCAGTGGTCTAGTAGCCATAGCCGGAAATGTTATTACATGCCAGGAAGGCATCAAGGCCACTTTTGAACATTTTTAATGTATCCCTCATTACTACCTCCTCTGGCAGCGAGTTCCATAGTCTCACTGCTCTTACAGAGAAGAATCCCCTCCTATGTCGGTGGAGAAAGCACCTTTCCTCTAACCTTAGTGGATGCCCCCGGGTTATGGTTACACTCCGGGGTATAAATAGATTGTGGGACAGATCCTTGTATTGACCCTGAATATATTTATACATAGTTATTAGATCACCCCTCAATCGTCTTTTTTTTTTTTCTAGACTAAATAAGCCTAACTTGGACAATCTTTCCGGGTACTCTAGCCCCCGCACTCCTTTTATTATCTTTGTTGCCCTTCTTTGAACGTGCTCCAGTTCTGATATGTCCTTCTTAAGCACAGGTGCCCAGAACTGTACACAGTATTCCATATGGGATCTGACCAGTGACTTGTACAGGGGTAAAACGATGCTCTGGTCATGAGCACCCATGCCCCTCCTGATGCACCCCATGATCCTGTTTGCCTTGGCAGCAGCTGCCTGGCATTGATTACTGCAGTTGAGCTTATTGTCAACTAAAACCCCTAGGTCCTTTTCCATTGTTGTTTTACCAAGTGTTTCTTTATTTAGTGTGTAATCATGACACAGATTTCTCCTTCCCATGTGCATAACCATTTATCTGTGTTAAACTTCATTTGCCATTTAACTGCCCATGCTTCCAATTTATCTAAATCTGTTTGTAGCTGCCTGTTGTCCTCCTTTGTTTTAATTACTTTACTCAGCTTAGTATCATCTGCAAAGATTGAGACTTTACTGTTTAATCCATACCCAATGTCATTTATATATATATATATTGAAGAGAATTGGTCCCAGAACTGACCCTTGTGGTACTCCACTAGTAACAGTGACCCAATCTGAGTGTGTACCATTGATAACCACCCTCTGCTTCCGATCACTAAGCCAATTTCCCACCCATCTGCACACGTTTTCCCCCAGTCCAAGCATTCTCATCTTTTGTACCAGCCTTTTATGTGGCACAGTATCAAATGCTTTAGAAAAGTCAAGATATATGATATCCAATGACTCCCCCTGATCCAATCTTGAACTTACCTCCTCATAAAAGCTGATCAGGTTTGTCTGGCAGGAGCGATTCCTCATAAATCCATGCTGATATGGAGTAATAAGGTCATTTTCCCCAAGGTGCTCCAGGATAGTATCCCTTAAGAAACCTTCAAACAGCTTGCCCACCACAGATGTTAAGCTTACCGGTCTGTAGTTCCCAGGTTCCCCCCTAGATCCCTTTTTGAATATTGGCACCACATTTGCCAAGCGCCAATCCCTCGGAACAAACCCTGTAGTTATGGAATCCACAAATATTAAAAATAACGGCTTGTCTATTACTGTACATAACTCCCTTAAAACACGAGGATGTATGTCATCTGGTCCCGGTGATTTATCGATTTTCATCTGCTTGAGACGGTGCCGGACTTCTTCCTTGGTTAGACCAGTGACATTTAATGGAGGGTTTCGGTTATTCCCCTGCATTTCACTGGGCATGTCAAATTATTTTGTGAACATAGAAGCAAAGAAGTTGTTAAGCAAATTAGCTTTCTCCTCATTTCCCTCTATAGGGGTCCCATCCTTGCTTTTCAGGGGGCCCACACCCTCAGGTTTGTACCTTTTACGGTTTATGTAGCTAAAGAATAATTTGGGGTTAGTTTTACTCTCTTTCGCGACCAGTCTTTCTGTCTCCAGCTTAGCTGCCCTTATCTGTTGTTTACATTGTTTATTTTCTTCTTTATAGTTTAACGCTTCCGCTGTCCCTTCCTGCTTTAAACGTTTAAATGCCTTTTTTTTGTTGTTTATTGCCCCCTTAACCTTTTTATTTAGCCACATCGGTTTACATGTGTGTCTAATAGTTTTATTCCTGTAAGGTATATATCTGTCACACTGAAAATTAAGTATTCCTTTGAAAGTATCCCATTTAGCGTCCATGCTTTTGTTCTTAAGGACATTTTCCCAGTCAATGCAGTGTAGGGCATCTCTAAGTTGGTCAAACTTTGCCTTTTTGAAGTCCCGCGTTTTTGTGACTCCTTGATAAGGCCCCCTAGTGACTGCTAATTGGAAATTAATGATATTATGATCACTGCTTCCAAGGTGTCCCCCAACCTGTACCTTTATTACTTTGTCTGGTACATTGGTTAGTATTAGGTCCAATATGGCTTTCCCCCTTGTTGGAGCTTGTACTTGTTGGGAAAGGTAGCCATCTTTTGTTTTAGATAAAAAACTATTACTTTTCTGCGAAACACATGTTTCAGCATCCCAGTCTATATCTGGGTAGTTAAAGTCCCCCATAATCACTACCTCATTTATTTTAGCGGCTATATCTATTTGCCTTAGCATCATATTTTCTATGGATTCGGATATATCTGGAGGTTTATAGCAAACCCCCATCAGTATTTTATTTTTGTTTCTCCCTCCATGTATTTCTACCCATACAGACTGCACATGGTCATTCCCCTCACATATATCCTCCCGCAGAGCAGGCTGTAGAGAGGATTTTACAATTAAGCAGACTCCACCCCCTTTGCGTTTGTTACGGTCCCTCCTAAACACACAGTATCCCTGTAAATTTACTGCCCAGTCATAGCTTTCATCCAGCCAGGTCTCTGTTACCCCCACTATATCATATTGTTCTTCTGTTATTATCAGTTCTAGTTCATCCATTTTATTAGTCAAGCTTCTAGCATTTGTAAGCATGCATTTCAAATGCTTATGACAATTTTGATAATTTTGTATATTGCCCTTATTCCTGCTAGATGTGCTAACCCCTCCCCCCTCTCCACCCCCAGTTTCATGTCTACACCCACTGTCACTTTCTTTCCTAACTTCCCCTTTGTAATAGCTTTTACCCTCCCCCCCAATGCTCAGTTTAAACACTCCTCTAACCTTTTAGCCATCCTCTCCCCCAGAACAGATGCACCCTCCCCATTGAGGTGCAACCCATCCCTGCCAAAGAACCTGTAGCCCACTGTGAAGTCGGCCCAGTTCTCTAAGAGCCCAAACCCCTCCTTTTTACTCCAATTTTTGAGCCACCTGTTTACATCTCTAATCTCCCGCTGCCTCTCTGGTGTGGCTCTTGGTACTGGTAGTATTTCTGAGAATACTACAGTTGAGGTCCTTGCCTTAAGCTTACGGCCTAAGTCCCTGAAATCATTTTTTAGGACCTTCCACCTACTTCTTCCTATGTCATTAGTGCCAATATGCACCATGACCGCTGGGTTCACGCCAGCCCCTCCCAACAATCTGTCAGCCCGCTCCGCTACATGCCGTACTCTTGCCCCAGGAAGGCAACACACTGTTCGGAAATCCCGGTCTTTGTGACAGATTGCCCTATCTGTTCCCCTAATAATAGTCACCCACTACCAGCACCTGTCTTGCCTGCCCTGTTCTCCCATTTCCCCTCCCTTCCTTACTGGAGCCGACAGATGTGTCTTGCTGCAGCTGTGCCATTCCTGAGCTAACATCCTCCTCATCTGCCAACCGGGCAAACTTGTTTGGAGGTCTTCCGTTCATACCTTTTCCAAGTTTTACAAGGTTGATGTGCGGGCTTCAGCGGATGCTGTTTTTGGCCGCAAGGTTCTGCAGGCTGCAGTGGTTTGAGCTGGTACATTCTTTACTGTTTCTGGTTCCCACCCATGACGGACACTGCTATTGGATGTCCCAGATGTCATGAAGACCGAAGTGGAGTGTATGGCACACTTGGAATAATACCGTTTTGTGAGTACTCACCTTTAACCCTTTAAGTGCCAGCCTACCTGGAGTTTTTGTCACACTCTGTTGCCAGACCATTTTGCACTATTTTGCGCTCCCCATGTTCAAATGTGATTTTTGAAGGGATTTCCAGGGATTTCCCAGGAAAATGATATATTGTTTTTTTCAGCAGAGTCTGGGCTTTAACATGAAATGTCTTGTTTGTCATTTTTTAGGTGTATTCTCAATATTTTTGGGTGAAATATGTGCAAAAAAAAAAAAAGTTTACAATTTGTAGTTTTTTTTTGTAATAAAAAATGTAAGTTTGTCAATGAAATCTTATTGCGTGTGAAATCCCAATTTCTCCCGGTTACAGCGGTACCACATATGTATAGGTAGATACCCTTTCCTGCCCAGGAGACTCCCCCAAACTGAAACAGCGCTTTAGGGGATTTTCAGATAAAATACAACTATGCTACGCAATATGCGCACCTTGCAGTTTTTCCAGAAAAACAACCCTTTACATTTGAAATACCCCCAACAAACTATATATTCTCTGGAAGTACACACCTCAGGCTTTCTAGGCGTACCAGGCTTGTTGATGTGGCCATAGTTTTCTGGAAGTAATCCCTCAATGGATTCTTTGGTTGCAAAGAGTTTCCCTAAAAAAAGGATAAAAAAGCAGAATCAAAGCCACATTTTCCTAAAAAAAACTATATACAAACAAGAAAAAACAAGTTTAATCTGAAAACGCAACACCCAACATGCATAGCTACTGTCAAGGGAAGAGTTGCCAAACACCCCAAAGTAAAGCATGTGCGTAACGGTAATTTTACTTGAAAATTTCAGCTCGTGCGCACCTTGCGATCTTTCAACCAAAACAACCCTTGACATTTGGAATATCCCCCATAAACCATATATTCTCTGAAAGTACACGTGCTAAGCTTTCTAAGCGTACCCAGCTTGTTGTATCCTGGTGTGAGGCTAGGAATTTTTCGTGCAGAAAGTATTCAATTTCTAGAATTCCTACAAGATGGCTTAGAAATGGGCCTACAGTTAAGCACCCTAAAAGGGCATGTATCGGCCTTGTATATTTTTTTCCAGAAATCTATCGCTAGTAAGAGGCTCATTAAGACTTTTTTTTCAGGGGGTCACTCATGTTCGACCACCGCGCAAGTCTATTTTACCAGTGTAGGACTTCATTTTAATTTTTCAATTTTTAATGCATAGATGGCCATTGTATGCTTGCGCACACATAGGAATTCATCCTTTGCATTTCACCCATCCGTGCAGTGAGTGTGCACATGCAGTGCGGGGTTGGGTGTCTTGCTCAAGAGCACTTCGTTCTGGTCCCAGGACCGGGATTCGAACCTGCAGCCCTCCGGTCGCAAGTGCGCTCCCCTTGCCTCTAGGCCACAACTGCCCCCTAATCTGGTGTTGGATCTGGTGTTCACGGCTCTGCAGGGTGCTCCCCTTGATCCTATGATTGACGCTCCATTGGGCTATTTTTGGTGGCAATTGCCTCTGTGCGGCGTGTTTCTAAGTTAGCCGCCTTATGTATGAAGTCTCCTTATTTTGAGTTACACAGAGACAAAGTCGTTTTTCGGTTTAAGCCTGATTTTGTTACCTAAGGTCGTCTCTCCCTTTCACCTTAATCAAGAGGTAACGTACCTTCTTTATGCCAAGTTCCGGCTAATGCTAAGGAAAGGGCGCCTCATTCTTTAGATGTAGTCAGAGCCGTAAGATATTACTTGGCAGCTACAGATTCCTTCTGCCAAACGGGTTTCCTTTTTTGTTATATCGGAAGGGCCAAGAAAGGGGCTTCCGCCAGCTAAATCCACTGTCAGTAAGTGGATTAGGCAGGCAGTAGGAAGAGCCTACTCGGCCAAGGGGAAGGAACCCACTTTTCGGGTCACGGCCCATTCCACTAGAGCCATTGGTGCTTCTTGGGCTTTTCAGCATCAGGCTTCGGTGGAACAGGTTGCAAAACTGCCACCTGTCTTCGGTTCATACATTTACCAAATTTTACAAGGTGGATGTTAGAGCCTCAGCTGATGCTGTGATTGGTCGAAAGATTCTTCATGCAGTAGTGAAATTAACTACCTGCTGTTCTGCGTTAGGGGATCCCGCCCATAGATGGCACTGCTTTTGGAGATCCCAAGCGTAAGGAGTGCCTGGAATGGATTGGAAGAAAAAACACAATTCTGTGAGGTAGAATACTTTTTTCTGGGAATCCATTCCAGGCACTCCGGCCCACCCATTTTGGGTCATGATCTATCTTTTGATGCTTTTTTGATGATGTTTAGTCCATTTATTTCATTAGCATTTAAAAAAAAAAAGAGAGAAAATAGAAAAAGTGTAAGAGAAAGTGAAAAGAACAAAACTTAATTTCTGAGAGTATTTTCGCGGAGTTCGGTGTAAAGTAACATGGATTCCTATATAGGCCCTCCCGGCCTGTTTTTTACTGCTTTTTAAGTAAACTGATCTTGGTGAGGAGGCAGCTGCTACTTATGGTCCGGGAGGGGCCACACCTGTTTTCTTTCTTGCAGTCACGTGATCAGCAAGGAGGTAATCCCAAGCGTAAGGAGTGCCTGGAATGGATTCCCAGAAAAACCAATTCTAGAGGTGAGTACCTCACAGAATTGTGTTTTTGTGGTCCCTTCTGGTCCTAGGAAGGGTTTGGCACCTGCCAAGTCTACTATCAGCAAATGGATCCGTCAGGCTGTGATTCAGGCCTATTCTGCTAAGGGGAAGAATCCTCCCTTCCGCCTTACTGCTCATTCCACTCGTGCTATTGGTGCCTCTTGGGCTTTTCAGCACCAGGCTTCTGTTGAACAAGTTTGCAAGGCCGCTACTTGGTCTTCTAGTTCATACCTTTTCAAAGTTTTACAAGGTTGATGTTAGGGCCTCAGCTGATGCTGCTTTTGGCCACAAGGTTCTGCAGGTGGCAGTGGTCTGACCTGTCTGTTGTTACCTTTGGGGATTCCACCCTACTTTATGGACACTGCTATTGGATGTCCCATGTGTTATGAATCTTATCTGGAGCAGGACGTACTGTATACTAAGAATAATACAGTTCTGTGATTACTCACCTGTAGAATTGATATTATGAGTAAACAGTACGTCCTGCTCCACCCCACCCTTGGTTTGCATTATCCTGGATCCCCTGTACGGTGATTGTTATTATTGTTATAGTTACCAGTTTGGTTCTGTTTTAATTCTTCCGGCTTCTCGTTAACTGCTTTTCAATGCTGGGGATTGTGGGAGGTCCCGGGTATTTGAGGGGCCGGGAGGAGCCAATTCCGATGTCTCTGCATTCCAGCGCCATCTGGGGGAGTAATACCCATGTGTTATGAATCTTATCTGGAGCAGGACGTACTGTATACTCATAATATCAATTCTACAGGTGAGTAATCACGGAATTGTATTTTTTCGGCCAGTACAAGAATGCTCAGTGACTAATTAGCTGGTGCAGTTATGCATTTCAAATTTTAGACCTGCCCTGGTTACTAATTCTGTCTGGCACCATCATATAAGGGATAAGTGGGAGCAGGAAACCAATATCTCCTATAAGCTCACAGAACAGTGCTGTTAAATGTTGAAGCATGTCTATTACAAAAAGTTTTTTTCTTGATTACATGACTAATGAGCTTTATGAACAACATGTCAGCATCATTGGCTAAGAGACAGAGCTAGGATAACCATAGCATTTTTTCAATAGATTGATGCATCTGATTTGTACCCCCAGGACCTAATTTTATCACCTGGATGCCCAATATGGATTGTTTGTCACCTACAATTGTGTTAAAAAGAGACCACACAATTGCAGAACACTTGCGGTATATCCCACCATATATTTCTTGTACTTGGTACTAGTACCAAATATCTGGGATTGGACAAAATTCCCTTTGGACATAGTCGTATTCATGGCAAACGGCTCTAATTGGACTAGAGCCTACACATGCATGGACTTGGAAGAAGTAAGCTGTTACTGTCGATCTGGGAGGTTTCACAGAGCCGGGCATTCCGATTCGGGATGCATCTGGGCAGGGTTTTGTTTTGCTTTAAAATACATGTATCCGAACCCAGCCTAAATGCTGTTCCTACTTTCTCAGCAGGGAGCCACCCCTCCCATCTGCAGATCTAATGTATCTGCGTGCCCTTATTATCTGACACACTTTGCCCTATTTGAAGTGTACAGATTTGCTGTCTTGTCAGTTGAGTGCAGATAAGCTGGACGCTGTGGCCTCGGTTATTGCTTGAATGTGTTATTGGTGTTGATCTGATCCGTCTTTGGCTGCATGTCTTGCTTTCTCACCTTGTACCGACCCACTGGCGTAGAGATTGATTATGTTAGATAAGTTTTATGCTCTGCTGTCCTTGGCTAGCACTATCCAATATTCCAGTACTTTTATTAGGGCGAGCAGCCAGTGCGCTTATCATTTCTATGTTACCTTTGCTGGTACCTGACAAAGATGATCTGAAGGAAAGCTATCATGGAAGAACTGTAGTGCTGCCATTGCTTATCTTCTAAATCCACTAAATGTCTGAGGTGCTATCCTTTACTCTTTACTACCTGGGTTGGTGTAGGAAGGTCTTCGTGGCTCAGCATCACATATCCGTGCGACTGCAGATGTGATTTCCTATGGGGTTTAAAGCGGGAGTGGCCCAGGCACTGTCATACAAGCACACTGTGTGCTTTATCAGCTTAAAGCGGATTGACAATGTCCTATGGATGGTTAAATTTAAAAACAAAAAATGCATCATCTACCCTTAGTGTCCTGATAATGGATTTGATTAAAATACAAATGAATTTGGCTTCAAAGGAAACACACACTTGAACAGAGGTTAAAAGCCCCACCCCTTCCTCGCCTCCTCAGTATTAGAAAAGCAATAACGTAACTACTCTTGGACTATGGGCAGATAACAAGTGGTCAAGCTGAAAGATTCCTAAAAAATCTGTTACCGGTAAGTCTAATGGTGGTTTTTCCAAGTCATCCTTCAGCTTGACCAACCACATGGAGAGGATTAGGCAAGTAATTATACATTAGGGGTGGGACGTTGCAAGTAGTACCCTTCTACCGAGGTCCTTATGCTTTGCAGATAGTAGATCAAGTCTATAATGTTTGAGGAAGGTGTGGGGCGATGACCACATTGCTGCTTTGCAGATATCCTCTATGAATTCACCAGTCCTTTCTGCCCATGATGTAGCCATAGCTCTTGTAGAATGGGCTGAGACTTCTGGGGGAGACACCCCCCTAGTTGTGTAAGCTTTAGCAATAGTCTGTTTTATTCATATGGCTATAGTGGACTTGGAAGCTGTTGAGCCTTTCTTTTTTCCACTAAAAGTTACCAAGAGTTGTTCTGCCGTTTGCCATTTTCTGGATCTTTTTAAGTAAATGATCAGGGCTCTTCTGACATCAAGCAGCAAGAGATCTTCTTCCTTGTCTGCTCCATTTGCCAATGTCGGAAGAACTATCTCTTGCGACCTGTTAGCTGAAGTCACAATCTTTGGCAAAAATAATGGATTGGGTCTAAGTATAGCTTTGTCTGGAAGCACTGCACAATATGGTTCTTTAATAGATTTGGCCTGTACTTCGCTTAATCTCCTAGCAGAAGTAATATCCAGCAAAAAACACTTCAAGGATAACTATTTCTCTGAGATCTCATCCAGAGGTTTAAATGGGGGTTCCATTAACCCTTTTAACACCATCGACCCATGTAGGAAATGGTGCAGGCTTTTTACGCATCACTGGCTTGAAAAAACTATTCATTTTGTCTCATTTTTTTGTTCTAGAAATACTGATAATGCAGAAGTCTGAGTCTTTAATGTACTCATAACCAAACCCTTTTCAAAACCTTCCTGCAGGTATTCTAGTACTGTGGCTCTTTTTTTTTCTTCAACTTGTTCACTTCCCAAAAAGAGAAATGTTTCCATAACATTCCGTAGATCTTCCTAGTAGTTAACTTAACGTCTGGCAAGAAGAGTTTCAGTCACTTTAATCGAACAACCCTTTTTTCTCAATGAGGAATTCTCAGGATCCAAACTGTCAGGCATAGTCTCAATGGATTCGGATGTAGAATGACGTCCTGATGGATTATGTCTGAATTATCTGGTAGTCTCCAGGGACCTTTTGTTGCCATATTCAATAATTCTGTGAACCAAGCTCTCTTCGGCCAGAATGGAGCGATGAGGATCAATGTCACCTCTTTTTGCGCTATTTCCGACTTGAGGCAGGTTTCTGAAAGGGGGGGGAAGGCATAAGCAAGGTGAGATGTTCAAGCCAGAGCATCTATTGCTAATGCACCCTTCACACTTGTTAGGGAAAAAATGTTTTGCACTTTGCATACCTGGCACTGGCAAACAGATCTATCTGTGGCTGACCCCAAACTGAAACACCCGCTGGTTTAGACACCACTCGGTCTGCTGAACTCTTACTCAATTTAGATAATCTGCTACAGTGTTTAGGGTCCCCTTCAGATGAACTGCCGACAATGATCGGATTTGATGCTTGAGGGGAACCAGTATCTCTTTTGCTAATGTCATTAATTTTAAGGACCTGGTTCCGCTTGACAGTTTAGATATGCCACTGTCGTGGCATTGTCTGATCTTATCTGCACTTACCTTTCCAGTAATAATGGTCGAAAGTGCTCCAGTGCGAGCTTCACTGCCAGAAACTCTTTGAAATTTGAGGACCTGGGTGTCACTTCTTTGGGCCATTTCCCCTGCACTTGGTGGCTTCCTAGGTGATTCCCCACCCCCAATTGCTTGCATCTGTGACTATAACTGGGATGGTCTGTCTCCACTTTTTTCCTTTTCCCAGGTTCTCTGGATCTATCCACCAAATCAGATCCTTTAGTACTTCCTGGTTCAACTGAACCAGTTGATTTAATGAGCTCTGTATTTTGTCCCATCTTTTCAACATAAATCTCTGCAGTATGCAATTGAACCCAGGGTACTGCGGGAATTGCAGAGGTCATAAACCCTAGTACTTTCATTGCAACCCTTAGGGAGACCCAGGGTCTTTTTTTTCTTGTGGAAATAATAATTTCTTCTGGGTGCTGTCTATTTTGAACCCCAGAAATTTGCATTGTTGACTGGGTGTTAGACTGGACTTTTCCAGGTTTACTATCTCAGATTCTTTAGTAACTCTAGTGTCTTTTCTAGGTCTGCTAACAACCCCAACATCACTTGTTTAACAGAAGCAGATCGTCCAGATAGGGTATCACAATGATTCCCTGTTGTCTGAGGAGGGCCATAGGTTCCTACAGGATCTTGGTAAAAATCATAGGAGATTAGGATAGGTGGAAAGGCACTTCTCTGTACTTGAAGTATAGGACTTTCTGATCCAATATTACGTATTTTTGGTGTGCTGCTAGAATAGGGATATGTAGGTAAGCATCCTGTAAGTCTAAGTTCCCCATCAAGGCCTCCTCTATCAAAACATTTCTCACCAAATAAATTGAATCCATTCAGAATTTTTTGTATCGTATGAATTTGTTTAACTTTTCAGATTCAAAATCATCCAGTACTTTTCTGACTTCGGAACCAGAAAAACGTGAGTAAAATTCCTCTTCCACTGAGGTTGGAGAGATCGATTCTATCACATGCGCCTGTAAAAGTTCCTGCAGAACTAGCAGAAAGGCTTTTTTTTGTCCGGGTCCTTTGGTAACTTGTTCACCAAAAAGGATGACTGGGGGCATGAAAATTCTAATGGATACCTCTTTTCTAGTGTTTGGAGTACAAACTGAGAGACCCCCCCCACACACTGAAATTGTTTTGTCAGGATTGTGGCTTAGGCCCCTCCGAAGGTTTAACAAACAAGTACTTTGGGGCCTAGGCTGGGTCCAGCGTTTTTTGGTATCTGCTTGTCTGGCCTGGGTCAGACTTGGAACTGCTCTAGTGTCTTCCCAAACAAGAGACCAGGGGATACCACATAGTTTTGTTTTGGATACACTGTCACCTGGCCAAGTCTTTAACCAAATTGTTCTACGAGCACAGGCACTCAAGGCTGATGTTTTTGTTGAAGCCCTGATGAGTTCCTGTAAAGCATTAGTCAGAAAGGTTATAGTTCAGGGTTGGTAAGGTAGCTATCAAATCCTGATAAGGAACTTTGTTATTCATATGTGACTTAAGGGTATCCACCTACTTAATCATGCTTAGAAGGACCACATCAGAGACCATTGCTGGTCTAAACATAAAAAGCACTGCATACCAGGCTTTTCTTATATTAGTATATAATCATCCCTGCGATCCATGGGATTGCGCAAGGCTCCCATATCCTCAAAATTTCAATCTGATGACCTAGACATTTGGCCTAAGGCCATATCATATATATCTTGCAATAGTAAGTTAAGGTCTGCTGAGATTATAAGGAAACTTTCCTGCTCCCCTTCTTTCTGGGCCCCCTCATCCATAGAATCCTGAATCCTGATCCTCCACAATCTCCCCCGCCTCGAAGATATATCAGTCTGTACTGGAGCGGAAGTTAAGGCACTGGGGTTTGCATTAATTAGGGATAAAACCTGCTTCTTAGGCTGCATTTGCGTAACTGGGGTGGGAAGGGGTGTGGAAGCAAGAGTCCATTGAGATTGAGTGACAAAATCTTTCCGGGCATCCCACATAAAAACTTACTCTTGCTTAATATTAAGGATTTCCCTCAATAATGTCACTGAAACTGCCTCTTTTGTAGCCTTGTCACATCCCAAGCACAGACTGCCAAGTGTCTGTAATTGCTACATTACAAGTTTCACAACGTCTGGTCTTTTTAGTGGCCTTAGCATATTTTTCCACTTTGGATTTAGGATCCGTGTCTTTCTATAATAAAACATAATAACTTGGAATAATAAGTTACCTGCATGATGAGGAATAATTATCCCCAAAAAATATAGTAAAATTTGTCCTACCGCATGCTGCGCATTAATTTCGGGATTAGTGTCCGACATGGCAGGTGCTCTTGCTGGAATACTGGCGCTGTGCTGCTGCTGCTGCGATGTGTCAATGGGTGTCCGGCTAGCACTGCCGCCTGTTGCCCCCAGATCGCTCCCTTCCCTCTGCGTCTCACGCCGAGAAGGAGACACGCTGCCTCTTGTGTCCGGCTTCACTGCTGAAACCGGAAATGATGTCGGGTATGCGTCACTGCTCCATCTCCAAATTCAAATTTTTGGAGGGAATGTTAACCCATGTGAATCATACTTATCAAACATAATAAAAAATGAACGGATACCCGAAGTAAAAGTAAATGACAGCGTATCCTGAACGTAATCGGTTACCGGGATTTTAAAGGTATATTGCACAACTAGTGCTTCAAAAAATACTATGAGGGAAATAGCCCCGGCTGCATCCAGACCCCAGTAGGGACTCCCCTGGTATTTGGTCTGGGACTGCGGGCTCCTCCAGTATTCTGGATGTCGTAAAATAATAAACTGAAGTCTAACAATCTGTCCAACGGTTTCCCAGGGAGGAAACACAAATAACTGAAGAGGAGAGGAAGCGGTGGGGCTTTTAACATCTGTTCAAGTCTGTTTCCTCCCAGGGAGTGGGGCATAATCTTTCCATGTGGTCGGTCAAGCTGAAGGATGACTTGGAAAAAATTGGGGTTAAATATGGCTCTTCCTTCTAGAATTATTTTCATAGGCTTGAATTGCTGCCACCATGACATTGCGAGGAAGGGGCTTAAACAAATAGTATAGAACAATGGTATCCTGTCAGACACCAATGACATACCTAGGAAAACGATAATTAAAATTGCTGTAACATAGAATATCAAGCAGCATTGAGGTCAAAAGACATCCAAATGGTAATGTACCTGGGATGGGGAAGCAAAATAGTTTATTTTTGAGTAATTTATACTGCACTTTATACACTGTGCAAATTTATATTTTATTTATTTTTTATGTAAGACAATAATGGCAATAATCTAATATATGCATTTAAAGTATTAAATACATTTGCTTGCTTAAATAATTTTATGCACACTAGCAGAGGAACTTGTAATACCTATGTCTCTCAAAAGCACAATGTTCTTCCGCAGCTGAGATTCACACTGACAAAAACACACGCAGCTGCAAGCTATTCATATGCTAATTACATGGTGCTATCAAGGGTGAGAGAGGGCTTGAAGGGGAAGGAAGGTTCATAGGATGATTCACTCTGTTAGACGGAGCAGTACTACAACAGGGGCGGAGCTATAGACCACCAGTTGAGCCCTATGATTAATGGTCTATTGCTATGGAAATGAGGAATGCCACAACTCCATTCCTGGTTTCTGCTTACAGGTGCTGCTGCAAGATGACAGGAAGGGAGACGGGAGCCATGAGGAGGTAAGCTGGTAAATCAATGTTGAACCAAAACCCACCCCACCCCAGTACTTCAAGGCAATCAAATTTCCTCTGCTGTGTATCGGTTTTACAATAAACCTGCGTTTTTGGCCTCCTTAGCCGCATCCACCTGGCACATTGCAGACTGCCAGGTGACTAACCTAAATTAGCCAGGTGTCTTAGCACGCTATCTGTCAGCAGGGAGTGACAATTGGCCAGCCCTGGAGACTTTTGGTCTCCATGGCCGACCAAGCAAGTCTATTTAAAGTTTTAAGGGACTGTGATTTCTCAGAAGTGGATAGGTTGGGATGATTTCATGTCTTCAGTTAAACAGCCATGGATGCAGCTTTGCATGTCTGATTGAATGGGACATTCCCAATGTATTTCTCACACTGTAAAACAAAAGGTGGCAGTTAATATATGCATGTCTGTGTATATGTGTCTCCTTCTCACTTTCTCACCAGCAAAATAATTTGGTTCATTTTTTTATTGTCCCTGAACTTTGTACTGAGTTTAGGGACAATTAAGATACAGACAAGTAGAGAAAAGAACAGTCATTCCCCCTGATATTCTCACTGGTGGTGTGTCTAACATGTCTGATGTAAAAGGAGTGGGTTTGTAAACAACTCTCGGGGTGGAGAGTAAGTCGGTCCTGCATGAATAAAATTTTGGAGCTGGATCTCCACTTCAGCAGATTTATTCAGAAGCACGGCAAGGTAAAAAAACATTTTTACACTTAGCCTTTTACAGTCCTTTTGATTTTTTTTTACTACCATGAGCAGCCATTTTATCTAACTCAAAATCCCAGGTATCATAAACTAATATTACAAATAATACTTTCAACTTCAGCTGAATTGTTGTTAGGAAGAACTGACAAAAAGACACAGAATTAAAAAAACATTCTGAAGAGTAATAAAGCGGAGGAAGAAGCTATCGGTGTCATCTTGCAGAGTCTTTGATTTTAATGTCAAACTGACATTAAGTCTGAGCCTGGTGAACCTTGAGTCTTATCAGGCTTGATAGCATTTGTTTTCAGATGTAATAACATCTTATTACTGAAAATCACACCATGTTTATGGGTTAATAAGGAAGTTATTGCATTGGCCACTGGCTGCTGCTTCAGATTTTATTTTTGTTATCAGCAAGCTCTAGGGCTTTTTTTCTGCTTTTACATAGACTTTATAATTGAAAATGTTTTTTGAAAATTCCACTCCAGACAATCGAGGAGAGTGGGATCAAGTTAGTTACAATCATTGGTTCTTTGTCAGAAAAGAATTTGTCACTAAGGGCAGACAAATTGGGATGCACCGTGTGATAAATCTTTTATGAATATTTGGACCCCATTGTAATATGCACCTTAACATGGGGTCTAACTATTCATGAAGGATTTATGACAGTAGCTCTGAGATTGTCTGAACTTGATCCCACTGACCTGTTCATCTCCTTGTCAGGGAAATGCTTATCGCTTAACACATATGATCACACAACATGCTTTTCTTAAATCACTGTCCATTTCACCAGCCCAGTGGACTACAACGTCCAACAACGCCACTGAAACACAGATTCCAGATTAAGACAAAACAGCTCAAGTTGAATATGTATTTTAATGCGGAAGGCACACCAGACAGTTATACAGCATATGATATGGTGAGAATATTACAAATACCAGTTCTGATAAGTGGGAAAACATTACAGGTAAAGTGAACTACAAACAGCATGCAACAAAATGGCAGGTTGCCTTAAATGTGATCAGCTGATTGGTTAGACAGAGCAGCCTCCGGGGCATTAACAGCCTGCTGGTATTCTGGAACCACTCCTGACATACCTAGGTGACACCGGGGAGCATGGAACAGCTTGCCCCATGATGGGGTTTAACCCCCCTGCAGGACACTGCCAAGGCCCATCGGGAGCAATGTATTAGCCCCTCCTCTGCCTCTGGCCCCGTTTAGAACCTGCATACGCTTTTTGGGTATAACTTTTAAACTGAGGCTGATGCCAGCCTGAGCTTGTCAAACTAGTGGGCTAGTCATGCCGCCTCTTGGGTCCGAGAACCGGGGTACAGTGGATCAGAACCTTGAGATCTCTAGCAGGTTCTGGGTTCCACACTGCAACAAGAAACCTATGCCTAGGTGTGTTTTGTTTGGGCCCATTCTGTATCTGATATGGTGTTGGGACACACAGCTGCCCAGGTATGGTCAATTTTGTGTCGGCACCGATAATTTCCTTTCAAGCGCCTGGGCTCAGCATGGGGCTGCCTCTGGATTAGACTCGATGGGTCCTTCTAGGGCTAGAAGTGTGAAATGTACAAGGATGGTCCTTTGGAGACTGGGCCACCCATGAAGCAGGCCCGCACGTATCCTGACAGCAGGGTTTGCTGTGAGGGTTTACAACTGGGCTGATGGCTAATGAAACACAGGTCTTTTGATGAAAAGGGGCAGGTATCGGGAATTAAAATAAAATAAATGTAAAATTTGCCCTATACCTGACACTCCTCAAATGTCCTGCTTTTTTATGTAAACTTTGATATCCATGCTTCACATAATTCTGTTCATTAGTTCTATGATTGGGCTGTACCATATTCTTTTGTTTTTTGAATAATTTTTTTAACCCCCAATTCTGCTCTAAGAAGGAAACATCTGAACTACTTTTCTATCATCAATACGTGATTTAGAGAAAGCTCCCCCAACCCCTATAACTGGGGCCCAAGTTTGTAGGTGACCCAAAGGGACATTTCCCATGCATGCTTGTTCAAATCCCATCAAGGACCACTCTTTGTAAAAAAGAGCATCTTTGACTGTTTGCGGGGGAAAAAAATGTTTTGGAAATGCAATACATAGTTCCTACTCACTCAGAAAGCTACAATACTTAAAGGGACTATAGGCAAAGTGCATAAACTATCATTCAGCAGCTCTCCTCACTCCTGCACTCTCCCTTGTTTTCAGAATGCAGCTGCTACTGGAAGTAGAAACAACACAGAGTAGTGGCACACCCTCAGAATGCCTTTGCCATAGACCACCAATCCTAGAGCTTGACTGTTGGTCTATAGCTCCATTCCATTTATCAGCTCAACGAGAATGAGCACACTAGTATTATGCAGCCTGAGCCATTACATCCAGCACGTATTTCACCTCTCCCCCTTCCCTAATTAGGATATGAATAGCTGCCACATTTAAGTATTGAGCGTTTCAATCACCACCACACCTAATTTGCATTTTAATCACTCGCGTCTGTCTCTGATCGTGACTAGGGGTCTCTCACCGATTTGGAACAAAACGAGAGCCTGCACCCCCCTCCCTTTGTTGTTGATCATCATCGGACAGTGGACATGGATAGAGGGAGGAGCCAGATACGGCCAGAATAATGGGGGAGGGGGGTAGCAGATCGGTGAGGTTTGGGGAAGGTTTTAACCTCCCCTGATGTTCCTCTTTAAAGTGGACCAAAACCCACGGAGATCAGCCCAGGAATCTATAAGATTCCCGGGCCGATTGATCCATAATCAGGATGCCCTGCTGTGTGAAACCTCCCCATGTTGCCCATAAACTCACCTTCTAACGGCACATGTGCGAGCAGCAGCGGCATCTCTGCTATTCCTCTAGCAGGTTGCGGGCATGCTCCCTGTTAGAGGGTAGCGGGGGATGCCGCCACCAACGCTCCGATCCGCTCATATTAAACGAGCTCCTGGGCAAACGGGCTCAAGCGTGCTGATTGGAGGAGCGCATGCGTCATAGGACCGGGAAGAGGTGAGTTTGTTCGGACGACCTGGGTTTTGGTCCACTTTAATGTTCCAGTCTATTATTGTAGCTAAGTGGCTTGCACAGTACTCAAAAGCCCCCTGCTGCTCTAATAAGCCCCAAATCCCGATCAGCTTGCAGGAATAGTTTGTAACCTATACTCACCCAAAACCCCATGTACTTTTTTGCTCAATCTTTTCTTTTGCAGTTTACAGTAGGTTTACTGAGAATAAAGAATACTTTCCAAAAGCCTAATCTAAATATATATACACTCACCTTTTCTCTGCTTGTGCCGTGTGTAGTTCAGCACCTATAAAGCTTGTAGCTCCATTTACTGTGTCTGGGGACGTGCCTTCCACTGTTTACTGTAAAATGTCTATTATCTGTAGTTCTGGCTAACACTACTCCAATACTATGCAGTGTGATATAGCTCTTTATTCCCAAGGCCGTGTTTCTGCATTTAGAAACCTTAACCTACAGTTTCCACTTATTTTTGATCTATGCTTCATAAATACTAAATCAGGTTTAAAGCAGAAAAAACCCAGGGCCGACCATTTGTTTTTCACTAGGATCAGGATGCCCCGCTGTGTGAAACCCTCCAGAGGGCCTGTAAATACTCACCTTTCCCCGACGATGCATGCGCTGGCTCTCGTCCAATCAGAGCCATTTGCCTTTCAGCAAACAGCTCTGATTGTTTACAATGTGGAGCTTGTGCCGACGCATTCCCAGCAGCGTGTATTTGCTCCCACCAGGGATGCGGTGGGTGCGCTCCCCATTGAGTTCAATCAGAACCTTTTGCCGAATGACATAGTAATGCAGCAACAATAATGCAGTGCCTGCGAGAAGCCTGCAACCTGTTCAACACATACCTGTGACCACTGAGAAGAAAGACACTATCCCCAGGTGTTGCCTGGCATTTAACCTTCAGCTGGACACTCCCAGCACTGCCTGGGAGGAGTGTCTGCCCCCTCTGATGGCCGGGGATACAGCTTACAATCTCTAGAACCTATTTTGGGCATAACTTTTGATCGGAAGGTCGTAGGATCCCTGGTTCTGGCGCCCTTGATCAAGTGAACAGTATTGTGCTTGCCTTTTTTTAAGACATCTTTGGAGAAATAAAGAGGAATGCATGCCAAATAGGAATGCATTCGGTAGTGAGGAACACAGCAGTTCTGAGGGTCGCTGTTTAGATCTACTTTAAAATAAATTAGAAAAAGAGTTTTGAATAGATTACTTATAAACTTTTTTTAGTCAGTTAAAGGCCAAAGCCTATTATATAAAAGTAATTAAATCTGAACTAAGACTATTACTATTTTTTTTCTACAGATGAATATCTTATCTAGAATACATCCAATATATCTAACTGCAACTATCAGTTCATTTTATCATCTGAAACAATAATTTCTAGTTAAAGGTCGCCAAGTTTGGAGCATAAATGTATTAACACATAGTGATAAGCAGAGATTAGGGGGACTGATATAACCGATTAGAAGCACGTCTAGCTTGTCACAAGGATTCTTCTCGGAATCGCATGCACGGACCTTTCTTAGACTTGAAATTGTAAAGGGAAAGTGTTCAATATTTTTACTAAACTCTATTTTCAGCATTTTTCTTGTTTATTTAATCTTTGCTAACTTTGAAAGGCTTTGTTTTTTGTTTATCCTTAGGCACTAGACCTAAACTTGCCAGATAATCAGATAGATAGCTAAAGATCTGGTAAAGCAAGTTTACTTTTTGATGTGAACTGAAGCTTTTTTACTCGAACATACAAATAAAATTCTATAAAACTTTTCTGTTCTAATATTGCCCAAAAATCACCTACCCATGTGTTGGGACATGTTTACAGGTGAGGTACATCATTTGTCCAATGAGGTAAGTTTGGAATCAACAGCACCCTATGGGCTATTCAGAACAATTGCCCCATGGGTGGGCTAGAGCAGATTTTTTTACAGAATTGTTTAGTGTGTTCAAGTTAAAAAGCTCAGTCAGATGTAAGCTTTAGTTCACACCCGAAAGCACACCCAAAAGTAAACTGCTGCACCAGATCTTTGGCATGACTCCGACTATCATGGACAAAAGCCTTTGTGTGCTAATAACGTTAAAGCAGACCTTCAACATTATTTAATGGAAAGCTCAAATCTTTCAAAAACTATTCCCCAGTATCTAAAATTAATATATTTTAAGTTTTGAGTAATTAACTTATTATTCTTCCCAACTCAATGTTCTGCAATTAGTGACAGTTAGAAATAGTGCAATAAAATATATACAATGTACTAATATTGAAATTAACAGTAATATTAACAGTAAGCTTGTAGGCTCTTATTCAGGGTGAAGGCCCGGTTTAAAGTCTTCTAAAGTTCTGTTGGACACCTTGGACAAAAACGAGTTCTCAGTTGTGGTAGGACATGCCTTCCTTCGCCCTTCTGCTAAATCAGCAGTGGTGGACAGTTGAAGCCAGTGGTCCTCTTTAGCTTTTGTACACCAAGTACCCACTAGTGACGAGAAGTTCTAACCTTGATTCCCCAAGGAGGGAATCTGTTATAAGTGTTACAAAAATAAGAGAGTGGTTTAAGCCAACAACCTGAGAAGAAAGGTGATAACTAATGTTTTAAATTGCCATAACTTGGTAAATTTTAATGTCCTAATGACAATTACTGTATTTTCGTGATATAAGACACACCTGACCTTAAAGGAGCACTATCACGAAATTGTGTAATATTAAAAACCCATATAAACACGTTGGCTAATGAGAGAAGGGGTCACTTATACCCCCGAACTGAATACAACTCCCGACAAGCTTATGGTTTTCTTCTCCTGGTAGGAATAAAATCCAGGGTGACCTGAACAGCGATTTGTGGGGATCAGGGAGGCATTCCCCTTTAAGTGGGCAAAAGAGGGGGTCACTTACCTTGGAACCAAGATTGGGAATGATCTGTCTAAGATCTTCAATATGAACTTCCCCCCGCTATTGAAAAAATTCTCTGATGACATCGCTAGATGGTCTCTGGGTAGGATCTCCTGGTTTGGGCGTACAAACGCGGTCAAGATGAACCTTCTCCCCTGCCTTCTTTATCTACTCCAAGCTCTGCCAGTTGCGGTTCCGCAAGCCTTCCTCCAGAAGGTCAGAGCATTATTTACCAGGTTTATATGGAAGGGAGAAAAACCCAGATTAAGCAGAGCTATTTTGGCCAGACCAAAGGAAGAGGGAGGGCTGGGATTTCCAGACCCGGTGTTGTATCATGCTGCCACTCATCTGGGTAGAGTGGTGGATTGGTGCTTACATTCAGGACATAAGCAGTGGGTTGGGTTGGAGCAGGGCTCTGGGGAGCTTCCGCTGGCCAACCTACCTTGGCTAGAGGGGAAGGACATTTCCGGGGCGCTAAAACACCCCACGGTTGGGGCCACCCTATGCATTTTTAGGAGGTTCAAGGAGCTCCCGGGGATCTCCCCATCCCCCTCCCCAATGTTCCCAGTGTTGGGAAACCCACAATGCCCCCCCGGGTTTAGCGGCCCTAAGGTGAGAGAGTGGCACAGGGCAGGACTGTGTAGAGCCAGACACTTCTGGACGCAGGCAGGTTGGGCTAAGACCGATGACTTGGCACTGAAGGGTTCCGTTCCGAGATGGTCCAAATGGGAACAAACGCAGGTAGCACATTTCCTTCAGTCCTACAGGGATTCTCGAGGGATTTGCGCCCAGGGACCCAGTTTGAGGAGCTCTGTTCCAGTCCCAATGTGGAGAGGCACGTGCTCTCATCTATTTACAAAATGTTGATCACCCCCCAGGAAGCAGAGGAACTTCATTTCGTCAAATATTGGGAAAGCAGCTTGGGGCCCCATTTTATGCCGGAGCAGTGAAGGAGGCTTCTCGCGGCACCGCATAGGACCTCCATTTGTACCCGGACTCAAGAATGTAGCTACAAAATTCTTACTGGGTGGTACAGAGTTCCGGCAACTCTGCACAATTGGTTCCCTTGCGAACCAGACAACTGCTGGAGATGTGGTGCTGCGGGGGGCGACCTTCTTCACATTTTCTGGTCCTGCCCTAAGCTTCGGCTTTACTGGGACTCGGTGAGGAGAGTGATAGGGGCAGTCACTGGGGAAACTGTACCAGCCGATCCAGGAACATGTCTGCTCCACCTGGGGAAGACCCCCCCTGAGAGACTATAGGAGATCCCTTATGTGTCACCTTCTCAATGCCACAAAATCCTGCATTCCTCTGATGTGGAAAAGGACCTCCCCCCCTCGGCCAGCTGGGTCCTGAAGGTCAATGAAACCATGCGTTTCGAGGATTTAGTGCTGAACCAGGAGGGAGGGTTCGAGAAATACACAAAGACCTGGTACGATTGGATGGTCTTTTCGGACTCGGATGAGTGCAGGGCGCTGCTTCAGGATACTTGAGTAGATGTGCTTACCCTCGCCCTTCCCCCCCCCCTTCCCATCCCCTCCCTCTTCCCATCCCCTCCCTCTTTATGGTGTTATTTTCATACCAGTCTGTTTATAGAGCGGTACGATTCTCTTCACTGTTCTTTCTTTTTTTATTCCTTTTCTGTGTTTTTTGGAATGTGATTTAAGAATACCAGACAATGCACGAAATTGTTTTTCTTCTACATTTTATTGTGGTCTTTGTTCCTATGTTGTATACAAAAGTTCAATAAATAAAGAATTTAAAAAAAAAAAATCCAGGGTGACAGGTTTAGTGTATCTGGGGTGACTGAACCTGTCACCCGATTTCCTCATCCTTCCATTAATAAAAATAAAAAACAAGCCTGGCTTGATATTTCTTGATGCTGGATGTATAAATGACTTTTCCTCTCGCCAACCGGCGTATTTATATAGATTTTTATTATTGACCCATTTTTTCACGATAGTGCTCCTTTAAGACGCACCTAGGATTTAGAGGAGGAAAATAAGTGAAAAAAAGTCTTCCAAACCAGAATAAAAATGACCACCCACCCAACATATAAGTTACAGCCCCTCCAGCATAAATTATCCCCAATCTGACATCCATTCCCCCGCAAACACACATTGAATTAATACCCAGCCAGCCCAGCTTTATATAAATATCCCCAGGGCCAGCTTTTCATTAGTACTTCCCACCCAGAACCAGCCTTTAACTCCCCTGCCCAGGCAGAAGAAAAAGTAAGGGCATGAATCTCCCAGCCCACAGTGGAGCTCTCTGGTTTTCAGCACTGTCAGCTGACAGCGTGCTCTTTGACTGGCCTACCTGTTCATGAGCATCCTGGGCTCATTTGAATTCAGCACAGAGCATTCAGGCCCAGACAGGGCTCTGTTGCCAACAGAGCCGACAGTACTAAAACTGGAGGGCTGTAGCCTACAGGATTCCATGAGATTAAGTCTATGGGTTTGGAGTTAAGTGCACTTATTTTTCAAGCCTGGACTTTCTCTTTAATAACCCCCCTTTCTGGGACTAGCTCTTAATTAGCAACCCCTCCCTCGGGAACAGCCTTTATAAATAGCCACCTCCTCACTGGACCTTAAACCAGACCTTCAGTATCATTTAATGAAGCTCAAATCCTTTAAAAAAAACTAATTCTCAGCACTTAAAACTAATATATTTTAGGTTTTAAGTCACCCACTTATTATTATTTTCCCCACTGCGCTGCAACCCCGTTCAGGACTGCAGGATACGGCTGCCGCCATCTTGCCACAGAAGCATCACATATTGAGAGGAGTATGGGGCAAAAGTGCAAAGGGGCGGGTATAACTGTGCTTTCTACACAGACTGAGCAAAGCTGGGGTCAGGAAAAGGACAGCAATCCTAGAATGCAGAGTGGCATAGTTGAAAGACACTTCCTGTCTGCAGGCAGCCTGGGACTCCACGAGCCGCCATCTTGGATATTTAAAAGCTCAGAAAAGGCAGTAGATGCAGGTAAGATGATATTTAATGTGAGCAATCTGTATGCAAAGGGTGGTGGAAACATACAAGATAGGCTCTTATTTAGAGTGAAGGTCTGCTTTAATGATGACCTCCCATCAAAACGTATGCTTTAACAGCATTCCAAATCAGCCCCACAGTGCATCACTGCCCCAGAGGCTGAGATTCACCACCTGGGAGCATGTAAATTTGATTTACCCAGCAGCCACACACATCAGGCAAACTTGTTTGCTCACAATACAAAAGAGGTGCGTTTGTTGATCTGGGACCTGCACAGAGGCTGCTGACGCACAGCGGGGCCAATTTAGGATGCCCTTGTGCTGAGAGGACCTACTGTCTTTAATAACCCCCCCCCCCAGGACTAATATAGGTAAGACAAAGGGTTAACATCCCACCCACTCTGGACCAAGAAATTACCTGGTTGTTTTCCCTGGTGCTCTGTCTATGGAGTCCTGGGGGAAACAAACTACAAGCATTTTGGTTCCACCCTACTGAACAGAGATACATGCAGTGCCAGTGTGAATCACCCTGGACTGGTAAGTGGTCTCTTTTCTAATCTGTTAGTCCCAGTCACTGCCACCATTCATGGCTCTGCCTATGCTTGCCATTGTAATTTTCAACCATGCCACACCCCCGCCACATTTCTTGCTCATCTTGGGTCCCCCTACCGCATTTCCCGCTCATCCCTGGCCCCTGTGCCCTGTTCCTACAAGTCCTGCATAGTTGGTCCTGGGCTGGTTATGCTGGGCAGGGGGGACCCCGCCATCTTTTAAAATTCCCCAAAAAATGCCCCCCATGCCATTTTTTTGGTTTAACCCTTTATATGTGGATAGAAGTTGTATTTTATTTGTAAATGTTATAAAGTGCTCTTTTCAGTTTGAGGGGGTCTCCTGGGCAGGAACGAGGGGGGGGGGCTACCGATGTGTGGTATCGTTATAATCGGGAGAAATGGGGCTTTCACATGCAATATGTTTTTTTTAAATAAATGTTTTATTTAAAATAAAAGAGACAAATTTCTAAAAAAATATTTTTATTTATTTTTGGGTTTTTTATTCAAAAATATTTTAAAAAACAGTAAAAAAAATACAAACAAGACATTTGCTGCAAATAATCATATATATATTTCCTAGAAATTCCTGCAAAAATCACAGTTAAACATAGTACAAAATGGTGAAGAATGACCTGTCAACAGAGGGTGACAAAATTTCAAGTAGGCTGGCAATTAAAAGGGTTAAAAGTAGCTATGCATGTTGGGTATTGTTCTGCTCGGGGGACATGCGCTTTCAGATCTGGCTTGTTTTTTCTTGTTTTCATATATATATTTTTTTTATATTCTTTATTTAAGCATTTTTATGAGTACATTGCAGCAAACAAATACAATGCAGGACACGGCAGAAAAATAGGGGGGAGGGGACAGGGGGAGCCAGGCCACATGCCAGCATCATGCAGAAATAACAAAGAACAGCAAGTCTTAAGCTAAACAGCAGCTACTTCCTGGCTACCTCCAAGGGCGGTAGGTATTCTCTCGATGTGTAGGCTACTGCTTATATCGTTAAGACTCCAGGTGACTACTCTCTACTGTGCTGGAGAGCCCGGGGATCCGTCTCACCCACTTCTGCGTGTCAAGTCAGGGGAGGGGGGGTGGGAAAAAATGGGGGGGCAGGGGGGAGAAGGTAGACAAAAGGCTATGCTTCGGGAGGACAGACATTTTAATAATGTTAACCCTGCCCATCCAGGAGAACGCGGGACGGTCCCAGGTCTCTAAGTCTGTCTTAATTCTCCGCGCCGTTGGCCAGAAATTCAGGGCTAGGACGTTTGACAGCTGGCTAGGCAGTTGCGCGCCAAGGTATGGAATAGAGGACCTTGCCCACTTAAATGGGAATGATTGTTGTATGTTTCTTACCGTCTCACCAGGAAGCGAAACATTCAAGGCCTCTGATTTATCAAAGTTTATTTTGAGGTAGGACAGACTCCCATACACCTCAAATTTCCTCATCAGGACTGGAACCGACACTGCAGGGTTTGTGACAAAAAAGAGCATGTTGTCTGCGTAAGCAGCGACCTTGTGTGTGCCATCTACCAAGTCCACCCCACGAATGTCACTGTTGCCTCTAACTTTGCAAAGGAACAGCTCTAGCAACAGGGCAAAGAGCAAGGGGGACACCCCTGTCGGGTCCCATTCCGGATGAGTACTGGCTCAGAATGTAAGCCATTTATCCTGATCTTGGCCGACGGGGTGGTATACAGGGCCTCAATTAGCGACCTTATCCTATCCCCTAGGCCTATATGCCTAAGGGTCTCCCGGAGGAAAGGCCAGCTCACCCTATCGAAGGCCTTCTCTGCATCTGTGGATAGGAGCATGGCAGGGGTAGCGGAGGCCTTGGCTCCGTGTATCACGTTAATGGCTCGTACCACATTGTACCTGGTTTCCCTGCCCAGCACGAACCCCGTTTGATCAAGATGCACTAACTGTGCCACTACTGGGGCCAGTCTAATGACCAAGATTTTCGCATATAGTTTGAGGTCCGTGTTGAGCAGGGAAATGGGGCGGTAACTCTTGCAGGACAGTGGATCTTTACCCGGTTTATGTATTACTGAGATATGGGCCTCCAATTCCCTCCCTGAGAACAAGCTGGGGGTCTCCCGGTCCTTTATCGTGTTCCAGGCTCTCACCAAGCGGGGACCCAACAGTGTAATAAAGGATTTATATTTGACGGTGATATATATTTGACGGTGTAACCATCCTGCCCTGGAGCCTTTCCCGTTGGCGAGAGTTTAATCGCCTCAGCCAGCTCCTCCATGCTAATTGGGTCCTCCAGCGTCTCAGCCACCTCCCGCGGGATAGCCGGCATCCCCGAGCTCCCTATATATGCCCTGACCCTCCCCGGGAGCTTCCGTGCATCCCGTCCACCGGACAGATCGTACAGCCCGGCATAATATGCCTGGAATGTTTCAGCAATTTTCTTTGAAGAGTGCTCCTTCTGCTGAGAGCCGTCTATGATTTCAGATATATAATTTTGGGTGTATTGCTGCTTAACCCTTTAAGTGCCAGCCTACCTAGAGTTTTTGTCACCCTTTGTTGCCAGACTATTTTGCACTATTATGCGCTCCCCATGTTCAAATGTGATTTTTGAAGGGATTTCCCAGGAAAATTGTTTTTTTCAGCAGAGTCTGGGCTTTAATATGAAATGTCTTGTTCATCATTTTTTAGGTGTATTCTCAATATTTTTGGGTGAAAAATGTGCAAAAAAATAAAAAAAAATCAATTTTTTACAATTTGTAGTGTGTTTTTGTAATAAAAAATGTAAGTTTGTCAATAAAATCTTATTGCGTGTGAAATCCCAATTTCTCCCGGTTACAGTGATACCACATATGTATAGGTAGACACCCTTTCCTGCCCAGGAGACTCCCCCAAACTGAACCAGCGCTTTAGGGGATTTTCAGATAAAATACAACTATGCTACACGCTAAGCGCACCTTGCAGTTTTTCCAGAAAAACTTTACATTTGAAATACCCCCAACAAACTATATATTCTCTGGAAGTACACACCTCACACTTTCTAGGTGTACCAGGCTTGTTGATGTGGCCATAGTTTTCTGGAAGTCATCCCTCAATGTATTCTTTGCAAAGAGTTTCCCTAAAAAAAGGATAAAAAAGCAGAATCAAAGCCACATTTTCCTAAAAAAACTATATACAAACAAGAAAAAACAAGTTTAATCTGAAAAAGTAACATCCCCCGAACAGAACGATACCCAACATGCATAGCTACTGACAAGGGAAGAGTTGCCAAACACTCCAAAGTAAAGCATGTGCGTAACGGTAATTTTACTTGAAAATTTCAGCTCTGCAGACAAAGTGCGCACCTTGCGATTTTTCAAGCAAAACAATCCTTTACATTTGGAATATCCCCCATAAACCATATATTCCCTGAAAGTACACATGCTAAGCTTTCTAAGCGTACCCAGCTTGTTGTAGTGGGCTCATCTTTCTGGAATTAATCCCTCAAAGAATTCTTTGATTGCGCAGGGTTTCCCCTAAAAATGTATAAAAAAGCTGAATAAAAAACACCTTTTCCTAAAATATAAATATGCAAACAAGAAAAAACAAGCTAAGTCTGAAAGCGCAAGGTCCCCCGAGTAGAACAATAACCAACATGCATAGCTACTTTTAACCCTTTTAATTGCCAGCCTACTTGTGATTTTGTCACCCTCTGTTGACTATATATTTATATATATTTTTTTGCAGAAGAGTTTAGGCTTTAACATGAAATGTCTTGTTTGTAAATTTTATTTTGTTTTTTACAATATTATTAAGTAAAAAAAATAAATAAATAAAATTTTTTTTTAGAAAATTGACTCCTTTATTTTAAATAAAAAATGTATTATTCTCAATGTGTCACACACCCCGCTTCCCCTTTAATTCTTACGATAGGGTTACTCCACCGTCAGGTGGCGACGTTGCAGAGAGAAGTCTTGAAAACGAGCCGCTTCCAGCCTACATATACCTGGGACCTCCCACTTAACACCCAGTGTTTCCTCTCTGCAAGATGCAACAAGACAGAAGAAAGAAGTCTCCTGCTTGCAGGTAGCCAAGGTCAAAACCTCGGCATCCCCCTATGGTCTATTTCTGCCCAGCTGCTTGTTTGTGTTCACTTAGTTGATGTTGGAAGCCTCCCAGCCTTAGCTGCTGGCTGGGCAATGGTAGACGGCACCTCATGGTGCCTAGGAGCTTATCTCCTCCGCATGTCCCCACGCGTGGGGCAACGCGGTCATCCGGCTGGTGATCCGGATTTGGGATGCCCCGTCCCGGTCCACCTTTTTAGCCTGCCTTCCCTCGCCTGGTCCCTTCTCCCTTAGCATGGGGGGGGGGGGTGGCGTTTGGGGGTATCTTTAATATTGGGCCAGAATGTTGTATGTGTTGTTCTGTTAAACAGGGTGTTTTTGTGTGTGCATTTCTTTGTGCTGCGCGGCCTGGTGGGGTGCCTGTTTCTGGCACCCGCCTCGCTACGTGCTGCCGCGGTGCTCGTCTCTAGGGGGCGGGGCCGCGTTCCTTCATGGCCCGCGCCGTGCTGACGCCGGCCAGGCCGTCGTCTCCTCGCTCCGGTGTGGAGCCTCTGGAAGTAATCCCTCAGGTGTGCACGGGTCCGTCTGTGGTCTGGGGTCTGCTGGAGTCCGCAGAGAAGGCACTCCTCATCAGGCCAGAGATAGAGCTCTGTCTTGGGCAAGGTGGGGTCGCAGTGCTTCCTACTTCAGAAAGGCAAGTTTTTTTCTCTTTACCTTTTTTTGTGCTGCGCATGCATGTTAGGTATTTTTCCCTATTGTGATTCCCATTTGGAAGTAATTCCTCTAGATTGGTTGCACTGATTTTTACTGTGCTGTGCACTCTTGAGCCCTTTTGGGGGTATAGAGGGCTGCATACTGATTTGTATACATATATATATACACATATATTTAGGGATTGCCATTATACCTGGGGTAGTTAATTTTAGTATTGTGTGTGTGTGTGTATGTTTACGCTTGCTGCATACTTTTTTGTACTTCTGAGGCTAATTGTGGTCTCTTCCTTACAGGTCCGGGGATTCCCGTGCTGCGGTGGGTCTCCCGGTCTGATATACCTGGCTAGTCTTATTTAAAAAAAAAAAAAAATCCTCCCTCTCCCGGGACTTTAATTATAAAAGGGGCATCCCGGGTTGCTTAATGCGTAAATCCCTGGGTTATTGCGAATGCCATAATTTCACCATATGGAGGCTTCCGACATTACCGGAAGCGGCTCTTCGGGGCTATCCAGGCTGTGTGGGGGTTGTGGGGCTCCGCTCCCAGGCGATGATGTCATAATATTCCATGTGCACAGCGGAATATTGCGCGCCAGGCCGGCATTCCGGCTTCTGGCTCCTCGCAACCTCCGTCATCTCCTACCCCCCCACCTATTCCGGACCCCGTGTGACGTTGTCAAAGGTGGGGATTCGCAATCTGAGGTGTGTGCACGATTGGCCAGCCTCGAGAAAATAGTTTCCGCCACGGTGGCTCAGAAGGCTACGGCTAAGCGGAAGCACCTTTCTCCGGCATCGCCTGTTCCGGAGGATGAGGTGTTTGAATTATTGGATTGGTCCGATTGTCCCCCGGCTGAGGAGGGGGAGCTCCTAGAGGAGTCGGACGAGCCTGCAGACCAGCAATTGGTTGGTACCACTGGCCATCAGGCTGCGGGGGTGTTCCTTGACACTCCTTCCATTTTGGCTCAAATGTTTGAGATTTTGGCTTTGGATCCGCCTGAGGCGGTCCCCCCGCCAAAGAGTGAGTTGTTTGATGTGCCCCAGCCGCGTTTGGTGTTTCCCAGGCAACAACACATTGTGAGGGTTGTCCTTAAGGAATGGGAACAACCCACGCGCCTTGTTGGGATAAGCGTTATCCCTTTCCGGAGGATTTGGTGAAGCTTTGGTCTGTTCCCCCTGACGTCGATGCCCCTGTGTTGGGGCTGTCTAACACGGCTGTGTTGCACTCCCCTGACACTACTACCATTAAGGATGGTGAGGATCGTCGGATTGATCAATTGGCTCGCCATGGTTTTATCAGTGCTGGATCGGCACTGCGGCCGGTGTGTGCTTCGGCGCTTCTTCTGATGGCTGTTAGGTCCATTATTAGAGATTTGTACGCAGATCTTGATCCCACTTGTGATGAGTTCGGTTCTCTCAAGCAGTGTGAGTTGTTTATTTCCTTTGTCATGACCGCCCAGGACGATGCGCTTGCGATGTGTAGCAGGACCGCGGCCCTGTTGGTTGCTATTCGTCGGTCGGTGTGGCTGCGCCAGTGGACGGCAGACTTTAACTCTAAGAAGTCGCTTACAGCTCTTCCTTTTGTAGGTTTGCGCCTGTTTGGCGACAAATTGGATTCAGTTACCAAGGGTGGTAAGTTGCCTCAACGCAAGAGGCCGCGTCGTTTCTTTCGGGGAGCGGCTTCCTTTAGTCCCTCCTTTCGGGGAGTCAGAGCGGGCAGAGGGGCCTCCTTTCCTGCTACCAGGGGTGCAGGTTGGACCCGGGGGAGGGGCCGTGGCCGTCCCGGTCAGTCCTGGGGCGCCAAGCCCAAGCCTTCTGGTAAGCCCGCTCAGCAATGAGGGGGTGCCCTCACCCGTGCGGGTGGGGGGACGATTGCGACACTTCTTCCTGGTTTGGGACCAGGAGGTTCCGGACAGATGGATCCGGGAGGTGGTGTCGTCCGGTTACAAGCTGGAGTTCGAGTCTCGCCCTCCTTCACGGTTTTTCCGGTCTCGGGTGCCCACCGATCCTTTGGCCGCGCAGGGGCTCCTGGCGTCGGTGAAGAATCTTCTGGAAATGGCGGTCATCCGGCCGGTGCCGCACTTGGAGGTGGGCCTCGGGTTTTACTCCAATCTTTTCACAGTCCCCAAGAAAGATGGGTCGGTTCGCCCCGTTCTGGATCTGAAGTTCCTCAACAGGTTCATCCGTACTCGGATGTTTTGCATGGAAACTCTGCGCTCGGCCATCGGTTCTCTTCGGCAGGGGGACTTCATGACGTCCATAGACATCAAGGATGCTTACCTTCATGTTCCCATCTGCCAGGCTCATCAACGTTTTCTTCGGTTTGTAATGAAGGATCGGCATTTTCAATTCGTGGCACTTCCGTTTGGCCTTACCTCGGCTCCAAGAGTGTTCACCAAGGTGCTGGCAGGGGTGATGGCCATTCTCAGATCTCAAGGCATTCGCGTCGTACCTTATCTGGACGACCTTCTCATCATGGCTCCTTCTCTCAATCAATCGGAGATGGACACCAGGACGGTGGTCTCCATGCTGGAAAGCTTCAGTTGGGTGATCAACTTTCCCAAGTCCTCCCTCGCCCCGGCCAGGGTGGTGTCCTTTCTGGGAATGCGGTTGGATTCTTGTCAACACAGGGTTTTTCTGCCTCAATCCAAGATTTGTCTGATTCAGGAATTGGCTCGGTTCCTTCTTTCCAATCCTCGACCGTCCATCCATCTGGGGATGATTGCCTCTTTCGAGGCAGTTCCTTTTGCTCAATTTCACACAAGGACACTTCAGCTTCATCTGTTGGCGTCCAGTTGTCCAGTTGTCCTCCCGAGTCCGGCAGTCCCTTCAATGGTGGTTGGTCTCGACCAATCTCTTGAGGGGCAGGTCTTTCCTGACTCCTCTCTGGGAAATTGTCACCACGGACGCCAGTCTTTCGGGATGGGGGGGATTCTGGAAGGATCTTCAGTTTCGGGGGCAGTGGGGACCTCGAGAGGCCCACTTGCCCATCAATGTTCTGGAACTGAGAGCCATCCGTCTGGTTCTTGTTCATTTGACTCAGCATGTTCTGGGCCTTCCGGTTCAGGTTCGTTCGGACAATCGGACAGCGGTTGCTTACATCAATCATCAGGGAGGGACTCGCAGTCTGGGTGCCCTCAGAGAGGTTTCCCTGATCCTGACCTGGGCGGAGGCCCATGTTCCTTGTCTCTCGGCAGTTTACATTCCGGTTGTGGAAAACACACTGTTGGAGCGTCTTGGGCTTTTCAGCACCAAGCTTCTGTTGAACAAGTTTGTAAGGCTGCTACTTGGTCTTCTGTTCATACTTTTTCTAAGTTTTACAAGGTTGATGTGCGGGCCTCTGCGGATGCTGTGTTTGGCCGCAAGGTTCTGCAGACCGCAGTCGTTTAAGTTATGCTTCATTTTGCTGTCGGATACCCACCCCTTGTGGACACTGCTTTTGGATGTCCCTATCGTACGAATTAAAGGGGAAGCGGGGTGTATGACACACTGAGAATAATACCATTTTGTGAGTACTCACCTGTAAAATGGATATGGTCAGTGGACATGGACACCCCGCTTCACCCGCCCTTTTTTGGTATCCTGAATCCTCTATATGGTGAAGCTTTCCTTTATTTTATTTTGAGGTTACCGTTGGATTTCCTGGTACCTTGTCTTACTGCTGTTTGAATTCACTGGGTGTTAAGTGGGAGGTCCCAGGTATATGTAGGCCGGAAGGGGCTCGTTTTCAAGACTTCTCTCTGCAACGTCGCCACCTGCCAGTGGAGTAACCCTATCGTAAGAATTAAAGGGGAAGCGGGGTGTGTGACACACTGACAATATCCATTTTACAGGTGAGTACTCACAAAATGGTATTTTATTAAGGAAAACCATATTGCACGTGAAGGCCCTATTTCTACCGATTAGAACGGTACCACATATTTATCGGTAGCCCCCCGTTCCTGCCCAGGAGACCCCCCTAACTGAAACAAATACTTTATAACATGTACAAATAAAATACAACTACCATCCACACTACAAAGGGTTACATTGAGAAAAAAAATGACATAGAGTCCCCCCTGCCGGGGGGACCCCATTTTTGGGGAGATTTTTAAGGGTTAAAAACCCTTAGAAATCCAAAAAAAATTGACATGGGGTCCCCCTTACCCAAAGTAACCAGCCTGGGACCAGCTATGCAGGGCTTGTAGGAACAGGGCGCAGGGGCCAGCTTTTGTGGCCCCTGGCCCTGCAGGCTACAAGCCCGCATAGCAAGTGGGCCCGGGCTCTTCTGCCCCCCCCCTGGGCTTTGGGGAGGCAGGTAATGGGGGTGCTGGGGGTTAATGGCAAGTCACCTGCTAGTCGCAGGTGACTTGCCATCCCCCCAGCCTTGTGAACTGGTATAGGGGTCATGGACCCCTTTCCAGTTCACAAGGGGTTAAATGTAAAAAAAAAAAAAAAACACAGACACACACAAAGAGAAAAAAATATTTTGTTATTTTTTTTTTTAATGCTTACCTCCCATCCATCCTAGAGCACTGTGTCCCTCGGCGATCACTGGCTTCTGCTCACCTGCTGGAAGCCTTTTATAGCTGCTGGATGACAGAACACAAAGGGTTAATAAAAAATTTATTTTATTAAGGAAAACCATATTGCACATGAAGGCTCTATTTCTACCGATTAGAACGGTACCACATATTTATCGGTAGCCCCCCGTTCCTGCCCAGGAGACCCCCCTAACTGAAACAAGTACTTTATAACATGTACAAATAAAATACAACTACCATCCACACTACAAAGGGTTACATCGAGAAAATAAATGACATAGAGTCCCCCCAAAAATGACATGGGGTCCCCCTTACTCTAACCAGCCTGGGACCAGCTATGCAGGACTTGTAGGAACAGGGCGCAGGGTACAAGCCCGCATAGCCCGTGGGCTCGGGCTCTTCTGCCCCCCTGGGCTTTGGGGAGGCAGGTAATGGGGGTGCCAGGGGTTAATGGCAAGTCACCCGCTGGTCGCAGGTGACTTGCCATCCCCTCAGCCTTGTGAACTGGTATAGGGGTCATGGACCCCTTACCAGTTCACACAAGGGGTTAAATGTAAAAAAAAAAAAAACACAGACACACACAAAGAGAAAAAAAAAAATATTTTTTTTTTATACTTACCTCCCATCCATCCTGGAGCACTGTGTCCCTCGTCGATCACTGGCTTCTGCTCACCTGCTGGAAGCCTTTTATAGCTGCTGGATGACAGAACACAAAGGGTTAATTAAAAAAAAATGACATAGGGTCTCCCCTCCCGAGGGGGGACCCTATTTTTGGGGGGACTTTTAAGGGTTAAAAACCCTTAAAATCCCCCCCAAAAATTGACATGGGGTCCCCCTTACCCAAAGTAACCAGCTTGGGACCAGCTATGCAGGGCTTGTAGAAACAGGGTGCAGGGGCCAGCTTTTGTGGCCCCTGGCCCTGCAGGCTACAAGCCCGCATAGCCCGTGGGCCGGGCTCTCCTGCCCCCCCCGGCCTTTGGGGAGGCAGGTAATGGGGGTGCCGGGGTTAATGGCAAGTCACCCGCTAGTCGCAGGTGACTTGCCATCCCCCCAGCCTTGTGAACTGGTATAGGTGTCACATGGACCCCTTACCAGTTCACAAGGGGTTAAAAGTAAAAAATAATGACACGGACACTTTTTTTTTTTTTTTACTGTACTCACCTCTGATCCGGCATCCCTCACCGCTGTCCCGCGCCGCTGTCATGTCACTGACAGATGCCGGCGAGGGGGCTGCGATCGGAACCTCCTCGCCTGACACCCGCCCTGCTCCGATCACCACCGGCAGCTCGGAGGGGGTATAGGAGGAGCGGGATGACTTCATCCCGCTCCTCCCACAATGGGCGGGGCTAGGGGGCGGCGGCGGCCATCGCCGCCATTAGAAGAGGTGAGGACCCGGAAGAGGGTCCTCACCTGAAGACTGCGCAGCCCGAGGGGGGGGGGGATCGGACCCCCCCTGCTGAAGAGGAGACCGGAGGAAGAAGGATCGGGCGTGGAGGTGAGTAAATCCTAGGAGGGCCTCCTCCTGAAGACGGAGGACGACGGGGGAGGGATTGTGTGCCCCCCGGAGGAAGAGGGGACCTCCAGCTTCATATCAATACTAAAGGTAAGTGTTTTTTTCTTTATATTTTCTTTATATTTTTTAACTATTAGGGGGAAATGCCAGGCACGTAGTTTCTACATGCTTGGCACTTAACGGTAGGAGAAGCAACCACGTAGAAACTACGTGCTTGGCATTTAAAGGGTTAAGGGCTCTCGCTTGAAGCGTGCCACTTTTGTTCCCATGCTTGTAGTATCTACGCCTGCATTTCTTGATCACAAACTTAGCCCTCTGTCTAAGCAGTGCATTGAGGGCCTCTTAAACCTAGATGCATGGCTGATCAGTACCCCTCTAATAACGCTTTTGTGCGCCTCCCACAACAGTAATGGTGAAACCTCCCCATTATCATTACTGCTAAAATATGCTTCTATGCCCTCTCTGACTGCTTGGATTACTATCTCGTCCTGCAGTAGGGACTCATTGAGTCACCATGTCAATAGGGGTGGGGGTCTGTCCGTGAGGTTCAGGTCGAGGGAGACAGGGACATGGTCCGAGAAGGAGGTTGGAAGGATCCCACTATCTGTCATCAGGCCCAGCAAGCTGTGCGACACCCAAAAGTAGTCTATCCTGGTGTATGTCCCATGTATCTTTCTGCAGGGTTCTGCACCCTCCACGCGTCCACCAGCTACATGCTATGAAGCTTTTTCCTCAGTGTTCTCAGCGCTAGGTGGGATACCGCCGCTTGTTTTCATATTGATTTTATAAGAAAATGTATTTTTTATTCTGCTTTTTTATATTTTTTTTAGGGAATCCCTGTGCAACCTAAGAATCCTTCGAGGGATTACTTCTAAAATGATGAGCCCATTACAACAAGCTGGGTACGCTTAGAAAGCATAACGTGTTCTTTCTGGGAATATATGGTTCGTGGGGGTATTCCAAATGTAAATGGTTGTTTTGGTAGAAAAAGTGCAAGGTGCGCACTTTGTCTTCAGAGCTGAAATTTTCAAGTAAAATCAACCTTACACACATGCTTTACTTTGGGATGTTTGGCAACTTTCCCCTTGACAGTAGCTATGCATGTTGGGTATTGTTCTGTTCCAGGACCTTGCTTTTTCAGATTGATTTTTTTTCTCATTTTTTTTTATAAAATGTGAATTTGATTCTGCTTTTTTATTATTTTTTTTTAGGGAAACTCTGTGCAACCAAAGAATACATTGAGGACCTACTTCAAGAAAACTGTGCCCACATCAACAAGCCTGGTATGCCTAAAAAGCTTGAAGTGTGTACTTCCAGAGAATATATAGTTTGTAGCGGGTATTTCAAATTTAAAGAGTTGTTTTTTCTTGAAAAACTTCAAGGTGCGCATAGCTGTAATTTATCTGAAAATCTAAAACACTGTTTCAGTTTGGGGGGGTCTCCTGGGCAGGAAAGGGTGTCTACCAATACATATGTGGTACCACTGTAACCGGAAGGAATTGGGATTTTATATGCAATAACATTTTATTGACAAACTTACTTTTTTATTACAAAAAAAACCTCTACAAATTGTAACGTTTTTTTATTTTTTTTACACATATTTCACCCCAAAATATTGAGAATACACTTAAAAACAAAACATTTCATCTTAAAGCCCTGAAAAAGCTGAAAAAAACAATATATAATTTCCATGGGAAATCCCTGGAATCCCTTAAAATTCACAGTTGAACATGTATAGTGCAAAATAGTGAAAAATGGTCTGCAACAAAGGGTGACAAAATTTCCAGATAGGCTGGCACTAAAAGGGTCAATTCAAATAGAATACAAAAAGAAAACATATCAACGACCGCTATAAATTTGTTTATTTCACAAATACTGATATAATGTGAAAATGTAACCTTCCTATTTTCATTTACCAACACTGAAAAGTTCCCCATTTCCTAAATGAGGCGCTGATATTCAAAATAGCGGCTTTAGCACAAGAGAATTACGCAAAAACCTAATCCATAACCGCTTTTCAGCGACATCTCCAGACCAAATTTGCAAAAGAAGCACCTCATTATCACAACATCACAAGGTGGGTGAAACAGTTTGAGGAGCTGGACATCCATTAAAAACAAAATGGTGGAAAATGTTTTTTACGGCTTACTTACGAAGTCCCAGGAAGTGACAATATCCTGCCAGCAGAGGAACAATCGCCAAGAGCATCCTTATTTCTGGTGATTAAGCTCCCCCATGCCATCCAGTTAGAAATGCCAGGGACAGGTGCGTTCAACACCCGAGGGAGGCCAGGGATGTGGTTGCAGCCCGCGGATGTGGCATGGGATAGGGGAAGAGATGAGTATATACAGCAATCTGGGGGATTTCATACATAAGGGCATCCAAAATCAGTACCTCATTGAAAGAAAATCTGCAGCCCTGGACATGATTTTCCACCTTAAAATGTCGCAAGCAACATTGTGTCGCATGTCACAAAAATATCTACAGCTTAAACAAATTTCAAATTGTACAAGTGCAAAAAAACTAAAGCAGAGAAAGCTCCAAATGGATTTACTTGCCTGGCTGAAAGTCTGTTTTGCAAACAGACTTGTATTCACTGATGAAGCCACGTTTCACTTATGTGGTAAACAGGCACAACTTGAGATTTTGGCCCATGGAAAATATACTTGCTGACCTGGAATGAACTGGTTCTCTGAATATATCATATTCTTTAATGATAAGATGCACTTCTCTCTCCATGAGTGTGTCTGTGGGGGGGGGGGGGGGGGTGTCTGCGCGAATGTGTGGCTGGTAAAGGAAAAGTCCACTCAACTTACCAGCAATCGAGCAAATAGTCCTGCATCAGTACTTCCACAGCCCTGGTTCTTGCTTGGTGGGTAGGTGTTCCTTATGTATGACATTCAGATGTAGAATGATCAGTGGTATGGGAGCTTTACCTGTCCAGTCTAAATGTAACCCCCCTGTCACACTCTCCTGGCACTGAGGCAGGGAGGGTACAACAAAAATAAACTACTTATCTCACACAGGATATAGAGGCAAGCCCAGCGCTGGGTGCAGTCATCTTGGACTTGCTCACAGAACTGGGGAAGTCACTTGGTGCCTTGTCTATGTGGCAGCCACATGTGCTCTGCTGGCATCACTAAGGGGATTCAGCACACTGACCGTTATTGGGAGATTATGCACACTGAATGTTATGGGGAAATTGGGGGGTGGACTCTGCAGACTTCCTGTTGTGTTGAAAATGGGGCAGGGGATTCTGCACGCTGCCTGTTATGGGGCCATTGGGGGAAATTCTTCACATTGTTTGTTAAGGGGTGTTTGGGGGGATTCTACACATTTGGGTTGATTCAAAGAAACATGTAACAGCTTGGATTTGGGTCACGATCATCCTATTTTTCACGTCCGCTCGTGCGTTCGTATGAACTTGCGAGTGATTCAATAAGCAAATACGTTTCTATCCTAAAATATACGTCCGTTCGTATGATATCTCCCGAACTTGCCTCAGTCAGTTGTCAATCGTAAAAATCACGTTCATGTGCTCACCTGTTGCGGCGGCAGCCTGTTTTTTCGGCTGCTTCCATCGTCCACCTCTTCCAATTACTTGCGTTTGCCTCTGGTTTTCATTGGTTTTTGGCCTCTTAGATTCGTGCGTTCGTATGTTTATAAGATCTTGCGCATGCGCACCCTCAACCAGAAACTTACCTAAACCCCTTAGCGCTTGCATCCTTCTTCATTTCTCGGTCCCTAAAACTTACCTAAACCCCTTAGCGCCTGCATCCAACTTCATTTCTCGGTCCCTAAAACTTACCTAAACCTCTTAGCGCCTGCATCCAACTTCATTTCTCGGTCCCTAAAACTTACCTAAACCTCTTAGCGCCTGCATCCAACTTCATTTCTCGGTCCCTAAAACTTACCTAAACCCCTTAGCGCCTGCATCCAACTTCATTTCTCGGTCCCTAAAACTTACCTAAACCCCTTAGCGCCTGCATCCAACTTCATTTCTCGGTCCCTAAAACTTACCTAAACCTCTTAGCGCCTGCATCCAACTTCATTTCTCGGTCCCTAAAACTTACCTAAACCTCTTAGCGCCTGCATCCAACTTCATTTCTCGGTCCCTAAAACTTACCTAAACCCCTTAGCGCCTGCATCCAACTTCATTTCTCGGTCCCTAAAACTTACCTAAACCCCTTAGCGCCTGCATCCAACTTCATTTCTCGGTCCCTAAAACTTACCTAAACCCCTTAGCGCCTGCATCCAACTTCATTTCTCGGTCCCTAAAACTTACCTAAACCCCTTAGCGCCTGCATCCAACTTCATTTCTCGGTCCCTAAAACTTACCTAAACCCCTTAGCGCTTGCATCCTTCTTCATTTCTCGGTCCCTAAAACTTACCTAAACCCCTTAGCGCTTGCATCCTTCTTCATTTCTCGGTCCCTAAAACTTACCTAAACCCCTTAGCGCCTGCATCCAACTTCATTTCTCGGTCCCTAAAACTTACCTAAACCCCTTGGCGCTTGCATCCTTCTTCATGTTGACGACCCTAAAACTTACCCAAACCACATAATGTACATATGTCTATATGTTTCTAACCGTGTTTTGTCTTGTTTGTGTAATTGTTTGTGTTTGCGCATATTAGAAAAGACACATTTATGAAGTCTTAAAATATAATTTATTTAAAATTTTTTTGGGGATTTGGGATATTTTTTTTTTTCAATTTTTTGTTTTTATTGGGGTGTTTGGTTTCAAACCCCTTTTTTTTTTTTTTTTTTTTTTTTTAATACAAACATATTAAAATTTTTTTTGGCTTGCCTTAAAAACAGAGTAACATTTTTTTTTTTTTTAGAAAAAGCCAAAACTTTAAAAAATTTAAAACAATAAGAAAGTTTGTAAAACTTTTAACCAAAGTAGCCAGGACCAAGGGCACTAATCCTCCTCGTCTTCTTCATCTGTTGGCCCCAACGTCGCCTGTATGGCCAGCAGCTCGGCCACCAACTCCTTCATTCTTTTTTTTTTGTCCGCCAATGTTTTGGGGATCATCCCTGTAACCAATAGAGAAAGAAACATAAATAGGAGTCCCAGACCGGTTTGTATGCTGGAAATAGATTTGGGGTTAATCAAATACATGTAAATGCATGACATATGTCATTCTTCCAAGGGATACAGTTAATGCATTTCCCACAGGTAAGTCTTTAAACTCCTTAAACCGGACCTTCAACATTATTTAATGAAAACCACTAACTATTCCCAAATGATTCTGCACCAGATCAAAGTAAATTTGGGATTTTTTTTGATTACAGCGCCGCCATCTGGACTCTGAAGCATAACACTTAATGAGGAGTGGAGAGTTGGATAAAGTACAGGGGAGTAGGTTACAGTGGTGCGTTGGGAATCCAGAGCATAGCTGGGTTGAGGGAAAGGTCATCACTCACACAATGCATGGCAGCACCTTCCTTTTTTCAATCTGTATCCCATGCTGCCTGTAAATATTGCGCATTCCATATTCCGCAATATTGGTTTTGTTCAGTCTAATAACATGCATTAGATGGCTGAAGGGTGTTTTTCCATGTTTCTAATCTGTAGGTACAGTGTGTTTGCTAATTCTTAGGTTCTTAATACAAGTTACGGTCCTCTTTAAGCTAACGAAGTGCCCACATGAAAGTGTGAACTACACATTGGCTACGCCTTTAGTTATGTGTGTGTTATTAGCTAACCAAACATTAATATGAATAATGGCATGGAGACTTACGGAGTTGGTGGCCGACAGATGGCTGGTTGGGGCCAACAGGCTGCCCTTGGTCCTGGCTATGCTGTGAAGAAGTCCCTGGAGAAACATGTGACATTTGGTTAGTACTTGGATAGAGTCACTATTCCCAACATATCTGGCTCCCAGTCTGGCTGACATCACTCACCTTCGCCAGGATCGACTTCCAGCATCTCTGCTGCCTCCTCCTCCACTATTTCACCCGCACCAGAAGCTTCTACAAATACATAATAAAGGATAACTTAGTTTTTGGCCTGCCATGTATATCTTTGTGCCTATACATGAAGAGTGACATACCAGAGCCTTCCCCATGCCTGGCCAGGTATGACTCCACGCCCACGCGGTTGGGCCCCTCCTCTGTGGTAAGGTCCAGGGGCTGGTCTGAGGAGGCCACAGAGGAGGGGTAGGTCCGTCGCCCGGGAGATCCACCACCTTCACTCACAGATGCAGACTCATGCAGCACTGGTCGGCCTGTACGCCTCCGGGTGCGGCGAATTCTGAAATCCATTTCCAACACTACCAAAGAAAAGTCATTATAAATAAAGGCATAACTTATACATTTTGAACATATACCATGCAATTGCTTGGTACTTACTTGGGAAATGGATTCCAAAAAACCTCCGCACCCGGGGCATGTGCAGACGTTTCAGGTCCGACCAATGCTGCATTATCTGGGTGTGAGTGAAGGTGGTGCTAGTCACACGGTGTATCTCCGCGATGATCTCCCGGGCGATGTCCCTTTTCTCGCACACATTGGGCGCGAAGTCATACCGGCGCTGAAGCATGATCTGAAAAACATAATGGACACAGAGATTTTACTTTTACACACACACCCATATGTGTTGCATCACAAGTTGAGAATTTCATGTCATTAACACACACATTTAGAGTGGCAGCCATTTTTGGGGAGTGCCTTAAAGAGGACGTTGACTGTGAATGAGAGTCTGGTCTTATGTTATATGTATCACACACCATGTACATACAGATAATAGCCAACATCAAGAATCAGGCCACCTGCATCTATGGCATGTTAGGATGGTTTAAACATCCAAGATGTAGGCTAATGCTTAGGCTTTTGTACCACGTGTGTGGCTTCCCGTTGTGTTTTTATGGCTTAGGAAAACAGTGTTCCTCAAACATCCGCATCAAGGTCCGAGACAGGCCAGGTTTGCCAGCTAGCCCCGCTACTCCACAGGTTAATTAACTGTTGCTAATCCGGAGCAATTGGCCGAATTAGGACATCAGCATAGACAGGTGAAAACGTGGCCAGGCTCGGCCCTTGAGGATGAAGTGTGAGGAGCCACTTCTTAAACATTAAGAGACCCCAAACTAGTTCCAAACGCATCATTTACATTTAGGCCATCATTGACTATTAGATTAAAATGCACAGGCAGCCACTTACCAGCATGAGGATCTCTTCCTGTTGACGGGTGAAGATAGTGGGCGCCATCTTTATGCTTCTTCAAGGCAGCAGATAAGTGAAACCCCAGCGGTTTCCTGGTTCCGCTCGAACGTACGTTCGTACGAGCGCGTAGTCGTGCGCATAGGCGTCACACGCTGGGCTCATTATTTAAAGGTCCCTGCACCCAAAGCTCATTCTCTTTGAGCATTTGTGGAAGATGGCACCTAAAAAGCCTATGACCAAGCGACCCCAGCAAAGCCAGACCGCGGAGGGCCCAACAACAAGGTCCCAGCAAGGTAGGAGAAAGCTGAGAGGCAAGACTACTACCTCTGCCCCACCAAGGGACACTGGACCCTCAGGAACCCAAAAAAGGGGCCCCAAGCCACGTGCCCCTGCAGCCAAAAAGCAGCCAACTGCAGCACCCACCACCTCTGCCCCCAGAAGAGGCCGCACAAGGGAGCCCACACCGGCCATGGGTTCAAGTAGGGCAGTTCGGCAACCCAGGCCCCGCAGCAGGGCCCGAACCCCATCCAGGGCCAGAAGCCCAGCCAGGGCCCGAACCCCATCCAGGGCCAGAAGCCCAGCCAGGGCCCGAACCCCATCCAGGGCCAGAAGCCCAGCCAGGGCCCGCCGAACCCCATCCAGGGCCAGAAGCCCAGCCAGGGCCCGCCGAACCCCATCCAGGGCCAGAAGCCCAGCCAGGGCCCGAAGAACACCATCCAGGGCCAGAAGCCCCTACAGGGCCCGCCGAACCCCATCCAGGGCCAGAAGCCCCTACAGGGCCCGCCGAACCCCATCCAGGGCCAGAAGCCCCTACAGGGCCCGCCGAACCCCATCCAGGGCCAGAAGCCCCTACAGGGCCCGCCGAACCCCATCCAGGGCCAGAAGCCCCTACAGGGCCCGCCGAACCCCATCCAGGGCCAGAAGCCCAGCCAGGGCCCGCCGAACCCCATCCAGGGCCAGAAGCCCCTACAGGGCCCGCCGAACCCCATCCAGGGCCAGAAGCCCAGCCAGAGCCCGCCGAACCCCATCCAGGGCCAGAAGCCCAGCCAGGGCCCGAAGAACCCCATCCAGGGCCAGAAGCCCCTACAGGGCCCGAAGAACCCCATCCAGGGCCAGAAGCCCCTACAGGGCCCGAAGAACCCCATCCAGGGCCAGAAGCCCCTACAGGGCCCGAAGAACCCCATCCAGGGCCAGAAGCCCCCGACCTGGCACCAGCCGGGAACAGAGCCCCCGACCTGGCACCAGCCGGGAACATAGCCCCCCAAGAGGGCCCAGAATTTCAACCATGACCACATCTACACCTGGAAGTTCGGTGGCCAGCCACGCAAGAACACCCAGTCCCTTGGCCAGTCCAGTCCAGTCATTGGGAAGCCACCAATCCGGCCATTCCCCTACCCAGCCCCAGGCCATAATGTCACCACATGTGTCTGCACACATGGAGGAGCAGCCAAGCCAACCATCTGGCCGCACATTGCGCCGCGGCCAGTTGAGTGGGAGATTCTCCCATGACCAAAATATGGCATTGGCTAGTGGCCTTACATTATACTATGACGAGCTCTATGGGAGCAAATCAAAACACACCACAAAGCAGCGCAAGATGGAATTGTTTGAAACCATCCTACGACAAGTAAATGCAGCGGGGGAAGAGAGGAAAGATGTGTCCCAAATTCAGAAGAAAATCTCTGATCTGAAGTATGCTGTACGGCAAAAAGAAATTAAAAGGCATAATTACAGGTAAATAAATGTTTTCTCCAAATATAATGTTTAGGATGTACTGTATGCACCTTTTCTGAGTACCAAACGATTTTCTGTTTTCAGCATGAAAACTGGAGGTGGCTTTCCTTCTAAATTGGAGTTTACCCCTGCTGAGGAGATTGTGCTGGGACTTCTCCATCCGGTCGCGGTCGGTGGACATGCTGGTCTAAGGGACACAGACTCACCGACCCGTACCCACGGTGAGTACTCTTAAATCTGCATGTTTGCCTGTTTGCTAAATAATCTAAAGTTCACTAGTAACAAGATAACGGGATGCCCCTATGGTTTGCCTTGCTTGGCCTCGCACTACTGTGCCTGTTTGTGTCCTCTTTTGGTCCCTGTGAATCACACATTTAGGACCACATCCATTATGGCAAAGATCAAATTTCCAATTGTATTGGTAAAGTCATGAAGTTTCTCCTGAAAAGTGATATATTTTGAATCAATCACAAAACACACATCATTATGGATGGGTTGCCTATTTGTTGTGTGAGTTGTGTTTGAGTTAACAATTTAATTAGCCACCCCCAAACATATCTGACCTAGAGCAGCGAGACTCAACTGGCGGGCCGGGGTACCAATGCGGACCTTGGCACCAGATTCCAGGACCCCTGCACTCAGTTACTTCTGTGTTGACGTGCTCAGAGCTGCCCCCTTGATCGGCGATGTAGTGGTTGTTCTCCTGCCCAATGTCATGGCTCCCTGAAACATAGCATTGCAATATGAAGTACTGCACAGGAAGTGGCATTGCAAGGTACACAGTAACTTGGTACATCTTTCTCTTGGCACAATCGTGTCCCGCTGCCCCTGCTCTGCCCCATCTGCCACAGTCCCCCCATGCCCCCCCCCCCACATAAGCCCCATACATTTGTAACAGATTTGCTCCATCCATCCCATCACCATCAATTCGTTAACTCCCCCCTTTAGCCATCCAATCCCTGTCCCCTCAGCTCTGCCCCATCCAGCCCAGCAAGGGCAAGCAGCCTTTATTAGTTTGCACTTTGAAATCTCAAGCCCCTCCACCAGTGTGTTTATTTCTAACTAGACACCCCCTGCGTCAGCCCCATGGCCAGACATTCACCTCTCACCACATACCTTTAAATGGACCTTTACAACAATTGTTTGAGTACCCCGGACCTAGCGAATGGTAGGCTAAATCCAAAAATGTGCGTTGCAAGTTGTATGCTGACTGGGTACACTTCCTGACTTAGAACTGAGGTCAGTTAGCAGTTTTCGCGAGCCATTGCACCTATCTAAACTTGCGTGTCTTTTAACAAATGTCCCCATTGCTCTAGAGTTGCTTAATATTACAAATAGAGGTTTATTTGATTACCTATCCCAAAAATGGTTATGTGTGTGTTTACGTGGTTTGTTTTTCTCTTCTTCAGCCCAGCATGATCCCTCAGCAAGGGTAAACTCACCCCCCAGTTTGGTTATGCCTACCAGGTCCGTACAGCATAGGAGCCCAGATCCGAGATTTCCGGTAAGTTAATTTAGTACCATAAATAATACCAAGTGCTTAAGAATGTGTTAAACTGTGGGAATCCCAAATTTGGACGCCAACTTACACTTTTTTTTTTATATGTCCCTACAGACCCGCACACTCATGGAAGAGATCCAGGAAATGGAGGAAGATGATGATGTCTCCATGCAGGGCACGTCGGATGACCTCCCCCTGGGTCCCAATTTGGAACTGCTCCATAATGTTTCTCTGGCCAATCCTCAGCAGCAGAGTGAATCTCCATCCATTGTGCATGCACATGGGGAGACTGACACAACAGTCCCCAGTGTTCACTCTGCTGCTGAGGATTTGCAAAGCAGGCCTGTTGCTGTTGAGGGGACGACACCACGCGGCAGGGCACGCCCAAGAGCCAGGGTAATTGTGCGGCGGACTCCATTACGCCGCCCCACAATTTCCCAGGGGAGGCAGAGTGCCCTGCTTCAATTATGGACCCAAGAAAGGGACTCTTATGAGGCACAGCTCGTTACAGAGCGTGAGGAAAGGCATGCCGACATGGTCACCATCAATACCAGTCTACAGGGCATCCTCGCGGAGTTGCGTACCCTCAACAGCAACGTGGTCACTGCAAGTAATGGCATCCAGTCAGCCATGGCTGAGATGACCAATATGCAGAGAAACATTGTGGAGCAGTTTCAAATTCACAATGCTGCCATGGCCCAGGCTAGGTCCCATTCACATGGACCTCCACCTGGACCTCCACCTGGGTATTATGGGCAGCCACCCTATTAAGCCATGGGTGTGTGGGACATCTTTTCTCTTAACCCCCACTGTATTTACTTGTCCTTTGAGGTTTCAAACAATCCATTTTGTGTTGCTCATGCAGGTTGTGTTTTGTATTTGCTCCCATATAGCTCCTTAGAGTAATGCTTAAGGCCACTAGCCAATGCCATAGGTCTATGTGGAGTGTATCTGGCCACTTATGGCTTTAAATATGTATTTGGTTGGTGCTCCTCCTGTTTGCAGACATGTTTGTGTGACATTATGGCCATGCCCAAATATCCCTGGGCACAGGCAATATTAATGACTGGACTAGGCTGGCCTTTGGACTGGGTGTCCTTGTTTGGTTGTGCCACTCACTTCCAGGTGTAGATGTGCTCGATGTTTTTTTTGTTATGTCATCCATTTGTAACCACAGATGTATGTGGAATATTTTCTGTTAAGCACAATAATTTTTAATTTTCTAAGTAAAAAAATATTCTCACTTACAATACTTGTGGCGTTTTTAGTGGGAACACATTTTAAACAGCTTGGGCTAAACCAGATAATTTTGGTTTGAAGAGGTGTAACAATGCAAATCTAAAGCTAAGGAAACTACATGAAATACATTAGGCAACAATTAAGGTAAAAATGTTTTACTTTGAGGTAATGCCACATTACGGCAAAACAACATATTTAACAAAAAGGATAACACAGACACACAGAATGTTGAGACACGAAATAAAATTAACTAAAATGCTGCAAGATCAAGTTGGCTCTAACTGATTGGGCAGACTCACTGGGTGGCCCAACAAAATTCTCTACATCATCCTCTACGGCTGAAGAGGGCAGGCTATCCACATAACGTGGGACACGTTCCAGGATCGCAAAATTGTGCAAAACAGCACATGCCATGATTATGTCGATCACTTTCTTGGGATCATATTGCAGGGCGCCCCCAGTATGGTCCAAGCAACGAAAACGTGTCTTCAACAGCCCAAAGGCCCTCTCCACAACAGCCCTGGTCTTGCGGTGCGCACGGTTGTACGCTTCCTGAGAGGCATCCTGGGGCCGCAGCACAGGCGTCATGAGCCAGGGTAGAAGTGGGTACCCGGAATCACCTTAAACAGACAATTAAATGTAATCAAAATTAAAAAGGCAACACAACAAACACAAAGAATTTTACATATATCATAATGATGTAAGGTAAAGGGCCAAAAAAAACACCCAGGGCACATTAGCAAAATAAATATTGCCACTAATGTAGTACATAATTAAAAATGGCACTTCAATATACCAATTAATTAACAAACATCTGCACGGCCAAGGGTAGTTGGAATTTAAATATATTTTTAGTTTTCAGACATGTTACAATTAGGATGCTGCTGAGGGGCTATCCACATTTAGATGAAAACTACAATGTATGCAGTTTAAGTCCACTTTGACATTTAAAGACCAATACTACAAAAGGAGCCAAAGATCACAGATCCTTGGGTATAAACTCCCAACCAATATATTTAGGGACATGGAACTTACAGACATCCTAACTAAAGGGAAAACATTCTGAAGGACAAAGCGAGGCAAGCATTTTTTTTGGAAGTTCATAATATATGACCCAAGAAAAAGGCAGTTTCTGGCTTATGTAAAGAATTCAAATACAAACATATCAACAAATACAAGATTAATCCCACATTTAATAGCACACAAATAGGACACACTTACCAAGCAGCCATGCCCCCGAAAATTCACCTGCCTCAAATCTCCGAAACAACCCAGATCGCCTGAGGATATATGAGTCGTGGGACGATTCTGGGTAGCCGGCAAGGACACTCATAAAACGCATGTCCGGACCAACCACGGCCTGGACATTAAGGGAGTGTCCCATTTTTCGATTCCTTAAGGCAAAAACATACAAAAAGGGTAATTGATATTTGACCCAAAAAAAAAAAAAAAAAACAAAAACATGTCTGCACTCTATTGGGAAAGACTAATGAAAAGCCTAGATAAAGCAGCTACACAAATGAGGGATAAACAAATATGCTGCCGCAAAGGAAAACAGGTTACATTACACGTTGGCCAACATAATAACCAATCTCAATACCTATATATATACTCGTCGGCAGCCCTAGGTACGAGTGCCACATGTGTGCAGTCAATAGCACCAATAACGTTGGGCATGTCGGCCACATTATAAAACCCAAGCTTAATGGCGTTTCTGGCTGCCATATCATCCGGAAAATAAATATATTTTGGAGTTATGGCAGCCATGCCTTCCAAAAATTTAGATAGTGCGCGGCTCAGCGTAGGCTGTGACATCCCCACGGAGAGGGCACCCAGCCTCTGGAACGAGCCGTTCGCCAAAAATTGCAGGCAGCCAAGCATCTTGGTCATACCTGAAATTGCATGCCCCTTCCTTGTGGTGCGGGCTAACCATGGCCGCAGCTCACTATATAATTTATGGAGGGAAGCGCGATTAAGCCTGGTCAGCTCGAACAGCTCAACATCATTCATGCTATCGATGTTCATGCGACGACGCAGGGGCAATCTGCTCTCAGACATCTCGATCAACTCAATGCCAAAAAGCATAAGCCCTTGATGTGCCACAAACTCGCTCCGCTCCATCCTACTCCCGAGGCCAAATAGCTGCCGGCAAACATTTCGTAAAGCAGCTCTTTAATGGGCTTCAAAACAATTAGCAATCACCTCTCTGAATTGGTCGCAAGCCCATGTGAAGGACGTGAAAAATAGGATCGGACGCAAATAATACGATTTGGACGGGAAAAACACACGAACTAACGCAAATTATACGATTCTCGTACGAAATGCATATGTTCATATACGTCTATGCGCGAACGATCGTGCGAATACGAAATGGGCAAAAAAACAAGAAAAAATGACAAACACCCACCCAAACTTACGATTCTCGATACGAAATCAATTAACTTTTGCTCTTTGAATCGAGGGGATTGTCTATTATAGGGGGATTGGGAAATTTTGAACACTGCCTGGGACCCCCAAGGACTGGCAGTTGGTGGTACCCTATCCATACATGGCCGAGAAGCATTACTCCTTGGAGATTCAGATCACTGGTATTACCAAGAACCAAATGGGGCCCGGCATTGCTGCTCACTGCCATACCTACGAAACCTGTCTGAGGGTGAGTGCGGCCGGGTTGAGTCCCAGCAACCTACCGGAAGCTCTGCTGACCAGAAAGAGCTTTGTTTGGCAGTGTACTATGCCAACCGGGGCTCGAACACAATGGCCACCTGAGCAGACAGGGTGAGTAGTCTCTCTATCCAGGGGATCCAGTTCATGGCACAGTTGCTGGAGGGTCAGCAGGCATCCACCAGGTGCTACTCCTGTACAACCTCCTACCCTGGCGACATGCATTGGAGCCCCTGGCCTGGGTAAGGCAGAATGGGAAGGGTTGCCATCCACAGATGGCAGACCCAAGGCCGCCAGCTATGGACAACCCTACATCCCTTCCAGGAGCAGTCGAGCCACCCCTCCGGAAAGATGTGTGTAGCTGTTCGGCACATGGACCCTGGAAGGTATTCCCAGGACAGACTGTGTATAGTTCTGGCCTTCCTAATCGGGCAGCAATACAATCCCCAGAAGAAGGCCGGGAGGCTTTCCTTCTGGAAGGAAGGCCAGCTGTGTTCTTAAATAAGGCACAGAGGATAGCCGCAGCCCTAAAGGGTCAGTTCGCACCTCTGGCCTGGAAAGCAGTCCAAAGTGCCTGAGCCGTAAATGACCACCTGCAGAGAGTTGTCAGATTTCGCCAACTTCATGGAATTATCGGCATCAACACAGAACTGGTGATAACTGAGCTGCGATAACCAAGCCAGACACAGAACCCAAACCATTCCAGAAAGCTGCATTGGTGCATACACGACCCATCACCAAACCTAGTGTGGAACCTAAGTAAATAGAGATCTCGGGTTCTGACCCTTCGTGGGCTTACTGGATGTGTGGCATTCAGCTCAATTGTTTGGAGTCAAAACCAGAGCCATGCAACCCTCCTGCCCAAAGTTATAATGCCTTACACTTTTTAGGTATTAAAGTGGGCTCACCAAGGGAGGGAGAGAACGGCCCATCCCACAGAAGGGAGGGGTCAAGAGGGTACCGAGGCATAAAATGGATGATCCCCATCCTCCCCTAGCCATTAGTCACTGTCTGGGGGAGGTCACATCACATGAGTAAGTGTGCTGGAGGTGCCTGGAATTTCCACAGGCTGTCCACACACTTCCCTGTGGGACCCCCATCATCCCTACTCTGCATCTGCTTGACATTATTTTGTATCTCTGTGTGTATTTACTTACCTGTACATTGTATCCCACTTTCACAGCACTTGTATTGTCTTAGTGTGCACTTAACGCATTAAAATATATACTTAATTTGAGCTGGCTCTTTTTGCTTTGATCGTGAACTCACAAGTCTGGCCTTTTTTTACCACTCAGTATGGTGTCCATTATGTCTTTAGATGAAAACAGGATTTAAGTGCCCCAATTAGGTTTGGCCCCTATGGCACTATATTCATAAATCTCATATATGGACAGAGAAGTCGTCATTGGGGTAAATTTGTTATGCTCTTTACATTATGAAATAATAAATATCTGTATAGATTAAGTCTAAAGCATCCCCCCACTATCCCCCCATCCACCATTACCCATCCTCCCGTTACAGATTGTCGTTCTAGGCTAGTTCTTTGTATTTTTGTTCTCTGAGTTTTACAATTTAACTATGTTTCTTCGAAAGATATAATAATATAAAGCTATATATTTTAAAGCAAAATGTTAAAGGGGGAAAGGATGGTAAAAGGTAAGTGTAAAAATTTCCCTCATTCTAACTGTTCCAACGGTTTATTAAAATCTAGTTTCCATTTAGATAGACATGATGGAGGAGTTTGGTATTTTAACTGCCAGAGCAAAATAGAAGGATAGTTAGGAGTGCACATTATCCTCTTGTTTCAGAAATAGGGACTGGATAAAAGAGGGAGTAGAATGTGCTTCTGCTAATATTAGGTTCTTCATATAGCATTTTGCCTGTGGTAGTTTTTGAAAAGATTATGTATCTAGAGTTGTTTACCTGGGGAGTTATTCCAGACATGTTAGACCCTTATTTGATCACATATTAAGTGTACTAAAGGTTCAGTATCCCATAAATTATGCAAAAGTTCTTTTTTTTTTACAAGGATTTCATAATTTCAGGATAAGGAAAGTAATTTTTGTTTTTAAATACTAAAGCAAAGCAAAATAACTAATATCCTCTGGCTTCAGTGGATCTATTTGCGCCAAGATCCAAGTATCACAATGTACATTGCCCAACAATTCAAATAGGTGTTGTAAATATGCACTAGTTACATATAATTTTAAGTCAGCCCCTCCCCAAGTAAGTATGTCTTATCACAGGAATGCAACTGTGTTTCTTATTATACTGTTCAGAGTTTTCAGAAAGGATGGGGTACTGATATGGGGAGATTCATAATGCGAAAAATGAAATGGGGGCAAAGAAACATTTTAATTGCGGAAATATGACCAAAAGTGTTTGAAGGTAAGTGAGACTAGGAATAAATATAATCCCCAATCAATACTTTTAATGGTTGGTAATTGTATAAGAATAATTGTTGAAGATTTGATGGAAGGTAGAGACCCAGATATTATAATTTAGTTGGTTGGTTCTGACTTAAAGTGGACCTTCACTCTGAATTAGAGTCTAGTTTATATGTTTCCCACACCCTGTACATACAGATTGTCCACATTAAAAATCATCCTACCTGCATCTACTGCATGTTATGAGCCTTTAAACATCCAAGATGGCGGCTTATGGAAGCCGCCATCTTATCAGGCAGCCTGCAAACAGGAAGTGCCTCCTGACTGTGCTGCTCTGCATTCTGGGACTGCTGAACTTTACCTGACCCCAGCTCTGCTCTGTCTGAGCAAAGCACAGCTATAACCCACCCCCTGTACCTTATCCCACTCTCCTCTCCTCAGGAAGTGTGATGCTTCTGAGTCAAGATGGCGGCGCCCGTATCCTAAATTCCTGAACAGAGTTGCAGCCCAGTGGGGGAAAGAATAATAAGTTAGTGACTAAAAACGTAAAATATATTAATTTTAGATGCCGGGGAACCGTTTTTTAAGAGTTTGGGCTTTTCATTAAATCACGCTGAAGGTCCGGTTTAAAGTTGTAATACTATTTTTTCTATTTCACCTGTAGTTCAAATTGGTCTATAATAGATATAGTATTGGCAAGAGGGATCACTTTGAATAAACAAAATATCATCGCCATAAGCAAGAAGCTTAACTTCCTGAGAGCCCAAATTAATCCCTTTAATAGAAGCTATAATGGCTGCAAAAATCTTCAAATCCAGGTTAATAAGCGAAATGGGGCAATAATTAGAACAGAGAGGTGTCTCTTTATCTGGTTTAAGAATTACAGATATAATTGCAGTATTCATTGAAGGGGAAAGCGGATGTTGAATATCTCTAGTTTTCGTTTATTTCTTTGTGTATAGAGAAAGCATAGGTGGCTCTCCATCCTTCATTTGCATGATCGCCTGTTCAACTTCTAGTGTTCAAAATGGTAGGCCTAGGTCATTTATTTGGGATTCTGTTAGGGACTTCACAGAAGCATTTGCAAATGTCTTATTGTCAGATGTTCTTATGGGGATGTTACAGATTTGCTTATAGAATTTCAAAGATTCATCCTTAATAGCAAGTTATTAATTTAGTTTTGCTATATTATTCTTGAAGAAAGGTTGCTTGTCATTTTAAAGTTCTCAATTTTCTAAATTGACTAGTAAAATATCCAAGCCAGTTGCATTGATTCACTTTGACATACTGTATATATCTGTCCCTGGATGAATAGGAACCCGCAAAGACATATTTCACACCAAATGCAGAGAATCAGAACTCTTAAATCTTATGAAGCCTAAAGTTCTATCCTCCCTTTTTCCCTTTGATTGGCCAAGCCTGGAGGATGCAGCGTGCTCATTCTAACACGCTCGCATTTCTATACCTGACTAAGAAGAGACGTTTATCTTGGTTGCCAAGGTCTCTGTTGCTTTACAGCTGCCAAACTATTCGAGATAAAACCTTTATTGTTATTGTTAGAGATTAAGAGTAATTTCGTCTGAAGCCTTTATTGTCACACTCAAGGACGCAGATTAGCTAGCTGTAGAAAACTATGGCTACTATATCTCCCATCATACCTAGCGCCCGTGACGTACCAAACACGTTATCGTATACTTATTCATACTATAAATAGAGTAGATTCTTGATTTATTCAGTTTCTCTCTAAATGCATTTCTGGCATGGAGCAGTGGATGTCCCGGGCTACAGATAGGACACTGGAGGGAGAACTCCCCCATTAACCCTGGGGTGATGGAGCCAAGAGATTGGCTAGGACAAAATCCTAGTCCTCACTGGCAGCTGATAGTCAGTAGAAGAACCAGAGCAGGTGTAGCAAAGTCCAATAAGGAGTCCAGACTGGAAGTGTTCAGGAATCAGATGCACACAAGGCTGGAGTAGCAGTAGAGAGTGAGATTCTCAGGGAAGACAGTTCTCATCACATGCAGATACTTCTAGGTTAGAAGAAGTACTGGGATAATGACCAGGTGAAAATGTATTTTCCAAGTAAACAGCACGTCCTGTTTCATTAAATTCTTTACGTTTGGGATAACCGCCACAAGGTGGCGCAGTGGACTGCAGAAAAGACTTGTGGCATCTCCCGGCCCTATAATAGGACAGGAACCTCCCACAAATTCCCAGTTTCCTTCTGCAGTCTGGACTGCGAAGATAGAAGATGGCTCTCTATATTACGCAGGAGAGCGGGGCTTACCAGCCTTTGGCCCTGCAGGACTATTTCCACCCATTCTGGACCCACTGCCTCCCAGCCTCGGCTGACTGGTTCGGGTGAAGGTAGGACAGCACCAGGGTCAGGTACTTGAGGAGCGCTGCTCCATCCGCAATCCCTGCACCTACAAGAGTAGGCGGTTCAGGCTTATGGTGAGCCTTGTGGGATGCCCCTTCCTGTCTTATTATTGTGGGCCTTCCCCAAACCCCCCCTCCACTGCCCCCCCTCCCCCCTAGCTAAGACATGCCTTGGGTGCGCCTGCTGCTGCTCTTCCCTGCCTCGCTCTCTCCCTGGGGAGCTCTCCGGGGGGGGGGGGGTAGGCGTAGGTGCCTGCAATAGTTTTTGTCTGATTTTTACATGTATTGTGCGCGCTCGCTGCCGCGCCGCTTTGTACGGTGCTCCGCGGCGCCATTCACCTTGTATTTTACAGCGCTGTCATTGCCGCTGGGGAGTCACGTGGAGCGCGATTCACGCTCTTCGGGGGGCGGGTCCCACGGATGACGCCTTTTGTGTCATACCTATGCGGCCCGCCCCTCAAGGTCCGTGTGGGTGCTATTTTGGTCTGAGACTTTCTCTTCCTGCCTGCGGTACTGCAGCGCGCTGGATTGTGTGATCGGCTTCTTGGTCCGTGAGTCCCCTTCGCGGTTGTATTTTGCTATTTTCGCCACATTATGGGACGTTATGTGTGATTTTCTTATGTCTTTCAGGCGGGATAAACATGACTGTGGTTTTTTCCCGGCCCTTCCATCTCCCACCTTCCCTAGCGGGGTTTGGGGCATCCTGGGTGGCTCTTGCTAGCCTTAACCCTATACTGGCCTGTGTGCCCACTCTAACCATAGTATAGTATAGATAATATGCTTGGGGTTCCTTCAGGACAAGCCCAGCTGTGTGCTGTGTGTGGGGTGTCCCCTGTGAGTGACGATGTCAGGGTATGTGTGCCCTGAGCTCAGAAGGTACTTGTGCTGCAGTCTGGGTTGCCTGCCTCGCTTCCCAGCTCTGCACCCCCTTTTGCATCTCCTACCCCCCTGCGCCTGCCTCTGACCCCCAGCGAGGGACATGCTAGCGGGGAATACCATTATGATTTGGCTATGCGGGTGGCCAGCCTGGAAAGGCTTCTGGCAAGAAGTGACACCTATCCCCCGCTGTTTCCCATTTTCCTGTTGAGGATGAGGGACATTACACTCTGTCTGGTCATTACCCCTTAGAAGAGGGGGAACTCTTCTCTGATTTGGAATCCTCTGAGGAACAGCAGGAGATTTATGGTGGTACTGGGTCTTCATTTGGGGAAGATCCATGGTCTCCTGATGATACTTATAGGCTGTTGACTCACATTTTTGAAGTATTGTGTATTACCTCTCCTGTCCCGGCTAAAAAGCAGCAGGGTGAGCTTTTTCACACTGTTAAACAACGCTTGGAGTTCCCTGAGCAGAACCACTTTAATAATTTGGTGCTCAAGGAGTGGGAACGCCCTAGCAAATTGCCCTCGGTGCCCAAGAGTTGGGACAGGAGGTATCCATTTCCTGCTGATGTGGTTAAGCGCTGGTCGTGTTCCCCCGAGGTGGATGCTCCCGTGCTTGGGTTGTCCAATACCTCGGTCATGCATTCCCCTGACACTTCTACTCGGAGGGATGGTGAGGACCGGCGTGTGGATCAGCTGGCCTGTCATGCATTTGCTTGTGCAGAGACTGCACTGCGCCCTGTGTGCGCTTCTGCCATCACAGCTCTTGCTATTAAAGGGCTACTCAAGTGCCTTCTGGATAATGCCTCGGATGCCAATAGGGTGGAGGAGTATAGATCCCTCCTGTTTTGCTATGAATTTGTGGAATTCATTCTTTCTGCTATGGATGATGCGGTCAGGATGTGTGTTAAGGCATCTGCCCTTTTGGTGGCTATACGCCGCTCTGTTTGGCTGCGTCAGTGGGTGGCTGATAATGCTGCTAAGAAGGCTCTCACTGGCTTCCCCTTTACTGGGCGTCTGGATCGGTTTGCCAAGGATGGTAGGCTGCCTCAACGCAGGAGGCAGCCGCGGCCTTTTCGGGGGGCTCGTTCTTCCCTTCCCTCCTTCCGTGCTCCCAGGTCTGGCCGGGGTGCACCATTTGCAGGGACACGAAGGGACCTTTGGGCCGGGGTAGAGGCCGTGGACGTCCCGGTCTCTCATGGAGTCCCAAGTCCAAATCTGTCTCCAAGCCCCCTCAGGCATGAGGAGGCGCCCTCACCCATCCGGGTGGAGGGACAGTTGCGGCTCTTTGCTCACGTCTGGAGACTGCACGTCTCAGAACGGTGGATTCAGGAGGTGTCCTCCGGGTACAAGATAGAGTTTGCAGCCTGGCTGCCCCCAAGTTTCATCAGATCCCGGATGGTTCAAAACCCCTTGTCAGCTCAGGGCTTGCAGCTTGCGGTCCAAAGCCTTTTGGATTTGGGTGTCATCTGTCTGGTGCCTTTCCAGGAAAGGGGCAGAGGCTTCTATTCCAATCTGTTCACTGTTCCCAAAAAGGATGGGTCCCCCTCGGGTCTTCACCAAGGTGCTGGCGGGGGTGATGGCTCTGTTGAGATCTCAGGGCATTCACATCCTTCCTTATCTGGACGACATTCTGATCGCGTCTCAGTCCTTTCATCAAGCCGAGCTGGATACCCAGATGGTGGTCTCCACACTTGAGTCCTTCGGTTAGGTGATCAACTACCCCAAGTCTTCACTGTCTCCGTCCTTGGTGACGTCCTTTCTGGGCATGACTCTGGATACATCTCAGGTCAAGGTTTTTCTGCCTCAGCAGAAGGTGGAGAGCCTGCAGACGTAGGCACGGTCTCTACTTTCTTGCCCTCATCCCTCCATTCGGCAGGGGATGCAGTTGGTGGGCCTGATGGTGTCAAGCTTCGAGGCAGACCCCTATGCTCAGTTTCACATGAGACCTCTTCAGTTGCACCTCTTGTTCGGTTTGGGATCGGGACCCTGTGTCCCTGGATCAGGAATTTGCTCTGTCCTCTTGGGTCAGTCAGTCCCTCTCGTAGTGGCTGGACTCAAGGAATCTCCTAGTGGGCAGGACCTTTCTGCCCCCGTGCACCACAGATGCCAGTCTGACAGGTTGGGGGGGCTTTTGGAAGTCTCTAAAGTTCCAGGGTCAGTGGGGCCCTCAGGAGGCCCATGCCCCCATCAACATTCTGGAACTGCGGGCGATAAGGTTGGTCCTTTCCCAGTTGACCCCACACCTTCGGGGTCGGGCTGTTCAGATCCAATCGGACAACCAGACGGCGGTCGCCTACATCAAACATCAGGGAGGGACTCGGAGCAAGCGAGCCCTCAAGGAAGTGTCCCTGATACTGTCCTGGGCAGAGGAGAATGTCCCCTGCATCTCGGCAGTTTACATCCCGGGGGTGGAGAACCTGGAGGCAGACTCTTTGAGCAGGGGGATGTCTCGGCTGGGGGAGTGGTCCCTCAGCAACAGGGTGTTTCACTCCCGGTGCCACTGCTGGGGTCTGCCGGATGTGGACCTGTTTGCTTCACGTCACAATCACAAACTTCCATTCTTTGTCTCTCTGTCACAGGATCCTTTGGCCTTTGCCACGGATGCGCTGGCAATGCCTTGGAAGGGGTTTCAGCTCCTCTATGTGTTCCCTCCGTTTCCTCTGTTGGGCAGGGTGCTGCGCAAGGTAGCCCAGGAAGGGGTGCCAACCATTCTGGTGGCCCCTGTTGGTCAAGAAGGGTGTGGTTCGCAGACATCGTGCAGTTGGCAGTAGATCAGTACGTCCTGCCGAAAGATCCAGATCTGCTCACTCAGGTGCAGCTGTGCCATCCCAGTTTACAAACGCTGGCTTTGACGGCTTGGCTGCTGAAAACTCCATCTTGATGGAAAAGGGTTTGCCTGCCTCTGTTGTTGATACCATGATTAGGGCTAGGAAAAAGTCCTTGTCCTTTATCTACTACAGGGTCTGGCATGCTTACATTGCCTGGTGTGAGTCTAAGTCTCTTCCCTGTCGGGTGTTTTCTATTCCCAGGATTCTGGAATTCTTGCAACATGGTTTGGATTTGGGCCTTCAACTTAGTACCCTCAGGGGTCATGTTTCAGCTTTGGCAATTTTTTTCCAAAGATCTTTTGCCTCTCATTGTTTGGTTAAGACTTTTTCCAGGGGGTTTCTCCCGTGCGTCCGCCACGTAAGCCTATGTTACCAGTTTGGGATTTGAATCTGGTGTTATCTGCTTTGCAGGGTCGTCCCTTTGAGCCTCTCCGTGAGGCTGCTTTGCCCATTTTGACTCTTAAGGTAGCCTTTTTGGCGGCAATCACCACTGTCACTGTTCTGAGTTGGCGGCGCTTTCCATCAAACCTCCTTATTTTAAGTGACACCAGGACAAGGTGGTGTTTCGGTTTAAGCCAGATTTCTTGCCTAAGGTTGTGTCTGCTTTTCATCTAAATCAGGACGTTGTCTTGCCTTCCTTGTGTCCTAATCCTGCTAATTCCAAGGAGAGGCCTCTGCATTCTTTAGATGTGGTCAGGGTTCTGAAGTTTTACTTGGTAGCTACTGAATCTTTCAGGAAGACTGATACTCTTTTTGTTCTTCCTTCTGGTCCTAGGAAGGGTTTGCCTCCGGCTAAGTCCACTATCAGCAAGTGGATTCGTCAGGCGGTGGTGCAAGTCTATTCTGCTAAGGGGAAGGAACCTCTCTTCCGCCTTACTGCTCATTCCACTCGTGCTATTGGTGCCTCTTGGGCCTTTCAGCACCAGGCTTCTGTTTGTAAGGCCGCAACTTGGTCTTCTGTTCATACTTTTTCCAAGTTTTACAAGGTTGATGTTAGGGCCTAAGCTGATGCTGCTTTTGGCCGCAAAGTTCTTCAGGCGGCAGTGGTTTAAACTGCCCGCAGTTGTTCTTTGGGGATCCCACCCTACCTTACGGACACTGCTTTTGGACGTCCCAATCGTAAAGAATTTAGTGAAACAGGACGTGCTGTATACTTGGAAAAATACAATTCTGTGAGTACTCACCTGTAGAATTGATTTTGTAGTATACAGCACGTCCTGTTTCACCCCTCCCTTGTTATTATTATTCTTGGTTACCTCTTTATGGTGATTTGTTCAGATGTTTGGTTGGGGTTCCTTCATTTTTATTCTCCCGGCTTCTTGTCTAACTGCTTTGTAACACTGGGAATTTGTGGGAGGTTCCTGTCCTTTTATAGGGCCGGGAGATGCCACAAGGCTTTTCTGCAGTCCACTGCGCCACCTTGTGGCGGATATCCCAAGCGTAAAGAATTTAGTGAAACAGGACGTGCTGTATACTACTAAATCAATTCTACAGGTGAGTACAGAATTGTGAGTGAGTACAGAATTGTATTTTTGCCTGTTTGTGAACCCTATGCTCCCTCTTCATCTGGTCATCAGCCAAGTTCTACTCCTAACGTGAAAGCATCTTATGCATCTGCATGTGGCCATTTGAGATGAAGTGAGAATTGAAAGAGAATTGAAAGAGTGTCGCAACTTCTACTTTAACATACCAATAAGACACCATAAAATGTATATTAATACTTAATTAAATGTAAAATGTATTTACATATAATGTAAATGTTAAAAGTATATACTAATTGTATTGTTTCCATGAACTTGATGCTATAAATCATCAATGTAAGATAGTGACATTACTGATAAAACAGCCCGTTAGTGCATATATGTGAGAACATTGACCTAATTAGAGATTGCATTAGAATAAGCTAGAAGATATAAACAGAACTTATACCCCTATAGTGAACTCTGAGAAGCTACAGCATCTATAGTATATAAACCAGTCTTTCCTTTCACACGAGGCTCAGTCCCTAGGTCACAGAATGAAGGGAAACTCATCAAGACATAAAATAATAATATAATTATGATACATTTCACCCCACCTTTTCTTGTTCTTGCATATACTATCAGGCTTGTATTTGGGGTCTGGATTGGAGGCAGAGGGAGAGGAAATTCCCCTTCCTTTAATTGACCAGAGCAAAGAGATATCATGGGGCTGACATTGCATCAGGTAAGCTGCCAGGCAAATGATCTTAAAGTTTGACTGGTCAGTGGCAAGCTGGATGGTCTGCCAGTGTGGTCCTTACTGCATGCCAGAGGTTTGATACACTATAGACACTGCCCCTTGTGTGTGATTCATGAGGAAACCTCTTTCCACATCATGTGGGATTGCCCTTTTGCCCAAGACCTGCTGGACGCTCTAGGACCAGAACTCAGAAACTGTGAGCCAAGTAATGCATTGACTGTGGTGTCTTATACGGACTATTCCATGGCACCTTTAATGTGGAGGAGATCCAGCGCACCTGCCGCCTTATCTGTTGTTTTAAAGTGGACTGTCACCCACCCCTGATCTTATAGATTCCCGGGCCGATCACCTCCCTCACCGCGGGACATCCGAGATCGGGATGTCCCGCGGTGAGGGACCCCCCCCAAAACCCCCCAAAAACTCCCCTCCCGCGCGCTCCTCTAGACGTGCGCGCGCCCGCGCCGGCCGTTTGTGAATGGCCGGCGCGGGCGCGCGCCCTGTAAGAGCGACGTGCGGGAGGCGGCGGCGGGCGCACTGTCTTGTCCGCCGCTTGTCCGTGAGCGTGGTGAGGTGAGTTTTTCGGGGTTCTGGGGGGTTTTACACAGCGGGACACCCCTAATCGGGGTGCCCCCCTGAAGTGGACCAAAACCCAGGATAGTCAAAATCCTGGGTGTTGGTCCACTTTAAGGACACTCTGTGGTGTGCCAGGAACCGCCTCCTCCACAACAGGATGGGGATGTCTATCGAGGATTGCCGCAGGCTGATCCTAAGCTTGCTCAGAGACTATAACCTGATGGACAAAGGTGGCAAAGAAGACGATTGAATTATGCAGTTGTTTTTTTCCCCTCCTCACCCTTCTGTGTGTTGTCTTAAAGTGGACCAACCACCAGGATTTTGACTATCCTGGGTATTGGTCCACTTCCGCGGGGCACCCTAATCTAAACATGCACTGCACTGTGATAAGGAATCGCTGTCATACCATGATGAGGTGACATAGTGGCCAATGTCTATGGAGAGAAATACGTGACCCACAGACTGGTGTATCTTTCAGATAATCCCAGGTTGTATATATCTCTAGTTATCACATCAGAGGAAGGAGCAAAGAAGCCAGGAAAATATGTTTCTAATATCCCAGCCCAGTCATTTGAGTGCATAAACACTACAAGGACAGAAGTCTACTATGTTGACAATAATATTAGGGCACACCTCCTAATCATTCAATGAATTCATATGTATACAAGCAAGCACCTAGCTATGCAGTCTGCCATTACAAACGTGTGAAAGAATGGGTCAACCTCTCAGAGCTGCCTGAATCGATTGTTGTAGCAGTGGTCCCCAACCCTGTCCTCAAGGCCCACCAACAGGCCAGGTTTTGCAGATCTCCACAAAGATGCACAGGTGGAGTAATTAGTGCAGCTGCAGAGCAATAGAGCTGGCTATTTGGAGATCCAAAAAACATGACATGTTGGTGGGCCTTGAGGACAGGGTTGAGGACCACTGTTGTATAGGAACAAATTAGTCTGTGAAATGTCTTCCCTCCTCAATATACCACAATCAGCTGTGAGTTGTATTATTAAACCGGACCTTCAGCGCGATTTAATGAAAAGCCCAAACTCTTAAAAAACGGTTCCCCAGCATCTAAAATTAATATATTTTACGTTTTTAGTCGCTTACTTATTATTCTTTCCCCCACTGGGCTGCAACTATGTTCAGGAATTTAGGATACGGGCGCCGCCATCTTGACTCAGAAGCATCACACTTACTGAGGAGAGTGGGATATGGTACAGGGGGGCGGGTTATAGCTGTGCGTTGCTCAGCTAAGAACTACAGAATGGGCTTGTCATGTGTGGAGGAGCATCATTGTAAAGGTCGCCAATTCTTTGCATCTTTTTATAAGCTTACCTTGCCCACTTATTCTATCCATTTCTTGAATCCTTCATGTGCTATCTTATATAGGTGCCTGACCGGGCGACCTGGGGGTTCCACACAGCGGGGCATCCCGATTCTGGATGCACCAGGGGGAAGGAATCCAGCGGCTCTGGAATCTAAAAGATGGCTGTGGGGTTTGGTCCGCTTTAAAGTGGACCAACACCCAGGGGGGATCAGACCCCTCCCCGCGGGGCATCTGAAATCGGGATGTCCCGCGGGGTGAAACCCCCCAGGAAACCCACAATCCTACCTTTTCCACGTTCCAGCAGCGCATGCGCGTCCGCCGCCGCCGTCCCGCCGCCGCCTCCCGCGCGTCCCTCTAGCAGGGCGCGCCCCCACGGTTGTGAATGGCCGGCGCGGGTGCGCTCCCTGTAAGAGGGATGCGCGGGCAGGGATTGGCTGCAGCGGTCACGTGGGAGCGGGGAGAGGTGAGTTTTTTGGGGCTTTCTGGGGGGTTTCACACACCGATCGGGGTGCCCCACCGAAGTGGACCAAAACCCAGGATAGTCAAAATCCTGGGTGTTGGTCCACTTTAAGACCTGGATTAGTCATTTAAGAAGTAAAGCAGCAGCCAGGCCTTAGCAGTGAGGACTGTTTGATCAGGGGCTGTATTAACCCAGTGCCTGTTTGTGTCCACCACATCTATAGCACGCAGGGTGGCCTCTTATACAGTACAGTGGCTCACAGAAGTGCATGATTAAGGGAGGATTGTAACATTACATTTAGAGATGAGCGAACTTTTGAAAAGTTCGATTCGGCCGATTCGCCGAATTTCACAAAGAAATTCGGGTTCGGCCGAATCGAACTTTTACGAAGTTCCCCATCAAAAATGCCGGCATGGTGGGAGCGGGCCGGCGAAGCCGGCCCGCTGACAGCGGAGCCGACCGGCAGGCCAGTAAAGCCGGCCGGCGGGCCGGTAAAGCCGGCCGGCGGGCCGGTAAAGCCGGCCGGCCCGCTCCCACCATGCCGGCATTTAAAAAAAAAAAAAAAAAAAAAAAAAGCATTTTTGCCGGCATGGTGGGAGCGGGCCGGCCGGTTCCGCGCTGACAGCGGAACCGGGCGGCGGGCCGGTAAAGCCGGCCGGCCCGCTCCCACCATGCCGGCATTTAAAAAACAAAACAAAAAAAAAAAAGCATTTTCGCCGGCATGGTGGGAGCGGGCCGGCCGGTTCCGCGCTGACAGCGGAACCGGCCGGCCCGCTCCGCTGTCAGCGGAACCGGCCGGCCCGCTCCCACCATGCCGGCATTTAAAAAAAAAGCAAACACTTACCTGCAGGTCCGGAGCGTGGAGGCCGGCGCCGCTCTCAGCTGTCATCTGAGGGCGCGTCATCAGAGGCGCCCTCTGATGACGCGCCCTCAGATGACAGCTGAGAGCGGCGCCGGCCTCCACGCTCCGGACCTGCAGGTAAGTGTTTGCTTTTTTTAAAAATGCCGGCATGGTGGGAGCGGGCCGGCCGGTTCCGCTGACAGCGGAGCGGGCCGGCCGGTTCCGCTGTCAGCGCGGAACCGGCCGGCCCGCTCCCACCATTCCGGCATTTTTTTTTTTTTTTAATTTCAGGAAAAATTCGATCGGCACGAACCACAAAATATTCGGGTTCGGGCCGAATCGAATATTTCCTGAAATTCGGATCGAATCCGGGTTCGTCCGGATCGATTCGCTCATCCCTAATTACATTACATAACCAACTTCATACTGAACTGTTCTCCTGCACACAACCAGTTTCTTTTGTTGTTAGGTGAATTACTAGAAGAATCTTCATTGCCACCTGTCTAGTACTGTATTCTTTAAGGGGACAGCTTCGCTAATGTTAGAAGAGAGCCAGGATCTGACAGTGCTTAGTGAAGGAGAAATGCTAAAAACAGACAATTTGATGCCTTATCACAACAATAGTGAATATCGATTTCCGGGGAAGTTTCCAGGATATTAATATTTTGAAGTGATTTGCATAAATCCGAGTACCATAACTAACTGTTTTAGAGTGTATAAGTCTTGGAGTTTGCTGTCTGCAGATTTTGCCACTAGTGCTGAAGTTTCATTCTAAATGCTCTATGTTGCTTATTAATGCCACTTCTCTCTCTGTCGCTGGGTTTAGCAATACATTTTTAGTTGTATATACATAATGTCTTATTTTTGGTGCTGGGGTTCTGGGTCTCACCATGGGCAGGGGTAAAGTTATTTAAGCTCCACCTACGGGTGTGCTAAGCCTTTAGTATTTTACCTGCAAAGAAATGGACCAAAATCTCAGATGACTGAGACTGGTAACAGGATAGCTCGTCTTTAAGGTAATGTCCTCCCCAGTGGGGTTAGCTTTTGGCCCGAGCAGCAGATACGTTTTTTTACATGGTTATGCTGGGTTTAAACGGAGCAATTATTGGGAGAGAAATCGCTAAAGCGTCTGCAATTTAGCGCTAATTGCTCAGTGGAAAAACCCACTGCAATCAAGCGATGAGTTTAGCTAGCTACTACTATATTTATCTTTCGTCCGAAATTGGACTTTAACCTTTTAATAGTTGGTGTGGGGGTATTTATGCAAGTTTTAGCCCCCAGGTGCACAACCATGTGTTATGTGGGCTACAAGCTAAACTACTAATAACCTTTTTTCAGTTAATATTTCTTGTTATATGGATTGAGCGTAAGCTAAGAGCAAACCAATTCACAGCAGTTACAGTTCTGGCAGGTTATGGGCAGCTTTTAGACCATTAGCTAGTTAAAGCGGACCAAAACCCACTGAACTTGTGAAATACATTTGGCCAAAGCCCCTGCCAATACTCTTAAGGTGTGGACTAGAAATGGATATTTTCACTTTTCAAATTGTCCCGGAACACAAATATATTTCCTGTTCCTTGGTGTGAGAAGACAGGGGATCAGTCACTACATAGGTGTGGCGATGACATCTTTGCCACACACAACAGTGGCAATAAATGGAGGAGGCGGGGCTTTACAGCTAAAACAAGGGCCATTATCTGGGATTAGAGTGAAGCAGGAGCAAAAGGTGCTCTTCAGAGGGGGAGCAATTGAGGGGATGCTAGTTAAAAATATGGGTTATGGTCCGCTTTAAATACAAGCTTTAAACTTTACAAGCCTTGATACCCTTCATACCTAGTGCAAGCTTCAGACCCTACACTTCACTGCAGTTAACAGGGTGCAATCCAGTCTTATTTTACTGCAGTTTCAGATAGTGGAATTTTAACCAGCCCAACAGCCTTACACGGTTGGAAAAAAAACTCCCCCAAACTCCCTTTCCCCATCTGCATGTATGATACTGAAACATTGTCAGCACTTACAGTTGCTCCTGTATTCTCAAAGCTGAATCGCCACTCCATCAATTTTCTCCAGGTCGAGGCCATCATGAAGCACCCCTAGGCTTCCTTTCCCAGCTTCCCAGCCATGCTGCTGCCTGGATTTAACCAACACAACCCATAATGCACAGCAGCAGGAAACCCAGCAGCACTTCCTCTTTGCAGACTAACTAATGCTCCACAGGACACCATTATGGGGGGAAATTGACCATGGCAGGAGTTACAAAAAGGTGAATTAATTTTTATGTGTAGCACAACTGCCCTGGGGAGGGATGTATATAAGCACTGTTTCTTGTAAGGGTGTTGGTCCAGCTTAAGCACCCCTGCTAGTTCACTGCAGTACTGGAAAGCTAAGTTCAAACCTCCTATTCACTGCAGTACCTGCAAGCCTCAGACTCTTTACAAGTTTATTGCAGTTTCAGCAAGCTGAGGACACAAGGTAAATGACGGGAAAAGTGACTCTGGTCCCAAATCTACAAATGTATTTTTAGATGCACCTGTTTAACACATGCCCTCCTTATACAATGCTGCCCTTTGCACATATTGCTTTTTTCCAGTATCAGCCAGCGGATTTCACGGGTATAAAATACAAAGTTTCGTTGCTTAATGTTACTGGGTGTGATAAAGCGAAGCAGAGATAGGCAGCTGCAGTTCGTGTGCGAGGAAACACATTTTACAGATTTGCATATCATTCCCATCAGCAATAACAGAATTCCAGGAGCTGATAAGAGTCACCCCACATAACGTCACCTAGTATTACACACCGTCATCTGCCAAGACAGCCAATCACAGGCTGAAGATTAGAAAGCCTCATCAATTCCACGCCCTAATCTGACACCTCATAGACAGACGGTCAGTCTTGCTGAGTAACTCTTAGAAAATAGGATGCTCCCTTATAAGACACTGGTACTTGCTGGTACTGATTAGGGACAATTTCTAACAAACGAGTTAGAGCGGTAGTTTACCTTGACCTACACTATATACAGTATTGCTTTGTTTCCAAGATGTAGAAATATTTTCACCTGTAACAATCAAAACAGCTTAAATATGCATTGACCATAGTTAATAAATAATCTTCTTATGTTCCAATGAGATGGAACAAATGTTTTAGGCAAAAGACACTTGCCCAGACTATAATTAAATATATACAATATATAGGGCACAGAGCAATAACCAAACAATAATCCTTATAGCAGATGGAAATGATCCCACGGTGCATGCACATCAACCGACTATTTCAGCACTCGTGCCCACCACCTTATGGGTAAACCCTTACCAGATATATTCTTATCAAAACGCTTTGGAATATATTCCACCAATAGGGGACAGCTCCGCGATGAATCATCAAGATGTTATCTGATCTGATAGCTGTATAATGTATTCCACTAATACAGAACAACTTTGTAGTATACAATCCTTCAATCATGTGCAGTAGTATTTATCCTTAAAATCGCATGTTGATCTCATGTATGCATTAAAAAAAGAGCACAAAAAATCTAGTGCAACTCCATCAACAAATGTAAAAAACATATTTAATAAATAAGAATTTTACACTCGCAGACTTCCAATGATATAAAAGCGTTGTATATGTATATCTCGAGGGAGATCTGATAATTTGTTGGCATCTCTATCCGTCTTGCTCGCCGAGATTATTGCGACCAGGACACCGGGACTGACAGGTAAAGCGGATGGCGGGGGACCGGCTGCACGGGTGTTGGTGAGCTTTGCACATCCACCTTTCTGGCTGAGACTTGTAGTTCCTCCGCGCCTACAGTCACGTGATGCAGGTCTTTGCTATAATTAAATATAACATTGATGTAGAAGAAGACTCTTTGTAAAGCAGCTCACCTTTAGCTATGTTAATGGGGAATATTGACACCCCAAGCTCAATCCAAATTCACCCAAAACTTCATCAAAAAATGTCAAGTTTTAGTAATAATGAACACCGACTATCTTTGAATGAATCTCATAAGGCTCGATTCAGAGAGACAAAAAAAAACTTCCGTTAGCCGATCTGTTTTTTTTTTAAATGTTTCCGCTCTCGTATGAGTGTACGAGCGATTCTATGCATGCATTGCAATCCTTCTGTAAAGGTTCCGTACGTTCGTACGGCAGATTGCGAATACGAGGATGTCATTTTGCAGCGTGACTTTTCCGTTTCATTTTCACATGTTACAACGTAGGCTTTCGTTTTTGCCCTTTTCCCATCGTATCCTCCCACGAATCCTTTACGCTTCCCGTTAGATTCTGTTTCCCTTTTTCAATAAATATTCGTCCAGACGGAAATCCTTACGATCTTGCGCCTGCGCACTTCAAACTTAACTCATTAAAGTGCTCGCCTACATATTTGCCACCCTCACTTCTACTACAATGTTTAGCTAAATCACTTAGCACTATCCTCCATCTTCCCTTTTTAACCCTTAAAGCTCACCCAAACCACTTAGCACTATCCTCCATCTTCCCTTTTGGACCCTTAAAGCTCACCAAAACCACTTTGCGGTTAGGTTCTTCTTCCATTTTAGTCCCCTAAAACTTACCCAAATCACTTCTCGGTCATGTGAATATTCATCTTTAAATATTTCTGGGCCCATTCGTTTTGTGTTAATGTATTTTGTAAATGAAATGACACTGTAACATTTTTTTTTATTCCATCATAAAATATAAAATTTTTAAAAATTTAGAAAATTTCTAATTTTTACAACTATAAAAAGCAAAATACATAGCAATGGAAGACCACATAACATTATTCTTCATCTGTGGTCCTGCATCTCGCCCACCAACTGAAGGACCCTGACACTCAGTTGTGCCACTCTGGCACGTGTGGTCCCTGTTAAAAAAGGAAAATAAAATATTGGTATAACCTTGTTGGGGTCATACTGCAGTGCCCCCCCCCCGTATGGTCCAAACACCTAAATCTGGACTTCAAAAGCCAGATGGCCCTCGCCACCACGGCCCGGGTTTTGCATAGTGCCCGATTAGAGAACCCCTGGCCCGCATTCTGCAGGCAAAGAACGGGCATCAGGAGCAAGGGCAGGAGTGGATATCCAGAATCCCCTGAAAGAATTTAAAAATACTAACATAAAATACACATTCTAAGCTACAATATTGTTTAACGTGTCATCAAGGGCTAAAAACAGCCATAGGTTAAGACATGAGTCATCAACTATATTCATTGCCATACAGTGGAAATGGATTGATGGAATGTGAGCAAACTTACCCTGGAGCCACCCACCAGATAATTCTCCTGACTCAAACTGATGAAATAAGCCAGAGCTCTGCAATATATAAGCATCATGGAACGACCCTGGATGCCCTGCAAGAACACTGAGGAATCGCATAGCTGGACCAAACACTGCCTGTATGTTGTGTGAGTGGCACATCTTGCGGTTCCTGCAACCAAACATTTTCCAGAACGTTCGTACGAATGAAAAATGAACGAAAAAAAGCAAAAAAAAAAAACACCCACCCAAACTTTCACAGACAGCTACGGAAGTCTGGATGAATGTGTCTTTGAATCAAGGCTATAGATGTCAATTTACACATTCCATCAGTGTGGTCTCTAGATCTGCATTTAAGACTCAAAAAGCTTGATTCAGTTTCCGTGGAAAGAACCTTATTTTTTCTACCAAAGTATGGTAGGCAGTCAGCTGAATCTTTGGAGCTGTATTTGAGCATGCTTTGTAATGATAAAGCTTCTTTAATTTCTCACAAAATAGATGTGAGAAAGAGGAACATTGGACAGTCTGGGGAGTTCTAAAAAACTCCCCAAACTTCGCCCTCTGTTCCAATTCTACATTTGACCGGTTTAATTTACCTGTTTTCTCCGCTTCCTTCTGCGTTCGACCATTTTTCTCTGGTGCTTTCTGTAGGGCAGCGCCTTTTTGTCGTCTTCTTTGTCCCACGATGCTCTGGCCAGGGCGGCTGCAGGAGGATCAGAAACACTGCAAGATTTCAGCAGGACTAGCGAGGGCAAAGGGGAGGACGGCAGGGCAGCTAAGCTCCCCCGGCGTCTGCCACAAACAGCTAAGACACCGGGGAAGGGGAAGCATTAGGATGACGCCAATCTGGAAGATTCCGTAATTCAAAAGGTATTCAGCATTGCAGTGGGGGCTCTCAGGACCTAGTAGTTTATAGGTCCAAAGTTCCTCTTTAAATAGGGCTAGGTGAGGGTGATCTCACAAATCTCTTACATGTTTCTGCACGAGTGGGATCATCTTGTGCGTACCCTGAATCATGCGAGCGTGCGATAATTCACACATGTGAGTCAGCTTTTGCAAAAGCCACGTTTTTTGAGGATGGCACTGAATTGAGCCTATAGTCATACTTAAACCTATTGCATTCAAAAATTGATAGCGGCGGATTGCCCTTTTTATTTACTATGTATTATAAACCCACCAAGGCTCTAATTTCTGAGCTCTTATTATTTGGGTCCATGTGAAATCAAAAAAGTAATACTAGAGAAAACAATCACTCTATGTGATCTATCTGTGATAGAGATGTCTCCTTCTGCATCAGGCCAACATAGGACACAATCTCATTAAGATTTACCATCTGTCATTTGTGAGCTAGTAAAGGTTTCTTTCAATACCCACTTAAAGGAAAAGAGGAGCATTTCTAGAATGGAAAGTACCGTTTTAAAGGCTCACCTGAACATAAGACACACCCAGGGTTTAGAGGAGGAAAATAAGAAAATAATATTTTGAACCAAATGGTGTGCTAAAATACACCCTCCCAATCACCCCATTAGAGGCAATAGGCAGGATTCCTCATTACAGGCAGTATGCGACATCTCTCATTACAAGCAGTATGCAACATCTCTCATTAAAGGCAGTATGAGGCACCCCCCCATTACAACCAGTGAGCGGCATCCCTCATTACAGCCAGTGAGCGGCATCCCTCATTACAGCCAGTGAGCGGCATCCCTCATTACAGCCAGTGAGCAGCATCCCTCATTACAGCCATTGAGCGGCATCCCTCATTACAGCCATTGAGCGGCATCCCTTATTACAGCCAGTGTGCGGCATCCCCCATTACAGTCAGTGTGCGGCATCCCCCATTACAGCCAGCATGCGGCATCCCTCAATACAGCCAGTGAGCGTCATTCCTCATTACAGCCATTGTGGAGCATGCCCTCCCCAATTGTATGTGTGAGTAGAGAGAGCAATGGAGGACCAGCGGGCATAAGCAGATAAACTTACACTTGCTGTCTGCCGGTCCTCCGATGCCCAGTACTCCACACACACGCACAAAGACCCACGCACACATAGGTACAGAGACACACAGACACAAAATGTCATACCTACAGGCTCCTGGGAAACTGATTTCCTTGCTTTGGGAGGGTATGGCCTATGCACTGAAGTGAAGGGAGGAAGCCTGGACTGCTGAAGAAGCCACCAGAGCACGTTTTGTTTTGTTTTTACATTTGTTTCATAAGACACACAGGCAAAAAGTGTGTCTTGTGGAGAAAAAACAAACAGTGTTCATACAGTGCCCCACACAGTAAATAATAGATTTATCCAACACTCCTTGTAGTGAACGGGGCCATGAAAATAATTTCTTTACATCTCGGTGCAATCCAAGGCACTCAGCTTTTGAGTGTGCAATGGCATGTAAATGTTAAGCTAATCCTTGGCAAACACCTTCTACATTTGGACGCATCTAAGCCACTAAAAGCACACAAGGCTCATATGCATTGGGCAAACCCAAGAGGGTGGCAGGGTCTGTTGTACCTAGGAGAAACCAGGGGTGTACATATAGTGGAGATAGGCAGCTGCTAATGGGCCTGTGGCAGACATGAACCTAGTGCATGCTGCCTCCACCTGCCTTGCAGGAGCCCTGCTATATAGAGCCCTATGAAAGGTATGTATACACCTACCTCATATGCTGAATTTTCATTTTGACTTTTTGGTCTTTGACAGATAAGCTCACACACAGGTGGGGGGGCTGTTTAATTCAGCATAATTTTATTTTTTTATCTATTTATATTTTTTCCGGGAGGTACAAATGCAGGTTGCTTACTTATTTTCGGCATAAAAAGGAAAGCTGAGATGCTGCAACACTGGCAAGGTCACAATGGTTAACTCACTGCACAGAGCTCCATTAATACCCTCTAGTTAGGGGCTTTTTATGAAGTTCTTTTTTGGTGGTACTTGGTTTGCTCTCATGTGGCTAAAGCTTTCCCAAGAACCTCTTCTTGAAGGTTTTGGGGTTGTATTTAGTTTTGTGGGGCAAACCCATACTGCAAATTTCGGGTTAATACTGAACCTTACAGGTTTGGGTTCCCAATCACGAGCACAAACTTCAAGCCAGAAGTCCGTGTTCAAATTCGGCAGCTCATGAACCCAGCTTACCTATGCAGAGTGTGCAGCAGGAAACATTGCTGTAACTCATCTGAGTTACCGCCCCGATCTGGTCCCAGGTCGCCGGTCCTTTCAAATGGCTGGGACCACAGAAAGATGGCTGCCGCCAGAGGTGGAATTCAAAATTTTAACTACTTGTTCCCTATACATTTTGTTGTCAAGAGTTTCACATATTTATATTTTTATAATAAATGTTTTAATACAATATAAAAAACAGCAAACTGTAATACTATTAAAATGTGTCTAAGCAGTATTAAGGGATTATATAACTTATTTGTGTCAGTTCTCCTTGGTCCTGAGAGGTTCCCAATCACGAGCACAAACTTCAAGCCAGAAGTCCGTGTTCAAATTCGGCAGCTCATGAACCCAGCTTACCTATGCAGAGTGTGCAGCAGGAAACATTGCTGTAACTCATCTGAGTAAAATGTGTCTAAGCAGTATTAAGGGATTATATGACTTATTTGTGTCAGTTCTCCTTGGTCCTGAGAGCTGCTACAATTTTAATAACTGGTACCACAGTACTAGGGAGAACCTGCTAAATCCCACCCTTGGCTGCCGCTGCCCATTTGACAGTAACGCCAGCCGGATCGGGGCTCAGGAGAGTTACAGCAGCTTCCTCTTTCTCTGACCTAGCAGAACCAGACCACCAATACAACCCTGAAGCTCAAGTCAGGTTGACACCCCATCTATTAGTAATAGGCTAGAATTAATCTCAGCCCACTTATATAAACAAAACATGCTTACAACACTCAGCTGTGCCACTGCCATTACAGAGGACAGCACAGCCCTTTATTTTATAATTATGGTACTCTGGCAATATAGTTTTGCTTTTAAAAAGAAAAAATATAATGTTGCCATGTGTAGCCCCATACATTGGGAAAACTTTTGAGTGTGTCTGGACAATGACATTAAAAGGAAAGTAAACCCAGGTGCAATTATAAGGCAGAAAGCAGCTTACCAGTTACCTGTTCCGTGTGCCTTTCCTCCACTTCCTGCAGCCCAGGGTAGAAGCAGTACCAGGGCTTCAATGTTTGCCCTCCTTTCAATGTAATTTCTCCAGGACCATGCAAAAAGTTGGTCTAACAGCCACTCTGTCCCTTGGAACTCTCAGTATGAGTGAACCTGGCAAGTTACAGTGGTCCTGCAGCTGTCCTCTGACCACAGCAGAACAAGGTCAAGAATCCTAAAGCTGTCCCATGACACAACCTTCCCAGCTCAGAAAATAAAGAGAAGAAAGCAGCTTTACATATATATATTATATAAGGTATTAACCTATACTCAGAGATTTTGATACACTTTTAAATAGCTTATTCTATACTGTTCCCAAGGGAGATAAGGTGAGAGGAGGTTACTGTATGTCTGGAAAGAGACTTTTAAGGCTGCTGTGGTCACAAAGAAATATAGGACAGAAAAATGAGTGACCCAACCATTTGTTTTTTTGGGTTTGATTCCATACTATACAAAACACCATAGAGATATTTCGATATATATCAAGCTCTGGATTGGAAAAGTGAACAGCAGTGCACGTCAAACTGCTGCATGTCTGGTAGAAGAAGTTCTAGGAACTACCTTGGACCGGTTTTATGGTCCAGGCCTTGAATTGCATCTTATCACTTCCCAAGCTCTACACCCAGAGATAATCTGATGGGATCTGTTCCTGGGGTTAAATACCAAGGACATTAAGTGATGAGACAAGGAGCAGTGCCAGCTTGACCTGAACAGCTGCTTATTAGACAAAACTACTGGGAATTGTATTTGCACCCGTTGTTGGGCATACTGAAGCAGAGAAACATCTAAAATAATGAAGAGAATTCAAACTACTACCTTGTCTGAGCAATTGATTTAGGGCCACAGGTAGAAGGAAAGCCAGTGGGTGGGTTGGGTGGTTGCAGTGGTTCTGGCACATGAGATATCTTCTTTTAAATTATGTAAGGTAGAATTCCACCTAGAGCAGGGGGTTCCAAGCAGGAGTACACACACCACTGGTTGTATGCAAGACCCTCGGGGTAGCACATGGTTAACCTGCAGACTGACCTTTATTAGGTGGCATCAGCACAAGGGTGGCACAAGGGTCTTGATCTGACGTTCCAGTAAGTAGACGGGTGCCAGACAACCACCAATCAGTTACTTGGATGGACTATTATTTTAATGGAAAAAAACATACTGTATCTGGGGCCTCCACCAGATTTTGTGTCCAGGGGCCTCCACCACACTTAATCCGGCCCTGCTTGCTATAATCCCTGTTTTTTATTTTTTAGGGACAGGGCAGAAAGTTAAAAAATAAAAAATACTGGGAATTGCATTGGGGACACTTGAAAGACATGACACAGCATTTGCAACGACCCAAATCACAGGTTTGCAGCATAACACAAAAGTCCCTAAAATGCATACAAAAACAATTCCAAACTGTGCAGGGATCCCATGGCACACGCACCAGCCCAAATAAAATTAAAAAAAATATTAATAACAATGCCAAAATATTTACAACAATCCTAGCCCATTGAAATGTAGGGGATAAGGCCACACAGTGCAGGGTAAGCACCTGGTCTTATCTGGCACTTTAGGGAACTCGAATCGCAATGGGATGAGTGCCGGCACTGTTGATAGATGGGACACTACCTGGCACTATCACAGGCGCTCTGGATTTTTGACTTAAATACACAGTTTTCACTGGGACCTGACATTCACCTGATGTTCAATTGGCACTACGTGGCGTTAGTGTTTTCTTAAAGTGGACCAAAACACATCAGGATCCATTCCCTCCCCACGGGGCATCCAAAATTGGGATGCCCCGCTGTGTGAAACCCCCCCAGGACGACCGCAAACCTTACCTGAATCTCGGTCCAACAGTGCATGCACGGACTGAATGGCCTGGCTCCCTGTTAGAGGGAAGCGCGAGATGCGGCCACCAGCGTGCTCGGAGCCGCTGAGCTTAGAATCCGCTAAGACATGCATAGCTCAGCGGCTCCCAGCGCGCTGATTGGACGAGCGGCCGCGCATGTGTCGTAGGAGCGGGGTGAGGTGAGTTGATCTGGACGTTCTCGGGGGTTTCACATAGCAGGGCACCACCGACCGGGGAAGTGGACCAAAACCCAGGATAGTCAAAATCCTGGGTTTTGGTCCACTTTAAATAAACTCCATAGTTTCTTAGGGCAATTTGATTCAGCAGACAATTGTATTTCAATACTGTATTTCAATACTGACTGGACCTCTGGACGTATAAATAAGAAGCAATTTAGAATTTAACAGTTGAATATTAGGCAACACAATAGTTGGTGTAAAATAAATGTAGACACTGGATTAAGGCAATAAATGACTGTATACGGCTATTGGATAACTTAAAAATACACTGTATGCTCTGTGTAATTCAAACAATCTATTATCTCTATATAATAAACTTCAGACGATGCTCTAAATTTGTAACTATGCTGTAAATAGTGAGAACTGAGAAAAGTTCACCTATCCTTAGACCAAACGTTCTTGGTGGAAAATAACAGTCCTGTTATTGCTGACTAAAATGGTACTGTTGCTTTAAATATTTTCTAGATATTTCTTTCTTCAAGTGGTCACGGCCTCAAAAATTCTCCTAAATAAAATTACCAAAGGCGTCCTCCAAACGCGAAGTCCCTTTCTTTGCCCTCTGTGGGAGGCTTCACACAGTGAATAACACACAAAAAGTCTTTACACCCCTCACACAGTTCAGCAGTGAGGTAAATGAGGAGAGGGTTAGTTTCAACCAAAAACTTCACCGTGGCCCTTTAATTTATTTGGGCTCAGAAACTCTTACAAACACAGTAATGCTCCCTGTGACCCGCCTCAGGACTCTGCTCCCTCAGAGCTGTGCTGTGCCTTTTATAACCTGCAGGAAGGACTGCACCAGCCTCTCTCTCATGCTGGCCCCGCCCACCCACACACAGAAGAGTTTTCTAGAGCCCTCCTAGCAGAGGTTTGTTATATGTCGGTTACACATGGACTACCCTTTATCCCCGAAAAATAATGGATGGATAGATAGACATGTAGAAGCATGGATAGATGGATAGATATATATATATCCATCTATCTATGCCTTTGCCTATCTATCTATCTATCTATCTATCTATCTATCTATCTATCTATCTATCTCCTACTTATCAACTTTCTGTCCATTATCTATCTATCTATCTATCTATCTATCTATCTATCTATCTATCTATCTATCTATCTCCTATTTGCCCATTATCTATCTATCTATCTATCTATCTATCTATCTATCTATCTATCTATCTACCACCTATTTGCCCATTATCTATCTATCTATCTATCTATCTATCTATCTATCTATCTATCTACCACCTATTTGCCCATTATCTATCTATCTATCTATCTATCTATCTATCTATCTATCTATCTATCCACCTATAGATGTCTTGTTTATTAAACTTTCTGACCAAACAGGAAGTGAGGCTGAATTTCCATAACTGATTAATGGATAGACAACTGTCCCCATCACTCCGCAGCAAGTGTCCCTGGTGCGTGGGGGGGGGGGGGGGGGGGGGGGGGGCAGCCGCCCCCATCTCTCTGCAGCAGCTGACACAGATGAGGGGGGCAGCAAAGCCACCCTGTCCCAATGTAACTAAGGCTTATTTTTTGGGGTACGGCTTATATTTTAAAGCATTTGTAAAAAAGGGTTAAAAAGTCACACTATGGCTTATTTTTGGGGTGGGGCTTATTTTTGAAACACTGTATGTGTATGGCATCTCTGAGTGACTAAACATAGGGCCAATCCAGCTGTTCAGTATTATGCAGACTATCATTATGACTATCAGTCATGGGAACTACATTTTTAACGTGTCAATTACCCATGTCATTTGAATTAGACTGTTTAAGACTCCTTAAACAGTGTCACACTTTTGACATGCAAATTACCTAGGTTGTTGGAAGCAACACAAAGCAAACTATTTTACATCGGTTATTTTAACTACAAGTCTCAAGACCCCCACATCCCTCCCAACCAAAAAAAAGGTTGGCCTATAACTAATACAATATTGCTCCCAAAAACATACTATTACACACCTTCTGAGCCATATGTCTGCCCCCTGTTATCTGTGCTCATCTTTTCTTTTATAGGTAAGTGATCAAAGGTTTCCTTTGACTTACTCCTAAGTATTTGCATTAAAGAGTGGACCCTTTTTTTCTGCAATGTCATCATGATGACAAGAGTCATATATTTTTCCCTTTTTTAAAGGAAAAGTCTACTTTCAATTGCATATATATAAAAGTGTATATTTTTATGCCAAAAGAAAGTCCTCAAATGGCTGAGCTGATATAGTTACTTTTTTTCTTATGTTACCAATGCATGTATTAAGGAAGCAGTATTTACTACCTGCAATCTGCTATTTTCAACCATACACCAATTCTGTACACCAAGATCTATAAGAAGAGAGAAGTGAGCCCTGTACACTCAGAAAACTGCTGCTATGGTTGCTGCTGAGGTGAGGGAGCTCACTCACACTTACATATGCCCAGCAGCAGTGGTGTAGGTGTAGGACTCACTGCTCTCTGCTTGTAGATCTTGGTGTATGGTTGCCAATAGCAACAAATCACAGATAGTAAAAACTGCTTCCATGAAATACATTTTTGCTAAAATAATAAACATTTTAAAAATACTAGATCAGCTCAGCACCTTGAAAAAATGCAATTTCAAAAATGCCATTGAAAGTGGACTGGGGTTGGTGGGAAGAGATAATATGAGCTTGAAATATGGCAGCTAGAGTCCTATGTTCACCCTCATTTCTTTATTGCTCCCTACACAGTCTACCCGTCTCCTATCATTTACCTTGGGCACTTGGCATCACATTATGAATGCTGTAAAGTACTTTGTTCTCATACTATCTTCATAGCAAATAGTAACTATAGCCAATTGCATAATCTGTGTCTCCCCATCAATTGTTGGTTTGGGCTCCTGATCAAAAATCACACATCCCCAAATTCAGCGAATGCATCTCAAACAGTAATCATCAGTTCACCCTTTTTATTCTGTTTTGATCAGTCCATTTTATCTGTTGGTATTACCCTGTTGAAACACCCTGTGCTTTGCTGTATGATGGTTCCACCATGTAGTCTTGTTCCAAACAAGGGGCAAGGCTACCTATAGGGGACTGTGAAAAATAATCTTCAGCATTGTTATTTTTGTAAAATCCATCATCAATAAAAAATCTTAGTAGTAATATCTTAATATTGTGTACCCATAATCACTAATTGTTTCATGTGACCAAGGCCTTAATTTCATGACCAAAAGCCAATATTTTTGGTGTTAGTTTTGATAGAGCAGGGAAGGATTAAGGTTCTGTGATCATGTTGGCCACGTCTAGACCTACTGTACTTATTGTTTGGTCACTGGCAATGGGAAGTTCTTTGATAGCCCAGATCCAGTCAAATGTTTTTTAGTTTATTGTGCAAGGAACCACTTTTTGCCTGCAGTGGGCAGTTCCTGTAGCAGCAAGAACACAGGTACTGTATCAACTGTACCCGAGTGGTGTTACCGGCACTGCAACCCCGTGATTTGCTTAGTTATCATCTTTCAGGCCTAATGACACCTTTAGATTTGTTGTTTATTAAACTTTCTGACCAAACAGGAAGTGAGGCTGAATCTCCACAATTGAGTAATGGACAGAAAAATAAAAGTGGCTTTAGCTCAAATTGTAATAAAAAATGGCTGGAGTTTCTCTTGAAGCAGCACAAAAAACATTTTTTTTATTGCTGTGGCCACACCCACCTGGAATTTTTGAGGTCATCAATTGGTGGTTAGGGTAGAACTGGTGGCTGCTGCAATACTGCTCTCACTAGGGACACCTATGACGTTTGTAGAAGCACCTGCTGTCGACCCAATTTTAATCAATCACCCTGATCCCCCCCATCCACATACCTCACTCCTACATACTATAAGGCCCCGTTGGACACCCGTTTTCAGGTGAGTTGTCAGCCCCCATTCTCCGCCACTCCCCCAACCTTTTGTCCTCATTTTTAGAGGAGAAAGAATTTATGCATTTCCCAGGGGAATCTAGCTAGGTGGATGATTTGCTGACTCTAGGAACGGATTCCCCTGGCAGGTACAGGAGAGGGAGTTCCAGACACAGGACTGGATATAGGGAGGTCAGACTTCGGTACAGACACTGGACAGGTTAATAACCGGGACATGGGTACAGGACAGGATAACCTAGGAGCCATATGGTGGGTAAAATTGGATTTACTTCTAAGACCCCCTGGATTAGGAGTCCCCATTGTATACTGGGTGGGTAAAGGGGACTCCCCATCCTGGTAAGGGACACATTTTACAGAACACCTGGGGCACCACTCCAAAATCTGTCCTATGACCCAGTCTATCTGGGGGTTATGCTTGTGAAGCCAGGGCAGCCCCAGAATAACTGGTGTTAAGAGGGTACAGAGCACAAAGAACCTGAGACTTTCAGAGTGGGTGGTACCAAAAGTGACTTTGACTTTGACAGGAGTCATGAGAAGGGGTCTACCCCCTATGGGGAAGTCAGGACATGCACTGTCTTCCCCATAGGATCACAGGGTATGCCCAGGAAGCGGGCAAAGGAGGCATCTATGAAGTTCCCAGCTGCCCCACTATACACAAGGACACAGAACTGGATGAAATGGTAACTCCAGGAAACTATAATGGGCAATAATACAGTATGAAACCCCGTGGAGAATTTCACAACAACAATGCTAGGTGAAACAGACATGTGCTGATGCCTTTTCACAGGCTTCCAGGGAGAGGTTTTCACAAAGTGTCTGACTTCTCCACAGTACAGACACAAGTCCTGGGACTGCCTCCTACCTCTCTGCCTGAGATAGTTTAGCGGCCCCAAACTGCAATGGCTCCTTGGCCTGCGAGGTAGGGCAGCGGGGCAGTACAGAGCTAGCAGGCATAAGAGGGTGAAGGTCAGCATAGGCTGCAGACTTTTCCTCACGATGTTCTCTATGACAACGATAGATCCAAATTGCCAGCTGTATAGCCTCATCTAGGGTATTAGGAGCTGGGAAGCTACTGAGGAAATCTTTGATGGCATCAGAGAGATCTGCTCTAAACTGACTCCTAAGCACTGGGTCATTCCAATACAATATTCCTCCGCAGGTTTGACCCTTGCTGCAGGTTTTCAACCTTGCCCAGCTGTAGCAATAATGTCCATAGCATCAAAAAAGGCGTCCACAGTTAGTAGTGACGGATCTTTAGACAAGAGTCCAAAGGCCCAGGTCTGGGGGTTTCCCTGGAGCAGATACATTTTAATGCCCACTCTCTGCGGCTTGGGACCACTTGAGTGTGGGGGAGGGGGAGTTGAAATACAGTTTACATGCGTTTTGAAAATTGGTAAACTTATGGTGTTCACCTGACTTTTCCGGCAGGGGCACTTCAGGTTTAGATGGTTTGGCCACTGCCGACCAAAACAGAAATATGTCCCGTAGCAACAGCAGAAGCATTTATTTTTTTCCAGATTTCGCCTCAGACTTTCAACAGCCTAAACCCGCTGAGAAAGGAGTTCCAGCTCAGCATCAATGGTGTTAACTTCTTCATCCAAGTTCTGGGTGGTAGTGGTAGGGTGGTAGTTATTTGCGGCCTGTGATGATGTACCTTCACCTTCAGATGAGCTGGCAATCCTCTATTTCCACCACTGCTTCTGACTTTAGACAAGCCCCCGTTCTCTGGGACACTGGATAGGCCTCACTGAACACGGTTGCCCCCAGGTCTTATGTAGCGTAAAAGATGCCATTGGTTGAGCGCAGACGAGCCAAGGAAACATTGAGAGCAGAGTCCGGGCTAGCCGGGGTCATACACAGGGTATCAGTCCAACTGGCGACAAGGCACATGGATTAAGCAGATGGATGGTCGAGCATAGCCAAAGGCTAGGGAGTCAAAGTTATCGAGGTATCCGGAGGGTCAGGCAGAATCATAATCAAACAGCCAGAGGTCGGTCCAGACGGCAGGCCAAGAGTGGTCGGATGTAGCAGAGGTAGGTAATGGACAGAGCAAAGCCTAGCAGGAAACACTATCACAGGCAATGCGTGCAGAGAGCGGTCCGTTTTTATGTGGCCATCGGCCATTCAGAAACTGAAGGCAGAGTCAGCCCACTAACATTAAACCTCTGGAGTACCTGTGGAAATGCTGGCCTGTAATTAACAGCAAGGCACAGCCAGAATTTCAGGGGGACTACACGTCTAGAGGTATGCTTGGGATGCGCCGGGAAACAGCCAGAGCACAGTACAGGTGTTTAGCCTGCATATGGAGGATCTGAGAGCCTGACACATACCCTCTTCATACATCCACTCCCCCCCACACCCGGACCATTGTCACTTCCCTCATGGTTCAACACCTCCTCCTCATATCCCTTTATCATTACCAAAGCTACACGCACCTTACCCTCCCCCTTTGTGGACACCCTCACTACTCCATTCATCCCTTTCATCATTGTGCCCATCTAGGAAAAATATGATGACTTCTGACTTCACAACTTCTGAGTTTGCTGACAGACCATACCCCCTCATGAATGATGTCTTAATGACAGGAATCAGTGGCTTCTCAGTGAACATGCCAGGGAAATAAATAGATAGGGGCTCCTGGATCAGGGAGATACAGGGAGATCCATTCCTCTTCTTTTAACACCAACCTTTGTTTCTGTAGATATACTCTTTTTCTTCATTTTCTTGGATCAGGACCACTTCCATATTATTCCTTAGAATAGAGCCTGAGTAGGAGGCTTCTAGCGCAAGAAGAATTTCCCCTTTCTCTCTACTATGGTTCCTCGATTAATAATACTATTCTCTTTCTAGGATTGGGACCACCTCAGTATGGTGCCTCAGAATTTGCTAGGGCTTCTGTGACCTGGGAACCCCCCCCCCCTTATTGTCATCCCTTTACTCTGTGATCTTCTACTGAATTCCCTTTTCTGCTAATACTGGAATTGGTAATTGCTAATTGTTTATCCCACTAGTGTTGTAGAGGTCACAGACCCCCATAACATGTCATGGCTGTAATCTCACCACACCATCCTTAGAAAAAGTTTAGCTTTAATATATATAACATATATACGATCATTACTGTCTGTGCTCTCTCCTAATAAACATGTGTCCTTATTGATCTGTGGCCGAAACCTCTTTATTTGGAGAATGATCTCATGATGACACCACAGGGAATACCAGGCTCTAAATGTGTTCCTCTTGTGCTTCCAGTTATATGTCCTGGTTTTTTTTGACAAATAACAAACAGAAACTTGGCTAAGCATTTCTTTATTTTGAATCACAGGCTGTCCGCCATGGAAAATGTAAAAGGTTTACTAACAGTAAGCAGGACCACCAATGCTACTGGAACCCACCATCTCGACTGTAAGCAACTGCGCCTTACACTGTCTTCCCCAACCCTTTCTTCAATGGCCACTAACAGGTTATGTGGATCTTCAAATAGCTGACTCTATAGCTCTGACTGAGCACTAACTACTCCCCCTGTGCATCTGTGTGGAAATCCCCAAAACTTGGCCTGTTGATGGCCCATGATGAGAGGGTTGTGTGTGCTCACATGCTCTAGATCCAGTTGCTCAACACATACCGATTCAGGATGTCTGGTTCCTACTCTTCAAGTTAAGAGGCAGTGGCTTGCATGCCCCCTACGCACAATAGGCTTGATTCAGAGAGACAAAAAAAAACTTCTGTTTTTGTTCCGATCTGTTTTTTTTTTTTGGAAATGTTTCCGTTCTCGTATGAGTGTGCGAGCGATTCTATGCATGCATTGAAAACCTTCTGTAAAGTTTCCGTCTGTTCGTACGGCAGATTACGAATACGAGAATGTCATTTTCCAGAGTGACTTTTCCATTTCATTTTCACGTTACAACGTAGGCTTTCGTTTTTGCCCGGAAATCCTTACGATCTTGCGATCTTACGATCTTTAAGGGTCCAAAAGGGAAGATGGAGGATAGTGCTAAGTGATTTAGCTAAACATTGTAGTAGAAGTGAGGATGGCAAATATGTAGGCGAGCACTTTAATGAGTTAAGTTTGTAGTGCGCAGGCGCAAGATCGTAAGGATTTCCGTCTGGACGATTATTTATTGAAAAAGGGAAACAGAAACTAATGGGAAACGTAAAGGATTCGTGGGAGGATACGATGGGAAAAGGGCAAAAACGAAAGCCTACGTTGTAACATGTGAAAATGAAACGGAAAAGTCTGGATGGAAAATGACATCCCCGTATTCGTAATCTGCCGTATGTAAAGACAGAAACTTTACAGAAGGTTTTCAATGCATGCATAGAATCGCTCGTACACTCATACGAGAGTGGAAACATTTCCAAAAAAAAACAGATCGGAACTAAAACGGAAGTTTTTTTTTGTCTCTCTGAATCGAGCCTATTCTCCCGAACGTTCGTACAAATGAAAAATGAACGAAAAAAAGCAAAAAAATGACACCCACCAAAATTTTCACAGACAGCTACGGAAGTCTGGACGAATGTGTCTCTGAATCGAGCCTAATGATCAGAGGTGCTTGCTCTGTACAATATGATGTTGGCATGGGCAGCATTATAACTATATCTCTTCTCCAAGTAGACTGTGGCTGAATTATAAGAAATTGTGAAGCTGCTTTTGAAGCACAGGGCTGAATGAACTGGTGTAGCTGGCATAACCGCAGAATTTGGGATGCCACCCTACTAAATGAACAGACCCGCAACCTGTGAGATGCCCGCTATGAGGGAGGGAATCCATATGAGGAGGTGTGCGGAGAGGCCGTAGGCCAGAGTCAAGTTGCATGGGGAACTTCTTGAGTCTGGGGAGCAGGGTGTGTGTAGGTACTCACTCAAGCCCCAGGGTGGTCTCACGACGTCCAGGCGACCCTCTTAAGTGTAGAATTAATTTCAAGCAGAGTCAAAGGAAGGGTTAATTAGGTTTCCTTACTTCAAGCAAAGGGGTTACAGACACGTAGGGTTTTTGCCTAATTGCTTAGGTGCCCACCTTCACTGCTTGGCCCCTATCTGGTCCGTCTTCCAGGACTCTGTGTGGGGTTTCCTCCCTCCAATCACTACCACCAGTTCAGATTTGGCCCGTTACAATGGCTACTCCTCCTCATCAACCTCCAAGACCCTCCAGGTAGGAAGTTCTTCTGGGGTCCCAAAGCGCACCCTCAGAATGTATCCACCAGGGCACTGGTCCTCAGCCTCTTCAGCCTCACGGCTCAGCATCCAAGCTCTGCTTCTGCACTCTCAATCACCATGACACTCCATGGGTCTGACTTATATCTGATTGAGGAACCAGTGTTGAGGTGGGCAGTTCCTACCTAGTGTCTAAAACGTAACCCTTCTGTGGCAGGGAGGCAGCAGCCTAAACAGTCCTTTCCCCAGTCCCTAAAACAAAAGCCTAGTCTACTACACTACCCTAAATTCTATCTACCCATTTAACAGTGGAGGGGCGCTAGTAATAGTAGTACCTGAACTTCTGGACTTGAAGGTAAGATGAGCTTCCCATTTCTTTAATTATATTTTATTATACAAATGGTGACCCTCTAGTCAAATAGAACTGGGGGCTATATGAACTATGCAGTGGGGGGGGGGGGGAATGCACATATTAGCGTATCTATTTCACAGTACAGTTACTTATTGAGTAAATCATGGTTTCGGTGATGCTGTGATGAGTAGATTCAGAGCTGCTTGTTTGTTTTCAGTCTCTGTGTCGGAGAATGCTGTGCCCGAGCTGTCCGTTCCCCCCCTCCTCTCTTAGTTAATAACAAGCTAGATTTATAACTTCTGTCACTCCTGATTGGCTCCTGGGCAGGATACTAGCCTAGAAAAGTCAGATCAATACTACATTCTGCAAGTGGACTAAAATTTCCCGTCTCCTGGCACAGAAATCAACAGGCTCCTGCCACCCAGCCCTGTGGCTTCTTTGGAGGGGGTGAAAGATGTTCCCCAGGATTATTATTGTGCTGATATTGGGAACTGTATTTTTACAGGTTAGTATTTTTAGAATAGTTACCTAATTCTGGGTTAACGTCTCTGCGTGCATGATTTTTGACCGATTTGGATTTGTTCTGGTTAGTTGCATCTGAGAACTTTATGAAAGGATTGATTTTCTATGTTTCATGCAGTTGTTTAAAGACAAGTTATAATAGTAATGATTGGATTCAAAATTCACACAGGTCCTGTTTACCTTTTTGTAGTCAGGGGAAACTGCTCTTGCTGTCATTTTAGGCACAACAGCTTGAAAGAATAGTGGAGGGTCTTGATTTTCACTGATTATTAAAATAAATAGTTATCTTATAGCTGCTATGGATTAAATAAAGTATAATGCTCTTTTGGTATATACATATATATATATATATATATATATATATATATATATATATATATTGATAGTCATGGCTTAGAGGTAAGGTAGTTCCCCCTTCACCCCACCAGAGGCTCCCCTCTGGTGGGGTGAAGGGGGGGACATGAAGCACTGCAGACAAGCTACTGCTCTAATAGTATGTGCCAGGTGGCCAAGTAAACAAGCTGCAGTAGTGGGGCATCTTGGGATGACTGCATTGTTGGCAGTAGAGCTTGTATTACTGGGCCAGTATAGGACCGCTGCCCTCCCAGGGAAGTCTGTATTAGTGGTGGTACTTGAGATAATTGCAAAATAAGAAATGATACTCCATGAAAATAGGTTGGGAAACTCTGACCTAGGGCACAACTTCCATAAAAAATAGTGCATTTGGAAACTCTACCCTTCTGTGCTTTTCCGATTTGTTACCATGTGCTCTCCTTTGTAAAAGTATACTAGTTTAATTAAAAATTAAACAAACATTAATACACATAAAACAAAAAGTCCAGCCTTCAGAGCGTGTTTATTCAAAATTGCACAATGCATGCATTAAATCATCAGAGTTGCACTGTACAAGTGATCATAGGGTCAGATAGAAGCTTTGCCACGATCATAAGACGTACATTAGTCCTTAGTAAGTCACTAACCAGGAACAGCTGCAGCTCCGGAACTTTTCAAGTTCCTATTACATATATATATGTAGAGAATCTGTAGTTAAAGTAATGAAATTTATTGTCAATAAATTGAAAATGCAAGCTTTCAAAACCTTATAGATTTCCTCTTCAAGCATATACTGTATCTGTACACAAAACACAAAGCAATAGAGTCACAAATTAAAAAATGGCAAAAGTCGTAAAGTCAGGACATAGGGGATTATTGACACATTTTTTGAATGTGGAATCTTGATGAGTCGATTTCAGGGCCGGCTCCAAGTTTACGTGGGCCCTTGGATGGCATGGTCTCAGTGGGCCCCTTTGTGGTGAAGAGTCGTGTCACATCACTGAGGGATGTCCCAAATCTGGATGCACTGTTGCACACAATAAAAGGCTGGCCCTGTCAGTGGTGTGCTGACGCCGGCCCTGGTCGATTTAGCACCATCTGTGAAAACTTTACAGGTGAAAAATAAAAGTATTGCACTTTTTACACCTGCTGCTCTCTTACTCCTTCAGTTTAGAACCAGCTGTAAATAGTACATCACTTATTTTTTTTAGTAAAAGGTCCAATTTATGTTCATTGCCCACCTAGGAGGTGATTCAGCACCAGGAGGAATTTTTTCCTATATCACTTCATTCAGCTCACCTAAGAAAGTCTTTTTCATTTCAGATCCTGTAGTAAATCTCGCAATGTAGGTCATAATGACACATCATATTATTGTACCTGTTTAGCCAAAATAGGGAAAATATCGTGTTGAGTTATTTAGTTAAAAGAGGTTGTTAGTTTTCATAGGTTTTTTTAGTTTCTCGAACCTTCCTTTTTCAGCTGATTTCTTTTTACATGTATTTTTTTAACAGGTTGCAGGAGAGACAGTAACAAAAGAAGAAGGATACTGTGCGATATATGGTGAGTGTGGTATCAATCCAGAGGTAACCAACAGCTTGATCCCAGCCATTATGCCATGCGAGTCTAACACTCGTGCCAGGAAGGTCACCGGAGCCGATCTAATACGTCTCAGGAATATTTGTCCAATGTTATACAATGGTGACGACAATACGTATGCCTGCTGCTCTGGCAATCAGATGAACAGTATCCAAAAAAGCTTTGCATTATCCAAAGTCATTCTGAGTCGGTGCCCATCATGTGAAGAAAACTTTGCTAACATCCATTGTCAGAACACTTGCAGCCCAAACCAAAGCACATTTCTTAATGTCACACGTACCTATGATACAATAGTTAATGGAAAACCTGAAAAGGGTGTTCTTGCTTACCAGTGTTTCTTTCAGCGACAGTTTGCAGAACGTTCCTTTGACTCCTGTAAAAATGTACGACTACCCGCCACAGGTGGGTTTGCTATTTCTGCCATGTGTGGAAAATACGGAGCAGAATTTTGCACAGCTCAGCGTTGGTTGGATTTCCAGGGAGACATCAGCAATGGATTAGCTCCTTTAGAAATTGACTTCAGACTTGTAGAGAATAATACTAATGTTGGCGGGGGTGTAGTGCCACATGAAAGCAGAGTGTGGAGCTGTAATGAAGGTCTTGGTGGGGATCCAAGTCGAACATGCACCTGCCAGGACTGCAAAGAGTCATGCCCCAAAATCCCAGAACCAGAACCCCTGCCGGATAATTCCAAGATAGGAAATATTGATAAATACTTGATAATAAGCATTGTAGTTTGTGGAACATTGATTTTATTCTTTATCATGTTTCTGGTTTTAAAATGTGCTTCAACTCAATGTGGAAAGAAGAAAATGAAAGAAATCCCTTATGTTACATATGCAGACCTGAGCTGCTCAGAGAAGCTGAGTTTAAAGACTAATCGATCCATGGAAAAAACCTTCCAATGGTGGGGCACCATCATGGCCTCTTATCCAAAGACAGTCATCTGCATCTCGCTTGTTCTTATTATTGTGCTTTCAGCAGGTATGGCTTTAATAAAACTGACAACAGATCCAGTGGAACTTTGGTCTTCCCCTAACAGCAGAGCTAGACAAGAAAAAGACTTTCATGATAAAAATTTTGGACCATTCTTCAGAACCAACCAGTTGATAATCACAGCGCACAACCTTCCTTCATACATATATGACTCCCTTTTCTTCGGAAGACTTAATTTCAGTGGAATTCTTTCCTCAGACATTATTCTGGAGATGATGGACCTTCAGACCAAGTTACAGAATATTGAGGTAAGTAAACTAGTGATACATATAAGAATGCTACTAGTCATGCTGAATGTAGACCCAAACAGTATTTTTTGGCAACTCGGGGGCTTCACATTACAGATCCACAGAAACAGACTATAGCAACCCAAGGGTAGAAACACAGTTTGGAATCTTGCTTATAGCACCAACCCAGTGCAGGGCTTACTTTGACCCTCACCATGTCCAAATACTGCTGGAGATTGTTAGCCTGCTTTCAAAAACTGGAATGGATTTGCAGTACTTAAACTGCTTAAGGTGTTTTTCAAATAAACAAGATCATAGATGTCAATCTGGTGGAGATAGCTATTTCAGGGTCACTCACAGTGGGTGGTGTATTATACAAATACAATACTAAATGTACACCCAAATACCCAATGGTTCTCTGCTTTTTGTAGTTTTATATGTGGTGGAACATTCAAGCGATGTTCCTGTTAGATGTCAGAGGACACATCTACTACCTAAAGCAATAATTAAATGTGTTGAGCTCCAGATAGTTAGGCCTGGATTCAATAAGAGTTGAAAAAAATTCTCACGGTAGTAAAAGATTACATTCATGAAAAAGAAGCCTGAGAATGTCACTGTTAGTGAATTAACAGTAAAAAGACAATTGAAGACAATGGCAGCTTTTACTACAGTGTAGAAAGGAATAAACAGTTCTATACTTTTCTTAGGAGTAAAAAAGTGAGATTGACTTTCCTAGCTGATTCAGCAACAGTGACATTCTCATGAATTTAATTTTTTACTACCATGAGAATTTTTCTCAACTCTTATTGAATCGAGGCCATAATCTACACAAAGAGTTTTTCAAACCTCAAACCTAAATCCCTATCCAGCCTAAAAACAATGAAGGGTGATGGCAGAAAAAGGTCACATGGTCTATCTAACCCTTATGTGTAAACTTTATCTTAAGATAAATGTATGCATATTGCAAGCAGGTTTATATTTGCTTACTGCTGATATTCCCACCTCCTCTGCTGCTTAGTTCCAATAATCTACTACTCTTTCCGTAAAATAAAATATGTTCTTTTTTTGCCCCAGGTTCTTTTCTCCAACTAGTGTCAGGTTGTGCCCCTTGGTTCTGTTATTATGCTTCTTCTTAATAAAACTCTTCCACTATTTCTGTGGCCCACCTTTGGATTCATTGTACTGTTCACTAATTTTGAAGCTGCCGTTATCCCTAAATCCCTCTTTTCTTAAAATTTACTCTCCTTTCAATTTCAGTTATTTCATTTAGATTGTGTACAATTATCAGATGTGTTATTTTATTTAATATTACCCAAAAAGCAAATGTAAATGAAGTTATGATAGCATAGTAAAGATTGGGTAGGAATGGAGACAGATCTCCTCTTGTCCATAATCGCATGGACAGCATGAATTGCCAATTCGGAAGTGGTGAAATCATTCCAGTTGCTCATGGCAGTTTTCAAATTGTTTCATGAACTCTGTGGATAAGAATCAAACTACTGTATTTCTGGCCCTCTCGCTCCTCAACAGCTCAGCTGAGATTTTGCTCCAGGGAATGCCTCAGGCTTTATCAAGTATTGGAAAGCCTCCCAGACACTATTAGCCTATCATTCCTTGAAACAAGGCATTCTCCTCTCATGGCAGCAAATCCAGAAAACACACAATTTAAATATTTCTTTATGCCCCCTTATGACCCTGACCTAAATTTAAGCACTTACTTTCATCTTTTACGCTTCCTCTACTACTTCTGACTCAGTTTGATGGCACCTGCCTTGGAGAGGCTCCTAGATCTAATATACTATTGTGGTTATACATGTTGCTAAATGTTGCTAAATGATTCTTAAGCGGACATGTGTATGGGTAGCAGAACAACAGTTGGGCAGCAAATTTACTGTAAACTAAACATTTTCAGAGGAGGAGTGGTTGAAAATTTGTACTCTAGACCACTCCAGTGCTTGATGAGTAGCTTAGTCCTAGAAACCAACATTTATAGTACGCTGGTACAACATGGCAGTTGTTCTTCAAGACTTTGACTTTCCCAACAGTTACAGATTTATGTTCTCCACATATGTTGGAGATGTCCTTAGATCAAAAAATGTGGTGAAGTAAATGCCCAATTGAATGAGTCCTTGCATCGCATTGACACAATTAGTTAACAAGTTGATTGTTTTATCAAACCATCCAGAAACAATAATCAACATTCAATGCCAATAGCAGATTGTCTCAATTTTCGGGAAATGTGGGTGATATGGCTATTTATCCCCAGCTAGGGGGCCTTGGACATGTCTACCTCCTGGGATTTCTATCAAGTGGATTGAAGGTTTATATTCATAAAAAAGACCATCCAGTCTGTAGCAATTTGGTAGATCCTGAGCATGCTTTATGTTTAAATTTAGTAATTTCACTTGATTTGTATTTTATTGTGTAGATCAGAAAGTAAGCCCAACAGTTGTAAATTATGGATGTAAAATGTTTTACATTATGTCTAGTGATGGCCTCACAGAAAAGGAAGTGTATTCGCTTCTAGGATGTTCATCTTGTTAGTTTTAAGTTTTCTGTGCCATAGACCTTTAGGATTCGTTGGTCTAAAGCACTCTATGCCAATAATATTTGACAGTAATGGCAAGATATAGATGCAAAATGTTATATCATAGGCAGAATGCCCCACATTGCCTGTGTCTAACCACTGAAGATGTCATTCCCTTTGACTAGAATAGGTAAGGAAGAGACTATCTATTTTATATTTACTGCTGGTGAGGATCATGAATGATGATGCTGTGCTTTTTCTACTTGTAGGTGTGGTCAGAGAAGCACCAAAAGAATATAACGTTAAAAGATGTCTGCTATGCCCCCTTGAACCCCTCAAACCCTTCACATACTGACTGCTGTGTGAACAGCCTTATGCAGTATTTCCAGAATAACAAGACTCGTTTCAACATGGAAGTGATGCAAACAATATCTGGAGAAACTGGACGAGTGGGATGGAGAGATCACTTTATGTACTGCGTCAAGTGAGTGGGGAAACAGAAAAACGAATGTACAGATAACAACTAGATTGAATATATATAATGTCATCTCTGAAGAATATGTCTATTACATGAGGAAGCATAACCACTGCAAAGAAAACACATTGATAGTGTATATGTATATAAATATATATGGCATATCTATATATAGTCGAGTCGTATTATGACCACAGCTAATATGCAAAATAACCACCATGTTGGGCTGCTATTGTGTTGGGTTAATTAATAATGTCCTGGTAGGGTACAACAGTTATCTGCAGCAATGCTGACTGCACTGCATTCCAGAGTTGCTGAAGGGTATGTGAGGGAATATATATAGTGCCAATATGAGGAGCAAGGTGGTGCCACAGAAGGTCAACTGGGTTTAAGTCTGGGGACATTGCTTTAGAAGGTGGTCGAGCTTTAGGTAGCCATGCCTGAATCTACAAATGCCTGAAACTGGCACAGGCAACTGTAGGCCTAGGGGTCAGGGTAGTATTGGGAAGTCTTAGTCATGCTCTTTTAACCAATGGTGGGTAATGTTTAACATGTTGCATCGTCTTGTTGGAACATCCTATATGCCCCAGGGAATACAGTCAACATGTATCTGTACATGATCTGTAAGGATGCATTCAAAACCAAATTGGTTGAGTGCACCTTCCACACGGATGACTGGGCCCAGACACTTCCATCAGTGGTTGCACGGTGTTTGTTCTTCAAGACAGATACTTGAAGACTGAATAGAGCTCAGCTCACAGTGCACATATAAATGTAAAACTTACATTGTCAGCATATACAAGCATTTTAGATGTGTTCTTGCTCTTTTATTGCAGCTCTCCGCTGTCATTTAAAGATGTTACAGATCTGGAGCTAAGTTGTATGGCAGATTATGGTGCTCCTGTCTTTCCATTTTTGGCTGTAGGAGGCTATGATGGTAAATACCTCACTTTAAATATTGACACTTTATCCATTTTATCATTATTCCAGAAAGACACTGCTAAATGATATGTCCCAAAGTTGGACAAGGTGGCAATGGCACAGCTTTATTGGATCGGTAACATTTATGCAACTTGATCCAAACCTAACTTTGTGCTGGCCACAGCAAATAATGTGCACGTAAAATCTTTACATTTACAAGGGTACCCTTTGGGATCTTAAATGTCAAGTATCTTGGTCTTGCTCTTCTGTTGATGAGCATGAGATATTTTCATTACACAATTTCCCCTGCCTCTAACCAGCAGAGAATGTAACATCAGCTAGAGTAGCCTACAGTGCAGTTTAGAATATAAAAGACACTTAGCTGAGCAAAGTTTGTTACATTCTCTGCAGGTTAGAGGTAGAGAAAATTGTGTAAGGAAAATATCCTCAGTCCATCCCCAGAAGATGAAGAAGATGATACTTGTCCTTTAAAGTGACTTGGTAGTTGTTATATTGCATTTATATATGCTTTGTTTCTACACAGATTCATGTTCAGCTAACCTGTCTGTATGTCCTGCAGATAATCAGTACTCAGAGTCAGAGGCTCTAATTCTGACCATTTCTTTAAACAATTATCCCCGAACTGACCCCCGGTTTGACTATGTGATGCTTTGGGAGAAAGAATTTTTGAATGTCATTCAAGATTATCAAAAGAATGCTAAGAGCAACCTGACCTTCGCTTACATGGCAGAGGTGAGAGGTCTTATGCATGGGACTTTCCATTTTTTGCCCCCAAATCCAAGTCCTTTTCTGACTCTGTCCTTTTCTGTTTCTGCCTATGAATAAGCTATTTATTATGCTGTTTATACATATTCCTTAATCTTTTATTGTTTCCTATGGAATTTCTTTTCTACTGCTGTATATGATATTTAGGCTTAATCTTTTTACAGCGGTCACTGGAGGATGAAATCAGCCGAACCACCACTGAAGACATTCCCATATTTGCCATCAGTTATCTAGTAATCTTTATATACATCTCTCTGGCACTGGGAGAGTACAGTAGCTGTCGGAGAGTGCTGGTGAGACCAACATTTACATGCAAACTCTGGCCAAAAATTGATTCAAATATAGTAAGGCTTTTAAGTGCTTAATGTACAAGTAGCCTTAAATAAAATGATTAAAATAAATGCTAATACACGATAGGCTATAAACAATATTAGACCAATATACTGTATTTAAAAAATCTTCAACAGATTGTGATGAATGTCACCACAACTTTTTACTAGGCCACTTCACCTATCTACATTATCCCCCCCTTCCCAGTTTTTATTGGTCGTCAAAGGATGTATTTTTGTCATATCAGGTGGATTCAAAAGTAACCCTGGGACTCAGTGGAATTCTTGTTGTCCTTGGAGCTGTGCTGTCATCAATGGGTTTCTATTGCTATCTGGGAATACCTTCCACACTGATCATTGTCGAGGTTGTGCCATTTTTGGTATTGGCAGTTGGAGCAGATAACATCTTCATATTCGTCCTGGAGCTACAGGTACACAGACTATACCTAATCTTGGCTATGATAACAAAAAGTAGCTTTGACATATATAGCACATAAAAAATGTTATTAGTGATAAATACTACTTTTAGCATATATTTGAAGCGGACCTCCGTTCAAGAAATAGCATTAAGTAATTTGCCCTTCTAAAGCCCGCCTTTGACAATTAATGACATATGCTGTTTGAAAGGGCTTAATTCCATGCAGATGTTGTATAATAGCTGCAATCCTAGAATTACATAGGAGTGAACATCTTGGATCACACCTGAGAGCCCTGCTTACATTTGCATTTGCTAACACACAGGACTGACATGGACGGGGTATTGAACCGGCTATCTGCCTGAGTGGTATGGTTCTTTCCTGGGTCCTAGAGCTGCATTGTTTAACCTCAACTGGCATTAATCATGCTGTTGGGTTTCCTATAAATAGAGCTTGGCTCTGCCCCTGTGCTAGATCATTGCATTGTCTCGAAGCCTAGCTGTGCTCTCCAACCTCCTTGTCTTTGCCTGTGCCTTGTGGTCCTCCACGGTTTGTGTCTTTGTCTGTATGTGGCCCATAGCCCTTCCAGTGCCATCGCTGCTGTGTGGCTTGGGCTGACTGCCCTTCTTTGTTCCCCCATAGCCTACACTGGGGCCCAGCTCTGCTGGGGTGGTCAGCAGCTTGCCTCTTTGGTGGCGCAGATGGGTTGTTTGTCCTCTGTCTACTATGTACCTAGTTCCATATTCCATGGCCCGTTTCCCTACCCAGTTCCAGAAACCCAAACCGAGGAATCCCCAGGCCTCCCGGGATGTCCAGCAACTTAATTTGCATGAGCGTGACGCACTGCAGTTGAGCTGGGAGCTTCCTTATGACCAGCCCAATCAATCAGAAAAAGTAAGGGGATAAAATCCTTCTCTAGCTGGCTGAACTGATGTAAAGATCAGCATGGCTGCAGTTTGCCTATGTGATATTTTTCTTCACATAAGGCAGGCTGTCTGGAGCTTGGGATTTTGCTTTAAGCAGCCCATACCAAACTGAGTGAGATATTTGTCTCAGAAAAAGGATCAGCATGTCTGTAGTGTTACACACCCACACACACACTAAATTAACATTTGCTGGAGGGGATAAATGTAATTATGTATCAATACAAGTAAATGGCTTTGATTGCTGCAGATCATTGTAACCATTGTTTACAGTGTTGATACAATGTTTAAGAGCTTTCTGAGCAGTGATTAATTATTACAGATGATGACCTTTTTACCTCTGGCTAGAGCTAAAACATTAACACAGTAATTTTGACTGTGGAACTGTTTTGTTCAGAAGCTGGGCTGTCAAGATTTTGGCAAGATGGGTGCTCCCATACAGTTCATATGCATGAAATCTGCTTGTTATTCCACCACATCTGCTTGACAGTAAGCTCTCCCAAAGTGCTTACATCACTGACTGCGTGAGGGGTTTTTAGGGGAGCAATTTTTTCAACTTTTGACTGGATGTCTGCTTTAAGTTTATTAGACCTCCTTAAAATGGCTATCCTTGTGGTTTTACCTAAATTAAGTCTTAAAAGGTTTAAATGTCATTGTTCATATTTGGGATTGCAAAATTGTCGGTCAAATGTCCTAAAGAATATAAAATAACATTGCATTCAAAGTGAACAAAAACCTGGGGAATCCTGGTTGGGAATGCCCAGCTATGTGATACCCCATGGCATAGCAGGGGATGCTGGGAGATGCTGAGGAATTTAACAGTGGTACCTGCCGCAGCCTCTCACCTGATACCTTGTGTATTTGCTCATGCCTGGAGACATTCATGTCTGCACAGCAATTAAACTGGGGACCAAGACGTACATGAGATCCGAGGTGAGTATATGGCGATTTGACTGGGTTTCATAACGCAGGGCAGGGCATCTTGAATTTGGAGTGGACTAAGACAAAAAGTGTTTTAGTCCACCATCAAATACATATAAAACATGAAATTAGCATTTGCCACACAATAAATAATGAAAATAATTAATGTTGCCAAGTCTTTACACAACTTGCTCTTCTCTTTCAGCGTGATAGAAGAAAGGAGGGAGAGCGACGAGAGGAACATATTGGGAGAGTCCTTGGTAGAGTGGCTCCTAGTATGCTACTCTGCAGTGTCTCTGAATCACTCTGCTTTTTTCTGGGTAATACTTTTAGAAATACTATACTTTACTTACACAATTTAATCTAAAGCTGACCAAAAGTCTAAATAGAAACTTGGTCCTCTGATTTGATTTGGGATACCCTGTAATGTGTCCCACTAGCTAAAAGCTAAGAGGGGCATGTGGTACTCTGGGTTCCCTCTGTGGTCAAATGCACCATTCTGCAGAGTGCTCAGAATCAGATCAGAATACCCCCCCCCCCCCCCCCCCCCCGGGGCAAGTTAGGCTATTTAGATTTTTGGTCCATGTAAAGGAGGAGTATCACAAAATTGTGTTTTATTAAAAATCCATATAAACATGTCGGCTGATGAGATTATACACCAAAACTGAATAAAACTACCACCAAGCTTGTGGTTTTCTTCTCTTGGTAGTATTAAAATCTAGGAGTGCCAGATTTGCGTTTATTGGGAAGACAGAAGCTGCCCCCCAATTTCCTTTTCCTTCATTAAAAGAAAAAAGCCTGATTGGATATTTTTGGATGATCCAGCATATTTATTAGGATTTTTATCTTAGGGCCATTTTTTCGGGTTAGTCCTCCTTTAAGGCTTGGGATTGGTTTTTAATCAGGGGCAGAATGACCATAGGAAGCCCAGGGAGAATTCCTGGTCGGCTGCACTGCTTTAGGGCTATATGGGTTGGGTTTATGATCCAACATGCAGCCTACCTCTCCAGTATACTGCTTCTCATATCACCCCATTCCCTGCTTCTGAAAGTCCCCCTGCCCCTCTACCCATACCTGGCCCCATTGTAACACCCCCCATGTTCTGTTCTTGCAACGCTATAGCCTCAGCATCATGCCCCTACATAATAGTAAATGTGATAATAAAGTAGCATCGGTTATCACATTTCCACCCGTGCACATAATCTGTATTTGTGCTGCTATAGCATCACCTGATAAGCACATTCATTAATCAGTTGAGAAGTTCCTTGGAGGCAGGGATAAGGAGCTCGGGGGCAGGTCATCGTATGTAAATTCCCAGGCTAATTCTTGGCCCTAGCCCATCCCTGATTATAAATCTTATTAAAGTCTGCACTTCACATGTTGAACTGCTTGATCCCTAAATCCATTATTCTTACTTCCCTTCCTTCTTCCTAATCTCTACTCAATTATTATGGTTCTACAGTTCTAACTTGCTAGAACTAAATGCCACTGAAGATGTTTACAAGCTTCAGGCTGACTTGGACAGATTAGTGGCAATGTGTTTTCCAGATTGTCTCTTTAAAAATAGATTTTAATAGCAATGGTTAAAAAAATAGCCGCAAACAAAAAGATTCATAGATAAGTCATAGATGAGAGACACTTTTGTCCCGCGGCTGGGATATATGTATGTATGATTAAGGGCCACTCCAGGCCCAAAACGCATTACATGGTCCCAGCCATGGGACAAAAGCGGCCCTGGGTCTCTCATCTATGACTTATCTATGAATCTTTTTGTTTAATCATTTCTATTGAAAGTTAATTTCAAAGCTGGAAATCATACTGCCACTGATCTCAGCTGAAGAGGACTGCCAATGTGATCTCCTTTTCCGGGCATTCCGGGTGAGCTGCATATTCTTGTTTTTTGACTTAGACAGATTGATTGTCAGAGGTTATAGGAAACTGGGGGGATTCATACACACTGCCTGTTATAGGGAGATTGGGGAGATTCTGTACACTGTCTGTTATAGGGGGGTGTGGTGGATTGTGCACACTGTCTGTTATAGGGGGACTGTGGTGGATTGTGCACACTGTCTGTTATAGGGAGATTGGGGAGATCCTGTACACTGTCTGTTATAGGGGGATTGTGGTGGATAGGTGCGTGCAGAGCTGTCACTGCACATAAGCCACCAAGCACAGCCACTGGCAACTCAATGCAGGGAACTGTTTTCTGCTGGACCAGCCGGGCGACTACACTACCCCCCACCCAGAATGGCAAAGCAGGAGTTCCCGAGCAGCACGCACCCGCACAAGGGTGGCACAAGGGACTCAATCTGACATTCCACTAAGTAGGCGGGTGCCAGACAACCACCAATCAGTTACTTGGCTGGAATATTATTTTAAAGAAAAAATACTGTATATGGGGCTTCCACCAGATTTTGTGCCCAGGGGCCTCCACCACACATAATCTGGCCCTGCCTAACCCTGCAACTGCTCCCCTGCACCGTAATTAGGGCAGCTCACCAATTCGGGCATGTGTATACTCACTGCAAGGATAGGTTAAATGCGGAGAAAATACCTACTAGTTTAGATGAAATAAATGGCCCACTGCCCTTCTTTTTCTGTGATTTATCTTTGCAGTCAACATTAAGTTTTATTTATGGCCACTTTGCGGCGGATCGCATAGGTTTGCTAGACTTTGTGGACATGGAATAAATGACATCATTGAGAATCTGTATAGGTGGAAGGTTAACAAAACAAAAGCCCTCATAGACAATCATTTACTAAAACATCCCACTCTGCTGTACCCTGCAGCAAAACACTTTACTATCACTGTAACATTTTACGAAAAGAAGAAAATGTTACATGAAATGAGGTGTGAAGCCCAACTCATGATACAGCTTTTTTAGTTTTGGGTAGAGTATGATGGGAATAAAACAAATGTAATATCTCATTTCATTGATTGTGTGGGTTGTGTTGTCACCAAATTTTGGTCCTCATGACATCAATTGACTTTGTATAAAATTACAAGGCTGTCTCTAGTGACTAAACAAGAATAAAGGCTAGACTTCCCATAAGGGTAAACATCCTTCTTAGCTCTATAAAACACCTAACATATCTTGTCTGGGGCTGTGGTCAGACTTTAATGAGCTTATATTAAACTTGAATGCCTTTACAAATGCAACAGCATTTTACCAGGTCATATATAAGTAAAGACTTTTACCTTCCAGCCCACAGGTAGCAATCTCGTATTGGAGCTATCAGCTCAGGACCTTAGAAAATGCTTCCTTCTGGTCCGTTACATAATGCATATTGGTGGTGGATGCTCACATGATGATTGGCCCTGTGGCCAATCAATGAGGGAACCCGTTCCCTTGTGGCTAGCAGCAGGGCGTTACAATGAGGTCAACCAGGGAGAGTGCTATCAGCTCTGTAGTTGATAGCATGCAAACCGAGCTAGTTCAGCCTGCAGAATCTAGCCTATGGATAGGGAGGTACATGTATTTTCTATGGCATTAGAGAGCCAAATTGACATTCACACAAATTGAGCTCTGTATGATGGTGTAAGGGAAATAGCTGCCCACTGCAGTGAAGCATGTCTTCTATTGGAGGAGATGGGGGTTATTTCATTTTAGAGTTCCAGTGAACCAGGACCCTCCTTGGTAAAAAAACTTTGATGCTACTAATGGAGGTCTGTCTTTGTTTTAGGTGCCCTCACTCAGATGCCTGCTGTCCGTACATTTGCCTTGAATGCGGCACTTGCCATCCTATTTGACTTCCTGCTCCAGATCTCAATGTTTGTGGCTATTGTGTCTCTAGACACAAAAAGACAAGAGGTAAAGCCGTGTCTGAGGCTGCAGACCTCAGAGTTCACTTTTCCATGCCATATATCTCTAGCACACAAAACATATCTTGTCTTTGTTTGCACCCCAGGAATCCAGATTTGACATCTGTTGCTGTATAAAGAGCAAGACTGAAAAACCAGACAAGCAGTCTGAAGGGCTAATGGTGTCATTTATGAGGAAGGTGTATGCTCCCATCCTACTGAACAGAGTCAGTCGGGTCATAGTGGTGAGTACAAGCCAAGTAGATGCCAACTCACAAAACATATTTGAAAGCCCAACCACAGGAAATGTTTGTGGGGGGTATAAAAGACAACACAGAGCTTGGGCACAAGATGGTAATTAAACTGAAAATCCATGAGTGTCATCAGAACTGAAGGGCAACGATCAGCACAAGATATGGCATTTATGTACCAGTAACATGTCTCTGGCCCTTCTAAAACCCAAGCTGTAGCTTGTCTCTAAGATGTACAGTTTTGGTCAAGGCAGCAGGAAGAACATAAAAGTGACTCTAACCAAAATAAAAATATTTTATAAATATGAGTAATAGTCCATACTCTTTTAAATATGACCTTTTTTGAAGCTTAAATCCCATGGGTAGGAGAGCGCAGGATTAGAACTGCACACACTTCCATTCTCTGTCTCTCTGCTTCATCCATCCCTGTCTCCTCGGCTCTGTCCTATTGCTTGTATGTCACCTCTGCCTCATCCATCCCTATTCCCTGAGCCCTGACCCATCCCTATCCCTTGAGCCCTGACCCATCTTTTCCTATCCACTCATCCCTGCCACATCCACCCCTATCCCCTGAGCCCTGACCCATCTATCCCTTTCCCCTAAGCTCTTCCCCATCCATCCCTGTCCCCTAAGCAATGCCCCATCAATCCATGCCCCCCCAGTTCTGCCCCATCCATCCCTGTCCCCTCAGCTCTGCCCCATCCATCCCTGTCCCCTCAGCTCTGCCCCATCCATCCATGTACCCTCAGCTCTGCCCCATCCATCCATGTACCCTCAGCTCTGCCCCATCCATCCATGCCCCTCCAGTTCTGCCCTTTTAATCCCTGTCTCCTCCGCTCTGCCCCACAACCCAGTTCTTTCCCATCTACCCTCAGCTCTGCCCCATTCCATCAGCTCTACGACTCTCCATCCCTGTCCTCCCAGCTTAGCCCATCTACCCCTCTTCCTTCCAGCTCTGCCACTCTACCCCCCATGCCAGCTCTACCCAGCCATTTCTGTCCTCTTTATTTTGCCCATCCATCCCTCTTCCTCACAACTATCTCTCCATCCATCCATTTCTGCCCTTCCTGTTTTGTCCAACCCTCTTCCTTTGGGGGAGGGCAAGCAGCACTTCTTAGTTTTGGCCATGGAATTTATAGAGCCCTGACCCGCAAATCTCTGCCGCAAAGGGGCCCACTGAGACCATGCTGCCCGAGTTGCCCACATAGACCTGGAGCCAGTCGTGCATGCATACATTCCAGTCTTGGATGATGTGACGTGAAGCTAGATCTTCTCTTCTCTATGGGGGTCACAGACAGCAAAAACATTAAACTGACTGCGGAAAAACAATCACCATGGTGTTGCTTCTAAATATTAAAAAAAAATTCCTACCTTATTAGAAAGATGATGTACCTCACTTGTTAAAATGCCCCAGTGCAAGTACAGGTTAATATTTGGGGATATATTAGAACAAACTTTTTGTTTGCTTGTTTTTGTATGTAAAAGTTAAAATGAACTGTAAGATACCCTCCCTGTAGGCCAGATCATTGTCACACCAGTTCATTATTTCCTGTTTTGTAAACACCAGTCAGGGTTAGCTGACACTTTCCCTTATACCCGCTCTTCACGTTAGGTGTCAGAAGAGCTCCAGAACTTGGTGAGGTTATTTGGACTCCTCAAGCAGTATCTAGGTAATGGAAAACCCTTCCAAAATCAACTAGTTCTACACATCAAATCAGAGGCATTACTAAATGTAGACCTTAAATTGTATTTTGGCATAGCTCAGAAATTTAGTTTCCTACCACATTGACCTCCTGAGATGCAAATGAATTGTCTAGAACGGGACAACTGAATCTAAGCCTAGAACCAAACCAAAATAAAAAAAAATACAGGTAGACAATGGTCATTTACTTTTTTAAAATAATGGCTTTGTTATTACCTCCTTAGATGCTGTTGTTCATTTTCCTGTTTTGCTGTGGAGTATATTTTATGATGTATTCTCGAGTGGGTCTCAACCAGGAGCTCTCTGTACCTCTGGTAAATATTACACTGCAATGATGATTATTATTTGTCTCCTCTATGGTAGAAAGGGAAAGTCTTCCTTTGCTGCAAGTCACTAAAGGAGAAATACTCTGTAGATCACACATTCACAACTCTCTCCTCAAAGGTCAGGTTTTGTGGATCTCCACAAAGATGCACAGATGGAGTAATTCGTGTTTAGATTTAACACGTTAAAGAGAGATAAAGCATACTGCAATGCTCATAACTTTGTACAATCAAACAATCATATGTAAACATATATATATATATATATAGATAAATAGGATCAAATGTATCACACTGTTTTAAGGTCCAAAAATGAATCCAGTGTGATCCTCACTCTATGTGGATTTTTATCATTGCATCATTTTTTCATGATAGTGGCACTTTAAAATGATTTGGTTTTCCCTGTTCACAGGACTCCTACGTACTGAAGTATTTAAACTATCTCAATGATTATTTTGAGGTCGGGGTGCCCACATACTTTGTCACCACGGCTGGCTTTAACTTTACCAGCGTAGAGGGAATGAATGCCATTTGCTCCAGTTCTGGCTGTGATAACAGATCAATGACACAACTGATACAATACGCTACCGACTTTCCAGACCGGTAAGTGCCAAGACAGCCATAACAAACTGCTATCTCCTCGGCGAGTGCTTCTAGTGTTCAATGCCTAAAAAACTTTTACTGGACATGTCAGCCAATAGATGGCAGGAAAAGCAAACTTCTGTATTTGGCTTTTGGGAGCCAACCTCTGTCTGACCAAATCTGTACCTTCACCCTATCCACTGATGGATTCAGAAGTGAGCTAACCAGCATATGATGCAGGTGACCTTCTCTTTCTCACTTTTATTTATTTATGAAGGTTTGGAAAACGTTTCTATCCTAGTACACAATCTTATGCAAACTTAGGGGGTTATTCATTATAGGATAGCGGCAGGTAGTGCTTCGTAGCGGCAGGCAGCGTTTGGTGAACGCTGGGCGCTGTATGCAAAACCACATTTATGAAAGCAAATCTGGTGAGCGACTCTAACAGCACCATGTAGTGTCCGATTCATCATTACAGGTGGCTCAGTGTATAGCGCCGATGCTCTAGCTTCCAGAACGCCAGGTATTACCTGTTGCTACCTGTCGCTCTCCCATACATTTCAATGGACGTTCCTTTTCTTCTGTTTAAACAGGTTTTTTTTCTTGTTTTTTTCCTATCAAATAATTGTGTGACCTCTCCTGGCCTAGAAAGAGTCATTTTTGAAAACTTTTTTGATTTTTTTGCTTTTTATACAGAATTGTCATTACAGGTCTTGCACTAAAGTATTAATGTCACAGGCCTCGATTCAATAAAGGTAGAACAAAAATTCTCATGGTAGTAAAAGATTCAATTCATGAGAAAAAAGCCTGAGAATGTCACTGTTGCTGAATCACCAGCTAAGAAAACAATGAAAGTCAATGGCACTTTTTTACTCCTAAGAAAAGTAGAGACCTGTTTACTCCTTTCTACACTGTAGTAAAAGCTGCCATTGACTTCCATTGTCTTTTTATCTAGTGATTCAGTAACAGTGACATTCTCTGACTATTTTCTCATGAATTGAATTTTTTACTACCATGAGAATTTTTTTCTACCTTTATTGAATCGAGGCCACAGTGTTCAAACAATGTGATTCCATGTGTTTTCGCTTTGTGTTCAAAAACAGACTTTAATCACACAGCGTCTGGCGCTCTATGCTATAGCGACCAGATTTAGAGCGCCAATGCTGTGTGTCCTTTTTTGATAAGTATGGTGTGGAGCGCTGAGAGTTGGTAGCACTGAGCTGGTGCTACCTATCGGTCCCTGCAGCGCTGTACTGGTGTTAGAGCACCCAACACACATCACATTCATCAATGCTGGCCAGGTTACTACAGCGTCTAAGGGGCTATGTTACAGCGCCCGATACCCGCTTACAGCGTCTACTAGCGGCCGCTGTAAGCGCCGCTATACAGACGTATACATCTGCCGATACCTGGTGTTTAATAATGAATCAGCCTCAAAATCCATAAAACATAAATCATACCCCCCCAACTTTTCAGGGTGGGAAAGAGAGAAAACTGTTAAATTAGGCCACACCCGATCATTGAGGGATGGATAGGAGATAGGTTGTAATAGTTGAAACAATATAAACACTTTAAATAGGCAAATGAATAATTTATTGATGCAGATCCGCATGTTACACCTCAGAGAGGGACAAATGAGAGCAACAAGGGACACGGGGACATGGATGCAAAAGAGGGAAAGTCCCTCCAAATCAGGGACACTTGGGAGGTATGCATAAATGATTTGGGTATAGACAAATGCTGCAGAGGCTGTCCAACCATTGTTAATGAGGTGGAAAAGTTTTTTTCTTTATACATTTCAGAGCTCCATGGATTCCTATTGCGTTTCCGGAGTCACATATAGTACTGAAAAAATATAAATATCCCTTGCCTACTTTGTATAATTTTGGCACTAAAGGGACCCTCCTGATAAGACTTGAGGGTTAATGAACTGGACCAGGGCCTCCCGAGCCTCAGATGCAGTATTCTCCTCATTTCCCTTGCTGGATTTAAAAAATAAAATGTAAAAACGTTTTTACATTTTTGTAAAAAAGTTGAAGGAGACAAGGGCCTGCGCAGTTTGAGGTGTGGTCAGGTTCCAGGGTGCGCTGATAAATTATCATCCCCTCTGAATTTTAGAATGCAATGATGGAAGGGGGGAGTTTGTGACACTGCTATAGAGTTATAGGATATAATTCCACTATGGGAGCACACACAGCAAGAAAAGCTCTATAAACCCTCACTCTAACTTAAAGAAGGCTCTACGTTCAACCATAATTACTTTAGGGCTTATTCCATTTAATCCAGCAAGATTTATACACTGCACTAGTGTAATAAACTAAACAACACTGGTTATGAGAAATGAAATCTGTACCATTTTCGTCCTTCACGGTCCATATAAAACATATTATAGGTACAGATTCAAACCCTGCTGCAGAAACCCCTAAATTGTGACCTTGATATCTGCACCTTATCTTGGTTAGTCTTTGTTCTTCCTTCACTGTGTGCTATCTACAATTCACACCCTGACTCACCTGTTATTTCCAGAGACAACCCTGTCACCTCTCTACACACTAATGCAATCTAATCAGACTTCTTGATTATGTACAATATATTATTAGTCTTTGGACCCTATGTCGGGCAAACCCGATTGGAGCCATTTTCAACTACCTTTATGCTTTTAGCCATCTTTATATATGCTTTTATCGCTATTTGTACAATATACTTTTTGTCTGTTAAACTGTCCACAGCTAAAGGAGAAGCCTTGGGCACTTGGTCTGCAGGGAGGGTATGAGTAGGGAGGCATTGGCAATCAGGATGTCACCCTGTGCTAATCTTAGCTGCAGCCAACATAGATTTTGTATAAATTGGATGTTGGGTCTCTTTAGGTGCACCAACATGTAAAGGACACCAGGTACCCAGTTTGTAACTGGATTTAAAACTTGCTGAAGGATCATGTGCAGAGAGTTGTGGTTAATGATCCCTACTCTGAATGGATACCAGTTGTAAGCGGTGTACCCCAGGGTTCAGTCCTGTGACCACTTTTATTCAACTTGTTTATAAACGACATAGAAGATAGGATTAGAAGCTCTGTCTCTATTTTTGCAGATGACACAAAGATATGTAGCACAGTGCAGTCTATTGAAGATGTTCACAAGCTTCAGGCTGACTTGAACACTTTGAGTGTCTGGGCATCCGCTAGGCAAATTAAGTTCAATGTGGAAAAATGTAAAGTCATGCACTTGGGGTCAAACAACCTTGTGGAAGTAAAACTGGGAGAATCACTTGCTAAGAAGGATCTGGGGGTACTAGTAGATCACAGGCTAAATAACAGCATGCAATGTCAAGCAGCTGCTTCCAAGGCCACCAAGATACTAGCATGCATTAAAAGTGGCCTGGAATCACGGGATAGAGATGTAATTTTGTCTCTTTACAAGGCACTGGTGCGCCCTCACCTGGAATACGCCGTCCAGTTCTGGGCACCCATTCATAGAAAGGATGCTCTGACTATGGAAAGGGTGCAGAGGAGAGACACCAAACTAATCAGAGGAATGAAATATCTTAGTTATGAGGAAAGATTACGGGAATTAAATCTGTTTAGTCTTGAGAAAAGACTACTGAGGGGGGACATGATTAACTTGTATAAATATATAAATGGCCAATACAAAAAATATGGGGAAACACTATTTCAGGTTAAATCCTCTCTAAAGACAAGGGGACAAGGGGACACTCCCTTTGACTGGAAAAAAAGAAACTCAGTCTCTGGAGGTGACAATTATTCTTTACCATAATAACTATAAATCTGTGGCATAGCCTCCCCCAGAAGCTTGTTACAGCATCAACCGCTGACAGCTTTAAAAAAGGATTAGATGCTTATTTAGAAGAAAATAACACTAACAGTTACTATTAGTGGTTATTAGTAAAAAAATAAAATAAAATAAAACATAACTTTCCCTACCTCTACACCCTTGGTTGAACTTGATGGACAAATGTCTTATTTCAACCATATTAACTATGTACCCTTATAATAACACTTAGGCCCTCATTTATCACGGGCTAGCGCCAGGTAGTGTCTGACGAGCGCCAGGTAGCGGCAGCTAACGGCGACTACCGACTCAAGTACGCCCGGCGGCGGTCACAATGACGCATTTATCAAGCAAAATGAGGCTAGCGCCGGCGAGAGCGACGGCTAGAGCTGCATTCATCATGAAGCCGCCTGGACCGAACAGCGCCGCTGCAAATTCTTTCACAGCGCCAGGTATGAGCTGTCGCTCCCTGGCAATGTCCAATGCATTTCAATGGAGCAATCTATAATTAATCATAATTAATTGGTATTAATTTTTTTTTTTTTTTTTTAATGTCAAAAATTCGGAGACCACTTCTGCAATGTTAGGATTTATTTTTAAGTCAAAAAAAAATTTAAAAATAATTTGTGCAGAATTGATCTAACAGGTCTGATATTAATGTATTCATATTACAAAATGATTCTATAAACATGTATAATGTTACATTCAAAAAATATGGTTGTTTAGGGGTTAAAAACTAGTTAACACCCATCGCCGCCAGCGCTCTGGGGTTTAAACAAGGAATGGACAGCGACAGCACATTCGGAGCGTGATTTGTTAATGAATATGAAGCTAGCCGTTCGCTCTGGCCATTCGTTGTCAGGCGCTCACATACAACGCTGAACCTGTGAAACAGCGACCCCTAAGCCCGTATTCAACATTACCGCACACCGACTGAGTCGCTGTAATCAAGCTAACGCCGGCCAAGCACAGCGAATACTGGCTGGCGCTGAAAAAATCACGCTACAGTCGCTCATCTGGCGCTACCTGGCGCTATTAATGAATTGGCCTCTTAGATAAAGAGGAGGATTGGTTCAAGATTGGTTCAACTACCTTTATGCTTTTAGCCACATTTATATTGTTTTTTATAGCTATTTGCATAATACATTTTTTGTTAGTGCTGATTTCTCCTATCTCAAATTATGATCAAATCTGTTGCCATTGAACTATCCACAGCTTAAAAGTAGAAGCCCTGGGCACCTTAACTTGCTTGTATATGTTATATTCAGTGCCTCAGAATGCTACAAGTCTTGCTTTAACATCTCCATTTTTGGTTTCTCTGTCGCTGTTTAGCTCTTACTTGGCCATCCCAGCATCCTCTTGGGTAGATGATTTTTTGGACTGGCTGAACCCAACATCAGACTGCTGCAGACTGTTATTAAATGGAACATTTTGCTCCTCTACTAGCAGTAAGTAGTGGACACACCGACATATATGTATATGATGTATGACAGCGATATACGAGGAAATGACTTTAGTCTCTCAGACAATGCATTAGTTCATTTCTTAATTCACTAAACTAGATCAGTTGGTCTGTACCTGGTGATGTTTACTGTACCTTGTGTTTACTGTATGTTGCCGATAGTGGCTACAGGGCCATTTTTAGGGGTGGCCAGGCAGGGCAAACGCCATGGTGCCAAAGCGCCTTTATCCAGACAAAGTGCACCTATACCCAAAAAGGAATTTTATGTTGTCAACATCTATCCCCAGCCCAGTGCCTCAAAACAGACTGTGTTTCTTTTTTTTACTAAAGTTTTGCCCAGTGTTCTTAACAACACTAACAAAAATCAGAATGATGTCTGACTGGCAGTCATATGCTAAAAACAACTAAACTGTCACATAATGGCAGTTAGGTTGAAATGCTCCCCAGTGCTGAGCTGTGTGGACTGTAATTTAATGCACCATCACTAGAAATCATCAGGGGACGGAGCTGCTCAGCAGGGGAGCAATATGGCCAACTGCATCCGGTTCGTGTTGTTATGACTATTGGGCATAGGTTTAAGAAACACATGCTGTTTTGGGGCTGGGGATAGAAGGTGACAACATTAACTTTCTATCTAGGTATAGGATCACTTTAATTATTTAAATAGAGAACACACTTATGTCCCATTTACACAGCAAGAAAACGACCTTACAAATCTTCTGTGATTGAATGACTTGCGCTAATGCAATTGCTCGTGCCATGCGGCAAAAGACATTTTTTGTGAACTACATCTGTTTCCACATTCTAATGATCGAGGAACAAACAGGAAATCTTTGGGCAGCCAAACTGATACGACAGACGACCAATCAACTATTTCTCATCAATCGCTTGATTGCAGCCACCATTTCCACAGAGTAATTATCGGTTAATTGTAATCGCTTTAGCGATGTATCATATGAATACCGCTCTGTGTAAATAGGGCATTACAAAAGTATCAAAGTCACATCTGCATTAGCCATATTGCATATCATTCTTTATCTGAAAATACAGGCTGGAAATGTTGGATTCACTTCTGCTTGCTACAGCTAGCTTAATCCAACATGTCTTATCCATTTGAACTTTCCTAAATATATCTTCTGCAGTGCTAAAGAAACAAAGAATGCCTGATAACCCCAGTGTAATGCTACACAAGCAATGCAGTCAATGTAATTAATCACAGACCATGTTTGAAGCTCCATAGAACCTGGCCCTTGGTTGTGCCGTGTGCACCAATAGCAACCAGGCACTGGCATCCCCACAAAGGGACTTCCAATGGTAGTTCAGCACTTGTGGGCCCGCTAAGACAAGACCCGTTGATGTGGAAAAAACATTCAGAAGCAAAATATCTTCAGGAAATGCAAAGTTTATTCGGTGAACCGGGGGCCTGCTACTCAATTGCCTCTGCCCAAATACAAGGGCTCTCTGGCTTTGCTTTAACCATTCTGATTCGATGCCTGAACACATGTCATTTTCCCATTGGACATTTCAAACATTTACAGATACACATATATGGACGGTATAGTTCAGACATGAAGAACATCTTCTCATTAAGCAGACATAACATTCTTGGTAATGGTTTAAACCTATGAGGAGTGAAAATCCCCCTAAACACTGATAATGTGTGAGATGGCATACAGGCGGCTAGAACTAAATAAGTAATACTAATTATAATATTTCATTTTCCACCTCACCGTAAACAGCAGTTTGCACAGTGAGCAGCCCAGAATTTGCCCATGGAAGGGGGATTTGGCAGATTGAGTCAGTAGCAGTGGCTTAGTCAGACATGTCCAGTGGTCAACAGAAAAGCTTGGCACTCAAGCGTGGTCAGAAAGACAGTGGCGGGTAACAGGGGCTTGGTACACAAGCAAAGGTTCGCAGCCAGGTATCCAAAGAACAGCAGGCAAACCGAGGCAGGGAACTGAGCTGGAACAGTATGGCAGCCTCACAAACAGTTGGCACTGTGTTGTTTCTGGAGGCGGCATTAAACTCAGTTGATGGGTTGTACGACAGACATCGAAAGAAATACTTGCCATGGTTGTTGCCATGTTGCATCAGCTAAAGAGCTGCGCTGGAGAGGCAAGGAGGTAATTACCAGAGCATGACACACACTATACTAAAATATGAAATAATTGGACATATTAATGACTGTCTGTCACAGCTATTGCTATTTTCTCCACTTAAAAAGATAAAAGTCAGAATAACTTCTCGTTGTGTCACTCAAAACAGGAAGTGATGGGGGTCTGGACACAGCAAGAATTATTTTTAATCCTTCCCTACCCTAGACAAGGCTTTGCTGTGCTATACATACATGTAAAGATGGTACTAATAATGGAAGCCTTGTAATTTAAGACAGGCAGGACCCTCACAATTATTTTTGTTTTATTTTTTAATTCTTTTAATTTCAGCATCACCAGGATGTTTACGAAAGTGCATACAGTCTACAACAAGACCACTTAGACCAAATGTAGAGGAGTTTAACGAGTATTTACCTAGTTTTCTGCATGATTACCCAAATCTGAAATGTCCCAAAGGGTAAGTCTGAGTAGTTTTAATTTTGAAAATATACAAACACAATGAGGTCATGAAAAATAAAGCGGTAGCCAGGTATAATCATTCAGATTAAAGTAAGTCTTTGTACAAACATTTATTGGGACCTGATACAATAACTATTTTCCTGTTGCACTTACCCCTTAATATGCCATTTTTAAATTAGATACAATTATACTAGTAGAGGCTAAAACAGTTGAGTATGGAAGTGGTGAAAAATCCATATGGAGAACATAGATGTGAACAGGGAAAATACTCTATTAGCAGCAATAAGGGTATACCACTAGATGGAAGTTCAAAGAAGGCATCCCCCTTATCAGTAACACTGAGCCAGAGAAGTAAACAATGGGACAATTACATTACAGAACATAATGGTTGAGAGGGAGTTAAACCAGGAATGACCATCCCAGGCAGCCAAGGTGCAGTTTGGATGAACCCTTGTCCCCGGGTATTGCAAATTAGGGCCAGTAGAGTGCATAATATATCCTAACACTTTGGAGATTGGAAGTAAATTAGGATTACCCTGCCATGGCAGCCATTCCAAGGCACTTTCTAAGGACTCCTGTGATAATAATCCAGATGGGGGAACACAAATATAAAGGGGCAGCCATAGGTTAAGTGGCACCATATAGAGAATTTTAGACTGGCAACCCCCCAACATTGCACTTTTCCAGAAGCTGGTAGAGATGTCTTCTTTGTGCAGCTGTGCGTGAGCCCCCCGATTTCTGCCTGGAAGGAAAACACCTAAGCGGCACACAGAGTGTTTGTAGCCAGTATAGCAGAACTTGCTTAATAAAAGCAACAGCATGAAGCTGAGGTGCCCAGCTTGTTAAAAAATGGGAATTAATGATGATATTCCATGGAGATACAGAAGTGCCCTTCTATGTTGCTGGCTGGGATTGCACCCTATGTCACCGCGCAGCTGACAAACCCCAACAGTCGGGAACACAACCTGAATATAAAGGTTTAAAGATGTAAAGGATTTTCCTGGTCCAGTGAAGGTATAGATTAGAAAATGATAAATAGTGTGAATAACAAGTATTGGGGCAGTAGGTGGGATAAAAGAAATCTGTTCTGTTTCTTGAAGTGCGCTCTCACGTGTGATGTAAGAGATCTAGGACCTGATTTCGGACAGGGAGTGTGAGTTGGGGGATATTTCCAACCTTTAAGAGTCCTCTGGACAAGGCTTTTAAAGTGAACCAAGATCCATTTTAGGTAAACTTTGAAATCACCCATTTTATAAAAATGACCTCCAGCGGCCTATTAAACAGGAAATATGGGGGTCTGCGGGGAGGGTATAAGTGGGGGAGGCATTGGCAATCAGTATGTCTCCCTGTGCTAAGCTCAGCTGCAGCCAATATACATTTTGTATAAAGTGGGTAACAGATCTCTTTAAGTGTACCAACATGTAAAGGACACCAGGTACCCATATGATAACACTTAGACAAAGAGAAGGATTGGTTCAATATAGTTGTAAAAGAGCCATTTGTATTAAAAAATAAAAATTAAGCTTAAATAAAGTGGGGATATGCAATATCTCTTGTATCCTCTGCCACTACAGTACCGTATTAACATCTAACTCATGCTTCAAATCATACAAATTCTGTCATTAAAAAGGTCCTTGACCCCATGGTCTTTAAGATAATATAATAATTTATGCCCATTAGACGTTTTATTTTCTTTTGTTTACAGGGGTCTGGGTGCTTATGACAATGCTGTAAAGTTTGATGACAACCAAACCATTATAGGTGAGAGTTTTTTTTCCATTTTTTATGTGTTATAGAGATTTGTGACATACAAAAATATATAATTTATGAACATATATTTGCATCATGTGCTAATGTTGACAAACTGACGTCTGGTTTGTTTCTCAGCCACGCGCTTCATGGCCTATCACACTCCTCTAAAGAACTCACAGGAATATTCAGCAGCTCTGAAATACACCAGAGAACTGTCAGAAAACATTGCTGAAATCCTGAGACAAGTTCCGGGTACTGATCCAGATTTCACCGTCTTCCCATACACGTCAGTAATTGTTATGATTAATAAGCTTGTGTAAAGAGGGTACATAATAGGCTATAAATATATGGGCTATAATAAGTTGAAAAGCATGTGATGTGATCAAGCACAAAAAAATTCTTATATTGAACATCTATGTATACATGCGTTTAACTCCCCATGCACTATGCCCAATAATGAAAACATTAGCCAAAGTCATACTTGACTCCAGGTCTATTGTGGTTTTACGAATCTGCCAACTGCTAATTTGCAGTGACTGGCTAATGCTTAGTTATCGCCGGTGGCTTGTGGTGGGGTTGTAAGATACAGATATAGAAAGAAGGCAGATATTCCAGTCTATTAGGGTATAAAGAAGACATAGAGGAGACATTGTATTAAAATAAAAGGTTTAAAAAAGAATTTGAAGGCAGAAATCTATCTATCACATGCAAAGGGTATAAAAACTAGGGTGTAGAGAACACACAGATATTGCAACCCATCCAGGTACAAGTACAAGATGGTTACAGAAGTTGCAGAGATCTTTCGATGTATCTGGTTAAGAGTTGGAATACTGAGTCCAGAAAAGCTTACTGTTCATTGGTTATACAGAAGGGGGGGGCAACGTCATCATTACCTAGATGTGTCTGAATTTTCAAGTGTAGTACCTGTGGTCTGATGATCTCATCAGTTTTCTTTTTTTTATACTTAGGATTACATATGTGTTCTATGAGCAGTACATGACCATTGTCCAAGAAGGTCTCTTCACGTTGGCCCTCTGTTTGCTGCCAACTTTTGCTGTGTGCTGCATCCTGTTGGGAATGGATTTGCGCTCGGGGCTTATTAACCTAATTACAATCTTTATGATCATCATAGACACGCTTGGCGTCATGACGTTGTGGGGAATTGACTACAATGCTATTTCTCTTATTAACTTGGTGACGGTAAGAAACTACTGTCATATATATTTTTTTCATTAATAACCTTGTTGCAGGCATGACCCGAAGGTAGTGATGGAGTTGGGAGTGGGGGGTAGTGATTCCTTTCAGGTCATAAACATTTCCTGTGGAGCAGCACGTTCAGCAGTCCTACCTAAGGAGTCACAGAACTTCCAAGTCTTTAAAAGTATTGCTCCTAAATTACTCTCAGCTCTCTACACTTACCCACTGATGGCACCTGGGTTTTAAGCCTCCTCCACTGGTTCCATAGTTCTATTGATGATGGCAACTGGGCTTTAAGCTTCCTTCCTAGGTTCTCTGGAGCTGCCCCCTGGCTTTATTTGCACTTTTGGTTCTGTTAGATCCTGGCTGGGTTGCTCACTCCTCTCACCTCAGTTTCACCGCTAGCAACACTTACTGACTCTCTCCTCCAAATAGAGGTCTACTTAAATAACCTCTTGTTCCTCCCTCTACCACTATACATAGCCCATCTGCATAGCATTCACGTTTTCTGAGCTAACCCACATGCCCTGGCCTTTGGAGGCAATGCAGAGCAAGATTTTAATTGTTCCATGTAACTGTGCATATGACAATACAACTCTTGAATGTGCTATATCAGACTCAACCATTTTAGCTCACAATGGCTGAGATGGATACCTATTGCAGCACTATATGCTTCTCTATAAACCTCAGAGTAGATAATTATTCCTATTTCTACCTCCTGACTGTCTCACCAGGGGTAGTGACTTTAACCCATTATCAGATTAACAGCAATAGGATCTTGACACTTTAATCCCCTCACAAGCTATTCCCATCTATTCTACACTCAACAGGCATTCACAAACTTAGGATAGTTGATCTGGGCCCTAGCGCTTTCATAAAGCTTTTCCCTGCAGTGTTACCCCCTTACTCATCAACCTTTTATTAGGCCTAGTCCCTCTCAAAACCTCTTTTTTTGCACTACCTATAAAAAGAGTTTCCTTCACTCACTACAACTTAATTCAGACCTTTACAAACATGACTGTTGTGTTCCACCATTAATTGAATACCACCCTGTAATGTTTGTAGCTAATGTTTTTAGAAGATAACTACTGTGAATCCAAAGAGACTCTTCAGCATCCAATTATCCTTTTTGTCTGTCTTTAACCTTATTTGCTTTGTTTTAATTATATAACACATATCTGTATTGTGTACATATTTTTTAGATTGTTTTGTTCTTACTGCTATAACTTGAATGTTTCAGTGGTATTGGTGGTGTATAAATAGCTGATAGCTTTTACTTTCCACATAATAATAATAATAATAAATTAGGTAAAACTGACCCTTTTACCTGACTCCTTTGACCTTTAAGCTTCATGTATGTGACCCCTTTTCCCTTTTTTTGCAGGCCATTGGGTTATCAGTGGAATTTGTTTCACATCTTACTCGATCTTTTGCCATGAGCAGCAAACTAACCAAGGTGGAACGGGCAAAAGATGCCCTGATCTACATGGGCAGCGCAGTAAGTATAGGAGTTAGGCTGTTAGGAATCATGATGGCTTGTACTAGCGATAATAGAAAACTGGGCTGACATGATTGTACACTACCATGTGTAGTAAATGGTACACCAAGCATAAATACACTAAAACTGTAGGAGGAGAAACTTAAAACCTTTATTAAAAAATACTAGACTAATATAAATAGGCAAAAAGGCACATACCTGGTATCGGACAAAGGACAATGCATGTCCGAATATGCTAATTACCAGCATCATCCGCAGATTTCCCTAGTTTTACAGTGCTTTTTCTTCTTGGATATTCATTGTTTTCATATGAAGTGTCTTTTTTTTACCTATGTTCTGGTCCACTACCCAATGTTCCAGGGGAAGTCCTATTGTGACCTTAGGTTGTGGACCAAAAGTGAAACATTATATATGTACATATAAATGAGGATTTTTTTGCAGGAGGTGGAATATATGGGGAAACATTTGGGAGGGATATTTTGTAATATGGGCCTGTGTTTTTAATCTGGAATTCTAAGGCAGGGAATTGGCTTCTATATGTAATTAAATGGTTGGGAATAAAAAAGTGGGCTAAGATAGTAAAAATGAATGCACCCTGCATGCCAAGACCCTACATATGTCAGCAGTAAAGCTTACACTTACAGTAAAGATGGTGGACAGGGTAAAGAAAGGAGGTGGTATATTAAGTAGACGCTGTATAGCAAGTGGGGAGCGTAAATTACAATAAAAAGTGGTATTGTTTAGGGACTTTAGGGGACAGGAAAAGATAGGGCAGATATGTGATGGGGGAAAACATGGAACACGCAGAGTAATTTGGTTTAGTCAGTTTTATTAACAGGATATTTCAAAACAGGGCATGATGTTTTGGAATTTTTTTTCTTCAAAACAGGTTTTTACTGGAGTAGCCATGACCAACCTCCCAGGGATCATTGTGTTGGCCTTTGCCAAAGCTCAGCTCATACAGATATTCTTTTTCCGTCTTAATCTGACCATTACTCTATTGGGACTCGTACACGGCCTCATATTCCTGCCTGTTGCACTCAGTTACTTTGGTAAGATTATCTTTAACAGTTTGCCGTTTAATTTATATTTATTACTAATGGGTACATTTGGAATGAGTATATGAATAGTATTGGCAATTTATTATTGTAAGTTGAAGGGTTTATCACCCATTAAAGTGGATGTTAGCTTTTTACTGGTTGATCGGCACAAGTACATTTGAAAGAAGTCTTTAAACTAAAACAAATTCCCCTCCTCTCAGTGTGCCTCCGATATGGAGCTTGAAAGTCATTCTCCATTTAAAATACTATTACTTTTTAATAGGAAAAAACAATAAAATCTTTTGTGAGCAGCTAAGATCATGTAGTTGTACCAAGCAGGACTGCCCTAAGGTTGGACGGCACTTGGAAGTAATGGATGCCTGCAGACCCAATGAATACTCCTCCCCCAGCAAAACAGACCCCCTCTATAGATTTAAATCCATGAAACTAATACAAAAAAGGCTGTAAAGAATGTAAAGTGTCAGTGGATCACTTAAGCAGCTCTTGCCTCCTCCTATCTGCTGCATATGTGAAGTACAGTTTTTTTCCAGCCTGAGACAATTCAGACAGCGTTAGTAATTGTCACGATCAACTTACCTTGGGATCGGTCCCGCATTGTCTCCGAGAGGCTGGCCGGCGGCGGTGAAGGGAGGAGACGGCCATGCTTGGCGCCACACAAGCGGACGCTGCCCGAGCCAGTGCTTGGCACGGCCGTCTCCTCCCTTCACCGCCGCATCCACGGCTTCCCTGAACGTGCTCGCACACACGAGCACGTCTCTCTCTCCGGCGGCACTGTACAAATTTCCTTCAAACCAATCCCGTCAGCTCCCAGCAATTAAAGGTTGTTTCCCCACACTTGTCCCTTGCCAGTGATAGCGTGCTGCTGGGTGTGATTTTGTCTTTGCCTCGTTTAATTCTGTTGCCGACCTTGTCTTGTTTGACCACCCCGTAATTGCTACCTAGACCGACCTCTGCTTGTTTCCTGACCACGAATCCGTCTCATCCGCTGTACTGCGTACCCGTGACCTCCCAACTTGACCCCTGGCTCAATCCCGACTCTTCTCTTGTCTCTTCCCTTTGGTGCTACGCTATATAGAACTGATTACCCGTGTATGAACCCGGCTTACCTGACATCGCCCAGTCTTACCTCGGGTTCAATCCTCCTTTACCCCTGTAAAGTCCATATCCTTTGTGCTACGAAGTCATGGGGGCAACCGTGTCCGGCGTGTAAAGCACCCCGGAAAATGGGGGCTTGGCTATAGGTGAAGCTAGCAGCGGAGATTGGGGGTTGTGGACTTACTTAGAAGGCGGGTGTCCCACAGGGCTTGACAGTAATAACTAAACTGTGAATCTGTATCTAGTGAGATTACCAGTCTGGTGCACCAGAAATAGGATCTGGCAACCCAGGGCTCAGAGGACAAATGGACGCCTCCTGGCCCTTCTGGCTCAGGGCTTAGGTGGACAAAGGGCCCGCGTCCCTGTACCCTGACATCTCACCAGGGGTAATGCTGGCTGCTGGAGAGAGACGTTTTTTTTTACCACAGAGGATGGACTTCTTTGACCCCCCTCCCCCCAGAGCCACCTCTGAGGTGAAAAGTTCTCCCTTTCAAGTGGCTCGCATTGCCCCTGGGGGGATGCCAATGTAGGTGAACTGGGAACCTTTGTCCCCGGTAACCCAAATGCAGACAGGAGCTATGGCTGATGCAAAACCATGTTTATTGCATTTACATTAAATAACAGTGGTTGAGGGGCAGGGCTGAATTTACCAGTAGCCAATGTTACATTGTAATAACAATGTAATTCCATTTGTTTTTGCTTTGTTACTAGTAGATACATGTTCAAAAACAGACTTTAATCACACAGCCTCTGGCGCTATGGGCTACGACCCGATTTTGAGTGCTGGAACTGTGTGAGGCTATTATTTTGATGAATGTGATGTGAGTCAGTCGAACTGAGCTGACGCTACCGTTCGCTCCCATACAGCATAGTACTGCGACTCACACAACATATTCATCAATGCCGGCCAGTGACTGAGCCGCTCTGAAACAACTAACCATGGCCGAGCACAGCGACTACTAGCGGTCGCTCTGAAATCCTCGCTACAGTCACTACCTGGCGTTAGTAAGGAATCAGCCTGCCCATGGGCTCTGTTCTATAAATGCTGTATGAATAGCACTTAAACCAGTCCAATAGCTTGGCCCAGTTGGCAAAGAAAGGTATTGGCCATTTTGGAGCTTCCTCTCCCAACTGACATAACGGACAATGCACAGTAACAGGAAGCCCATCAGCACTTCCTGTTGCAGGTGGGCTGCAAATCCATGAACCGACCATCTTTTTGTTTTAAAAATTTACCACAGCAGGAGTTATAAAATGGTAAATTATTTTTATGTGCAGCAATCTAAATTGTTCTGGGGAGGGATGCATATGAGCGCTGTTTATTGTGTTGATCTGGTTTAAGTCATTTTTGACTGTTGCTCCGCTTTAAAGGAACACAGGTGCTCCATGATGTGTGTCACATGATAGTTCTCCCAGGATTTAATCAGTCATGTTATGGCTCCGCAGGACTCATTTAGTAAGACTTTGCAAAGGGGTGTTGATGAATGTGACAAATGTTTTTAATTCCAGTCTCATGAAACCTCAGAACCATCTAGGAACACCAATGAACAGTAATTTGTCCTCCATTACTTACCAAAATTACCAGAGCTGATTTTGTGTTTATTTCTTCTTAGGCCCCAATGTCAGTCGAGCAGTGCTACTGCAGGAGCAGGAGAAACAGCCACAAACAAAGCTGGAAAATGGTGTAAATGGACACAGTAACATTGGCTTCCAGGAAGACGAAAAAGACACAAAGGGAATAGAAAATTCCAGGAATAAATCTTGAGGCCATAACTGGTCTGTAAGGATTTTTTACCTCATGAACTAGTTTAAGATGGCTGCTGCTATGAGTCCCAGCACTGTAGATGTGTCAGACATATAACTTCATATCAGTTAAGGGATTACACTCAACATCAGGTTGAACAATTTTTGGATGTTCTTACAAATGATCCCCGAACTTAGATGAACATTTTCTACTGCTTTGAAGATAAAACAAGAAATACAACAACAAAAGGACGCGTCATGGAACAAATTAACAGCCTTATTCATTTAAGGACTGCAGAGTGGCTTTAAGGGACAAGAGGCATTATTCAGACACACTAAAAGCTGGTTTACTTTACCTTCATGGTCTCTTATACGGTTGTACAATGTTTCCCCAAATGTTTGGACTTGAAGGGGTTTGTGTATGTTTTAGTGGATATTTTGTAGTCACAAATACCCTTTCTTAATGCTGTCCGTATAAGCAGGTGGCATATTGCATTATATTAAAAGGCACAGACCTCAGATCAGGGCTAGTAACAGAAAGAAGTATATAGGTAACAAGGCATTGAATAGCAGTAGGTATTCGAGACTACCCTTAATTAGCCCCCAATAAATAAGCATAGTAAAATGAAAGAACACATGCCACTACAATCTGCTGCAAGGGGTCCTAGTTCCTGTGCTGAGCTGGTGAAAAAGGTGCCAGGGAGAAGCACTATCAGGGAGTGCCCTTCATCAGGTCAGCATCACTGAGGGCACTCATTCAAGATGCCCTGGCACATTTTGTATCAATTAAATACGGGGATTAGAACCCCTTCCAGCAAATCGCAGTGCTATGTGTTCTTCATTCAGTTTACATTGCTCTGATCAGGGTTGCCAGAGGGGTACGAGGCTCTACTGCTTAGCCTTCACTAGCTCCCGCAGCATCAGACATGCTCCCACAATCTGGTACCTGATGCTAGAGCCATTTTTCAGCTTTCAACCTGTAGATAGGCCTGTACACAAGGCAAGATCCGTTATTCTTGGCAAAGCTTGGCACGACGACACCATGGGAGCCATTGAGGGTGGACAGGGGAGCCTCATATCTATATGGCGCCCCTGATCTGAGGTCTGGGAAGAAAGTCCACAAAACTAGATTTTTCCTTCCAGATTTACACACAGGGTTCCCTTACACTTCTACTCCTTGCCTGTCTCTGGACCTGCTTCAATATTGAGTGCCACTAAAGTAAAGTAAATCAGAATATTTATTATGGTCATGTAATCTATTTTTTTAAGCAAAAATGAGAACTGGGTGATTGTTCAGGTTCTCCTTTGTGGTGCAGCAGTGGTGAGAATATAACACTGTCTGAATAGCAAAATACTTCACTGGTACCCTTCAATCTATCAGGTATTTGATGTTATTTCAGTGCTTCAGGGTTTTTGAGGTATCTTTGGGCAAGGATTATTACCTATGTTGCTTACTACAAGTTCACAATGAAATGTTTTAGTTGCAGTAAAAGAAAGAATGGTTAGAAAGAGAGCAGGATAGAGGAGTGGTTGCAAATACATTTCTTTACATAGGGACCTTGGGCACTCTGCTTGCTTGTAAGTGTGACATGGAGGATTCGAAGATGACATTTACTCACCTTGTCCGGATATAATATTTAAAGGAGGAGTAATATGTATTTTTTCCGTTTATATTATAAAGACAACAGTTATACAATAAAACATTTTTGCACCTAGTTTGTGGTATACCGAGTGTGACCTGAGTGTGGTAATTAATTTGTCTATATATATATATATATATATATATATATATATATATATATACACACCTTGACTGACCCCTCTGCTCTGTACAACTCCCCCTCCTCTTGCTTGCCATAAAAACCCCCTGCATGCACACAGGGTCGGTTGGAATGACTTTCTCCCCTCATAAGACTCAGCATAAACAAAGTGTTATCAGGATCACCCAGCCATAGAAAGCAGAGACAAGGTCCATATCCTGCCCCCCTTCCATGGAATGTCCTCCATCCCTCCTCCCTTTGAAATCCAAGGACAGATGGAGGATATCATATATTAATTCCAGGTACACAAAGATGGAGTATCCCAGATGCACCAAACAAATAGTGGATGACTCCAATAGCTCTGCCGCATAGGAGAAGTCAGAAACTGACCCCTGGTTAGAGGGAATAAGGTGAGCTTCAGAATGGGCAGGGACTCTAATCCTACCATCAAGAGTGACACACGCTCCCTTTTAACATCTAAGACCAGAAGCTTGTGAGGACTGACACGAACCACAGCCCAGACAGACTCTTAAGTATATTTTTTACCTTTTTTTATTTGTAATTGCTATCTAAATTATTTGTACAGTGTTTTATAGTTTATCCCGTTTTATCACCTTCACCGTTTTTCGTGTTTTTCTGTTTGTTTAAATTAATTCTAAAAATACAGCAGAGTAACTAATGCTCTGAATTAAGGATCTAAAAAGCTCGCTATTTCTGAAGAGCCTGGCTACCTTATTTGCTTAGGACACTCGATCGCCCCCCCCACCTGGAAGTGGTTGTGGGTCGAACGATCCAATAGATCTGATTGTGTTGTGTATGGCTTATATAGGAGGTGAACACTGTTTGTGTTCTGGTGGCAGCAGTTTATAGCCACGTTGCCTCTGTTTTGATACTCACAAAGTCACCCACCATATAGCCAAAACATCCTGTCTAGTGCTGATGAGAGCCAAGAGCTTGAAACACATGCCCACTAGTGGCAGCGGCTTTTGAATGCCTTGGTTGGCTTCAAGATGTAAAGGGATGATTTGCATAGGTCTGCCCACTCCAAGGAGTGATGGGTAATTCTATTCTTTGTGTTCGGCTTTGTGCAAATACTTTTTGTTCTAGGAAAGCAGCTCCTTTACCTTTGTGTAGAGGGTCTTTTGGTTTTTTTTTTTTTTTAGCCCCCCTATATTAAGCCTAACATGGATCTCTGCAGATGGTGGCTTGCAAGAGCAATGCCTTTTAATACCTTTATGAATCCACACTGTATAACGTACAGGGGTAAGAACACTTGTTCCACTAAAGCTGTTAAATATGTTTTCCTCTTCTGGAATGTATTATAAACATTTGTTTTAGGATTGTACCACCAGACATGTGATTTACTTATCAGTATGATGTTTCCAAGTTTCCTTTATTCCTCTAATTCTGTCTTGGTAAAACAGGAGTGGCTTTCTTGCTCTTTAGTAAAGCTCTCAGTATCCTTTCTTGCTACAACTCCTAGAATTCTCCCAATGTAACAAGTGAGCTCATTACCAGCTTTGGCTAAACAAAGCAGCAACAATCATCTCTACAGCCGATAATGCTGCCAGTAACCCTTTAGCTACTGCAGCACAAAACTGTTTGTTTTTCTCCCATCTGAAGAGGATTAAATTAGAGCTCTTGTCTCCTCAGCCAGATGATTAGCTAGCTAGAGTTAGGAAATCTCTGATCTGTACTTAACACACTACTTTGATTTACATTGCAAACACAGAAAAAAAAATAGATAAGCTTGGCACACAATACTGGAACTTTTTAAAATGCCATCGAAAGAGGAATTACCCTTTAAGCCATATAGTAACACGCTGTCAGATATTTAACTATATATGACCATGTCTCATACAGTATCCTTTCATTCCATTGGATACAGGTAAATGATTAGAATCTGAAACAGTAAATGTTTAGCATGCCCCAGAATGTCCCCTCCATTGCAATGAATTGAAAAGGCGTGTTAGGGTCGTAAACAAGGCACCCTGTAGGCCACTATGATCGGTACGCCTGAAAACTTACAAGCCTGCACTCCGCGGTGGAGTTTTTTTCCTTTTTTTGCCAGATCAAAATCTTTAAAAGCAGGAGGTCCACCTTCTTACCAGTTCCCCACAATCCAGTTTTTGTAGCCCTTTTGGTCACAGCACACACAGGCATCCTACCACTCATGCACCTGCTGGCCCATTAACTTGAATGTGTGTGCAGCCACTACCCCAATCCCTGATGGACAGAAATGGATTCTGGGACCAGGATCACACACAGAATTGGGGGGGGGGGGGGGGGGGTAGATTTCAGGCTGGGGAAGAATGCTTCTCTGTGTTACCACCCAATTCCCTGATGGAAAGCTCAATTCTGGGACTGGGGGGGGGGGGGGGGGGCAGAAATATTCAGGATATGCAAAGACTAGATGAAGTAGATTTCCAGCACCTAAATGAAGTGTATTTCTATACCTTTTTACTGGTAGGCATCCCTAATAAATGTACTCCCATTATCTACATTACAAGCAAAAAAGTTCTGTTCGCAGACCTAGGAAAGCATTGCAAACATTTACAAGCTGATGTTCCTCTCCTGGTGCACACAATATTATTGTTTAACATGTCCCATCTGCTGTCGTGGCGGCGAGCCCCCAGCTCGTAACACAAAGCTCTCTATATAGGGGAGATTAAGCACATTCTTCCTTCTCGGCCGGGGACAACATGCTCCTCATCAAGATACATCTCCTCATAAGGAAGCCCTGGCTCAATGACTTTGAAACAACTCAAGTCTTTATTTACAAACTCTAAGGAGAGGTACAACCCTCCTCATACTCTCACTGAAGAATATCTAAAAATAAATACTAAAAAAGGAGAAGAAAAAATACAGACATTTGGACCTGCGCTGCAGGTAATACTTAACAGATTCAAAAGGAAAAAGGAACGACGAGGAGGTGCGGAAGCGCTGAATATGTGTAGTTGGCCACATATTTTTAGCAGTTATTTTAGGAACCAATTGACCTACAGAGTGGTTAGTGGCACTATGCAGGTGAAAGATCTGCAGACATGTTGGCAAAGTCCCATGGAGGTATTGCCCGATCATAAAACAAGAGGCTTCTGAGTAGGTGCGCTGCTGCTGGAACGTTTCTTTCTCTTCCTGCTGGGGAAAAAAAAATGCCATTACCAATGCAAGATACATGAATTAAGTTAGTTATGAGATGGAAAAAAACTTTTTTTTTTTTTTAAAGCGGACAAAAAGTCCCTTTTTACGTTTTTGGAAACTGGAAAATAAAATCACAATGAAAAACATTTAAACCCGTTGCATGCTTATCAATTATCACTTATCGTGCTCCCATCTTGCAGCACCCAGGAGGTGTAGGTACACACTCCCTATATTTCACCTTCGCCCCCCACGGCTCATCCATGCAGCACCATCATCATTACCAATACCAAAGAACAAGCAATTTTTACCTCCAGCTGCCATGCATTGCAATGAAGAGGGCATGCTGAACCCGCTTTGGCATACCCCTTTTATTGCAATGAATGAAGTAAGTGTGTGGGTGGGCTTTAGTAAAGGCTTTTATTGTTTTCATTTGGACACTGCCTTTAAAGTGGACCAAAACCCAGGATAGTCAAATGTTTTGACTATCCTGGGTTTTGTTTCTTTCCCCCGGGGGTATCCTGCTCGGACGTGCCCCGCTGTGTGAACCCCCCCCCCCCAGATCGCCGCAACAACTCACTTTATCCCGGTCCCATGGTGCGTCTAAGAGCAGCGGCTCTGACAGCCACATCCTCCGACTCCCTCTAACAGGGAGCGTGCCCGCACCGGTCATTCACAAATGGCTGGCATGGGCGCTGCTGGAGGGAAGCAGAGGATGCGGCCGTCAGAGCCGCTGCTTTTAGACGAGCTGTGGGACCAGGAAAAGGTGAGTTAGCTGCGGTGATCTGGAGGGGGTTTCACACAGTGGGGCACCCCCTGTGTGCCCAAGGGGAAAGGAACAAAGCCCAGGATAGTCAAAATCCTGGGTTTTGGTCCACTTTAGTCAGGTGGGGCAGTTACTCCATTTCCTCCCTCCTCTGTCCCTCAGCACCACTCACTCTCTTCTACTACTGTCCACCACATCAGACACCCTAGTTTTCTAGCAGTAGGCACTCCCCTCCCCCAGACATCTATAACAAATGCCCTGTTGGCAAACAATCTAAGCCTTGATAGAATGCTCTCTCTGATCAAACAAACTATCAGAGCAATTTCACCACACAAATCTCAGACTGGGACAACATCTAGTGCTCAACAATCAGTAGAAACTATGTATTTACTCACAGCTCAGCTGAATACCGATTGCTTCAACAGGAAGTGCAAGGTGTAGATCCATTCCTTTCATAGATCCACAGAACATTTAGTTCTAGTTCGTCAAGTTCAGCCAGCACTGAATTAAAATCTGAGGTTTATTTCCAATTTAAAAATCAGCCATCAGGTGGGGGACAAAACACAGGTCAGAAGCTGCTACGCGTCTAAAGAGCACACGGCTCTCTTAGTAAACAGTGGCATGTGGATATACTGCCAAACAGAAAATTGTGCTGCCTAATCAAATGTAACCACATGATCAGAAATGGGTCTGATTCACTACTGTCCAGGTTACAGAATGAGTAACAATGGTATGAAGCTTATTAAAAGAAGACTTCAAAGCCTCTTTTTAAAAAGCATCAGAAAAATTTCAATAGCAAGGAGCCATTTTTCCAGCACAGACTCAGGCGACAGCTCAATGAGTTGAGCAGATCTCCTCTGAAAGTAAAATGGTACATTAAAAACATGTCACCCACAGTTCTTCCTTCTATTAAAAAGACAGATGCTTGGCTGGAATTTTTTTTGATGCAGTTGCATAGGTAACAATCTTGCCAGTTAGTATAATTATCTATCAAGATGGCACCCCTTAATCACTGGGGTGCTGAAATAAACCTTCAATGTCATTAAAGCCTCCAGGGAGCTCCTTTGGATGTCCACACCCTACTTACATTCTCAAGAGGGTGAAAATTATATACCTAATCAAGGTGAGACCCCGAACCAGGTAGAAGGTAACTTGCAGGGCTCAGAAGGTGCCCCTTTCAGGAAGACCGTTGTATATACTGTGCAACAGCTTGTCTCTGTATGTGATCTGCATCCATATTGCTAGGTTAATGCAGTTTACATTTATGACAGTAGATGGCACTGTTCCATATATGTGTAGTCTGTTGTACAGTCTCTACTGCATGTTGAGGTTCCTGTACACAGAGGTGATCTCTATGATTTTTTTCCTGTCTGCATTAGCCACCATGTAAGATGACCTTCTCTTACTGCACTGCTTGTTACAGTAAAGCCAGTTCCTGTTACACCACAAATGTCTATCTGGATTTGACTCTGTTGCACCCAGCTATTACACTCTGCAACAGTGTATGTGCTTAGTGGCTGAATGAAGCCCCAGTGACTGGAATAAAAGGCAAGTAGTATAATTGATAGTTATGTAAAGTTCTTTTGCAATAGCACCCCTTTAACCACTGGGATGATGAAATTACTCTGGGAAATAAACCTTCTGCCAGGTCATTAATGAAGCCTCCAGTGAGCTCCTTTGGATGTCCACACCCTACTTTTTGCCTAACATTGAACGAACCTATTGTGCTGCCCTTTGTTAATCTTCCTCTGAGGTTGATATACTGGTTTAATAGGAGAGCCCCCCCCCCCCCCCCCGCTTTCTACAGATATTCAAATATATAGAACACTGAAATACTTAAGGTTAGCAGCAACAACATTTTTGGGAAGATTTGTTGTTTCTAAACCCCAATGCACCCTCACAATATTAAACCATTTACATTACAGAAATATAGGACTTAACACACAACCAATACTTCTATATTTGGTCTTGGGGGAATGGAATGTACCAGTAACATAAAACAGTACACTTACTTGTTTGGTGGGGATACCATACATTTCCAAAGGAGCGCATAGAGGCAGAGCAGAAAAAATATGAAGATACCAGCAGCTATCAGACCTGCAAAAACCCATCAATTACTTTTTAAAATTAAATTAGGAAAAATAAGTGATATTCTAGCAAAATGCGTAGAAGACATACAAATCTTACATCAATTGGTTAGTCAATAGCATTGGAGAATGATCAATTCTTCCTCAGGCTAAACCACACTAGCTAGAGAAATAAAATTCTACCGCACCCTTTAGTATAGCTGTTAATATAAAGATGGGGGGGGGGGGGGGGTAAAATGCAGTAGATATAGTGCATAAGCTGCTGTTCTAAAAAGATTCTGGAAAGTTATCATCATGAAACTCGATCATCTCCTAGAATAGGAGTCATGGGGTCATGCTATTTATTTGCTGTAGCGAATAGCAAGCTGCGTCTTATAAAAGATATAAAGATTTGTTTACCCATTTTAAAGGCTGTGCAGAAAAATCTCTTGTATCTGCAATTCCATAGGGCATGGTTTCCAAACTATAAAGTTATGTACCTCAGCTGGAAAAATGCCCCGTCGCAGGCACAGGTGAATTGGTATCAAAATCGTACCTTGTAGTTCAGATATGCAGGTTGCAATTTACTCTCAAAACCACACTAATAGTCAAGAAAATAGCTTTATGGTATTTATGATCCCTAGGGAGCATCCCCGAGTAGGGTTTAAGACATTTCAGTGGCATTTCTAAAACAGTTTTGAAAAGTTGCGGAAGACCATAGGGACCATGGGAAGGTTCATAGTAGAATGGTGTGCACAAGTCTGGAACAAACTGTCCCCATGCAGGACAGATCCCCAAACAAACTAGGAAATAGCTCTGCATACAAATAAAGACCTGCATGGTAATAGAACTAAGGGATTCACTTTGACATTTGATGTCTGGACATGCAGGAGCATATACATGCCATGCTGGAAGTATGGAAATTATAACAGTTGTGCTGGTTACCTTATACGTATGCTGCACTGATCAATGCACTAGAGACAAGACCCAAGACAAATCCGACACTAGCATTTGTAAAGACCAGGCTCATAGATTAACATTAGCAAAGAAATTAGATTGTGCCTGTGCCTGACTCTACAGACACCAGTAAAGCTCATAAAAGCTACAGACACAAGGTTACACCAGAAGGAAACCAGGCTGTGCTGTAGATGCCACAAAACAGGGACACAAACGTGGCTAATATAGAAAGCAGAGCAAATGAGACTGCACCCCTCTTATTCTAATCAGAAGAGCAATGCCATAATTTCTGATCCATGTAAAGGGAACTGGAATGCCACATTTAAAGGTGACAGGCAACCATACATATAAATGCGGGTGCATTGACTCGGGAGCAAGCACTCACATGACAAGTTATAGAGGCTTTTTTACAGAACTTGATCTAAACAACAAAGAGAACATTTACCTTGCCGATGGAAGCAAAATACATGCAGAGGGATATGGAACCCTTGTATGCCCCAATGATGTGGGACATAGTTTAGCCAAACCAGTAAAATGTGCTTTATGTTCCCGATCTAGAAGAAGGACACTTATCTCACATCCAAAGGACTCACTGTAAAATTGTTCTATTCTGGACGACAAGCAGGCCATAGCAAGTTTCAAGCTGAATGATCATCTGTATCACCTCAACACAGATACTGAAAAAGTAAGACTATGCACCTATAAACACAATGACTGTATACACATGTGGCACAGGTGTTTAGGTCACAGACACCCAGAATGCATACAAGAACTACAAAAGAGGAATCTGACTAAAGGATCTACCCGTATGCCCTTGTCCAGTCACCATAAAGTGTAAATGTTGCATCAAATACAGAGCAACACTTCCTAAAGCCAGTAAGAATAAAGCTTCAAGATCACTTGACCTAGTTCACGGTGATGCATGTGGTCCCCTAAACCCACATACTCTTGGAGACAACAGGTACATAGCGAATTTTATAGAGGACTAGTCAAGATACACACACACACTTACCTAATGCGACGCAAGAATGAAATTCTTCGCAAATTTCAGGATTATGTAGTAAAGACAAGGAACTAATTTCAGAAGAATCATCTCATACTTCAGAGTGATAATGCAAAGTACAAGAGTACTTAAAACAGAATGGAATAAAGCATCAAAAAACAATACACACCAGAGAAAGAGGGGGGTAGCTGAAAGAAACAACAGAACTCGGACTGAAATGATCAGAAGTATGCTGATAGACTCATTGCTGCCTTACCACAGTATTTCTGTGGCAGTACAGACAGCCACTTATTTGCAGAACAGACAATTCTAGCACATTGGAGAAACCTCCACATGACCTGTGCACAGTGAGAAACATAGTTTTTGGATGCAAAGCATTCATATACATTCCAGGGGGAAAACGCACCAAACTCCAAAGCAGAGCATTTGAAGGAATCTTTGTTTTAGGATTTAAGATTCTGTAACTCTTAACATTGTCACTGTATCCAACAGGCAGGGTTGCCATTAGCAACAGCATAACTTTTGTTGAAGATTTGAGAGACAATGAGATGACAGAGAAAGTAAAAACAAGGAAACCGACACCAGTCAGCCATTATCTGTAACTTCTGTCGAAGTGAGCACAGAACCTACCAGTAAGAGCAGACACAAGCATGCTCAGACATAGAACCACCACGCTCAACAAGAGATAACAAAAATGGTAAACCACCTGTATGTCTTTCATATGAAAATCATTAAAGTGCTTACACATGAAGACTTTCAGAGGAGTAAAGTAGACCCCTGCTTATACACAAAGAAATTGGCAGACAGATCTATGCTCATTTATGTGGACAATATCCTGGTTTGCTTTGAGCAAAAAGGGGATTAAGCAGAAATACTGCAAACCCTGAAGACTGAGGATCTTCAAGAGCATGGACTTCCTGAGTTACTTTATTTCCCTACTGAGGATGTGACAGCAGATATCTTTATCAAGCCCCTGAAAGACACTTGAGGCTTACAAAGAAGATGGGTTAACAGACTAAGCCTCAGCTTCCGAGAAGGGGTGTTGGAGATACAGACACGCTGTAAGCTGTTGCGCAGTATGTGATTGCTTCTATGTTGATAGGTTACTGAAGTTTACATTCCCCCTAAATCAACCTTTTATCTGATCATCAAGAACTTCAAGAAGAGATGTTCAACTGCTGTGAAGGCAGCTGCAAGGTGCCTAAAGAGGATTCAGATACGCGATTGGTTCAACCCCCCAGTGCAAAGGCATGGCAGCAGGTAGGATTCTATGTATTTGGATTTTCATTCCAAGAAAATTAAACAGCAGACTCGCTAACAAATCATTTGAAAATTTGGATCCATGGCCAGGAAATAGACGAGATCGCAATCCAATGAGCAAGAATAACGATACTCAATCTGCATTTAGGCTTAAAATATTAGAAGATGCAACACTGCAAAAGAGGAAAAGGCAAGGCCAATATAATCGTGTCCAATATGCTTTTTAATCAGCTTACCTGGCACCAGCCCACTGGTAGGCACAGGCGGAATGCTGCTGCTGTTGGGGAAGTAAGAGGGAGACTTCAAGGTCCAGTCTGAGGAACTTGCCAGTAAATCAGGATATTTATCTTGTTCTGTTCCATTTATGGCATCCCCCTACAAAACAGGATACAAATCAGAATTAGAATGATAATAAGTAAAACAGCCCAGATAACAAAAAGGACAATAAAATCGTTCCTTAATTATAATAGGCAAAATCTTATCATGGTACCCCTTAAAGTGGACCAAAAACTGCCCTGGAGCCTTAGCAGTTTTTGACAAGCGTGCCGATTGGGCGAGAGCCAGCACATGTGCTGTAGGACCGGGGGAAAGGCAAGTTTAGTGGCGACCTGGCAGGATTCCAAATCGGAGTGACCCAGGGGCAAGGACCAAAACAAGGGATTTTCAAAAATTTGGTCCACTTTAATCTTACAAAGTTTGTATAATTCCATTTGAATTAAAGGCACATGTTTAGCTTATTCTCACAAAGCAGAACAATGATGATTAGTAATGTTGAGCAGGCTGAATTTGCAAACTTGGGATCCATGCTGAACTTTGTGGGCTCGGGTCCCCGAGCCCAGATTTCAGTTTGAAATACATGGACTGCCTGGATGAATGCCGATTGGCAGCCAATCAGCCTTCTTCCTTGCCTAGCGACCACAGCCATGCCCACTCTTGAGGACAGTTGCAAACAACTTCTTTGGCCAGATGGGAGTGATCAGGATCACCGTTTTCTTCTTCTTCAGCTGTTACCTCAGGTGACACGAAGGACTGAAGGGGGGGGGGGGGTGTAGGCTCGAGAAAAGCCTTCTGTGTCGGGGGAGGGGGCACTAGGGGTGGATGCCCTGGCACAAAGAAGGTTTTACACCTTGTATTCTGGGCTGTCATGAAGAGTTCCATCTGGGGAACTCCCCACCTCTTGTCTATTTCGCACAATACCTCCTGATCTAGTACCCATTCTGGCTGTGAAGTTTTTGTTCAGCTCAGGTCTTCTGCCACCACATTTAGGGATTCCTTCAGATGTACTGCTGTTAAGGATCGCAACTGGTGTTGGGAGGGGGGGGGGGGGGTACAGAAAGGCGTACCTCAGCTCCTGAAAAGCTGCGGATCTGGTTCCCCCCGTCGATTTATGTATGCTGCCATTGTGGTATTGTCTGATCGCACCTGAACATCCCTGCCAGTCAGTACATGATGGAAATGGAAGAAGGCCTGTTCTACCGCTTTTATTTCTTTGAAATTCAAAGCTCTTGTCTGAATATCTCTTGACCAGTGGACCTGAATCTGTAGGGTGTCCGATGGATGCCCCAATCCCAGGCACTAGCGTCTGTTGGGCGGGTCCATCTCCAAATGGCTGCCCTCTTGCAAGATCCAGGAGTTTAACCAGAGTATACGGTTTTTGATAGACTACTGGGTAATAATTCTCAGTCTAAGGACTCTCGATCATGATCCCAGGTCTGCAGCAGGAAGGACTGGAGGGGTCTGGAGTGCAGCTGTGCCCATGTCACAGCTGGAATTGCTGGCCCAGTATCCTCATGATTTCCCACCCACAGCAAAGCAGAATGCTGCCCCCCACCCCCCAGGACACGCATAGTTCCCACCATTACCTTTGTAATCTCCTCAGCTCCCAGGATATTCACGAACGGCAAGGCCCTGTACTGAAAGTGCAGAACTCCAGAAGCTAGGTGCATTGCAAACCTTAGGAACCTGCGGTGTGCCTGCAAAATAGGTATGTGTGAAGGTTGATATTAACCATGAAGTCCCCTGTCCTGAGCGAGTTATTGTAAATATTGACTCCATCCTGAATCTTTGTAGACAAAATGATTTAGGGCTTTCAGATGGAGTATATTCTGAAGGCACCAGATGGCTTTTTTGAACCAGAAATACGTGAGAATACCATTTGCCCTGACTGACACAAGGGACTGGTCTCTACTACTTTGTGAACTCACTCCTGAACAACTTAGGGAAAAGCCACCCCTCTTTCTGGGGGTCTCGTGGCAACTTCACAATCTGAAACTCCTGAGGAGGTCTGGGTTGGTACCCCCGAGATCAGGGGAGGATCTGGCCAAAGAGACATGGGACAATGCCCAGTGAGCCACTCTGTTTGAGGCCAGTTTCGCTGCTGTTTTTAACACTCACATTCAATTCCTGTCCCCTAGTCCCCCTGTACCCACAAGGCCAAAGCCCTGCCCGTGTCTCTAACCACCTCAGCAGAGGCGTCCTTTAGAAAGAAGTTGGCCCTGAACATACAAGGAAAGTCTCCAAAAGGGCTTGTTTTAGGCGTGATCATTTTCTTTGTACATCTTCAGGCTTTGCAGCCAGAGTTGGATTAAAATGTAAATGAGGACCACATCCCAAGCCCTTTTGAGGATTCCATCTGTTGGGTCTCCAAGCATAGCGGAATCTTTGAAACTCAGGTCCGAAGAGCTGCACCTATGCCAAGGAAGCATCCAATATTGGACCAGGAGGCACAGACGGTCTCTTCAAATGGGAAATTTTCACTTAACGGAGTTCGAGAGAACCCCTCTCCCCCCCCCCCCCCCACACAAACACTCTCAGGGAACTTCCATTGCTTTTTAATTAAATTAGACAAGGAAGAGTGAATTGGAAAAGATCTTTCCATTCTACCCATGAGCTTATGAAATCGTTTCCTGAGACGTTGTTGTTCATTGTTAGGAATTTTTACAGGGTCATAAATAGGGGCAGTCTCCTATGACATCTTATTCTTTGGACCTTTTGGGGTTCCCTTCCCCTCATTTAGGAAATCTTCTGAGGAAAAAATACCTTCACTGTCCTTGGGTCCCTGATTGACGATTGACTACTGACTACTAGCGGGGGGGGGGGGGGGGGGTTAGAGGTAGCAGGCTGTGGTTATGGGAAAAATCTTGCATCAGAGGAAACGTGGCTACTGGGGGGGGGGGGGGGGGGTCGAGGCCATATCTATTTTCATAGAACCGACAGTCTTGAATATAATGGAAGCTGCCTCAACGCCCAATATATTGGTAATACATTTTTGAAAAAAAAAAAAAAAAAAAAAAAAAAAAAAAAAAAAGGCTCGTCCAGGATTCCAGAAGGATAGCCTGGCAATTTAGAAAATACCAGGCTGAAACAAGGAGAATATCATGCCAAGTTATTACCCGCTGAACTAGCAAAATACTTCTCAGCTTCTCGTGATGCATTGCTGCTGCTCTGCCACTGGCCTACGACAACCTGATTCACCACCACAGCCCGGGTAATGCGAGGGTTCCTTGGCATTCTCCAGAGCCCCACCACTTTTGTTTTTTTGCATCCCAGAGGAGACTTGCCCCAGAAGCTGGGAGTGTTTGGAGTACATGCTCTGCCTCATCCGGCATCACCAGAACTACGTCAGGCACAACCGCCCCCTGCCTCCCAGTAGCGCACGCCAACTGAAGAGCAGCATGGGTGTCCAGAAAACCGGAATCCTGGTGGTCACCCCTGTTCGGGAGTACAGCACATCCAGCTCCCTCTGGCAGCAGCAAACAGGTGGGAATGAGGAGGTTCAGCAGACCCCTTGGGCCACAGGAAGACTATACTGCGAAAGTCAAGCTCGGTGTTGGCGAACCCACCCCAGGAACTCCTGTGGATAAATCACAAAAATAAACTGGATGAAGTCCGTAGTCCCAGCCATTTCCTTGGAGAGAAAACACAAAATACTAAAGGACTGGGAGGTAGGGGTGGGGCTTTTAAATTGCCCCAGTTGGCGTTTCCTGTTTGGGGGGGGGGGGGGGGAGCCTTCTCTCAAGTGGCTGTCCTGATGGACAAAAGGAGAAAAATTGTCAGAGGCTGGGAAGCCATTTTCTAAGTTATAAAGATAATATTCAGAGGTGTCACGCTGGAGTAGGATAGGAGGTATGCAGAGCAGGACCATATACATACCACATTCCCTGCTGGCATTACTTTCACAGTGGAGTGGCCCACTTTAAATGCCACCTTCCATTTGGTTTAGAGACGTAAGAATGAGTAGCGTTTTGCAACTCTGGGTTATTGAACTTTGCTCTTTGCCTTGTAATGGACAAGCTAAAAACACACACTCTCTGTGTTTCACTTCTACTTTTTAGAAGTTTAGCATAAGCTTAAGTAACTCCCCTGCTAAACCAAATTTGCAAGTTAAACTGAAAATCGTTCACCCCAGACTGAAGCACTATACCAGCCACCTCCATGCAGTTTTTGGTTTTCAGCTCTGGGTAAATGGAATGGATGAAGAGAAGGATCATTGTATTAAATGAGTTTACCCTACAGACTTGAATTCCATTTTACAGACTTATGGTACTTTGTGTTTGCGGGTGCTGCACAAGATGAAGGACCAGCGATGCAGGATGTTTCGAAAGATCAGGGCTGGATTATGAGGGGGCGCACTTGCCCTGCAAAGGGGGCCTCCACCAACCTTTGAGTTATGGTCTGGTCCAGGAGGCCTTTCAGTCTTTGGTATGACAGGCCACCAACAAAGCCATCGGCGGCAGTGGGGCCCCCCTGTGCCTGGGCAGCCAAAGTCACTACAGGGCAGCAAAGCCACCATCAGCAATGGGTGCGTGCAGAGCTCACAGCACAGCCGCTGGCAGGTCAATGCAGGAAACTGTCTTCTGCTGGGTGACTACACTACCCCCCGCAAAAGGATGGCAAAGCAGTAGTCCATGAGCAGCACGCACCTGCCCAAAGCTAACACAAGGGACTTGATCTGACGTTCCAGTAAGTAGGCAGGTGCAAGACAACCAGTAATCAGTTACTTGGCTGGACTATTATTTAAAGGAAAAAATGCTGTATCTGGGGCCTCCACCAGATTTTGTGCCCAGAGGCCTCCACCACACTTAATCCGGCCCTGTCCAGGAAGATATATATATTTCACTACACCAGCCACCTATATGCAAAGAATGGCCAAAGACAGGCGTTTCTGTATCAAATGAATTTAACCCTACTAACTAAAATTCCATTCTACAGACTTACTGTGTTTGCAAATGCTGCATAAGGACCAGTGAGTCAGCAGATTCCAGCAATGTCAGCTTAAATATTTCTTACTAATGGTTCATTTTAATGTGTTCTTAGAGGGTCATCTTTGAGTCTTTACAGAACTGTTCAGAAGAGTAGGAAAGTGGTCAAACAAGAAAGCCTTGTATAACCGCTGTTTTAAGTAAGCCATTTTAAACACACATTCAAGAAATGTGATCGTTTGACTGGATCTATAGATGAAAGGTCCATTTTAGGATGTCCATGAAAATTGGAAAACATCTCACACATTACAGTTTATGTGCAAGCATTACTACGTTAATCCTTGTGTAGTTGTACCATGCAGCCTGGTGTTGTCCTGTTGAAAAATGGCTCCAGGGACACATCGTAAACAGTTTCATGATGAAATCAGTGTTCGCTAGAGTGGTTAGTGTTTCTGAATTGCAGACAAGAGGGACTCGGTACCATACGATATGCTTCCCCCTTAAGCCAAGGAGTAGGACTGGTGTGACGTTCCCTTGTGAAGGCCTCTTTATGGTGGACCTAATGGCCAAGCAGGCTAAATTGGATAGACCTCCATTCCAGCCTTGCTGTACAAGACTGCAATGCATGTCTGACTAGCTCATTGCACAAATTTAGGCAAATTCTGATTGGACGTCGCATCCCAGGTCTAGGGCGACAGTGTTGAACCGACACAATTTCACTTGCAGTACAGAATGGGACATTACACATTCTTCTGATCATCTGCGCAGCAGAGGACACCTCCGCACACCTTTCAGTCCAGTTCATCATTCTCACTACCACCCGGACACGCAACAAAGAATGCTGACATTGCAGCCCGCATAGCCATCCACCAGAAAGGTAAAACAAGGAGTCTGTCACTCTCAGTTATCAAGTGCCAATAACAAGACATGTCAGTGAAAAGACTGCATTGCACACATACCACACCATTTAATCAGATTGGAGCCTAGGTACTTTAAATGTGATCATTTGCAGATCTTAGCAATTGTAATAGAAATTGTAATGTACATCATTTGTAATTATTTGTTGCACTGTGTATATGCCAAAAATAATTCCTTTTCTATCTCTGATGTACTTGCCGAACAAATAAATTGAAATGATTTTGCTACTTTGTCTACTGTCCTTGCTGTTCAAATTTGAGGAATACACACACTTAAAGTGGAACAAACCCAGGATTTTGACTATGCTCTGGGGCATCCCAAATTAGGATGCCCATTGTGTGAACCCCCCACAACATCACAGGTGCATGTCCCATTAGAGATGCTTGCTATGCATATTAAATGCTCGGCAAGTGGCTCTTGTTTGTGGCAATCGGAGCAGAAAGCGAACGCAACCCCTGTAGTGTGACCACTCCTACTCCCAGCCTACCTGAATAGCTGGGGGCACAGCCCAAAGGTAGCTGGTGATGCCTGGGGTGGGAAGGCCAGCGGCCTTGAGGGATTTGTTCCACATTAATGACAATCTAGACAATTTGGGTATTAAAGTAAAAGATGAAAATAGCTTGTTACATGTTGCTAAACAGTTAATATATCAGATTGACTCAGATCCCCTGACAACTTATGCCCTCTGGCCCCAGCATGCACGCCAATGTGTCAAACACAATGCAAGTTGCAGAACTGTGTCTGCTTGAAGCTCCCCCCCACCCACCCCAAACTATGCAGCCTTTCAGGTTTTCCTTCCCTTCACATCTAGTACAGGAATTTTTGAGGAGGTGGGATAAAGGATTCCCCTGCTTGTCCCAACCAGCTCTCCCAATCCTGTTTAAAAGCAAATACACCAACAGCAGCCCCACTCTCCAGAGAAATCAAACACAATATAACCAACCCAATGTACTGTAAACCAGTGTTCCAGAAAAACAATGAAGGCATCATTAAAGTGGACCAACAGCTTTCTGATCGGCCCGGGAATCTTATATTCCCGATCCCTCCCCGCGGGGCATCCAAAATCGGGATGCCCTGCTGTGTGAAACCCCCCAGGACACCTGCTAACCTTACTCCCGGTCCAATGGCGCATGCGCGGGCCGCATCTCGCGCTTCTCTCTAGCAAGGCACGTACTCGCGCTGACTATTTGTGAATGGGTGGCGCGGGCACATTCCCTGTTAGAGGGAAGCGTGAGATGTGGCCGCCAGCGTGCTCGGAGCCACTGTGGTAAGGCTTCTCATTGACGCGCATACCACAGCGGCTCTGAGCGCACTGATTGGACGAGCAGCTGCACATGCACTGTAGGAGCGGGGTGAGGTGAGTTTTATTCGGAAATCTGGGGGGTTTCACAAGTGGACCAAAACCCAGGATAGTCAAAATCTTGGGTGTTGGTCCACTTTAAACACATACAGTGTAATTCTCAAATTGCCCACAAGTGCTTTAGAAACTTTTTTAGGCCCAATCAAGAGTCAGTTCTTGACCAGAGCCACTCTTCAAACACACCACCATGGTCAAAATGTTTACATTCAAAATAAAGTTATCGTAAGTACTCATATCAAATGTCATCCCTGTGAGACCAGAGACACCCATGGCTATTAGAGGCTTTGTTTGTTCTCCACAAGCTGAAGCTTAATATCCCTTGCAGAGGAAACAAAAAAAAAAAAAAAAAAAAAACGACAAGCACATAAGAGCAAATTAAAATGTTGTTGTAGGCATAGAACAGTTAAAGAAGAACTGTAGCTAGGAAGTATGACAGGTAGCAGCAATGAAATGCCCTTGTCCACAGTAGGTACAGTAGCAGAGGGGCATAAATACAGGAGGTGCAGAGGTAGTCTCCACAACGGGACCTTTAGGGTTGCTCCTCCACATTCATTTATTAGATTTGTACTCGTATAACACCAGAATGGAATCTGCATTTGTCAAGTAAATGGTACTTTAAGCTTAGATTTGCTGCTGGCTAACATAATTCAACAAATTACTCCTATTTAGTAGTTCCTTTATAGCAGATATGCAATAAAAATTGCAATTCCCTTTACACAGCCATGGAACCTCATCCATCCATTGTATTTGCTGACAGTACAATAGCCCCCCCCCCCAACCCCTATACTGTAGGAAGCAGAGAACCTTAAGAAAGTGCCATACAGACACCCTTCCAGGTGAGGAGGACAATGCTGCTCTTACCACATTAAGAGTTTCAAGGTAGGCCCACATCACCACTGGCATGGTTTCCCAACTATGTCCTCAAGTACCGCCAACAGGTTATGTTTTGTGGCAGCTCCATAGAACTGCACCTGTGCAGAGATATACAAACATGCCTTGCTGTAGGCACCTCAGGGCAGCGTGGAAAACATCAGTATATGGTACATAACATGGTCATTTTCTATGGTGGCTTCAGGACAGATGACGACAATATGAAGGACACTAGAATGCAAATGAAGGGTATGTCTTGGAGAAAAAAAAAAAAAAAAAAAGAAAAAAAAAAAAAAAAAAGGAAGGAAGAAAACCTACCATACTGCAAATACATGGCCAAACACTACTGAGCTGGGAGTAACCGAAAGCCAGCCTCTTCAGACCACAACCCAGATAGCATATCATGGACATCCATCAGGCAGCCAGCAGCGGACAGAATCCCTCCCCTTAGCTTTGTCACATGTGAGCAGAAGGATTCTTATTTATAAGGACATCTTCATTACACTGTAGTCATACCTACCAACTTTTCAGTGTGGGAAAGAGGGACATTTATTAAATTGGGCCACACCCCCTCAGTGATTGATAGGATAAAAATATAAACACTTTAAATAGGCAAAAGAATCATTTATTGTTGCAGATCTGCATGTTACACCTCAAAAGAGGGACAAATGAGAATAGCGATGGACAGGGGATATATGGACAGGTGGCCAGAAAAAAAAAAAAAAAAAAAATCAGATCCATTGGAAGGTTCGTAGTTTAAATGTTTTACACAATGTGAGCATGGCATATAGAAGTGGGGATGGACATATTTTAGGGTGGAACAAAACCTTTTGGCCTGGCATTTATTCTAATAGACTCTAGAGCCCATTTTCTGTACTCGTTCATGGATATACTAACCTTGAGATATACTAACCTTGAGTTTTGAATCGCACAGCACATGCATGGGTCCACAGGGATAGCTTCACCTAGATAGGAGTAGCAGGGGTAATAAGGTGTGTGAGCACACTCCTTGCGGCATCCCCTGCTACCTCCCTCTGAGCGCTGGCAAACAAACATGCTGCTAGGGACACATGCATGCATCATGGGATTAAAACTAAAAGGGAGTACAGCGATGAATCAAAGGGGTTTCTCACTTTAAATGTATTCATATATTTTTTTTTTTTTTTTTTTTTAACTCTCGGGGGGTGGAACAGGGTTTTTGTCTTCTTTAAACAATTACATGTACCATGCCTTATAATAATAATTATGTTAATCTGTGGACCAAGAGAGACACGTCAAAGGAAACGGATCTCTACAAAATTGATTGAATAAATTACAAAGAAATACATCACTTTATTATATGGCACAGCACACCAAAACCTTCATTCTATCGTTACTAAATGAGACTGTTGCTCAAGGTAAAAAAAAAAAAAAAAAATTATATTATATATATATATTAATAATATAATCCCCCCCCCTCCCCCCATCACACAGGCTTTGATATTGTACAATAAAACAAGTGTTTTATGCCTATTTACAAAGAAAAGCCAAAAATGTAAATACATTTCACACACACACACACACACTATGGACCAAAACCCAGGATTTTGAGTATCCCAGGTTTTGGTCCTTGCCCCCAGGGCACCCAATGAAGGATCCCTCGCTGTGTGAAACCCCCTAGGTTGCAGCCTCCAGTCCAATTAGTGTGCTCTACCTTGCCGAAGTGAACTTGTCTAAGGGGTCGGCCGGCCAAATACAGCCAAGCGCGCCAGCATCCCCGCTATCCTCTAACAGGGAGCGTGCCCACGCCGGCCATTCACAAATGCCTGGTGTGGGTGTGCGTCCTGCTAAAGGTATAGCAGGGAGTGGCTGTTGGATTGGGGGGAAATGTGAATTTACTGGGCGACATGGGGGGGGTTCACACAGCGGGGCATCCCAAATCTGAATTGGGGGGGGGGGAAAATCAAGCAGCCTGGGTTATGGTCCACTTTAACACCTACCTGGCCTCTTAACCCAAAGCTAGGCAGTGATACAACAGATCATGAGATTCTCTGCTTTACTGTACTTGACTGTAGAAGATGCGCCACATGTCAGAAGTGACACTTTGTAGCAATAACTACAACACAGCAAAGCAGAACATTTTGTCTACATATTTATTTATCAACTCAACCAGTGCTGTAGTTAAATGTAATGGGGTCCTGGTGCGAGCAATAAATGGGGCCTTTTTAAGGCTCCTATAATAAATGTCTTTGGACGCAGTTCGACTGAAGAATGACAGTCGAGACAAATTCTGTTTCCTTTATATAAATGATGCCAAGTGAGTACAAATAGGATAAGAAAAGGTGGAGCAGCAACAATGATGGCACCCCCCCCCCCTCCCGATTTTCAGGGCCCTGGTGTGGTCGAACTGTCCTAAAATACGCCCATGCAACCTACATTTGATTCGAATGTTTATGTATCCAGTTTGATCTTGGAGTGGGGTTATGTGTCCTTAAAAACATATGTCAAGGATTGTGTTTAGGGGGTTTACATTTTTGAGGGTTTGTCCTTTTTAGGTAGAGGGCCTATCATTGTGCATATGGTAACTTTCAGCCCCACAATACCAATTGTAACTAGAGACAATGGTACCTCATTATTGTACAAGATGCCATGCAACCAAAAAAATCCGATAAATTAGGTAGAGGAGCAACAATGTTGGGACCCCCTGACCTCTTCGGCCCCACTGTAAGATTTCTCTATCGCATTTAGCTCATAGGATGCCAGTTCATAACTGAATTAGATACAATTCGACTACTAAACACTATAACAGCACATCCAATACTTTCCATACATGATGTCAAGTACAAACTGGATAAATAAGGCAGAGGAGCAACAATGATGGAATCCCTGACTTCATGGGCCCCATTGTGGTTGCTCCCCCTGCACCCGCTGTAGTTCTGCCCATGCTGCAGAGTGTTATCCCCTCTGGGTTTCTGCAGGACATTGTTCCCCAGATGCAGTATATCTCTCTGAGCTGCAGGGCACCCGGAACAGCTGAGTCTGCAGGATGAGCTGCTCAGTCAGCAGCCGGCGGAGGATTCTGGAATGCAATGGAAGCGATAGGAGGGGGCATCAGGTCAGTGGTCATCCTGCCCCTATACCCTCATGTCTACTCACCTGGTATCCTGAGGGGTGACTCATTTCAGGACCCTCAGACATGGTAAACTCCCTGCTGCTATTCAGTGCCATAACAGTGCTGCCATGCTGAAGATTGCTGCGATGGGAGCAGCAATCAGATGTCTTCAGTCAGTGTCAGGACAGAGAAGTGCTGAGCTGTGTGTGTGCTCCCAGCTGATCCTCAGCAAACTTTCACTGTCACTTACTTTTCCCTCCTCCCCCTTTAAATATGTGTCACACCCCCTCCCCATGGATCTCCCCCTCCCACAGCTGCCTGCACACAGGTGCCTAAACACACACACACTGTGTCTTGTGATGTCATAAATTAAAAGGCACAGTGATGTCATATAGCGCCTCTCCTGCTCAACATTGTCCATACCCCAGACATGATGATGATGAGTAGTGCAGAACCTCAGAACAGAAATATTCAACTGCTCATCCAGCTTCACTTTCAAGGCTGGCCATAGATTAAAGCAGACCTCCAGTAGACAAAAATTACCTGAGGTCTTCACCCCCCCCAGCCATTTTACACCATTTTGATGCATTCCGGTTAGTGAAAATGCAATTGTGATCTGAAAACATTGTACAAGTGATGGTGTTAGCGATCACTATTCAATGCAAATACTCTCACAGACACCACCACCACAGACAGGGCTGTGATGTGAAAGCAGCCATAGGTTACAATGTGTAGCTCGTTCACAGTGATTCAGGGAGGTTGCAAACTGCTTGTGATCGTTCCAAAATCACAATGGTGTGAGTAGCTTCCCTCCCTGGGAATCCAAATTTGGGATGTTCCACTGAGCCCGAAATCACAATGGTATGAAAGTAGCCTCCCTCCCAGGGAATCCAAATTTGGGATGTTCCACTGAGCCCGAAATCACAATGGTATGAAAGTAGCCTCCCTCCCAGGGAATCCAAATTTGGGATGTTCCACTCAGCCCGAAATCACAATGGTATGAAAGTAGCCTCCCTCCCAGGGAATCCAGATTTGGGATGTTCCACTCAGCCCGAAATCACAATGGTATGAAAGTAGCCTCCCTCCCAGGGAATCCAAATTTGGGATGTTCCACTGAGCCCGAAATCACAATGGTATGAAAGTAGCCTCCCTCCCAGGGAATCCAGATTTGGGATGTTCCACTGCGCCCGAAATCACAATGGTATGAAAGTAGCCTCCCTTCCAGGGAATCCAGATTTGGGATGTTCCACTGCACCCGAAATCAGGCAAAACTACTGTTGCTTGGTTCAGTTGCCAGCAACAATACACAGGGGCAGAATGGTGGCAACAATCAGCCTGGAATTTTCCTGGCTCTCGGCCAGCTCATAAAACTCTACATCCAATGTGCTTAAAGATGGTCAATGAGCGTGTTCCATATCTTAGGCAATAGCATTGCAGGGACAGATCATCTTAAAGTGATGGCACCATAGCTTTGGGGGGGGTGATAAATTGGGGGCAGGGACAGAATATTAGGAGGGCGCAAGGGGCGTGCATCCCAGGGCCTCCACCACTTGCCCTGCAAAGGGGGCTTCCACCAACCTTTGGGTTATGGTCTGGTCCAGGAGGCTTTCCAGTCTTTGGTTTAACAGGCCATGGGGCCAGCAACAAAGCTATGGGCAAGCCTTTTTTGTTTTCGCAAATCCGCAGCCAAAACCACCACAGGGCAGGACGGAGAGTCTAGAGCAGCAAACCACCGTCTGAAATGCTACAGTGATGGGTGCGTGTACAGCTGTCAATCAGTGACCGCTCACATAAGCACATAACCAAGCACAGCTGCTGGCAGCTCAATGCAGGGAACTGTTTTCTGCTGGACCAACTGGGCGACTACACTACCCCCCACCCAGAATGGCAAAGCAGGAGTTCCCGAGCAGCACGCACCCGCACAAGGATGGCAGAAGGGGCTCGATCTGACGTTCCAGTAAGTAGGCGGGTGCCAGACAACCACCAATCAGTTACTTGGCTGGACTATTATTTTAAAAGAAATAAAATACTGTATCTGGGGCCTCCACCAGATTTTGTTCCTTCCAGGGGCCTCCAGCACCCTTAATCCGGCTCTGAGTGGGGGTGGGTATTAGGGGGGACAATTGGAGGGTAGAGAGTGGATGGGGGTGATTAAAGCAGCAGTGCACCAACAGGACAGTTTAAACCGGACCAACAGCCTGGCACAGTTGGGAAAGAAAACTCCCCAACACTCAGTTGCCACACTGCATCCATGATACTGAATCATTGTCAGCACTTACATTTGCTCCTGCATCGACTCAAAGCTAAAACATCAATTTTCTAGTGGTAGCCGCCATTTTGGAGCTTCCTTTCCCAGCATCCTAGCCATACTGCTGCCTGGATTCAACTGACATAACTGACATGCACAGTAACAGGAAACACAGCAGCACTTCATGTGTGCAGGCAGCCTACAGCTCCAGGAGACGCCATTTTGTTTTTAACATTAACCAATTGACCACAGCAGGATTTAAAAAACGATAAATACATTTTTATGTGCAGCAAACTGAATTGCCCCGGGACTGGATGCATATGAGCACTGTTTGTTTTAAGGGTGTTAGTCTGGTTTAAATTCCAGCACAGGCACTGGCTGAGAGTCACCCCGCCAGCCCCAACGCATTGCGGCCCACCAGTAATTCTCCTTGCTTTCCCTTTAGCCGGTCTGCCCATGATAATCGAGTTGGCCTGCCTTCCAAACCCCAAAAGAGTGCAAACCCAGTTTTGCCATATTCCTAATGTTGGCACAACGGCGCATCCCAAATCATGATGCCTAAGGGGTGGAGGGATAATCAGACTTCCAGTCATATTTGACAGGAGGCCTGCTTTAAAGTGAACCAAAACCCAGAATTTTGACTATCCTGGGCTTTGGTCCTTCCCCCGGGGGTACCCCTCTATGTGAAACCCCCCAGATCTCCCACATCAACTCACCTCACCTTGGTCCTACAGCACATGCGCGGCCTCTCGTCCAGTCAGTGCGCTCAGAGCTGCTGAGCTATGGACGTCCAAATCAACGTCTTAGCACAGTGGCTCCGAGCAAGCTGGTGGCCGCATCACTCGCTTCCCTCTAACAGGGACCGTGCCTGCGCCGGGCACTCACAAATGGCCGGCGCGGGCACGTGCCCTGCTAGAGGGATAGTGGAGATGCTGCCGCCAGCGCGCTCGGAGCCGCTGTGATAAGACGACGGAGATGCACCGTTGGATCGGGAAGTAAGATAAGTCTTGCGGGCGTTTCACACAGTGGGGCATCCTGATTTTGGGTGCCCCAGGGGGAGGAAACAGAACGGCCCGGGAATCTTAAGTGTCTGTAAGTGCCTCCTGCTCTGCTGCGTGGGAGTGCTGGAAAGGTTTTACCAGAGATACACGGAGATACACACAGCAGACACCAAATTGGGATACCCCTTGTTAAGTGGACCAAAACCACCCAGGTTTTTGACCCGCTTCAAGGAGGCAAGAAATTCTGATCCAATATTACAAGTAGACCTCCAGTGTAAAATCTTGCAGCACCAATGGAGACCACTGCATCCCCCAACCCTGGGCATCTCAAATTAAAGCCAATTATGGAGCAACAAAGTTGGGCAGTAATACTCACTGGGTTCTAGCTCCAGTGCCACGTTTGTCCCATTTGACTGTTAGCAGCCAATGAGGTTCACTGGGTGGGCATGTTCTGTGTTACTGCCCGATTTTCATGTTTCCTTAGGGGCTTTAATCAAACAGGCAGCCCAATTTAAGATGCCTTGATTGGCCCCTACGTCATTACCATTGAGTTATTATAAAGATGATGTTTCAGCTAGCTGGTAAATATTACTGCTAATAGGGATAAAACTTTCACTGGCCATCACTGGCTGTGAATCTTGGAGTACAATAAATATGTGCCTGGCAATAGCTTGTATACTTGGGACACTTGGGACCAAAATCAAGTCTAAAAGACTTTGGTGCAGGTTTAACCCTTGACTATATAGTGTCATATACTGGATATTGTTTTGCTATCCCGCAGTGGCATGCTGTAGCAAAGAGCAGATTGCTTTGCCGCAGTATCTCCTCAGAGATGCCGCCATGGGTACCTAGAATGAGGTAAGTATATGGTAAGGCCAGGAGGTTTCACACTGGGGTGCATCCTGATATGGGGTTTGATCTGGGGACAGGGAAACAACTGACATCAACAACTCACTTGAGCTCTAGTCCACCTATCCAAACACTAAGGGGACTGCTTGTTGTTGTTAGCCCCAGAGTACTCACAGGTGAGGGTTATGGCGCTCAGGAAATGGAGGAGAGACACTCATGACAGGCTTCACGTGAGTTCTAAGATGGACTTATTATTGCCATCAATGGTGGACTGGAGCCAAAAATCCTGGATAGGCCATGGCCAGCTCAGGAAATCCCCACTGAGCCCCCCCAAATGTGCTACCTGGTGAGCCAACAAGTGCCCTCCAAGGGCTTGGACTATAGCATTGAAGGGACAGATTATGGCAAGGTGTACAATGGCCAAATCAGTGATGCCTAAGAATTGTAGAGGCAGATTATGTAGCAGGGTGTGTCTGACCCCTACACAAACTGACCAGATGCCCCAGTCCCACTTTAAGACTTTTTCTCCCACCGTACATCCAAAAACTCTTACACTTAAAAGTTCCACCTCACAGGCATTATGGGGAAGACTGTCAGACTGAAACCAGGTCATCTGGCCAGGTGCCCCAATGAAGCTCATTGGCTGAATGGTGGTAGTGGAATATATGGATTTTCTGAGTGTTATGTCAGTCACTAACATCTTTGATGGACCAAAGATATGCAAGTTTTGCTGTGAGACTACTTACAGTACACACAGAGTGCTGTTCAGACTTTAATCACACAAGGTCTGGCGTTCTCTGCTACAGCGCCCAGCTTTAAAGTGGACCAACACCCAGGATTTTCACTATCCTGGGTTTTGGTCCACTTCCGCGGGGCACCCCGATCGGGGAGCGTGCCCGCGCCGGCCATTCACAAACAGTCGGCGCGGGTGCGCGCCCTGCTAGAGGGAAACGCGAGATGCGGCCACGGCCCGCGCATGCGCCGTTGGAACGGGGATAAGGTAAGGTTTCTGGGCGTCCCCAGATTTCGGATGCCCCGCGGGGAGGGATCTGATGGGCCCGGGAATTTTATAGATTCCCGGGCCGATCCCCCCTGGGTGTTGGTCCACTTTAAGAGCGCTGACGCTGTGTGTGTCTGGTGTTTTGTTGAATATGGTGTGGAGCACTGAGTACTGGACACACTGAGCTGGCGCTACCTTTTGCTCCCTGCAGCGCTGTACTGGTGTTACAGCGTCCAACATACATCACATTCTTCAATCCCGGCCAGGTTACTAGAGTGACTGAGACGCTCTGTTACAGCGTCCGATACCTGCTTACCTGAATCAGCCTCTAAGAGTCCTCCTTTCAGCATACCTCCCAACTTATTAGGGTAGGAAAGAGGGACAATTGTTAAATTACGCCACGCCCCTTCATTGAGGGATGGATAGGCGATAGTTTGTAAAAGTTACAACAATATGAACACTTGGAATAGGCAAATGAATCATTTATTGATTCAGATCTGCATGTTACACCTCAAAGAGGGACATAGGAGAACAACGAGTTAACAGGGGGACATGGACTCAAAAGAGGCACAGTCCTTTCAAATCAGGGACACTTGGGAGACATGCTTTCAGTCCTCCCAAAAATGATTAGTTTTAGCATTGAGGGCAGAACATAGATGGGGGGGGCAGAGTCTGGAGGGTGAATAGGGGGGCAGATTGGATGGGGGTGTTACAAGCAGTATGTGACCCAGCAGGAAATTCTCTTGGGTCTCCCTATTTTCTGCCCCCGCCATTGCCTGGTCTGTCACTTTGTAGCACATTTGTGTTTCTATCTGTGGCCTGTGCCTATGAGTCAGCTTCCATCTGAGGCTTCTCACCTAAATATTTAGCTGTTTCAGAGATTGCCTCTAACCTAGATGAGCAACAGATTCCATCTTCCAGCCCTGAAGCTTCTTTGCAGATTTTCCACCGGCAGACCCAGCTGCTAGAAACACAGAGCACACAAAAGGGCCACAGCACAAACATACACTTAATAACTGCCTGCCGTTTACTAAGAAACAAATTCTTACCATTAAAGTGACTGTAAACACATATGCTGAGATGAGATGGAATGCCTGCCTTAAAGGACACATTCAACCGGCAAAAGTACCTATTTGACTAATATATTTTATTTATCTAAATTATTCCACCCTGCACTTGTTTTGCCACTTGACATTTGAGAAAAGGGCTAAATCAACAAAAAGTGACAGATGTCAGCAAAAAGTGACAGGGCCGGGCAGCCTGACAGACTGTGCCTGTTCACAAAGGTTTTAAGCAGAGTGGCCACAACTGGCAAGACCTGTGCTATCATCAGGTTTCAGTTGTGTACCTGTCATTTCCTGACACACAAGCATAGCTGTGACAAGTGTTTAGGAAATGACAGGTATCATATTGAAGTTTATTGTGGGTCAGGGCTCGTGATTTGAATACACACACCCCCCCCCCCCCCCCCCAATATGGCTGCTCTGGCCTGTCACCTTCTGCCTTTTTCAAACTTCAAGTTGGAAAAGTACAGAGGGGAAGATTTTTTATTTTTAACTTAAAGTGGACCAAAACCCAGGATTTTTACCATCCTGGGTCTTGGTTCTTGCCCCCAGGCAGGGTTGTATTTACCATTAGGCAACCCTAGGCACGTGCCTAGGGTGGCAACCTGAAAGGGGGGAGGACACTGCCCTTACTGCTGTAGTAAAGAAAAGAAATTAAAAATCATTCAGCCAGAACATTAATGCATTAAGAACATTAACCCCCCAGCCACAGAAGGATGCAGAGTGTATTTGTGTGAAGGGGAGAGCAATGGGTTGAATGCAGACCAGAGCATCTCCCCTCCACTGGTGTGATCATGTGACTCCTGTACGTCAGAATGCAGTAAAAGATGGAACATGCTTGTCTGCTTCTCTGCATTTCCCCCTTTGTTCCCTCCTCCACACATATTCTTTGCATCTAGCCCATTGCACCCTTTCCCCTACACACTTTTTTTTTATATGGGCCGTGGGCACTTAAATTGCCTAGGGCACCATGAACATCGAATACGGTGATCAGGGGTGCCCCGCTGTGTGAAAACCCGCCCGAACAAACTCACCTCCTCCCGGTCCTATGCCACATGCACGGCCGCTCGTCCAATCAGAGCGCTCGGATCCGCTCAGGTCCCTTCATCCAGGAGCTTGTCTAATAGGAGCGGACCCGAGCGTGCTGACGGTAGCATCCCCTGCTATCCTCAGGGAGTGTGCCTGCGCTGGCCATTCACAAATGCCTGGCGTGGGCAAGCGCCCTGCTAGAGGGATAGCAAGGATGCGGCTGCCTCTCACGCATGCGCCGTTGGACCAGGAAAGAAGGTGAGTTTATGGGGGGGTTTCACAAACTGGGGCACCCCGATTCCGGATGCCCCATGGGGAGGGAATCGATTGGACCTGGAATCTTATAGATTCCTGGGCTGATCTCCATGGGTTTTGGTCCACTTTAAAGGGTTATTAAACCCAAAGAAAGAAAACAGGCACTCACCTTCACTCCCATGCAGCAGGCCCGGGCTGGTCCAACGCTCTGTAACCTCCCAGTTTCAGAGAGCAGCACTCCCGATACCTCCCCATGTGACCAGTGTGATCAGATAAAAACTGCGGGGCTCAAGCCAACAGCGACCAGGACCCCCCCCCGGCCCCAAGCCCTCATTCTGGGAACCCAGGAGCCATGGACAGGGTTGCAGCTGCTGCGCAGGAGCAAAGGTGAGTGCAGTTTTCACAGGTTTTATTGATAGCTGTCCCTCAGCATAATTTAATAAAAAAAAGCACAAACCCTTAAAAAACTATACCCCAGCATCTAAAATTAATATATTTTAAGTTTTTAGTCACTCTTTCCCCCGCTGGGCTGCAACTCTGTTCAGGATTGTAGGATATGGGCGCCGCCATCTTGCCTCAGAAGCATCACATACTGAGGAGGGGGGGTGCAGGGGGCGGGGCTATAGCTGTGCTTTGCACAAACAGATCAGAGCTGGGGTCAGGAAAAGGACAGCAATCCCAGAATGCACAGTAAGAAGACACTTTCTGACTGCAGGGAGACTGAGACTCCATGTGCCGCCATCCTCGATGTATAAAGGCTTATAAAATGAAGTAGATGCAGGTAGGGTGATTTTTATTGTGTATGTACAGGGTGGGGGAAGAAGAAGTGAAGAAGTGGCCTGCTACGTTGGGCCACGGAACGCGTGGGAATCACTTAGGTGAAATCTTTCCTTATTAGTAGATCATTGTTTGAATTGTTTACACTTGGCATATTTTGCACATATGGGCACTTTAGCACTTTACTTGCTCTCACAGAATTGTATTTATTTATTGATTGATAGTGTAGGATGTGAACTTTAGCATTGTATGGAATACTGCACTTGCCCGGGAGTAGTCCCTCTTATGAATGTATATGTGTGTGAATGAATGTGTTTTTATGTATCATGTGATGTTTGTTTCCTTTTCAAAATGAATAAATTGATGTAACATAGTAACATAGTATGTAAGGCTGAATAAAGACTTTAGTCCATCCAGTTCAGCCTGTTTAACGCCTTCCAGTGGTCTAGTAGCCATAGCCGGAAATGTTATTACATGCCAGGAAGGCATCCAGGCCACTTTTGAACGTTTTTACTGTATCCATCATTACTACCTCCTCTGGCAGCGAGTTCCATAGTCTCACTGCTCTTACAGAGAAGAATCCCCTCCTTTGTCAGTGGAGAAAGCACTTTTCTGCTAACCTTAGTGGATGCCCTCGGTTATAGTTACACTCTATACAATAGATTGTGGGACAGATCTTTGTATTGACCCCGAATATATTTATACATAGTTATTAGATCACCCCTCAATCGCCTTTCTTTCTAAACTAAATAAACCTAACTTAGACAATCTTTCAGGGTACTCTAGCCCCCGCACTCCATTTATTAACTTTGTTGCCCTTCTTTGAACACGCTCCAGTTCTGATATGTCCTTCTTAAGCACAGGTGCCCAGAACTGTACACACTACTCCATATGGGGTCTGACCAGTGACTTGTACAGGGGAAAAATAATGTTCTGGTCATGAGCACCTATGCCCCTCCTGATGCACCCCATGATCCTATTTGCTTTGGCAGAAGCTGCCTGGCATTGATCACTACAGTTGAGCTTATTGTTAACTAAAACCCAGAGGTCCTTTTCCATTGTTGTTTTACCAAGTGTTTCTTTATTTAGTGTGTAATCATGACACAGATTTCTCCTTCCCATGTGCATAAACTTACATTTATCTGTGTTAAACTTAATTTGCCATTTAACTGCCCATGCTTCCAATTTATCTAAATCTGTTTGTAGCTGCCTGCTGTCCTCTTTTGTTTTGATTACTTTACACAGCGTAGTATCATCTGCAAATATTGAGACTTTACTGTTATATATGTATATATGAATTGATATTTATTAGGGTCTTATTGGTGCTGTGTGTGTGAGCCCCCTTGCATGGTGGTTACTGGAGCCACAGTTGGTGTAGATAGGTTGTAACAATTAGAGGGGGACCACTGACTGCACATGGCCCAGTGAATTGATTTGGTGGTGCATCTTGTTTGTTTTGTTTGCTACAGGGTGTGAGAAACATATAAGATAGGCTCTTATTCAGGGTGAAGGTCCAGTTTAAACAGGAAATACACCACTTTTTAACAAGATGGGTGTTGTTCCCTGCTCAGAGGGGCAGCCCAATCACAAGTGCCTCCCCCTGCACTGTAACTCAAATCAACTTACCTTTCAAATTGCTAGGCAACCCTCTTACCTTCCACCCACTGCCGCGCTGCTTAACTCCTATCCACAGCTCCTCTATGAGAAGCTGGCATGGCGGATGGCCATGACCTCAGCCCAGAACACTCTATTCAACATCATTGGGTACCCCTGCAATTGAGGCCACGTCCACCAGCCAATCCGGGAGCAGGTTTAATGTAAGAGTGTAATCTCGTGGCCAAGGGCACCCTGATCTGCAGGTTCAACAGGAAAAATTCAACAGTGCCATTGCCGCCCCACCACCTATCTAATGTATTCAATATAGCAGAAAACTTGTACCAAGAAATTGGTATTCATCTTGTTCTGTTCATTAAATAAACATGCTATACGGCATGACGAGAGATTACTTATATACTTTGAATCAAAGCCCCACCAAGCTTGTTTTTGCATTTACTAGAAAGTGAAATGTGTGACCCTACCATTCTGCCTTTACAGAAGGACTGCTCACCACCAAACTGCCTGTCAGCCAAGCCCACCTATGTATGCCAAGACAATGATTAATTGCTATTGCTGATCTTCTGATGCGTGTAGATGCTTTTACCCATCATGCAATTCTCTGGGCTATTACAGTGGTTAATGCTATTGTTAGAGGTGAACATTCCCCCTATGTAAAATTGCAATGCTATGTTTAGAAACACTCACTCATTTTTCTTCCTTCCAGAAAAGGAAAACAACAAGCTTGCTGGGATTATTTTAACATGTCCTCTTGGTGTTTAGCGTATTTTTACAGATCTCTTTATCTTAGATTGTTTCACGATAGTGCCTCTTTAAAGCGGACCAAAACCCAGGATTTTGACTATCCTGGCTTTTGGTCCTTTCCCTGGGGCACCCCACTGCGTGAAACCGCCCAGATCACCTAAGGCAGTAGTCCTCAAACTTCCTCCTCAAGGGCCGAGACAGGCCAGGTTTTGCAGCTCTCTATGCTGATGCACAGATGTAATAATTAGGGCTATAGCTCTGTCTGAGCACCAGTTAATTCACCTGTGGAGTAGCGTGGAGAGCTGCAAAACCTGGCCTGTCTCGGCCCTTGAGGAGGAAGTTTGAGGACTACTGACCTAAGGCAACTCACCTATTCCCGGTTCAACGGCGCTCTCAGAGCGCTCTGCTTCCCTTTAACAGGTGAATGCCTGGCGAGGGCACGCGCCCTGCTAGAGGGATAGTGGGATTAACAACGGCATGCGCTGTTGGACAGGGAAACAAGGTAAGAGTATTGTGCGACCTGGGAAGTTTCACACAGCAGGGCTGTACTCAAAACCACATTTATGAAAGTGAATCTGGTGAGCGACTCTAACAACACCATGTAGCGTCACATGTACTAATCCAGGTGGCTCAACGTATAGCGCCGCTGCCCTAGCTTCCAGAGCGTCAGGTATTACCTGTCGCTACCTGTCACTCTCCCATACATTTTAATGGACGTTCCTTTTCTTCTGTTTAAACAGGGATTTTTTTTTTGATTTTTTTTGTTTTTTATGCAGAATTGTCATTACAGGTCTGGCACTAAAGTGTTAAAACAATGTCATTCCATGTGTTTTCGCTTTTTTACAGGTCGATATGTGTTCAAAAACAGATTTTAATCACACAGCATCTGGTGCTCTATGCTACAGCGACCAGATTTAGAGCACCGACGCTGTGTGTGTGTAGTTTTTTGATGTATGGTGTTGGTCTCACTGAGCTGGCGCTAGCTTTTGCTCCCTGCAGCGTTATACTGGTGTTAGAGTGCCCTAACATACATCACATTCATTAATGCCGGCCAGGTTACTACAGCAACTGAGGCACTCTGTTACAGCGCCCAATACCCGCTTACAGCATCTACTAGTGGTCGCTATAAGCGCCGCTGTACAGACGCTCATGTGCCGATACCTGGCGTTAGTAATGAATCAGCCTCCACATTTTTTATTTATCCTGAGAAGTTGTAGCCACTCCACACAGGATAAATGCAAAATGTGGAGGCTGATTCATTACTAACACCAGGTATCGGCAGATGAGCGCCTGTTAGAGATGAGCGAACTTTTGAAAAATTCGATTCGGCCGATTCGCCGAATTTTCCAGGAAATTTGTTTCGGTCCGAATTTATTCGCAACGAATCGCTATTAAAAACGGCTATTTCTGGGCGTCCGAGAGCCTCCATAGGGTTGCAGAACGTTTTGCTTGGCTGTAACATGCATAGGATGCATGCTGGGTTAGTGAAATAATATTGTAAAGAAGTATGACATGCAGATCAGAGGCGTTGCTATTAGATTCGCTGTCGCAGAGCGGCACAATTACTGAGCCTTGAGGTGGCAGCAGCAAAGGGAGCCCATATATTGCCTGAAAGACACACCCGGGAGTTGGCAGCAGCATTAGGAGCCCATATATTGCCTGGAAACCACATTGGAGTTGGCAGCAGCATAGGGAGCTCATATATTGCCTGAAAGACACACCCAGCAGTTGGCAGCAGCATAGGGAGCTCATATGTTGCCTGAAAGACACACTTGGGGTTGGCAGTAGCAGAAACATTAGGAGCCCATATATTGCCTGAAAGACACACCCAGGAGTTGGCAGCAGCAGCAGCATTAGGAGCCCATATATTGCCTGAAAGACACACTCTGGACTTGGCAGCAGCATAGGGAGCCCATATATTGCCTGAAAACCCCATTGGAGTTGGCAGCAGCATAGGGAGCCCGTATATTGCCTGAAAGAGAAACTGGAGTTGGCAACAGCATTAGGAGACCATATATTAACTGAAAAACACACCCTGGAGTTGGCAGCAGCATAGGGAGCCCATGTATTGCCTAAAAGACACACCCAGGTGTTGGCAGCAGCATTAGGAGCCCATATATTGCCTGGAAGACACACCCAGGAGTTGGCATCAGCATTAGGAGTCCATATATTGCCTGAAAGACACACTCAGGAGTTGGCAGCAGCAGAGGGAGCCCATATATTGCCTTAAAAAGACATTGGAGTTGACAGCAGCATAGGGAGCTCATATATTGCCTGAAAGACACACCCAGGAGTTGGCAGCAGCAGAAGGAGCTCATATATTGCCTGAAAGACACACCCAGGAGTTGGCAACAGCATTAGGAGACAATATATTAACTGAAAAACACACCCTGGAGTTGGCAGCAGCATAGGGAGCCCGTATATTGCCTGAAAGACACACCCAGGAGTTGGCAGCAGTATAGGGAGATCATATATTGCCTGAAAGACACACCCAGGAGTTGGCAGCAGCAGCATTAGGAGCCCATATATTGCCTGAAAGACACACTCTGGAGTTGGCAGCAGCATAGGAAGCCCATATATTGCCTGAAAAACACATTGGAGTTGGCAGCAGCATAGGGAGCTCATATATTGCCTGAAAGACACACCCAGGAGTTGGCAGCAGCAGAAGAGCTCATATATTGCCTGAAAGACACACCCAGGAGTTGGCAGCAGCATAGGGAGCCCATATATTGCCTGAAAAACACATTGGAGTTGGCAGCAGCATTAGGAGCCCATATAGTGCCTGAAAGACACACTCTGGACTTGGCAGCAGTATTAGGAGCCCATATATTGCCTGAAAAACACATTGGAGTTGGCAGCAGCATAGGGAGCTCATATATTGCCTGAAAGACACACCCAGGAGTTGGCAGCAGCAGAAGGAGCTCATATGTTGCCTGAAAGACATACCCAGGAGTTGGCAGCAGCAGAAGGAGCTACCATGCATCAGCTACTCGCATGCATCAGCTATTGGTGGGTGGAAATCCTGGCTGATCCATGCCTGATTCATCTTCACAAAGGTGAGTCTCTCCACATTTTTCGTGGACAGACGAGTTCTCCTTGGCGTTACTATGGCCCCCGCAGCACTAAAGACCCGCTCAGATGGCACACTACTGGCCGGGCAGGACAGCTTTCCCGGGGCAAACTCTGCCAGTTGCGGCCACAAGTCAAGTTTGGCTGCCCAGAAATCCAGCGGATCCTTAAGGTGCGTTGGCATGGTCATTTCAAGGTATGACACGACCTGCTGGTTCAGGCCCTGCTCCAGGTCTTCCTGCTGCTCATAAGTAGCCTCACTATGCGGGTGCAGAAAGCTACTCATTAGTGACTGAAGACTGAGGCTGCTGCTGATGAAGCTGCTGCTGCTGCTCCCGCGACCCCCCCCCCCGGCAGCCATGGCAGTGGAAGGTGAGCGCAGAGGTCCCCCCGAGTCAGACCTGCGAGAGTAAGGACCATGGTGCAGATAGGCATCGGCCAACTGACTATGAAGAATGTCTTTGTAGTAGGTCAGTTTGTCCTCCCTCTTAGCGGGTGTAAAAAATGCCCCCATTTTGTGCCAGTAGTGAGGGTCCAATAAGGTGGAGAGCCATAAGTCATCCTGCAGAAAAATGGAGACAATTCTGCGGTCACTACGCAAACACGTGAGCATACATCGTGCCATTTGTGCAAGTGACTCGGAGGGAAAACCTGTCTCCATCTCCACTGCATACTGCCACGGTCTGTCTCGCCTTCCTCACAACCCTCTAGCTCCACTGGCTGCTCCTCCTCTCCTGTCAGATGACTAGATAAACCGCCCATTTCGCCAAAACTAAACTGTGATTCACTGTGCTGCTCCTCCTCCGCTCCCACGGGGTTTATGTGGCTGTGAAATGTATGGGCCATATCTCCAGTGCCCTGACCAGCCATGGTTTCCAACATGTGTTGTATTACATGAAGCAGCGGAATCACGTCGTTCATGCCGTAATCCTGGCGACTGACAAATAAAGTGGCTTCCTCAAAGGGCCTGAGCAAACGGCAGGGGTCACGTATGAGCTGCCACTGGTTCACATTAAAGTTACACAGGGGAGTCCCCCTATCTGCTTGGATCATCAAGAAATCAGTGATGGCTTTTCTCTGCTTGTATAGTCGATCTAACATATGTAGGGTGGAATTCCAATGGGTGGGAACATCGCAAATCAGACTATGTTGGGGGATCCCATTCTGACGCTGTAGCTCAAGAAGGGTTTGCTTGGCAGTGTAGGAGTGGCTGAAGTGCATACAAAGTTTCCTTCCCGTTGTTAGGATGTCTTGCAGATGGGGGGAAGACTTCAGAAAATGCTTGACAACTAGGTTGAGCACGTGTGCCATACAGGGTGCATGGCTCAGGATTCCTTGTTGCAGCGCAGACAAGATGTTACTCCCATTGTCAGTCACCATGGTTCCCATTTCCAATTTTCGAGGAGTAAGCCATGTTTTGATTTCGTGATGAATGAATTTCAGGAGCTCCTTCCCTGTGTGACTCCGTTCGCCAAGGCAAACCATGTGAAGCACAGCGTGACACCACTGTGCCCTGCACACATGGTAGGCTGAAGGGGCATTGAGAATTGACTGTACAGTGGAGGCTGAGGAGACGGCGGAGGATGAGGAGGCAGAGTTGCACACTGTGACAGGCAAAATAGCTGGAGGGGGCGTAGGACAGAGGCAATGGAAGGACAGGGGCTGCTCCCGGGCCATGCCAACTAAGAATTGTGTCCGAGGAACCTACTGACTGTTGACTGGGGGTGTCAGATGTCACTTGTGATGAGGTCGATGACCGTGTTAACCAATCGATGACGGCAGATGCGTTGCTGGTCGAGACAGGACCGCTTGCAGATACCGGGAGATCAGGCCTCTCACCACGACTCCTGCTGCCACTCGCCCCTAGTCTGCTGCGACCTCTGTCTGATGAATCTAGGCCTCTCCTCGGTGCACATCCTGGCACATCTCTGCCTGATATTTTTACTGCATTTAGGAGGGGAAAACAATACCCTACACTACACCTAGAACAGTATTTTTGTAACAGCAGGTGTGTAGAAAAGTTAGATCAAAACAGGCAGACACTGTAGCTAAAAGCTAATGCAAAAAGACACTGGGGGTAAAGATGCAGGTAAAGGTAAGGCAAAGATGCAGGTACTATTAAAAGCTAAGTGCTAGTATTCGGGATGCCCCCCGGTGAAAGGCAATGGGTGCTTTAAACTTTAAAACCAGACTTTTTTTTATATAAAAAGAAAAAGTTTAGTAGGCAGTCACTCTTAAAAGATAAGTGGTAGCACTGACAATGACCCCCAGTGAAAGGCAATGGGTGCTTTAAACTTGTAAACCAGACTTTTTTATACAAAAGGCAAAAGGATAGTAGGCAGGTACTCTTAAAAAATAAGTGGTAGCAGTGACAATGGCCCCCGGTGAAAGGCAATGGGTGCTTTAAACTTGTAAACCAGTATTTTTTTATACAAAAGGCAAAAGGTTAGTAGGCAGGTACTCTTAAAAGATAAGTGGTAGCACTGACAATGGCCCCCGGTGAAAGGCAATGGGTGCTTTAAACTTTAAAACCAGACTTTTTTTATACAAAAGGCAAAAGGTTAGTAGGCAGGTACTCTTAAAAGATAAGTGGTAGCACTGACAATTGCCCCAGTGAAAGGCAATGGGTGCTTTAAACTTGTAAACCAGACTTTTTTATACAAAAGGCAAAAGGATAGTAGGCAGGTACTCTTAAAAGATAAGTGGTAGCACTGACAATGGCCCCCAGTGAAAGGCAATGGGTTCTTTAAACTTGTAAACCAGACTTTTATATACAAAAGGCAAAAGGATAGTAGGCAGGTACTCTTAAAAGATAAGTGGTAGCACTGACAATGGCCCCCAGTGAAAGGCAATGGGTGCTTTAAACTTGTAAACCAGACTTTTTTTTAAAAAAGGCAAAAAATAAGTCGGCCGGTACTCTTAAAAGATAAGTTGTAGCACTGACAATGGCCCCCAGTGAAAGGCAATGGGTGCTTTAAACTTGTAAACCAGGCTTTTATATACAAAAGGCAAAAGGATAGTAGGCAGGTACTTTTAAAAGATAAGTGGTAGCACTGACAGTGGCCCCCAGTGAAGGGCAATGGGTGCTTTAAACTTGTAAACCAGACTTTTTTATACAAAAGGCAAAAGGATAGTAGGCAGGTACTCTTAAAAGATAAGTGGTAGCACTGACAATGGCCCCCGGTTAAAGGCAATGGGTGCTTTAAACTTGTAAACCAGACTTTTTTATACAAAAGGCAAAAGATTAGTAGGCAGGTACTTAAAAGACACGTGCTAGTATTTGGGATGTCCCCCTGGCGAAAGGCAATGTTTGCTTAAAAAGGGACTTTGATTACAAAATCCAACCAGTTAGTAGACAGGTACTCTTGAAATATTTATGCTAGTGTTTGGGATGCCCCCTCCTCACATACAGAGGTTGGCTCCTTTGATTGTGGAAAAGTGACGTTGATTACAAAATGCAACCAGTTAGTAGACAGGTAGTCTTGAAATATTTATGCTAGTGTTTGGGATGCTCCCTCCTCACATACAGAGGTTGGCTCTTTTGATTGTGGAAAAGTGACATTGATTACAAAATGCAACAAGTTAGTAGACAGGTAGTCTTGAAATATTTATGCTAGTGTTTGGGATGCCCCCTCCTCACATACAGAGGTTGGCTCCTTTGATTGTGGAAAAGTGACGTTGATTACAAAATGCAACAAGTTAGTAGACAGGTAGTCTTGAAATATTTATGCTAGTGTTTGGGATGCCCCCTCCTCACATTCAGAGGTTGGCTCCTTTGATTGTGGTAAAGTGGCGTTGAATACAAAATGCAACCAGTTAGTAGACAGGTAGTCATGAAATATTTATGCTAGTGTTTGGGATGCCCCCTCCTCACATACAGAGGTTGGCTCCTTTGATTGTGGAAAAGTGATGTTGATTACAAAATGCAACCAGTTAATAGACAGGTAGTCTTGAAATATTTATGCTAGTGCTTGGGATGCCCCCTCCTCACATACAGAGGTTGGCTCCTTTGATTGTGGTAAAGTGATGTTGATTACAAAATGCAACCAGTTAATAGACAGGTAGTCATGAAATATTTATGCTAGTGTTTGGGATGCCCCCTCCTCACATACAGAGGTTGGCTCCTTTTATAGCGGTAAAGTGACGTTGATTACAAAATGCAACCAGTTAATAGACAGGTAGTCTTGAAATATTTATACTAGTGTTTGGGATGCCCCCTCCTCACATACAGAGGTTGGCTCCTTTGATTGTGGTAAAGTAACGTTGATTACAAAATGCAACCAGTTAGTAGACAGGTAGTCATGAAGTATTTATGCTAGTGTTTGGGATGCCCCCTCCTCACATACAGAGGTTGGCTCCTTTGATTGTGGAAAAGTGACGTTGTACAAAATGCAACCAGTTAGTAGACAGGTAGTCTTGAAATATTTATGCTAGTGTTTGGGATGCCCCCTCCTCACATACAGAGGTTGGCTCCTTTGAGTGTGGAAAAGTGATGTTGATTACAAAATGCAACCAGTTAGTAGACAGGTAGTCTTGAAATATTTATGCTAGTGTTTGGGATGCCCCCTCCTCACATACAGAGGTTGGCTCCTTTGATTGTGGAAAAATAACGTTGATTATAAAATGCAACCAGTTAATAGACAGGTAGTCTTGAAATATTTATGCTAGTGTTTGGGATGCCCCGTCCTCACATACAGGGGTTGGCTCCTTTTATAGTGGTAAAGTGACGTTGATTACAAAATGCAACCAGTTAATAGACAGGTAGTCTTGAAATATTAATGCTAGCACACTTTTTAAAGAATGACACCAGGAAAAGGAAAAGCTAAATAGGCAGGTGTGTTATTAACACTAAATAGGCTTGGAAGCTAAAGCAAACACTTTAAACTGTCCCTGTCTTTATCTATCACTGTCACAGGCTCTCTTTCTCTACTTCTTTATCTGTCCCTCGCTTCTTCTGTTTTATCAATCTATCTATCTCTCCCTCGCTGTGTCTATCTATCTATCTGTCCCTCGCTCTCTCCCTGCCTGATCTGCTCTGGCCGCAATACAGTGTCAGAATGATCTTCCGCAAAATGGCCCCGCTTATATGGGGCTGTGACATCATCGGTAAGCCTGTCTGCTGATAGGTAGCATGTGACACCTCCCCAGGATTCCTTGCCCCATGGGACATGTCCTGACCTGTGGATCCACCATTTTAGATGGGCTGTATAGCAGTAAACTGAGTTTTAAGGAAGCGATTCGAGCGATCGAATCGCAGCGATATTCGGAATCGCAACAAACCGAATATTCCCTGAAATTTGTAACGAATTCACGTTCATCAGAATCGATTTGCTCATCTCTAGCGCCTGTACAGCCGCGCTTAGAGCGACCACTAGCAGACGCTGTAAGCAGGTATCGGGCGCTGTAACAGAGCTGACAGCCTACACTTCATGGCTATACTAGTAGGTTCAGGCAATGGCTGCAGTACAAGAGAAGGAAAATACGCCCCAAACTGTTGCTAATCTATAAATAACCAAATGATTTATGTAAAACCTGAGTAAAGCAAGCTGGCATTTTTCCACAGAATCATCTTGGATCATGAAGAAAGCTTCATGTGTGACCTGACTTGTGCGACTAATTCCCGTTATACAGTAGCTTTCATTCTATTTATTAGTAGCCTTCTTGGAAAGGCAACATATTCTAAAGAGCATCTACAATGTGATTTTCCATTTCTCTGTAAACACTTTAAAACTAAAAGCCTAAACATCTCAACCTCAAGAGAAGATCAGGCTGGATGTTGATGGCTTCTACCATACTCAGCCCGTCATAAATAAACACCATCCATCTTCCCTACACAACTGTGACCCACTGGTGGTCTCCAGAAAACTCACACACCACAATTCATCCTAACTGTTCCAGAAACAGATTATTCTATCCTGAGTTTATTACAAACTTTTCTGAAAATCACAACAGTGCAGAGTGTGACTTAGGATTTATGTAAACTGTTTAGTGTGTATGAAATCTGATGATACTCATCTCTTTATACTCAGGGTAGGCGTCAGTACTAGGCCTACTCAGGCAGGTGTCAGGGTCCCTGCACCTTGGGAGGACCCACCTCATCCTCTACCCTAGGGAGCCCCTATGCAGGACGCAGGGCCATGCAATAACCAGAAGTAAGGACTGGGAGAGGTCGATTGTCCTTTTGGAGGGCCTTGTTTTCTGTTAGAACATCTATTTTTTGTTTCTTTCCTTCTATTTTTCTCTCATGTGTTTTTCTTTCTTTTCCTTTATTCTTTGTTTCTTTTGTTCATCTGCTCTTTCTATTTTGTCCCTATACGTGTCTTTTTCTTCCTATCGATACTTTTGTTTCTTTCATCTGTTCGTTCTGCCTTTCCTTTTTTTTCTTTCCTTCTGTTATTTATTTCTGTTAGTCCATCTCTTTATTTTATATCAGTCTTCTTGTCTCTTTCTTTCCTCCCATCTCTTTTTGTACAATTCCATCTCTCTCTCTTTTCAACTTTTTTTCTGTCATTTTTTTTATTCTTTCTTTGTTTCTGTCACTTGTTCATTCTTGTTCTTTGATTCTGTGATATATTCTATGCATTTGCTTTTCCTTTGTTTCTTTCCATTTATTTTGTATATTTCTTTTCATACATTCTTTCTTTTTTTGGCATTGCTTTTCTCTTTCTATTTTTGCTTTCATTTTGTTTTCTGTCATTCCTTCTATTCTTTGATTCTTTATTTCTCTTTCTTTCTTTCTGTCATTGCTTCTATACTTTGTCATCCCTTCTGTTATTTTTTTCTTTCTATTCGTAACCAGTGTTCACCATACACGTAACTTTGGGGGTTATTTAAGATGGGATTGCGCCAGGTAGTGCCTCGTAGCGGCAGGCAGTGCCTGTACGCAAAACCATATTTATGAAAGCCAATCTGGTGAGCGACTGTAACAGTGCCATGTAGCGTCCGATGTATTATTACAGGTGGCTCAGCGTATAACGCAGGTGCTCTAGCTTCCAGAGCGCCAAGTATTACCTTTCGCTAAGGGGTTTATTCATCAAGGGATAGCAACAGGTAGTGCCTTGTAAGCGGTAGGTAGCGTCTGGTGAACGCCAGGTACTGTACGCAATACCGCATTTATGAAGCCGATTCTGGGGAGCAACTGCAACAACGCCATGTAGCGTCTGATTCATCATTACCCAAGGCTCAGCTTATACCGCTGGCACTCTGGCTTCCAGAGCGCCTGGTATTACCTGTCGCTCTCCCATTTCAATGGCCGTTACCTTTGTTCTCTTTATACAGGATTTTCTTTTAATTTTTTTTTTTTTTAATAAATCATTGTGTCACCTCTCCTGGGCTAGAAAAAGTAATTTTTGAAAACTTTTGATTGATTGATCAAATCAAAATTGATTGATTTTTTTATATTTTTATGAAGAATTGTCTTTACAGGCCTGGTATTAAAGTGTTAAAGTCACGATGTATTAACAATGTAATTCCATATGTTTTCGCTTTGTTACTAGTGGATATACCCAATTTTGAGGCTGTTTTTTTGATGAATATGGTTTGAGTCGCTCACACTGACCAGTCGCTACCGTTCGCTCCCATATAGCTCTGTACTGGTGTTATAGCGACTCACACATCAAATTCATCAATGCTGACCATGTTACTACAGTGAATGAGGCGCTCTGTAAAAGCAACTCACGGCCGATCATAGCGACCACTAGCTGTCGCTCTTAATGCCACTTTACAGACGCTCATCTGCCGTTACCTGACGCTAGTAATGAATCAGCCTGCCCGTGTCACTCTCCCATGCATTTCAATGGGCGTTCATTTGCTTGTGTTTAAACACCGTGTTTGACAATTTTTTTTTTTGCTCAAATCATTGTGTGACCTCTCCTGGCTGCAAACAAACATTTTTAGAAACTTTTTTGACTTTTTATATTTTTATGCAGAATTGTCATTACAGTTCTGGCACTAAAGTGTTATTGTCACAGTGTTAAAACAATGTCATTCCATGTGTTATTGCTTTGTTACTGGTGTATATGTGTTCAAAAACAGACTATGCTACAGCGCCCAGCTTTAGAGCGCCAACGCTGTGTGTGTGTCCTTTTTGATAAGTATGGTGTAGAGCGCTGTTTACAGCGTCTACTAGCAGCTGCTCTAAGCGCCGCTATACAGACGCTCATCTGCCTGGAGTTAGTAATGAATCAGCCTCCACATCACCATGTATGAAGTATCATACCGCACTGCAAGGGGCCCATTAAGACTAGAGATGAGCGAACCGGTTCGGACGAACCGGAATTCGCTCCGAATTTCAGGAAATATTCGATTCGGCACGAACCTGAATATTTTGTGGTTCGTGCCGATCGAATTTTTCCTGAAATTAAAAAAAAAAAAAAGCCGGCATGGTGGGAGCGGAGCCGGCCGGCGGGCCGGTAAAGCCGGCCGGCCCGCTCCCACCATGCTGGCATTTAAAAAAAAAAAAAAAAAAAAAAAAAAAAGCATTTTTGCCCGCATGGTGGGAGCGGAGCCGGCCGGCGGGCCGGTAAAGCCGACCGGCCCGCTCCCACCATGCCGGCATTTAAAAAAAAAAAAAAAAAAAACATTTTTGCCGGCATGGTGGGAGCGGGCCGGCCATGCCGGCATTTAAAAAAAAAGCAAACACTTACCTGCAGGTCCGGAGCGTGGAGGCCGGCGCCGCTCTCAGCTGTCATCTGAGGGCGCGGCCCGCTCCCACCATGCCGGCAAAAATGCTTTTTTTTTTTTTTTTTTGTTTTTTAAATGCCGGCATGGTGGGAGCGGGGAACTTCGTAAAAGTTCGATTCGGCCGAACCCGAATTTCTTTGTGAACTTCGGCGAATCGGCCGAATCGAACTTTTCAAAAGTTCGCTCATCTCTAATTAAGACTATTGCCCAAGGGCCTGCATAAACCTGGCTGCCCTGATGATACTAGTAAAGACATTTAAATGGAGCACCAAACAGCAAAGAAGAGCTTAGTCAGGACTCAGGTAAAACCTTTACCTCCAAGGTTAAGCAGAAGACACAAAAGGAGACAGAAGGCCTGTGCGGAAAACCCACAGATACAAATCTGGAGTTCCCCTTTATTTCCCCCTGTTAAGGCTTTTAGTCATCAATATGCATAGGTCCCTATCTCCCCAGGAGGGGGAGTTAGCATTTATGGGTTGAACAGCGCAGATCACAGACTCCCCACTGATTTTCTCACACCTCCAGCCTGGCAGTGGGTCTGGAGGTGGTAGGACGACTGGCCGTTAAACAGTCACATCAAAAGATGAGACAAGCGGCACCAACACAAATCAGACACCATGTGTTCCAGCACCAAGCCAATTACAGAACCAGAACCGGCTCACAAAACTGCACACGGAGATAGGTTTCTCTGGGCTCTGCAACAAAGGAAATCTAGAGAAATGGAGATCTAAGGTTCTGACCCATTTAGGGACCCCATTTTTGGACTCATCAGATGCCCGGCATCCAACCCAATCTTTTGGTGCCGTATCCAAAGCCATACAAGCCCCCTGCTCAAAGTTATAACCCCTAAAGGGTTTTAGGGGCTAAAGCAAGCTCCAGGTGACAATCCATCCCACAGAAGGGAGGGAGTGAAAGGAACCCCAGGCATAAAAGGGATTACCCTGGGCCAGGCTTTTGTCACTTATCTGGAGAGGTCATGGTTCCCGCCTGCCGGAGGTGTCCATCCACAAGCTTGCCACTTGTGGGAGCTCTCATCACCACTACTCTGCAACTGCATATTAAGGTAACTGACCATTGTCTCTCTGTGTAACTCACTGTAACCTGTAACCACTGCTCAGAACAGCACTTGTATTATTTCATATTCCATCATAGCCAAATGTTTGTTATCACTGCCTAGTGTGCTTATAGCATTAAAACGTATATTTAACTTGAGCAATCTTTTTGCCTTAGCCAAGAATCTGTATGTCCGCAGGCTTTGGGCCTGGTATTCCTGATAGGAGGGCTCGGACAGGGGTTTTTGGGAACACCGTCTGTGTGTCCAGAGGTCCCGGGTTGATAGTTGGATCACGTGACCCGCGGTTCCCTGACAAGGCCAAACAAGTAGTGTTGAGCTTTGAATTCTGGTCAAAGTTAGAATTTACCAAAAGTCTACCAATTTGGTTCAGTTCGCGCAAAACATTGAAAAAATGAAAATTTCTATAGGATCAGAACAACAGTAATTTGTTTCTAGATGATGAGATCACCATTACCTAATAATGCATTTGAAAGTGGAAAAAGATAAAAGAAAGACCCATTAAATAAAGAAACCGGAAATAATGTAAGAGGGCACCTTCAACAGAAAAATGTATTTTCACAGTGAAATAATAATCCCTTTCTAACTGCTTTAAAACATATGTACATAATGTTAGAGGTCCCCAGAAAAAATGCAATTTTTAGGAATAGAATAGTGTCCCTTTTCTGGATCCCACATAGAAGACAGGTGGGTTTTAAAGTGGAACAACAGTCAACAATGATTTAAACCAGACCAGTACAACAAACAGTGCTCATATGCATCCCTCCCCAGGGCAATTTAGATTGCTGCACATAAAAAAATAATTTACCTTTTTCTAACCCATTTTGTGGTAAATTTTAAAAACAAAATGGCGGCTCATGGATGTGCAGACCACCTGCAAACAGGAAGTGCTTCTGGGTTTCATGTTACTGTGCATTGTCAGTTATGTCAGTTGAATCCAGGCAGCGGCATGGCTAAGATACTCGGAGAGGAAGCTCCAAAATGGTCGATACCTTGCAGGTTGCTGAGCAGCACAGAGATAGATACGCTTGGTGTCCTGCACTACATTTGATGTCTATCGGTCAGCAACAAACAAGGCAGTGAATTGGTTCTGCCCTGCACTCTGCATAATGCAGTGGTGGAACAAGGGTTGCCACCTGGCCAGTATTTTTTTACTTACTTACTGGCCAGGTGGTGTTGGTATTTGTTTTTTACTGGTAAGGATGGGAAAGTATACCCAGAATTACATTTACCAGTAGTATTTACATTTACCACTATATGTCCTGTGAACATATAGCAGAGAGCAGGACACCGGGCATCTATGTCACTGCGGCAGCCAAATTCACCTACCACAATGCAGGTAAAAAATACCATTTTGTGATTACTCACCTGTAAAATGGGTATTATTGGTGTGTCACACACCCCGACTCACCTTAAATAATAACAGTAGGGTAATACTCACCACAAGGTGGCGTCGTGCAGAGAGAAGTCGGAAACAAGCCCCACCCGGTCAGCTTATACCTGGGACCTCCCACTCAATTTCCCAGTGTAATCGAAAAGCAGTAAGAAAAGGTACCAGAAGTTAAAAGGAACCCTCAACAAAACCAATGGTTCACCATATAGAGGATCCAGGATACCAAAAAGGGCGGGTGTGAGTCGGGGTGTGTGACACACCAATAATACCCATTTTACAGGTGAGTAATCACAAAATGGTATTATTCTTTGTGTGTCACACACCCCGACTCACCTTAAATGATAACAGTAGGGACATCCAAAAGCAGTGTCCACAAAAGGGCGGGTACCCAAAAAGGCAAAAATGCAATTCAAACCACTGCAGTATGCAGAATCTTGCGGCCAAACGCAGCATCAGCTGAAGCACGCACATCAACCTTGTAAAACTTAGAAAAGGTATGAACCGAAGACCAAGTAGCAGCCTTACAAACTTGCTCAACAGAAGCCTGGTGCTGAAAGGCCCAGGACGCCCCAACAGCACGAGTAGAATGAGCAGTGATACGAAATGGGGGATCCTTCCCCTTGGCAGAATAGGCTCCAACAATAGCCTGACGAATCCATTTACTAATGGAAGACTTAGCCGGAGCCAAACCCTTCAGAGGCCCGGAGGGCACAACGAAAAAAGCATCAGTCCTACGAAAAGAAGAAGTAGTACGCAGATAGCACCTAACACAACGAACAACGTCCAAACAGTGCAAGGCCCTCTCCTTGTCATTCTTAGGATTAGGGCACAAGGAGGGAAGAACAATGTCCTGATTCAAATGAAAGGCAGAAACAACCTTAGGGAGAAAGTCAGGTTTGACACGAAAAACCACTTTGTCCTGATGGCGCTCCATGTAGGGCACCTGAACAGACAATGCCGCCAATTCCGAGACATGCCTAACAGAAGTAATAGCCACAAGGAAGGCAACCTTCTGAGTCAAGGAGGAGAGAGCGACATCTGACAGGGGCTCAAAAGGCGGAGCCTGTAGAGCAGAAAGAACCAAATTCAAGTCCCAAACAGGGAGCAAGGGCTTCCTGGGAGGCCGCACATGCGCAACCCCCTGAAAGAAAGTATTGACCAAAGGATGAAGAGCAAAGGCCTTTTGGAAGAAGATAGACAAGGCAGACACCTGCCCCTTCAAGGTACTCAGCTGGAGACCAGAGTCCAAACCCGACTGAAGAAAATCCAACACTCTGGACACAGAAAAGACTCTACAAGGCAAGGAACGAGCCTCACACCAAGCGATGTAAGCCCTCCACGTCCTGTAATAGATGGTCGAAGAAGACCTCTTCCGGGCACAGATAAGAGTCCGAATCACAGAATCCGAAAGACCCTCCTCCTTCAAGATGGAGGTTTCAGCAGCCAGGCCGTCAAAGCCAGCGATCGTAAATTGGGGTACCGCAGCCGGCCTTGAGTGAGAAGATCCGGCCGCAGAGGAAGGACGAACTGATCCTCCGCCAGCCGAACGATGTCCGCGAACCACATCCTTCTTGGCCACCTTGGGGCCACGAGAATGGCGGACACCCCTTCCAGAGTCAGCTTTCTTAGAACTCTTCCGAGCAAGGGAATCGGAGGAAACAGGTACAGGAACCCCAGTTCCCCCTAGTTCAGAGACATGGCATCCACTGCCAGAGCCAGAGGATCCTGGGACAGTGACACAAAGGCCAGAAGCTTGTAATTGTGACGAGAGGCAAACAAGTCCACCTCCGGTGTCCCCCACCGGAGGCACAGAGACAGAAACACCTGAGGATGGAGGGACCACTCCCCCAGCCGGGAGGAGCTTCTGCTGAGAAGATCCGCTTCCGTGTTCTCCACCCCCGGAATGTAGATTGCCGACAGGCAAGGCACATGGGCCTCCGCCCAGGTCAGGATCAGGGACACCTCGCTGAGAGCGCCCAGACTGCGAGTCCCTCCCTGATGATTGATGTAGGCAACCGCGGTCCGGTTGTCCGACCTTACCTGAACCGGAAGACCCTGAAGATGCAAAGTCAGCTGAAAGAGAACCAGCCGGATGGCCCTCAGCTCCAGAACATTGATGGGCAAGTGAGCCTCTCGAGGCCCCTACTGCCCCTGGAACTGAAGATCCTTCCAGAAACCCCCCCCAACCCGACAGACTGGCGTCCGTGGTGACAGTCTCCCAGAGCGGAGGCAGGAATGATCTGCCCCTCAGAAGATTGGCAGAAACCAACCACCATTGAAGAGACTGCCGGACCCGGGGGGGACAGCTGGAAGGGCTGATCCAACGACCGTGGTCGCCGGTCCCAAGATGCCAACAGGTGAAGCTGAAGCGTCCACGTGTGAAACTGAGCAAACGGAACCGCCTCGAAGGAGGCCACCATCAAACCCACCAGCCTCATCCCCAGACGGATGGGCGGCCGAGGATCGGCAAGAAGCAGCCGAGCCAAATCCTGAATCAGGAGGATCTTGGCTTGAGGCAGAAATACACTGTGCCGACAAGAGTCCAGCGCCATTCCCAAGAATGACACCACCGAGGCCGGGGTCAGAGAGGACTTGGGGTAGTTTATCACCCAACCAAAGCTTTCCAGCGTGGAGACCACCGTTCCGGTGTCCGACACCGACTGATCGAAAGCAGGGGCCATGATAAGAAGGTCGTCCAGATAAGGCAAAATCCGAACGCCTTGCACTCTGAGAATGGCCATGACCCCAGCCAACACCTTGGTGAAGACCCTCGGAGCCGAGGTAAGGCCAAACGGAAGAGCTACGAATTGAAAGTGCCGATCCTCCACCACGAACCGGAGGAATCTCTGATGAGCTGCGCAGATGGGGACATGAAGATAAGCATCCTTGATGTCTATGGACGTCATGAAATCCCCCTGCCGCAGAGAATTGATGGCAGACCGCAGCGTCTCCATGCGAAAATTCCGGGGCCGGATGAACCTGTTGAGGAACTTGAGATCCAGAATGGGACGAACCGAACCGTCCTTCTTGGGAACAGTGAACAGGTTGGAGTAGTATCCCAGGCCCACTTCCTCGGGAGGCACCGGACGGATGACCGCCAGTTCCAGAAGATTTCTTACCGAATCCCGTAGCCCCTGAGCAGCAGAAGGATCGGCGGGCACTCGGGACTCGAGACTCGAACTCCAGCTTGTAACCGGCCGACACTACCTCCCGGATCCAATTGTCCGGGACCAGCCGGTCCCAGACCTGGGAGAAGAGTCGTAGCCGTCCCCCCACCCGCACGGGTGAGGGCTCCCCCTCATTGCTGAGTGGGCTTGGCAACAGGCTTGGGCTTGGCGCCCCAAGCATGACCTGGCCGGCCGCGGCCCCTTCCTCGATTCCAACCGGAGCCTCTGGAGGCAGGGAAGGAACCACGGCCCGATCTGGCTCCCCGAAAGGAGGGACTGAAGGAAGCCGCACCCCGAAAGGAACTACGCGGTTTCTTGCGCTGAGGCAACTTAGAATAAATGATTGGTGGCACACTCTTATTCAAGTATTATATCACAGACTTTGACTGAAAATACAAGGGTGCTGCCTGATGGGATAATTCCTTATACCCCACAGACCATATATTATTAAAGATTCAGGCGCACACCAATTCAACTAAAAAAAGTTTTTTTACTTTTTGGTAATGCAATTAAATTCATATAGGCATATACTAAATTGATACATGATCACAAGGTAATATATTTACAGAAGTATATACATGTATATCAAGGGTAGTCTCCTGTGTGGACTCAGTTTAAATCTATGAGCATCCAAGCTGCACCATCTGTTCACAGCACAGTGGTGAGATAATCAGCACAATTCTATTCCAACACAGAGTCCATACCAGGAGACACCAAATGCATAGTCTCTCTAAACATCTATTTACATAGGCTCCTCAGAGCGCTTCTCACTGCACACTTAAGGACAATACGGTCAGCGTGCCATGTAATCAACCATATAGCTCACATGTACGGATTTAAACAGAAATAAGCATTAAGAAGATGAACTTTTAGCATAAGTTCATTAGTATGCATTTAACAGATTACATGCAACACAGTGTACATAGCAAAAACAGCATATTACCCAAGTGCGTATAACATAGTATAGGTGGGGGCAATCCTCCCACGTTCCGGGGATCACGTCCCCTTTCTCAAGGAATAGTACCCTACCTCATCCAGCCATTCGCGCTGAGGCAACTTACCGCCCTTGGTGACTGAATCCAACTTGTCCCCGAACAGCCGAAGCCCAACAAAAGGCAGGGAGGTCAGAGACCGCTTAGCACCGACATCAGCCGTCCATTGACGCAGCCAAACAGACCGACGGATAGCCACAAACAAGGCAGAAGCTCTGCCACACATGGCCATAGCATCATCAAGGGCCGTCAAGGCAAAAGAAGCAAAGGCCTCACACTGCTGAAGAGTAGCAAACTCATCACAAGACGAGTCCAAACCAGAGCTCAAGTCCCTGACCAAGGACCGAAGAGCCATAATGACAAGCGAAGAGGCACAAACCGGCCGCAGGGCCGAACCAATACTGACGAAACCATGGCGGGCCAGCTGATCCACACGGCGATCCTCGCCATCCTTGATGGTAGTGGTATCCGGAGAATGCAAAACCGAAGTATTGGAGAGCCCCAGCACCGGAGAATCCACAACAGGGGGCACACACCAAAGTTTGACAAGGTCCTCCGCAAAGGGATACCGTTTATCCCAGCTGGGAGGAACCCCAACAAGGTGCGTGGGTTGTTCCCATTCCTTAAGCACAACACGTTCAAAATGTTGTTGCTTGGGAAAAACCAAACGCGGCTTAGGTAAGTCGTAAAGCTCACCCTTAGGCGGAGGGGCTGCCGGCGGGTCCAGGGATAAAACCTCATACACCATAGGTAAAACAGCAGGAGTATCAATAGGCACAACAGTGGCCGGATCTCCAGAAGCCTCCGAAGAGCCCAAATCGTGCTCTTCTGAATCCTCATAGAGCTCCCCTTTCTCAGAAGGCGGACCATCAGACCACTCCAATGCCTCCGCCAAGGTGTCGGCGGCCAAGATTGGAGGGACAGCAAGGTGTTTGCGCTTAGTTGTAGCTTTCTGGGCTACCGAAGCGGTCAATAATTTCTCGAGAGCAGCCAGGCGGCCGCACAACTCGGAATGCGAATCCCCACTCGTGACCAGGTCACCCGGGGTCCGGAACAGATGAGGCGGTGTGGGAGAAGACTGAGGTTGCGACGAGCCAGAAGCATTGTTACTGGTCAGACACGCAAGATTCTGTTGAGCGCAAGGCGCGCACAGAAAAACATCATCACCAGGGAGCGGAGCCCCGCAACCCCCACACAGCCTGGATTGCCCCGAAGAGCTGTTTCCGGTATCACTGGAAGCCTCCATAACGGTGAACTTGTATGGTGTTCGCAATCACCAGGGGATTTACGCAGTAAGCTACCCGGGATGCCCCTTTTAATTAATGTCCCGGGAGTGGGAGGAAAATTTTAGGCCCCTAAATTATTTCCCTTTAAGAATTAACCAGGTAAAGCAGACCGGGCAGCCCCAGGATGGACGTCCCGATATCTGTAAGACAAAAGGGAAAACAATAAGTCCCCTTACGTAACTGAAGCAGCACCGCATGCACACCAGCCCTTCACATATACAGAAAATGAACCATGCACAGTAATAATGGAGCTGCAACAGGGCCACACAGCAGCACGTGCACAGGAGGATGCCCGCGCGCAGGAAGCCCCCCAGGGGAGAAGGCAAGCCCACAGGGAGGCCGTAGGCAGAACCGCAGAACAATGATCTTGTGAGCACTGACATAAATGTGGACTTGAACCTAGCAATCCAATGTCCGTCATAGCTCAGAGGCCGCTGCTCCAACCACCGTGCTATTGCTATGGTGGTTCCAGCACCAGTGATGCGGATCAACCCCAGCGAACCTCCCCCCACGAGGCTTCCCCACGCAGGCATGAAGAAAAAAACAAAAGGGAACTAACCGCACCAAGTCAAGAAGGTGGCGGAGCCACAGGAGACCGCAGATCAGCAGCAGCAGACCGAGAAGACGGAGGGCGGGCCGAAGAAACGCGGGAAGCGCGCCGCCCCCGCCCCCCGAACAGCGCCCGCTGGCCACCACGGAGCCGGGCCCCGCCCACTCCTTCTCCATCTCTAAGGGCATAATGGCGGACCCAGGAGGGCCCGCACAGTAACAAAAGAATGGCGCAGCAGCACAGCGCGAAGGCGCGCAGCGCGCCCAGAACAAGATACACAAAACCGGACACAAGTCAAAACGATGCGCACAGTCAAACACACACACACACACACACAACCCCCCCCCCCCCTTTTTTTAACCCAGATCATAGGACAGGGGAAAAATTCAGGGAAGGGAGGGAGGGGGAGACAATGGGACGGGGCATCCCAAGGTCCGGGTCACCGAAACCGGACATCCACTCTACCCCCACAGGGGAACTAGCGGAGGAGACAAACTCCTGGCACCTACAGGTGCCGGCTACCATCACCCAGCCCGCAGCCTAGGGCTGGGAGGCTTCCAATAATGACATCCAAACAAGGACTGGGCAGAAATAGACCAGGGGGAATGCCGGGGGGTGAACCCCGGCTACCTGCAAGCAGGAGACTCCATCTTCTGTCTTGACTCTGCAGAGAGCAAACACTGGGAAATTGAGTGGGAGGTCCCAGGTATAAGCTGACCGGGTGGGGCTTGTTTTCGACTTCTCTCTGCACGACGCCACCTTGTGGTGAGTATTACCCTACTGTTATTATTTAAGGTGAGTCGGGGTGTGTGACACACAAAGAATATTAGATGGGGTGATGGGTTGTGGACAGAATAAGTAAGATAAAAAAAAAGCCAAAAAGTGGGTCATATGGGGAGGGGGGTATGACTGAAAACAAAGGCAAAAAGAGAGTTTCAGAAGGTAAGAACAGATAAAAAGGGATTCAAATAGACCCAAATAAAGATTTTTTACTATCCTGGGTTTGAATTTTGGTTCTTGTCTCCTGTGTAAACTCCCCCGAGTGCCCCTAATAACTTACCTCCCAATGTTGCTTGGGCTCTGGTCCAATCAGTGCTGTGCACCCTGCATAATAATGCATGGCACAAACCATTTAGACCAGAGCTTCGGCATAGGGAGATGGAGCGGTCACATCCCCGGGCTCTCTGCGAACTAAGACACGTGTCCGCCCTCAGCCTATATGAATGGCTGGGGAGCATGCCTCAGCTTGATGGGCAGCCGGGGATGCCAATAGTGAGGTCAACATGGGAGCCCCAGAAAGGAGGGTGGTTTTTAGGGTGATCAGGAGGTTTTACACAGCGGGGCATCCTGAATTGGGATGCCCCAGGGGGACTGAAACGGGCTAATGTAACCTTTTGTCTGGAATGACCCTTGTTTTTGAGATGTTTTTTGTTGTCATTTATTTGTGTGCCTCTCTTTCTGAGAGTTGTATGTTACAAAAGAAGGTGTGCACTGGTGAGATGTCTGTGCAGGTACAGGGATGGTCAGAAGAAGAGGTTGTAGCTGTGTCACAGAGCCATAAACAAGATGGAACAAGCAGAGGGGCCTGAACCTTGCTGAGAATGTGACTGTAGTTACAAGTAGCGCTGAGTGCTGCCAGGGCTGGTAAGGAGAGGCGGCACCGCTCCAGGCTGTTATTATGCCGGTCACGGGATGGGGAAGTTTCAGTTTGGTTTATGCCAAGTGATCAGTATCAGCCGTTCAGCTATTTGCTCACCAATAAAAAAAAAGAAGGGCACGTTAAAGTATGAAAACATTCTGATGAAAGGCAAAATAGTAAGTTAAAGGGACCCTAAATTGTCTAATATTCAAAATCTCTACAAACATGCTGCATGCTGAATGGAAGAAGCAAACAGAGTTACAGATTTAGAATATACACTCAGATATTTTTGGGGGGCTTCTGAACTTTTGTCGTGCCCCCCGAACAAAATTTATAGGGTAAATCTTGCTCTTAGGCAAATTAAAAATCAGATTTTTATTCTGTATATGTTACAGTCATTCCATCCAGCATAGACCAAGTGTGTATAGTTACAACAACGCAAAGGTGAATGTAACCCCCTGACATTCACCTAAAAGTAGAAGAAACGCTCCTAAAAATGTCAATTTTTTTTATCTGGAATCTATGGTTCATGTGAATAAAGTTGGTGAATGACGCAGCTTTCTGCCATGAATGTTAACCCCTTAACGACCCACCTTATTTTACCCATGAGGATGAGTCCATTTTTGTCCCTCTTTGTGTTCCAGGGGTCAGCAAGGCAGGTGGACAGATGGGTTGACAGTCAGGCAGCTAGGCAGGTGAGCCAGTAGGTAGGCGTATGGATAGGTTGCTGGGCGGCAGTGGCATACATAGCCCTGATGGGACCCCATGGCAAAACCCTCATCAGCAAGGCCCCCCAGGGTGGAAACTTACCAGCCAGGGAGGTAGGAGGCGTGCAGCATGGGCATGACGGCATGGAGGCAATGGCAATGGAGACGCAAGGTGCATCGCTGGACACCGAACAGGTAAACATTAAGCTGACTCTGGGCATACATTCATAAGAGGTGGTGCAGGCAGCTTGCACTGGGCCCCATTGTTCCATGGGCCTGGGGGTAGGTGCCTGCACTGTCTCTATGGTATGCACACCCCTGCTGGGCAGTGAAGTACATGGGCTGGCAGGCAGGTGTGCGGAGACATAGGTAGGTGGCTGGGTAATAAGGCAGTTAGGGAGACGGGCAGGTAGGTGGTTGGGCAGGTGGTTGGTTAGGTAGGTGGTCAGGCAGACAGGATTTAGGCAGGCAGATAGGTAGGTGGGCGGGGGATATGTGCATAGGTAGGTGGGAGAGCAGGAATCTCGAGGGGGTGGCTTTAAGGGTACCAGAAGCGGGGGATGCGGCCGTCAGCACGCTCGGAGCCGCTGGCTTTAGACGCCGTCCTAGATGGTGTGACTTGAGCGGCTCAGAGCACGCTGATTGGACAAGTGGCAGTGCATGCGCCGTAGGACCAGGATGAGGTGAGTTTCTTTGGGCCATTTGAGGGGTTTCACACCGATCTGGGGTGCCCCGGGGGAAAGGACCAAAACTCAGGATAGTCAAAATCTTGGGTTTTTGTCCACTTTAAGACAGACTGCTAATTCCGGGAGGCTTGCTCAATAAAATGGGATTTACTGTTTACGCCAATGGTTAATTAAAATCATACTGACTGTCAGTTATAGCCACCAAAATCAGGAAAATTCCATTTACATCAGAATGTGGAATGTGAGCTATATAGCTGGAGCTTTAGTAACAGATGCTGGAGGTAGGTGAGTTTAGAGGCAACTTATGGTTCTCAGCCACAATCTGAATTCAGGTTTGATTTTTAAAGCAACCCTACAACAGAAACATGAGTAACTTACCTGATAAGGGAGTCTGGGGTGTACTCATTAATTTTTTCATTAATTATTTGCCAATCGCTATTGCTGACTGGGGAAATAGTGCTGCCGCCAGAGAGAATCATTATCAGAGAGAATAAAGTACATCAGCTAGAGGAAAACTGTTTGACATTAGTCCAATAGCTTTGCTATCTGACCTTGGAGAATCATTGGCTGCACCAATTATAATTTCTACATGTTAAACGGCTGTATACTTGTGTTTTCATTATTCAATTAAAACACATTGGCATAAAAGAGTTTACCAGGTTTAAAGAAATTGCTAGCATTTGGTTTTCATCAGGAGCGGACTGAGGTTAAAAAAAATGGCCTGGGACTTTTTTGGTCACAACAGCCCTTCTGCAGTGTGTCCAGCCACATATAATACCCCCCATAACAAGCAGTGCAGCAGAGAAACCCCCAAATCACCCCATAACAAGCAATGCAGCAGAGTATCCCCCCAAATCAATCCATAACAAGCAGAGTATCCCCCCAAATCACCCCATAACAAGCAGTGCAGCAGAGAAACCCCCAAATCACCCCATAACAAGCAGTGCAGCAGAGAAACCCCCAAATAACCCCATAACAAGCAGTGCAGCAGAGTATCCCCCCAAATCACTCCATAACAAGCAGAGTATCCCCCCAAATCACTCCATACTAAGCAGTGCAGCAGAGAATCCCCCCAAATCACCCCATAACAAGCAGAGCAGCCCCCCAAATCACCACATACAAGCAGAGCAGCCCCCCAAATCACCACATAACAAGTGGTGCAGCAGAGTATCCCCCCAAATCACCCCATAACAAGCAGTGCAGCAGAGCATCCCCCCCAAATCACTCCATAAAAAGCAGTGCAGCAGATCAGCCTCCCAAATCCCTCCATAACAAGCAGTGAAGCAGAGAACCCACCCAAATCACCCCATAACAAGCAGTGCAGCAGAGAATCCCCCCAAATCACCTCATAACAAGCAGTGCAGCAGAGAATCCCCCCAAATCACCTCATAACAAGCAGTGCAGCACAGCATCCCCTCAAATCACCTCATAACAAGCAATGAAGCAGATAATCCCCCCAAATCACCTCATAACAAACAATGCAGCAGAGTATACCCCATAACAAGCAGTGCAGCAGAGATTCCCCCCAAATCGCTCCATAACAAGCAGTGCAGCAGAGAATCCCCCCAAATCACCCCATACCAAGCAGTGCAGCAGAGCATCTCCCAAAACACCCTATAACAAGCAGTGCAGCAGAGAATCCACCCAAATCACCCCATAACAAGCAGTGCAGCAGAGTATCCCCCCAAATCACCCCATAACAAGCAGAGCAGCAGAGAAACCCCTCAAATCACCCCATAACAAGCAGTGCATCAGAGTATCCCCCCAAATCGCCCCATAACAAGCAGTGCAGCAAAGAATCCCCCAAATCACCTCATAACAAGCAGTGCAGCAGAGAATCCCCCCAGATCACCCCATAACAAGCAGTGCAGCATAGCATCTCCCAAAACACCTCATAACAAGCAGTGCAGCAGAGTATCCCCCCAAATCACCCCATAACAAGCAGTGCATCAGAGAATCCCTCCAAATCACCCCATAACAAGCAGTGCAGCATAGTATCCCCAATCACCCCATAACAAACAGTGCAGCAGAGTATCCCCCCAAATCACCTCATAACAAGCAGTGCATCAGAGTATCCCCCCAAATCACCCCATAACAAGCAGTGCATCAGAGTATCCCCCCAAATAGCCCCATAACAAGCAGTGCAGCAAAGAATCCCCCAAATCACCTCATAACAAGCAGTGCAGCAGAATATCCCCCCAAATCACCCCATAACAAGCAGTGCAGCAGAGCATCTCCCAAAACACCTCATAACAAGCAGTGCAGCAGAGTATCCCCTCAAATCACCCCATAACAAGCAGTGCATCAGGGAACCCCCCAAATCACCCCATAACAAGCAGTGCAGCAGAGATTCCCTCCAAATCACCCCATAACAAGCAGTGCAGCATAGTATCCCCCCCAATCACCCCATAACAAGCAGTGCAGCAGAGTATCCCCCCAAATCACCTCATAACAAGCAGTGCATCAGAGTATCCCCCCAAATCACCCCATAACAAGCAGAGCATCTCCCAAAACACCCCATAACAAGCAGTGCAGCAGAGAATCCCCCCAAATCACCCCATAACAAGCAGTGCAGCAGAGCATCTCCCAAAACACCTCATAACAAGCAGTGCAGCAGAGTATCCCTCCAAATCACCCCATAACAAACAGTGCAGCAGAGTATCCCCCCAAATCACCCCATAACAAGCAGTGCAGCAGAGTATCCCCCCAAATCACCCCATAACAAGCAGTGCATCAGAGAATCCCTCCATATCACCTCATAACAAGCAGTGCAGCAAAGTATCCCCCCAAACCCCCTCATAACAAGCAGTGCATCAGAGTATCCCCCCAAATCACCCCATAACAAGCAGTGCATCAGAGTATCCCCCCAAATCGCCCCATAACAAGCAGTGCATCAGAGAACCCCCCAAATCACCCCATTACAAGCAACACAGCAGAGAATCCCCCCAAATCACCTCATAACAAGCAGTGCAGCAGAGTATCCCCCCAAATCACCCCATAACAAGCAGTGCAGCAGAGTATCCCCCCAAATCACCCCATAACAAGCAGTGCAGCAGAGTATCCCCCCAAATCACCTCATAACAAGCAGTGCAGCAAAGAATCCCCCAAATCACCCCATAACAAGCAGTGCAGCAGAGAATCCCCCCAGATCACCCCATAACAAGCAGTGCAGCAGAGCATCTCCCAAAACACCTCATAACAAGCAGTGCAGCAGAGTATCCCCCCAAATCACCCCATAACAAGCAGTGCATCAGAGAACCCCCCAAATCACCCCATAACAAGCAGTGCATCAGAGAATCCCTCCATATCACCCCATAACAAGCAGTGCAGCAAAGTATCCCCCCAAACCCCCTCATAACAAGCAGTGCATCAGAGTATCCCCCCAAATCACCCCATAACAAGCAGTGCATCAGAGTATCCCCCCAAATCGCCCCATAACAAGCAGTGCAGCAAAGAATCCCCCAAATCACCTCATAACAAGCAGTGCAGCAGAATATCCCCCCAAATCACCCCATAACAAGCAGTGCAGCAGAGCATCTCCCAAAACACCCCATAACAAGCAGTGCATCAGAGAATCCCTCCAAATCACCCCATAACAAGCAGTGCAGCATAGTATCCCCCCCCCCAATCACCCCATAACAAGCAGTGCAGCAGAGTATCCCCCCAAATCACCTCATAACAAGCAGTGCATCAGAGTATCCCCCCAAATCACCCCATAACAAGCAGAGCATCTCCCAAAACACCCTATAACAAGCAGTGCAGCAGAGAATCCCCCCAAATCACCCCATAACAAGCAGTGCAGCAGAGCATCTCCCAAAACACCTCATAACAAGCAGTGCATCAGAGTATCCCTCCAAATCACCCCATAACAAGCAGTGCAGCAGAGTATCCCCCCAAATCACCCCATAACAAGCAGTGCAGCAGAGCATCCCCCCAAATCGCCCCATAACAAGCAGTGCATCAGAGAACCCCCCAAATCACCCCATTACAAGCAACGCAGCAGAGAATCCCCCCAAATCACCTCATAACAAGCAGTGCAGCAGAGTATCCCCAGAATCACCCCATAACAAGCAGTGCAGCAGAGAATCCCCCCAAATCACCCCATAACAAGCAGTGCAGCAGAGAATCCCCCCAAATCACTGCATAACAAGTAGTGCAGCAGAGCATCTCCCAAAACACCCCATAATAAGCAGTGCAGCAGAGAATCCCCCCAAATCACCCCATAACAATCAGTGCAGCAGAGTATCCCCCCAAATCACCCCATAACAAGCAGTGCATCAGATTTTCCCCCCAAATCACCCCATAACAAGCAGTGCAGCAGAGCATCCCCCCAAATCGCCCCATAACAAGCAGTGCATCAGAGTATCCCCCCAAATCACCCCATAACAAACAGTGCACAGAGTATCCCCCCAAATCACCCCATAACAAGCAGTGCATCAGAGAACCCCCCAAATCACCCCATAACAAGCAATGCAGCAGAGAATCCCCCAAATCACTCCATAACAAGCAGTGCAGCAATGTAAGTATACGTTAAATACTTCGATAAGCAGGACCATGGGTGGAGCTCTTGTTAGGAAGAGATGACGATCCCTGCTGCATAGGGACTGGCACAGGAGACTCAGCCAAGACACAACACTCGACCTGGAGCCCAGAATCTAAGGGCAACCTGGGCCTCTTGCAGGGAAGGACAGTTTAGGCTGCTGGAAAGCCCCAGGTTGTGCAACTGCGGACTAGAGGGCCTGGACAGGGATCGCCCAGAAAAACTCACCTTTCCCTGGTCCTACGGTTCATGTACAGGCTCTCCTTCAATCAGAAAAGTTTGCCAGGCATTTTTAATAATTGGCAAGTGGCTCTGTTTATGGCAACCAGGAGTGCGAGCAAGTAGCAGACCTGTCCCCAGCCTGTCTGAATTGCTGGGGATAATGGAGCGTGCACAGCCCAAAGATGCTGGGGATGTGGCCGCTGATATTTACATTGACAAAGGAGCCAGGAAGAAGGTGAGATTTGCCCTTTCCCTGGGATTTCACACAGCAGGGCATCCAAATTTTGATTGCCCTTGGGGTCAGCTCTGTTGGGTTGTGTTCCCCTTTAACAGAAGCAACTGCTTATTTTGGGACTGTGCCATTTTTTGCTGAGAAGCTGCTATACCTACAAAAATGCATCTGGTAAATATATTTCTGTCAAAAAAGTTTCTACCCTGCTTGGTACTTACCTTGACTCCATTGCTGTGGGTACTTTATTAACAATCTTTTTGATCCCAATAATAAAGGCTGTTAATGTTACCACCACCAATAGCTCTACTTTGCCCTTTGGTCTCACAATCAAACCAAGGGCTTGTATTGCATTGCACATCACCTTGAACGACACTGGCCATTGGCTGGTGGTTGCACAGCAAGGGACATACAGATGTGAGGATATCATACAATTTGGGTCATTTCCATCAAATTTGTAGTGGATTAGCATTCCCTAAAGCAGACCAAAACCTGCATTTTTAAAGTGGACCAAAACCAAGGATAGTCAAAAGTTTTGACTATCCTGGGTTTTGTTCCTCTCCCCATGGGCACCCCACTTAAGGGTGCCCTGCTGTGTGAACCCCCCCAGATCGCGGCAGCAACTTACCTTATCCTGGTCCCATGGCGCGTCTAAAAGCAGCAGCTCTGACTGCCGCATCCTCCGCCTCCCTCTAACAGGGAGCGTGCCCGCACCTGTCATTCACAAATGCGCAGGCACGCACACTGCTACGAGGAAGCGGAGGACGCAGCCGTAAGATCCGCTGCTCTTAGACACGCCGTGGGACCGGGATAAGGTGAGTTGGCTGCGGCGATCTGGGGGGGGGGGGGGGGGGGGATACACACAATGGGACACCACTGATTGGGGTGCCCACGGGGAAAGGAACAAAACCCAGGATAGTCAAAATCCTGGGTTTTGGTCCACTTTAACTAGCATCCCCTGAATTGCTCCCCCCATGAAGAGCACCTTTTGCTGCTTTTCACTGCTCCTACTTCACTCTAATCCCAGATAATGGCGCCTGTTTTAGATGTAAAGCTCCGCCTCCTCCATTCATTGCCACTGTTGTGTGTGGCAATGATGTCATTGCCACACCTATGCAATGTCTGATCTCCTGCCATCTTACAGAGAGGGACAGCAAAAAAACAGTGTTGCAGGATGATTCAAAAAGTGAAAATATCAATTTCTAGTTCTACACCCTAAAAGGGAAGTATTGGCAATACTTGTCAATATTGGCAATAATATGTATTTCACAAGTTCAGTGGGTTTTGCTCCGCTTTAATAAGAAGAGACGGGTGCAAGGAATAGGTCAATTAAAGGGTGTCTGTACACTCTTATGGGGAAAGCTTGGCCTTGTGGCACAGGAATCCTCTCCCCATATCTAAGACAAAAGACTCGTACTGAGCTTATATTTGGGAGGCTTTAGTCTTGTCTCTACCTGACAAGACACAAGGTATGGAGGGGAGGAAGCCATTGCCCTGTCCTGAGCTGTTCTCAATATATCATGCTTATGTTTAGAGAAAATACAGCAGCGTATATTATATGAGCTCACATAGAAATATATGTCCCCTATTTTTAGCTCGGCCTGTGTTCTGTGTTCCTGTTCTGCTCATCACGTTCCATTTGTTCCATAACACAGGGGAAATTAAAAACAGGTGACTGAAAAGAAAATAGTGAGCTTTTATGGTGCTAGAAGGTTTAGGGTCATAGGACACCATTTGGCATCTTTGTTGTCGGACGTGATCTGCTTAAGCCTATGCCATTCAATGTTCATAAAACAAGCAGAGAATCTCGCCTTCCTTTATGACCTGTCCAGTAACCTGAAGCCCTCACTTTAGGAAGTCATTTGTTAATGGCCTCCTGTTTGGCCTGTCACATCCTGTCCTGCTCTGGCTCATAGTGACATTATGTCTGGGAAAAAGCCCATCACGGCTCTTAGTGTATTACTTGGTTTTATTCCACAACCCTGCAACCACGCAATTATATTGTGACGTGCAGGTGAGAGGTGTCTGAAGCATTATAGCAAAGCTCTCATCCATCAGCCAAGGTATGAGGGAGTAGGGTTTTTTTCTAACCCACCAAATTGAACCTAAGTTAAAGCAAAGGAATACCTGCTTGGCGTGGTCTTGGAATCTAAAAGATTCCAGGGCCGGTCACTAGCTTACCCCCAGGGTATCCTATACTGTGACACCCCCGGGTCACCAGTAAACTCACCTTTTCCAGCAGGTCCGGCGAGGCTGTGATCGCTGGCTGCAGCATCCCCGGCTTACCTGTGGACGTGCGCGCTCGTGTTCTCAGCCTTTCTGAATGGCTGGGCATAGGGGTGCATGCCTGAGCAGAGAGCCATTATCACACATCACTGCAGAGCATTTGAGATCAGCTAATCCCACTCGGCGTGGCTTAGGCAGTGGAAAACACAGCCGAGTCGGCAGCATCGTCCACCTGCTTGGGCCCCTTAGCATAAGCAGAGCCCCCAAAAATTGGGTTTTCTCCGCTTTAAAGTCGTTGTCCAGGCAGGGGTTAACTCTTACCTAGCAAGGGCCCTGCCTGTAGTGCAGCCGACCTTGGTGTTTGCTTTCACTTTCAGACTGAGGATCACTAATTTCCAGGCTCTGTCCAGGCATCCACCCTCTGCCTCCCTACCACGGGCATTAGCCATCATTTGAGATGATAGTCCTGACAGTGACCTCTCCTTCTCCCCCTCCAGGCTGTTATCCAGTCTCTCCTTCCCCCCTCTTGTCAATCCTCTGAGTTCTTCCCCTCTTTCTATGCACTCTGAAGGAAAGCCCTATGCTAATGCAGGCAGTACTCCCACAGAAAGAACACAGCCACTGCCTGGAAAGTGTAAAGATCAACATATTACATACGGTAAATTGAAGGAGCACTATCATGAAAAAATGTCTCGATGATAAAAATCCATATAAATATGCTGGATGGTGGGAGGAGGGGTCATTTATACACCCTGCATCAAGACATATCCAGCCAGGCTTGCATTTTTCTTTTCATGGAAGAAAAAGGAATCGGGGGGGGCAGGTTCTGTAACCCTGATACACTCCGAAGCCTGTCACCCCTGAATATAAGTAATGTCATGTATACTTATAAATAAAAAATCAGTAATGGAACATATTACAAAAATCTACAATGAAATAAAAAACATTCATATATAACACATAATATAAAAAAGATATGACAAGAAAAGTCAACCCGGCCATTACTGTTACAGTATAAATCGGCGCTTGTAATATGTGGCACTTCTGATTATTTAGTGTATAGAACATTATTTTGATTGTAAGCTCTGAAGGTCAGGGCCCTAACTCCTATCATACTTCTGACTTAAAATAGACCAACAGCGGTTTCTTCTGCTGCCAAGGCAATAAATCAAGCTGGGGGCATTCAAAATGCTTGAGCCACCCCCTCACATAACCCTACAGGTTGCCTGTTATTCTTACCTTATCCTCGAGTCTTTGCCGGAAATGCAGCCCCGTGATTGGTTGACGGTGCTCACATGAAGGGGTCCTGGGTTACTGGCAGCCTGACCTGAGGACTCACCCCCCTGGCGAACAATCGTGGGGCTCCATTCCCAGAAGAGTCTTGAGCAAAATGTAAGAATAACGGGTGTTTTGGGGGGTGATGTGTAAGTGGCTCCAGCATTCTGGATGCCCCCAAAATTTGTTTTATTGGGCTGCAACCCAGACCAACAAAAAAAAAAAAAAAAATGGGTTTTGGTCCGTTTGGTGTTTTGTTGCATTTGCCTCAAAATACTTTGTGTAATATATGCATTTGTTGTCTTATCTCTGATATATACGACTCATTATGCCCTGTGTATATTAATGGTCTCTCCCTCCTGTAATTTTTACTTTGTACAGTGCCACAGAATAGTATGGTGCTTTATAAAAAAAACAATAATAATAATTCTAGCACTAAGCACTTGGGGGGTTCTCAGAGATACTTAACTTTCTCAGGCTTTTGCTGGCCTTTTTTATTTTTATGTGGTTCTGTCTTGATTAATGAAAAAAAAAATCCTGTTACGGTATTAACATTTTTGTGATACAGTTATGGCCTCCCAGCTCATGGTCTGTGTTTAGCCTTTGGAGACATTTTAGGTGTTTTTCATTATCCTAATCAGGTTAAATAAAACTGGGTCCCAAGATCACAAGACAAGCCAGTTTTTTATATGCCTGGACAGACCTCCTAAAGAGGACCAAAAAGGCCACTCCAGGGCTGACTGATTCCTGACTCCTGGACAATTATTCCCATGATTTGAAATAGGAAATTGTTGCAAGATATGCTTTATTATTTTGCTATAACTCGGCTAGGTAGCTTGTGTTACAGCAGTGGATTCCACCCTATTTTTCTCTTGAAAACACATACAAATTGGAATGAAAAGGAACAATGGCCTCATAAGCAATAAAGATGATGGTGCATACGGGAGCGATGTCTAAGGGCCTTATTTATCAAGGGATAGCGCCAGGTAGTGTCTCACTAGCGCCAGGTAGCGCCAGCTATCGGCGGCTACCGACTCCAGAACGCCAGGCTGCGAACACAATCACGCATTTATCACGCTAAATGAGGCTAGCGCCGGCGAGAGCGTCAGCTAGCGCGGGATTCATCATGTTGCAGACTTCAGCGAACAGCGCCGCTGCTAATCCCATCACAGCGCCAGGTATGACCTCTCGCTACCTGGCGCTCTCCAATGCATTTCAATGGAGCAATCTTATAATCATAATTAATTGATATTAAATGTTTTTTTTTTCTTTTTAAATGTCAAAAATTCGGTGACCACTTCTGCAATGTTATTTTTTTTTTTTTAAGGTAAAAAAAAAAAAAAAAATGGGCAGAATTGATATTACAGGTCTGATATTAATGTATTCATATTACAAAATGTTTATAAAAACTTGTTTATTATTTTTTTCCAAAAATAAGGTTGTTTGGGGGTTAAAAAACTACTTTTAACACATCGCCGCCAGCGCTCTGGGGTTTAAACATGCATTTTACAGCGCGAGAATTTTTTGAGCCTGATTTGTTAATTAATATGCTGGGAGCCGTTCGCTATGGCCATTCGTTGTCATGCGCTCCCATACAGCGCGGAACCTGTCAAACAGCGACTCCTAACCCCGTATTCAACATTACCGCACACCGACTGAGTCGCTGTCAACAACCGAACAACGGCCAAGCACAGCGAATACTAGCCGGCGCAGTGAAAATCACGCTACTGTCGCTCATCTGTCGCTACCTGGCGCTATTAATAAATCGGCCTCTAATTATTCAGTTACTTGTGTACTCAGAAATGCTTGGTCCTGAACACTCAAAACATTGTTGAAATAACATTTGATTTTAGAAAGGTTAAATTGAACCCCAGCTCCATCTTAATCCATGGGGAGTAAGTCAGCAGGGTAGAGCAAACTACCTTTCTGGGTGTCACAAATTATGGTAAAATACAATGATTCGGAGGCTTTACTTTCTCTGGCAGTTGAGGAAGCTTGGCCTATCCCAAGATCTCCGGTACCAATTTTACTCCTCCATCACGAAATATATAATGTGTGCAGGTTGCCATAGTGTCTGTGTGGTTGTGAATACAAATTCAGCCTGCAAAAGGTCATCAATACGGAGGAAAGAATCATCATCCTACCACTACTTTCCCTTCACGTTCAACATTCCAGATTATTAAAGATCTGTCCTACATCAGTCATTCTATTTACCAGCTTCTCCCATCAGGAAGAACATTCCTATACACCAGAAATAATTGCTGATAGGCAACCATGGAGGCTGGATTCTGCTGGGAGAGCACCACTCAAAATCCCATATAGCACAATGGGTAGTACTAGGTTGTAGTGTTTAAGATTAATTATAAGCATTAAAGTGGATTTTCACTATCCTGGGTGTTGGTCCACTTCCGCGGAACACTCCGATTGGGAGTGCCTCGCTGTGTGAAACCCCCCAGAAAGCCCCAAAAAACTCACCTCACCGCCGACGGACAAGCGACGGACAAGCTGAGGCCGCTGGAGGCCGTCTCTCACGCGTCCCTCTTACAGGGAGCGTGCCCGCGCCGGCCATTCACAAATGCCCGACGGGGGTGCGCGCCCTGCTAGAGGGACGCGCGAGAGGCGGCAGCGCCGTGGCCCACGCATGTGCCGTTGGAACGGGGAGAAGGTACGGTTTGTGGGCGTCCGGGGGGGTTTCACACTGGGGGGCATCCCGATTTCGGATGCCCCGCGGGGAGGGAGCTGATCGGCCCGGGAATCTTATAGATTCCCGGGCCGATCAGCGGTGGGTGTTGGTCCACTTTAAACACATTTTTTGTACAGAACCTGCAGTGGGACTTGTCAATAATTGAAACGCAGGACCTAGATGGTCTCTAGGTTTTTTTTTTTTGGGGGGGGGGTTATTAAAATTGATTTTAAAGGCTGCTTTTGCTTAACAGTGTATAATTGTGACACCAACAACTAAAACGAATCCGAAACACACTGTAAAGTTTGTCCCCAGCAGTGATTTCTTGCAACTGCAATGAAGAAACGGGGACCAGCACTGGAAAGATACAGCGTCAAGGAGGAAAAAAATCATAAATATGTGGGGAGCGCCAGAAAAATGGCAGTACAAAGTGGCGCTCACTGGCGCTGGCAATAATTGGGCGGTGGGGCCAACAGGCGCCGACATATGCCGGCCAATACCTAAGTGCAACAATCAAAGCTAATTAGCAGTCAGCGCAGCGACTGCTAGCGCCAATGTAGTAAACAGCACAGCGCCAGATTAGACGACAATGTCAGCGCTCCGAAGCTTGCGCTATGTCACAAAAATGATGCTAACAGACGCACATCGTAAATAAGGCCCTTAATCTTTGTGTGGTGGGGCTTCAATATTACACAAACTCCACATACAGAAGATCATCAATAGAGAGGAAAGAATCATCAGCCTACCACTACTTTCCCTCCACATCAACTTTCCAGGCGAATCATTTTAAATCTCTGTCGCTTCAGTAACTCTCCTTTCTAACTTCTTCCATCAGAAAAGGAGATTCCCAGCCATATACACCAGAACTAAGCCATTACTGTGCTGGTAGCCAGCAGAGGCGGCTAGATTTTGCTGGAAGAGCACAGAGCAGGTAATGAGTACAGAGATTCAAGGGGGGGGGTGTATGCTTGGTGGGAATTCAGGATGCCCCCCTACGCTCAGCCCAACACTTATTTTGTGGGTAATGAGTTTGATGAACCTTGGTATCAATGAGCAGGCAAGCAAATGTGAATTGGTGGGGAACATACTCTAAAGGGAGGGGCCATTAAAGGCAAAAAGGTTAGGTTAACCTGTATCGCTTTCAACAACCAAAAAAAACCCAAAATGTCTCCTTCAACATCGAAAGCTGACTGGAGAATTATGACATGTGCGGTTACATTAGCTTAAGCTTTAATATTCTGGCAAGTGAAGGGTTACCCTTTACACTCCATGTCCTCATGTGACTGAAATAGAAAATGTTTTGGTAGTAGACCAGCATACAAACGCTAAGCTACATATTAAACATCACTCTTTCCTGTTACCTAGCTGAGAAGACATATCCCTGGACTGGCTTGGGCCACTGGTTACACGGTTCCTCAGCCGTCAAAGAACAACATAATTGAACTGTCAACAAAGTTTATAGAGGCAGGATTTTAGTTTCTGCTAATCTTCTGCAACACTTTAGAGGGCATACAAAATTGAAGAGCATGAAGTCTGCAGAAGAGCACATGCCCGGTGGCCTTCCATTCACAGTGTACAACATGCTTCTTCTTGTGCTTAGAGATTGGATTTAACCAAAGAGGCTGAAGTGAAAATCAGTGTGCGGGCTTAAACACTTTCCCCAACACTGGTACTAACTACATCGAGTTAGAAAGAAATCTAAAGTTCCTTGGGGCCAATGATCCCCTTGAACATTAACAATAATCCCTTTTGAGCAGGATGGGCTGATATGAATGAAGAATGATAATATTTTGCCCGCTATTGGGGATTCTTTTGGATTTCAAGATACCTGGGGGGTCATGGCATGATATATATCATGCCATGACCCCCAGGCATCTGCCTCATCAAGACTAGGGTAAAGCTCATATACAGAGCAAAGGTTGAGGGGCTCAGCAATTGGCGTTTGTCAGATTGTCTGGTCTTAACCCTTTAACCTCCAGCCTACCTTGAGATTTTGTCTTTGTTGCCAGACCATTCTGCGCTCCCCATGTTCAACTGTGATTTTTGAAGGGATTTCCAGGGATTTCTCAGGAAAGTGATATATTGTTTTTTTTTCAGCAGAGCCTGGGCTTTAACATGATATGTGTTTTTTGTGAAATATGTGCAAAAAAATTTTAAAAAACCTATTCTTTACAATTTGTAGTGTTTTTTTGTAATAAAAAATGTAAGTAAATACAACTATGCTATGCAATATGCGCACCTTGCAGTTTTTCATGAAAAACAACCCTTTACATTTGAAATACCCCTGACAAACGATATATTCCCTGGAAGTATACACCTCAGGCTTTCTAGGCGTACCAGGCTTGTTGACATGGGTGCAGTTTTCTGGAAGTAATCCCTCAATGTATTCTTTGGTTGCACAGGGTTTCCCTAAAAATGAATAAAAAAGCAGAATCAAAACCACATTTTCCTAAAAAAAACTATATGCAAACAAGAAAAATCTGAAAAAGAAAGTTCCCCCAAACAGAACAATACCCAACATGCATAGGTTCTGTCAAGGAAAAAGTTGCCAAACACACCAAAGTAAAGCATGTGCGTAACGGTAATTTTACTTAAAAATTTTAGCTCTGCAGACAAAGTGCGCACCTTGTGCTTTTTCTACCAAAACAACCCTGTATATTTGGAATACCCCCCATAAACCATATATTCTCTAAGGGACTGGAGGTGGCGGGTGTCCATCACAAGGCCATGTTTTTAGCAGATGATGCCCTGATCGCTATCACTCAGCCAACCACCTCACTCCCGAACTTATATAAAATTCTAGACCAGTTTGCTCGAATCTCGGGCCTAACTATTAATAATGAAAAATCAAGGGCAATGAACATCTCTCTGCCGGTGGGCATGGTGGACCAGATCAAGGCTAGTTTCCCTTTTCGCTGGACACCTGAGCTGCTTTCATACTTAGGGATTCATATCTCTGCTAAGTACTCTGACCTATATGAGGCCAATTATCCTCCTTTATTTAAATTCCTAACCCGCCTAATGGAGATCTGGAAAACGTACCCGATCTCCTGGATAGGCCGCATTAACGCAGTTAAGATGACCATACTCCCGAAACGTCTCTATTTCTTCAGAGTACTACCTGTAAAGATCCCGATATACATGCTTCGGGTGATGCAGAGGAGGATCTTGGCCTTCATATGGTCCACGGGATGCCCGAGGGTATCTAGGCGCACTATGCTAGCCCACAAAACACAAGGGGGACTGGGGGTGCCTGACATACATAAATACTATAAAGCTGCCCAGATCGCTCAACTGGTCCCTATGCATTCCCCTTCCAGGCCCCCAATGTGGATATTCCTGGAAGTTCCCAACTGTGCACCATTACCTATCGATAGCTTGCTCTGGATGGATCAGGGACATAGACCCAAGACGCTCAGCCCGTTAATGAAGCATTCTCTTGCCGTATGGGACTCGGTGAGGTATTCAGCCTCTCTGATGTCCCCTCATACCCCCCTGGTTCATTTATGGGACAACCCAAGTTTCCCTCCGGGAGAACAGAATAGACTGGCCTTTAAGTGGTGGCAGGATCGGGGCATATACAAGATAGTGGACCTACTCATAGTGAGGGGCTTCGGGTCTTTTCAGGACCTGCAGGAGAAGTATAGTATCCCCGGCAGGGAATTCTTTCACTACATCCAGTTACGACACCGGATCCTGCCTGATTAAACTACACCCCCCATTCCAGATGAGGACCCCCTTCGAGGAATTATGTGCCAATAACCAGTTCCAGAGAGGGACAATCTCCTTACTATACTCGGCATTAAATGTAGCCGGACCAGAGACTCATGGATACGTAGGTAGCTGGGAGAAAGACCTGGGTCCATGCCAGGGGGAGAGGGGATGGTCGGCGATATGGTCCAACATCTCTAAATGCTCAATCAATGTCCTGAAGACTGAAACGGCCTATAAAGTAATGCTTCGCTGGTACCTGGTGCCGAGTCGCCTGAGCAGGATGTTCTCGGGACAAACCAGGACATGCTTTAGGGGCTGCAGTGCAGAAGGGGATTTCCTGCATACGTGGTGGACTTGTCCCATGTTAGCCCGCTTCTGGAACCAGTTATATAGGCTGGCTAATGGAATTTTCCAAACCAGCATGAGAAAAGACCCCTGGGTTGCCCTCTTGCACTGCAAGCCCCAGGAGCTCACCAGCAAGCAGCACAGACTCTTCGTCTACCTCCTCCTAGAGCTAAACAGGCCATAGCCAGAGCCTGGAAAAGCAACTTACCTCAATCTCAGAGGTGTCGGCCAGAGTGAACGGGTTCCTCATCAACGAAAGAATATCTAGTATTCTGACCGACACCCATGACAAATTCCTCTCGATATGGGAGCCCTGGATAACATTTGCCTGGCGAGCCCTTGCGGGGGCTGTAGTGACCATACACATCGGCTGGCGGAGTACGGGAGCACCTTGATTCTTCTTCCCCCCTGAACCTCTCCCCCCCCCTGTCATTTTATTTTTTTGTTTGTTTGTTTGTTTTTCCTCCCTCTAAAATATGATCCTAATAGGTTTTCAGCATCTTTTCCCCGTCAGCGCGCTTGACCTTGCCTGATAGTCTTGCAACCCGTCGTGGAGGTCGTGGGGTGGTGGGCGTACAGGTGGCAGTGTGGGCCGTGGGATCTGGGATCCTGCGACCTGTATGGTCTCAGATTGGACATAAACATGTCACAGGTCAAGTTGGTCGTGCTAAGATGTTGAATGTCCCTCACTTTGCCATTTTCTTTGCTCTGTATGTATTATGGATTGTTAAAACATCAGTATGATCTGTGTGTAAACTTATGCAAGACAGTCTGTTAATTTCTCCCTTTACCTCTCCTGCGTGGGATGGCATTATAATGCATAAGCTTTGTATCTGTACTGTTGAAAACTTCAATAAAATATTGAAACAAAAACCATATATTCTCTGAAAGTACACATGTTAAGCTTTCTAAGCGTACCCAGCTTGTTCTAGTGGGCTCAACTTTCTGGAAGTAATATCTCGAAGAATTCTTACGTTGCACAGGGTTTCACAAAAAAATTGTATAAAAAAGTAGAATAAAAAACACCTTTTCCTAAAATATCAATATGCAAATAAGAAAAAACAAGCTTAGTCTGAAAGCGCAAGGTCCCCCAAACAGAACAATACCCAACATAGGTACCTGTAACCTTTTAACTGCCAGCCTACCTGAGATTTTGTAACCCTCTGCTGACAGGATATTTTTCACCATTTTGTGTGATGTTTAACTGTGATTTTTGCAGGAATTTCGAAATGGCATATTTTCTTTTTGTGGCAGAGTTAACATGAAATGTCTTGTTTGTATTTTTTCAACTTTTTTAAATATATTTTTAAGTAAATAAGTAAAAAAAAAAAATTATATATATATATTTTATTGTCTCCTTTATTTTAACAAAAACATTTATTTATTAAAGAAAACCATATTGCATGTCAAAGCCCCATTTCTCCCGATAACAATGATACCACATATGTATCGGTAGCCCCCCGATCCTGTCCAGGAGATCCCCTAAACTGAAAAGAGCACTTTATAACATTTACAAATGAAATACAACTACTAAGCCCATAATAAAGGGTTAAATAAAAAAAAAAATGGTGTTTCTTGGGGGAATTTTAAGGGTTTTTGGGGAGGCAGGTAATGGGGGGTCTTGGGGTTAATGGCAAGTCACCCACTAGCCGCAGGTGACTTGCCAGACCCAGAGCCTTGTGAACTGGTATAGGAGTCTCATAGATCCCTTACCAGTTCACAAAGGGTTAAATGTAAAAAACAAAAAAAAACATACTGACACAGAGAAAAAATATTTTATTATTTTTTTTTAATACTTACCTCCCATCCATCCCTGTGTCCCATGCTGATCACTTTGGCTTCTGCTTTCCTGCTGCAGCTGGAAGCCTTTTATACCTACTGGGTTACAGGTAACATAGGGTTAATTTAAAAAAAAATGACATAGGGTCCCCCCCTCCCAGGGAGGGGGACCCAATTTTTTGGGGGGGATTTTAAGGGTTAAAACTCTTAAAAATCAAAAAAAAAAATGGTGTGAGATCCCCCCTACCCAGCATAACCAGCCTGTGACCAGCTATGGGGGCTTGTAGAACAGGGCGCAGGGGCCAGCTTTAGTGGCCCCTGGCCCTGCAGGCTACAAGCCGGCATAGCCTAGGGCCACGGCTCTTCTGCCCCCCCCTCCTGGGCTTTGGGGAGGCAGGTAATTTTGGGGGCTCAGGGGTTAATGGCAAGTCACCCGCTAGCCGCAGGTGACTTGCCAGCCCAAACCAAAACACACGGACACACTTTTCAAATAACTTTATTAAAAAAAAATGTTTTTTTCTTTTATCACCTCTGATCTTCATCGCCTGTCCCGCGGCAATCTGATGTCAGTGATGGCTGGACAGAGGAGGGTGGAGGCAAGCGATCGGAGGATCGCCTACCTCCCTCCTCCTCTGCCCAGCCATCACCGGCATCTGACAGCAGAACTGCCGGGTGCCCCAACTACACCCGGCCGGTGACGTCATAAGCCCCACCCCCGAAGGGTGACAGTAAAGATGGCGGCGGCCATCGGAGCTCCGGGGGGAGGAGGGCTGTTATGCCCTCTCCAGAAGGTGGAAGAGTGGGGGGGGGTGATCGGAGCTCCCCCCATGAAGAGGAGAGCCGGCGAGAGCCATCGGGCACGAAGGTGAGTAAATGTCTTTTATTTTTATTTTTTTTTACAGGCAATTCCGGCGGCTGCTGAAACGGGGGGCACCCAATTTTGGGCACTCCCCTTCAGCTGGAGGAGCCCCTCTGGTTGAAGAGGAGACCCGGCCGGATCAAACGAGGGGTCAGGTGAGTGACTTTTTAAAAAACTTTTTCTGCTATAAGGGGGGAAAGTCAGGCACATCAAATTTACGTGGCTGGCGGTTAACTACAGGGGAGGCAGCCACGTAAAAGAGTTAAAGTACATTTTCAGGCAAAACAAAAACAAAAAGCTATACTCACCTTTTCTCCCCTGTAGACCGTAATTCCTAGGCTGGGGCTGCAGCACTCACTTGACAGGCTGGATGCAGGTCCCTCGACGCCATCTCATCGCAGGTCTCGCTCCGACGAGGCGAAACTCCCCCCCCTCTATCAGTCACAATGACCTCCACGTACATGGCTTTTTTTCGTTGTGACTGAAAATGTACATTAAACCCACTTACAGGAAGCACCCTCAATCCCTTTCACCTATCTACATACTTTGTGAGGATGTTCAGGATACCGCTTTCCTCGGAGTAACCATCAGCATCAATATAAAATAGCATAAGAACACAAGGTGCGGAAATATGCGCAGTTCTTCCTCCGCCGACAGAAGTTCATTCTGCCACAAAAATACAATTCTGTGATTACTCACCTGTAGAATTGATTTTATTGGTGTCCTGCTTGGGTCGCTTCATTCTTGACAATTGGGTTATCCGCCACAAGGTGGCGCAGTTGACTGCAAGATGAAACTTGTGGCTCCTCCCGGCTCATATAAAGGCAACTGTTACTCTAATAATCCCCAGCGTTGAAAAGCAGTAATACAGAGAAAAGCCAGGAGGCCAGAGACCATGTTAATTCACACAGCCACAAAATAAACTCTCTCAAACTGTAATCACCATAACAAGGCAAAAGAGGATAACAGAACAAGGGTGGGATGAAGCGACCCGAGCAGGACACCAATAAAATCAATTCTACAGGTGAGTAATCACAGAATTGTATTTTTCTTGGTGTCCTGCTCGGGTCGCTTCATTCTTGACAATTGGGACATCCAAAAGCAGTGTCCAAGAAAGGGTGGGATCCCCAGAGAGCAACAGCACGTAGTTCATGACACTACCGCCTGAAGCACCTTACGGCCAAAAACAGCATCAGCGGAGGCCCTAACATCAAACTTGAAAAATTTTGAAAAAGTATGAACTGAAGACCAAGTAGCAGCCTTACAAAACTGTTCAACCGAAGCCTGGTGCTGAAAAGCCCAAGAGGCACCAATAGCTCTGGTAGAGTGAGCTGTGATCCGAAAAGGGGGTTCCTTCCCCTTGGCAGAATACGCTTGCACCACCACCTGTCTGATCCACTTGCTGATAGTGGATTTGGCTGGAGGCAAACCCTTCCTAGGCCCATCAGGAAGGGCAAAAAGAGAATCCGACTTTCTAAAGGGTTCCGTAGCAACCAGGTAGTACCCAAGGGCTCTGACCGCATCCAGGGAATGGAGGGTCCTCTCCTTAGGATTGGAAGGCGCGGGACACAAGGAAGGCAAGACAATGTCCTCATTGAGATGAAAGGCAGAAACAACCTGGGGTAAGAAGTCCGGTTTAAGATGAAAAAACCACCTTATCCTGATGCCGCTTAAAGTAAGGAGGCTTCACACAAATCGCCGCCAGCACAGAGACACGACCAAAAGGACCACCTTCAGAGTTAAAAAGCATACTGCAGCATCGCACAAGGGCTCAAAGGGAGGACCCTGGAGAGCAAAAAGCACCAAATTCAAATCCCACACCGGCAGCATAGGCTTACGCGGTGAAAGTACATGAGTAACTCCTTGGAAAAAAGTTCTTGATAAGTCTATGATTGGCGAAGGATCTTTGGAAGAAAATAGCCAAGGCCGAAACCTGTCCCTTGAGGGTACTCAGCTGGAGGCCCGAATCCAAACCATGTTGTAGGAACTCCAACATCTTAGAAAAAGAAAATGTGCGGCAAGGGAAACCCCTAGACTCACACCAGGCAATGTAAGTGTGCCAGACCCTGTAATAAATCATGGAGGAGGATATCTTCCGAGCCTGAATCATGGTACGCACGACCGAGGCAGACAGCCCTTTCTCCGTCAAAATGGGGGTTTCAGCAGCTAAGCCGTCAAAGCCAGCATTTGTAAATTGGGGTGGCGTAACAGACCCTGAGTGAGAAGCCCTGGATCGTCGGGCATGACGTAACGATCCACTGACATCTGAACTATGTCCGCGAACCAACACCGCCTCGGCCAACGAGGGGCCACCAGGATGGTCGGTACGCGGCCCAGGAGAGGGAAAGGAGGAAAGGCGTAGAGGAGTCGAAACTCCATCAAAGGAATTGCCAGCGCGTCTGTGGCGTAGGCCAGAGGATCTCTTGACAGAGAGACGAACTTTGGAAGCTTTTGGAAGATTGTGTCGGGACGCAAACAGGTCCACGTCCGGCTGACCCCAGCGGCGACACAAAACGTGAAAGATCTTGTTGCTGAGAGACCATTCCCCCAGATGAGAAGTCCCCCTGCTCAGGGAGTCTGCCTCCTTGAGGGCTCCCTTGCTCCGAGTCCCGCCCTGATGATTGATGTAGGCGACCGCTGTCTGGACCGCATGACCCTGTAGATGGGGAGTCAACTGAAAAAGGACCAATCGGATCGCTCTCAGCTCCAGGAGATTGATAGGCACATGGGCCTCCTAAGGGCCCCACTGGCCCTGGAACTTCAGTATCTGCCAAAACCCTCCCCAACCGGACAGACTTGCGTCCGTGGTGACAATCTCCCAGGCCGGAGTCAGAAAGGACCTGCCCACTAGAAGATTTCTCGAGTCCAACCACCACGAGAGGGACCATCTGGCCAGAGGGGACAGAGCGAACTCCTGCTCCAGGGACTCCTGTTTCCGATCCCAAACGGACAAGAGATTTAACTGAAGAGGTCTCATGTGGAACTGGACGAAGGGCACAGCCGCGAAGCGAGACACCATGAGGCCCACCAACTGCATCCCCAGACGGATGGATGGTTGTGAACACGACAGCAAGGTCCGCGCCTGCGTCTAAAGACACTCCACCTTTGGCTGAGGGAGGAACACCTTGACCTGAGAGGTGTCCAACGTCATGCCCAGGAAAGACCTCACCAATGACGGCGTAATCGATGACTTGAGATAATTGATCACCCAACCGAATGCCTCGAGAGTGAACAATACTTGCCTCTGAGTGTCGCTCTCGGCCTTCTGAAGAGATTGAGCAGCAATCAGCAAGTCGTCCAGGTAAGGAAGAATACGAATGCCCTGGCTCCTCAGCAGGGCCATGACACCCGCCAGCACCTTGGTGAACATCCGAGGGGCTGAATAGATTCCAAACGGCAGAGCCACAAACTGGTAGTGCTGATCCTCCAAAGCGAACCTCAGGAACTTCTGATGTCCCTGGAAAAATACAATTCTGTGATTACTCACCTGTAGAATTGGTATTATATGTATACAGCACGTCCTGTTCCAGAAGATATTCCTTACTCTTGGGTTATACATCCAGTAGATGGCGCTGGACTGCAGAGACAGAAAAGTGGCTCCTCCCGGCCCCATATATACCAGGAACCTCCCACAAATTCCCCAGTATTGAAAAGCAGTTAAAATGGAACCGGAAGATCTATAACCATTACAAAAATTTAACAATCACCATACAGAGGTAACTAAGAAAAAGGATAACAAGGGTGGGGTGGAACAGGACAGCATCAGCTGAGGCCTTAACATCAACCTTGTAAAACTTAAAAAAAGTATGAAAAAGTATGAACAGAAGACCAAGTAGCAGCCTTGCAAACAACAGAAGCTTGGTGCTGAAAAGCCCAATAGCACGAGTAGAATGAGCAGTAAGGCGGAAGGGAGGCTCCTTCACCTTAGCAGAGCAGGCCTGTATCACAGCCTGACGTATCCACTTGCTGATAGTGGACTTAGCCGGAGCCAGACCCTTCTTAGGTCCAGACAGAAGCACAAAAAGAGCATCAGTCTTCCTGAAGGATTCGGTAGCCACCAATAGAACTTCCGAGTCCTGACCACATCCAAAGAGTGTAAAACCCTCTCCTTAGGGTTATTAGGATTTGGACACAGAGAAGGCAAAACAATGTCCTGATTGAGAAGAAAGGCAGAAACGAACTTAGGCAGAAAATCTGGCTTAAAACGAAACACCACCTTGTCCTGGTGTCTCTCAAAATAAGGAGGCTTGCTAATGGAGGAGTAGGAAGCCAAAGCACGAGGCTCCCTGTTTAACCCCCTTTAGACAGCTTTTATCAATGAGCAGCAACTCCCAAAATATGTCAAAAAGCAGAGGACCAGGAGCACAGCAAAGCCCCGTCAGAGGAACCACATTTCAGCTTATTTTGGCTCCACAGAACCGGAGAGCTCCAGATCGCCACCAACAACAATGGCGGAGGCCAGCGGGAGAATGAGTGAAACGGAGGAGCGGCGGCCCCGTCCCTGCAGCACTTGACTTACCTCCGCTGCGAGGAAGAGGTGGCTGGTACGGCATCTCCCCGACCGCCGGAGAAGAGGAGACACAGCTGATCGCGATGCCGGGGGACGCGAGGTGCGGCGAGACCCCAAGCAAGATGGCGCCGACCTCGCCGAGGCAGGAGGACGCGCCCGCGGCCGCACAGCCGGGACCTAGCGCTGACGGAGCTGAGCGGTGGGGGTCGGGGCGGGATCGTGGAGCCAGCCCAGTGACAGCGGAGGGGCCGCGTACCCGCTCGACGCATGCCGGATGAGCGGTGAGTCACCCCGGAAGGGGGAGAGGAGGGGCCGCAAGTCAGGGGCAGAGAGCTGGTGATAGAAGCTCAGATCCACAGCAGCGCAGAGGGGACCAAGCCAGCAGCTCTGGAGCAAGGGGCACTGAGAGGACACAGGGCCAGGCATGTAAGCCCCCATGAGGGGGGTGAACATTTAAAGAGACAGAGCACTGCAGCACACTCTTCGATCCATATGTTATTGGGGAGAGAAGGAGGCACAATTATACTGGAGAACCAGAGAACCAGTAGCCCTGGTGGCAAGTGGGAGCAGAGGTACTTGTCCCCACCCGAACCCCGCAGCCCCATGGCCCTAGATTGCATTGCGGAGGCGGGATACCCCATGCTACACAATAGATCCCAGGTGACCAGATGCCCAGAGGACATGCGGGCGGACTGGAGACGGGAGCCCATGTTCTCGCCGGGACCCCACAGCCCCATGGACTTCGCATGCTCCGGGCGGTGAGACTCCCCACCCTGGAAGAGCGGTCGATTGTACACGCTGATGCAGATATCCCTGATACACCTCTGCCTCACGCATTGATCTCAGCTATAGCAGATTCAGTAAGATACAATATCACTGATGCCCTTAAAACACTGCCATCAAGATCTGACTTTGAATCTTACATATCTAGAATGGAAGACACTTTCCATAGAGAAATTACATCCATGCAGAACTATGGCGAATCTATCCAACAGAGTAGAAACTAACGCGGCTGCGCAGACAACGATCCAAGCTAGAATGGAAGCATTAGAACGTGAACAAGAAGCCACACGTAGGATGCTCTCCAACTTCCAAGTGCAGCAAGACGATTTGGAAAACAGAAACCGTCGAAACAATATACGGTTGAGAGGCATCCCCGAGTCGGTGGGCCCAGCAGAGCTAAAATCAATAACATGCGGACTGTTTAACAAATTGCTAGAGTGCCCACCAGAGGAGCGGATCGAGATCGACCGGATCCATCGAGCCCTTGGACCTGTGAGTCCTGATCCCAACAGGCCGAGGGATGTTATCTGCAGAATACATTTTTTTCAAATTAAGGAGGCGCTAATGAAAGCGGCATGGAGTAAAGGCCCCAGCGACCTAAACGGGGCTCATTTCACCCTGCTGTCGGACTTATCTCGCAGAACCCTCCAAATGCGGCGAATGCTAAAGCCTTTACTTGACCTAATACAACGACAGGGGGGACACCCCTTCCAGCTACTGATACGAAAGGATCGAAGAACATACGCCCTGAAGACGCAAGAGCAGCTGGAGGGTCTATTTGAGTTCCTGGGAACGGCTCCCATCATCGACCCGAATTGGCTAGCAATAGAACCTGACGGAGGGATGGCTCCGCTTCCGCAACGCTCTAGGAGACGGGAAAGGGCGCGACGCAGGCCAGCTCAGCGACCTGGTCCAGATCGCAGAAGGGATCCCGACCCCATCAACGGTGAACGAGAAGATAGATGACCTGAGTAGTACAGGGACATATGAGGCGTTTAAGATCACGGTTTGACTAGTTATATTTCCTGTTTCTTTTTCCCTTTAGTTAGGACTTTAGTTACAACCGATGTTACTGCTATAATCACGTGTGGCCCTACGGCTTTGCCCGGACTAGACCTCCTTATATTAGGGTGGTCGATATTTTGACCTTATCTGACCCATTTTTTTTGGGTTCTCTCCGGAGTTTTGTTCCTTTCTAAAAAGTTGACATTTTCTGACTCTCTACCCCTGCCCCTGTTCTTTTCCCTGTCTCCTACTTTCCGCCCAACATTGCTGGGGTTCCCGGCCCTGCGCCTAATCTATCCGTTCATAGTGGGTTACCACTTACTGCATTTACCTGGTGCCCAGGGGTCCTGCTATCCGGGTCTGGGGGGGGCGAGATGGAGGCTCTGAACTGCCACCCGCCGGGATGGTGTCCCTGAACTGTAGGGGCCTAAATGTATCTGAAAAGAGAATGGCTATGATATCTGAACTGAGAAGACTGAGGGCCAAAATCATTTTCTTACAAGAAACACATTTTAAGGGAAACGCTTGCCCTAGGATGTCCCCTAGATATTTCCCTCAGCGGTTTGTAAGCTCCTCGCCAGACTCCAAAACCAAAGGAGTGGCGATACTGATGGCCAGGGATATCCGATTTCAGATGATGGACACCTCTGTAGATGGAGAGGGCAGATATATAATAGTGAAAGGTACGCTATTTGGAGAAATGTACACAATGGCGTCTGTGTACGCCCCCAACAGCGGTCAGGTGGACTTTCTCCTGCGTTTTCTTACCAAATTGTTGGACTTCCAGGAGGGAAGGATTCTCCTGGGAGGAGATCTAAATATTACCCTGGACCCACTTGTCGACTCGTCCACCGGTAAGTCCTCCATCTCGTATGGAGGACTACGGAAGATAAAACAGGCCCTACATAAACTACAGCTATGTGACCCCTGGAGAATCCGCAATCCAAAAGGCAGAGACTACTCCCACTTCTCGCCAGTGCATTCGACGTACGCAAGGCTAGACTACATATTACTTTCGCACAGTTTACTGCCTAGGGTAGCCGACCCTGACATAGAGGTGGCGTCACTATCAGATCATAGCCCAGTATGGGTGTCTATGTTTGCTAGAGAGGAGAGAAGGAAGATCTGGACATGGAGACTGAATGAGAGCCTGTTAAAAGACCCTGTAACCACACAGGCAGCACAGTCGGCTCTAGCCGAATACTTTGAGCTGAACTGTTCAGAGGAAGTAACGCCCATGACAGTTTGGCAGGCACACAAGGCTGTGATGAGAGGGATCCTCATCCAGCACGCTACCAGACTGAAAAAAGCCCACACTACGCAGAGAGACCAGTTGTTCTCACAAATTCAGGAGCTTGAAAGGAAACATAAAGAAACCCAGGCATGAGAGTCTCTGAAGGATCTGATGACATGCAGGGAGAAGCTAAACTCCTTATTACTAGGAAAGGCTGCGTTTGCCATTAAGAGAGGTAGACGATTTTATTATGAATGGGGAAACAAGAGCGGCGCACTGCTGGCCAGAGTTTTGAGGAATCAAGTCCATCAACTTTATCGAGGCTATACTTGATGACTAACAGAAGAAATGGCACGAAAAAACGGACATCGCTAGAGTATTCCAGGAATACTACCGCGGACTATGTAACTTACGCCCGCAAGGGGAGAGAAATCCCCAGAGGGAACTGTCCAAGATAGGGCAATATATTGAGGCCTCGGGCATGCCGAGATTAGGCGATGATGAAAAATAGCCAAGTTGGGAGATCCAATCTCGGGAGCTGAGTTACACCAAGCAATAAAGTCCACACCGAATGGTAGATCCCCGGGGCCCGACAGGCTAACCATTGCGTACTATAAGAAATTTGAAGTAATCCTGAGAAAACACCTCCTCCGGGCACTCAATGCCACTGGAAGGGAGGATACTATCGGAGCGTTCCCAGCGGAAGCATTAGAAGCCCATATCACAGTCATGCATAAAGCAGGGAAGGACCCGTTGAACTGCAAAAGCTATCGCCCTATTTCGCTATTGAACGTAGATCTTAAATTATTCACCAAAATACTTGAAAATTGGATAGCAATCTACTTACCAAACCTGGTTGAGAAAGACCAATGTGGGTTTATCCCTGGTAGAGAAGCCAGGGATAACACGATCAGGACCCTAAACATTATACACTGGTCACGGATAGATAACCCCCCAGTGATGTTACCATCCACAGACGCTGAAAAAGTGTTCGATCGCGTAGATTGGAATTACGCGTTTGAAGTGCTAAAGCACATAGGGCTCCAAGGGAGGGTGTTAAGGTTTATCCTGGGAATATACTCTGAACCGCAGGCCAAGGTAAAAGTGAACGGTCATCTCTCTTAGCCTTTCCGGATATCAAACGGGACCAGGCAAGGATGCCCATTATCCCCCCTCATCTTCGCCCTAGTGGTAGAACCCTTCTTAAGACACGTAAGACAGAACGCGGATCTAAGAGGGGTTCAAGTACGAGGCATAGAGCACAAGGTCTCCGCTTATGCAGATGACCTTCTATTTTTTATCTCCAACCCGGCTGTGGGACTTCTGGACCCCATGAAGGAATTCGGAAAATTTGGGAATCTCTCTGATTTTAAAATTAATTTTGACAAGTCGGAGGCGCTCAATGTTGGACTCCCGGAAACAGTAGTATCTCATATCAAGTCCTCCTTCCCATTTAAATGGTCATCACCTACGTTAACCTACCTAGGTACGAAAATCCCGAAGGACACCGAGGATGTCTTTAGGCATAACTTCATCCCCATGCTGAACAAAATCAAGGCAGACTTGGCAGGATGGGACTCTCTTACACTTACCTGGTTGGGACGGATGAGTGCTATAAAAATGACAATCCTCCCAAGAATATTATATCTATTCCAAACCCTCCCGTGCCACATACCGGCAAGTTACTTTAAGAACCTGAACACAATACTCCTAAAATTCATTTGGGGGGGGGGAGAAAACCAAGGACCCGATTTGGACTTCGATGGAAGGGTGGTTTGGCTGTCCCAAATCTGAAGAGATACTGGCAGGCAGCGCACTTACAGAGAATAGTGGACTGGGGGAGGAATGGAAGAGAGAAGAAGTGGATAGACGTGGAGTCCAGCTGTATAGAGACCCCGTTGAAGGAGATCCCATGGGCAGCAGAGACCTCAAGCCGATGGGGAGGATCCAACCTAATGATCAAAGCGACTCTCGGTGTCTGGGACGTGGTCAGAAGATTGGGAGAGATCTCGCCTTGGCCATTGCCCCTGATTCCAGTAATCGGGAATCCGGGGCTGCCTGTCAGTCGGGGACTGCTGGCCAGAGGGAATTGGAGAGAATTGGGGACTGTCAGAGGGAGAGACCTGGTGAGAGGTAGAGAATGGTGCAGCATAGAGGAGCTTAGAAGCAGATGGGGCAGTCCACACCTGGATCCCTGGCAGCTGCTGCTTTTCCAGCATTTCCTACAAAGAGTGGGCCCAAAAAACTCACTGGGACGAGATCTTACCCAGTTCGAGACCTTGGTCACACAGACAAGACCCACCGCAGAAGGTGATATCCCAAATATATCGACTTCTAGATGCAGAGCAGGAGACGACACCTACCTTTTGCAGAGAATGGGAGAGAGAACTAGGCAGAGTGTTCACGGTGGACGAGTGGGAGAAAATGTTCTCACTCGCCCACAAATCATCGATCTCAGCACAAGTACAGGAAATGAACTTTAAGTACCTATCCAGATGGTATTATACGCCAAAGCTACTGGCCTCCATCTTCCCGAGTTCTTAACCTATGTGATGGAGATGTAAAGCAGAGGAGGGCTCATTAATACACATTTTGTGGTCTTGTCCTAAAATCACAGCCTTCTGGAAGAAGATAACAGAAACTATGACTGAGATTGTGGGCTCTGCCTCTGCCCGGCCCTCCTGCTGCTGCACCATACCACTAGCAGTGTGGCAGCATATAAAAAGTCGATCCTGAGGCACCTAATAAACGCAGCCAAAATGCTGATCCCCAGGTTTTGGAAGGCCGAATATACCCCAACAGAAAATGCAGCTCAGGACAACGAGGAAAAGACCCGACTACTCTGGATGCCATGGTACATGTACATGTTCCGGCCCCTGGTGGCCCGTCTCGCTGATCCCTCGCCCCCCTAGGGCCCGGTGCGGAGCCTAAAATGGGCAGTGGTCGGCCGTTTGATGGCTGGCACCAATATGGGTATGTACACACTTGTGGGGTGGAACGTGGAGACATGGAGACCCCCTTTCCCCCCTTTCTCTTCCTTTTTTTCCCTTTTTTTTCTCCACCACCTGTTCATACAAGCTATGGAGCGCAGAAAAACGTCACTGGTGTGGCGCAGGGGATCAGCCCTATAACGCACACCGCCAATATTAAAACAATCCCCGCAGACACGAGCAAGGAAGGAGACCACAGGATTTGCTCCTGCGAGATGATCGCTTTTTCACCTACGCATCCCCGCTGACACGAGCAGTCTAGACATAGGAATCAGCAGCAGACCAGCAGCGTATTGTGGTGACAATACAGAAATCTCCTATCCCCTCCACCACGGCTGCAGATCTCACACTAAGGTATGTTGGCAGCTAGAAGCAATCAATATAAGGATCAAGGCAAACCCCTGCCCTTATAACGGCTTAGACTTTATTTTCTTCCTTCTCTTAGAGCCCCAATTGCGTCATGATTTGAAGCTAGTTGATTCGTCTTGCAAAATAAGGTACACCTCCCTGACTTATTCTAAAATCATGGTCCCAATAAATACCAATAAAAACATGGTATATATATATATATATATAGACACATATGTCACATATTAATTAATTCCAACAGGAATAAACGTGGTGCACACTGTCAGGTCTCCTGGTGTAACAGCATTGGTATTCTGTCTTTAATGATGTACAGACATGCATACGTATATTAAGCATGCTTTTGGTACTGTATACAAAACCCATATTCAATACAATTTTTTCTTAAATATAGGGCATTGAGAAAGCCCGAAAGGGAGAAACATGTTTGCCCTAGAAAATGACAGAACAATGGAATGAAGTAATATAGTATTATTATGAATATTTGTAAAAAATCAAATCGCTGCAAATCATGTATAGGTATCCATATATGGGTGTTATAGACACAATGGTATTTGTATATATGTTGTATAGTCTTGTGTGTAAATTGTGAAAAAACTTTTTAACGAAATATTTAGGATATTCAATAAACTTAAAACTTTTTATATTTTAATTAAGTTGGTCATATTTACAACAAAGCTTGTAAAAAAAATACCTGGGTAAAGCCTAGCCCCGGGAGCTCATATTAAGTGAGCTTAATATGAACCGACAGTTATGATCAAAGGCGGGTCCTGCATAACAAATAGGAATACCATGTGATGATATTCCTATAAGTTTTGGTTGTGTAACTAGGCAAGGGTTGAAGAACCCAACAGCAGGAACCCTCAACATTAGGAACAGACCTACCAGGCACAGTATTATATTTAGTGTTTCTAGAACACACCAAACCCTCAAACATGACCCAACTGGGAGAACAAGACTGGGATAAAATGATCTCTGATTTGACTCAATGTAAACTCACAAACAAAAATACAATTGAAAAACAAGAACTCACCCACATTACCTTTAATAAATTGTACAAATTATTGTCTAAAAAATCAAGACTCTGGTGGGGCATTCAATACCTGCAGGAGTATCATGATAACAATATATTCCCCAAAGGACTAAGAATTAGATTATTCCCTCAGGTCCCATTCCCAGATGATGTTTTTAAACAGTCGTGGGAAAAGACACTACAAGAATGTTCACTTCAACTGGTTAAACATCTCATTACATACCACTCCCAACAGCTAGGACTAGTCAACAATCAGATAAAGACTACCATAGAATTGCTGGATCAGCAACAAAAAGATGAAAAATTTAGGCAAAGGGACAAAGGCATAAAAAAATCAATAGAAAAAATGAACAAAGAACTAATTCAACTCAAGGAGAAAAAGCTCTTTAGAGATAGATTAGCATATAAAAATAAGGAGACCTACATTTGGTCGGAGACAATCAAACAAGGAGAAAGAGGGACCATCCAGGAAGATGGTTGAGCTCTTCAGACACTTCCTCCTCTAGGGAAAGAAATCGCACAGATAGAACAGACTCCTGGGGCCCACAAAGAAAATATAGATCCCAACACGATAGAGAATCAAGGCCAAGGCGAGGACCACCACGCAGGGAAATATCCCTATCGTACAATAGTGACACTTACAAATATTCGACAAAAAGAAAAAACAATCAAATGAATATCCCCAGAGGTGAGCCACATACAACAATAGACCCCCGACAGGATTTTTTAGAAAGTGGCGCAATAAGCACCGGAATACCAGGAGGAGGACAGCCCGAAGGAGAGCGAAAGGAGCTCTCCCAACCCTCCAAGAAATTAACATTATTTCCAGAATCCCACAGCAGGTAGAGGCCCACGCGGAAACTCAATTAGAGAAACAAAAAGACATCATAAACTTATCTCAACATACACCTACCAATGACCAACGTGAATTATTGAACCTTGGTTTAAATTTTTGTCCATCTAAAAAACTAGACGTTTTTGAAACGGTAAAGGACATACATCTCTTTACCAGAAAAATACTCTGCAAGTACGAGTTTATGAATAAACAGGAAGAACCAACAATAGAGAGTCCTAAGATACCTTCAGAAGAACAATTATTACAGGACATGGAGGACCTGGCCATGGAAGTGGCAGGACGAGTAGTGATACACATTCCCCAATAAAACAATAAAAAAAAAACGTCTACATACTATCCAGCAATGAATATCAATCACAATGTGGCCACTTTCACTGAACTAGCCATTACAGACCTTAAGGAACTCCCAAAGAGATTCAAACAATATAAATGATAAACTCCAGAAGGCAATCAAAGATTTTGAAACAAACAACCAGCTAGTCGTAAAACCCGCTGACAAAGGGGGGAATATTGTAGTTATGTCTAATACACAATATGAGGAAATGTGCATGCGGATTTTAAATAATAATGCATGGTATACGAGTGCCCCCATGTCCAGACTCACCGGTGCCGCCCAAGAGTACCACCAACTCATCAAGGAGGCTCATGACCAGGGAGTGATTGATGCCAGACGGTTGGCTTCCTGGAGTCCCCATGCCTGACTATTCCAACATTTTATGCACTGCCCAAAGTGCATAAATCAATGGAGTCACCTCCGGGACGACCCATTGTGTCGGGCGTGGGGGCTCTAATAGAGCGGGCCCCCAGTTATGTGGACCAACATCTTCAGCCCCTGGTGATGAGCCTACCTTCATATGTAAAGGACACAGGACATATCCTGAGAGTCCTGGATGAGTTATGGGTGGACCCTGAGGCGACCCTGGTGACACTGGACGTGGAGGCCCTCTATTCGAGCATCCCGCATGAGAAGGGAATCAAGGCTGTTGAAGGCTTCCTTAATGTACTTGAAATCAACAAACACAATCACAACCTCTTCCTGCTCCGGCTCCTAAACTTTGTCTTCTCCCACAACCTTTTCCTATTCAACTGACACCTTTACCACCAGATACAGGGGACAGCGATGGGGACGACTTGTGCCCCATCGTTTGCGAACCTGTATCTGGGTTGGTGGGAGAGGGGTCTGTGGGTGGAGGACGAGTTGTCCCAGTATCTGTGCCATGTAACAGCATGGCACAGATACATAGATGACATCTTGGTCATCTGGGAGGGGCCGGAGCAGGAATTGGTAAAGTTCTTGAAAAAACTGAATGAGAACAACATGAATTTAAAATTCACTTGTGAATACCATCAAAGCAAGATCACTTTTTTAGATATTGAAATACAAATAAACGCACAAGGTCAGATCACTACTACCTTGTATTGCAAGCCAACATCTGCAAACACCACTTTGCGAGCTACCAGTTCCCATCCACCTCACTTACTGAGAAGTATCCCTTATGGGGAATTCATTAGAGCAAAAAGGAATTGTACGACAGAGGAGGCCTTTGATAGCGAGGCAAGAAACATACGTTCTAGATTGAGAGCAAGGGGTTACAGCAAATCAGTACTAAGATCAGCCTATAACAAAGCAAAGAACTGTAACCGACAAGAACTATTATATAGACCAAGAACAGAAAAAGAGCAAAAAGGTCCAGCAATAATACTTACGTATACTGAATCACATAAACAGATACGTAAAATACTAAAAACCCATTGGCCCATCCTACTACAGGATCAATATCTTCAAACCTTTCTTCCAAAGGAACCTAGGATTGTATTCAGGAGGCCACAGAATTTACGTGACAAACTGGTTCATAGTCACTACACACCAAACAAAAAAGAAGTATGCTGCAAGACGCTTGCATTATGTGCAGGTATATAAAAACAGGTCCTACAGTAGAGATTGATAAAAAGGGTACTTTCGAGACAAGACATTTCATAAACTGGCAAACATCCAATGTCATCTACTTGCTGACATGCTTGTGGAAGGTTTTACGTCGGTAAAACTAATCGTCCTTTAAAAAAAACGCATTTATGAACACCAATACAGTATCCGGGTGTGTAATCAAAAGACCTCTGTAGGCCACCATTTTTTACGCTGCCACAAGCAGGATCCCAGCTTTTAAAAAATTCAGGGCCTGGATAGAATCCATAACCCACCAAGAGGAGGGAATATAGAAAAGGCCACACTCCAATTTGAAACACGTTGGATATACCGATTGGGGGCATCCCGATACCCAGGATTAAATGAAACTTTAAGTTTTGCCCCGTATTTGTAAATAGTATCATATCTGGGAATATGTGATACCTATACCACAAAAAGATAGCCAAGAATTGTTAAAAGGTTAGGGACGCCGAAATAGGACCCATAGGCCTTGTAACTAACAATGTAACAACGTAACTAAGTACAACAATGTACAACAATGTAACTAAGTTAATCGAGACAGTGAGGTCTCCCCCTCCCTCTACCTCCCCCCTTGGTGGTTCCATGAATAAATATATAAAAAAAGAGTTTCATTGAGACCAAATAGACATTGACCCAATCTATGGAAATTTATATATATTTTTTTTCTCTATGTAAACACCAGGGGAGCTAACAGAGTGCCGAAAAATATGTTATACGATAACCCTATGTCTTACATTTATTTTCATATGGGACCATGCCTTTACAATTCCAAGGTGATTTGCACCAGTTTGTAAGAGAATACTCTATAACTCTAGGGATCCATACAAATTTCAATGGGGATTGAGCCCCTCCCCCCCTAGACAAATAATCACAGGGACGAGCCAAAAATAGTTACAAATAAACTCACATCAAAAAGAATTCTAGTTATAAATAAATTGAAGCTGTCATACCATAACTAAAGTGAGGAAACTGCAGTTCTGTACTGGCAATGAGCTAGTCATTATATCTATGAGCCAAAGAACTGTAAATTAACAGTGACATCCTGTGTACATTAATTTTGGGACACATATGGGTTGATTCAAAGAAACATGTAACAGCTTGGATTTGGGTCACGATCATCCTATTTTTCACGTCCGCTCGTGCGTTCGTATGAACTTGCGAGTGATTCTATAAGCAAATACGTTTCTATCCTAAAATATACGTCCGTTCGTATGATATCTCCCGAACTTGCCTCAGTCAGTTGTCAATCGTAAAAATCACGTTCATGTGCTCACCTGTTGCGGCGGCAGCCTGTTTTTTATGCTGCTTCCATCGTCCACCTCTTCCAATTACTTGCGTTTGCCTCTGGTTTTCATTGGTTTTTGGCCTCTTAGATTCGTGCGTTCGTATGTTTATAAGATCTTGCGCATGCGCACCCTCAACCAGAAACTTACCTAAACCCCTTAGCGCTTGCATCCTTCTTCATTTCTCGGTCCCTAAAACTTACCTAAACCCCTTAGCGCTTGCATCCTTCTTCATTTCTCGGTCCCTAAAACTTACCTAAACCCCTTAGCGCTTGCATCCTTCTTCATTTCTCGGTCCCTAAAACTTACCTAAACCCCTTAGCGCTTGCATCCTTCTTCATTTCTCGGTCCCTAAAACTTACCTAAACCCCTTAGCGCCTGCATCCAACTTCATTTCTCGGACCCTAAAACTTACATAAACCCCTTAGCGCTTGCATCCAACTTCATTTCTCGGTCCCTAAAACTTACCTAAACCCCTTAGCGCTTGCATCCTTCTTCATTTCTCGGTCCCTAAAACTTACCTAAACCCCTTAGCGCTTGCATCCAACTTCATTTCTCGGTCCCTAAAACTTACCTAAACCCCTTAGCGCTTGCATCCTTCTTCATTTCTCGGTCCCTAAAACTTACCTAAACCCCTTACCGCCTGCATCCAACTTCATTTCTCGGACCCTAAAACTTACCTAAACCCCTTAGCGCTTGCATCCAACTTCATTTCTCGGTCCCTAAAACTTACCTAAACCCCTTAGCGCTTGCATCCTTCTTCATTTCTCGGTCCCTAAAACTTACCTAAACCCCTTACCGCCTGCATCCAACTTCATTTCTCGGACCCTAAAACTTACCTAAACCCCTTAGCGCTTGCATCCAACTTCATTTCTCGGTCCCTAAAACTTACCTAAACCCCTTAGCGCTTGCATCCAACTTCATTTCTCGGACCCTAAAACTTACCTAAACCCCTTAGCGCTTGCATCCAACTTCATTTCTCGGTCCCTAAAACTTACCTAAACCCCTTAGCGCTTGCATCCTTCTTCATTTCTCGGTCCCTAAAACTTACCTAAACCCCTTAGCGCTTGCATCCTTCTTCATTTCTCGGTCCCTAAAACTTACCTAAACCCCTTAGCGCTTGCATCCAACTTCATGTTGACGACCCTAAAACTTACACAAACCACATAATGTACATATGTCTATATGTTTCTAAGCGTGTTTTTTCGTGTTTGTGTAATTGTTTTTTGTTGCGCATATTAGAAAAGACACATTTAGGAAGTCTTAAAATATAATTTATTTAAATTATTTTGAATTTTTTTTTTTTTTTTCGTTTAAACATATGTTTTTTTTTTGGGTTTTGTTTAAAACATATTTTTTTTTTTTTTTTTTTTTGGTTACAAACACATTAAAAATTTTGTTATTTTGTTTTACAAACAGATTGAACATTTTTTTTTTTTGCTTTTCCAAACATATTACAATTATTTTGTTTTTTTTTTAAAAACATAGATAAAATGTTTTTTTTTTTTTTTAAAACCAAAAAACTAAAAAGTTTGAAAAAATTCTACAATCTTAAAAACATTTATCAAAAGTAGCCAGGACCAAGGGCACTAATCCTCCTCCTCTTCTTCATCTGTTGGCCCCAACGTCGCCTGTATGGCCAGCAGCTCGGCCACCAACTCCTTGATTCTTTTTTTTTTCCCTGCCAATGTTTTTGGGATCATCCCTGTAACCAATAGAGAAATAAACATAAATAGGAGTCCCAGACCGGTTTGTATGCTGGAAATAGATTTGGGGTTAATCAAATACATGTAAATGCATGACATATGTCATTCTTCCAAGGGATAAAGTTAATGCATTTCCCACAGGTAAGTCTTTAAACTCCTTAAACCGGACCGTCAACATTATTTAATGAAAACCAATAACTATTCCCAAATGATTCTGCACCAGATCAAAGTACATTTGGGAGGTTTTTTGATTACAGCGCCGCCATCTGGACTCTGAAGCATAACACTTAATGAGGAGTGGAGAGTTGGATAAAGTACAGGGGAGTAGGTTACAGTGGTGCGTTGGGAATCCCCAGCATAGCTGGGTTGAGGGAAAGGTCATCACTCACACAATGCATGGCAGCACCTTACTTTTTTCAATCTGTATCCCATGCTGCCTGTAAATATTGCGCATTCCATATTCCGCAATATTGGTTTTGTTCAGTCTAATAACATGCATTAGATGGCTGAAGGGTGTTTTTCCATGTTTCTAATCTGTAGGTACAGTGTGTTGGCTAATTATTATGTTCTTAATACAAGTTAGGGTCCGCTTTAAGCTAACGAAGTGCCCACATGAAAGTGTGAACTACACATTGGCTACGCCTTTAGTTATGTGTGTGTTATTAGCTAACAAAACATTAATATGAATAATGGCATGGAGACTTACGGAGTTGGTGGCCGACAGATGGCTGGTTGGGGCCAACAGGCTGCCCTTGGTCCTGGCTATGCTGTGAAGAAGTCCCTGGAGAAACATGTGACATTTGGTTAGTATTTGTATAGAGTCACTATTCCCAACATATCTGGCTCCCAGTCTGGCTGACATCACTCACCTTCGCCAGGATCAACTTCCAGCATCTCTGCTGCCTCCTCCTCCACTATCTCACCCGCACCAGAAGCTTCTACAAATACATAATAAAGGATAACTTAGTTTTTGGCCTGCCATGTATATCTTTGTGCCTATACATGAAGAGTGACATACCAGAGCCTTCCCCATGCCTGGCCAGGTATGACTCCACGCCCACGCGGTTGGGCCCCTCCTCTGTGGTAAGGTCCAGGGGCTGGTCTGAGGAGGCCACAGAGGAGGGGTAGGTCCGTCGCCCGGGAGATCCACCACCTTCACTCACAGATGCAGACTCATGCAGCACTGGTCGGCCTGTACGCCTCCGGGTGCGGCGAATTCTGAAATCCATTTCCAACACTACCAAAGAAAAGTCATTATAAATAAAGGCAGAACTTATACATTTGGAACATATACCATGCAATTGCTTTGTACTTACTTGGGAAATGGATTCCAAAAAACCTCCGCACCCGGGGCATGTGCAGACGTTTCAGGTCCGACCAATGCTGCATTATCTGGGTGTGAGTGAAGGTGGTGCTAGTCACACGGTGTATCTCCGCGATGATCTCCCGGGCGATGTCCCTTTTCTCGCACACATTGGGCGCGAAGTCATACCGGCGCTGAAGCATGATCTGAAAAACATAATGGACACAGAGCTTTTACTTTGACACACAGACCCATATGTGTTGCATCACAAGTTGAGAATTTAATGTCATTAACACACACATTTAGAGTGGCAGCCATTTTTGGGGAGTGCCTTAAAGAGGACGTTGACTGTGAATGAGAGTCTGGTCTTATGTTATATGTATCACACACCATGTACATACAGATAATAGCCAACATCAAGAATCAGGCCACCTGCATCTATGGCATGTTAGGATGGTTTAAACATCCAAGATGTAGGCTTATGCTTAGGCTTTTGGACCACGTGTGTGGCTTCCCGTTGTGTTTTTATGGCTTAGGAAAACAGTGTTCCTCAAACATCCGCATCAAGGTCCGAGACACGCCAGGTTTGACAGGTAGCCCCGCTACTCCACAGGTTAATTAACTGTTGCTAAGCCTGAGCAATTTCCCTAATTAGGACATCACCATAGACAGGTGAAAACGTGGCCAGGCTCGGCCCTTGAGGATGAAGTGTGAGGAGCCAGTTATTAAACATTAAGAGACCCCAAACTAGTTCCAAACGCATCATTTACATTTAGGCCATCATTGACTATTACATTAAAATGCTGAGGCAGGCACTTACCAGCATGAGGATCTCTTCCTGTTGACGGGTGAAGATAGTGGGCGCCATCTTTATGCTTCTTCAAGGCAGCAGATAAGTGAAACCCCAGCGGTTTCCTGGTTCCGCTCGAACGTACGTCCGTACGAGCGCGTAGTCGTGCGCATAGGCGTCACACGCTGGGCTCATTATTTAAAGGTCCCTGCACCCAAAGCTCATTCTCTTTGAGCATTTGTGGAAGATGGCACCTAAAAAGGCAAGCTCCAAACGACCCCAGCAAAGCCAGACGTCGGAGGGCCCAACCACCAGGTCCCAGCAAGGTAGGAAAAAGCTGCGATCACAGACTACTACCTCTGCCCCACCAAGGGACACTGGACCCTCTGGAAGCCAAAAAAGGGGCCCCAAGCCACGTGCCCCTGCCGCCAAAAAGCAGGCAACAGCAGCACCCACCACCTCTGCCCCCAGAAGAGGCCGCCCAAGGGAGCCCACACCGCCCATGGGTTCAAGTAGGGCAGTTCGGCAACCCAGGCCCCGCAGCAGGGCCCGAACCCCATCCAGGGCCAGAAGCCCATACAGGGCCCGAACCCCATCCAGGGCCAGAAGAGCATCCAGGGCCCGAACCCCATCCAGGGCCAGAAGCCCAGCCAGGGCCCGAACCCCATCCAGGGCCAGAAGAGCATCCAGGGCCAGAAGCCCATCCAGGGCCCGAACCCCATCCAGGGCCCGAACCCCATCCAGGGCCAGAAGCCCAGCCAGGGCCCGAACCCCATCCAGGGCCAGAAGCCCATACAGGGCCCGAACCCCATCCAGGGCCAGAAGAGCATCCAGGGCCCGAACCCCATCCAGGGCCAGAAGCCCATCCAGGGCCCGAACCCCATCCAGGGCCCGAACCCCATCCAGGGCCAGAAGCCCAGCCAGGGCCCGAACCCCATCCAGGGCCAGAAGCCCATACAGGGCCCGAACCCCATCCAGGGCCAGAAGAGCATCCAGGGCCCGAACCCCATCCAGGGCCAGAAGCCCAGCCAGGGCCCGAACCCCATCCAGGGCGAGAAGCCCAGCCAGGGCCCGAACCCCATCCAGGGCCAGAAGAGCATCCAGGGCCCGAACCCCATCCAGGGCCAGAAGCCCATACAGGGCCCGAACCCCATCCAGGGCCAGAAGAGCATCCAGGGCCCGAACCCCATCCAGGGCCAGAAGCCCAGCCAGGGCCCGAACCCCATCCAGGGCCAGAAGAGCATCCAGGGCCCGAACCCCATCCAGGGCCAGAAGCCCCTACAGGCCCCGCAGCAGGGCCAGAAGCCCACGACCTGCCACCAGCCGGGAACAGAGCCCCCGACCTGGCACCAGCCGGGAACATAGCCCCCCAAGAGGGCCCAGAATGTCCACCATGACCACATCTACACCTGGAAGTTCGGTGGCCAGCCACGCAAGAACACCCAGTCCCTTGGCCAGTCCAGTCCAGTCATTGGGAAGCCAACAATCCGGCCATTCCCCTACCCAGCCCCAGGCCATAATGTCACCACATGTGTCTGCACACATGGAGGAGCAGCCAAGCCAACCATCTGGCCGCACATTGCGCCGCGGCCAGTTGAGTGGGAGATTCTCCCATGATCAAAATATGGCATTGGCTAGTGGCCTTACATTATACTATGACGAGCTCTATGGGAGCAAATCAAAACACACCACAAAGCAGCGCAAGATGGAATTGTTTGAAACCATCCTACGACAAGTAAATGCAGCGGGGGAAGAGAGGAAAGATGTGTCCCAAATTCAGAAGAAAATCTCGGATCTGAAATATGCTGTACGGCAAAAAGAAATTAAAAGGCATAATTACAGGTAAATAAATGATGTCTCCAAATATAAGGTTTAGGATGTACTGTATGCACCTTTTCTGAGTACCAAACGATTTTCTCTTTTCAGCCTGAAAACTGGAGGTGGCTTTCCTACAAAATTGGAGTTTACCCCTGCTGAGGAGATTGTGCTGGGACTTCTCCATCCGGTCGCGGTCGGTGGACATGCTGGTCTAAGGGACACAGACTCACCGACCCGTACCCACGGTGAGTACTCAAATCTGCATGTTTGCCTGTTTGCTAAATAATCTAAAGTTCACTAGTAACAAGATGACGGGATGGCCCTATGGTTTGCCTTGCTTGGCCTCGCACTACTGTGCCTGTTTGTGTCCTCTTTTGGTCCCTGTGAATCACACATTTAGGACCACATCCATTATGGCAAAGATCCAAGTTCCAATTTTATTGGTCAAGTAATGAAGTTTCTCATGAAAAGTGATATATTTGGAATCAATCACAAAACACACATCATTATGGATGGGTTGGCTATTTGTTGTGTGAGTTGTGTTTGAGTTAACAATTTAATTACCCACCCCCAAACATATCTGACCTAGAGCAGCGAGACTCAACTGGCGGCCCGGGGTCCCAATGCGGACCTTGGCACCAGATTCAAGGACCCCTGGCCAGACAGCCCTGCACTCAGTTACTTCTGTGTTGACGTGCTCAGAGCTGCCCCCTTGCTCGGCGATGTAGTGGTTGTTCTCCTGCCCAATGTCATGGCTCCCTGAAACCTAGCATTGCAATATGAAGTACTGCACAGGAAGTGGCATTGCAAGGTACACAGTAACTTGGTACATCTTTCTCTTGGTACAATCGTGTCCCGCTGCCCCAGCTCTGCCCCATCTGCCACAGTCCCCCCATGTCCCCCCCCCCACATAAGCCCCATACATTTGTACCAGATTTGCTCCATCCATCCCATCACCATCAATTCGTGAACTCCCCCCTTTAGCCATCCAATCCCTGTCCCCTCAGCTCTGCCCCATCCAGCCCAGCAAGGGCAAGCAGCCTTTATTAGTTTGCACTTTGAAATCTCAAGCCCCTCCACCAGTGTGTTTATTTCTAACTAGACACCCCCTGCGTCAGCCCCATGGCCAGACATTCACCTCTCACCACATACCTTTAAATGGACCTTTACAAGAAGTGTTTGAGTACCCCGTACCTAGCGAATGGTAGTCTTAATCCAAAAATTTGCGTTGCAAGTTGTATGCTGACTGGGTACACTTCCTGACTTAGAACTGAGGTCAGTTAGCAGTTTTCGCGAGGCATTGCACCTATCTAAACTTGCGTGTATTTTAACAAATGTCCCCATTGCTGTAGAGTTGCTTAATATTACAAATAGTGGTTTATTTGATTACCTATAAAAAAAATGGTTATGTGTGTGTTTACCTTGTTGGTTTTTCTCTTCTTCAGCCCAGCATGATCCCTCAGCAAGGGTAAACTCACCCCCCAGTTTGCTGATGCCTACCAGGTCCGTACAGCATAGGAGCCCAGATCCGAGATTTCCGGTAAGTTAATTTAGTACCATAAATACTACCAAGTGCTTAAGCATGTGTTAAACTGTGGGAATCCCAAATTTGGACGCCAACTTACACTTTTTTTTTTTATATGTCCCTACAGACCCGCACACTCATGGAAGAGATCCAGGAAATGGAGGAAGATGATGTCTCCATGCAGGGCACGTCGGATGACCTCCCCCTGGGTCCCAATTTGGAACTGCTCCATAATGTTTCTCTGGCCAATCCTCAGCAGCAGAGTGAATCTCCATCCATTGTGCATGCACATGGGGAGACTGACACAACAGTCCCCAGTGTTCACTCTGCTGCTGAGGATTTGCAAAGCAGGCCTGTTGCTGTTGAGGGGACGACACCACGCGGCAGGGCACGCCCAAGAGCCAGGGTAATTGTGCGGCGGACTCCATTACGCCGCCCCACAATTTCCCAGGGGAGGCAGAGTGCCCTGCTTCAATTATGGACCCAAGAAAGGGACTCTTATGAGGCACAGCTCGCTACAGAGCGTGAGGAAAGGCATGCCGACATGGTGAACATCAATACCAGCTTACAGGGCATCCTCGCGGAGTTGCGTACCCTCAACAGCAACGTGGTAACTGCAAGTAATGGCATCCAGTCAGCCATGGCTGAGATGACCAATATGCAGAGAAACATTGTGGAGCAGTTTCAAATTCACAATGCTGCCATGGCCCAGGCTAGGTCCCATTCACATGGACCTCCACCTGGACCTCCACCTGGGTATTATGGGCAGCCACCCTATTAAGCCATGGTTGTGTGGGACATCTTTGCTCTTAACCCCCACTGTATTTACTTGTCCTTTGAGGTTTCAAACAATCCATTTTGTGTTGCTCATGCAGGTTGTGTTTTGTATTTGCTCCCATATAGCTCCTTAGAGTAATGATTAAGGCCACTAGCCAATGCCATAGGTCTATGTGGAGTGTATCTGGCCACTTATGGCTTTAAATATGTATTTGGTTGGTGCTCCTCCTGTTTGCAGACATGTTTGTGTGACATTATGGCCATGCCCAAATATCCCTGGGCACAGGCAATATTAATGACTGGACTAGGCTGGCCTTTGGACTGGGTGTCCTTGTTTGGTTGTGCCACTCACTTCCAGGTGTAGATGTGCTCGATGTTTTTTTTGTTATCTCATCCATTTGTAACCACAGATGTATGTGGAATGTTTTCTGTTAAGCACAATAATTTTAACTTTCCTAAGTAAACAAATATTCTCACTTACAATACTTGTGGCGTTTTTAGTGGGAACACATTTTAACCAGCTTGGGCTAAACCAGGAAATTTTTGGTTTAAGAGGTGTAACAATGCAAATATCAAGCTAAGGAAACTACATGAAATACATTAGGCAACAATTAAGGGAAAAATGTTTTAATTTGAGGTAATGCCACATTACGGCAAAACAACATATTTAACAAAAAGGCTAACACAGACACACAGAATGTTGATACACCAAATAAAATTAACTAAAATGCTGCAATATCAAGTTTGCTCTAACTGATTGGGCAGACTCACTGGGTGGCCCAACAAAATTCTCGCCATCATCCTCTAGGGCTGTCGAGGGCAGGCTATCCACATAACGTGGGACACGTTCGAGTATAGCAAAATTGTGCAAAACAGCACATGCCATGATTATGTCGATCACTTTTTTTGGATCATATTGCAGGGCGCCCCCAGTATTGTCCAAGCAACGAAAACGTGTCTTCAACAGCCCAAAGGCCCTCTCCACAACAGCCCTGGTCTTGCGGTGCGCACGGTTGTACGCTTCCTGAGAGGCATCCTGGGGCCGCAGCACAGGCGTCATGAGCCAGGGGAGAAGTGGGTACCCGGAATCACCTTAAACAGACAATTAAATGTAATAAAAATTAAAAAGGCAACACAACAAACACAACGAATTTTACATATATCATAATGATGTAAGGTAAAGGGCAAAAAAAAACACCCAGGGCACATTAGCAAAATAACTATTGCCACTAATGTAGTACATAATTAAAAATGGCACTTCAATATACCAATTAATTAACAAACATCTGCACGGCCAAGGGTAGTTGGAATTTAAATATATTTTTAGTTTTCTGACATGTTACAATTAGGATGCTGCTGAGGGGCTATCAACAATAATAGGAAAAATACAATGTATGCAGTTTAAGTCCACTTTGCCATTTAAAGACCAATACTACAAAAGGAGCAAAAGAGATACTTGGGTATAAACTCCCAACCAATATATTTAGGGACATGGAACTTACAGACATCCTAACTAAAGGGAAAACATTCTGAAGGACAAAGCGAGGCAAGCATTTTGGTTTGGAGTTCCTAATATATGACCCAACAAAAAGGCAGTTTCTGGCTTATGTAAAGAATTCAAATACAAAAAGATCAACAAATACAAGATTAATCCCACATTTAATAGCACACAAATAGGACACACTTACCAAGCAGCCATGCACCCGAAAATTCTCCTGCCTCAAATCTCCTAAACAACCCAGATCGCCTGAGTATATACGAGTCGTGCGACGATCCTGGGTAGCCGGCAAGGACACTCATAAAACGCATGTCCGGACCAACCACGGCCTGGACATTAAGGGAGTGTCCCATTTTGCGATTCCTTAAGGCAAAAACATACAAAAAGGGTAATTGATATTTGTAAAAATGAAAAAAAACAAAAACATGTCTGCACTCTATTGGGAAATACTAATGAAAAGCCTAGATAAAGCAGCTACACAAATGAGGGCTAAAAAAATATGCTGCCGCAAAGGAAAACAGGTTACATTACACGTTGGCCAACATAATAACCAATCTCAATACCTATATATATACTCGTCGGCAGCCCTAGGTACGAGTGCCACATGTGTGCAGTCAATAGCACCAATAACGTTGGGCATGTCGGCCACATTATAAAACCCAAGCTTAATGGCGTTTCTGGCTGCCATATCATCCGGAAAATAAATATATTTTGGAGTTATGGCAGCCATGCCTTCCAAAAATTTAGATAGTGCGCGGCTCAGCGTAGGCTGTGACATCCCCACGGAGAGGGCACCCAGCCTCTGGAACGAGCCGTTCGCCAAAAATTGCAGGCAGCCAAGCATCTTGGTCATACCTGAAATTGCATGCCCCTTCCTTGTGGTGCGGGCTAACCATGGCCGCAGCTCACTATATAATTTATGGAGGGAAGCGCGATTAAGCCTGGTCAGCTCGAACAGCTCAACATCATTCATGCTATCGATGTTCATGCGACGACGCAGGGGCAATCTGCTCTCAGACATCTCGATCAACTCAATGCCAAAAAGCATAAGCCCTTGATGTGCCACAAACTCGCTCCTCTCCATCCTACTCCCGAGGCCAAATAGCTGCCGGCAAACATTTCGTAAAGCAGCTCTTTAATGGGCTTCAAAACAATTAGCAATCACCTCTCTGAATTGGTCGCAAGCCCATGTGAAGGACGTAAAAAATAGGATCGGACGCAAATAATACGATTTGGACGGGAAAAACACACGAACTAACGCAAAATATACGATTCTCGTACGAAATGCGTATGTTCATATACGTCTATGCGCGAACGATCGTGCGAATACGAAATGGGCAAAAAAACAAGAAAAAATGACAAACACCCACCCAAACTTACGATTCTCGATACGAAATCAATTAACTTTTGCTCTTTGAATCGAGGGGATAGCATGCATATAATTGGGACAGGATTCTGCCCCCTAATATATAAACATAAGAATAATAGGTCATTTTAATACACAATATATATTCTTTCACAGCCCACATGCGCTGGTATTTGATACATTGCGCTGGTATTGATACATATATGTTGTATAGTCTTGTGTGTAAATTGTGAAAAAACTTTATGAAATATTTAGGATATTCAATAAACTTAAAACGTTTTTTTATTTTAATTAAGTTGGTCATATTTACAACAAAGCACCTGGGTAAAGCCTAGCCCCGGGAAAAGCATCCAAGTAAGTGAGCTTATGCAGGTCCTGCATAACAAATAGGAATACCATGTGATAATATTCCTATAAGTTTTGGTCTCTGATACCTTGTTATTCTGTATTTGAAAACTAAATAAAGAATTAAAAGAAAAAAAAAAAATAAGGAGGCTTGAAGCGCCGCCAACTCAGAAACACACCTAACAAAAGTGATAGCCACCAAAAAGACCACCTTAAGCATAAGAATGGACAAAGGGGCCCCTTGCAAGGGCTCAAAGGGAGACCCCTGCAGGGCAGATAAGTCCAAGTTCAAGTCCCAGACTGGTAACATAGACTTATGTGGGGGACGCACGTGAGTAACCCCCTGGAAGAAGGTCTTGACCAGGGGATGCTGAGCAAAGGATCTTTGGAAAAAAATGGCAGAGACATGACCCTTCAGAGTACTGAGCTGAAGACCCAGATCCAAACCATGTTGCAGAAAATCCTAGGAATAGAAAACACACGACAGGGAAGGGAGTTAAACTCGCACCAGTCAATGTAAGTACGCCAAACCCTGTAGTAGATGGAAGAAGAGGACCTTTTCCTAGCCCTGATCATGGTATTTACAACCGAGGCAGGCAGTCCTTTTTCCATCAAGATGGAGGTTTTAACAGCCAGGCCGTCAAAGCCAGCGTTTGTAAATTGGGGTGGCGTAGGTGCCCCTGAGTGAGCAGATCTGGAACCCGGGGCAGGGCATACTGATCTACTGCCAGCTGCACGAAGTCTGCGAAACCACACTCTTCTTGGCCAACAGGGGGCCACCAGTATGGCTGGCACCCTTTCCTGAGCCATCTTGCGCAGCACCCTGCCCAGCAGGGGAAACGGGGGAAACACATACAGGAGCTGAAACCTCGTCCAAGACATTGTCAGGGCATCCATGGCCAAGGCCAGAGGGTCCTGGGACAGAGAGACAAAGACTGGAAGCTTGTTATTGTGACGGGGCGCAAACAGATACACATCCGGTTGACCCCAGTGGTGGCACAGGGAGCGAAACACCCTGCTGCTGAGGGACCATTCTCCCAGACGAGAGGTCCCCCTGCTCAGAGAGTCTGCCTCCAGATTCTTCACCCCCAGGATGTACACAGCTGAGATGCAGGGAACATTCTCCTCATCCCAGGACAGTATCAGGGACACATCCTTGAGGGCCCTCTTGCTCATGGTCCCTCCCTGATGATTGATGTAGGCAACCGCCGTCTGGTTGTCCGAGCAGACCTGAATAGCCCGACCCCGCAGGTGTGGGGTTAAGTGGGTGAGAACCAACCTGATCGCCCTCAATTCCAGAATGTTGATAGGGGCATGGGCCTCCTGAGGGCCCCACTGATCCTGGAATTTCTGGGACTTCCAAAAGCCCCCCCAACCTGTCAGACTGACATCCGTGGTGACTGTCTCCCAGCAGGGGGCCAGAAAGGATCTGCCCCCCAGCAGGTTCCTTGAGTCCAGTCACCACGATAGAGACTGCCTGACCAGAGGGGACAGGTCAAACACCTGATCCAAGGACACAGGGTCCCGATCCCACACTGACAAGAGGTAAAGCTGAAGAGGCCTCATGTGAAACTGAGCATATGGAACCGCCTCGAAGCAGGACACCATCAGGCCCACCAGCTGCATTCCCTGCCTGATGGATGGATGAGGACAAGACAGAAGGAGCCGAGCCTTCTCTTGAAGATTCTCCACATTCTGCTGAGGAAGAAAGATCTTGACCTGAGATGAGCAATATGTCTCTCAATGCTGGCCATCCGAGCAGCCAAATCAGGTTGAGACTCCCCACTGGTAAGCACCTCACTGGGAGTCAGATGTAAGCGTGGGGGGGTAGGCGAAGCCCGAGGGGGCGCAGGCCCAGCCACCGGTAACCCAGACTGCAGCACAAGCGTCTGCTGGGCGCAGGGTGCAAACACCCTGACATCATCACTTATAGGGGATACCCCACATGCCACACACAGCCGGGCTTGTCCTGAAGAAACCCCAAGCACATTATCCTGAGAAGCCTCCATATGGTGATTATTGTGGCACAATAGGCCAATTGGGATTGACGCCAATAAGGCTACCCAGGATGCCCCAATAGCCCGCTAGGGAAGTGGGAGATAGAAAACACAATAGCCCTCCAATAGGGAGTTAACACTAAATAGAGGGGATAGGACCGGGAGAAACCACAAAAGTTTGACCCGCCTGCAAGACATAACCAAAACGATCCCATAAGCAATATGCAATACAGAGGAAAAACAAAATAAATTAGCCCGCAGGGGCCCTTACGGACCACGATAGGAAGACGCCAGACACACGCAGCAGAGAACTAAAATGGAGGGGCGGGCCGCGGAGACAGGCATTAAAAGGAAACGGGTGGGAATAGTCCTACAGGGCTGCAGGCTAATAGCCCCGCTCACCTGTGAGTAGAGAGAGCCATCTTCTAGTCATCGCAGCCCAGACTGCAGAGAAGAACTGGAGAATTTGTGGGAGGTCCCTGGTATATATGGGGCCGGGAGGAGCCACTTTTCTGTCTCTGCAGTCCAGCGCCATCTACTGGATGTATAACCCAAGAGTAAGGAATATCTTCTGGAACAGGACGTGCTGTATACTTAGAATATAGGGATGTGCAGGTAAGCATCCCTGATGTCCATCGTGGTAATGAAGTCGCCGGGCCGAAGTGAAATCACCATTGACCGTAAGGTCTCCATGCGGAAGTGTTTGAACCTGACAAACCTGTTGAGACCCTTCAGGTCCAGGATAGGCCCCAGAGATCCGTCCTTCTTTGGCACCGTGAAAAGATTGGAATAAAACCCTTGACCCCGCTCCTGATGAGGCACAGGACAAATCACTCGGGACAACAGAAGTCGTTGGACAGCCAATCTTAGGCCCTGCGTCGTCAAGGGGTTCTGGGAAATCTGTGACCGTAGAAATCTTGGGGGCAGCCAAGCTGCCAGCTCTATCTTGTACCCGGAGGACACCACTTCCTGAATCCACCGGTCCGAGATGTGCTGTCTCCAGACGTGAGCAAAAAGCAGAAGCCGTCCCCCCACCCGGATGGGTGAGGGCGCCTCCTCATGCCTGAGGGGCCTTGGCAGGGGGCTTGGACCCCCAGGAGGGACTGGGAAGACCGCGGGATCTACCTTGCCCCCAGGAGTCTCTGCGGCCACCAGAGAAGGAAGAGCCTCATCCCCATCGAAAGGGATGAAAGGAAGAAGAGGCCCGAAAGGGCCACACAGGCTTCCGACGCTGAGGAAGCCTTCCATCTTTCGCCAGGAGATCCAGGCGCTCCCCAAACAGCCGAAGTCCCAGGAAGGGAATACCAGTGAGAGCTTTCTTGGCGGCTGCATCCGCTGCAGCCAGATAGAGCGACGAAGAGCGACCAGCAGGGCCGAAGCCCTGCCTCCAAGCCGGACGATATCATCCATGGCTGAAATCACAAAGGCAATGAACTCCGCGCAAGCTAGGATATCCTTATACTTCTCCGCCCGCGTGCGAGATCTGGCGATATCCAAAAGATGTCTCACCTTCTTTTTGATGGCAATGGAAACAATGGCAGGGCGAAGACCAGCGCCCACAAAGGTGAAAGAGTGACATGCCAGCTGATCCATGCGTCTGTCAGCATGATCGCGCAAGGAAGAAGTGTCAGGAGACGGCATAACCATGATATTAGAGAGCCCCAAACCGGGGGCATCTACCTCAGGGGGACGGGACCAGTGCCGAATTAAATCCCCCGAAAAGGGATACCGTCTGTCCAGTCCCCTAGGCACCGACTGCAGTTTATTTGGCTTCTCCCATTCCTTAAAAATCAATTTAGAGAAATGACCCTGTTCAGGAAAGACCAGACGCTGTCTCTCAGGCCGAAAAAGGTCCCCCCTGTTCTTTTTGGCCGCCTTTGGGGGTACAATGTGCAAGGTTTCAAAAACCGCCACCAACAGCTACTCTGTGTCATCGGGAAGCCAAACGTCCTCATCAGAGGATGACCCGGGGTCACTGTCAAAGCCCCCCCGTCGGTCCCCAGAGGAGTCAGAATCATGAAATAACTCACCCTCCTCCATGGAGTCTTGGCCACCGAATACCTCATAGTCATCATCATCATCTGCAAAAAGTGCATAAGCCTGCTCCAAATCTCGCTTCTTACGCATGGCCTTGCCAGCGGCCGAACGCGACAACTGGTGCTCTAGACTGGCCACTCTGAGTGCCAAGTTCATTTGAGACCCCCTGCTGGCTTCCCCCTCACTGGGAGCTAAATGCAGAAGCGGGGGATTTGGCGAGGCCGTCTGTAAAACTGGACTGGGGCCACCACCACTCAAAGGGGATGCCCCGCACATGACACATAGCCGAGGTTGCCCCGAAGGACCCCCAAGCACGCTATCCCCAGAAGCCTCCATATGGTGATTATCACAGGCACAATAGTCCAGAATAGGTTAAGGGCTAATAAAAGCCACCTGGGATGCCCCCCAAGGGATGCCCACAGAGAAGGCCAGGAGGGAAAAAAGGGGGGGACCGGGAGAAACCACAACACACTGTTATCCTGCCTGAAAGACATAATCAAAGACACATAGGTATCCCGCAGCACATGCCCCAACAAGAAAACCCCCATGGAGGACTCACGGATCAAAGAGCGCAGCGCGTGCAGCACACACAGGCGACCGGAGTACAGCCTAAAGATCCGCTGTAGCGATAACCCTTATCGCCGGAGGGCTTCACCGCCCGAGACGTCCTTTTCCCAATCGTAAGAGGTGCTGCTGGAATTCCAGAGTCGTCCGTGAGGAAACAGGAACAGCCCTTACAAGGGCTAGTGAATTGTAATATAGCGTTTCCCCCAATAAGAGACAGAACTTCCGTATTGAGGGTGAAGGTGAAGTCAACTTTATTAGTGCCACACTGGGCCTTATATGCAAGGCTCCATGCAAGGGGACCTCCCCCATGGACCTGATGGAGGACTGCAGGACAAATACACAGACCAATGGGAGCAGGGCACACAATCCCTCAACTCTGCCGGTGACGCAATCAGCAACACAATAGACGTCTGTAACACAATCAATCAGAACAATGCCATTGTCTGTGACGTAATCAATCAGAACAATGAATAACGTAAACAATCAACACAATGGCAGTCTGTACATGCTTAAGAAAAGGAAAGTAATGAACCTAAAGTCCAAAGGGCAGAGAGTCTGTCACAATGCCCCCTTTTTGTGGAACACCCGGCAGACCCGGATTGACCCTGTTCGGGTTAACGTGGGGCTGTCCGGACTCTGGGGCAGAGTTCTGTGTAAGGACAAGTCTGCAAATAGTGAGTAACAGGACTAAACATTGACGTGGGCTGTACATAGGAATCGGTCATGGGTGGGGTCCAAACACTGGGATATTGTGGCGTTGGTGAGTTCAGCACCAAAGTCCTTGGTTGGATGTGTGCACAGGTGCTCTGCTTTCTGATAGCTGGCCCAAGTTTCAATCTCTTTCCATGGAAGCTGATCGGAGAATCCACAATCTTCTGCACATCTATATCATCGTAAAAGGAGACAAAACCATAACCCTTAGAAACGCCAGAGGCATCCCTAATAATTTTGACATTCTTTACAGCGCCATACTTTGAAAAAACATCCTTAATTTCAGGCTGATTAATCCGACGGTCAATGCCCCCAACAAAAATAGTGTTCGGCTTAAGTTTTCCTTCTGGAAGGACGTAACCTGATGGCTGATCCTCTTCTTGGGTTCTTGTAACAGACATGACGTGATGCAGACGAAACCCCTGGGTCTCCCCGACCAGTGGGCTGGAGTCGGCAGCTCGGGCTAGAGACCGGGTTGTAACAGGGTTGACGCTGGCTGGCCCAGAGGTAGCGTAGGCAGAAGTCATTGGTCCTAGATCATTTCCCAATAGTACTTCTGCTGGTAAGTTGTCCATAAGTCCCACCTGTACCCTGCCGGATCCAGCGCCCCAGTCAAGATGTACTCGGGCGGTGGGGAGTCGAAACACAGCTCCTCCCGCCACCCTTACTGCAACGGTGTGTCCAGTGCGGACTTTGTTCTTGACCAAATGAGGTTGGAGCAAGGTAAGTGTGGCTCCGGTGTCGCGTAATCCTTGCGCGGTGCGCCCATTGACTCGTACCTCCTGGCGATGGTGCTGTCGGTTGTCTTGGATGGCCGCTTGTACGGGATCAGCTTCATACAGTACCCCCAGATACTCTTCCGAACTGCTCTCAGCTTCCAAACAGTGTGCCACAGGAGTACAGGAGGTGGAAGGTTGCTTTTGCCCCCACGTGTTTCGGGGACGCTCTTGTGCGCAATCACTGCGATAATGTCCCCATTGTTTGCAACGATGGCACTGAACTGTGGAGAGGTTCGGTTGCTGCGCTGGCCTATGTGGCCCAGAGTCACGAGTTGGCGCTGAAGCCACAGGTGCTTGAAATTTGATGGGAGGTTGTGGTTTTGGAGCGGACTGTTCTGTCCGGCGCGCATCGGTGTACTCGTCGGCTAGACGAGCAGCCTCAGGTAGCGTTAGAGGCCTCCGGTCACGTACCCACTCTCTTAGCTCTGGTTGCAGGGCATTGAGAAAATGTTCTAGTAAAAACAACTGTAGTACATCCTCAGCGGTCGTGGCTTTGCATCCCGTGACCCAGTGTGATGCTGTACGATGGAGGCGACATGCCCACTCTGTGTAAGAATCCCCTCCCTTCTTTTGGGATTCCCGAAATCATCACCTGTAGGCCTCCGTGGTGACAGCGTACCGGGCTAACAAAGCCTCCTTTACCAGATGGTAGTGTGGTAAGTCCGCATCAGGGATGGCCCGGAAAGCATCGGAAGCTTTCCCAGATAGTTTCCCTGATAATATGGTGACCCATTCCTCCGTGGGTACCCGGTGTAAAGCGCACTGCCGTTCAAAATCGGCCAAAAATCCGTCAATCTCGTCGTCATTTTCCTGGAAGGACTTAAATGCTGCAAATGGAATCTTTCTCCCCCCAGTGTAACTGAGGCTGAGAGGCTGCTGGGTTGAAAGTCACCGATCTTCCCTTCGCTTACTGGCCTCTGCCTCCGCTGCGGCGAAGACTCGGTCGATCAGTTCCTGTGATGGATTCGGACCATAGACCGACAATCTGTTCCGAACCGCTTGAACGAGAGAAGCGTCTTCATCGATCTCTATATTGGTTTCGGTCCTCACTGCTGCACGATCCATTTCGATCAGCTCGGCTATCAGTTCCCGACGTGGGCGGTTGCTAGCTGACCTTCCCCGGCTCTCGAGTAGATCCTTCAGGGTCAGCCTTTTCAACTTGTCCTACTGACTCTCCATCAGGGTAGCACTCTCTCTGGGTAGAAAGGACCATCCGACCGCTTGCCACCAATTGTAGCAATAACCCTTATCGCCGGAGGGCTTCACCGCCCGAGACGTCCTTTTCCCAAACGTAAGAGGTGCTGCTGGAATTCCAGAGTCGTCCGTCAGGAAACAGGAACAGCCCTTACAAGGGCTAGTGAATTGTAATATAGCGTTTCCCCCAATAAGAGACAGAACTTCCGTATTGAGGGTGAAGGTGAAGTCAACTTTATTAGTGCCACACTGGGCCTTATATGCAAGGCTCCATGCAAGGGGACCTCCCTCATGGACCTGATGGAGGACTGCAGGACAAATACACAGACCAATGGGAGCAGGGCACACAATCCCTCAACTCTGCCGGTGACGCAATCAGCAACACAATAGACGTCTGTAACACAATCAATCAGAACAATGCCATTGTCTGTGACGTAATCAATCAGAACAATGAATAACGTAAACAATCAACACAATGGCAGTCTGTATATGCTTAAGAAAAGGAAAGTAATGAACCTGTGTAAAGTCCAAAGGGCAGAGAGTCTGTCACATCCGCGGAGGGTAGATCAGGAACAGCAGAGTCACCGCCGCAGCCCACGCTGAAAAGGAGCCTCTGGAACTCAGATCACAAGCAACGCAGCATGCAGACAAGATGGAGCCGCAACTGAGCACCTCGAGGAGCGGGCCGCGGGAGTATGACGCGATACGCATCATCCCCCGGCGCCGCCCCCACGAAAAACGCCGCCCACACCGTGACAGCCTGTCAGTAAAGACAGCCGTAAAGGCGCTGCCCGCCGCAGAGCGCAGTACGCCCGGCGACAGACAACCACGGAGGCGGCGACAGACAACCACGGAGGCGCACTCCACAACCGCCACCCGATGCCACCCCCCCCGAAAACACCCGTCGGGGAGAGGAGGAGCGGAGGAGAGGGCAGGCAGTGGCGGGAGCCGCACAGTCTAAAAGGGGCCCAGAGGGGAGGGAGGGAGGGGGGCAAGGGAGACAGACACCCAACGCAAAAACACAGGGAAGACTGGCTAGGAACACAAAGTCCCCAAGCACAACTCACCCCCTACACTAGAACGACAGCAGTGCTTCTTCATCCCTCAGCAGGCTCACCATAAAAAGCCTATGGCCGGCTACCCTTTGTTGTACAGGGCCTGCGGCTTGGAGCAGCGCTCCCCTACCATCACCCGATCGGACAGCCAAGGCAGGGAGGCACAAAGGGTCCGGAAGCGGGTGGAAATAGGCTTGCAGGGCCGCAGGCTTGGTTGCCCCGCTCGCCTGCGAAACATAGAGAGCCATCTTCTATCTTCGCAGTATGACTGCAGAGAAAACACTGGGGGTCTATTGGGTGATTCCTGGTTTTTATATGGGCCGGGAGGAGCCACAAATGTTCTGCAGTCCACTGCGCCACCTTGTGGCGGAAAACCCAGAAGTAAGGATTAAATGAAACGGGCCTGTGTTGTGCATTAGGAAAACAAGGGGTCCCAAGGTGGTTCCTCCCCCCCCCCCATATAGGCTTACCATAGCCTATGGCCGGCTACCCTTCAGGACAGGGTCTGCGGCCCATAGCATAGCTCTGTCGAACGCCTGACCCTCGGCGTTCCCCTACCATCACCTGATCAGAAGCTGGAGGCTGGGAGGCAGAAAGGCTGCAGCGGCCGACAGGCTTGGGATGCCCCACTTGTCTGCGATATCCATGGAGAGAGAGAGAAAGATCCATCTTCGCAGTCAGACTGCAAGAGAACTCTGGGGATTATTAGAGTAACAGTTGCCTTTATATAAGCCGGGAGGAGCCACAAGTTTCGTCTTGCAGTCAACTGCGCCACCTTGTGGCGGATAACCCAATTGTCAAGAATGAAGCGACTCGAGCAGGACACCAAGAAAATACCCTGTGTGCCTGTGCCATTCCTCCACTATTGAACCTAGATTATGCTCCTCCATCATCGTCTGGCTCTCTTACAACTTACATACAAAGAAAAGGGCAGAGAACTTAGTCAAAGACCCATCGCCACTTAGATATTCATTTTAAAGTATTAATGGTCTGCTTTAATCCTTCTTTCTAATATAGAAACTTTAAAAAAGTAGTTTGGCTGCAGTTCCCTTAAGGCCCTACAGTAAATTAAAAAAAAATTAATAAATTGCTCCCTCCTCCTATGATCAGTGGTGTAAGTTTTTTGAGAGCGCTTACCCCCATGCAGATGTTTCGACATAGCAAGAAGAGTCTGTGCTCTAGAACTACATGGGAGCGGCCATCTTGCTACACAAGGGCATGAGGGAGGAGTTTGCCAGCAGCAGCCCACACCAAATATATATGCCACAAACCCTAGGAAGCTTGTCTATCAAGCTCCACACACTGAATATACAGCTGCTGGAGACATTCTGTGTGTGAAAGAAGCTGTTACAATGTATCTCTAATGGTTTGGCAGCCACAGAGCATTAAAGTGATTGACCACCCAATGAATGAAGGGCACTCACCTTTTTCCCCCCACAGCTGAGCGGTCCGAGTCTGGTGATCAGCAACTCACTCGATTGCTGGATCTCCTCTTGCACATCCCATGACACCCCGAGTAAAAACATAGGGTGTAAAGCTCGCAAACCCGCCATCAGTCACAGAATCGTTACCATGCTCCCTCTAAAAATTGCAATGGAGGGGATGTGCCAAGGCCAGACATGCCCCCCCCCCCATTGTTGTGAATGAATAGGGCATGACCATGCCCTTGTGACTGATGGCAGGGGGTGAGAGCCAGACTTGGAAGCACCAGTCAATGGAGTTCAGACACAGGGCAGCGTGGAAAGCACGGCCAGGCATCCTGCCATCAGGTGACTGTCATCGTCGGACTCGGTCCAGTGGTCAGTCACTTTCAGTCTGTGAAAACAATGTATCTAGATCAGGGGTTCCCAACCTTTTCTCATCAAGTACAACTTTCCATTTCTGATTTATATCAAGTATCATCTGGGTGCTGCGCATTGGCAAAACTAAGAGTGACGGGGCCCTTGTGCAGACATGAAACGGGGCCCGTACATACAGTAAACTTTTTTCTTTTTTTTCTTAACTCAGTTGGATGCAGCAAGACAACTAAAGACTGAAACAACAGAGACAAATGGATCTTCCTTTATCTGAATGATGTCAAGTGAGAACAAATACATAAGGTGAAGGAGCAACAATAATAGGGCTCCTTTGACCTCCTAGGCCCCAATGCAATCACACCCCCTATAGTTACAACCCTAGTGCTGCAGGAGCATTTTCTATCACCTTAAACCATAATCAAAGCACACAAAAAAGCAATTATGTGAGTACTCTCCTGCAGAATTGTTTTTGTTCTTGCATGGCACAGCCCGCTTCAGTATTCATAACAGTTGGGTTATTCCGCCACAAGGTGGCGCAGTGGTACTGCAGAAAAGCCGTGGCTTGTCCTGGCTATAAAAACGGGCTTAACCATAGAGTTCCCCAGCGTACACAAGCAGTGAGACAAGAAGCCGGGAGAGAATAAGTAAAAAATGTGAAAAAGATAAAAGACCCCAATTGACTTGGAACAATCACCATAAAGAGGCAACCAAAAACACGATAACAAGGATGGGGCGAAGCGGGCCGTGCCATGCAAGAATAAAAACAATTCTACAGGTGAGTACTAACAGAAATGCTTTTTTTTTTTTATTGCATGGCACGGTATTCATAACAGTTGGGACATCCAAAAGCAGTGTCCAGAGTAGGGTGGGATCCCCAAAGAGTAACAGCCAGTAGTTCAAGTCACTACCACCTGAAGTACCTTGCGGGCAAAAGCAGCATCCGCTGAGGCCTTAACATCAACCTTGTAAAACTTAGAAAAAGTATGAACAGAAGACCAAGTAGCGGCCTTGCAAACTTGTTCAACAGAAGCCTGGTGCTGAAAGGCCCAAGAGGCACCAATAGCACGAGTGGAATGAGCAGTAATCCTAAAGGGAGGTTCCTTTCCCTTAGCAGAATAGGCTTGAACCACCGCCTGACGGATCCACTTGCTGATAGTGGATTTAGCCGGAGGCAAACCCTTTCTAGGTTCAGAAGTGAGAACAAAAAGAGTATCAGACTTCCTAAAAAGGCTCAGTGGCAACCAAATAAAACTTCAGAGCCCTGACCACATCTAGGGAATGCAGAATCCGCTCCTTGGAATTAGCAGGATTAGTACACAATGAAGGCAAGACAATGTCCTGATTAAGGTGAAAGGCAGACACAACCTTTGGCAGGAAGTCCGGCTTGAGCTGGAAAACCAACTTATCCTGATGTCTCTCAAAATAAGGAGGTTTCATGGAAAGTGCCGCTAGTTCAGAAATCCGCCTTACAGAAGTGATAGCCACCAGAAAGGCTACCTTAAGGGTCAGAATAGACAAGGTAGCATCACGGATAGGCTCAAAGGGAGGCCCTTGCAGGGCAGACAACATCAGATTCAAATCCCAGACTGGTAGCAAAGGCTTATGGGGTGGACGCACATGCGAAACACCCGGAAAAAAGGTTTTAACCAACCGGTGATTGGCAAAAGAGCTTTGGAAAAAAATTGCCAGAGCTGAAACATGGCCTTTTAGGGTACTAAGTTGAAGGCCCGGATCCAAACCATGTTGCAAAAATTCCAGAATCCTGGGAATAGAAAACACCCGACAGGGAAGAGACTTGGACTCACACCAGGCAATGTAAGCATGCCAAACCCTGTAATAAATAAAGGACGAGGACTTCTTCCTAGCCCGAATCATGGTATCAACAACAGAAGCAGCCCCTTTTCCATCAATATGGAGGTTTCAGCAGCCCCCATGAGAGAGACTGTCTGGCCAGGGGAGATAGAACAAATTCCTGATCCAGGGACACAGGGTCCCGATCCTAAACTGACAAGAGGTGCAACTGGAGAGGTCTCATGTGAAACTGAGCAAAGGGGACTGCCTCGAAGCAGGACACCATCAGGCCCACCAACTGCATCCCCTGACGGATGGAGGGATGAGGACATGACAGCAGAGCCCAAGCCTACAGCTGAAGACCTTCCACCTTCTGCTGAGGAAGGAACACCTTGACCTGAAAGGTATCCAGCGTCATGCCCAGAAAGGTCCTCACCAATGACGAGGACAGAGAAGACTTGGGATAGTTGATCACCCAGCCTAAAGACTCCAGAGTGTATGTCACCATTTGAGTGTCCTGCTCGGCCTGAGGAAAAGACTCGGCCACAATCAGGATGTCATCCAGGTAAGGAATGATGCGGATGCCCTGGGTCCTTAGCAGAGCCATCACTCCCGCCAGCACTTTGGTGAACACCCGAGGTGCCGAGGTGATACCGAAGGGTAGAGCCACAAACTGGTAATGCTGACACTGCAGCTCGAACCTTAGAAATCTCTGATGACCTGGGAAGATAGGCACATGAAGATAAGCATCCTTGATGTCCACAGTGGTCATGAAGTCGCCTGGGCGAAGGGTACTGACAGCAGAGCGCAGCGTCTCCATGCGAAAAAGTTTGAATGTGAAAAATTTGTTGAGGCCCTTCAGATCCAGAATGGGCCTCAGAGAGCCATCCTTTTTGGGGCCCGTGAAAAGATTGGAATAGTACCCCTGACCTCTTTCTTGATGAGGCACTAAACAAATGACTCCGGACTCTAACAGGCAATGAACAGCCAGAAGCAATCCCTGAGCGGACAGGGGGTTTTACAGACATCCGGGATCTGATGAATCTTGGGGGGGGGGGGGGGCAGGCTGCAAACTCTATCTTGTAACCGGAGGACACTACCTCCTGAATCCACCGGTCTGAGACGTGAAGCCTCCAGACGTGAGCAAAGAGCCGAAGCCGTCCCCCCACCCGGAGGGCGCCCCTTCATGCCTGAGGGAGCTTCGGAGAGGGTTTGGACTTAGGATTCCAGGAGAGACCGGGATGACCACAGGTTCTGCCATGGCCCCAAGAATCTCTGCAACCACTGGAGAGGAGGGAGCCACGGCCCCTTCTGGGAATGTGAAAGGAAGGGGGGGCAGATGACCCCTGAAAGGGCCGAGACTGCCTCCTACGCTGAGGCAGCCTTCCATCCTTGGCTAGAACATCAAGACGTTCTCCAAACAGCTGCAGCCCCACGAAGGGGAGGCCAGTGAGAGCTTCTTAGCTGCAGCTGCCCACTGGCACAACCAGACAGAGCGGCGCATAGCCACCAAGAGCACAGAGGTCCTTCCACACAGCCGCACAGCATCATCCATAGCAGTAAGGATAAAGACCACAAAATCAGTGCAAAGTAAGAGAGTCCTAGCTGTTGTGCCATCAATGAGATGCTTAAGCAGTTTCTTAAGGGCAATAGCAGTAATGGCGGGAGCACATACAGGGCGCAAGCCAGCCCCCACATGGGTAAAAGCATGGCAGGCCACTTGATCCATGCGATGGTCCTCTCCGTCTCTAAGAGTGGTAGTGTCAGGGGAAGGCATGACCGAAGTATTGGACAAGCCTAGCACGGGAGCGTCCACTTCAGGGGGAAATGACCACCTCTTAACAAGATCAACAGGAAAGGGATACCTTTTATCCAAACCCTTGGGCACCGCAGGCAACTTGTTAGGACGTTCCCATTCTTTAAGCACCAAGGTGGTAAAATGTTCCTGCTCAGGGAACTCTAGACGCTGTTTACCAGGGCGAAAAAGCTCCCCCTGCTTTCTTTTAGCTACCTCAGGGGTAGCTAATGTGCAAAATTTCAAAAATATGTGACAGCAGATTATCAGTGTCCTCAGGGTACCATGGGTCACTATCGCAACCCTCCTGCTGGTTCCCAGAGGAGTCAGAGTCCTGGGAGAGCTCCCCCATCTCAAGGGGGTGACAGTCACCAAGCACATCGAACCCCACATACATCTCAGTAAGGGGAGCAGGCCTGGGGTCCAGGTGTCTCTTCTTGCCAGAGGCCTTCCTAGGAGCATTCCTGGCAAGCTGCTTTTCAATGTTAGCCACCCGCAGAGCCAAATCAGAATGTGACTCCCTGCCAACATTCCCCTCACTGGGGCCCAATTGCAGGAGCGGGGGAGTAGGTGAAGCCGAGTGAAGCGCAGAGCTGGGAAGCGAAGCAGGCAAACCAGCTTGAAGCGCAAGGACACTTTCAGCGCACGGCACACACACCGTGACACTGTTACTCACAGGGGATACCCCACACATGGAACACAGCCATGCTTGCCCCGAAGGGCCCCCAAGCGCGCTATCCCCAGAAGCCTCCATATGGTGATTAGCACAGGCACAATAGGCCAGCAGTGGGTACAGGCTTAAGACAGAAGCCACCCGGGATGCCCTCCCACGGGAAGCCCCCAGAAGTTAATAAAGGGGGAAAGAGGGGGAGGAAGGAGTGGAGCCGGGAGAAACAACAACCCAATGGTATCCCGCCTGAAAGACATAAGTAAAAACACACATGAGCATCCCGCAGCAAGTACACCCCGATTCAATAAAAAAAAACCCAAGGGGGACTCACGGACCAAAGACACAGCGGGGTCACACAGGCACAGACCGCTAGATAAGGCAACCCACCAGCGGAAGCAGAGCTGCAGCCAGGAAGGGAGAAATCCAGACGCGCAGCTCGTCCAAAATGGCGCCGGCAGAGGTACCTCTAGGGGCGGGCCGCGAGGTGAAAGACGCGATACGTGTCATCACCTGGCTCCGCCCCATCCGAAGAGCAGGAAAAAATACAATTCTGTGATTACTCACCTGTAGAATTGGTATTCTATGTATACAGCACGTCCTGTTCCAGAAGATATTCCTTACACTTGGGATATACTCCAGTAGATGGTGCTGGACTGCAGAGACAGAAAAGTAGCTCCTCCCGGCCCCATATATACCAGGGACCTCCCACAAAATCCCCAGTATTGAAAAGCAGTTAGCAAGAGACTGGGAGAACTATAACCATTATATGAAAATTTGAACATAAGAACAATCACCATAAAGAGGTAACCAAAGATAATGATAACAAGGGTGGGGTGGAACAGGATGTGCTGTATACATACAATAGCAATTCTACAGGTGAGTAATCACAGAATTGTATTATTCTAAGTATACAGCACGTCCTGTTCCAGAAGATATTCCTTACAATTGGGACATCCAATAGCAGTGTCCGTAAGGTAGGGTGGGATCCCCAAAAGTAACAGCAGACAGTTTAAACCACTGCCGGCTGCAGAACCTTGCAGCCAAAAGCAGCATCAGCTGAGGCCCTAACATCAACCTTGTAAAGCTTTGAAAAGGTATGAACAGAAGCCCAAGTAGCAGCCTTGCAAACTTGTTCAACAGAAGCTTGGTGCTGAAAAGCCCAAGAGGCACCAATAGCACGAGTAGAATGAGCAGTAAGGCGGAAGGGAGGCTCCTTCCCCTTAGCAGAGTAGGCCTGTATCACAGCCTGACGTATCCACTTGCTGATAGTGGACTTAGCCGGAGCCAGGCCTTTCTTAGGTCCAGACGGAAGCACAAAAAGAGCATCAGTCTTCCTGAAGGATTCAGTAGCCACCAAATAGAACTTCAGAGTCCTGACCACATCCAAAGAGTGTAATACCCTCTCCTTAGAGTTACTAGGATTAGGACACAGAGAAGGCAAAACAATAGGCTCAATTCAGAGGCACATTCGTCAGCATTTCCGTAGCTGTCTGTGAAAGTTTTTGTGTGTGTTTGTCATTTTTTGGGCGTTTTTCGTACATTTTTCATTCGTATGAACGTTCGGACAAATGCATATATGTGCTTTCGATGAACGAAAGCAAATCGGATCATTTGCGTTAGTTCGGATCATTTTCCCCACAAAATCTGATATTTTTCGTTCGTTCAGATATCTTACGTTATTGCTATGGGCTTGCGTCTCATTCAGAGAGCTAATTGTCAACGGACCACCACCCTATAAACCCGTTTCCTTTGTGATCCCCTTACGGGACCATTTTGACCTCGAGACTAGCAGCTATGGATGACTCTAGTGTATTTGAGGAGCATGAGGATCTGCAGCTCATGGGCATTGAAATTGTCCGGAGGGCTGAGACCAGATTGCACCGGCGGCGACGCATGCACATCGATGGCATGCATGACGTTGGGCTGTTCGAGCTCACCAGACTTAATCGTGCTTCCCACCATAAATTGTATAGTAAACTGCGGCCATGGTTAGCCCGCACCACAAGGAAGGGGCAAGCAATTTCAGGTATGACCAAGATGTTTGGCTGCCTGCAATTTTTGGCGAACGGCTCGTTCCAGAGGCTGGGTGCCCTCTCCGTGGGGATCTCCCAGCCTACGCTGAGCCGCGCGCTATCCAAGTTTTTGGAAGGCATGGCTACCATTATTCGGAAATATATTTGTTTTCCTGAGGACATGGTAGCCAGGAACGAGATTAAGATTGCATTTTATAACATCGCCGACATGCCCAACGTCATGGGTGCCATTGACTGCACCCACGTTGCCCTGGTGCCTCCGGCAGCCGACGAGTATATCTACAGGCAAGTACAATCTGTCAAATTTTACAATTACTTGACCTTATTGTTTTCCAAATTTTTGAGAAGGCCATCTTGTAAAAAGTCCCTCCTTGTAAAAAGTCCCTCCTTGTAAAAAGTCCCTCCTTGTAAAAAGTCCCTCCTTGTAAAAAGTCCCTCCTTGTAAAAAGTCCCTCCTTGTAAAAAGTCCCTCCTTGTAATTATGCCCTCCTTGTAAAGATTCAGTGTGAAACAATGGACCGTATTTAGTTTTTCCAAAAATTAACATGTGTTCAAAAGGGAAAAAATTTAATGTGTACCTGAATTAGACACTTCAAAGTTAATCTTTACTTTTTCAAACATACATGTCCTTTTTTTGTGTACAAAATACTAATGTACTTGGTTAGTGTTATTTGTATTGGGCCACAGGTTTTGCTTAGGGTGTGGTTAGTTAGTGTTTCACTAGTTTGCCTTGCCTTGATAATGTTTTTTTTTTTTTTTTTCCCAGGAACCGCAAAATGGGTCACTCACTGAATGTCCAACCAGTGGTGGCCCCGGACATGCGGTTCCTTAGTATGGTCGCCGGGTTTCCAGGCTCATCCCATGATGCCTACATTCTGCGAAGATCTGGATTGTACGGTCGGTTTGAGTCTGGGGAATTTTCCGGTGGATCTCTCCTTGGTAAGTTGACACCAATAACGTCCTTTTTTTTTTTTATATGTATGCCTATGAATTTAGTTTGTGTCCCATGTATGAAAAAATGCCTATTTGAACACCTTGTTTACATGTGAAACACGACCTTAACCATTACATTTTTCAAACAACAAAGCCTTGCCAAATGTTTGTTCTGCAATTGGCTATTTTAAACTTTGAATTTATATTAAATTAATCATTACTCTTCCCCACACTCAGCTGAAATTATGTTCTTGACTTTATGATAGGGTCTGCGCCATCTTAGCTTAGATGCATTACACCTACTGAGTAGAGGAGAGCGGGATAAAGTGCAGGGGCCGTGTTCGAGCTGTTTTTGCCTCAGAAAAAGCAGCTACGAGGTCCTGAAAAGTTTAGACACCCAAGAATGCTGAGCAGCACAGTCCTAAACCAATACCTGTTAGCAGTCTGGCTGATTCTCCCTCATCCGGCATCTTTTATATTTAAATTGTTCCCACATCTATTAGATGTTTATAGGCTTTTTTTTTTGCCTGTGCAATATGTATGCTCATGCTGTTTCGCAAATGTGACCTAGGCTCTTAGTCATGTTGTGGGGCCGTTTTTTGGAATTAATTTTGGGAGTAATGTGTAATTTATGTGTTTTGCTTACAATATTTGCAGGTGATTCCGGCTATCCATTCCTTCTGTGGCTGCTGACGCCCGTCCTCCGGATCAAGAATGCCGCCCAGGATGCATATAACAGGGCACACCGGAAGACCAGGGCCGTGGTGGAGAGGGCGTTTGGCCTATTAAAGTGGACCAACACCCAGGATTTTGACTATCCTGGGTCTTGGTCCACTTCGGTGGGGCACCCCCGATCGGGGTGCCCCGCTGTGTGAAACCCCCCGAAAAACTCACCTCTCCCCGCTCCCAGCGCCGACGTACAAGCGAGGATCAGGAACGTCTAAGCGGCAGCCGCCGCCGCCGCCTCCCTCGCGTCACTTTCGGCCGCGCGCGCCCCCGCCGGCCATTCGCAGACGGCCGGCGCGGGCACGCGCACGCCTACAGGAGCGCGAGGGAGGCGGCGGCGGCCGGAGTTTGGGGTGTTTGGGGGGGTTTCACCCCGCGGGACATCCCGATCTCGGATGTCCCGCGGGGTGGGGGGTGATCGGCCCGGGAATCTTATAGATTCCCGGGCCGATCACCCGTGGGTGTTGGTCCACTTTAAAGACCTGCTTCAGATGCTTGGACCATACCGGGGGAGCCCTTCAGTATGACCCCAAAAAGGTCATAGATATTATCATGGCGTGTGCAGTGTTGCATAATTTTGCCATATTGCAGCGTGTCCCCCGGTATGTGGATTTGCCCCCCTCTCCACCTACCAATGATCCAGAGGAGGACTACCGTGGCCCACCTAGTGCGTCTGCCCAAGCCGTGCGGGCAAATTTGATAGCCACACATTTTGCCTAATTTGTTGTCCCTTTGTTTGTGTTGTCACTTTATTGATTGTTAATTGTGTTTTTGCCCTTTGTGTTTGTATGTTTGTTTCTTACTTTTACAAACAGTAATGAATTAATTACAAACAACCTCACACCTGATTTGAGACTCATGGTTTTTTGGGTTCCCAATTTGTTACTGCAAACTTTAACTCATCTTTATTCCCCAAAAACCTAAAGGCCTAAACTTAGTCAACAGCAGGTTAAGTAAAAATGTATTGGGTTTATTTGAAAAGCAAACATTGGAGTCACTCCCATAGTTCATGAAAATACATGGTCAAACCACAAATGTCATTTTTGGCAAATCATGCCACATAGCAACTGGCCACAGGCAGGAGTTTCAAAGTAAGGCACTCCTGTCAAAAGTTTAATACAAATTTCCAAAACAAAAACATATGTGACAAGCATTGCCATGTCCAGATTTTTATTAAAACAAATAGGCCCACGGACACACCCTCTCCTGCTTGGCCACATTTGCCACTGGCACAGGTGTAAAGCTGCCAAACCTATGCCACATCTACACCTGTTACTCAGTGGGCCACCCAAACAAGAACCCCCAGTCCCAATCCAAGTCCAGTTCAATCTCAGCCAGGGGTCAAGGTAGTAGTTTGCCAGGCCAGAATGTCCCCCAATCATGCCTACAAACAGGAGGAGCCAGAACCAATGTAATTCGCCACAAGCCTGCAGAGCAACAGCTTGAGTGGCAGGTTCATTGAGGCCTCACCTCCGGCATTGGCTAGTGGGCTACCTCAGAACTCTAATGAGCTATATGGGCGCAAATCCAAAGCATACAAGCAAAGCCATACCAAAAGGGTATATTGGTAGGGCTCACCAGACAGGTCAATACAGTGGGGATGTAGAGCAAAGATGTGGAGCATATACAGGCCAAATAGGCCTTAAAATGGGGGATGTCCAAAAAACCCAGGTTGGGGCCCTTGGAGGTGGGCCCTCACCTGGGCCTGTGTGGCATTCAGAATCTGCAACTGTTCCAACATGTTTCTATTGGTAGTTCGAAATTCAGCCATCATGGCACTGAGAATGTTCGTTAAGGTGGCCATGTGGCTGTTGCTATTTCGAACTTCCTCAAGCATGGCACTGTAATAATTGAATAAGGTGGCCATGTGGCTGTTGTTGGACCTAAATTCAGTCAGCATGGAGTTTAAGGTGTTATTTAATGTCTCTAATTGCCCATGAAGATGCTTGTGGTTTCGTTGATTTTGGAGGCGAAATAGCCGCCTCTCATGGTGCCATGCTGACTCCATCATTGGCACGCCCCTCCCCTGGGAAACTGGGCGACGTAGTCGACTACGCCTCCCAATTCCACGGGTTGGTGGGCGTGCAGATGATGTGCCTCTAAGTCCACCAACAGCCACAGGTCTGCTTGGCAAATCCTCAGCAGCAGAGCTAACACTGGGGACTGTCGGCTCAGTCTCTGCATGCTGCCCACGATGGGTTGGCAGCATGCCGCCAGCTTCACTCTGCTGCTGAGGATTTGGTGTAGAAACATGTTGGAACAGTTGCAGATTCTATCCCAGGGGGAGCTGTTCAGAAGGTCCAATGAAGGGTCCATCCTCCTCCAGCTCCTGGATTTCCTCCATCAGTGTGTGGGTCTGTTGGGACATGTAAATAAAAAAGGTTCAGTTTGGGGAATACATATGTAATTCCGCAAAAAGAAACATGGCAAGTCACATGCATAAGCAACATCAGAAAAAGACACTTACCGTATATATCGAATCCTGAGTCCGAGGCAGCACGGAAGTTGACGGCATGGTAAAACTGGCTGAGGATTCCCCACTAGCTGAGGGATGATGCTGGGCTGCATTGTGGAAAAGAAGGCATGTTAACACACAGCTAGGCATTGGTGATGTGTATTAACACATATGGTTCACTAAAACACGGGGCCATGCATGAATGGCAACTCCCCCAACGGACCAAGTTGACCTTGACTATGAATGCCATTATCTGTTAGATGTATAAGTCAACAAGTACATACACATTGGTCTCCTTAACCAAAATAAACATGCATGTACTGGCTGTTCTGAGGCTTCACACATCCATAAAAGCTCATTATGGGACCACTCTCAGCTTGCAAATAGCATTTGCCATCAGATTATGCTGGTTGCCATTCTTTCTAGGTCAAACTTTCAAGCACCCCAGATCAATCTCAGATCAGTCTTTCTGAGCAAAGCACAGCTCAAACCCAAGCGGCCTACAGATAAAGATGGAAGAGTTGGATGTCATTCACTCTAAATCCATAAGAGGCAGTCCTTTGCTAATCTCAATAGTGTTCCTCAAGACTCTCCAAACTCATGTATGGGCAAGGAAATTAGCAAATGATGAGTCCAATCACATAACACACCCTGTTTAAATTGTTACCTCCACTACAAGGCACACCCTAGGGGCATGTGTTAATATATGGCTTGGAGCATCATTTTACACGTAGCTCACATTTCACATACACACTAATATTACTAACCGGCAGGAATAGTCAGAATGTCCGTGTCCTGTCGTGCCGAGTGTCCCTCTAAGGCCACAGGATGTAGCAGGCCCAGCACCATCTCCTCAGCTCGGGTAAATTGCAGTTTAGTGGGGAATCCTCCGCCAGTTTGTAAGCTGAAAAAGATAGTTGGACACATTTAGCTAAATGGTGCCAATACAAGATGAAGACAAATCCACAAAGTATATATGTACCTGTAATGACGCCGTTTATTTTCTTTCTTCCGTGCGGCATACTTGAGGTCCAATATTTTCCTTTGAATCTGCTCCACATCTTTGAGCTCTTCCCCCACTGCATTGACCTGTCTGGTGAGCTCCTCCAAAATGTCAGCTTTGCACTGCTTGCTTGTAGCTTTGGATCTGCGCCCATAAAGCTCATCATAATACAAGGTGAGGCCACTAGCCAATGCCAGAGTTTGGGCCTCACCAAACCTGCCACTCAACTAGCCTCTGCGCAATGTGCGCCCTGTTGGTTGTGGTTCTGGCTCCTCAGTGTTTTGCCGAAAATCAGGGGACATTCTGGGCTGGCTGTGTGGGTGTGAAATCACTGACTGCTGGCTGGCTGCAGATTGAACCGGACTTGGAAAGGGACTGGGTGAGCGTGGATGGGTGGCCACTGAAGTCGCAGGTGTAGATGTGGCATATTCAGAGTGCCGACACCTGTGGGCTCTTAAGTTTTTTCACCACGTGCGGGTGGTGGTGATGGTGGCGAGGTAGAGCTGCTGGGGCTTATTTCCCGGTGTCTCCTTTTTGTAGCCTTGGCTTGGTAGACACGTGGGTGGGGTGATGGTGACCTGGGGGGCTGGGGCTTCGCACCCTCTTGGTCCCTTTTTTTTTGCCCTTGGTTGGTGCCTTGCTTGCCTGTGGCTTCCTCTTGCCCGCTGGATCCTTTTTGGGCCTGGATTTTGGAGGAGGCTTCGGCTGTGCACTGCGGGTTTGCTGCAGCTTGCTTTTTGACATCTTAGAGCGAGTTATGGGCCCTGCACATTGCTCCTGATGCTTGGATGGCAGTTTGCTGCTACTGGCGTCCTTTGATGCTTTTGGCAATTGTTTTTTTGGTGCCATAATGTTCAGACTCTGTAAGAGAATGAGCTGTGTGTCCAGGACCCTTTAAATAAGATTGGCGGGGTCTGACGCTTACATGTACGCGTGCGTACGGACGTTTGTCCGGCTGTGCGGAGCCCGGAAACCGCAGGGGCATTACTTATCTGCTGCAGACAAGAGGCAAGATGGCACCCACAATCTTCACCCCCCAACAAGAAGAGATCATCCTGCTTGTGTCTTTTAAGGAATTTGATTTGCCATTTAAATGCATGCCTAGCCCTTAAGGATGCGCCGGCAGAAACGGTTGGTTTACAAAGTGTCTAAAACTCCGTGCCAAACCGGCGTGAGGGCCCACACGTGCGAACTAACACTGAGGCCAGCTACAAGGATTGGATTAGGCTAGAAATGTGTCTGTTAATGTCATTTAGTCAAATGATCGATTGTTGACAGATATTTGTATGCAGTTTGAACTAAATCCTATGTTTATTTTGTGTTTTGTAGACCATGCTGGAGCGCAGGTATGACTACCTGCCCAACTCTTTTGAGAAGCGCACCGTCGCCCTGGAGATAGTTTCCAGAATACACCATCAAACGGACACCACCTTCACCCACACTCAGATCATACAGCATTGGTCGGACCTGAAACGGCTGCACATGCCCCGGGTGCGATGTTTTTTCAGACTTCTTTTCCCTAGTAAGTACATAGCGATTGCATGCCAGATGTAACTCATGCAGAAGGTAGGCATTTATTTATAATTGCTTTTCTTTTCTAGTGTTGGAAATGGATTACCGAATCCGCCGCACCCGGAGACGCACAGGCCGACCAGTGCTGCATGAATCTGCAGCTGGAAGTGAAGGTGGTGGATCTCCAGGGCGACGGTCCTACCCCTCTGTTGGGTCCTCCGACCAGCCCCTGGGCTTTACACAGAGGAGGGGCGGCACAGCGTGGGCAGGGAGTCGTACCCAGCGACGCAGGCGGGAGCCTCTGGTATGTGACTCTTCATGTAACCGCATACACATATACATGCTAGTTACTACAAAGCTAAGTCCCTTAATCTGTTTTTCTAGATGCTTCTGGAGCGGGAGAAGATGTGGAGGATACAGCAGATCTTGCCCAGGAGGCACAGGGAGAAGGTGAGTGATGTGACACACACATTGAAATTGACATTTGATTACTGTTGACTAAGACATTATAAGTGACACTATTTCATCAAGCCACAGTAAATGGCATTAGCAGAATGACCTCTGCCCACTTCCTTAGATTAATTATTTAGTAGAATGACCTCTGCCCACTTCCTTAGATTAATTACTTAGCAGACTGACATATGTCGTCATGATTTAATTTGACAAATAACAAACATTTCATCCACAGGTGAGAAACATGTATTTGTCTCAAACGAATGTACTTTTTCACATTTTATAGAGGGACCACACGTGCAAGAGCGAAGCAATGAATCGAAGGGTCCTTGAGTTGGTGGCCGATATGCAGCAGCTGGTTGACTCGTTGGGGACAACAGAAGAAGAGTAGTGTCCTGGGTCCTGTCACTGTATTTTTTAAAATGTAAATATTTTGTTTTTAATGTCAAAAATATTTTAAATTTTTTATAAAAAAAAAAAAAGTTTTTCTTGTTCAATTTTTTGTACACAAAAAAATGCCTATAATATAAAAAAACAAAAAAAAAAGTTTCCATGTCATTTTTTTATAAAAATACATTAACAACAAAGGCTAAAAAAAAAAATTTAGAGCTGAAGCTTTAGATGACCGGAAAGTGTTTTGGGTATGTTTTAGGGACCTAAAATGGAAGAAGAACCTAACCGCGAAGTGGTTTGGGTAAGTTTTAGGGACCTAAAATGGAAGAAGAACCTAACCGCAAAGTGGTTTGGGTAAGTTTTAGGGACCTAAAATGGAAGAAGAACCTAACCGTGAAGTGGTTTGGGTGAGCTTTAAGGGTCCAAAAGGGAAGAGGGAGGATAGCGCTAAGTGGTGGGGGTGAGCTTTAAGGGTCCAAAAGGGAAGAGGGAGCATAGCGCTAAGTGGTTGGGGTGAGCTTTAAGGGTCCAAAAGGGAAGAGGTAGGATAGCGCTAAGTGGTTGGGGTGAGCTTTAAGGGTCCAAATGGGAAGAGGGAGGATAGCGCTAAGTGATTTAGCTAAACATTGTAGTAGAATTGAGGGTGGCAAATATGTAGGTGAGCATGTTAATGAGTTAAGTTTGTAGTGCGCAGGCGCTAGATCTTAAGGTTTTTCGTCTAGACGATTATTTATTGAAAAAGGGAAACAGAATCGGGAAACGTAAAGGATTCGTCGGAGGAAACGATGGGAAAAGGGCAAAAATGAAAGCCTACGTTGTAACATGAGAAAATGAAACGGAAAAGTCACGCTGGAAAATGACATCCTCGTACTCTGCCGTACAAACGGACGGAAACTTTACTGAAGGTTAGCAATGCATGCATAGAATCGCTCACACACTCATACGAGAGCGGGAAAAAAAAAAACAGATCGGTACAAAAACGAAAGTCTTTTTTTGTCGCTCTAAATCGAACCTAATGTCCTGATTGAGATGAAAAGCAGAAACAACCTTAGGCAGAAAGTCTGGCTTAAAACGAAACATCACCTTGTCCTGGTGTCTCTCAAAATAAGGAGGCTTGATGGAAAGCACCGCCAACTCAGAAACACGCCTAACAGAAGTGATAGCCACCAAAAAGACCACCTTAAGCGTAAGAATGGACAAAGGAGCCCCTTGCAAGGGCTCAAAGGGAGACCCCTGCAGGGCAGACAAGACCAGGTTCAAGTCCCAGACTGGTAACATAGGCTTACGTGGGGGACGCACGTGAGTAACCCCCTGGAAAAAGGTCTTGACCAGGGGATGCTGAGCAAAGGATCTTTGGAAGAAAATAGCCAAAGCTGACACATGGCCTCTCAGAGTACTGAGCTGAAGACCCAGATCCAAACCATGTTGCAGAAACTCCAGAATCCTAGGAATAGAAAACACACGTCAGGGAAGCAAGTGGGACTCGCACCAGTCAATGTAAGTACGTCAGACCCTGTAATAGATGGAAGAAGAGGACCTCTTCCTAGCCCTGATCATGGTATTCACCACCGAGGCAGGCATCCCTTTTTCCATCAAGATGGAGGTTTCAACAGCCAGGCCGTCAAAGCCAGCGTTTGTAAATTGGGGTGGCGTAGGTGTCCCTGAGTGAGCAGATCTGGAACCAGTGGCAGAGCGTACTGATCTACTGCCAAATGCACGATGTATGCGAACCACACTCTTCTTGGCCAACAGGGGGCCACCAGGATGGTTGGCACCCCTTCCTGAACTTGCACCCTGCCCAGCAGTGGAAACGGGGGAAACACATACAGGAGCTACATTGCCAGGGCATCTGTGGCCAAGGCCAGAGGATCCTGGGACAGAGAGACAAAGACTGGAAGCTTGTGATTGTTACGGGACGCAAATAGATCCACGTCCGGCTGACCCCAGCGGTGGCACAGGGAGCGAAACACCCTGCTGCTGAGGGACCACTCTCCCAGACGAGAGGTCCCCCTGCTCAGAGAGTCTGCCTCCAGATTCTCCACCCCCGGGATGTACACAGCTGAGATGCAGGGATCATTTTCCTCTGGCCAGGACAGTATCAGGGACACTTCCTTAAGGGCCCTCTTGCTCCGGGTCCCTCCCTGATGATTGATGTAGGCAACCGCCGTCTGGTTGTCCGAGCGGACCTGAACAGCCCGACCCGAGTGTGGGGGTAAGTGGGCGACAACCAACCTGATTGCCCTCAATTCCAGAATGTTGATAGGGGCATGGGCCTCCTGAGGGCCCCACTGACCCTGGAATTTCAGGGACTTCCAGAATCCCCCCCAATCTGTCAGACTGGCATCTGTAGTGACAGTCTCTCAGCAGGGGGCCAGAAAGGACTGCCCCCCAGCAGGTTCCCTGAGACCAGCCACCACACTAGAGACCGCCTGACCTGAGGGGACAAGACAAACACCTGATCCAGGGACACAGGGTCCCGATCTCATACTGACATGAGGTGAAGCTGAAGAGGCCTCATGTGGAACTGAGCATATGGGACCGCCTCGAAGCAGGACACCATCAGGCCCACCAGCTGCATTGCCTGCCTGAAGGATGGGGACAAGACAGCAGGAGCTGAACTTTCTCCTGAAGGACCTCCACCTTCTGCTGAGGAAGAAAGATCTTGACCTGAGCTGAATCCAGAATCATGCCCAGAAAGGACTTCACCATGGAAGGAGACAGGGAAGATTTGGGGTGATTGATCACCCAGCCAAATGACTCCAGTGTGGACACCACCCTCTGAGTGTCCAGCTCTGCCTGATGGAAGGACTGGGAAGCAATAAGCATGTCGTCCAGGTAGGGAAGAATGCGAATGCCCTGAGATCTCAGCAGGGCCATCACTCCTGCCAGCACCTTGGTTAATACCCTGTGGGCCGAGGTAAGGCCGAAGGGCAAGGCCACAAATTGGTAGTGCTGATCCTCCAGAGCGAACCTGAGGAACCTCTGATGACCTGGAAAGATAGAAACGTGAAGGTAAGCATCCTTGATGTCTACAGAAGTCATGAAGTCCCCTGGGATTAAGAAGGTCACAGCTGAGCGCAGAGTCTCCATGCGAAAGTGTCTGAATCTGACAAACTTGTTGAGAAGCTTTAAATCCAGGATAGGTCTGATGGACCCATCCTTTTTGGGCACAATGAAAAGATTGGAATAATAGCCTTTGTCCCTTTCCTTCAAGGGCACCTAACAGATGACACCTAGGTCTAGAAGGCCTTGGACAGCCAGGGGCAGACCCTGAGCTGACAGGGGGTTTTGAGCTAACCGAGATTTGATGAATCTTGGGGGCGGCCAGGCTGCAAACTCTATCTTGTAACCGGAGGATACTACCTCCTGAATCCACCGGTCTGAGACATGACGCCTCCAGACATGAGCCAAGAGCCGAAGCCGTCCCCTCATCCGGATGGGTAAGGTCGCCCCTTCATGTCTGAGGGGGCTTGGGGGAGGACTTAGTCTTGGGACCCCAGGGGGGGGCCAGGGTGGCCACGTCTTCTGCCCCTGCCCCAAAAATCTCCACGGGCTTCAGCAAAGGAAGCTCCAGGTCCAATTCTGAAGCCCCTGACGGAAGGAGAAAAGGCACCTGAACCCCGAAAGGACCGGGGCTGCCTTCTACGCTGAGGTAATTTGCCTCCCTTAGCAAACAAGTCCAAATGTTCTCCAAAGATGCGCAGCCCCTTGAAGGGAAACCCAGTGAGGGCCTTCTTGGCAGCATTGTCAGCTGCCCACTGGCGCAGCCAGACCGAGCGGCGTATCGCCACCAACAAGGCAGATGCCCTGACACACATTCTGATGGTATCATCCAGGGCAGAGAGAACATATGCAACAAATTCCTCACAACGCAGAAGAGCTCTATACTCTTCACTACCAGCATCATCAGTGGCCCCATCTAAGAGACCCTTGAGCAGGCTTTTAATAGCAAATAATAGCCGTGTTAGCAGAGACACAGACCGGACAGAGCGCGGTCCCAACACAGGCAAAGGCATGGCAAGCCAGCTGATCCATGCGCCTGTCTTCCCCATCCCTCAGTGTAGTAGAGTCAGGGGAATGCATGACAGATGTGTTAGACAACCCCAGAACTGGTGCATCCACCTCTGGAGGACATGACCAACGTTTAACCATCTCAGCAGGAAAGGGATACCTCTTATCCCAACTCTTTGATACCCCGGGAAGCCGGCTAGGCCGTTCCCACTCCTTGAGAATCAGATTATTAAAGTGAGTTTGTTCAGGAAACTCCAAACGTGGTTTAACTGTATGAAACAGCTCCCCCTGCTGCCGCGGGGCCACGGCAGGAGGAGAGATACATAGCACTTCAAAAATGTGAGCCAAAAGTCTGTCAGTATCATCTGAAGCCCATGGGTCAGACCCAGACTCAGCATAACCCCTAGGCTGATCCTCAGATGATTCTGAATCAGAATAATTCCCCTTCTTCCAGGGGGGTATACCCAGTAATATCAAAAAACTCCTCAGCTTCCATAGGAAAGAGTAACACTGGGTGCCAGATGCCGCCGCTTAGCAGGAGCCTTACGCGGACCAGAACCAGCAATATGCCTTTCAATGCTGGCTACCCTGGTAGCCAAATCAGGTTGAGACTCACCCCGGGTATGCACCTTACTAGGAGTCAGATGTAAGCGTGGGGGGGTAGGCGAAGCCAGAGGGGGCGCAGCACTAGGCCCAGCCACAGGTAACCCAGACTGCAGCGCAAGTACCTGCTGGGCTCAGGGTACATACACCCTGACATCATCACTTATAGGGGATACCCCACACGCCACACACAGCTGGGCTTTTCCCGAAGGAACCCACAAGCACATTATCTTGAGAAGCCTCCATATGGTGATTATCACGGCACAACAGGCCAATAGGGATTGACGCTAATAAAAGCAAACCAGGATGCCCCAATAACCCGCTAGGGAAGTGGGAGTAATGGTATGTAATAGCCCTCCAATAAGAGTTAACACTAAAAATAGAGGGGATAGGACCGCGAGAAACCACAAAGTTTGACCCGCCTGCAAGACATAAGCAAAAGATCCCATAAGCGATATGTAATACAGAGAAATACATAAATAAATCAGCCTGCAGGTGCACTTACGGACTGCGATAGTGAGAAGCCAGGCACACACAGGCAAATTACAAGTGACATGCATACATGATATAAAAGTAAAAGCAAACAGACCGCGAGGGCACTCACGGACCGCAGTAGGTAGGCGCCAGCCACACAGCACGAAGAAGAAAATGGCGCATATACCTCGAGGGGCGGGCCGCGGAGACAGTGATGCAAAACACGTCATCTGCAAGCCAACCCCCCCCTCCCCCGAAAAGACCAAAAAAGCACCCACCTGACAAGACCGGCCAATGATGGCGCAGCAGCGCCTGAGGCGATGTCGCCACCGACCGCGGAGCGTAGTACAAACGTGCGGCGGCTAGGAGAAACCAGTGCAATCAATTCAAAAGGGATCAAAACACAACATATAGAAAATACATGCACCTGACCCCCCCCCCCCCCGATGGGGGAGCGATGGCCAGCCTAAAGGGAGCCAACTGTGGGGACAGGGGGCGAGGGGCATAAATGCGGGAGGGGCATCCCATAAGGCTCACCATGGGCCTACACCGCCTACCCTTTGGTGGGGGACTGCGGTTGGAGCAGCGCTCCTTAGCACCTGACAGCGATGCTGCCTACCATCACCCAAACCAGAGAAGCTTGAGCTGGGAGGCAGTAAAAGGAAATGGGTGGGAATAGTCCTACAGGGCCGCAGGCTAATAGCCCCGCTCACCTACGAGTAGAGAGAGCCATCTTCTAGTCATCGCAGCCAAGACTGCAGAGAAGAACTGGGGATTTTGTGGGAGGTCCCTGGTATATATGGGGCCGGGAGGTGCCACTTTTCTGTCTCTGCAGTCCAGCGCCATCTACTGGAGTATGTCCTAAGTGTAAGAAATATCTTCTGGAACAGGACGTGCTGTATACTTAAATACTGCGCTCACGTGACCTGGCCGGCGCTATGACAAAGCAAAATCACCTCAGGTTATAGCGCCCACACCCGCGGAACGCAGTACAAAGCAGCGCGGCAGCTAAAAACGCCAGAAAACACACCAAAAAAATGTAAAAACACTACAGATATGAGCATGCCATACAATCCACTTCGGTCTTCATGACATCTGGGGTAATCTCCAGTAGAGGGCGAACTTCTGCAGAGATGAATATGCAAAAAAGAAAGCCCCTCCTGGTCCATATATACCTGGGACCTCCCACCAATTCCCCAGTGTATAAAAGCAGTAAAGGGACCAGGAAGAACCAAATATAACCTTAACAATCAAAACCAATGGTTCACCATATAAAAGCCCCAGAATACCTAAAAAAAGGGGTGGGGCGAAGTGGAGTGTATGGCACACTCATAATACCCGTTTTAAAGGTGAGTACTCACAAAACGGTATTATTCTAAGTGTGCCATACACTCCACTTCGGTCTTCATGACATCTGGGACATCCAATAGCAGTGTCCGTCATGGGTGGGAACCAGAAACAGTAAAGAATGTACCAACTCAAACCACTGCAGCTTGCAGAACCTTGCGGCCCAAAACAGCATCCGCTGAAGCCCGCACATCAACCTTGTAAAACTTGGAAAAAGTATGAACGGAAGACCAAGTAGCAGCCTTACAAACTTGTTCAACAGAAGCCTGGTGCTGAAAAGCCCAGGACGCACTGACCGCACGAGTACAGTGCACAGTGACCCTAAAAGGAAGAGTCCTCCCCTTAGCAGAATAGGCCCCAACAATGGCCTGACGAATCTATTTGCTAATCGTAGACTTAGCAGGTGCCAAACCTTTCCTGGGCCCGCAGGGCATCACGAAAAATGCATCCATCCTGCGGAAGGAAGAAGTAGTCACCAAATAGTACTTCACACAGCGAACAACGTCCGAATTGTGCAGAACCCTCTCCTTGTCATTGTTAGGACACAAGGGAGAACAATATCCTTATTGAGGTGGAAAGCAGACACCACCTTAGGAAGGAAATCCGGCTTAAAACGAAAAACCACCTTATCCTGGTGTCTCTCAAAGTAAGGGGCCTGAATCGACAGGGCCGCCAACTCAGAGATACGCCGAACAGAGGTAATAGCCACCAAGAAAGCAACCTTCTGAGTGAGAACCGAAAGAGCAATATCCTGTAGCGGCTCAAAAGGAGGACCCTGCAGAGCCGAAAAAACCAAATTCAAATCCCAAACAGGAACTACAGCCTTCCGAGGGGGCCGCACATGCGCCACCCCTTGGAAAAATACCATTTTGTGAATATTCACCTGTAAAATGGGTATTATAAGTATGTCACACACCCCGCTTCAACTTTAATAATTAAATCTGGGTTAATCCACCTGCAGGTGGCGATGTTGCAGAGAAGTCTTGAAAAACAAGCCCCTCCTGGTCTATAATACCTGGGACCTCCCACTTATCTCCCAGTTTTCAAACAGCAGTAAAGACAAGGTACCAGGAAAAAAACATTGGTAACCCTCAAACTGTAAACGAAGCTTCACCCTATAAAGAATCCAGGATACCAAAAAGGGCGGGTGAAGCGGGGTGTGTGACATACTTATAATACCTATTTTACAGGGGAGTATTCACAAAATGGTATTATTCTAAGTATGTCACACACCCCGCTTCAACTTTAATAATTACACTTGGGACATCCAAAAGCAGTGTCCACAAAGGGTGGGTATCCAACAAGGCAATAATGCATAACTCAAACCACTGCAGTCTGCAGAACTTTGCGGCCAAAAACAGCATCCGCTGAAGCCCGCACATCAACCCTGCAAAACTTCAAAAAGGTGTGAACAGAAGACCAAGAAGCAGCCTTACAAACTTGTTCAACAAAAGCCTGGTGCTGAAAAGCCCAAGACGCTCCAACAGCACGAGTAGAATGAGCAGTGATACGAAAAGGAGGAACCTTCCCCTTGGCAGAATAGGCCCCAACAACAGCCTGACGAATCCATTAGCCAATGGAAGACTTAGCAGGAGCCAAACCCTTCCTAGGCCCACAGGGCACCACGAGAAAAGGGCATCAGTCTTACGAAAAGGAGATGTAGTAAGCAAACAGTACTTCACACAGCGTACCACGACCAAACAATGCAAAACCCTCTCCTTGTCATCCCTAGGCTTGGGACACAAGAAAGGAAGAACAATGTCCTGGCCAAGATAAAAAGCAGAGACCACCTTAGAAAGAAAGTCCGGTTTGAAGCGGAAAACCACTTTGTCCTGATGCCTCCCAAAGTAAGGAGCCTGAATCAACAAGGCCGCCAACTCCGAAACACGCCGAACAGAAGTGATGGCCACCAAAAAGGCAACCTTCTGAGTTAAAGTAGAAAGGGCAATATCCTGCAAGGGCTCAAACGGAGGAGCCTGAAGAGCAGAAAAAAACAAATTCAAAACCCAAACAGGGAGCAAAGGCTTCCTAGGAGGCCGCACATGCGAAAACCCCCTGGAAAAAAGTCTTGACCAAAGGAAGAAGCGCAAAAGCCTTTTGAAAAAAGACAGACAAGGCAGAAACCTGCCCCTTCAAGGTACTCAGCTGGAGACCAGAGTCCAGCCCCGATTGAAGAAAATCCAAAATTCTGGAAACAGAAAAGACCCGACAGGGCAAAGATCTAGCCTCACACCAATCAATATAAGATCTCCAAGTCCTATAGTAGATGGTAGAAGAAGACCTCTTCCTGACGCTAATAAGAGTCTGAATAACAGAATCCGAAAAACCTTCCTCCCTTAAGGTGGAGGATTCAGCAGCCAGGCCGGCAAAGCCAGCGTTGGAAAATGGGGTAACGCAGTTGACCCCGTGTGAAAAGATCCGGCCAAAGAGGCAGATCGAACTGATCCACCGCCAGACGAACGATGTCTGCGAACCACACCCGCCTTGGCCACCTTGGAGCCACGAGAACAGCGGGAACCCCTTCCAGGGCCAGCTCTCGCAACACCTTGCCTAGCATGAGAATCGGAGGAAACAGATAAAGGAACCCCAGGTCCCCCCAGCTCAGAGACATGGCATCCACCGCCAGAGCCAGAGGATCCTGAGAGAGCGACACGAATGTTGGAAGCTTGTAATTTTGACGAGAGGCAAACAAGTCCACCTCCGGTGTCCCCCACCGGAGACAAAGAGACCGAAACACCTTGGGATCGAGAGACCATTTTCCCCGGCGGAAAGAGCACCTGCTCAGAAAGTCCACCTCCGTGTTTGTGTTGTGTTCCACTCCTGGAATGTACACTGCCGAGACGCAAGGGACATGGATCTCCGCCCAGGCTAGGATCTGAGGGCACTCTGACTGCGAGTCCCTCCCTGGTGATTGATGTAAGCAACCGCCGTCCGATTGTCTGACCGAACCTGAACCGGCAAGCCCTGTAAATGCTGTGTCAAGTGAGACAGAATCAACCTGATGGCTCTCAGCTCCAGAACGTTGATGGGCAAGTGGGCCTCCAGAGGGCCCCACCGCCCCCGGAACTGAAGATCCTTCCAGAAACCTCCCCATCCCGACAAAATGGCGTCCGTGGTGACAGTTTCCCAAAGAGGCGTCAGAAAAGACCTGCCCCTTAAGAGATTGGCCGAGACCATCCACCACTGAAGAGACTGCCGAACCTGGGAGGACATCTGGAAGGGCCGATCCAACTACCTTGGTCGCCGGTCCCAAGATGACAACAGAAGAAGCTGAAGCGTCCTCGTGTGAAACTGAGCAAAGGGAACTGCCTCGAAGGAGGCTACCATCAAGCCCACCAGTCTAACCGGATGGACGGGCGAGGATTGAATATAAGAAGCTGCGCCAATTCCTAAATCAAGAGGACCTTGGGCTGAGGCAGAAACACTTTGTGTTGACAAGATCCAAGGACATTCCCAGGAAGGACACCACCCTGACCGGAGCGAGGGAAGACTTGGGATAGTCGATCACCCAGCCGAAACTCTCCAGAGTGGGCACCACCGCCCTGGTGTCCGTCTCCGATTGAGCGAAGGAAGAAGCCATGACGAGAAGGTCGTCCAGATAGGGCACGATGCGAATCCCCTGAGCCCTGAGAAGGGCCATCACTCCGGCCAGCACCTTGGTGAACACCCTTGGAGCCTAGGTAAGGCCAAACGGAAGAGCCACAAATTGAAAATACCGATCTTCCACCACGAAACGAAGAAACCTTTGATGAGCCGGAAAGATAGGAACATGAAGGTAGGCATCCTTGATGTCTATGGATGTCATGAAGTCCCCCTGCCGAAGAGAATTGATGGCAGAGCGCTTCAATGCGAAACTTCCGGGGACGGATAAACCTGTTGAGGAACTTCAGATGGAGGATGGGACGAAACGACCCGTTCGTCTTGGGCACTGTGAAGAGATTGGAATAATACCCGAGGCCCACATCTGAGGGAGGAACCGGACAGATGACATTTCATGCCATTTCCAGAAGATTCCTCACCACTGCCAGGAGCCCCTGCGCGGCCAAAGGATCCGAGGGCACACGAGACAAAAACCTTGGAGGAGGTCGGGACTCGAACTCCAGCTTGTAACCGGACACCACCTCCCGGATCCACCTGTCCGAGACCGCCTGGTCCCACACCTGGGAGAAGTGTCGCAACCGTCCCCCCACCCGCAAGGGTGAGGGCGCCCCCTCATTGCTGAGCGTGCTTGGCAGCGGGTTTGGCGCCCCAGGAGTGACCAGGACGGCCACGGCCTCTACCCCTGCTCCAGCTTGCACCCCTGGAGGCTGAAAAGACCGCATCTCTGCCAGCTCTAGCTCCCCGAAAGGAGGGATTAAAAGAAGCCGCCCCCCGAAAGGAACGACGTAGTTTCTTGCGCTGAGGTAACTTACCTCCCTTGGCAACCGAATCCAATTTCTCACCAAACAGGCGCAAACCCAAAAAGGGAAGAGCCGTAAGCGACTTCTGAGAATTAAAGACAGCAGTCCAGTGCCGCAACCACACCGATCGTCGGATAGCCACCAACAAAGCCGTGGTCCTACTACACATCACAATGGCAGCATCCTGAGCGGCAAGGACAAACAAAACAAAGGACTCACAATGCTTGAGAGCAACAAAACTCTTCACAGGTAAAATCAAGGCCCGCAAATAAAACCCCTGACAATGGACCTAACCGCCAACAACAAAAGTGCCAAGGCACAAACAGGCCTCAAAGCAGAACCCGCACTGGCAAACCGTGGCGAGCCAGCTGGTCAACCCGGCGATCCTCACCATCCTTAATGGTAGTAGTGTCAGGAGAATGCAGCACGGCCGTGTTAGACAGCCCCAAAACCGGGGCATCAACCTCGGGAGGAAAAGACCAACGCTTCACCAAGTCCGCCGGAAAGGGTTACTTCTTATCCCAACTCGGCGGAACACCAACAAGACGTGTAGGCTGCTCCCATGCTTTAACCCTTTTGTTGCCAAGCACGTAACACCTACGTGCTGGCTTGGCTGGGCCTTAAGTGCCAAGCCCGTAGGTGTTACGTGCTTGACTTTCCTCGCTTGTAGTTTAAAAAGTAAAAACAACAAATACTCACCTGACCCCTTGTTGGATCCGGCCGGGTCTCCTCTTTAATTTGGTGCCATCCGATCCCCCGTGGGGGGTCGGATGGCTCCAGGAGAGCCCCCGGAATAGGCCGCCCCCCCCCCCCGCTTCTGCAGCAGCAGCTTCTAACTGTAAAAAAAAAAAAAAATAAAAATGACATTCACTTACCTGTGTGTGCGCTGGCTCCCGCTGTCCCTCCTCTTCACCTGGGGGGCCTCCGATCCCCCCCCAGGACTTACCGATCTTCAGGAGAGAGCCTGGAAGGCTCTCTCCTCTCTTCTTCACGATGGCGGCCGCCATCATGCCTCTAAGCCCCGCCCCCTTGGGGGCGGGGCTTATGAAGTCATCCCGGCCCCGATCTCAGGCTTCAGCCTTCTCAGCTTCTCAGATGCCGGTGATCGGCACAGGGGAAGGAGGTGACAGGAGATCCTCTGATCTCCTGCCTTCTCCTTCTCTGGATGCCGATCACCGGCATCTGTCAGCTGAGCGGCGAGGGACAAGAGCTTGCAATCGAAGGTAAGTACAGTAAAAAAAAATTTTTTTTTTTTCTAATAAAATACTTTTTATTATTGTGTGGTGGTTTTTTTAACAGTTAACCCTTTGTGAGCTGGTAAGGGGTCCATGAGACCCCTTATACCAGTTCACAAGGCTGGGGGGGTGGCAAGTCACCTGCCCTAGCGGGTGGCTTGCCATTAACCCCCGCACCCCCATTACCTGCCTCCCCAAAGGCCAGGGGGGGGCAGAAGAGCCCGGGCCCACATAGGCTATGTGGGCTCGTAGGCTGCAGGGTGGGGGGGCCACCAAAGCTGGCCCCCCCACTCTGTGCCTACAAGCCCCCATAGCTGGTCCCGGGCTGGTTACTTTGGGTAAGGGGGACCCCACGTAATTTTTTTTTTTGGATTTTGAAGGGTTTTTAACCCTTCAAAATCCAAAAAAAAATGGGGTCCCCCTCCCCGGGAAGGGGGACCCTATGTCATTTTTTTTTTAATTAACCATTTGTCATCCAGCAGCTATAAAAGGCTTCTGGGCAGGAAAGGGTGTCTACCTATACATATGTGGTATCGCTGTAACCGGGAGAAATTGGGGTTTCTCACGCAATAAGATTTTATTGACAAACTTACATTTTTTATTACAAAAAAACTCTACAAATTGTAAAAAAATGTTTTTTTTTTATTTTTTTTCACACATTTCACCCAAAAAAATTGAGAATACACCTAAAAAATACAAACAAGACATTTCATGTTAAAGCCCAGACTCTGTTGAAAAAAACAATATATAATTTTCCTGGGAAATCCCTGGAAATCCCTTCAAAAATGACAGTTGAATATGTGTAGCGCAAAATGGTGAAACATCGTCTGGCAACAGGGAGTGGCAAATGCTGCAGGTAGGCTGGCAGCGAAAGGGTTAAGGACGACATTCTCAAAATGTCGCTGACTGGGAAACCCCAAACGCGGCTTGGCCACATCAAACAACCCACCCTTAGGTGGGGGAGCCGCCTCAGGAGGGTCTAAAGCTAAAACTTCAAACATTTGAGCCAATATGGAAGGGGCGTCAATGACCACCCCCGCAACCTGGTCACCCGCAGCACCAAACAACAGCTGGACATCAGGGTCCTCCGATTCCTCAAAGAGCTCCCCCTCCTCAGCCGGGGGGCAATCGGAGCAGTCCAATGATTCAAAAACCTCAACATCTGGGTCCGGCGGAGCCGGGAAAAAATACAATTCTGTGAAATTCTCACCTGTAGAATTGGTATTATACGCATACAGTACGTCCTGCTCCAATATAATACTTACACGTGGGTAATCCTCCGCCAGAGGGCGCTGTTCACTGCAGACATGCAAAAACAGGCTCCTCCCGGCCCTTCATATACCCAGTGACCTCCCACAAATCCCCAGTATTGAAAAGCAGTGAGAAAAGAAGCCGGGAGAAACCAACCACCAAACTGGTAACAATAGTAATGATAACAATCACCATACAGGGGATCCAGAAAATGTAAAACCAGGGTGGGGTGGAGCAGGACGTACTGTATGCGTATAATACCAATTCTACAGGTGAGAATTTCACAGAATTGTATTATTCTAAGCATACAGTATGTCCTGCTCCAATATAATACTTACACGTGGGACATCCAATAGCAGTGTCCATAAAGTAGGGTGGGATCCCCAACAAAAAAAGCACAGCAGACAGTAAAGGCGCTGTCACCTGCAAAACTTTGCTACCAAGTACGACATGAGAAAAGGCTCTAACGTCAATCTCATAACAAAACCTTTTAAAAGGTATGAACAGACACAAGCAGCGGTCTAGCAACTTATTCAACAGAAAACCTGGTGCTGAAGGGCCAAAGGTACCCAAACACCAATAGAACGGAATAAAAAGAGAGAGGGAGATTCTTCCCCCTTAAAGGAATAGGCCAGTGTAATGGCCTAACCAGCCCAAAGGCAACAGAAGCCTCGGTAAAACTTAGAACTCTCCCCAACGGGGAAATGAAAACTGGTCTCCCACCAGACAGGCGGGGATACTGACCCCTTCACTAACAAGGATCAGCAGGAAGCCGAAACCTTTACTCAGGACCAGGAAGGCAAATCAACCGAGTAAGATCAGTCCAAAGGGCGCATAGGTCCTGGCAGCAAACGAGATCAGGCGCATACATATGGAGACGCCCGCAGACCCCAAAGGGCATCAGTCCCCCTAAGGGACAAGAAACAACCAGGAAAATTTCAACACCTGTTGAGGGAATGTAGACCCCTTACCTCAGCATTATTAAGAATAAGGCCCATAGGCAGACTAAAAGGACTTAAATAATGATCATAAAACACCACCTGGGACAAAAGGGTCCGGAGTAAGGCGGAATACCACCACATCATGGTGTGTATATGTATATATATATATATATATATATATATATATATATATATATATGAACGAGGGCTAAGTAATCAGAGCCACCTTCTCAGGCACACGTCTGACTGAAGCAACAGCCCCCGGAGGGGCGACTTGAACTACAAAACAGCTCAGACAGCATCCAGAATAAGTCCCAAGGGAACAATCCGCAGGGCAAACAGAATGAAAATTGATCCCAACAGGGACCATAGAACTACTTGGGAGATGCCCCCGAGCAATCCCCAAGAGAACTCCTAACAAGGAAGACAGAACCAGACTTCTACAGGAAGGCAGACAGGACAGAACCTGAACCTTCAGAGTACCTAGATGGGGAGCCAACCCCAACCTATGCTGTAACAACTCTAGAACCCTGGGAACCGAGAACGTCCAACAGGGGAGAGACCAAGACTCATGCCAATCAATATGGGTACACCATAACCCACAATAGACGGAGGAAGAGGAAGCCAAAGAAGCTTGCTCCTAGTCCCCCATATACCAAGTCACCCAGAAGATAAGCCTGTCTCCAAGGGGTGAATGAGATCAGCTGTCAAGCCCCAGACTAGAGTCTGTAGATTGGGACGACATAAGAAGGTGCCTGACAAGGGCAGAACCGCACTCCTGAGAGAGCGTACAGGTCCGCTGACCTCAGCAGAAGCATCTGCGAACCACAGTTCACTAGGCCACCCAGGGGCCATCAATCTCACGGGTCTCTTTACCAGCACGACCGTGCGCAGAACCCCACACGAATGAAGAGAAGACATATAAAATAGAAAGTCTAGACATAAATTTACTAAGCCCCCATGACCAGAGTCAGAATATTCTGGGGCAGTAAAAACAAGGGCAGAGCCCCTGTGATATAAGCGAGACCCAACAGAGCCACCCTAGTTGGCTCTCAGAGGGACACCAGGATAGCACAACCTGCCACTGAAAGACATCCATTGGAGCGAATACCACTGAGGAGCAGGGGACGTAGACCCCCACCCAGATCAGGATCAGGAGCCTTCCAGGAGAATCATCCTGCTTCAAGCTCCAGACCAATAATAAAACAGGCCACTGTCTTCCAACAGGCCAAGAGTCCCCAAATAGACAGGTCCTAAAGAGGAGAAGTCCAGCAGTATAGAGTCAACTGAAGGCTCATTGTCTTAACAAAGCTAGTAGGTAAGATGGACCCTCTAAGGGACCCTACCTAGGAACCACGGGGGGTTTTGGAAGAAATCCCCCCCCCCCGCAAACCTGCGCGACTTGGTACCCAAGGTGACCATTCACAGGAAGATGCAAGCAAAGAAGGGGGTGCCCCCTGACAGGGTCCTTGAATATAACCAGCTCAAGAGGAACCACCGTACCAAAGGGGAATGAGCACAGACCTAGCTCCCGGGGTGCTGGAACCCCATCTAGGATCAATAACCTACTGTGCCGAAGAGCCCAAAGGCTCTATATATATAAGGGACATCATCTGATACGCCACCAACAGGCCCACCAGCTGCAATCCTGCCTGGTGAAAGTAAGATGTCAGCAAAGGGGGACAGAGCCCCCGTAACTAGGAGTCCACTTGTTGCCAAGGAAGAAGGCTCAATCCTGAACCAAATCCAAGGAATGGAGATAGCAGATAAGGGACCATGAGGGATTGAGGTGACTGAGCACCCAGCCAGTAACTCCCAGGGGACATCGCTGGCCGACTAACCCACTCGGCCTGACGTACAGATTGGGGAGTAAGGAAAGACGACCCGGTAGGTCCTAGTGCGGACGCCCCACAGGCATGTCCGAGACATCACCCCCATCCGCGCCATGGCGAGTAGCCTGGGGGCAGAAGAGAGGCCAAAAACAAGGCCCCAATCCGCAGGGTTGGTCCTGCAACACTGACTAGTAACGGTCTTAGTGTCCAGAAGACACAGGGGGAACTAACAGGATCTAGAAAGCCCCAGGAGGCCAGAAGCCCCCCTTGCACAGGGCGCCTGTGTCCCAAGACAGAGATATCATACAGGGACTACCTATGAGTGTAGAATTGCCAAGCCTACCATAGGCCAGCATGGCCCAGACCGCCTCATCTTTTTGAGGGAAAGAGGAAAGTTAACATAGAGGCCATAGCCTCATTCTGTGAGGGGCAACCGGTAAGTAAGCCCAGACTCTGTAGGCCGAGTACGGCCTGCACCAACTCCTGAGGGGAAAACAGGGGCCAGAAACACCCTGACAACCTCTGAGAGGGACCGCCCAACAAATTCTATCCTGTGTCCAGGGGAACTACCTCCTGGAACCATCAGACGGAGAAGATACACTCCCAGATAGGAGTCAGGTGCTGTGGCAGTCCCCTCGCCCAGAAGGGCGAGGGCGTCCCTTCATGCTTAGGAAGTCTTGGCAGATTTGGACTTAGCCCTGCCAGAGGGCCCAGGGCGTTGCCTGCCCACCCCGTGGTGGAAATCCAGGTAGAGCATTTAGATATGGTATAGAGGGTCTAAGGTTCGAGCCCAGCTAAGAATTGTATTTTTAGTGTTGAGAGCAATCTCCTCATTTACACTCTCTATGTGTGGTAAAAGTCCTGCAGGGCCGCAGGCTGTAAAAGCCCCGCTCACCTGCGAGAGAGTTGATACTTCATGTCTTCGCAGTAAGCACTGCAGAGAAATCTGGGGATTTGTGGGAGGTCCCTGGGTATATGAAGGGCCGGGAGGAGCCTGTTTTTGCATTTCTGCAGTGAACAGCGCCCTCTGGCGGAGGATTACCCACGTATAAGTATTATATTGGAGCAGGACGTACTGTATGCTTAGAATAGTACTTCCGCTTAGCCGGAGCCTTCTGAGCAACCACAGCATTAAACATTTTCTCAAGGCTGGCCAACCGGGCGCACACCTCGGATTGCGAATCCCCACCCATGACAACGTCACCCGGGGTCCGGAAAAGGCGGAGAGGAGTAGGAGATGACCTGGGCGGCGAGGAGCCAGAAGCTGGAGTACCAGACTGGCGCGCAATGTTCCGCTGTGCACATGGAATGCATACAATGACATAATCCCCTGGAAGTGGAGCCCCACAACCCCCACATGGATTGCCCCGAAGGGCCGTTTCCGGTATCGCTGGAAGCCTCCATATGGTAAAATTGTGGTATTCGCAACAACCCAGGGATTTATGCAGTATGCGACCCAGGATGCCCCTATAAATGTCCCGGCAGAGGGAGGAATTTAATGTAAATAATAAAGGGACAACTAAGACCCCACTAGCCAGGTATCTAAGACCGAGAGACCCCTTCAGCACGGGATCCCAGGATCTGCAATGGAAAATGACAACTGTCAATCCAGGAATAAAAGACAACATGCAGCCGCACAATATAAAATTGCAAATACAAGCACAGTCAAGGATAGACTAGCACAAGGGCACTCATGTGTTCCCATTCATTGAGGGGGTACTTTTAGTCGCGCCCCTCATTCAGCACGCAACCACAAGGTAGTGACAACCACACAACCAGTAGAAGCCGAGAAGTGTATAAATATATATACATACACACAATAGCACCGATAATCTATATAACATCCATAGAATACAGCCCATGCCGGAACTTGAACTACAGCTTGCATATACACACATGGCACAGTCATAAAATGAGCTATACATGTCGCTTTCCCAAGAAAAAAAGGAAACAATAAAACTTACAATGGCGGTGCAGGGAACCTCCGCCGAGATCGGCAACCCGTAACGAGGAGGAAGAGAGAAGGAGAAGAAGGACGGGCCGGCCTAAGCGCGCAAAGCGCTCTGGCCCGCCCCCCACCAGACACTAGCACAGCGCGGCCCCGCCCCCTCACCCGAACAACCGCCGCCTGACAGACAAAAAAGGCAGGTGCCGGACGGACATGGCGCCCGGCCCTGCATCCCAACAAGGGCCACAACAGATCCATGTAAACGTCGGGCAAGCGGGACGGCGCCACGTGCGCCGACCGGCCCCGCCCCCAGCCAAGGCAGCCCCACTCACCCAGGCCGGTGCACACAACCACCGAAGGCCTGAGGTGAAGAGGCTCACCTCACAGTAACAGTAAAAAAACAGCCATACACGCGCCAACAACAACATCCCATAGGAGACACTAAGCTAGCACAAATACCCCCCCCCCCCTCGTAGCACAGGGAGAAGGGACCAAGCGGGGAAGAAGGGCATTACCATAGGGAGAAATGGGATGGGGCATCCCAAATCCGGATCACCAGGCCGGACAACTGCGTTGCCCCATATTATGGGGTCGAGCGGAGGAGTTCAGCTCCTGAGCACCCTGTGGTGCCGTCTACCCTCGCCCGGACGGCAGCCTAGGCTGGGAGGCTTCCATTACAATAAGGGGCATATAAAAAAGGCCGAGCAGAAATAGGCCAAAAGGGGGGCCGGGGTGCTCCCCCTGCTAAAGACAGGAGACTTCATTCTTCTGTCTTTTCGCCATCTTGCAGAGAAGAACACTGGGAGATAAGTGGGAGGTCCCAGGTATTATAGACCAGGAGGGGCTCGTTTTTCAAGACTTCTCTGCAACATCGCCACCTGCAGGTGGATTAACCCAAGTGTAATTATTAAAGTTGAAGCGGGGTGTGTGACATACTTAGAATAAGGTCTTAACCGGCGGGTGTAAGCAAAAGACCTTTGGAAGAAAACCGACAGAGCAGAAACCTGTCCTTTCAAAGTACTAAGCTGGAACCCAAGATCCAGATTATGCTGAAGAAACTCCAAAATCCTGGGTATAGAAAAAACCCTGCAAGGCAAGGCCCTAGCCTCACACCAATCAATATAGGACCTCCAAGTCCTATAGTAAATGCCAGAAGAGGACCGCTTCCTAGCCCTAATCAGGGTCTGAACAACAGCCTCAGACAAACCTTCCTCATTCAAGATGAAGGTTTCAGCAGCCAAGCCATCAAAGCCAGCGTTTGTAAATTGGGGTAAAGTAGATGACCCTGAGATAGCAGGTCCGGCAATAAGGGAAGCCGGTACTGGTCTACGGCCATCCTTACGACGTCTGCGTACCGAACCCTTCTTGGCCACCTTGGAGCCAACAGAATCGCTGGTGCCCTTTCTAGAACCAGTTTGCAAACTACCTTGCCCAGCATGGAGAAGGGTGGAAACAGGTACAGAAACCCCAACTCCTTCCAAGCCAGTGACAAGGCATACACTGCCAGAGACAGAGGATCCTGAGAAAGAGACACAAAGGCCGGAAGTTTGTGATTGTGCCTCGAGGCAAAGAGATACACCTCCGGAGTCCCCCACTTGCGGCAAAGATCCAGAAAAACCTCGGGATTGAGAGACCACTCTCCGTGGCGAGAGGATCCCCTGCTCAGGGAATCCGCCTCCGTGTTCTCCACTCCCGGAATGTAGACTGCCGAAAGGCAAGGAACATTGCTCTCCGCCCAGTGCAGGATCAGAGAGACTTCCCTGAGGGCACTCCTGCTGCGAGTCCCTCCTTGGTGATTTATGTAAGCTACTGCCGTTCGGTTGTCCGAACGAACCTGAACCGGAAGACCCCGTAAATGTGGGGTCAGCCGAGCCAGAACCAGCCAAATGGCTCTGAGCTCCAAGACATTGATGGGGGTGTGAGCCTCCTGGGGACCCCACACCCCGCTGAACTGATGACTCTTCCAATAACCTCCCCAGCCCAACAGGCTAGCATCTGTGGTAACCGTCTCCGAACAAGGTATCAGAAAGGATCTGCCCTTCACCAGATTGCTCGAGTCCAGCCACCACCGAAAAGACTGCCAAACCCTGGGAGACATCCTGAAAGGTTGATCCAATGACTGTGGGCACCTGTCCCAATACGTCAATAGGTGAAGTTGAAGAGATCTCATGTGAAACCTGCAAGGCAAGACCCTAGCCTCACACCAATCAATATAGGACCTCCAAGTCCTATAGTAAATGCCAGAAGAGGACCGCTTCCTAGCCCTAATCAGGGTCTGAACAACAGCCTCAGACAAACCTTCCTCATTCAAGATGAAGGTTTCAGCAGCCAAGCCGTCAAAGCCAGCGTTTGTAAATTGGAGTAGATGACCCTGAGATAGCAGGTCCGGCAATAAGGGAAGCCGGTACTGGTCTACGGCCATCCTTACGACGTCTGCGTACCAAACCCTTCTTGGCCACCTTGGAGCCACCAGAATCGCTGGTGCCCCTTCTAGAACCAGTTTGCAGGACCCCACACCCCGCTGAACTGATGACTCTTCCAATAACCTCCCCAGCCCAACAGGCTAGCATCTGTGGTAACCGTCTCCGAACAAGGTATCAGAAAGGAGCTGCCCTTCACCAGATTGCTCGAGTCCAGCCACCACCGAAAAGACTGCCGAACCCTGGGAGACATCCTGAAAGGTTGATCCAATGACTGTGGGCACCTGTCCCAATACGTCAATAGGTGAAGTTGAAGAGATCTCATGTGAAACTGTGCAAACGGCACCGCCTCGAAGGAGGATACCATCAAACCCACCAGTTTCATCCCCTGTCGGATAGAGGGACAAGGACTGTCCAGAAGAAGGCGGATCAGGCCCTGAATCCCCTGCACCTTGGTCTGGGGCAGAAACACTCTGGCCCGAATGGTATCCAGATTCATGACCAGAAATGAAATCACACGAGACGGGGAGAGAGAAGACTTGGCGCGGTTGATCACCCACCCAAACCTTTCCAGGGTCGACACCACCTGGTGGGTGTCCAGCTCCGCCTGATGGAGGGAAGAAGCTGATATCAACAGATCGTCCAGATAAGGCACAATGCGAATGTCCTGAGATCAGAGCAGAGCCATTTTGCCCACCAAAATCTTGGTGAAGACCCTCGGTGCCGAGGTCAGACCGAAGGGAAGAGCTACAAACTGATAATGTTGATCCTCCACCGCAAACCGGAGGAATCTCTGATGTGCCTGAAAAATCGGAACATGCAGATATGCATCCTTGATGTCTATGGATGTCATAAAATCCCCTTGGCGAAGGGAATTGATAGCCGAGCGCAGAGTCTCCATGCGGAACTTTTTGGCTCTGATAAATCTGTTGAGAACCCTGAGATCTAGAATGGGTCTCACCGAACCCTCCTTTTTGGGAACCGTGAAAAGGTTGGAGTAGTAACCCCTGCCTCTCTCCGACAGAGGCACCGGGCATATAACCCCCATGTCCAGAAGGTTTTTTTTTACTGCTAACAGGAGCCCCTGTGCAGCCTGAGGGTCCGAGGGCACCCGAGACCTTAAGAATCTTGGGGGCGGCCAGTACTTGAATTCTAGTTTGTACCCGGAGGAGACCACTTCCAAGATTCAATTGTCTGTGACCTCCCGGGCCCAGACCTGGAAGAAGAGCCGCAGCCGTCCCCCCCACCCTTGCGGGTGAGGGCGCCCCTTCATTGCTGAGACGGTTTAACGGCAGGCGCGGGACGTGCCCGACCTCTGCCTCTGTTCCAGGACGAGCCCCGACACCCGACAAACCCCTAGTCGCTCTGGCCCCTCGAAAGGAGGGAGTGAACAAGCCCGTCCCCCGAAAGGGGCGGCGCTGTTTCCTCCGCTGAAGTAACTTACCTCCAGACCAATCTGTGCATAGCCACGAGTAAGGCTGAAGTCCTACTACACACGACAATAGAATCTTCCATCGCAGCCATGACAAAATCCATGAACAACTCACATTTATTAAGGATAGCGAACTCAGCGTCAGCTGGATCAAACTGAGCGTTATTCAGCCAGTCCCTGATAAGAGACCTGGTAGCAAGCGACACCAGGGCAGAGCCCACGTTGGCAAATGCGTGGCACGCCATCTGATCAAGGAGCTTATCCTCGCCATCCTTAAACCAGACCTTCAGCGTGATTTAATGAAAAGCCCAAACTCTTAAAAAACGGTTCCCCAGCATCTAAAATGAATATATTTTACGTTTTTAGTCACTAACTTATTATTCTTTCCCCCACTGGGCTGCAACTCTGTTCAGGAATTTAGGATACGGGCGCCGGCATCTTGACTCAGAAGCATCACACTTACGGAGGAGAGGAGAGTGGGATAAGGTACAGGGGGGCGTGTTATAGCTGTGCTTTGCTCAGACAGAGCAGAGCTGGGGTCAGGTAAAGGTCAGCAATCCCAGAATGCAGAGCAGCACAGTCAGGAGGCACTTCCTGTTTGCAGGCTGCCTGATAAGATGGTGGCTTCCATAAGCCGCCATCTTGGATGTTTAAAGGCTCATAACATGCAGCAGATGCAGGTAGGATGATTTTTAATGTGGGCAATCTGTATGTGCAGGGTGTGGGAAACATATAAGATAGACTCTTATTCAGAGTGAAGGTCCGCTTTAAGGGAAGCGGCGTCAGGGGTGTTCAGCACAGAAGAGTTGGTCAAACCTAAAACTGGCGCGACGACCTCGGGAGGAGAAGACCAGCGCTTAACCGCCTCCACCGGAAAATGATATTTCTTACCCCATCCCTGAGGCACACCAGGAAGCTGACTGGGCCTCTCCCATTCTCTAAGGATCAGCGCATCAAAATGACCCTGGGTAGGGAATTCCAGACGGGCTTGCAGGCCCCAAAAAATTCCCCCTTCTTAAGAGGGGGCGCCTCAGGCGGTTCAGTATCCAACACCTCCAATAAATGTGACAAAACAGTGGCCGTATCTACGGCATCCCCCAGCGCCTGCCCGACATTGGAACCAAGACTGAACATAGTCAGCCTCTGTTTCCTGGTACAATTCCCCCTCCTCTAACGGGGAATAATCTGACAAATCAGCGGAATCGTCGTCAACATCCCACAAGGGCTGGGCCGACAACAAATGTCTTTTTAGCCTGGGCCTTCTTGCCCACCGTGCTAGCAATAATTTTCTCGATGCTGGCCAACCTAGCCCAAACATCAGAAAGCGACTCCCCACTGGTACCAATGTCACTTGGGGTACGGATAAGGTGGGGAGGGGGAAGGCGATGAAGCGGGAGGAGCGGACCCAGAAGGCTGGGTACCAGACTGCCGCGTTATGGCCTTTTGTGCGCATGGTTTACAGATCAGCACATTCTCCCCCGTAAGGGATACCCTGCACCCCACACATGGCCCGGATTGTCCCAGAGGGAGCCCGAGCCCAGTATCCTGCGGAGCCTCCATATGGTGAATTTTTGTGGTCAGTCGCAAGACCGCAGGGAATTACGCATAAGCAACCCGGGATGCCCCTTAAAAGTCCCGGTGGGAGGATTTTTGGGTGGACAATTTTACACTAGGGACCCCAGGACCAGGAGGGACCCCTTAATATGCACATATACAGGGCAACCTGTAACACACAAAATAGGCAACATAAGTGCAGTGCTGAGTAAAAATGGCCATAACCTTACTGTATAAAAGACCACAGCATTTGATCTTGCAGCCACACAATATATATATATATATATATTATATATATATATATTATATATATATATATATATATATAAACTATATCCCAGCCAGACAGTGTAAATAACACACACACACACGCTCTAGACCAGTGGAGGCCCCCGCTATAGAGGAGCCCCCACACACAAGCTAAGGAAGTGGCCATCAGGCCCTTACCACACCGATCTGCTATGCGGCCTGCTCATAGAAGATGGCCCTCACAAAGCCTCATGCATGAGGGAGAGCAGGGGGAGGGCGGGCCAGTGCAGAACGCGCGTTTGCCAAGGCCACGCCCCCCTCCCAGCAACACGGACCCCTAGAAACGAGCACAGCAATTGTGCCAGAGAAGGGGGCGGGGCTACCGCGGCCGCGCCAAGAGCCCTTCCCGAACGCAGCCTGAGGGGGAGAAGCTCCCCCAGGCTGCCACTAGCCCTGTTATGCCAGTAAAGGCACTCTGTCACTCACACACACATCGTAAAAACACACTAACCACACAGGGACATAAGCTGGGGAAAAACAAATATCGGCCAGGCTAGGCAACCCCCCCCCCGGAGGGGAATAAGGGACCCGGAAGGGGGGGGAACCCTGCCAGAAGCCGGCCATAAGCCTAGAGGGACGGGGCATCCCACACTAGGATCAGCAAGAAACCTGGATAACTGCCTACCCCATAGTAAGGACTCACGGTGGAGCAGTGCTCCTACCTTCACCAGGACCCGCAGCCTAAGCTGGGAGGCTCAATATAGGGGCAATTAAGAAGGGTCCTGGCAGTAATAGGGACAATAAAAGGCTGGGCGCGAGCCCAGCTTACCTGTAAGTAAAGAAGTCTTCATCTTCTGTCTTGTCGCCTTCCCTGCAGAGAAGGAACTGGGGAATTGGTGGGAGGTCCCAGGTATATATGGACCGGGAGGGGCATTCTTTTTGCATATTCATCTCTGCAGAAGTTCGCCCTCTACTGGAGATTACCCAGATGTCATGAAGACCGAAGTGGAGTGTATGGCACACTTAGAATATAACTCTTGCTTGAAGTCTTGATGGCAGAAGACCGGGTGTGGGTAAAGGTAAATCCACAGCCTTGTCCAGTACCACCTGAGAGGATCTTGAGTACCACCAGTGGTATGAGTACAACTTGCTGGAAATCCCTGAACTGGATTTTCTCTGCTGTGAGCAGAACAATAAGTGATTATAGCTGATGGCTTTCTACTTTTGGCTCTTCCTTGTCACATGTGGAGTGGATGGTGACATTTTGTTATGTACTATTCCGGAGCAATGCACACACTGGCTGATCTAGGCACTTTGGAAATAGCATTAAGATGGGTAAATGCATAATTTGCATAGGGCAGTCTACTGCAAGGGATTCTGGGAGAAATACCTCGGTCTCGAGTTACGTCGTTTCGTGGTTACGATGCTTTATACGGCATCTCATTCCGACTTACTCAGCTGCCCCTCTTGACTCACCTGCCCCAGTATCTCCAGCACCTTCTGCAGCTTCCTCCCAATAAGTAAGCCTGTTCTCTCTTTGGAATTGTTACAGTATCTTTGTTTATTACAGTACACTGTTTATTACTGTTACAGCACTTACAGTACAGTATTTCATTATTAAACGTACTATACTGCACAATATTTTACTGTACCTATGTTTATTGATAATTATGTAGGGTACTGTGTTAGGATAGGTGTTTGTATAGGCTAAGTGTTTGCAGTACTGTACTGTTATTATGGTACAGTACTGTATGAACGTATGATCCGACATACGTCGAAATTCAGTTTAAGACGCCGCGTAAGAACGGATCAACGTTGTAAGTCGAGGACTACCTGTAAATACTTTGCGTTTTTGGAAAGCATTCTGCCTTATTACTGGCTGGAAATAAAGGGATGATTGCTCAGTGATTTGAGGAATTTTGACCATGGGACTAGGTTTTTGAGAAACAGGGCTTTGATGCTATTCCATAACATTTGCATGGGGTTAAGTCCTTCCAAATAGCTCGGGGGGGGGGGACTTTACTAAGCTTTTTTGCCAGTAGATCCTCTGTAAACCAACTAAAGAAAAGAAAATTAGAAATGGTCGTATTCAGCATTTGGTACAGAAGGATTTAGCCAATCTTTATTAAAATACAATTTTGCCAAGTAGTACTTGAAAAAAATTCACTAGAGATCAGAATAAACTGAAAAAATAAAAAACACATGAAATACAATAATAAGTTATCTATACAACATGAGAATAAACCCTTTTGGCAGAAAAATACAATTCTGCGATTACTCACCTGTAGAATTGTTATTATGAGTATACAGTACGTCCTGCTCCAGATAAGATTCATTACTCTTGGGTATTACTCCGCCACATGGCACTGGAATGCAGAGACTGCGAAATTGGCTCCTCCCGGCCCCTCAAATACCCAGGACCTCCCACAAATCCCCAGCATTGAAAAACAGTTAACGAGAAGCCGGGAGAACAAAACCAACTAGTAACTATAAAACAATAACAATCACCATACAGGGGATCCAAGGATAATGCAAACCAAGGGTGGGGTGGAGCAGGACGTACTGTATACTCATAACAATTCTACAGGTGAGTAATCACAGAATTGTATTATTCTTAGTATACAGTACATCCTGCTCCAGATAAGATTCATTATTCTTGGGACATCCAATAGCAGTGTCCATAAAGTAGGGTGGGATCCCCAAAGGTAACAACAGACAGGTCAGACCACTGCCACCTGCAGAACCTTGCGGCCAAAAGCAGCATCAGCTGAGGCCCTAACATCAACATCAAAAGGTATGAACAGAAGACCAAGTAGCGGCCTTGCAAACTTGTTCAACAGAAGCCTGGTGCTGAAAAGCCCAAGAGGCACCAATAGCACTAGTGGAATGAGCAGTAAGGCGGAAGGGAGGATTCATCCCCTTAGCAGAGTAGGCCTGAATCACAGCCTGACGGATCCATTTGCTGATAGTAGATTTAGTAGGAGCCAAACCCTTCCTAGGACCAGAAGGGACCACAAAAAGAGCATCAATTTTCCTGAAAGGTGCAGTAGCCACCAGATAGTACTTCAGACACCTAACCACATCCAAGGAATGCAAAACCCTCTCCTTAGCGTTACTAAGATTAGGGCACAAGGAAGGAAGAATAATGTCCCGATTCAGATGAAAGGCAGACACGACCTTAGGCAGAAAATCTGTCTTGAAGCGAAAAACCACCTTGTCCTGGTGTCTCTCAAAGTAGGGGGGCTGGATGGAAAGTGCCGCCAACTCAGAAACAGGCCTAACAGAAGTGATAGCCACCAAAAAGACAACCTTGAGTGTAAGAATGGCCAGGGCAGCCTCCTGCACAGGTTCAAAGGGAGCACCCTGCAAGGCAGACAAGACCAAGTTCAAATTCCAAACAAGCAACATAGGCTTACGTGGGGGACGCACATGAGCAACCCCCTGGAAAAAAGTCCTGATCGGAGAATGCTGGGCAAAGGACCTCTGGAAGAAAACAGCCAGGGCAGAGACATGACGCTTCAGAGTACTGAGTTGAAGTCCCAGCTCCAACCCATGCTGTAGGAACTCCAGGATCCTGGGAATAGAGAACACGCGACAGGGAAGAGACCTAGACTCACACCAGTCAACGTAGGCACGCCAAACCCTATAGTAAATGGAAGAAGAAGATGGAGGTTTCAGCAGCCAGGCCATCAAAGCCAGAGTTTGTAAATTGGGATGGCGTAAATGACCCTGAGTGAGCAGGTCTGGAACCCTGGGCAGAGCGTACTGATCTACTGCCAGCTGCACCACGTCTGCGAACCACACTCTTCTTGGCCACCTGGGAGCAACCAGGATAGCTGGCACCCCCTTCTCAGCTATCTTGCGCAGAACCCTGCCCAACAGGGGGAATGGGGAAAAGACATACAGGAGCTGAAAGTCCTGCTATGACATTGCTAGAGCATCTGTGGCCAAGGCCAGAGGGTCCTGGGACAGGGAGACAAAGGCCGGGAGCTTGTGATTGTGACGGGACGCAAAAAGATCCACATCTGGTTGGCCCCAACGGTGACAGAGAGTGAAACACCCTGTCGCAAAGGGACCATTCTCCCAGGCGAAAGGTCCCCCTGCTCAGAGAGTCTGCCTGCAGATTCTCCACCCCTGGAATGTACACCGATGATGTGCAGGGAACATTGTCCTCCGCCCAGGACAGGATCAGAGACACTTCCTTGAGGGCCCCCTTGCTCCGGGTCCCACCCTGATGATTTATGTAGGCAACCGCCATCTGGTTGTCCGAGCGTACCTGAACAGGTCGGCCCCGAAGGTGTTGGGTCAAGTGAGCCAGAACCAACCTGATTGCCCTCAGTTCCAGAATGTTGATAGGTGTGTGGGCCTCCTGAGGGCCCCACCGCCCTTGGAACTGCAGGGACTTCCAGAAACCCCCCCAACCTGTCAGACTGGCATCCGTGGTGACTGTCTCCCAGCAGGGGGTCAGAAAGGATCTGCCCACCAACAGGTTCCTGGAGTCCAGCCACCACGAGAGGGACTGCCTGGCTAGGGGGGGACAGAACAAGGACCTGGTCCAGGGACGCGGGGTCCTTGTCCCATACTGACAAGAGGTGGAGTTGCAGAGGCCCCATGTGAAACTGGGCATAAGGGAACCGCCTCGAAGCACGACACCATCAGGCCCACCAGCTGCATTCCCTGCCTGATGGAGGGATGAGGGCAAGAGAGCAGGGACTGAACCTGCACCAGCAGACTGTCCACCTTCTGAGGAAGTAAAATCCTTGCCTGAACTGTATCCAGATTCATTCCCAGGAAGGGCGTCACCAAGGAGGGAGGCAGGGAAGACTGGTTGATCATCCAGCCAAATGACTCCAGAGTGGACACTACTCGCTGAGTATCCAGCTCTGCCTGATGGAGGGAGTGATGAGAATGTCGTCCAAATATGGCAGCACGCGAATGCCCTGAGCCGAGCCATCACCCCTGCCAGCACCTTGGTGAACACTCTGGGAGCTGAAGTGAGACCGAAGGGCAATGCCACAAATTGGTAGTGCTGATCCTCCAGGGCGAACCTGAGGAATCTTTGATGACCTGGAAAAACAGGAATATGAAGGTAAGCATCCTTGATGTCCACAGATGTCATGAAGTCCCCTGGACGCAGGGAACTGATAGCAGAGCGCAAAGTTTCCATGCAAAAGCGCCTGCACCTGACAGATTTGTTGAGGATCTTCAAGTCCAGGATGGGCCTGACTGACCCATCTCTTTTGGGCACGGTGAAAAGGTTGGAATAGAACCCCTTGCCCCTTTCTCGTAAGGGGACCTGACAGATGACCCCCAGCTCCAGAAGGCTCTGCACCGCCAGAATTAGAGCCTGAGCTGACACAGGGTCCTGAGGAATCCGGGATCTGATGAATCTTGGAGGGGGCCAGGCAGCAAACTATCTTGTAACCTCCTGAATCCACCGGTCTAAGACATGAAGCCTCCAGACGTAAGCAAAATGCTGAAGCCGTCCCCCCACCCGGATGGGTGAGGGCGCCCCTTCATGCCTGAGGGGGCTTGGGAGAAGACTTAGGCTTGGAGCCCCAGGATGGGCCAGGTCGTCCACGTCCTCTGCCCCTACCCCAGAAATCTCCTCGGGCCCCAGTAAAGGAGACCCCCCTCCCCTGTCTGGATCCATGGTAGGGGGAAGAAAAGGAGCCCTGGCCTCGAAAGGGCCGAGCCTGCCTCCTGCGCTGGGGTAACCTGCCTCCCTTAGCAAACAGGTTCAGACGGTCCCCAAACAGGCGTAGTCCTTTAAAGGGAAACCCAGTGAGAGCCTTCTTGGCAGGGTTGTCAGCTGCCCACTGACGCAGCCAAATCGAGCGGCGTATAGCCACCACTAGGGCAGAGGCTCTGCCACACATCCTAATGCTATCATCCAAGGCAGAGAGGACATAAGTCACAAAAACCTCACAACGAGAGAGAGAGCAGTAAATTCTTCACTATCATCAGGAACACCATCTAGGACACTTCTAAGCAGGGTCCTAATAACCACCTCTGTAATGGCAGAGGCACAAACCTGGCGCAGCGCCGTCCCAACACAGGCAAAGGCATGGGACGCCAGCTGATCAATACGCCGGTCCTCACTATGCCGAGTCAGGGGAGTGCATGACAGAGGTGTTAGATAACCCTAGGACTGGGGCATCCACCTCTGGAGGGGATGACCAACGCTTCACCAAATCAGCAGGAAAGGGATACCTCTTATCCCAACTCTTAGGGACCCTGGGAAGCCTGCTGGGATGCTCCCATTCCTTGAGCACGAGATTAATAAAATGGGCTTGCTCAGGAAACTCTAAACGTGACTTAGCAGTATGAAACAATTCCCCCTGCTGCCTAGGGGCCGCAACCGGGGGAAAGAGACAGTACCTAAAAAATCTGAGCCAACAGCCTATCAGTATCATCTGGGGCCCAGGGGTCAGAGCCAGAATCATCATGACCCCTGGGCCCCTCATCAGATGACTCCGAGTCAGAGAACAACTCCCCTTCTTCCAAGGGGGTATAACCGGACAGTTCAAAGAACTCTTCAGCCTCCATAGGGAAAAGAGTGACATCAAGCATCAAGTGCCGCTTTTTAGCGGAGGCCTTACGCGCCATGGTATTAGCAAGCAACTTCTCAACACTAGCTAGTCTAGCAGACACATCAGGCTGAGAATCCCCACTGGTATGCAACTCAATGGGAGTCATATTCAAGCTTGGGGGAGTAGGTGAAGCCATACGTGGCACAGGCCCAGCTGCTGGTAAACCAGGCTGCAGCGCAAGCACCTGCTGGGCACAAGGTACACAAACCCGCACATTGTCAGCACTAGTAGGGGACACCCCACAAGCTACACACAGCCAGGCTTGTCCTGAAAGGAACCCCGAGCACATTATCCTGAGACGCCTCCATATGGCGATTATAGCAGCACAATAGGCTGATAGGGATTCACGCTATAACAGCAACCCGGGATGCCCCAATAGCCCGCTAGGGAAGTGGGAGTAATTAGCACACTAGGCCTCACAAAGCTTAATAACTAAAAAAGAGGGGTAGGGCCGGGAGAAACCAATGGAGTTTGACCCGCCTGAAAGACATAAGCGAAGAGAACCCCATAAGCAACATGTAGAATGACATGGGGTAAATAAACCGCCCGCGAGGGCACTCATGGACCGCGGTAGGTAGATGCCAGCCACACAGCAGATGGAATCCAGAGAAAAAAATGGCGCTGAGTATACCCCGAGGAGACAGTGACGCGGAACGCGCCATCCGCAGGCCCCGCCCCCCGAAAAGCATGAAGCAGCACACGTGACAAGCAGCCAATGAAGGCACACCGACCGTGGAACGCAGTGGAAGCACGCGCGGCGGCGGCATATTCAAACCGCAACCAGTGCGGAGACTGAACAATATCAACAAGCACACCATCCAAGTGAAGCACCCCCCTTCCCCGAGAGCTACAAGGGAGAGTGAGGGAGGGCAGTGGCCACTTAACGTAGGGCCCACCGATAGACGGGGCAAGGGGCAAAAGTTCGGGAAGGGCAAGGGACAACAGTGCGGGAGGGGCATCCCATAGAGGCTCACCATATGCCTATACCGCCTACCCTTTGGTGGGGGATTGCGGTGGAGCAGCGCTCCTAAGCACCTGACAGCGGTGCTGCCTACCATCACCTGGACCAGCGCAGCCAAGGCTGGGAGGCACAGTAATAATGGAACGAGTGGGAATAGTCCTACAGGGCCGCAGGCTAATAGCCCCGCTCACCTGCGAGAAGAGAGAGCCATCTTCTTGTCCTTCACAGTCCAGACTGCAGAGAAATTCTGGAGATTTGTGGGAGGTCCCGGGTATTTGAGGGGCCGGGAGGAGCCAATTTCGCGGTCTCTGCAGTCCAGTGCCATCTGGCGGAGTAATACCCAAGAGTAATGAATCTTATCTGTAGCAGGACGTACTGTATTCTAATATAGAGGAGCTTAATCCATCGCTTGTAGACATTCTCGCAGTGATATGGAGTCATAAGATCTTCGGCATCAAGCTAGAAAGGATTCATTCGGAGTCCCGATGTTGGGGCGTGCTGAGGATACACTGGTTTGGTCTTATTGTGTCACACAACACAGCTCAGCATGGTTGCGCTTGGAAAAGGGTTAATTGTCAGTGAAAAGCCCATATATTAGGGAGGGAAGGATGGGGTTAACATATCACGTAAACTCACTTCTTCATTATAGTGTTCTGATAAGAAGCCAGCATGACCCCATCCCTCCAGCAGAGATCATTTAGGGGCACGATCAGTACAGGGTCTTGCTAGAGGTTGGTTATAAAACGGTTAATACTTAACATCTTAATGAGCTGAATTTACAGAACGCAGAGATACTTTGTATCACGTTACAGTTTAAGGAATGTTTGAATCAAACAGACAGTGATCAGAATAATCCCCCTGTGTGTGACCAGGGAAATGCTGGGGGCGGGGGGAGCAAAGTTTAGGTCTGACAGTAAAAACTGAACACACTTTAGACAATGTTAAAAATAGCCCCAATGTTTACACATGTATGGGAAAGAAGAATTATCTGGGGGCAGAATTGAACTGCCCCCTGCTGGGGATAGAAGGCTTGATATGAGCAGTTTTGGTAGCTCTGCTCCCTGGTATCAGAGTGTTTGTTCATTGTCCTGCGCCTGATCGCCTCCGATTTCCTTCATCACATGACCTCGCAACATGAGTTCTGCTTCCGTGCCTGATGGTAGAAAAAATGGAAACAGTAGTTAATATAGGCCAAGGTAAATACACATTTTATATAATGTATATGATCTCCTACACTGGACCTACACCTTTACCTGCCGAGTTGTCAGAGCAGTCAATACTAATAATACAATAAAAAGCCTTGCGTTAATTACACAGGGATTAATAATGGCAAACAATGTTTGCCATTTCCTTACAAATCAGTTCCCTAACTGTGCTTTGTCTTTGCACAAAGTGGATGGAAACCCATTGCCAGGCTCCCACCAACCCAACTGGCTGACCTTAAAATTGTTGGGTTACGTACGCCAGCCGCCCATCCCCCTTGTGGAGTGTGCGCTCTGCCTATCTAAATGGCATGGAGTGGGAGAGCGTACAGCTGCAGGGAAGATGGAGATTCAGCTCTCTGAGAACATATAATCAAGGAAGCCACCGGGAAAGTTAAGCTTACCAGCGACCCCGGAAATTTCACACAATGGGCCACCCCGACATACCCCGGGGACGGCCGTCTATGTTTTGATACGCTTTAATTGCTTCTATAAATGCTTCAGCTTAGATGCTCCTAAATAAATAAATAAATATATGGGGGTAGCCTTTTTTTTTTTTTTAACTACAGTTTTTGTAAATTTAGATGAATGTATTTCAGCTATAAAACCATTTAAAGTGGATCAAAACCCAGGATTTTGACTATCCTGGGTTTTGGTCCTTTCCTCCAGGGCACCCCAATCGGTGGTGCCCCGCTGTGTGAAGCCTCCCAGGTTGCCCGAACAAACTAACCTCTTCCCGATCCTACGACGCAAGCGCGGCTGCTCGACCAATCAGCATGTTTGGATCCGCTAAAGCCCCTTCGCCCAGGAGCTTGTCTAATGCGAGCGGTTCCGAGCGCACTGGTGGCTGCATCCCCAGCTACTCTTTAACGGGGAGCGTGTCTGCGCCGATCATTCACAAACGCCTGGTGCGGGCACGTGGCTCGTGTATGCACCTTTGGACCAGGAACGAAGGCGAGTTTACGGACGACCTGGGGGGTTTCGCCCCCCATAAGCGAGTATGCCTGCCCTGGGTTTTGGTCCTCTTTAATCACCAGCCAATAGACGGAATGTTTCATAGCCTAGTGATCTTTTTTCCACAATAATTGGCTGCACATTGATTTTATAACACTATGAGAAGGTCTATTGTAAAAAGTTTATCATGCTTGTTTATGTGGTTTCATAAAGCGGGCCAAAACCCACTAGTGAATCAAAACTAAATTAGCTAATTTCCATGTCTATAGCCCTCTCCCTAGGAGCAGAAAGATAAATTGCCATTATTCTAAGTATGTCACACACCCCGCTTCAAGAAATTCATAACGTGTGGGTAATACTGACCTGTAGAGGGTGATATGCAGAGATGCCAGGAAAAAAGAGAGCCCCTCCCGGTCCATAAATACCTGGGACCTCCCACTCATTACCCAGTCTTCATCTCTGCAGTCGGCGAGCAAGTCAGAAGATGTGGTCTCCTCTTTGCACAGGGGGATTTCAGGTAGCCGGGATGACTCCCGGCCCTTTAGTTATCTATTTCCGCCTGGATCTTTTTTTTCTGTTACCTCATGCCTCCCAGCCTAGGCTGACGGTCCGGGTGAGGGTAGAAAAGCACCCTTGGTGCTTAAGAGCAAATGCTCTCCCGTGAGACCCTATATAAGAGGGTAGGCGGTCATCCGGGACGGTGACCCCGGTTTGGGATGCCCCGTCCCTTGGCCTTACACTTCGGGTGGTCCCCCCCTTTGGGTAATGCCCCTCTCTCTAGCGGGATAGCGGAGGGTAGGAGCAGGGCCCCTTATTCGGTGTTAGGTCCAAATTTTGTAATCACTAATTCTTAATAAGGTTTTAATGTATTAATTTATTAAATTATCCTCCCAATAGTTATTAACTTATTTATTACTTCATAACAGCGTGTATTTCTCTGTCAAAACGGCGCTGTGGCCGCCATTTTTATGCAGGCTTTCTCCCTGAGGTAAAAGGGGCGGGGCCGGGCGTCAGGGTCAAAGCCACGGCCCGCTCCCCTCCTTCTGTCTCTTCTGAGACCGGCGCCGCGGCCGCACATGGCTGCGGTGCCGGCCTTTTTGCATTGTCATGGTGGAGGGGAGCTTCTCCCCTCACTCTTTCACTCTTGGGGGCGGGGCCGGGCTTTCCAGCGCTGCGGCCCGCCCCTGTGTCACAGGCACCGCTGAGGTGCTTTTCTCTGTGCCCGTTTCCTCAGAAGGAGCTGGCCACGCCCCCCTTCTCTCCTCAGAGCTGCTCTTTACCTCAGGGAGAGAGGAAGCTGTCTTCAGGACCACAGTGAGTGGCCCGGTGGGCCCCCCTTCTGTCCCATCACCTATAATTATATATTTTTATGTCATATATATATATATATTTTATACTCCGCTTTTCTTATTAGCCTTTTTTATTATGTCTTTCAGATATAACCTACAGTGGTGTTAGGGGGTTTCTCCCGGTCCTAGGGTCCCTGGGTTCTTAATTGGCTTATTGCAAATCCTCCCACTTGGGACATTAAAGGGGCATCCCGGGTTGCTTATATGCGTAATTCCCTCGGTCATTGCAATCAACTATAAGTTCACCTTATGGAGGCATCCCCGGATACTGGGCTCGGGCTCCCCTCGGGGCAATCCCGGAAGTGTATGGGGTGTGGGGCATCCTTTACTGGCGATGATGTATTTCTGTGTATACCATGCGCACAGCAGACTATTACGCGGCAGTCCGGACCCCAGGCGTCTGGTTCAGCGCCGCCGTTCTCTCCTCCCCCCCCTCCCAGTTTGATCCGTGCCCAGTCTGACGTTGTCATGGGCGGGCAGTTGCAATCGGAGATGTGTGCCCGATTGGCCAATCTTGAAAAATTATTCTCCAGCACGGTCACCAGAAAGGCTCCGGCTAAGAGAAAGCACTTGTCGCCGTCTTCACCGGCAGCCGACTTGGATGATCTTGATAATCTGGACTGGTCTGATTACTCCCAACTTGAGGAAGGGGAGGTATATGAAGAATCAAATAATTCAGACGATCAGCAGTTTGTGGGTGCTGATACCGAGCGGGGCTTGGGGAGGTCTTCGGATACTCCTAATGTTCTGGCTCAGATGTTTGAGGTTTTGGCTATTTCTCCTCCTGAGGCGGTTCCACAGCAAAAGGGGGAATTTTTCGAAGAATCCAGGCCGCGCTTGGAATTTCCTAACCAAAAGCATTTTGATGGGATTACTGCTAAGGAATGGGAGAGGCCTGCCCGGCTCCCAGGTGTCCCTCAGGGTTGGGACAAAAAATATCCCTTTCCCTTGGATACGGTTAAGCGTTGGGCGTCCCCTCCCGAGGTGGATGCACAGATTCTGGGTTTATCCAACACTACTGTTTTAAATTCTCCTGATTGCTCCACGCTTAACCCTTCTAGTGCCAGCTACGCGAGTCTCACGTAGCAGCCTCTACTCCACTTAAGTGCCAGCTACGCGAGACTCACGTAGCTGATTTTAAACCCCCACAGTAAAAAAAATATAACAGTAAAATACTCACCTGACCCATCGTTGGATCCAGCCGGGTCTCCTCTTTAATTTGGTGCCATTCGATCCCCCGTGGGGGGTCGGATGGCTCCAGGAGAGCCCCCGGAATAGGCCACCCCCCCCAGCTTCTGCAGCAGCAGCTGCTAACTGTAAAAAAAATATAAAAATGACAATTCACTTACCTCCATGTGCGCTGGCTCCCGCTGTCCCTCCTCTTCACCTGGGGGGCCTCCGATCCCCCCCAGGACTAACCGATCTTCAGGAGAGAGCCCGGGAGGCTCTCTCCTCCTCGATGGCGGCCGCCATCTTGCCGCTAAACCCCGCCCCCTTGGGGCTATGGCGTCATCCCGGTCCGTCTCCACGTCAAGCCCCTCCCCTTTTGGGGGCGGGGCTATGACGTCATCCCGGTCCCGATCACTGGCTGCAGCTCTCTCAGCTGTCAGATGCCGGTGATCGGTGCCGGTGAAGGAGGTGGCAGGAGATCCTCTGATCTCCTGCCTCCCCCTTCTCTGGATGCCGATCACCGGCATCTGTCATCAGAGCGGCGCGGGACAAAGGAGCTTACAATCGGAGGTAAGTACAGTAAAAATTTTTTTTTTTTTTTAATAAAATACTTTGTGTTTTTTTTTTTTTTTTCAGTTAACCCTTTGTGAACTGGTAAGGGGTCCATGAGACCCCTTATACCAGTTCACAAGGCTCTGGGTCTGGCAAGTCACCTGCGGCTAGTGGGTGACTTGCCATTAACCCCCAGCCCCCCATTACCTGCCTCCCCAACGGCCAGGGGGGGGGGGGGCAGAAGGGCCCGGGCCACTTAGTGGCTATGTGGGCTAGTAGCCTGCAGGGCCAGGGGCCACCAACGCTGGCCCCTGCGCCCTGTTCTACAAGCCCCCATAGCTGGCCCGGGTCGGTAATGCTGGGTAAGGGAGACCCTACGTCATTTTTTGGGGGGATTTTTAAGGGTTTTTAACCCTTAAAATTCCCCAAAAAAATGGGGTCCCCCCCCCCCCTGGGAGGGGGGACCCTATGTCATTTTTTTTTATTTAACCCTTTTGTGTTCTGTCATCCAGCAGCTATAAAAGGCTTCTAGCAAGTGAGCAGAAGCCAGTGATCGCCGAGGGACAGAGTGCTCCACTATGGATGGGAGGTAAGTATTAAAAAAAAAAAAATAATAATAATAAAATATCTTTTCTCTTTGTGTGTCTGTTTTTTTTTTACATTTAACCCCTTGTGAACTGGTAAGGGGTCCATGAGACCCCTATACCAGTTCTCAAGGCTGGGGGGATGGCAAGTCACCTGCGCTAGCCGGTGACTTGCCATTAACCCCTGGCACCCCCATTACCTGCCTCCCCAAAGCCCAGGGGGGGGCAGAGGAGCCCGGGCCCACAGGCTATGCGGGCTTGTAGCCTGCAGGGCCAGGGGCCACAAAAGCTGGCCCCTGCGCCCTGTTCCTCCAAGCCCTGCATAGCTGGTCCCGGGCTGGTTACTTTGGGTAAGGGGGGGCCCATGTCATTTTTTTTTTTTATTTTTTAAGGGTTTTTAACCCTTAAAAATCCCCAAAAAAATGCCCCCCCCCCCTCCTGGGAGGGGGGACCCTATGTCATTTTTTTTTATTTAACCCTTTTGTGTTCTGTCATCCAGCAGCTATAAAAGGCTTCTAGCAAGTGAGCAGAAGCCAGTGATCGCCGAGGGACAGAGTGCTCCACTATGGATGGGAGGTAAGTATTAAAAAAAAAAAATAATAATAATAAAATATCTTTTCTCTTTGTGTGTCTGTTTTTTTTTTACATTTAACCCCTTGTGAACTGGTAAGGGGTCCATGAGACCCCTATACCAGTTCTCAAGGCTGGGGGGATGGCAAGTCACCTGCGCTAGCCGGTGACTTGCCATTAACCCCTGGCACCCCCATTACCTGCCTCCCCAAAGCCCAGGGGGGGGCAGAGGAGCCCGGGCCCACAGGCTATGCGGGCTTGTAGCCTGCAGGGCCAGGGGCCACAAAAGCTGGCCCCTGCGCCCTGTTCCTCCAAGCCCTGCATAGCTGGTCCCGGGCTGGTTACTTTGGGTAAGGGGGGGCCCATGTCATTTTTTTATTTTATTTTTTAAGGGTTTTTAACCCTTAAAAATCCCCAACAAAATGCCCCCCCCCCCCCCCTCCTGGGAGGGGGGACCCTATGTCATTTTTTTTTTCTCGATTTAACCCTTTGTAGTGTGGATGGTAGTTGTATTTTATTTGTAAATGTTAAAATTACTTGTTTCAGTTAGGTGGGTCTCCTGGGCAGGAACAGGGGGCTACCCATAAATATGTGGTACCGTTCTAATCGGTAGAAATGGGGCTTTCACGTGCAATATGGTTTTCCCTAATCAAATACATTTTTTATTTAAAATAAAGGAGGCAATTTTCTAAAAATTTTTTTTATTTTTTATTTTTTTTTTTACTTAATAAATAAAATTAATAATAAATAAAATTTACAAACAAGACATTTCATGTTAAAGCCTAAACTCTGCTGCAAAAAATATATATATAATTTTCCTGAAAATTCCAGCAAAAATGTCGCAAAACATGGCGCAAAATGGGGAAAAATGACCTGTCAACAGAGGGTGACAAAATCTCAAGTAGGCTGGCAATTAAAAGGGTTAATAGTACCTCTGCATGTTGGGTATTGTTCTGTTTGGGGGACCTTGCGCTTTCAGACTCCGTTTTTTTTATCTTGTTTGCATATTTATATTTTAGGAAAAGGTGTTTTTTATTCAGCTTTTTTATACATTTTTTAGGGAAACCCTGCGCAACCAAAGAGTTCTTCGAGGGATTAATTCCAGAAAGATGAGCCCACTACAACAAGCTGGGTACGCTTAGAAAGCTTAACGTGTACTTTCAGGGAATATATGGTTTATGGGGGATATTCCAAATGTAAAGGGTTGTTTTGGTTGAAAAATCGCAAGGTGCGCACTTTGTCTGCAGAGCTGAAATTTTCAGGAAAAATTACCGTTATGCTCATGCTTTACTTTGGGGTGTTTGGCAACTCTTCCCTTGACAGTAGCAATGCATGTTGGGTATCGTTCTGTTCGGGGGATGTTGCTTTTTCAGATTATACTTGTTTTTTCTTGTTTGTATATAGTTTTTTTAGGAAAATGTGGCTTTGATTCTGCTTTTTTATCCTTTTTTTTAGGGAAACTCTTTGCAACCAAAGAATACATTGAGGGATTACTTCTAGAAAACTGTGGCCACCTCAACAAGCCTGGTACAAATAGAAAGCCTGAGGTGTGTACTTCCAGAGAATATATAGTTTGTGGGGGGTATTTCAAATGTAAAGGGTTGTTTTTCTGGAAAAACTGCAAGGTGCGCATAGCGCATATCACAGTTGTATTTTTTCTGAAAATCCCCTAAAGCTCTGTTTCAGTTTGGGGGAGTCTCCTGGGCAGGAAAAGGTGTCTACCAATACATATGTGGTACCGCTGTTACTGTGAGAAATTGGGGTTTCACACGCAATAAGATTTTATTGACAAACATACATTTTTTATTACAAAAAAACACTACAAATTGTAAAAAATTTATTTTTTTTATTTTTTTGCACATATTTCGTCAACAAATATTGAGAATACACCTAAAAAATGACAAACAAGACATTTCATGTTAAAGCTCAGACTCTGCAGAAAAAAACAATATATCATTTTCCTGGGAAATCCCTGGAAATCCCTTCAAAAATCACATTTGAACATGGGGAGTGCAAAATAGTGCAAAATGGTCTGGCAACAGAGTGTGACAAAAACTCCAGGTAGACTGGCACTTAAAGGGTTAAAGATGGTGAGGATAAACGCATTGACCAAATGGCTTGTCATGGTTTTGCCAGTGTTGGGTCAGCCATGAGGCCGGTTTGTGCTTCAGCACTGCTGGTGGTGGCTACCAGGTCGGTGGTCAGGGACCTGTTGACTTCTTCCGGGTTAGATCCGGATAGTGACGAGTTCCTTGGCCTTAAAAGGTGTGAATTGTTTTTGTCATTTGTACTAGCCGCCTTGGATGACACACTGATGATGTGTGGCAGAGCGTCGGCTCTATTGGTGACTATTCGGCGTTCGGTTTGGTTGCGCCAGTGGGCTTTTGTGTCTAAAAAGTCGCTGACCGCTCTTCCCTTTGTGGGATTACGGCTCTTTGGTGAGAAGTTGGATTCAGTCGCCAAGGGTGGTAAGTTACCTCAACGCAAAAAACAGCGTCGTCCCTTTCGGGGGGCGGGTTCCTTTGCTCCTTCCTTTCGTGGGGCTAGAGCTGGCCAGAGGAGATTTCCTAGAACAGGGGCAGAGGACGTGCCCGCCCAGGATACAGCTGGGGCTCTAAGCCCAAACCCGCTGCCAAGCCAGCTCAGCAATGAGGGGGCGCCCTCACCCATGTGGGTGGGGGGACGGCTGCAACACTTCTCCCTGGTCTGGGACCGGGAGGTCTCGGACAGATGGATCCGGGAAGTGGTGACTTCCGGCTACAAGCTGGAGTTCGAGCTCCGGCCCCCTCCCAGATTCCTCAGGTCTCGGGTGCCTTCGGACCTTCTGGCCGCGCAGGAGCTCCAGGCGGCAGTAAAGAGTCTGTTGGATATGGCAGTTATTTGCCCAGTGCCCCCCTCAGACAGGGGTCGGGGCTTTTATTCCAATCTGTTCACAGTGCCCAAGAAGGACGGCTCGGTTCGACCCATTCTGGATCTAAAGATTCTCAACAGGTTCGTCCGTCCGCGGAAATTTCGCATGGAAACGCTGCGTTCAGCTATCCATTCTCTTCAGCAGGGGGACTTTCTGACGTCCGTAGACATCAAGGACACCTATCTGCATGTGCCGATTTTTCCAGCGCACCAGAGATTTCTCAGGTTCGTGGTGGAGGATCGGCATTTTCAGTTTGTGGCACTTCCTTTCGGTCTTACCTCGGCTCCAAGGGTTTTCACCAAGGTGCTGGCCGGGGTGATGGCTCTCCTCAGAGCCCAGGGTATTCGCATTGTTCCTTATCTGGACGACCTTCTCATTATGGCATCTTCCTTCAGCCAAGCGGTATTGGACACCAGAACTGTGGTGTCCACTCTGGAGAGATTCGGGTGGGTGATCAACTACCCAAAGTCCTCCCTTTCTCCGTCCAGGTTAGTGTCTTTTCTTAGAATGTCCCTGGATACTTCCCAGGCCAGGGTGTTTCCTCCTCAGTCCAAGGTTCTCTTGATTCAGGAGTTGGTTCGACTCCTCCTGTCTATCCCTCGTCCGGCCATCAGACTGGGGATGAGGCTGGTGGGATTGATGGTAGCCTCCTTCGAAGCGGTTCCCTTTGCTCAGTTCCACACAAGGACACTCCAGCTCCATCTGTTGGCGGCCTGGGACGGGTCGCCACTGTCGTTGGATCAGTCCTTCCTGACGACCCCCCGAGTTCGGTGCTCCCTTCAGTGGTGGCTGGATCCAATCAATCTGTCGAGGGGCAGATCCTTTCTGGCCCCTTGTTGGGAGACGGTCACCACGGATGCCAGTCTATCAGGATGGGGGGGGTTCTGGAAGGATCGTCAGTTTCAGGGACTGTGGGGGCCTCAGGAGGCTCACGAGTCCATCAATGTTCTGGAATTGAGGGCCATCAGGATGGTTCTGTTTCGCTCGACTCATCAGTTGCAAGGATTGCCGGTTCAAGTCTGGTCGGACAATCGGACGGCGGTCGCCTACATCAATCACCAGGGAGGGACTCGCAGCAGGAGTGCCCTCAAGGAAGCGTCTTTGATTCTGGCCTGGGCGGAGACCCACGTCCCGTGCATTTCAGCAGTTTACATTCCGGGAGCGGAGAACATGGAGGCGGACTCTCTGAGCAGGTTCTCAGCTCGCCGGGGAGAATGGTCTCTCAGCCCCAAAGTGTTTCGCTTGATTTGTCTCAGGTGGGGGTCCCCGGTGGTGGACCTCTTTGCCTCTCATCACAATTACAAACTTCCAACATTTGTGTCTCTCTCACGGGATCCACTGGCTCTGACAGTGGATGCCATGTCTCTGAACTGGAGGGATCTGGGGTTTCTGTATCTGTTCCCTCCGTTTCCCTTGGTGGCCAGAGTGGTGCGCAAGCTGGCCCTGGAGGGTGCGTCAGCAATTCTGGTGGCTCCAAGGTGGCCAAGACAGGTTTGGTTCACAGATGTGGTAAGGTTAGCAGAGGATCAGTTCGTTCAGCCCCTGCTGCCGGATCTGCTCACCCAGGGTCAACTACGTTATCCCAATTTACCAACGCTGGCTTTGACGGCGTGGCTGCTGAAACCTCCATCTTGAAGGAGGAAGGTCTTTCCGATGCTGTGATTCGAACTCTCATTAGTGCTAGGAAGCGGTCTTCCTCTAATATCTACTATAGGACTTGGAGGTCTTATATTGATTGGTGTGAGATCAGGACGTTGCCTTGTAGGGAATTTTCCATCTCCAGTATCCTGGAGTTTCTTCAACATGGTCTGGACCTGGGGCTCCAGCTTAGTACTCTGAAGGGGCAGGTTTCTGCCCTGGCGGTGTTCTTTCAAAGGTCATTTGCCCTACATCCTTTGGTTAAGACTTTTTTCCAGGGAGTCACGCACGTGCGGCCTCCCAGAAAACCTTTGCTCCCTGTTTGGGATTTGAATTTGGTTCTTTCTGCTCTTCAGGATTCTCCTTTTGAGCCCTTGAATGATATTGCCTTGTCTTCACTTACGCAGAAGGTGGTCTTTTTGGTAGCCATCACTTCGGTTAGGCGTGTCTCTGAGTTGGCGGCTTTGTCCATTCAAGCCCCATACTTGAGACATACCCATATAAGCCTTTTTCTGGCGTTGTATTCCTGGGCACCTAAATTATCAGATCAGGGTCCCAGAAATGGACATTATATACACAATAAAAGTAGAACAGCATTGTCAGTTGAACAACTCAATGTTCAAATCCTAGGTGCTGAATTATGATGCAGTCTGTCAGGTCTGCTGGTCCTGCCACTAAGACCCCTGGAAGTCTGGGGCTTTGGGAAAATTGCCAGAGCTATGTGGGAATAAATATAAGACAGGATGGCAAAAAGGTACTGCCTGTGGGGTGAGGGATATAGGGGATATTTGTCAAAAAGATGGGTATTGGTCTGCTTTTACTGTGTTAATCAGTGTACACATATAAAGAATGATTATTATTGAATTGAAGTGGTGTCTTATACTAGGGCACATTGTGATTCTGTTTACATATTTAGGGCCTATGATGCACTATGATGGTATGCGTCACATGGGAGAACACGGTCATCAATGAAAAACATCAAGATCATTGCATGCAAAAATATAAGTTTTGAAATTTTGAGATGTTTTAATTAATAAACTATAATATATATATATATATATATATATATATATATATATATATATATATATATATATATATATATATCTCTATCTCTCGTATTTTTCGCCCTACAAGACGCACCTGCCCATAAGACGCACCTAGGATTTGGGGGAGGAAAATAAGAAAACAAATATTTTAACCCAAAAACGCACCATTACAGACAGTGCGGCATTCCCCCTATCCCATTACCATAGGCAGTGTGGAATGTCCCCATTCCATAGACAGTGTAGCATGCCCCCATCCCATTCCCCATATACCAGTGTGGCATTCCCCCCTCCCATTCCCCATATAGGCAGTGTGGCATTCACCCCCTCCCATTCCCCATATACCAAGTGTGGCATCCCCCCTCCCATTCCCATATAGGCAGTGTGCACCCCATTATCATAAGCAGTGTGGCATTCCCCCCCTCCTATTCCCCATATAGGCAGAGTACCCCCCCTCTAGTATAGGCTGTGTGGCATCCCCCTCCCCCCGATAGTATTGGCTGTGTGGAATCCCCCCCATTAGTATAGGCTGTGTGGCATCCCCCTCCCCCCATTAGTATAGGCTGTGTGGCATCCCCTCCCCCCATTACTATTGGCTGTGTGGCATCCCCTCCCCCCATTAGTATTGGCTGTGTGGCATCCCCTCCCCCCATTAGTATTGGCTGTGTGGCATCCCCCTCCCCCCATTAGTATTGGCTGTGTGGCATCCCCCCCCCCATTAGTATTGGCTGTGTGGCATCCCCCCCCCCCATTAGTATTGGCTGTGTGGCATCCCCTCCCCCCATTAGTATTGGCTGTGTGGCATCCCCTCCCCCCATTAGTATTGGCTGTGTGGCATCCCCTCCCCCCATTAGTATTGGCTGTGTGGCATCCCCTCCCCCATTAGTATTGGCTGTGTGGCACCCCCCTCCCCCCATTAGTATTGGCTGTGTGGCATCCCCCCCCCCCCCATTAGTATTGGCTGTGTGGCATCCCCCTCATCAACTTAGTATTGGCTGTGTGGCATCCCCTCCCTCCATTAGTATTGGCTGTGTGGCATCCCCTCCCCCCATTAGTATTGGCTGTGTGGCATCCCCCTCCCCCCATTAGTATAGGCTGTGTGGCATCCCCTCCCCCCATTAGTATTGGCTGTGTGGCATCCCCTCCCCCATTAGTATTGGCTGTGTGGCATCCCCCTCCCCCCATTAGTATTGGCTGTGTGGCATCCCCCCCCATTAGTATTGGCTGTGTGGCATCCCCCCCCCCATTAGTATTGGCTGTGTGGCATCCCCTCCCCCCATTAGTATTGGCTGTGTGGCATCCCCTCCCCCATTAGTATTGGCTGTGTGGCAGCTCCTCCCCCCATTAGTATTGGCTGTGTGGCATCCCCTCCCCCATTAGTATTGGCTGTGTGGCATCCCCCTCCCCCATTAGTATTGGCTGTGTGGCATCCCCCTCCCCCCATTAGTATTGGCTGTGTGGCATCCCCCCCCATTAGTATTGGCTGTGTGGCATCCCCCTCATCAACTTAGGATTGGCTGTGTGGCTTCCCCCTCACCCCCCATTAGTATTGGCTGTGTGGCCACCCCCCCATTAGTATTGGCTGTGTGGCATCCCCCTCCCCCCATTAATATTGGCTGTGTGGCATCCCCCTCCCCCCATTAGTATAGGCTGTGTGGCATCCCCCTCATCCCCTTAGGATTGGCTGTGTGGCTTCCCACTCTCCCCCCAGTCGGCATTAGTAAAAAGAAAAAAAAAAAAAAGTAAAACTCACCTGTCCGCTGACAACGCTCCGTTGAGCGGCCGTCTCTGTGAATGGGGTGGGCGTGGCCTGCGCCACGTCGGACACGCCCCCCCTATTCACGGAGACGACCAGTAAGAAGCAGCGGCGGGGGCTCTGTCCCGGCCCCGCCGCTGCGATTGCTGTCTTTTACCGGCAGCTATGACAGCGGCGGGGCCAGAGACAGCGCCCCCGCCGCTCCTCCATCTGCTGCTTCTTCCTGGGCACATGCGAGCACCCAGGTCAGGGCAGCGGGTGGGCGCGGCCTGCACCGACTTGGTGCAGGCCGCGCCCACCCGCTGCCCTGACCTGGGTGCTCGCATGTGCCCCAGGCGGAAGAGGCAGCAGATGGAGGAGCGGCGGGGGGCGCTGTCTCTGGCCCCGCCGCTGTCATCGCTGCCGGTAAAAGACAGCGATCGCAGCGGCGGGGCCGGGACAGAGCCCCCGCCGCTCCTCTGGGCTCCCGCAGTGTGACAGGCAATGCGGGAGCGCCAGGAACGGGTGAGATTTTTTTTTTATTTTTTTTTGCATTCGCCCGATAATTTCCACTTTTGGGGAAAAATAAGTACACACACATACATATATACATATATATATATATATATATATATATATATATATACACACACACACACAGACATAGCCTATGTAAACTGTTTTAAAGGCAGCATGCTGCTAGTTAGCCACATTATTGGGTTGATGCTAAATATTTGGTGCAGCAAGTTTACCTTTGGGTTTGCTTTTGGGTGTGAATTGAAACTTACATCTAATTAAGCTTTTTAACTTGAAAACACTATACTTTTTTTTTCACATTTTTCCCAGTAAATCATGTACTCCTGCGATGGGGCATTTTTACGTGTGAGGTGCATACGTTTTCCAGAGAGGTAAAGATTTTGGAAACCACAGACTATGTGGTATGCAGAAACATTTGGTACATTCTTCAGCATACCCCATAGGGTGCCGTTTCTTTACCTTTCCTATCCTGACCTAATTATAAAAATGATGGCCCTCACCTGTAGAAATGCCCCATTGCATGAGTAGGTGCTACCCTATACAGCAGAGCTTTAGACTGTGGTGTGCCCAGAAACCAGCATAAAGGAGCGCACCAAGGCAAGCTCTGTGCTCTGTACACACTGTAAAAGAAACAGTCAATCAGGGCCTTTATAAGTAGATATGTGCGCTGACTTTTAAAAGAAGAACAGGGTAGCTTTTATCACATCAGGTACAAGTTATGTAACCAACAGGTAAAACTTGATCAAATGTGACCCCAGGTAATGCGGACACTTACGGTTTTGTAGAAGGCTTTGGACTGGGTTCCCAGCACTTCCGACTTACTGACTAAGTCGTCCAGTTTCTCCCCACGTTGCAGTAAGGACTCCATAGTGTTGTGCTGGCAAAGAAAACCCATAGTAAAATACATGCAATGAAAACCCTTATTACATTTTGAGTAGAGTTCACTTATATTGATTATACTGCATTTCCGGTAGATGGAAAACATTTTCCCTGCCAGTATTACATTGCAATAAAGCTGCAACTGGACGGAATTTATCAATGTTCTCTAAGTAAAAGCATTGTTTCTCATGTAGATTCATGTATTACACAACCACGGCTGTATCTTCCTCTGTGGTGCAGAGTGCTGTTCTGAAAACACAAAGTGCATGTGTACAGTATGATTTCCCCAAGTGTATAGAAAAGAAGGTGAGAAAGGTGCTTATTTTCATGTATGTCCTGGGAGGTGCAAGCGGATCAGTTACACCCGAGAGAGTGAAGGCTACTGCAGCACTACATGATCACAGGCCCTTCTAGTATTGCGTAGGAGAGAAAACGCCCTGCAATATATCGGATTCTTCTGTGAAGAACATAAAAAGAAAATTCCCAGGGAACCTATAAGGAGATGGACTTCTTTAGAGGAAGTCAGTATGGTCACACAGGACTCTCAAAAATGGGATCAAGCAGATATTGCTTTGCATGTGGTTTATGAACTTTTATACAATGGTGGTGTAAGGCTTGTCGTTGATGGAAGAATTTGTATGTGTATATGTATAAATTCCATAACATTTAGATAAATATCATTTATGGAGTAGCAGTTTCCTTCAGCCAGACTGCCAGCAGCTTTCAGCCTGTGAATCAGCCAGGCCGATAAGATGAAAAGAAATCTGAGGTAATTATAGACATAATGTAAGAGTAAAAGTGGTATTTAGTGAGTATTTATTTTACCACTAACCTCTGCAGAGCTACAACTCTCAACAAACCTCTGTAAGAGGGTATGTACAGGCCTGTAATTCAGACTTCCCTCGTCCAGGAAAAATCAAAACTTACTTACATGCATTCCCCTAAAAATGCCCCATAATGTTTTTTTCTGCTTTTTTGGCAGTGCTAGAAATTATGAACCCTACCCCCGAAAATAAGTCCTAGTTACAATTTATAATCCAGACGAGAGAGGGCACATTTCTAAAACTAGGGCTCTACCTCCAGCCTGCAGAGGGGCACATTGGCGACCGGGCAGAACAGACATGGAGGTGCCCTGGCCTTGCCGTCGCCATGTCTGTGTGCCGACAGCCAGCCACATACCCGTAAAAGCCCAGAACGATGCTGCTGCTCCCATCCCTCTGCTGAAGTCAGGCTCTAACGTGGAGGGGGTGGCAGCAGTACAGTTGCCACTGCCCACCGCCTCATTAGAGCCCGACTTAACAGAAGGACGGAAGCGGCTGTATCACTGCCACCACCACCTTAACTTTACAGAGACGGTCTACTAAAAGTCCAGAATAAGCCTAAGTGTGATGCTGCCACCACTGCTGGGCTCTAATGAGGCAGGGGCAGGGGGGCTGCCCCCTTCATTTGCCATTTACTGTACCAGAAAGAAAAAACAAGAAAATAAGACAACACATGAAACTAAGCCCTAGTGCCTATTACAGAGCAAAAAAAAATTATATATATATCCGGTTTTATTTTTGGGGAAACACAGTAAAATAATCAGTGTTTGTGTTTTTACAGCCATTTCCTACAGGGGGCGCACAGAACATGGCATGCTTTCTCTGTAAAACTAAATGGCGCACTGTCACAGTCACTGACAGAGGCAGAACTGGGCCTTGTCCACCAATGTGCTTGAAAATAGCAGACAAGCCTGAGGAATTTCCAGGCGCATGCACATCGCAGGACTCGTCCCGTAAGTAAAAAATTTTCATTTCGTATTTTTAGAAAAGATTTACAGTACTCCCTTTTCATTTCAATGTGAATTTACCAACAGTCACAATTCGGAGAATGGCAGACTTATTGCTCTAGTGTTAGACCCAAGCCTTTCATTCTAAACATTCTTTTCTCCATATATAAAAGGTACTTACTAAGATTATTTTGGTTTCGTCTAGCTCCGCTTGTACTTTACTCATTGGATCAGCTTCTCGAGGATTCTGAAATAGACACAAAGTCATGGCCTTTAGTCACAGGACAATATTGAATTCTATGGAATCAATAAAGAACACCGTGTGATGCTGCATGAAGATTTAATCACTTTACAGAATACAGATTCATCACTAAAACACTGATTCTCAGAATCTGCATATTTATTGCCAAACCTGCCCTAATTGTGTGTACAAAGGTTTGCAGTCATTATCCACCCAGTGTTCTTCAGCACAATCACACCCAAATGTTCCCAAATTTATTGTATTTTTGTTATGTCCACTGCGAGCACAGAAAACATTAGTCTGACTGTATGTCAAGTTCGTGCATAGGATAGTTACAGGCTGCACTGTATACAGCAGCGGTGCTAAACCTTTTTAGAAGTGCGGGCCACTTTAGTGAATTGGTAACTGGCCATAGGGTTTTTTTATATTTTGAAAATCATAAATAAGCTTTTAATGAAACTGTAAGCTCTGTTTCTCATCGGCTGAGCCTGTCGCAGGTAAAACTGTAAGGGGGTTATAGAGATTCGAAACACTCCTCCGCATGTCAGTCCACTAAGCCACGATATTACCATATTCATGTAACATGCTAGCAACACACATGCTGATTGCCTTAGTCCTTTGATTATTTTGGTCCCCATCAGTCCCATATCCTAACTGTATCCCCAGTGCATCTAAACTCCCACCAATGCTAAGCTCACAATTTATATAAAAAAATGGTTACTGTAATACTGTATCACCCAGGGGCTCCGGTGGTATTGTACAAGGGATTTCCCTTTTTGCCATTTCCCTTTTCCCTTGTCTGGACTTCTTGAGAAACCCTTCCTAGGACCAGAAGGGACCACAAAAAGAGCATCAGTTTTCCTGAAAGGTGCAGTAGCCACCAGATAGTACTTCAGACACCTAACCACATCCAAAGAATGCAAAACTCTCTCCTTAGCATTGCTAGGATTAGGGCACAAAGAAGGAAGAACAATATACTGATTCAAATGAAAGGCAGACACTACCTTAGGCAGAAAGTCAGGTTTGAAACGAACCACCACCTTGTCCCGTTGTCTCTCATAGTAGGGGGGCTGAATGGACAGCGCCGCCAACTCAGACACACGCCTAACAGAAGTAATAGCCACCAGAAACACAACCTTGAGCGTAAGAATGGCCAAGGCAGCATCCTGCACAGGTTCAAAGGGAGCACCCTGCTAGGCTGACAGAACCAAATTCAAATCCCAAACAGGCACCATAGGTTTACGTGGGGGAAGCACATGAGTGACCCCCTGGAAAAAAGTCCTGATCAGAGGGTGCTGAGCAAAGGACTTCTGGAAGAAAATAGCCAGGGCAGAAACCTAACCCTTCAGAGTACTGAGTTGGAGCCCATCTCCAACCCATGCTGCAGGAACTCCAGAATCCTGGGAATAGAGAACACACGACGGGGAAGAGACTTAGACTCACAACAGTCAATGTAGGCACGCCAAACCCTGTAATAAATGGAAGAAGAAGATCTTCTTCCTAGCTTTAATCAAAGTATCCACAACCGAGGAAGACAGCCCCTTCTCCATCAAGATGGAGATTTCAGCAGCCAAGCCGTCAAAGCCAGAGTTTGTAAATTGGGATGGCGTAGTGAGCCCTGAGTGAGCAGATCTGGCACCAAGGGCAGAGCGTACTGATCTACTGCCAGCTGTACCACGTCTGCGAACCACACTCTTCTTGGCCACCTGGGGGCCACCAGAATTGCTGGCACCCCTTCCAGAGCAATCTTGCGCAGAACCCTGCCCAGCAGGGGAATTGGAGGGAAGACATACAGGAACTGAGTCCTTCCATGACATTGCTAGCGCATCCAAGGTCAGGGCCAGAGGATCTCTGGACAGAGAGACAAAAGCTGGGAGCTTGTGATTGTGGCGGGACGCAAACAGTTCCCCATCTAGTAGGGACCATTCTCCCTGGCGAGAGGTCCCCCTGCTCAGAGAGTCCGCCAGGCGATTTTCCACCCCCGGGATGTACACAGCTGAAATGCAGGGGACATTGGCCTCCACCCAAGTCAGGATCAAAGACGCTTCCTGGAGGGCCCCCTTGCTCCGGGTCCCTCCCTGATGATTGATGTAGGCAACTGCCGTCTGGTTGTCCGAGCGCACCTGAACAGGCAGGCCCCGAAGAGGAGTAGTCAAGCGAGCCAGAACTAACCTGATCGCCCGCAGCTCCAAGACATTGATAGGAGTGTGGGCCTCCTGAGGGCCCCACCGCCCCTGGAACCGCAGGGACTTCCAGAAACCCCCCCAACCTGACAGACTGGCATCCGTGGTGACCGTCTCCCAGGAAGGGGCAAGAAAGGATCTTCCCCCAACAGGTTCCTTGAGTCCATCCACCACAAGAGGGACCTCCTGACCAGGGGGGAGAGCACACAGACCCTGTCCAAGGACGCTGGGTCCTTGTCCCATACTGACAATAGGTGAAGTTGCAGAGGCCTCAAGTGGAACTGAGCATAAGGGACCGCTTCGAAGCACGCCACCATCAGGCCCACCAGCTGCATCCCCTGCCTGATGTAGGGATGGGGACAAGCTAGGAGGGACTGAGCCTGTGCAATCAGACTGTCCACTTTCTGCTGAGGAAGGAAGATCCTTGCCTGAACTGTATCCAGATTCATTCCTAGGAATGGAGTTACCAAGGAAGGGGACAGTGAGGACTTAGGGTGGTTGATCATCCATCCAAATGACTCCAGAGTGGACACCACCAGCTGAGCATCCAACTCTGCCTGATGTAGAGACTGGGAAGTGATGAGAATGTCGTCCAGATAGGGAAGCACGCGGACGCCCTGACATCTGAGCAGAGACATCACGCCAGCCAGCTCCTTGGTGAACACCATGGGAGCTAAAGTGAGGCCGAAGGGCAAGGCCACAAATTGGTAGTGTTGATCCATCAGAGCGAACCTGAGGAACCTTTGATGACCTGGGAACACAGGAATATTGTCAGGATTGTACCAAACACCCGTCTGTCTTAAGCCAGTATCCCCCAATCTCCACCGCCACTTCTGCCTATAGACAAGCCCCCGCTTGTGGGAGACACGAGCAATGCCTCTCCCAGTCGGTTGCCCCCAGGACTTAACAGGCGCAAAGGATAGTAGCTTAAGGTGCAGCTTGGTGTTAGGCAGGGAATCCCGAATGAGGATGCCGGGTGCGAAAAGTCCGTAAATCAGGCCGAGGTCAAACCAGGAGGTCACAGGCGAGGTATCCAAGGGAGATGACAGAGAATGGTCGAGGGTAGCCGAGGTCAATTCCAGGAGGTCACAGGCGAGGTACAGGAGGGTCAGGCAAGAGAGTGGTCAGGCAAAGCAGGAGGTCAGGGCAGGCAGCTAGCAAGAATAGTCAAGGTCCAAACCAAATCCAAAATCTTCACAAGTACAGCAGCACACATCCAGAACCCAGAAGCTATAACGGGCACTGGGAAGCTGGAACAGTGCAAATATATAGGGAAGTCTGGCCAATGGGAAACAGGGAAAAAGGAGGGAAGGAAGGTGCTTGGTGCAAACAAGGAAATGGGATCGGTCCCAGGAGCTGGACGGCCCAGGCCAGACAGGCCGACCAGTCCCTGGGTCCGATCCCAGGAACCAGCCACAGATTGGACAAATCAAACTGGCCCCCGGCGGGCGCGCTGGGGGAAGCGCCGCCGGGAGGCATAAAGCAGACGTGCTCGCGCGCGCGAGCACGTTGAGGATCGGGCGCGCCCCCGCCAGGAAGGGGAAGCGCCGAGCCAGAGGGGAGAGCCGCAGGGCCGCGCAGCCGCGCGGAGCGGGCTGCGACGCGGCCACCCACGGCGTCCTGCACCGCCAGCCCCTGATCCCCGCGACGGTGCCGAGGAGCTGGCAGACCCGGGGACCGTCGGGCCGCAGCCCGGTGGGAGCCACCCGGCCACGCGCCGCGGGACCCGGAACGGCGGTGAGGTAAGTGCCTAACATTACCCCCCCCCTGAGGAGGGGCCACTGGACCCTCCAAGCTGGGTTTTAAAGGATTCTCTCTATGAAACTTCTTTACTAAATTCTGTGCATGAACTTCTCTGGCAGGAACCCAAGATCTTTCTTCCGGACCGTACCCCTTCCAGTCAATAAGATATTGAAGAGAGTTCCGAAAGAAACGAGAATCAAGGACCCGGGCAACCTCAAACTCCTGATGCCCATCAACTACCACAGGACTAGGAGGACTATTAGGTTCATGGTTTCTTGCGGACTTAAGAAGTGAAACATGAAAGGATTTACAGATTTTCATGGATGAGGGGAGGGCCAACCGGTATGTCACCTGATTAACTTTGTGTGTTATGGGGAATGGGCCAATAAACTTAGGTCCTAACTTAGCGGAGGGTTGGCGTAGCGCCAAGTTCTTGGTTGAAAGCCAAACCCAGTCACCCACTTTAAAGTTAGAATTAGACGATCGCTTGCGATCAGAAAATTTTTTCTGTAGACAAGCGGCCCTAGTTAGGTGTTGTTGGATTTTATTCCACTCCCCTGGCCATTTGGAAACCCATTCATCCACGGAGGGAACTCTAGAGGGTTGGTCCGAGAGAGCAGAAAACTTCAGATCCTTGCCATAAACACAGTGGAAAGGAGAAACCCCTGTGGATGAATGCGTAGCGTTGTTAAAAGCAAATTCCGCAAAAGGTAAGAAGAAGGCCCAATCAGTCTGAGAACCCGCCGTAAAACAGCGCAAATATTGTTCCAGGGACTGGTTCGTTCTCTCGGTTTGACCATTCGATTGCGGATGAAAGGCCGAGGAAAGGGAGACAGTGAACCCCAACTTGGCACAGAAAGCCCTCCAGAACCGGGAGACAAACTGGACCCCCCTATCCGAAACAACATCCATGGGAATACCATGAATCCTAAAGACATGAGTAATGAAAAGTTGAGCAAGAGTTTGAGCTGAGGGGAGTTTCTTTAAAGGGACGAAATGGGCCATCTTGCTAAAGCGGTCCACAATTACCCAAATAACCGTATGACCCTGAGACGGAGGAAGGTCAGTAACAAAATCCATGGCCAGATGTGTCCACGGGGAGGCAGGAATGGATAATGGAAGGAGTGGGCCTTCCGGTGAGCTCCTCAAGGACTTACTTTGGGCACAGACTTTGCAAGCGGAGACAAACCTTTGAACGTCCTTCCTGAGAGAAGGCCACCAAACTTGGCGTAACAATAAAGCTATGGTTTTTTTAATCCCTGGATGACCGGTTGTTTTGGTATCATGAAAATGGGACAAAAACTCAGACCGGTAAGTAGAGGGCACAAACAGGGCTGACGCGGGTTTCCCAGGAGGAGCTTGGGCCTGGAACTGAGTAAGATCAGGAAGTTGGGGTTGAATGGCGGCCACCACTAGGGAGCGAGGTACGATGGGAGAAACCACCCTTTCCGGTAAGTCAGGGGGAGAGAAACTCCGAGACAGGGCGTCCGCCTTTATATTCTTAGACCCGGGTTTATACGTTATAGAAAAATTAAACCGAGAAAAGAATAAGGACCAGCGAGCCTGTCTAGGAGTTAACCTCTTGGCGGACTGGATGTATTCCAGATTTTTATGGTCCGTAAAGACCGTAACTGGATACTGAGCCCCCTCCAGCCAGTGTCTCCATTCCTGGAAGGCAAGTTTGATGGCCAGTAATTCTCTGTTGCCGATATCATAATTCTTTTCGGCCGCTGAGAATTTTTTGGAAAAGAAGGCACATGGATGGAGGCGTGCAGGTGAGCCGTAGTATTGGGACAAGACCGCTCCGACCGCTATCTCTGAAGCATCCACCTCCACAAGGAAAGGTCGTTGTTCATCGGGATGGACTAGGACGGGAGCAACGCTAAATACCCTCTTAAGATTCCCGAAGGCCTGGACAGCTTGAGCCGGCCAAACCGGGGGGTACCCGCTTTTCTTAGTCAAGTTAGTTAGTGGTGTAACCAGGGTAGAGAAATTCTTAATGAACCTTCTATAAAAATTGGCAAAACCCAAAAACCTCTGCAGGCCCTTCAGATCTCTGGGCTGCTCCCATTCTAAAACAGCCCTCACCTTAGATTGGTCCATAGACAGACCAGATTTGGAGATAATGTAACCGAGGAACGGAACCTCAGATACCTCAAATTGACATTTCTTTAATTTGGCATATAAACAATTCTCCCTAAGTTTCTGCAAAACTAGGCACACATGTTTACGATGCTCATCAAGGGATGAAGAAAAAATTAAAATGTCATCTAGGTAGACAACCATAAACCGGCCAAGATAATCCCTGAAAATTTCATTGACAAAACTTTGAAAGACCGCAGAGGCATTACACAGGCCGAAGGGCATAACCAAATATTCATAATGCCCTTCAAGGGTATTAAAGGCCGTTTTCCACTCGTCCCCCTGCCTAATTCTTATGAGGTTATAGGCCCCTCGGAGATCTAGTTTAGAGAAGACCTGCGCCCCGACCACCTGCGTAAAGAGTCCCTCAATAAGCGGTAGGGGATATTTATTTTTTACCGTGATGTTATTTAAGCCCCGGTAATCGATACAGGGGCGAAGTCCCCCATCTTTTTTCTCCACAAAAAAAAACCCTGCCCCTGCTGGGGAAGATGAAGGCCGAATAAACCCTTTTTCTAAGTTCTCGGCGATATATTCCCGCATGGCAAGGGTTTCTGCTCGGGTTAAATTAAATATTCTCCCTCTGGGAGGCATCGTACCAGGGAGCAGTTCTATTGGGCAGTCCCAAGGTCTATGGGGAGGAAGTTTGTCTGCTGCCTTTTCTGAAAAAACATCAGCAAACTCCAAATATGGAGTAGGAATCCCAATAGGGAGTAGGCGTGTGACCCTGAGGGGAAATTCTAGGCAGTTCCGGAAACACTGGTGTCCCCACTTGGTAATTTGCCCCGAAACCCAATCAATTTGAGGATTATGCTCCTGCAGCCATGGCAACCCCAGAATCAAGGGGGTACCAGGCATGCTCAAAATCAGGAACCTGATAACCTCAGAATGACTGGCTCCTATTTTGATCTGCATGGGAGGTGATTGGAACCGAACTAACCCCCCGGCCACTGGAGTGCCATCAATGGCTGACACCCGGATAGGAGTAGGCAGGGTCTGTGCCATAATTCCTAGAGTCTGTGCTAGATCAGAGTCTAGGAAGTTCCCAGCTGCTCCAGAATCGAGAAGAGCCTTTAGATTAACATATTTAGCACCAAACATAAACTGAACTGGGACAAAAACTGGAGACGATACTTGAGGAGATACCTTACAGCCTAGGAGGGCCCCCTCGAAACCCCCTAGGCTCTGAAGTTTCCCGACGGTTTCTTTGGGCAAAGTCTAACCATGTGGCCGGTCCCACCACAGTAAAGACAGAGCCCCTCGGATAGGCGTCGTCGTCTCTCGCCTTCGGTGAGCCTGGTGGCACCTAGCTGCATAGGCTCTTCAGAAGGTTGAGCGACGGGAGCCTCAGATTTTGCAGCGGATTCAGAATGTGATCCTTTCTCCAGGCGCCTTTCCCGGAGTCGGCGATCAATGCGGATGGCCAAATGCATTAACTCATCCAATGTTTGGGGTTCCGGGTAGTTCACCAGGGTGTCCTTGATAGAGTCAGCCAGACCTAATCGGAATTGGCCACAGAGGGCAGGATTGTTCCAGCGTGAGTCAACTGCCCAACGCCGGAATTCGGAACAGTAGTCCTCGGCTGGACGGCGTCCCTGGCGGAGGGTACGTAACTTCGCGTCAGCTGAGGCCCCTTTGTCAGGATCATCATAAAGGACCTCCATTGCAGCGAAGAAACTATCCACCGACTGGCGGATGGGGTCCTGAGCTGATAAGCTAAAGGCCCAGGACTGAGGGTCTCCATGTAACAGGGAAATAATCAAGCCCACTTTTTGTTCCTGTGAGCCCGAGGAGACCGGGCGAAGCTGGAAGTATAGTTTACAAGAGTCCCGGAAATTGGCAAATTTTGCCCTATCGCCAAAAAACTTTTCAGGGAGCGGGATCTTGGGTTCCACCGTCATTGCGGCCGGAGTCCCCTGAGAAGTGGGGACAATGGGAGTTGGACGGTTCTCCTGGGCCGCAACTCGATGAGCCAGGTGCTCCACTGCCGCCGTCAGGGCCTGCACCTGCTCCAGAATTTGGTCCATTCTTCTTTCTGGCCCGTTATAATGTCAGGATTGTACCAAACACCCGTCTGTCTTAAGCCAGTATCCCCCAATCTCCACCGCCACTTCTGCCTATAGACAAGCCCCCGCTTGTGGGAGACACGAGCAATGCCTCTCCCAGTCGGTTGCCCCCAGGACTTAACAGGCGCAAAGGATAGTAGCTTAAGGTGCAGCTTGGTGTTAGGCAGGGAATCCCGAATGAGGATGCCGGGTGCGAAAAGTCCGTAAATCAGGCCGAGGTCAAACCAGGAGGTCACAGGCGAGGTATCCAAGGGAGATGACAGAGAATGGTCGAGGGTAGCCGAGGTCAATTCCAGGAGGTCACAGGCGAGGTACAGGAGGGTCAGGCAAGAGAGTGGTCAGGCAAAGCAGGAGGTCAGGGCAGGCAGCTAGCAAGAATAGTCAAGGTCCAAACCAAATCCAAAATCTTCACAAGTACAGCAGCACACATCCAGAACCCAGAAGCTATAACGGGCACTGGGAAGCTGGAACAGTGCAAATATATAGGGAAGTCTGGCCAATGGGAAACAGGGAAAAAGGAGGGAAGGAAGGTGCTTGGTGCAAACAAGGAAATGGGATCGGTCCCAGGAGCTGGACGGCCCAGGCCAGACAGGCCGACCAGTCCCTGGGTCCGATCCCAGGAACCAGCCACAGATTGGACAAATCAAACTGGCCCCCGGCGGGCGCGCTGGGGGAAGCGCCGCCGGGAGGCATAAAGCAGACGTGCTCGCGCGCGCGCGCGAGCACGTTGAGGATCGGGCGCGCCCCCGCCAGGAAGGGGAAGCGCCGAGCCAGAGGGGAGAGCCGCAGGGCCGCGCAGCCGCGCGGAGCGGGCTGCGACGCGGCCACCCATGGCGTCCTGCACCGCCAGCCCCTGATCCCCGCGACGGTGCCGAGGAGCTGGCAGACCCGGGGACCGTCGGGCCGCAGCCCGGTGGGAGCCACCCGGCCACGCGCCGCGGGACCCGGAACGGCGGTGAGGTAAGTGCCTAACAAATATGAAGGTAAGCATCTTTGATGTCCACAGAAGTCATGAAATCCCCTTGGTGCAGGGAACTGATGGCAGAGCGCAGAGTCTCCATGCGAAAGCGCCTGCCCCTGACAAACTTGTTGAGAATCTTTAAGTCCAGGATGGGCCTGACAGAACCATCCTTTTTGGGTACTGTGAATAGGTTGGAATAAAAGCCCTTGCCTTTTTCTCTTAAGGGGACCTGGCAGATGACCCCCAGCTCCAGGAGGCCTTGCACTGCTTGCACTAGCACCTGAGCTGACACAGGGTCCTGAGGAATCCGGGATCTGATGAATCTTGAAGGGGGATCGGCAGCAAACTTGTAACCGGAGGACACTACCTCCTGAATCCACCGGTCTGAGACATGAAGCCTCCAGACGTGAGCGAAGTGCTGCAGCCGTCCCCCCACCCGGATGGGTGAGGGCGCCCCATCATGCCTGAGGGGGCTTGGGAGAGGATTTAGCTTTGGTACCCCAGTAGGAGCCAGGTCCACGTCCTCTGCCTCTACCCCAGAAATCTCCCCGGGCCCCAGGGAGAGAAACCCCCTTCCCTGTCTTGCACCGCGGTAAGGGGAGGAGAAGGAACCCTGACCCCGAAAGGGCCGAGATTGCCGCCTGCGCTGGGGTAACCTGCCTCCCTTAGCAAAAAGGTCCATGCGGTCCCCAAACAGGCGCAGTCCTTTAAAGGGAAACCCAGTGAGGGCCTTCTTGGCAGCGTTGTCAGCAGCCCACTGGCGAGCGGCGTATAGCCACCACGAGGGCAGAAGTTCTGGCACACATTCTGATGGTGTCATCCAATGCTGAGAGAACAAAATTTACAAAAACATCACAACTGGAGAGTGCATTAAAAACCTCACAAGGCAAATCATCAGGGGCATGCATGACAGAGGTGTTCGATAGCCCTAGGATCGGGGGGGATGACCAAAATTTAACCACCTCAGCAGGAAAGGGATACTTCCTATCCCAACTCTTTGGAACCCCGGGAAGTTTACTGGGGCGCTCCCATTCCTTGAGCACAAGGTTATGGAAATGTGCCTGCTCTGGAAATTCCAAACGTGATTTTGCTGTATGGAAAAGCTCCCCTCTTTGCCTGGGAGCCGCAACAGGGAGAGAGATAGACAGAACCTCAAAAATCTGGGTCAATAATCTGTCAGTGTCATCCGGGGCCCAGGGGTCAGAGCCAGAATCTTCATGACCCCTTGGTCTCTCATCAGATGAGCCTGAATCAGAAAAGAGCTCCCCTTCATCAGACGGGGTATAACCACAAAGATTCATAAACTCCTCTGTTCCCATAGGGAAAACAGTGACATTAGGCATCAAGTGCCGCTTCTTAGCAGGGGCCTTACGCGCTAAGGACTTAGCAATCAACTGCTCAACAGTAGCCAGTCTAGAAGACACATCAGGCTGAGAATCCCCACTAGTATGCAACTCAGTAGGAGTGAGGTTTAAGCTTGGGGGAGTAGGCGAAGTGAAACGAGGTGCAGCCACTGGCAGGCCAATTGCAATGCAATGGCACGAGGGCACTTATGGACCGCGGTAGGTAGGAGTCCGTCGCGCATAGGTCAACCAAGTAGGAAAGATGGCGTTGGTATACCTCGAGGGGCGGGCCAGTAACAGCGATGACGCGGAACGTGCCAAAGACGCCCCCCCCCCTCCGAAGAGCGCGAAGCCAGAACGGCAAGCAGCCAATGATAGTGCACCAGCGGCTGAGGTAATGCCGCTGCCGAGCGCGGAACGAAGTCAGCGTGCGGCGGCGGCAAATTTAAAAAAGCAGTAAAGACAAGTCAGTGTGGCGGCTGACACACAAACGGCATGTGAAAAGAGAGTGTAAAACACATAATGCATAACATACATATCTAAACTCATACAGCCCCCCCCTCTTTTCCCCCGAAGACTACAAGGAGGATGAGGGAGGACCGCGGCCACTTTAATAGGGCCCACCGATAGGCAGGGGCAAGGGGCAATCGTGCGGGAGGGGCATCCCATAGAGGCTCACCATAAGCCTGAACTGCCTACCCTTTGGTGGGGGATTGCGGTGGAGCAGCGCTCCTAAGCACCTAACAGCGGTGCTGCCTACCCTCACCCGACCAGCGCAGCCAAGGCTGGGAGGCATAATACTAGTGGAACGGGTGGGAATAGTCCTACAGGGCCGCAGGCTAATAGCCCCGCTCACCTGCGAGTAGAGAGACAATTTCTCGTCCTTCGCAGCTAGACTGCAGAGAAATTCTGGGGATTTGTGGGAGGTCCCCGGGTATTTGAGGGGCCAGGAGGAGCCTATTTTCGATGTCTCTGCAGTCCAGCGCCATCTGGCGGAGTATTACCCGATTCTAAGTATTATATTTGGAGCCGGACGTACTGTATACTAAGAATAAAGGAAAAATACAATTCTGTGAAACTCACCTGTAGAATTGTTTTTGAATATATCCAGTCCGGGTCGTCCCAGAAGTGACTGCAAGATCCAGAGCTGTAACTCCTCCCAGCCCCCTATAAAATGAGCTGTCTCAATAGAATTCCCAGAGGTTAAAAAGCAGTAAAAGGAGACAGGCCGGGAGGCCAAGAAACCATGTTAACTCACATAGCTTCAGCATGTACTCTCTCCAACAAAAACTAAGGACAACGGCCCAATATAAAAGGTAATGACCATAACAGGCAAACAAGAGATAATGAAACCAAGGGCGGGGTGGGACGACCTGGACTGGATATATTCAAAAACAATTCTACAGGTGAGTTTCACAGAATTGTATTTTTCACTATATCCAGTCCAGGTCGTCCTAAAAGCAGTGTCCATTAGGGCGGGATCCCCCCTGCGGAACAGCATGTAGTTCATTTCACTACCGCCTGAAGCTCCTTTCGGCCAAAAGCAGCGTCAGCTGAGGCCCTAACATCAACCTTGTAAAACTTTGTAAAGGTATGAACAGAAGACCAAGTAGCGGCCTTACAAACCTGTTCAACCGAGGCCTGGTGCTGAAAAGCCCAGGAAGCACCAATAGCTCTAGTAGAATGAGCTGTAACACGAAAAGGAGGGATCCTTCCCCTTGGCAGAATATGCTTGCACCACTGCCTGTCTAATCCACTTACTGAGAGTGGACTTGGCCGGAGGCAAACCCTTCCTAGAACGTTCGGTGAGAACAAAGAGAATCCGACTTCCTGAAGGATTCAGTCGCAACCAGGTAGTACCTAATGGCTCTGACCACATCCAAGGCATGTAGGGTCCTTTCCTTAGAATTAGACGGTTCTGGACACAGGGAAGGCAAAACAACTTTCTCATTAAGATGAAAGGGAGAAACGACCTTAGGTAAAAAATCAGGTTTAAAGAAAAAAACACCTTATCCTTATGCCGCTCAAGTAAGGAGGCTTCAACTAAGTGCGGTCAGTTCTGACACACGGCGCACCGAGGTAATAGCTACCAAAAAGACCACCTTTAGGGTCAAGATAGACAACGCAGCGTCGCACAAAGGCTCAAAAGGGAGGACCCTGGAGAGCAGAAAGCACCAAATTCAAATCCCACACCGGTAATAGAGGCTTACGCGGTGGACGTACATGGGTAACACCTTGGAAAAAAGTCCTGATCAGTCTATGATTGGCAAAGGATCTTTGGAAAAAGATGGCCAAGGCGGAGACCTGGCCCTTGAGGGTGCCCAGCTGTAAACCCAAGACTAAGCCATGCTGTAAAAAATTCCCAAATCCTAGAAATAGAGAAAGTGCGACAGGGGAAATTCTTGGATTCACACCAAGCAATGTAGGCATGCCAAACGCTGTAGTAAATCATGGAAGAAGACTTCTTCCGCACCTGAATCATGGTCTGAACAACTGTGGCCGACAGCCCCATTTCCGTTAGGATTGAGGTTTCAATAGCCAGGCTGTCAAAGCCAGCGTCTGTAAATTGGGGTGCAGCAGCGATCCCCCAGTGAGAAGCCCTGGGTCGTAGGGCACGATGTAGCGATCGACTGACATCTGAACTATGTCCGCGAACCAACGAACCAACTCCGTCTCGGCCAGCGAGGAGCCACCAGGATGGTTGGTAACCCCTCCTGGGCTATCTTGCGCAGCACTCGGCCCAGGAGTGGAAACGGAGGAAATGCATAAAGGAGCCTGAACTCCGTCCACGGAATTGCCAGAGCGTCTATGGCGAAGGCCAGAGGATCTCCATCTTCTGCTGGGGCAGAAATACCTTGACCTGAGAGGTGTCCAACGTCATGCCCAAGAAGGACCTCACCATTGAGGGAGTGATAGATGACTTGGGGTAATTGATTACCCAGCCGAAATCCTCGAGAGCGGATAACACCTTCCGCGCGTCGTTCTCGGCCTGCTGAAGGGACTGAGCCGCAATCAGCAAATCGTCCAGATAAAGAAGAACACGAATGCCCCGGTTACTCAGGATGGCCATGATGCCCGCCAGTACCTTGGTGAATACACGGGGAGCTGAGGCTATCCCGAACGGCAGTGCCACAAACTGGTAATGCTGATCCTCCAGCGCAAACCTCAGGAACTTCTGACGTCCCTGAAAAATCGGAATGTGCAGATAAGCATCCTTGATGTCCACCGTGGTCTTGGAGTCGCCGGGCCGAAGCGAGCTCACCGCGGACCGTAAGGTCTCCATGCGAAAATGTCTGACTTTTACCAACCTGTTGAGACCCTTCAGATCCAGGATAAGTCGCAGCGTTCTGTCTTTCTTGGGCACCTGAACAAATTGGAGTATAACCCTCGACCCCGTTCCTGGCGAGGCACGGGACAAATCACACCTGATAGCAGAAGGTTCTGAACGGCCATCCCTGCGCCGTCAATGCGTTCCGGGAAATCCGCAACCTAAGAAATCTTGAGGGCGGCCAAACTGCCAGCTCTATTTTGTACCCAGAGGAAACCACCTCCTGAAACCACTGATCCGAGACGTGCTGTCTCCAGATGTGAGCAAATAGCAGAAGCCATCCCCCCACCCGAATGGGTGAGGGCGCCCCCTCATGCCTGAGCGGGCTTGGCAGGGGGTTTGGATTTAGCTCCCCAGGAGGGATTGGGGAGGCCGCGAGACCTACCTCGACCCCAGGAATCTCCTCAACCACCTGAAAATGAAGACCCTCTTCCTCCTTGAAAGGAGCGATAGGTAGTAGAACCCCGACGGGTCGCGCATGCTTGCGTCGCTAAGAAAGTCTTCCATCCTTGGCTGAAAGGTCCAGACGCCCCCTGAATAACCTGAGCCCCAGGAAGGGGATACTAGTGAGCGACTTCTTGGCTGCAGCGTCAGCCGACCACTGCCGCAGCCAGAGCGAGCGCCGAAGCGCAACAAGCAGAGCCAAAGCCCTGGCGCCAAGCCGGACACTATCGTCCTTGGGCGAGACTACAAAAGCAATAAAATCCACACAGGCTTTGAGGTCTTTATACTCCTCCGCCCGCTTGCAAGATTTGGCAAAATCAACAAGGCGCCTCACCTTCTTCCAAAGAGACAATGGCCGTGGCACAGACAGGGCGAAGCCCAGCACCCACAAAGGTGAACGCATGACAAGCCAGCTGATCCATGCGCCTGTCAGCAGGGTCGCACAAGGAAGCAGTATCGGGTGACGGCATAACCGTAGTGTTGGATAACCCCGACACAGGGGCATCCACATTGGGGGGACAGGACCAGAGGCGGATCAGCTCCTCAGGGAAGGGATACCGCCTGTCCAGGCCCTTAGGCACCGATGGCAATTTATTAGGTCTTTCCCATTCCTTAAACACCATATTGGAAAAGTGGGCCTGCTCCAGGAAGACAAGCCTCTGTCTCTCAGGCCGAAATAAATCACCCTGCTTCCTCTTAGCCACTTTAGGAGGGACAATATGCAAGGTCGCAAACACAGAAGACAGCAATTTCTCCCTGTCATCAGGTAGCCACATATCCTCGTCCGAGGAGGAACCAGGCTGGCTGTCATAGCCAACCGACCGTCCTTAAACAACTCTCCCTCCTCCATGGAGTCCCGACCTCCAAAAAGATCATCATCATCGTCAGCAAGATCCGAGTAACCCGGCTCGATGTGCCGCTTCTTACTCGTGGCCTTCCCAGTAGCCGTGCAAGATAACTGTCTCTCCAGGCTGGCCACCTGGAGTGCCAAATCGGCTTGGGACCCCTGCTGGCTTCCCCCTCGCTGAGGGCTGAATGCAATAGTGGGGGTGTAGGCGAGGCCGCAGGCAACGGAGGGCTAGGGGCGGAGGCGCCCACCCTATCATGCTCCAAAAATACGCTCCTGGTGCAAGTGACAAACAGGGCTGAGTCCGCCCAGGGGGCTGGTACCGCACATAGGGCAGAGCTTCACCCGCCCAGATGGGGCCCCTAGCTCACTATCCCCAGAAGCCTCCATTATGGTGATTATAGAGAAAAAATGCAGGTTACAAGGCACTAACAGCCCAAACCTGATCGATCCCCAATTTAGTCCCTCTTTTTATGATCCCTGTTAAGGGAAAAGGGTGCGGAAAGAGGGGGGGTGGTAGGAGCCCAGGAGGAACCACAACCCTCAGCTAGCAAAGGGGGGCCCACCTAGAAGACACAAGCGGAAGGATTGTCCCGTCAGCAGAGGCTGGGAGGCATAAATGGGTCAACGGGGACAGTGGCAATAGGGGTGCAGCAGCCGACAGGCTTAAAATGCGCCCCTCAGCTGCCGTATCCAGAGAGTTCCAGACAATCCTCGCAGCAGTACTGCAAGATGAAATCTGGGAATTCTATTGAGACAGCTCATTTTATAGGGGGCCGGGAGTAGTTACAGCTCTGGATCTTGCAGTAACTGCGCCGCCTGGTGGCGGTCTACCCAACTGTCATCACTTCTGGGACGACCTGGACTGGATATAGTGAAAACTCACCTGACCACCACTATCCATTGCAGGTAATAGTGACAGCACAGGCCTGCTCCATGGATGCAGTGGAGCTGGCAGATTGAGTGACCCATTAGGAGCAGATTTTACCCATGCAAATCCTGCTGCAGCAATGGTGCTACTGTGCAGGGTTTGGGTGACCAACATGATACTTTAGCCCCCCGCTCTGCATTGAAGCCGATGCTCCTCTCCCAGACTGATCGACGGCGGATTGTGGCACTTGGGTAATTATTTTCTTTAATATTGTGTACATATTGTAGATGGGTTAAATCTGTTCTAACTTACCGTATTTTTCGCCCTATAAGACGCACTTATTTTCCCCCAAAAGTGGGGGGAAAATGCCAGTGCGCCTTATCGGGCGAATGTAAAAAAAAAAAAATTTAAAAAAAAAAACTGCGTCTTATAGGGCGAAAAATACGGTAGGTGTGGACCTAGGTGGAGAAGAGATTAGTGTAGGTGCGCTGTGGATAAAAAGGCAGGTTAAAAGGGAGAGTAAATAAAGGGTTAATGTTCTCCGCAATCCTGTGAGGAAAAATAGGTTAGTGTATATACATAAAAGTATGAATAAACAAATACAATAGTATTACCAAAGTGAAGTTTTGTTTGAGGGGGTGTTTCCACCTTTTAATTAAATCAGAAACAACTAGGTATCATTACCTCTGACTAATTAGGCCTCAAAAATTGTTGGGATTTTTAATCTTGCTGTCTGAGGGATTTCTCCTCTCAGGTAGCGTTATACAGATTGGTCAGTGTTGAATACACTATTGGCCCTGTATTCTGAGTTCTTTGAGCTGGTTTGTGGTGTATGATTCTTTGTTCAGGGTGAGTTGAGTTTCTAGCGGGTTGGAGCAATGTGGTTGGTGGAACCTAGATGGTTTAGAGGTTGTGGGTCAGCACTGAATTGAATTAAGCGGTGTTCCTGAGGTCCAGGTAGGCGGTGTGAGTTGAGGTAGATGATTGTTTTGGATGGCTGGAGAGGATTATGTCATCAGAAAGGGTTCTGGTGGTTAGTGCAGATTAATTAGTTGAGGTCTGCTTTAATGTTCTGATTTTAGTTGTGTTGTGAGGCTTGTAACCGTTGTGGGGGAAATGTGAAAACTTGTAATTAAAGGTAAAACGAATATAAGGAGATTGTATGACTTACAGTTTTGGTAATTGATACCACAATTAGTACAGTATATGCTCGGTGTTTTTTTATTCCCCGCCACAGCCTGGATGGCTGTGGTTTTACTTATATCCTTTTAATTAATGGTAGACGAATTCAAGGAAATTGTATGAATTGCAGTTTCAGTAAGTTGATCAAAATTGCTAGGAAAAATAGTACAGTTGATGCTCGGTGATAGATACTCACCACCACAGCCTGGATGGGCTGTGGTATTAGTTGTAGTGCAGAGGGTGCAGGTGAAAAAACGGAAAAGCCGGTTATTGCAGAGGGGGCAGACAGGAGCAGTGCTGAGGTTTCCTCTGGGCTGGAGAAGTGTAGGGGACGTTGGTCTGGCTGCCTTGGGTAGTCAGATCTGAGCTGGCGACCTTAGGTAAGGCGGCTGGCAGGCAGGCGGAGAGGAGAGCCGGTTCACGGCTGGGTTTAAAATTGAAGCAGCAAAGGTGGCTGGAAAGTAGCAAAGTTCTTGCCTGATTTAAGTCTTTGAAAAGCTTTTGTAAAATCAATAGAAAAAACGGTTTCGTCTATGACGTTGTCAAGGCGATCGGGTGATGTGTACATATTGTGCCTTCATATCCCCCTGCCCTGCATCTTCGATGAGAACCACTGCTTGACTGCCTCTTTAAAGCTCCACCACCATATCCATTCATTGCTACTTCTAAACCAGGGGTGGGCAATTATTTTTTCCATGGGGCCACATGAGAAACTAAAAATATTGTGGAGGGCCGCTGAGCTATGGGCGTCTAAGCGACGTCTAAGCTCAGCGGCTCTGAGTGCGCTGGCGGCTGCATCTCGAGCTTCCCTCTAACAGGGAGCGCGCCCGCGCTGGCCATTCTCAAATGGCTGACACAGGCACGCGCCCTGCTAGAGGGATAGCGGGCATGCGGCCGCAGCTCGTGCATGCGCCGTTGAACTGGGAAAGAAGGTGAGTTTATGAGCGACCTGGGGGTTTCACACAGCGGGGCATCCCGATTTTGGATGCCCCGCGGGGAGGGGATCTATAAGATTCCCAGGCTGATAAAGCAGGGTTTTGGTCCACTTCAAACGTTCTGATGTGATAATTTCCCAGCCAATCAGAGAAGCCCTTGGCTTCTGGCAGTCTGGAAGGAGAGCTCATATCAGCTGGGGCAAAGTGTAAGAATGGTGGGCAGCAGGAAGGGGACATGGTGAGAGCATGATGGACAGCAGGAAGGGGGCATGGTGAGAGCATGGTGGGTCACAGGAAGGGGGCATGGTGAGAGCATGGTGGGTCACAGGAAGGGGGCATGGTGAGAGCATGATGGACAGCAGGAAGGGGGCATGGTGGACAGCAGGAAGGGGGCATGGTGAGAGCATGGTGGACAGCAGGAAGGGGGCATGGTAAGAGCATGGTGGGTCACAGGAAGGGGGCATGGTGAGAGCATGGTGGGTCACAGGAAGGGGGCATGGTGAGAGCATGGTGGACAGCAGGAAGGGGACATGGTGAGAGCATGTGGACAGCAGGAAGGGGGCATGGGGAGAGCATGTGGGCAGCAGGAAGGGGGCATGGTGAGAGCATGGAAGGGGGCATGGTGAGAGCATGGTGGACAGCAGGAAGGGGGCATGGTGAGAGCATGGTGGACAGCAGGAAGGGGACATGGTGAGAGCATGGTGGACAGCAGGAAGGGGACATGGTGAGAGCATGGTGGACAGCAGGAAGGGGACATGGTGAGAGCATGGTGGACAGCAGGAAGGGGACATGGTGAGAGCATGGTGGACAGCAGGAAGGGGACATGGTGAGATCATGGTGGACAGCAGTAAGGGGACATGGTGAGAGCATGGTGGACAGCAGGAAGGGGGCATGGTGAGAGCATGGTGGACAGCAGGAAGGGACATGGTGAGAGCATGGTGGACAGCAGGAAGGGGACATGGTGAGAGCATGGTGGACAGCAGGAAGGGGACATGGTGAGAGCATGGTGGACAGCAGGAAGGGGGCATGGTGAGAGCATGGTGGACAGCAGGAAGGGGACATGGTGAGAGCATGGTGGACAGCAGGAAGGGGACATGGTGAGAGCATGTGGACAGCAAGAAGGGGGCATGGTGGACAACAGGAAGGGGGCATGGTGAGAGCATGGTGGACAGCAGGAAGGGGGCATGGTGAGAGCATGGTGGACAGCAGGAAGGGGGCATGGTGAGAGCATGGTGGACAGCAGGAAGGGGACATGGTGAGAGCATGGTGGACAGCAGGAAGGGGGCATGGTGAGAGCATGTGGACAGCAGGAAGGGGGCATGGTGAGAGCATGGTGGACAGCAGGAAGGGGACATGGTGAGAGCATGGTGGACAGCAGGAAGGGGACATGGTGAGAGCATGGTGGACAGCAGGAAGGGGACATGGTGAGAGCATGGTGGACAGCAGGAAGGGGGCATGGTGAGAGCATGGTGGACAGCAGGAAGGGGACATGGTGAGAGCATGTGGACAGCAGGAAGGGGACATGGTGAGAGCATGTGGACAGCAAGAAGGGGGCATGGTGGACAACAGGAAGGGGGCATGGTGAGAGCATGGTGGACAGCAGGAAGGGGGCATGGTGAGAGCATGGTGGACAGCAGGAAGGGGGCATGGTGAGAGCATGGTGGACAGCAGGAAGGGGACATGGTGAGAGCATGGTGGACAGCAGGAAGGGGGCATGGTGAGAGCATGTGGACAGCAGGAAGGGGGCATGGTGAGAGCATGGTGGACAGCAGGAAGGGGGCATGGTGAGAGCATGTGGACAGCAGGAAGGGGGCATGGTGAGAGCATGGTGGACAGCAGGAAGGGGGCATGGTGAGAGCATGGTGGACAGCAGGAAGGGGGCATGGTGAGAGCATGGTGGACAGCAGGAAGGGGGCATGGTGAGAGCATGGTGGACAGCAGGAAGGGGGCATGGTGAGAGCATGTGGACAGCAGGAAGGGGGCATGGTGAGAGCATGTGGACAGCAGGAAGGGGACATGGTGAGAGCACGGTGGGCAGCAGGAAGGGGACATGGTGAGAGCACGGTGGGCAGCAGGAAGGGGGCATGGTGAGAGCACGGTGGGCAGCAGGAAGGGGGCATGGGGAGAGCATGTGGACAGCAGTAAGGGGGCATGGGGAGAGCATGTGGGCAGCAGGAAGGGGACATGGTGAGAGCATGTGGGCAGCAGGAAGGGGACATGGTGAGAGCATGGTGGACAGCAGGAAGGGGGCATGGGGAGAGCATGTGGGCAGCAGGAAGGGGACATGGTGAGAGCATGTGGACAGCAGGAAGGGGACATGGTGAGAGCATGTGGACAGCAGGAAGGGGGCATGGGGAGAGCATGTGGACAGCAGGAAGGGGACATGGTGAGAGCATGTGGACAGCAGGAAGGGGACATGGTGAGAGCATGTGGACAGCAGGAAGGGGACATGGTGAGAGCATGGTGGACAGCAGGAAGGGGACATGGTGAGAGCATGTGGACAGCAGGAAGGGGACATGGTGAGAGCACGGTGGGCAGCAGGAAGGGGGCATGGTGAGAGCATGTGGACAGCAGGAAGGGGGCATGGTGAGAGCACGGTGGACAGCAGGAATGGGACATGGTGAGAGCATGGTGGGCAGCAGGAAGGGGGCATGGTGAGAGCACGGTGGACAGCAGGAAGGGGGCATGGTGAGAGCACGGTGGGCAGCAGGAAGGGGACATGGTGAGAGCATGGTGGGCAGCAGGAAGGGGGCATGGTGAGAGCATGTGGACAGCAGGAAGGGGGCATGGTGAGAGCACGGTGGACAGCAGGAATGGGACATGGTGAGAGCATGGTGGGCAGCAGGAAGGGGGCATGGTGAGAGCACGGTGGACAGCAGGAAGGGGGCATGGTGAGAGCACGGTGGGCAGCAGGAAGGGGACATGGTGAGAGCATGGTGGGCAGCAGGAAGGGAGCATGGTGAGAGCACGGTGGACAGCAGGAAGGGGGCATGGTGAGAGCACGGTGGGCAGCAGGAAGGGGACATGGTGAGAGCATGTGGACAGCAAGAAGGGGGCATGGTGAGAGCATGGTGGACAACAGGAAGGGGGCATGGTGAGAGCATGGTGGACAGCAGGAAGGGGACATGGTGAGAGCATGGTGGGCAGGTACATGGTGAAAAAGAGACAGCAGGCAGGAAGGGAAAACACAAGCAAACTACATAATCTTTCTGAGCAGACTTACTGATGCTCTGGAGCTCCTACTCTGTCCTTCCAAAGTCCCCAGGTCTCTATCACCTGCTCATCGGGTCTGGCTTCCTCAGAGGAAGGGAGAATGTGCCAGACCCGACAAGCCGAGCGGCCGATCAGCTGCTGCTTAACCTAAGCCTCTCACACTGTACACAGGCGATCACCTAAGTTAAGCAGCAGCCGATTGGTCACTCGGCTCGTCGAGTCTGGCATGTTTTCCCTTCCTCTGCGTCTCTTAGTGGCCAGCTCAGCCCGGGCCGGTAAGAGCCTAGCAAAGGGCCGTATACGGCCCGCGGGCCGTACATTGCCCAGGTCTGTTCTAAACAGTTATTTGTTACATAGCGGAAGAGCAAGATGTGTTGCCTGCATGCAGAACAAGAGGAGTAACTGTGGACAAGTAGCCTTCTTGACAAACAAAACTACTTAGCTGAGGAGCTGGACTGGTTAAATTGAACAGGTAAGTATTGGTAATGACCTGTCGACTTGCCCTTTTTCCTTGTTATCAGACATAATCATTGTATAATAGAAGAGCAGCTATTGGGCGGCAAAAATGTGGTTTTCATAAAAAAAGAGCTTTAACACTTCTTGCTGAGACTCAAATACACAAACTTAAATTAAAGCCAATATGGTAATCCTAAAATTCACACTGGTCACATGGTAATAACAGCAACTATGCAGAGTATGCAAACAAAGATCAGCAAACAGTAACATGGGGCCCCTACTACAGAAGAAAGTTTAGACAGGAGCCAAGAGACATTAAACCCCAAAGACTAGGCTTAAAGTGGACCAAAACCCAGGATTTTGACTTTCCTGGGTTTTGGTCCACTGCTGTGTGAAACCCCCCAGAGCTCCAAGCCCAACTCACCTCTCCCCGGTCCTATGGCGCATGTGCGGCCGCTCCTCCAATCAGCGCGCTCGGAGACGCTGAGCTATGGCGTCTAAGCTCAGCACCTCCAAGCGTGCTGACAGCCGCATCTCGCGCCTCTCTCTAACAGGGAGCATGCCCACGTCGGCCATTCACAAATGGCGGGGGCGGGCACGCGCCCTGCTAGAGGGATAGTGGGGATGCAGCCGCGGCATGCGCCGTTGGAGCGGGAAAGAAGGTGAGTTTATGGGTGACCTGGGGGGGTTCACACAGCGGGGCATCCGGATTTTGGATACCCCGTGGGGAGGGAATGGATCGGCCCGGGAATCTATAAGATCCAGCTGGGTTTTGGTGCACTTTAATAATTAAATACAGGTCATATTCTAATACGCACAACAGAAAGGTAAAGCCATCATGTTTCATGAGGCCATAGCATTTAGTGTGGCTGGGAGCAAAACCACTGTTTGACGCAACTAATAGGGGAGAGAACCATATTCTGCTGTCAGAAGCTGCGTCATGGCAATTAAGGCACTATGCTGCCTTCATCTATGCATCAATATGGTATTAAATCCATGGAGAAAAACTTTACTGGCCAATCTACAGAAAGAAAGTGAACCCCTTTACCTGGTACTTTGCAAGGTAAGACTCTAAACCATTGTACTGGATGGTGGAAGGAGAGCCAGAAGGCCAGTCTATTCTATCCACCTGGGTGGCAAACTCCTCCAATACCTGCAAAGAAAAAGCAAACACTGATTTCCTATTGTTTCATTGATTATAATGCTAATTTAGTGGACAAACAACAGAATATCACAGTGTGCATGGAAAGCGGACCAATCACTAGCAATGCTGGCTGACTAAGTGCCCCTGGGGCATCACCCTGCAGTTGTCCACATACTCTTACCTTTCCACAGGTCCCTCGCCACGATCTTTGGACGCATCCCTGCAGTTGAGGTGCCCAGCCATTCTGATAACTAAGGTGTGGGAATATTTCTTAAACCACAGGGAAACTGGGGATGCACCTGCTCCTGCCTCCTATGCTGACGAAACATTCAAAACAACAGCATTATGCAAGCATTAGTATTTTCACACCAGGCAGCCAGGCATCCCAAATCGTGACGCCCCCAGGGCCATTACCTATCATCCGGGTTAGTGAAAATCTGTGTGATAGGTCCACTTGAAGCAGCCTGGCTAAGAAGCTACTAATGGTCAGAGAAGCTCTTGTTTTTTTTGTATTAGCCCAAACAAAGCCATTAAATTCAGACATAATAATATTATATAAAACCTCTGCCCTTTTGCAAATAGCTCCATTAAAATCAGCCTCAGCTGTATAAATGAAGATGTGTCAGCTTTACCCATTCCAGCTTTTTGGAGCCTCCTCATTTCTTTTCTGTTAGTTTTACACTCAATTGTTGCTAGTAGCTGCCTCTCTTTGAACAAGGAGGCTGTTTTTTAGTTTCTGCACAAGTGGAATATGTAGGGCAAGGCTGGATAGTACATCCTGCATCCTCCCAAAGTCTGCTAAGGTGAATGTATGATCATGCACAATTAGGTGTCCACTCTAATGTGTGTTTATACCTGCTACAAGGTCCCTGGAACACCAAACATGCAGACTGTATGTTTTCAGTGCTGTCCCTATATGACCCCCAGGTCTAAATAATGAAAGCATCATAGAAGTAGGAGGGTGTCTCAAAAGCAACTGGATGTGCATGTGGGGCACCAATATTTTCTATGAGTCGATCTGTATGCATATACTATAGCTAAAGCACATAATCTGATTAGGCAAGCTTGCTAGTCATCTTTTTAGTAAGACAAAGCATGACCATTGTAATTTTCAGAGAAGGAATGCTTCCCAATCAGTAAATGAAGTATTTCCTGTGCGTTTTTTAGCAGTTATACTGGCAAGTAATTTGGTAAATCGGGAGTACACTCTGGAGCACATCTTACCTTCTCAAGCAGAGTGAAGCAAACTCTCTGAGGATACTCTCCATCAGCAATTACTACCCCCGCCAAAGAGTCATTTCGCACGTACACATGGCACAGATATTCTGAACAATCAAAGGAGAGTCAGATTAAACAGTATTCATACACATATGTATACATGAGTAAATTAAAGTGCCATTTTGTGTTGCCCATATTCCAGGAATCTAGATTTAGCATTCAATAGACGTACCCTTCCACGTTCCTGGAGACTAAGCAACAGTATCCAGCACCCTGTGTAACCCCTGATGGCCAACAGGGTTCACCAAGCCCCATTAACTGCCATTGGTCGCGTGAGTGGTGTAGAAGGGCAGTATAGTACTATTCCACTAACAATAATAACCCTAGGGAAGGCTAGTCCTGCAGGAGTGCTACACCTGCTCCCAGGTAAGGGTCACAATTAATACTATAAACCCTGCCAAACTCTGGTTACACAGACTCTCAAACCAAACCAGGAATGCTATGAGCACGCAACAATTTTATTAAGGGTCTAAACAATAGGGTTGATTCAGAGCCCCTTTCTCGACATTTTTTTTGCATGAAAAATTTCGTTCTCTGCCATTTTTCCCCCCATCGTCTGATTCAGCAGAGACTTTTTTTCTGCGAGAACTATTGTGTGAAAAGTTTTCATTTTTGCATGATTTTTCGTTTGGTAGCAAGCCCTCCAAAAAACGGCTTTGAATCAACCCTAATGTCTACAAAAATATTCCCACATCAGTAAATCCCACACAGCCTCCCTCAAAAAGCACCCTCCCCAGAAAAAAATCCCTCCAAAGGGTAAATATGTGGCTAATGGAAAGTCCTTGATTTTGTAGCTCTTCATCCTATACCAGTGACAGTGTGTCCCTGCAGCACATTATTGAGCACAATCCAGTTGGCCGTGAGGTAATTGTTACACCATTGCGTTGGGCGAAGTTTGGCACTGTCCTAAACGTTTTTCCATTTTTAAATTGAAGAAATGGCAGAGATATTTACAGGTACACCTCGTGATTTCCCCTTTATTAATAGACAGGGCATGCAAGTCAAAAACCCGCCTGGCCGATGTAATTACTAGGATAAGTTAATCTTAAAAATAACATCTTTAACGTAGCGTCCTTAATGGCTTCATAAGGGGGTAACATTAGTCTATGAAGTGTTGTTTCCTATAAGCGGCTATAAAAAAATCTATCCAAAGGATCCAAAGTTCCTCCAGAAAGACTGAAAGGGTAGAAGTCTGAACCTTCAGGGTACTTATAAATAGATTAGAACTCATAACCTTCCTGTAGATAGTCTAAAACCAAAGCTGCCTCTTCTGTCCTTACGGACCAAGTCAAGGTGATGGATCGGTATCTTTTCCATACCTTACAGTAGATGTATGTGTTACTAACTTTCTGATTTCCAACAGGGTCGAGATAAATGTAATAACCCCTTTTTTCTTAGTAAGCCCCATTCAGAGTCCATGCTGATTTTTGAGTTTTAGGGACTGGATCTGTAGATGGAGAATTGGGCCCTGGTAAATGAAATCTGGAAATTCCGGCAGAAGCCATGGAGGCTTTACCAACACACAGGACAGGAGGGAAACCATGGTCTCCTGGGCCAATGTGGTGCAATCAAGAGAACCCTGGATTGCTCTCATTTGATCTTCCTTAGGACTAAAAGGTAACAGCCTCATAGGGGGAATGCATAAAAAGGCTGAATTCTCCCCACTGATTGCTGAATGCATCCAGACTCTAAGCCACCGGATCCCCCCTGAGGGAGAAAAACTTCCAGCACTTCTATATCTGGCTGCCCCCACAGAGTTACTATATGACCAATACCTACTGATGTAGCACCTATTCTCCATGGTCTATTCTTACTCTCTACAAGAAGCCTGCCTCTACATTTAAGTCCCCTTTTTTGTGGATCGCCTGGATGGACCCACCGACATTCCCCTCCAGACTCTCAAACAGGGAAGTCATGGACAAAAATCCTAGGTGTTTTAGGACCCTTAAAGCCCTGATATAAGGAATCCTTTAGAGACAAAGTTTGGGCTGGGGTTTCAATCTTTAGCGTGGTATAAAGGTGCGGGCGCCATAAAACACCCCGGGGTAAGGAACAGTTGCGGAGTCCTGAGAATCACCACCGCCCATGTTGCTGAATTGCAGTCAGCGCCCATCACTGCCGCCACTGGAAGTGACATCACGTGCCTCTCGCCTACAGTGCTGTCACAGAGCGGCCAGAAGCGCCACCGGAGCCTGATCCAGAACACCATACTTACCCTGACACTGCTGCGAACCAAATAACTGACCCGCATTCCACATCAGCGCCCATTGTACTGCGCCCCCCGCCCTGCCACTTGCCAGGGAGATCTTGTGTTGGGAGCCTGGCACCCAGCCAGGACCTACACTGGATATGGGGGGGGGGGGGGACAAAGAAAAAAAGTGCACACAACGTTCGACCCCCCCAATGGGGATACAGAAAAAACCTACACCACGTACCCGACTTAGCTGAGGCTCTGTAATAAAAGAAAAATAGGGGGAACACATGGGCACTAGAGGGATCCAGACCCGCCATCAACCCTCAATCTACGAACATACTCATTCACATGTTTCCTGGGAGGGCTGAGGGGAAGGGGAAGGGCTTTAATACTGTCAGTTTGTGTTTCCTGTTTAGGTAGAGGAAGCGAGTGCCTAGCCATCCTGGAGGACACCTGGATAAAAAGAGAAGGTCATTGGCTGAACCTGTAAACCTGTAAAACCTGCTTCAATTTAAAACTAGAAAACCATTTAGGACACTGGCAAATGTAGCTTGATGCAATGGTGTAACAATTACCTTTGCCTATAGTATCACTTTAAGCACTAGATTGTATTTGGCACCTACATAGTGATTGATTCCTGGTCTCCCAGTGGTTGTCTGCAGGATGAATGAGCACATAAGTGATATTTTTCTTCCTTGGAGCAACATTGCTTGTTTTATCCTTTCTGGGGGGATTTTCTGGGAAGGTGCTTTTTTGAGGGAGGCTGCATGGTATTTACTGATGTGGGGATATTTTTGTAGAAATTGTTTATACACTTAATATAGTTGTGTGCTCATAGCATCCTTGGTTTTGTAATCTGTGTACCCAGATAGCAGGGTGGATAAAAATCAATGTTTTTTTTTTAAAAATCAAAAAAATCGGATTTTTTTTATTTAAATCGGATTTTTTTGATTTAAATCGGATTTTTTTTCAATAAACTGCTTTTTGAGGAAAATATTTTACCATCCAAAGGTTCTTCCATCATGAGATAAAGCTGAGTTGTTTAACTCAGTAGAATAAAGGCTGTATATGTGTAACATTCACAATGCCATGCTCTTCCAGAGGTTTCTGTAGGATTAGTGGGCAGTTTCTCTCCTATATTATCACAGTCGCTCGCTTTACTTACGCAGTTCTCAAAACTGAATTTGACTCCGCAGAGGTCCCAGCCTCTTCTTCACAGCAAAAATGTTACAACATGAACAGAGTTGAGAAAAAGACCTTAATCCTATTGTTCTACAAACCTATGACTAGTGAGCTACAGAGGACAGCAGGGACAGTAGGATTTAAGTTTTTCATGTGTCGGCTGGGCTGACAGTCTAGGTTTCTTAAAATATATATATATTTTGTTTAGCCAAATTAGTTAACAAAGCATGGATGTTTGTTTAAGCAAATAACTTATGCTGTAATGTTGTTATTGTTTCAGTTGAATAAATCTATTTAAATTGTTATTAAGGTCAGGATTATTTTTCTCCTTCCTAAGTACAACAGAACAGTGGTGTCCAAATATGAATGATTAACCCATTAAACTGGGGAGAAAAAAGTAATATAAAAAGTGATTCTAAAAATCTTCATCTACTTGCATGTTAAAATAGCAAGAACTAGTTTAGGTAGAAACTTTGATTTAAATCACTGATTTAAATCAAGCCTTACTGACTAGTGATTTAAATCGTGATTTAAATCGTGATTAAAATCAGTTAGATTTAAATCAAATCCACCCTGCCAGATAGTTTGTCAGGGTTTATAGCAGTATAGTACTAATGTCAGGAATTTCTAGGACACGGATAGCGATATTGCACTCTAATTCATAGAAGAGAATAGGGCAGTGTCATTGCAATGGAGTTAATGGTATATCACACCTCACATGAGAAACAAAATATTTACTAGATGTTCTAATGTGGGTGGGTGCAATTCACTAGCCCAATATCCAAGTTGGGCTCTTATAATCGTAAAGTTGAAAAGTAAAGCATACCAATTGAAAAGTAAAGCATACCACACACATCCTAGAGTTTGCAATGTAGGGTATATTGTGAAAAAAAAGTAAACGATAAAACAGAAATATATGTATATATACACAAATGTATAGATCTGCCTATTACTACATCATAACAAGCAATTTACATGTGGCCAATAGCAGATATATTGGGAATATGACAATGAAATAACCACAAGGAATTGCGTTGAATGATTAGCTTTAGGTCAGCATGAATACTGAGAAAATGCAAAAATCGGTTAGAGATAAATGGATCTTGGTTTAAAATCAATTTTCATGTTTAATCTCTTAATCTTGCACAGGTTCATGAAATAATAGTCCTCCAGGGTGCCATGTGTAATTCACATATTACAGATTGTAATGAGCACAAATGGTATAAACGTATAACTTGAGGGAACAAAAAAAAAACCAATGGGGTTGATTCAGAGCCCCCCCCCCCTTTTTTTTATTTTTTAGGAGCGAAAACTACCATTCCCTTTCATAGTCTACCGGGTGTAAATTTTCACCTGGCTCTGAATCAGCCCCTAATATAGCAGTTTGTGCATTACAAAGCACAATCAACAGGCAGTGAAGCAACATAAAATTATAAGTAAGGTTTATCCATAGATTTGCAAGATCACTATTGCAGTGTCATTGCAGCAATCCAAGCCACTGCAGAACAATTCCCTATAAAAAAAAATAGTTAATACCCATTACCCCCCCCCCCCCCCAACCAGAGAGACTGATAGGTTGTGGTGGTCACTCCAGGCACCAAGATATATAAGAAACCAATAGAGATAGTAAAGGGATTCCCCGTCTTGCTCTTGCAGGCAGGGAAAGCCCTCGTGTTGTAGGGGTTAGAGGACCAAGTCTTTTTATTTTAAGATCTATTTTCACCTAAACCTTTCACCTAAATTAGTACAGCACCAGGACATGCTCTGCTTTTACATTGCTCTAGTAAGAAGCACACGGCATAGTTTATTAGTGTGTTAGTTCTTTCGCTGCTAAAACATTAAAGTGGACCAGAACCTGGAATTTTCACTATCCCAGAATTTGGGCCATTGCCCAGGTTATCCCGATTTGGGATGGCCCAATGTGTGACACCCTGCCAGCCGTAATACATATTACATCGGCATTGCCATGGTGCAGGCACAGCTCTCCTTCAATCATCTTCAATCATCTTCTTGATATTAATCTACAGCTTAAGAAGCAGAATTGAAGCCTACACACACATGCGATCAGCTTGTGGCACCCCCTACATCCCTCTAAGGCTGTGCACAACCACACAGCCATTCAGTTACAGCGGCTGAGCACAGCCTCAGAAAGATGCGAGAGTTGCTGCCGCCGGCCATGAATACGCTGTGGGCTAATTGGCCAGGTAAGAATATCGGGCGACTTGCAGGGTTTCACATAGGGAGTGGATGTCTAACCGGACCGAGCAGAGGACCCAAAAATGGGTTTCCATCCGCTTTAAAGTGGACCCTTCTCTAGAGTGCTTAAACCCTTCCCTAGAGTGCATTCTGAATCGGGATGCTCCACCATGTAAACCTCAGCTAACGCAAAAACAAGATTGAAAGTGTATTCCCCAAGACAGTGAGCACATGAATCATTCTCCCGGTCTGTGAGAAGATCCCTTCTCTCCCTAAGAAAACACACGAGCGGACGAGTGGAACCTATCCGTCAGATCCAATGACTAACATGCAAAAATCGAGTGGATAAACTTTGAACCCACAATAAATAGGCAGTGGGCACAGCTATGCCCATTGGGGGCCTCACAGTAGGTCCAAGCTCCTGCCTGGGTTTGCCTGGTTTTGACTTGCCATGTACGAAGTGTAAAACACAGATAACTACAAAATGCGTGTTCAAAACTTTCACTTACCTTGTTCTTTCACAGATGATCGGCTCCCTTTGTCTGACCTCTCAACAATCAGCTGGCTGGTAAAGGTCATAAACTCTTGAACACTGTAAAGACAAACAAAACTAAAAAGATAGCAAGAGCACATTTTCAGCTCTCACATACAAGAGATTAAGAATTTGCCTTAAAGTCAGGTGTATATGTGGCTCACAGAGACTCGCTAGCACTATGGCTTAGTGTACAACATTGTCCTTTAGAGCATCTGTAGGGAGTATGCGCTCAGTTCCGGTGTTTAACAAAGGGTTGTACAGTTTCCCTTTAAATCTCGACTTACCATAACCAACCCATAACAAAGCAACCACACTCCAAAGACAGACACAATATTGAAAGATCATGTGGTTGTTCGACAGTGACAAGATCTTGTTTATTGCATAGGGGGCAACAGAATAGCAAGTGAGCACTATTATTTTCACAGAGCCCTAGTCCCCTGCAGATCGGTCAATGGTCCGATCATCAGGTATGGGGTTGATCTATGGCACATGCCCCCCCCCCCCCCCCAGCCATGGGGGCTTCTCTGATAGGTGGCCACTCTGTCTCCAAGACACAAGGGTCACTGCTGCAGGCAGTTATAAAATCTTGGGATTTGATCATGAAATGAGATAAGAGCTCTCCAGCAACATAAAACACATGGCAGAGAATACAAACTTTTACTTAGTAAAAAGAGCACTAGAGGCAGGTGCGGATGTAGAAAAACAATAAAGAAGATGGGTCGGTGGTCAACATCACGCAGCTGGATTTTCTGCTCCATTTAAAAGCTCAAATCTGTTGACCGAGGGCAAAAGCCGACAAAAGCCAGAAGCTAATGAGGTTTCCGAGAACAGCCGCCCTGTAAATGCTTTCATTTTCTATTTCAAATAAGTCACTGCAGATTTTCTAACAAGATTCACGCTATAATCGGATACAAACTCTACATTGGACAGATAAGGAGCAAAAGCAAAATAGAATTGCTAATGGCGAGCAGAGTTTAATAAGAGAGTAATAAGAGAGTAATAAAAGAGTACAAGTCGAGAAAAGACAGAAACAAATCCAGGTAAAGATCTATAGGAAGCCTGAAATCTGGCAATAATATCTACTGATTTCAGTTCATACATAGGGTTGCATCCTCTCCACACACACCCACTAGGCAAATACTTGGCCACCAGCAGTCACAGGTCTGTGGTAGCACAAATCAGGTGGGTAATAGTGCCCAATTGTGGGTTTTCTAGGGGTATTTAACCAGAGGGACATCCTAAATCAGTATTTCCCGGGGTGGATGTTAAGGAACCTACTGATAAATTTACTTGTTCCTTCTTGTTAACAAGAAATATTTTGGGCTGAGGGTTCAAGTTCAAAGTAGTTCAAAGACTGTTCAAGAGGACCTGAGGCCTAATAACCCACAGTGGACTTCAGCAACTTTACCTGGCAAGAACCACAGAAAGCATTACTATATATTAAAAAAAAGGGACAGACCTGGCTGCAAAAAAAGCAGCTACCTGCCAGCTGCAGGCTCAATCCCAAACTGTCTGGACACCACACTTCTCCCCCAACCCTGAGTGTCTCATTAAATGCCAGCAGGTGACACATTGTGTTATCCCTTGAGAGCATCCCAAACAGGGCACTTAGGGTGGGGAGAGAAGTGCACTCTTGGCTCCATGTACACAAGACTCAATGGGATCAAGTCTGTGGGCTGGCAGGTAGGTGCCCTTTGTTTTTGTTCTTTTAGGCCTGGACAGGGACTTTAAACTACTTTTCCCACCCTCAAAGATTTAGCACAGCCCTGTCTGCACACATTACTCTCCCCCTCCAATCAGCCAGTGAGCTTGCTCTGCCCTAAGTTTAAAAAGAAAGCCAATTGGAACTACACTGACAAACGCTTCCCAGATAAGCGAGGCCCAGATGTCAGTGGCCGCACTGCTAAAAAGATCTAGTTTAATTTGATTAAAGCTTGAATCAAAATCAAAACTATTAAAAAGAAAACTGCAATGTGTATTCCAGCATAAGAGAGAATCTCTCCTTCTCCCCACTTTAATCCCTGCGTCCACAATACTGTTGCCAGGGTGGCTGGAATTTACATGAAGGCAGATGCCACGTACCTGGAGCGCTGGAAGAAGCTGAACGAGGAGATATCGTAGCAAGCTTTCAGCAGTTGGACCTTGTAGTCACCTTTATAGAGTATACTCAGGCTGTACAGCTTCATGGTGGCGTCTCCTGGAACCAGGGAAGACAATGCCCATTACAAACGTCCCACTACATACACATAATGCCTTGCCTTGGGTGCTAGGCCTGTGATCTCCAGCTGCACTCACTGCCACTCAAATACTTAAATTTACTACCCTATAGCAGCTGATTGGATTGGAAAAATGAATTGGGGGGGGGGGTACAGTTTAATGTATTTGTGGAACAAATAACCTGAGGAATAGGTGCATTTTCAATTCACATAGCTACGCATGTCCACTATTCAGTAAAGAGCGGAGTCTCAGGGGTTTCTACATTTTTTTTCTCCTGGAGTAACACTGCCAATCATCCACATATCTGAAGTTCTACCATACCTTTACTAATTCCACTAATTCCCCAGTAGGGCGGAGTTCCCCTTTTAATCAGGAACTATACTGTATGTACTCCACAGGGCCCAAGAACTATGTCAATATCCCAAGATGCTCGACTTGACCACACAGTGCACCGTTATTGGAGCTAATGGAGCAGTAGTTTATCTGTGGTGCTCCATGAACCCTAACTTTTTACCACTGGCTGGGAAACTGCTTTATTTGCTAAAGAACTATGGGTCTCAGCAGGTATACAAGCAACAGGGCTCTTGTGACTCCCGGTATTTGCCTAAAGTGGACCAAAACCCATGAGGAGTCTACAAGACTCTAGGGCTGGACATTTCTCTACTCCCACTGTGAAACCCCCAGGGATCACCTCTATAATTACATCACTGGAGATCCCACAACTCATTGTGGCCCCTGGCAGCAACCCCAGTATCTCTAGGAGGGCCACGCTCCAGACTGGGGGTGTAACCACTCCCCTTTCTCTGCATACTAATGCACAGCATACAGCACTGATTGGACCATAACATGCACATATGACGTAGGACCACCAGAAAGGTTTGCATGCAATCCAGGGGAGCTTTCACAGAGCCAAATCGGGATGCCCCAGGGACATGGACCAAAACCTGTGATGGGCAAAATCACTTTTTGTGGTCAACATTAAAGTAATTGATCACGTAAAACAAACAAAAGCATACTCACCTTTTGCCCCCTGCAGCTGATTAGTTTGACTCTAGTAAACAGCAACTCAGCCAAATATCTTGCCACCCGGGCCCATACTCACAGCAAAAAGGCATCAACTGCAAAGAACTACAAGTCTCAGCAAGGCACCTACTGCTAAAGAACTACAAGCTTCAGCATGGCACCTACTGCTAAAGAACTACAAGTCTCAGCATGGCACCTACTGCTAAAGAACTACAAGTCTCAGCATGGCACCTACTGCTAAAGAACTAAAAGCTTCAGCATGGCACCTACTGCTAAAGAACTACAAGTCTCAGCAAGGCACCTACTGCTAAAGAACTACAAGCTTCAGCAAGGCACCTACTGCTAAAGAACTACAAGCTTCAGCAAGGCACCTACTGCTAAAGAACTACAAGTCTCAGCAAGGCACCAACTGCTAAAGAACTACAAGTCTCAGCAAGGCCCCTACTGCTAAAGAACTACAAGTCTCAGCAAGGCACCAACTGCTAAAGAACTACAAGTCTCAGCAAGGCACCTACTGCTAAAGAACTGCAAGCTTCAGCATGGCACCTACTGCTAAAGAACTACAAGTCTCAGAAAGGCACCTACTGCTAAAAAACTACAAGTCTCAGCATGGCACCTACTGCTAAAGAACTACAAGTCTCAGCAAGGTACCTACTGCTAAAGAACTACAAGCCTCAGCATGGCACCTACTGCTAAATAACTACAAGCCTCAGCATGGCCCCTACTGCTAAAGAACTACAAGTATCAGCATGGCACCTACTGCTAAAGAACTACAAGTCTCAGCAAGGCACCTACTGCTAAAGAACTACAAGCCTCAGCATGGCACCTACTGCTAAATAACTACAAGCCTCAGCATGGCACCTACTGCTAAAAAACTACAAGTCTCAGCAAGGCACCTACTGCTAAAGAACTACAAGGCTCAGCAAGGCACCTACTGATAAAGAACTGCAAGCTTCAGCATGGCACCTACTGCTAAAGAACTACAAGTCTCAGCAAGGCACCTACTGCTAAAGAACTACAAGCCTCAGCATGGCACCTACTGCTAAAGAACTACAAGCCTCAGCATGGCCCCTACTGCTAAAGAACTACAAGTCTCAGCAAGGCACCTACTGCTAAATAACTACAAGTCTCAGCAAGGCACCTACTGCTAAAGAACTACAAGGCTCAGCAAGGCCCCTACTGCTAAAGAACTACAAGTCTCAGCAAGGCACCTACTGCTAAAAAACTACAAGTCTCAGCAAGGTACCTACTGCTAAAGAACTACAAGGCTCAGCAAGGCCCCTACTGCTAAAGAACTACAAGTCTCAGCAAGGCACCTACTGCTAAAGAACTACAAGGCTCAGCAAGGCCCCTACTGATAAAGAACTGCAAGCTTCAGCATGGCACCTACTGCTAAAGAACTACAAGTCTCAGCAAGGTACCTACTGCTAAAGAACTACAAGGCTCAGCAAGGCCCCTACTGCTAAAGAACTACAAGGCTCAGCAAGGCCCCTACTGATAAAGAACTGCAAGCTTCAGCATGGCACCTACTGCTAAAGAACTACAAGTCTCAGCATGGCACCTACTGCTAAAGAACTACAAGTCTCAGCATGGCACCTACTGCTAAAGAACTACAAGCCTCAGCATGGCACCAACTGCTAAAGAACTACAAGCCTCAGCATGGCACCTACTGCTAAAGAACTACAAGTATCAGCAAGGCACCTACTGCTAAAGAACTACAAGTCTCAGCAAGGCACCTACTGCTAAAGAACTACAAGTCTCAGCAAGGCACCTACTGCTAAATAACTACACGTCTCAGCATTGCACTTACTGCTAAAGAACAGAAAGTCTCAGCAAGGCACCTACTGCTAAAGAACTACAAGCCTCAGCATGGCACCTACTGCTAAATAACTACAAGCCTCAGCATGGCCCCTACTGCTAAAGAACTACAAGTATCAGCATGGCACCTACTGCTAAAGAACTACAAGTCTCAGCAAGGCACCTACTGCTAAAGAACTACAAGCCTCAGCATGGCACCTACTGCTAAATAACTACAAGCCTCAGCATGGCACCTACTGCTAAAAAACTACAAGTCTCAGCAAGGCACCTACTGCTAAATAACTACAAGTCTCAGCAAGGCACCTACTGCTAAAAAACTACAAGTCTCAGCAAGGTACCTACTGCTAAAGAACTACAAGGCTCAGCAAGGCACCTACTGCTAAAGAACTACAAGGCTCAGCAAGGCACCTACTGCTAAAGAACTACAAGGCTCAGCAAGGCACCTACTGATAAAGAACTGCAAGCTTCAGCATGGCACCTACTGCTAAAGAACTACAAGTCTCAGCAAGGCACCTACTGCTAAAGAACTACAAGCCTCAGCATGGCACCTACTGCTAAAGAACTACAAGTCTCAGCAAGGCACCTACTGCTAAATAACTACAAGTCTCAGCAAGGCACCTACTGCTAAAGAACTACAAGTCTCAGCAAGGCACCTACTGCTAAAGAACTACAAGCCTCAGCATGGCCCCTACTGCTAAATAACTACAAGTCTCAGCAAGGCACCTACTGCTAAATAACTACAAGTCTCAGCAAGGCACCTACTGCTAAAAAACTACAAGTCTCAGCAAGGTACCTACTGCTAAAGAACTACAAGGCTCAGCAAGGCACCTACTGCTAAAGAACTACAAGGCTCAGCAAGGCACCTACTGCTAAAGAACTACAAGGCTCAGCAAGGCACCTACTGATAAAGAACTGCAAGCTTCAGCATGGCACCTACTGCTAAAGAACTACAAGTCTCAGCAAGGCACCTACTGCTAAAGAACTACAAGCCTCAGCATGGCACCTACTGCTAAAGAACTACAAGTCTCAGCAAGGCACCTACTGCTAAATAACTACAAGTCTCAGCAAGGCACCTACTGCTAAAGAACTACAAGCCTCAGCATGGCCCCTACTGCTAAAGAACTACAAGTCTCAGCAAGGCACCTACTGCTAAATAACTACAAGTCTCAGCAAGGCACCTACTGCTAAAAAACTACAAGTCTCAGCAAGGTACCTACTGCTAAAGAACTACAAGGCTCAGCAAGGCACCTACTGCTAAAGAACTACAAGGCTCAGCAAGGCACCTACTGCTAAAGAACTACAAGCCTCAGCAAGGCCCCTACTGCTAAAGAACTACAAGTCTCAGCAAGGCACCTACTGCTAAAGAACTACAAGGCTCAGCAAGGCCCCTACTGATAAAGAACTGCAAGCTTCAGCATGGCACCTACTGCTAAAGAACTACAAGTCTCAGCAAGGTACCTACTGCTAAAGAACTACAAGGCTCAGCAAGGCCCCTACTGCTAAAGAACTACAAGGCTCAGCAAGGCCCCTACTGATAAAGAACTGCAAGCTTCAGCATGGCACCTACTGCTAAAGAACTACAAGTCTCAGCATGGCACCTACTGCTAAAGAACTACAAGTCTCAGCATGGCACCTACTGCTAAAGAACTACAAGCCTCAGCATGGCACCAACTGCTAAAGAACTACAAGCCTCAGCATGGCACCTACTGCTAAAGAACTACAAGTATCAGCAAGGCACCTACTGCTAAAGAACTACAAGTATCAGCAAGGCACCTACTGCTAAAGAACTACAAGTCTCAGCAAGGCACCTACTGCTAAAGAACTACAAGTCTCAGCAAGGCACCTACTGCTAAATAACTACACGTCTCAGCATTGCACTTACTGCTAAAGAACAGAAAGTCTCAGCAAGGCACCTACTGCTAAATAACTACACGTCTCAGCATTGCACTTACTGCTAAAGAACAGAAAGTCTCAGCAAGGCACCTACTGCTAAATAACTACAAGTCTCAGCATTGCACTTACTGCTAAAGAACAGAAAGTCTCAGCAAGGCACCTACTGCTAAATAACTACACGTCTCAGCATTGCACTTACTGCTAAAGAACAGAAAGTCTCAGCAAGGCACCTACTGCTAAATAACTACAAGTCTCAGCATTGCACTTACTGCTAAAGAACAGAAAGTCTCAGCAAGGCACCTACTGCTAAATAACTACACGTCTCAGCATTGCACTTACTGCTAAAGAACAGAAAGTCTCAGCAAGGCACCTACTGCTAAATAACTACAAGTCTCAGCATTGCACTTACTGCTAAAGAACAGAAAGTCTCAGCAAGGCACCTACTGCTAAAGAACTACAAGTCTCAGCATTGCACTTACTGCTAAAGAACAGAAAGTCTCAGCAAGGCACCTACTGCTAAATAACTACAAGTCTCAGCATTGCACTTACTGCTAAAGAACTACAAGTCTCAGCAAGACACCTACTGCTAAAGACCTACAAGCCTCAGCAAGGCACCTTACTGCTAAAGAACTACAGGTCTCAGCAATCACCTATTGCTAAAGAACTACAAGTCTCGGCATTGAACTTACTGCTAAATAATTACAACTCCCAGCATGCCCTCTGTTTGTTAAGGAACCACAAGTCTCAGCATGGCCACTACAGAACCATACTTTTAACACGCAGTTAGGAAGGACAATACAGTAAGTCCCAGTGAGCGAGTGTCAGCAGGCTGAGGTGCTGGGCAATGTAGTTCTCCCACAGACAGCTCATCTATTGGGCCAGCAGAGAAATGCCGGGACCTGCAGTTGCTTTATAGTTCCTATGTAGCCGTGGTGCAGCTATATTATCTGGGAGAGGCTTGGCATGCTGGTACTGTTAGTTTTCCAGCAGCCGGCGGACACATACTAAGAGGGAGGGGGCAGCACACAGACATGGACATGTATATGGGTGTCAGTCACCTCTCCTGCTCCTCTGGCCGCTCTCTTACAGCTACCGGCAGGCACGGAAGCGGCCCTTCCCGTTACACGTCACAAAGCGGAAGCGGAGGAATCACACAATTGTGGCCGCCGGAACACTACATTTCCCAGCGACCAGCGCGCCTGGTGATGAGCCATAGCCCCGCCCACTCTGGGAGCGTCGTGTAGTCATAGAAACACCGAGTGATGGCGCTACTTCAATCGATAGGGCGTTTTTTTTTTATCAGTGTAGCTTACCTTCCAACTTTTCATGTTGGGAAAGAGGGACAATTGTTAAATGTGGCCACAGCTCCTCATTGAGGGATGGCTAAGAGTTAGGGCGTAACTGTTACAGCAACATAAACGCGTTGAATAGGCGAATGAATCATTTATTGATGCAGATCTGCATGTTACTCCTTAAACCGGACCTTCAGCATGATTTAATGAAAAGGCCAAACCTTTAAAAAACTATTCCCCAGCATCTAAAATTAATATATGTCAAGTTTTTAGTCACTTATTATTCTTTCCCCCACCAGGCTGCAACTCTGTTCAGGACTCTAGGATACAGGCCCCGCCATCTTGACTCAGAAGCATCACATACTGCGGAGAGGGGAGCGGGATAAAGTGCAGGGGGCGGAGTTATAGCTGTGCTTTGTACAGATAGAGCAGAGCTGGGGTCAGGAAAAGGTCAGCAATCCCAGAATGCAGAGCAGCATAGTCAGAAGACACTTCCTGTTTGCAGACTGCCTGAAGACCCATGAGCCGCCATCTTGGATTTTTAAAGGCTCATAACATGCAGAAGAGGCAGGTAGGATGATTTTTAATGTGGGCAATCTGTACGTACAGGGTGTAGGAAACATATAAGATATGCTCGTATTCAGGGTGAAGGTCCGCTTTAACAGCGTAGCTTACCTGCCAACTTTTCATGTTGGGAAAGAGGGACAATTGTTAAATGTGGCCACAGCTCCTCATTGAGGGATGGCTAAGAGTTAGGGTGTAACTGTTACAGCAACATAAACGCGTTGAATAGGCAAATTAATAATTTATTGATGCAGATCTGCATGTTACTCCTTAAACCGGACCTTCACCATGATTTAATGAAAAGCCCAAACCCTTAAAAAACGATTCCCCAGCATCTAAAATTAATATATTTCTAGTTTTTGGTCACTTATTATTCTTTTCCCCACTGGGCTGCATCTCTGTTCAAGACTCTACGATAGGGGCGCCGACTCACATACTGAGGAGAGGAGAGCGGAATAAAGTACAGGGAGGCGGGTTATAGGTGTGCTTTGCACAGACATAGCTGAGTTTGGGTTAGGAAAAGGACAGCAATCCCAGAAGGCAGAGAGGCACAGTCAGAAGACACTTCCTGTTTGCAGGCTGCCTGATGCTACATGAGCCGCCATCTTGGATGTTTAAAGGCTCATAACATGCAGTAGATGCAGGTAGGATGATTTTTAATGTGGGCAATCTGTATGTACAGGGTGTAGGAAACATATAAGATATGCTCGTATTCAGGGTGAAGGTCCGCTTTAAAGAGGGACAAATAGGAACAACGAGGGACAGGGTGACACAGACTCAAAAAAGGGACAGTCCCTGCAAATGAGGGAAGTTGGGAGGTATGGTGTAGGGCAGTTTGAACGCATTTCTGAAGCTGCTTGCTTAGTAAATATCACACACAGCGATTGGAGGGAGTCATTATAGTGTTGCTGTTCAGGTTTGGGTTTTAAGAGGACCAAAACCCATATCGGGTTCTGTTCAAACACCATTATTATTATTTATTATCATTTGTACAAAGTGATTACAGACAGGGTAGAACATACAGTACGACTATAGCAAATGTGGTGTTACAGAGTTCACAATGAATATTCTGAGTACGAGCCCTGTCCTTGTGAGCTTATAGGCTAAATTATAAGGGGTGGAGGTTAGTGATGAGCGAGGCAGAAGTTTGGTTTGGGTCAAGTAACTGGACCGAACCCCATTGAAGTCAATGGGGAACCGAACTTGGGGACCATAAAAATGGCCGTAAAATGGGGGTAGTAAGGGCTAGAGGGCTGCAAAATGGGCGTGACAAAAGGGTGATTGCCCTGCAGCAACTAAGATTGCCCTGCAGCAAAGTACTCAAAATAATAACAGAAAACAAAAAAGAGAATATATATATATATATGATCATCGTTTCTCCTTAAAGCGGACCAACACCCAGGGGGGATCGGCCCGGGAATCTATAAGATTCCCGGGTCGATCAGATCCCTCCCCGCGGGGCATCCGAAATCGGGATGTCCCGCGGGGTGAAACCCCCCAGGAAGCCCACAATCCTACCTTTTCCACGTTCCAGCGGCGCATGCGCGTCTGCCGCCGCCGCCTCCCGCGCGTCCCTCTAGCAGGGCGCGCTCCTGCGCCAGCCATTCACAAACGGCCGGTGCGCCGGGTGCGCTCCCTGTAAGAGGGATGCGCGGGAGGCGGCGGCGGACGCGCTCTGCTTGTCCGGCGCTGCCTCTCGCTTGTCCGCCGGCGGGCTGAGGTGAGTTTTCGGGGCTTTCTGGGGGGTTTCACACAGCGGGGCACCCTCGATCGATAGTCAAAATCCTGGGTGTTGGTCCACTTTAACGAGGAACATTTCATAAACTGGGGAGTTCTCAAAAACTCCCCAAACTCCGCCCCCTATCTGTAGGGCAGTGTAATCTTTTCTTCCATCTTCAATCCCAGGATGCATTGCACCAAACCGAGATCTCGTGCCTGTAAAGTGTATGGTCTGCGCTGCTCATATCCGGCCACAGGACACATAGAAAAGGCGCAAGAATTCTGAGTAGCTAGAAACGCGCCGGGGGGTTGGAGGGGGACAGCATAGCAGAGACCCCGCACGGCTAAGCTCCCTGGTGTCTGTCACAGACAGCTAAGATGCTGCGGGAAGGAAAAAAACAGCAGGATGTCGGCGAATTGGAAGACGCTAACATCCAAAAGGTTATTCTATATGAGAGTTAGGGACTAATAGGACCTCCCTGCGCAGAGGTCTGTTTTTCCTCTTTAAAGCTGACCAACACCCTCCGTGGCGAGGGTGTTGGTAGCTGCTGGCAGTCTGGGGGGGCATCCAGAATGCTGGAGTCCCCCCCAGACATAACCCCCAGGACACCCATAAACCTAACCTTATCCTCACTCGCCTGTCAGGAATCCAGCACTGCGATTGGATGCCCAGCGCTCACATGGGCAGTGGCGTTCAAGACACCAAATGTCCAGCCCACATGAGTGCCGGGCAGCCAATCGTGGCGCTGTCACCGTCAACATGGGCTCCAGGCAGCCGATCGTGGTGCTGGATTCCTAGCGGGGAGTGAGGTTAAGGTACCATTGGCTGAGGTTAAGTTGCATGTCCTGGGGGCTTATGTGCGGGGGGGGGGCTCCAGCATTCTGGATGCACCCCCCAGACTGTCAGCAGTGTCGCCGGTGACTACCAATGCCCTTGCGGAGGGCTTTAAAAAATATTCGTCTCATTTGGGTGACCAGATAAGGAGGGCTAATTGTCCATCTCATTGCACTTCCCTGAACAGGAGAAAAACATCTGCCAAATGTCCTTTTCATCCTACTTCCAGGGACAGGTGGCTGATTTACTGAGGGGACAAAGAAACATCTGCTAATTGGGTGGCTGATTTACTGAGGGGACAAAGAAACATCTGCTAATTGTCCTTTAAAGCCCACTTTCAAGGACAGATAGCTCATATACTGAGGGGGAAACATCTGCCGATTTTCCATTTCAGCCTATTTCCAGGAACAGGCTGCTGGTATACAAAGGGACAGCTAGGGACAAAGAAACCTCTGCAACTGTGGTAAGGAGGGTTCTTTTCTCCAAATCTGGTGGGATTGTGCAGTGGTGCAACAATGTTGTGGAGGAAGGTTTCCTTGTTTACCCGCAAGCTGAAAAAAACCCCAGGTAGCCCTACTGGGAGTTAAGCCAATTAGCTGCTGTAGGATCCACAGAATACTGACCTAGCACATTTTGGCTGCTTCTAGACTAACGCTAGCTAAGGCATAGACGAGGCAGAATATTCCTCTACAGGAGGTGTTTTCTAGAATGGCAAACATTATAGTCAATAAAAAAATATCTGCTTCCATTTGGGACTCTCTACAGCGCTTTCAGGCAATATGGGAACCTTGGTATTCAGTTACATTGGTGGATATTGTGGACAAAGTAGCTCTAGCCATATGAGGCAAGGGTCCCCAACCTATAGCTAGGGACCCACATGTGGCTCTCCGAGCCTTGCTGTGTGGCTCGCAGACTGTATGCTGGACCATAACACTTGTGGAGGTCTAGCAGACTGTTGAGGCTGGGAAGGTACATGGCTCCCTGGGTTAGGCATTGCAGGGTCATGCAGGGGTTAATGCAGATTCAACAGGTGAAGAAATATGCCAATACTACCCATTTTTTCAGCATCCAGTGCCATACTCCTTTCCCCACCTTCCTGGTAGGTGAAGAGGTTTTGAAAAAAAAATTATCATTTACAACCCTCCTCCCCCTCTCCTTTTTTCTTTTTTTTTTTCTTTTCCATCCCTCCTTCCTCCCCCGTTTTTTTCCTCTGGTCCAAGCAGACCTTCAACCTACTCTACTTCTCCTGAAAGTGCAGTTGCAGACATAGGGTTCCCAGATGCCCAAAAACTTGTGTTGGAGGATGAAACCGTGGACAGGACACCTACAATGAGCATGAAACCCTAGTGCCGACTGATGCAGCTTTCTGCAATGTTGAGGGTGACAAGGTGGGTAGTGGTGAGAAGTGAGTGGAAGACGAAATGAGGTCTGATGACGAAGTCTTAGACCAGACGTGGACTGAAGGCAATCAAAGTTCAGAGGAAGAGGTGGTTGTGGAGCTGTGTCGGAGGGAAGGGTAAAAGTGCCTGCAGCTATACAACCTGTTCCCCCCTAAGAGTTCTGCTTGCTTTTTCTGCTAGGAGGGCGAACTGAGGCCACAACCCCCCCTAATAAGGCCCTGTGCTTTTCCTCTGCCGAGGGACCCCTTTGCTTGGGACAGGGAAGCAGGTGAATGGATCTATTCCTCGACAGCTCACTTGTTATAGGAGCTGCAGTGACAGCTATTCACTGGAGCTTTGAGCTTGGTGTGAACTTGCTTCCTATCTCTGTGGCCACACACTATTAAACTCAATTGTTTTGATGGCTGCCACCCCGGACCCCCAGGGAGCCTCGCATCGTATCAGAGCTATTGCCTGAAGATAAATCATGGCTGGACGAGTCCCTCCAAGGCTCACCTGGCATATCTCAGCCTCCGACTCTGGATAAATATGAAGCTGTGCTGCAAAAAGCGTTGGAGAGATGGGCCCAAAATATTACGTTACAAATAACTGCCACCCTGGCGTCGGAGATTAAGGAACTGGGGCAAAGGGTGGTGGAGCTGGAGAATCAGAGTTCTGCACAGGCTTCGAATTTGGCCTCTTCTGGTGCGGATATTGAAGCACTAAGCGATTAAAACCTCCTTCTCCACCATAAGTTAGAGAAAGCAGAGAACAGATCCTGGTGCTCAAATTTTAGGATCAGGGGGATACCAGAAACAGTGCTTCACCTGCAATCTACTGCTATGGCGCTGTTCCAGAAGTTAGACTCATCTATCCCGATTGAGAGGCTGGAGTTCGACATTTGACAGAATGCCGTGCAGAAAAGGAGTGCAGATGGGCTCCCCAGAGAGGTGCTGGTCAAATTTCTTTTCTACCGCACTAAGGAGCAGCTTATTGCGGCAGCACGTGGTCATGATAATCTGACATTTCAGGGGTTTGGCTACCAACTCTACTCTGACCTTTCCCCCAAGACTGTCACCAGAAGGAGGGCTATGAAGCCCCTACTTGAGGTTCTGTGTAATAATGGGATTTGATATAAGTGGGGCTTTCCTTTTAAGGTTATATTTGAATATCTCGACAAGCCCTTGGTCGCTACCACCCCACAGGAGCTGGAGTTCTTTATGAACTCTGTGGGCCTGAAAGTGTCTCCTACGGACTCAACAGCACCATCCCAAAAACAAAGAGCGCTGTCCTTCTCACTGGCGGCGAAGGAAATTAGATTATTGAAGCAACACACCCACAAGATCACAAGCGGCAGCTATGCTAACCCATAGATTTGAGAAACCACTGGGGGGGGGGGGTGAGGGGTGAGGACCAAACCCCTTATCCGTGAAGTCCGGGGGTGTTTTTGCTTCTTTTCATAATTTGTTGGATGCTTCTCTCATTTTTAATTTCTTTCTGTTTTCTATTTTTTGGCTGAGATAAGTGCTGAGATTTTTTTTCTTTTCTTTTGTTGTTTGTTTTGTTCGTTCTTGACGATGGTTATATCTCTTATCTAGTGTTTGAAAATGTTAAAATGTTTGCTTCACACTATTTGCGGTTTATCTCAGGCCTTCGTGAGCTATCATCTTCTCAATGCAGGAAGGAAATAGGGGTCAGTCTCGATTGTATAACCTATTTTTTTCTCTAGGTTTTTCCTCTTACACTTCACTGCATTTATGAGTGTCAATAGAAAAGGATCCGGTATATAAATAGGATTGTAAGAGTCTTTTGGGTGGTCCGGGCGTTCGGGTATTAATAACATCCTGCGTTCCTTTTCTCCCTGGGCTTCCAGGGGGAAAAGTAGTATTCTGGTTTGCCCCTTCCGAGGGGGACAATTGTTCTTAAATTTGGTGGTGGGACCTACATGTATGGGTCATAAAGGAGTTTTGATGCAAACTCTCACAGGTTGGGCTTTGCTTCACCTGTTGGGGTTTTTTCGCATAGTAACTAATGTGTTCTCTTCAAGTTGCTCTTTGTACTCTTGCTGAAACATCTTTTTGCCTTTTTCTTTTCCTCACATTCTGCTTCATTAAGGGTTCCAAGCTCTCAAAGTTTTGTCATAATAGGACTCCTGGAGCGATGGTGGTCAAGGTATTCTCTCTTAATGTTCAGGGTCTGAATACCTGCCTCTGCGGATGTAAAAGGGGAGGTACTTGATTCTGGTGGGCACCTTTCAAGACTCCCTAATTACGGTTGCAACCTACGATTCACCCAAACATAATCAGACCGCTTTTTTTGAGGAGTTTCTTGGGGTTCTCGCTCGAAGTGAGTACTCTTAGTATCGTGAGACTCCAATCAGATTATCCATCCAGGCCTCGATAGGCGGGCCCCTTCTCGGGTGGCAAGGAGGACCCCTTCTAACTCCTCAGTGAAATTGTTTTGTGCTCTACTGAATCAACATCAACTGGTGGATGCGTGGAGGGAGCTCCACCCACCATTGCATCCATTTACCCATTATTCTTGTACACACAATGTCTACAGGCCAGTATAATTCCTATTGTGTAGTCAGACCATGATCTAGTGTCTGTAGAGCTACCTTCTCTGGTGCAGATGGGCTCTTAACTAGCAATCCTATGAAGGTGGTGGCAATGTTCCGGAAACACTTGAAAGACCTATATAAACCTGAAACGCAGTTGGATGAGAAGGAGGCAGAGGATTTATTCTCACTACTCAACCTACCTCGTCTCCACCCCGAGGCTAAAACCTTTCTAGATAAACCATTGAGTTAGTAGAGGTCCAAGAAGCCATAAAAGCTCTCAAGGTAGTGAAGCAACATGGCCCTGATGGTTTCACTGCCCTGTATTATAAAAAATTTGTTCAGGCTTTATCTCCACACTTGGTGCTGGCACTGAACAGGGTGAAAGAAGGGGCCTCCTGGGCTACAGATTCGCTGACAGCTACATTGAGCATGATCCTAAAACCTAATGACCCAATATGGTCTAATTATAGGCCAATCTCCTTATTGAATATCGAATAAAATCATGGCAAAGGTGCTTGCCTGCTGTCTCAATACATTTATTTATTTATTTAATTAGTAAAGAGCTGGGTTTAATCCCTTAATGCCAGGAAAGAGATAAATGGCTTGATGCAGAGCCTCCCCGTTCAGCTCCCCCGTGCGTTTCCCCGTTGGTTTTGGGCTTTGATCGGGTCAGGAAAGGGTGCTACGTTGATTTTAGTGTGCATTTATGCGCTCAGGTGTGCGCTCAGCCGCCTTTCCGATTGTCGGCTCGCACGAGGCTGTGTCCCGGGAAAACGGACGCCTCGTTCATTGGTCCGTTTTTTTCAGTGATGCAGAGCCTTGATTTCCGATTGAATTCACCCTAATAAAACGGGGGCGCCGAGCCTTCACTTACAGCAAGTCAGAGCAGCCGTATTTGCACTCAGGCAATAATATGCAGTCCTCTGTTGGAGCACATCAGCGGCGCCAGCTCCGCGGTCTTGTCCTGCTGAGTGTGGCAGAAACCAGGCTGCACCGCACGCCTTTGGACATCGATGGTATGAGTATTTGATATATTTTAGGGTTTTTTTTGGGGGCCCCTAATTTTTTTTTTATTGCCTGTGTGCAGGAATTGGAAGATGGGACATAGCATAAATGTGCAGGCACTGGCTGGCCCTGAATTGGTTTTTGGGACTCGTTTTGCTGGCTTTCCCTGCTCGACGCATGATGCGCACATCTTGAGGAATTCCTGCCTAGATGAGCGATTCAAATCTGGCGATCTTTTTGGTGGCTGGCTACTGGGTATGTGTATGAAACTTGTATTGGTTGCCCACCTTGTCTGACTGTGTTTTTTCCATTAACACATTATTTTGTAACTATTTTCGTAGTATATTTTTAGCCTAATTATTGAGCTTTAAATTAAATCGGTTAAGTTATTGTACCCTAATGCGTCCTGTTCTTGCCCTCTTATGTAAGTACCATCCCACAGACATGTTTAAGGAGTGTCCAGGTTGGATGTGCAGGTAGCCTCATTCCAAATGTCTTTTCCTTCAACACTAGGACGCTCACCTATTTGTCCCTCTTTAATAATGTTGCTATGCACCCCTAAACGTTGGGAGTTGTTATAATTTTTTTTTTTTTTTTTTTTTTTTTGCAGGTGACTCTGGCTATCCTTTGCTCCCCTGGATGCTGAACCCCATCCTGCACCCATCTTCCCAGGCAGAGGAGCGCTAGAATACTGCCCATAGGAGGACTCGCTCGGTGGTTGAGCGAGCATTTGTTTTGCTCAAGATGCGTTTTCGCTGTCTAGATCAGACTGGGGGGGGGGGGCATTCCAATATAAGCCGGCCAAGGTCATACAAATTGTATTCTCTTGCGAGATCATACACAACCTGGCCATTCGTAGCAGGGTTACCAGATACTCTGACCTGCCTGCCGATCATATTTTTCTTGCTGAAGAGCACACCCCTCCTTTATCAGGCAGCCAAAGTGGCACCGCACAAACCATACGTGCGCAACTTGTTGAGAATGTATTTGCATACAACACAAGTGTTTTTTCGGCTTACTTTTTATTGTGCTTAAACAAATTGTTAGTTTTCATTTTTTTTTTTTGGAAAAAAGGAAACTTACACGTGGGGACAGATATTGTAACCAAAATCTTTAGTGGTATGTGTGGGAGGATGGTGCAGATGAATGCTGGTGTGGAACAATATTTGCAGCAATGTGTGCCAGGCTTTCCTTAATGTGCTGCCACTGTTGGAATAGGTCAACCATATGGCTGGTAAGGGCAGACACATTTCGGTTTAATACCTGTAATTGGGTACTTATGTTGGTTAATTGTGTGCACACAGTGGCATTGAATTGCTGTGTGCTTGCTGCAAAAGCTATATTTTCCTTGCGCCACGCTTCCTCCATAATTTGCAGTTGCACTCTTTGGCTAATCTGGCACCTGGTATGGGTTCTAGCAGTGGGCTGGGTGTTTGTTTCGGGTTAGGAAAGAGGTTGTGGATGTGGTGGTTGTGGCTGTGTTGACTGCGTTGCGGCCACTGGCTCAGTAGTGGTTGGTAACAGATGTGGGTTGTCCTCCTTAAAATCTTCTATTATGGGTGTGCTTACTCTGTGCTGTTAATAAATCTAGTTTCATTTTACTTTTTGGATGGCACACCAATCGTTCCTAGTTCAAAGTTAAAAGTACACACAAAGGACCATTGACTTACCTCCTCCAAATCCTCATTTTGGGTTCGTGCTGTTGAATCCTGGTTTGGCCTTGCCTTCGGGGTTAAGGCAGGGGTTGCTTGGCCTTGTGTGTCCTGTTGCCTTTGGCCTTGGAATTGAGAATGTAAGATTATATTTACCCCAAAGTAGAGTGTGTTGTCTAGCCTAACACCGGCTTTTGCCCCTCATTTTAAAAGCTCATGGAAAATTCAAACTCACCTTGGGACCTTACATTCCGGTCTGTGTCGTGTGCCTCTTGCAGGCCCCTGGACGCTGGCAGGGTGTATGTATGTATAGACATGTTCCTCGGCGGGTGTTAGGATTATTTTTGTGGGTAAGGCACCCCCTGTCTGCTGGCAGGGGAAGAATAAATCACACCTAATAAGTGTTACATCCTGTTATGAATGCAACTATAAAGGCATTTAAAATGGGCTTTACCTCTGCTGCCGGCGATGGCCCTTTTTTTTTTGGCTATAATATTTAAGGTCCCCAAATTTCCTTTGGATTTGTGGAATATGTCGCCGGACAGATCCCACACTATTTACTTGCCGCCAAATATTCGTCAGGATCTCCACCTTAGCCTGCTTAGTGGTTGATTTGGAGGTCCGGCCAAATAGGGCATCATATTGCTCACAAACTGCATTTGCACCAGCCATGCTTTGAGCATCGCAAAATCGTGCAGTTAGTGAGCCATGGCGTAGTTGTCGCCCACATGGTTGTGTTGTGTCCCCTGCATCTGTGGAAATTGATGGTTGGCTATCTGGGGAGTCGTGTGTGTGTCTTGGGCTTATGGGGGATGGTGATGTGTTGTGTGTGTGCTGCTGTGGGTTAATGTATGGGTTCCTGTTGAGCTCTCACCTGTTGAGCTGGATGATGTTTCTGAGGTACTTGAATTGGGAGAACCAGAGGGTTGAGGTGGAGGGGTGGGTGACCTTGGTGGGGTGGAGGGTTTGGCACTACGCTTACCCTTGCTGATGTGTTTGTTTTTGTGTGTATGCTTGCTGTGTTGCGGTTGAGGATGCTGCAGTGTTTTAATCGATTTGGCACCCTTTGGAGGTCTGTTTTTTTTTGCAGGTGGTGGAGAATGTGTTGTGGTATCTTTACTCCTGCGTTTTTTAGAATGTTCCTGTGGCTGTGGAGTACCCACCGTTTTAGTTGAGGCATGTGTCTTGTGTCTTTTCTTTTGGCTTTTTTTTGATGAGCCATGTGTGCGCCTGCTATGTGGCTCGGGGCTTTGATGGCTTTTTTGGCTCCCTTTATGTCTGGCCAGATTGATATGGTATACAAGACTGAGCTGAGGGCCTTGCGCTTTAAATATGTGGCCCGTGTGGGCGTGTTCCTTGGTGCCTGCGTGCGCGTGTGCGCACGCACGCACGTCACCGCGGGGGCTCGTCACTGATAAACCTTGAAAAGAAAACAAAGATGTCGGCCGCCATCTTCACTCAGGAGCAGGACAAAATCATCATGGATGTGAGTAGGCGAGCGTGCGTTTATGTGCGCGCACACATTTCTTGTAATAAAAAAAAAAACAAAGCGCAAGAATAGTCTTGAACAACTTAGTTTGTCACGTTAAATACAAGCCCACCTTAGTTTAACACATGTACACAGCTATATACTAGGCTAGATGCAGATAGCAGAACTAGGGCAATGTGAGTCAGCAAGAGGTTAATAAAGTGACTTTATTTAGGGCAGGAAACATATTAATGAATTTAGGGGATTAATGGTGGGTCCTTGTATTTTTTAATAACAGATGATGCTGAGGAATCGCTACGACTTCCTGCCGTCAGATTATGCCAAACTGACGTTGGCCCTGGAGGTGGTGGACGCGATAGAACGCCGATCCCAAACCACCTATACCTTCACCCAGATCGCCCAACACTGGTCTGATTTAAAAAGAAGGCATAAGCCCCGGGTGAGGCGGTACTTCAACAAACATTTCCCATGTAAGTGTTGAAAATGTAAATGCACCTATAACCCTGGCATCGCCTGGGCGTGGTTTAATGATTGTGTTTGTATTTCAGCCCATGAATGGAATCTACGGTTCCGCCCCACCCGGACCAGGACACGCAGCCCAGTGTTGGGCGAAACAGGTGAAGGTGTAGGTGGCCCACCGCCAGGGTCAACGGCCACCCCCTCCTCTGTAAGTGACTCGGAGGAGCCGCTGGACCTCAGCATGCAGGGGAGGGGGGGATCTGACGGCAGGGAGTCGAGCATAACAGAGCCTCAACCTGACTCCGGTAAGGGAAATATAGTTAGATATGTTGAAATACATGCATTAAATACAGATTCTCATATGCACTATTGTTGTAGATTCAGACGTCGCTGGAACATCCCAAGGGATGAGCGAGGAAGGGGGCGAGGAGGAAGAGGTCGCTGGGGAAGGTGAGTAGATTGATACCTAGAAGCCTAACTTAATATTCTATTCATGAAAGAACAACAGTCTCTAATATCAGTGTGTTTGTCATCCATACAGATTCACAACAGCAACAGAGGGAGGCTGAAGGGAGACTCCGCCCCCGACGCAATGTGCGGCCCAAACCTTGTAAGTGGTGTTTATTTAAACTAAAGAAAATGAGCAAACAATTACATTTGAAAACTAAAATTCAGAGACATTTCCAAATTAATTTTTCAGAAAAAGCACTTAAAGCGGACCTTAACTCTGAATAAGAGTCTATCTTAAAAATTTCCCACACCCTGTACATACAGATTGTCCACCTTACAAATCATCTTACCAACCTTTTCCAGAGCACAGCTCTGCTCTGTGTGAGCAAAGCACAGCTATAACCCACCCCCTGTACCTTATCCCACTCTCCTCTCCTCAGTAAGTGTGATGCTTCAGAGTCAAGATGGCGGCGCACGTATCCTAAATTCCTGAACTGAGTTGCAGCCCAGTGGGGGAAATAATAATAATTGATTGACTAAAAACTTACTATATATTATTTTAAGATGCTGCGGAATCTTTTAAAAATAGTTTGTGCTTTTCATGAAATCACGCAGAAGGTCCGGTTGGGAAAGGGCCCCCAAAAAACCACGCCCAACCAAACCCCCAAAAAAATGCTAAACTAATGTTGTTTTTCATTCACAGATCAAAGAAGACATCCCAAAGACCCCGAGGCATAATTTAAAAAACAATTTTAAAAATGTTAATATTGCTTTATGTTTTACCCCCCCCCCAAAAAAAAACAAAATAAAAAAAAAAACAACCTTTGAATAATAAAAATAATTAACATATTTTGAGAGTTGGCTTTCCTGCAAATGTACAATCACACAACATCAGCACACATTTCCATGACACCAAAGGTTTACATATGGAACAATAATTCAGAAAAAAACACAAACAATTATGGTATGCATTAAGGACAAGGAAGAAGGAACAAGCAAGGAGATTAAGGTATGCATTAAGGACAAGGAAGAAGGAACAAGCAAGGAGATTAAGGTATGCATTAAGGACAAGGAAGAAGGAACAAGCAAGGAGATTAAGGTATGCATTAAGGACAAGGAAGAAGGAACAAGCAAGGAGATTAAGGTATGCATTAAGGACAAGGAAGAAGGAACAAGCAAGGAGATTAAGGTATGCATTAAGGACAAGGAAGAAGGAACAAGCAAGGAGATTAAGGTATGCATTAAGGACAAGGAAGAAGGAACTACTAGATGATTAAGGTATGCATTAAGGACAAGGAAACACCCAAAAAAAAAAAGATGTGTGTCACATTTGCATTTGTGGCCATATGCATATTCCAAGGGAGTTTGAGGGATGTGCGCTTGCGTGTAGCCAGATTGGCAACTGAAGAGCCATGGAGATGTAAGTATACTTGCTAAAACCACTAAAATGGAAGGTCAAATACGACGGAAACCAAGCAGGTACGTTCAAAAAGCCAGGAAAAATCAGGGAAAAACGGGCCGCCCGTGTGAACGTGAACGGGAGCCCCGATCAAATTGAAGGCTCCCGAGAGAGCAAAAAAAGCTTTCCGAGTAAAGTGAAATTGACGGATCAGTTAGGGAGCCATTCCGACCGAGGCTCTGCATCACATTTGAGCCACGATTCAAACGGGAGCCCCGGACAATCGGAAGGTTTTAAGGGCAGTTCAGAGGAGGCTCTGCATCAGGCCCAAAATCCAGAAGATTTTAAACTTGGTGCATCATGCAAAGAAAGAGGGGTGGCAGGTTATGTTATTCAACTTACAGGTACGGAAGATATTCGATACGGTAGCATGGGATTATCTGCATTTTATTTTGAAGAAATGGGGACTAGGGCCACATTTCATCAAGTGGGTACTATCTTTGTACTCACGTCAGGGAGCATTTGTAAGATACTTGGGCTATAGTTCGGAATGCTTTCCATTGGGTAGGGGAACTAGACAGGGTTGCCCCCTCTCTCCTCTTTTGTCCACCCTTGCGATTGAGGCCATGTTTAGGCTCATCCAAAATAATGTCAATATAACTGGAGTCAGGGTGGCTGAATATGAGCACAAAATATTGTTGTTTGCGGATGATATTCTGATGGTGGTTACGGAGCCTCTAGTATCCTTATCAAATTTGTTTGCGACATTGGGTAAATTCTCCAAGATCTCAGGGCTTCAGGTGAATCCAGCCTAATCGCAAGCATTACATATCTCCTTACCTGAAAGCACACTAAATACTATCAAGGCTTCCTTTGACTTCCAATGGCAAAAGCAGTATATTAAGTATTTAGGGGTACATTTGGCATCAGACTATGGGTCCCTTTATGTGGCAAGGATTGCTGCAGTGAAGATGTCCTGGCTTCCCAAGCTTCTCTACCTATTCCAGGTGCTCCCGGTGGCGATCTCTGCTGCAGTCTTGACATCTGATATGAACGAGTTTGTGGGGTAGAAAGAAACCCTGGATTGCGCAAGCAACGATGTACAGAGCTAAGCAAGCTTTGGTGGTATAAGAGTACAGAAACTGCTCCATTATTATAATGCATGCCAGATCGCTCAGCTCTCTGCTCTGTTTGTGGGGGCAGAGAGGCCACTTTGGGTGGACATTGAAGACTTTTACTGCTCCCCGGTTTACATATCATATTTGCTGTGGCTAACCACCTCGACGTATAAATCTTTTCAAAATCCTGTTTTGCTACACTCCTTTCGTGTGGGGAAGGAGAATAGGGGGACCGGAGAGCTAGCGTCAGCCCACTGCCCACTGCTCTGTATATTGGGTAACCCAGAATTCCCTCTTGGCCTACTAGATCCTAAGGCATTTTTGTGGTGGAAGGAAAACAATTTGACAAGGATTATGGATTTGTCCCTATCAAATAGGGTGACCACATTTGCCACCCTTGGAGCCTCTAGAGAGATTCCCAGGGGGTAGTTCTTTTAGTTTATAACCGGCTTGGGGCCCCAACTAGTGCTGGATTCCCAGCTTATTCTATAAAATGGGAGGCTGATCTCAAGATGACCCTTATGGACAGCGACTGGAGGGCTAGTTGGAGGCACTCAGTTTTTTAAATGCCAGAGCATTAGAGGTTAATGTTAAGGTGTTGCTTAGGTGGTATTTGGTTCCAGAGGGGTGTCCTATGTGCATGTGTGGTGGGAATGTACTGTGGTTGAGCAATTTTGGATGAGAGTTTATTATATCATAAAGAAGTTCACTGGTCTACACCTGACCCCAAAAGTGAATTATGCCTTGCTCAATATAAAACCCCCCAGATGCTCCAAGACTCAATTTGGCCTTATCAAGCATATCTTAACTGCGGCCAAAACAATTCTTGCGCAAGCTTGGAAGAGGTAAGATATCCTTTTGGGGAGGCTTGTTCCACAGATAAATGAAACAATTTTCTTTTCCCCCTTCTTAGCAACCTGGGAGGACTGGATCACTAATTTTTAATCGAGAAACTTTGACCATGAGCTTTTGACAATCGAATGAGTTTACTTAAAGTGGACCAACACCCAGGATTTTGACTATCCTGGGTTTTGGTCCACTTCGGCGGGGCACCCCGATCGGGGGTGCCCCGCTGTGTGAAACCCCCCAGAAACCCCAAAAAACTCACCTCTCCCCACTCCCACGTGAACGCCGCAGCCAATCCCCGCCAACGTCCAGGCGGGGGACAGGAACGTCCAAGCCGCTTCCGCCGCCGCCGCCTCCCGCGCGTCACTCTCGGCGCGCGCACGCCCCCGCCGGCCATTCACGGAGGGCCGGTGCGGGCACGCGCACGTCTGGAGGGGCGTGCGGGATTCACACAGGGGGACACCCTGATTTGGAATAGACCCATCTGTTCAGCACATTCCCAGGTGGTTTCTTCACATCTCAGAGTGAGGGAGATATGATTGAGGGAGATTGTGGTATGGTGATATGGTGCGCAGTCTGGGTCATAGGGTGCAAAGGAACCGGCGTGAGCAGAGTTATTTTGGCATTATCTTGTCGAGCATTGAGCATTCCATCTTCTTAAGAAGGCAAGGGTCACTGATTTGTCTGGAATGTTGAAGGACACATTCTGAATTACTTGCCATAAATCTTGGAAGAAAGCTCAAGGGTGAGTAAATAATTGTATAATTGTATATTGTGTGCGCAAAAGTCAGAATACCATATATTGAAAAATGTTGTTTCAAGTGGTGTCAAAAGAAAATCTTGAGTATTCTTGGATTCTTCTTCAGCCTCCAAGACAATTGGAGTTGGGTCTTCTTCTAGTACACTGAGGAGTCAGGTTTTGGCTTTTCCTGTTTTGTGTTCAGACCTCTAGCCATAAATCCATTGATTGAGACTTTTCTACAAGGTGGGTCCCATTACTTTCTACAATCCTAACAGCCTGGCCGTGTGAACTCTTTTTGGTTTTGTTTGTACTACAGTGCCTCATTTTGAGCCACAGGACAAATTTTCCCATTCCTTTCCAATTTAAGTGGACCAACACCCAGGATTTTGACTATCCTGGGTATTGGTCCACTTCCGCGGGGCACCCCGATCGTGGGTGCCCCCCTGTGTGAAACCCCCCAGAAAGCCCCGAAAACTCACCTACCCCGCTCCCACGTGACTCGCTCGTCCAATCGCCGCCGACGGACAAGGAGAGGCAGCGACGGACAAGCTGAGCGGCGCCTCCCGCGCGTCCCTCTAGCAGGGCGCGCACCCGCGCCGGCCATTCACAAACGGCAGCTTTCAGTAATCAGTATCCCTAAATCTCTTTCCTCTGAGGTACTGGCTAACACAGTACTGCCTATACGATACCCAGAGTGGGAATTTCTTTTAAAGAAAAAACACACAGATAAGACAACTGGTTGTTCTACAAGGCTGGCACTTAAAACTCACCAAACACTAGTGCCAAAGATACAATATTTAATAGTCAAAAATATGTGGCACATGACATATAATCTACAAAAATACAGTATAAAATATGTACACATAAAATAGCAATTGCTAAGTCACAAACACACATATAGGGGCCCCCACCGGGAGTATCCTGGAATACCACACCTCCTCCGCACACTCAGCAGACACTCAGCTGGCCAGCTTGTCAATGCGGGGATCAACTCCACCAGGTTTCTTCTTTAGTTTATTTCTTCTTTGTTTATTTCTTCTTTGGGAATTTCTTTTACCCAAGTGCATGATTTTACGTTTAGAAACATTAAACTCCAGTTTCCACAGTTTTGACCATCTATCCAGTAAAGCTAAATCATTTTGCATGTTGCAGACACCTCAACATAAGGTGGTTTTCCCATTGCCTTTAGGTTTTCTTCGAAAAGTCATCTTGTATTTTCATATTATTTAGAATATAGCTATTTTGTTCATTATCTTTGCACCGAAAAGAGAAGGCTCTGCACTGGATGGTCAAGCTTTATGTACATAAAACATGAAACTACGGACTTTCGCAATTGTGAGTCTCTCTTTTTGATCATAAAGGGCCCTTCTAAGCGAGCTATGTATTCTAGGGCCATTATTAGTAGCTGCCTCAGGTTGACAGTGACAGGGACCTATTTGACCAAGGTCAAGCTGTAAAGTGGGATCTTTTTGAGCATTTAACGCCACCTGGTCTTCACTTTTTTCCAATCACTGAAAGACTTAGAAGACAGCCTGTGACTTTTGTATATTAAAAAAAACACTTAGAGGCCGATTCATTAATAGCGCCAGGTAGCGACAGATGAACGCCAGTAGCGTGATTTTCACAGCGCCAGCTAGTATTCGCTGTGCTTGGCCGGGGTTTGCTTGTTGACAGCGACTCAGTCGGTGTGCGGTAATGTTGAATACGGGGTTAGGGGTCGCTGTTTCACAGGTTCCGCGTTGTATGGGTGCGCCTGACAGCGAATGGCCAGAGCGAACGGCTTGCTGCAGATTCATTAACAAATCACGCTCAAAAATTTCTCGCGCTGTGAATTCCTTGTTTAAAACCCAGAGCGCTGGCGGCGATGTGTGTAAAGTAGTTTTTAACCCCCAAACAACCTTTTTTTTTTATGTAAAAATTATACAAGTTTTTCTAAACATTTTGTAATATGAATACATGAATATCAGACCTGTAATATCAATTCTGCACAATTTTTTTTTTTTTACTTAAAAAAAAAACCTAACATTGCAGAAGTGGTCACAGAATTTTTGACATTAAAAAAAAAAAAAAAAAAAAAATTAATAGCAATTAATTATGATTATTTAAAGATTGCTCCATTGAAATGCATTGGACAACGCCAGGGAGCGCCAGGTCATACCTGTCGCTGTGATGGGATTAGCAGCGGCGCTGTTCGTTGCAGTCGGCTACATGATGAATCCCGCGCTAGCTGACGCTCTCGCCGGCGCTAGCCTCATTTAGCGTGATAAATGCGTCATTGTGACCGCCGCCGGGCGTACTTGATTCGGTAGCCGCCGTTAGCTGGCGGTACCTGGTGCTCGTCAGACACTACCTGGTCGCAAATCTTTTGCTTCAAGTTCTATAGAAGGCACGGGCCTGTTGATGTATGTTGACAGGCATCAAAGCACAGGGATCACAAGAAGACCCAGTTGCAGTACAAAGGAGCAGGAATAGGCGGGGTCAAGGATGTGCGAGTGGCGGTACAGTGGATCAGGCTAAGACACTGTCAATGGAGGTTAAAAGGTCATACATGGCAATGATAGTGATCCACAGACTCTGTACACCCAAGCAATAGCTATAATGGACACCGTAGCAGTGGGCTTGGAAACATTTATAGGGGCAAAGTGCATTTGCTGGAACCCCTGTGGGCTCATTGGTCCAAAATACCCCAAGCCCAACACAACCATAAGGGCTAATAGCAAACCATGAGCTCATTGGCCATTCCAATTCCCCCCTGGTGGCTGCACTGCCTCCCAATGGAGGGCATTTAAGAAATGTGTGTGTGCACACATGCAAGGGCGGGCGGAGATTCCCGACATTACTTGGCCAGGTACCTGGAGACGATGCACAGGGAGTCCTGTCCCGCTGAACACGCCGTGGGATGCCGCGGGAGCGGGTTGCAGCTAAGCGGATCTTCCTGACACATCATTAGTAAGATGGAAGAAAGCACGTGTCTTCCAGATTAACTGTTTGTGGCATTTCCACAGAAAGGTCACTACAGGAAAAGAAAACTAAATCTAAATTTGCTCTGCTCTCTAAAACTTATAAAGCTTTTACCTTTTGTTTACACTGCTAGAACCCAAATTAGGGTCGGTTTTAGACAAAGTGTGGTCCAAGGCAAAATTAAAAGTGGGGTCCCAGGTTCTAAAATATTATAAACCTATGTCCAGCTCCTATAATCCTGTCCGACATGCCCAGGTCCTAGGCAGTTTGCTACATGCACAGTCCCTGCTTTTCTCCCCTATGTACCAAGTTGCTGGTGCACACAGCCAAAGGGAAGATGTGTGCATCTACAACTCCAGTCAGCTGGTTTAGCCACTCTTTTAAATGTGCGTCTGAGACAGCTGATTGGAGGAGAGATTGTTAGGTGAGAATCAATGCAACTCCCAGGATAGTGAAAAATTGAACTGATCACTCCTAAGGAGAATGAGTATTAATGCCCTGGTGATGGCACCTACCACCCAGGTGTTTTTCCTCAACTCCATCCTCTTCTCAGGAGCCACTGAATAACATGGGCTACTGCAGGGGCTTCAACAAAATGGCTGCCCCCATGAGCGAGGACACTGTTAGCAGCCTGATGCCAGTGTCCTCACTCATAGGAGTGGACATCTTAGTGGAGACCCTGTCATAGCCCATTCTGTCAGGTGAAAAACCGACACCTAATTTGGCACAGAAGGCTGCCAACTAAAATGGCTCTGCTGGTGAGTTTATAGCCAGGTGGCTCTCCAAAGGCCTGGGGGCCCCAGGCAGCTGTCTGGTTTGCCTACCCCAAACGCCAGCCTTGAACTAAATCGACTATTTTATTACAAATGGATTAAACATAATTACAAAAAAACACTGATTGCCTAAGAACCCACCCCCTTTAGATAAATATTTATTGCCTACTGTTTACTTAGACAGAATTACAGCTTTCTCGACATTCTTATCCATTCAAGGTTGCAAAAGTTTTGCCAGGTTGCATAGGATTGTTAGTTAAAAAGAGATACAGAAGGCATTTGTTAGACCATTGTGTCGGACTATGTTTGGCACTGTCCTAAACTGTTTTCCGTTTTTAAATTGAAAAAGAAATGGGTGCGATATCAAGGTTTACAGTTTCACCTTATAATTTATATTTTGAAATATTTGGGAGTGTATCTGGGCTCTGAAATGCCGCATGATAACCATCATTATGGGTGGGGTCTGTTGGACAGGCATTCTTACCACCCTGACTGTTCTGTCTCTCTTCCAGTGTCCATAATCTGATGATGCAGAGCTTTAGACCACCAGCTTAACTCTAATATTGGTGGTCTATGGCAAAGGAATTCAGGGGGTGTGCCACTACTCTTTGTTGTGTTTCTATTTCCAGGAGCAGCTGTGTTCTGACAGGAAGGGAGAAGGCAGCCATGATGAGGTGAGCAGCTGAATGACAGTTTATGCACTTTGCCTACTGAGCCCCTTTAACAGCTGCAAATTACAGTATATGGTATATTAAGTTGTGAGTTTCTAGTGTGGATGGTATAGTGTGTGGTAGTTGGCTTACACCAAACACAGCATTTAGTCTGATGGCCTTAATCCTATCTTTTCTTTATTGCATGGCACGGCCCGCTTCGGTATTCATAACAGTTGGGTTATTCCGCCACAAGGTGGTGCAGTGGTACTGCAGAAAAGCTGTGGCTTGTCCCGGCTCCCTATAAAAACGGTCTTAACCATAGAGCTCACCCTGTGTTTCCTCTGCAGTGGACTGCGAAGTTAGCAGATGGCTCTCTCTCTTGCGCAGGTGAGCGGGGCTTTGGTCCCTGAGTCCCCCTTGGGGGGTTTTTAATTGATTGGGGTATTTTGCTGCGGGATGCTTATGTGTGATTTTACTTATATCTTTCAGGCGGGATACCATTGGGTTGTGGTTTCTCCCGGCTCCACTCCTTTTCTCCCCATCATCCCCCCTTAATTACCTTCTGGGTGCATCCCATGGGCGGGCATCCCGGGTGGCTTCTGTATTAAACCTGTACCCACTGCTGGCCTATTGCGCCTGTGCTAATCACCATATGGAGGCTTCTGGGGATAGCGTGCTTGGGGGCCCTTCGGGGCAAGCACGGCTGTGTTCCATGTGTGGGGTATCCCCTGTGAGTAACAGTGTCACGGTGTGTTTGCCGTGTGCTGAAAGTGTCCTTGCGCTTCAAGCTGGTTTGCCTGCTTTGCTTCCCAGCTCTGCGCCTCACTCGGCCTCACCTACTCCTGCAATTGGGCCCCAGTGAGGGGAATGTTGGCAGGGAGTCACATTCTGATTTGGCTCTGCGGGTGGCTAACATTGAAAAGCAGCTTGCCAGGAATGCTCCTAGGAAGGCTTCTGGCAAGAAGATACACCTGGATCCCAGGCCTGCTCCCCTTACTGAGATGCATGTGGGGATTGATGAGCTTGGTGACTGTCACCCCCTTGATATGGGGGAGCTCTCCCAGGATTCTGACTCCTCTGGGAACCAGCAGGAGGGTTGCGATAGTGACCCTGGGTCTGCGTCCGGAGAGGAATCATGGTACCCTGAGGACACTGATAATATGCTGTCACATATTTTTGAAATTTTGCACATTGCTGCCCCTGAGGTAGCTAAAAGAAAGCAGAGGTTGCTTTTTCGCCCTGGTAAACAGCATCTAGAGTTCCCTGAGCAGGAACATTTTACCACTTTGGTGCTTAAAGAATGGGAACGTCCTAACAAGTTGCCTGCGGTGCCCAAGGGTTTGGATAAAAGGTATTCCTTTCCCGTTGATCTTATTAAGAGGTGGTCATTTCCCCCTGAAGTGGGCGCTCCCGTGCTAGGCTTGTCCAATACTTCGGTCATGCCTTCCCCTGACACTACCACTCTGAGGGACAGAGAGGACCGGCGCATGGATCAAGTGGCCTGCCATGCTTTTACCTGTGTGGGGACTGGCTTGCGCCCTGTATCTGCTGCCGCCATTAATGCTATTGCCCTTAAGAAACTGCTTAAGCGTTTCCTTGATGGCACAACAGCTGGTAGTGTGGGGAAGGAATATAGGACTCTCTTACTCTGTACTGATTTTGTGGCCTTTATCCTTACTGCTATGGATGATGCTGTGCGGCTGTGTGGAAGGACCTCTGCGCTCTTGGTGACTATGCGCCACTCTGTATGGTTGCGCCAGTGGGCAGTTGACACTGCGGCTAAGAAAGCTCTCACTAGCCTCCTCTTTGTGGGGCTGCGGCTATTTGGGGAATGGCTTGATGTTCTAGCCAAGGATGGGAGGCTGCCTCAGCGTAGGAGGCAGTCTCGGCCCTTTCGAGGGTCCTCTGCCCACCTCCCTTCCTTTCGCATTCCCAGAGGGGGCCGTGGCTCCCTCCTCTACAGTGGTCGCAGAGATTCTTGGGGCCGTGACAGAACCTGTTGTCCCGGTCTCTCCTGAAATCGTAAGCCCAAACCCTCTCCCAAGCCCCCTCAGGCATGAAGGGGCGCCCTCACCCATCCGGGTGGGGGGGACGGCTTCGGCTCTTTGCTCATGTCTGGAGGCTTCATGTCTCAGACCGGTGGATTCAGGAGGTAGTGTCCTCCGGTTACAAGATAGAGTTTGCAGCCTGGCCCCCCCCTCAAGATTCATCAGATCCCGGATGTCTTTAAACCCCCTGTCTGCTCAGGGGTTGCTTCTGGCGGTTCATTGCCTGTTAGAGTCCGGAGTCATTTCTTTGGTGCCTCATCAAGAAAGAGGTCAGGGGTACTATTCCAATCTTTTCACGGTCCCCAAAAAGGACGGCTCTCTGAGGCCCATTCTGGATCTGAAGGGCCTCAACAAATTTGTCAGATTCAAGCATTTTCGCATGGAGACGCTGCGCTCTGCTGTCAGTACCTTTCGCCCAGGCGACTTCATGACCACTGTGGACATCAAGGATGCTTATCTTCATGTGCCTCTCTTTCCAGGTCATCAGAGATTTCCAAAGTTCGAGCTGCAGGATCAGCATTACCAGTTTGTGGCTCTACCCTTGGCACCTCGGGTGTTCACCAAGGTGCTGGCAGGAGTGATGGCTCTGCAAAGAAACCAGGGCATCCGCATCATTCCTTACCTGGACGACATCCTGATTGTGGCCGAGTCTTTTCCTCAGGCCGAGTGGGACACTCAAATGGTGACATCCACTCTGGAGTCTTTTGGCTGGGTGATCAACTATCCCAAGTCTTCTCTGTCCCTGTCATTGGTAAGGACCTTCCTGGGCATGATGCCGGATACCTCTCAGGTCAAGGTGTTCCTTCCTCAGCAGAAGGTGGAGGGTCTTCAGCTGCAGGCTCTCTGAATCAGACGCAAGCCCATCCCAACAACGTAAGTTATCTGAACGAACAAAAAATATCAGATTTTGTTTGGAAAATGATCGGAACTAACGCAAATGATCCGATTTGTTTCGTTCATCGAAAGCGCATATACGCATTTTCCCGAACGTTCGTACGAATGAAAAATGAACGAAAAAAAGCAAAAAAATGACAAACGCCCACAAAACCTTTCACAGACAGTTACGGAAGTCCAGACGAATGTGCCTCTGAATCGAGCCTCTATTGGATCATCCAGATTTATGTGTATTTATTGCTTTTACTTGAAATCTCTTGCCTGCATAAAGTTCTCAAATTAACTATTATATAAGTTTGGACAGGAATTTCCTGTATAAGTCAAGATTTCGGAATGCCATATGGGTGGATATACATACATAAGCATGTTATTCTGTAGTATAAATACATTTTTCAGAAATCAGTATTTACTTGGAAGAGTCTATACCTGTTTTAATGTTTTAGGACAAAACATGAAAAGTTTAAAGGTGGTAAATACTTCCTATAGACATTGCTACATAATTCACCAATTTGTCTCTTCTACAGCCTGAATTATAGTTTAAAAAATGCAAGCTGGCATCATCAGCATTTTAGTAAGACTGGTAAGTATGTGCACAACATCCCCCATCCTACAGTAAGCTGACGTCAGAACCTAACTCTGGCCAATAGGAATGGGCTAGATAATCATGCCTGGATGAGCAGAGGTTGCTATGTGCTCCAGGTGATGAAGTGTTTGCCAGATATGATGGCTCATTTACTGAGTGACGTGATTGTGCTTAAACTGTCTAATGTCCAATAACACAACACCCATTGGCTTTTATAGACCAGTTGGCATATATGGGTCAAAGGGTGTCACTATAACTAAAATGTCTAATTCTGCTTTATCCCAAACCACTTATGTGTGAGTATAGATTTCTGGGATTTGCAATGTGTGCCATGGCAGGGTAACAGGATAAAAGAAGTGTAAAAATAAAAATGTCCAATTTGTGCCCTTTGTTCTATAAAGTGGGTTTGCCTTAAAGCGAGACTCCTGTCCTGGTCTCTACAAACCTGCCTGCAGGGGCTGAGACTGGAAAGTAGTAGCTCCAGCCTCTGCTGACATCACCCACAGTTCATTGGTTAAGACGGGAGGCTTTTTTCCCAAGATTCAGAGTGGTGGTGATCTCCAGAAAGTGTTAACCACTTGTCTACCACCACCGACTTTATACGTCATGGTAGGAGGCTGTTAATTGTAACCTGACGTATAAATGCATCAAACTAGTACTCAAAGATTCAAACAGTCTACAACACATATTTAATTGTCAATGAGTTGTATTATCATACATGTACTGTAATTCTGGATTTACACGAGCAGATAAATTGACTGTTCACTCAGTGTGCGACCGACCATACAAATCTTCTGTGAGTGTTTAGACCTCGGAGAGTTGTTGGTCAATCGGTCACTAGAGTGATCACTCGTGTGCTCGTTTTTATAGCAAAACACATTCTTGTGGTCGACTTCTGTTTCCACACTTCCACCACCAAGCGAGAATGAGAAATCCTTGGAAGTGGAAGTGGGAGAATTGTAGCTATGTAAAATATAAAAGACAAATGTGATCGATGTGTCGGTTCTGAGACACTAGGTAAAAAGCAGCGTTAGCAGTGACTGGATCAAGAACAATCCGGTCCAGAAGCCCTACAGCTGGATAATTCCCAGTATTCGGAAGCTACAGCCACCAAATGTGTGAACTGGTATTGGGGTCCCTTGAGAATGTCTGTCAGCGGGGAACAGATGAAAGAAGAAGCGCCAAAGTATTGCCTTTGTTTCCTTCTTTTTCAACTGTTTGTCAACTGGTAAGGGGTCCAAGAGACCCCTATAGCAGTTCACAGAGTAGTGATTGCCAGCATGCCACCTGCCAGCATCAGCAGGTGGCATGCCCTATAGTTTGACCTGAATTTTGCCAGTATCCAGGATTGGGTGAACTAGAGTGAGTCAGCAAGACTCCGTGTCGAAACTCGCTTTGGCCCAGATCCGAAACGCTTCACTTTGCATGAGATGATTTGTATATTAACAGCCAAATGCTAAGAACAATGGCTAATTCTGTTTTTCTTGGCCAGTCGGCATTATGTACAGTAACTTCCCTCTGTTTTAAACCCTTTTTAGTAATTGAAATGAACGGCCCACTTAATTAAAATCAGCTGAAAGCTTCTCCAAAAATGGTTCAATACTAAAATCCACAGACATATGCTAGCTGGCAAGCTAAGGGTTTATTATACACCCTGCAAAACAAATTGCAATGCCAAGCTTTTTCCTTTCTTTTACACATTCCTCAACCCTGTCACTTGGTTGGACTTAATGGACTTTATGTGTTTTTTCAACCGTATTATCTATGTAACTATGTACAGGAAAGAGGAAGAACCTACCATTCAAATCAAATCACCTTTTTTCGCTAAATACATATACAAAGATCACAAACTGAAATTGTGGCTGGTTGCAGGGGTGGTGGTGTTTTCCAAGGTAACTAGAACTGGTGCTATGTTCAGGACATTTTACACAACTTTCTATGTTAAGGTTAGTGTCTTACAGTTTGAGTATAGTTGGACAGCATCATGGTTTTTCAGTTCATAAGAGATAAGGTTGTTTTTTTCTCTATTCAGAAAGTTAATTGCAAAAGGGTAGAAATTGTTCATAGAGCAACTGGTTATTTAGGAGGAAACCTAAAATTGGGTTAAGGGGGTTACCAGTGTGGTCCTGATAGAGCATAGAGTGATGGTAGGGGTGCGCCTATAATATTTTCTGCAGCCTTGAAGTGATTGTCTAGGTACACTCAAAAGCAGGGATACACATGGTAATGTTCTCATTTTATTCCCCTTTCAATACAGAGATAACTTGCCATCGAATCTGAAATGAAAGTTGTACTTCTGTGATGGGAGTGGCAGGTTTGAGTCATACAAGCACACTGTGTGCATTGCATTAGATTGAGCTGGGATTGACTGACAGTGGTTCTATGCCAAGTACCCCCTAGTGATTGACTGACTGTGGTTCCAACCAAGTACCCCAACGGGATGATCAATTATAGATAGTACAAAAATCAGTCGGCCACAGGCCTTGTAGCACTTTTAAAGCAAGAGGGATATTGTTTATCTGTTAAAATAATATACTAGACCAATCAGGCATCTACCTGTTTGTGTGCCCCTAAACACCACTGTGTACCACCTGGCGGTATGTGTACGTAAGTTGAGAAACAATGATCTAGAGCAATGAATAAAAGCACTGCTCGTTGTCACTACACAATAGGCATTTGATGATCAAGATAAGCTTGTAAAAACAAATGATATAAAAAATGATCAGACCCCCCCCAGAAGATAGTTATAAAATAATACAGGAAAACAGGGTATTTATTCTGTCTTTTGGAATAGTTAGCAGAGCTATGATGTAACCTCCTCTATCTGGAAAGCTGTCCCAGATGGTAGATAGCATGATGGGTTCTAGCAAGGAAGCTGTTAGGTCACTAGCAGAGCAAATATGTTGCCTCTAATGGGGTGTTCAATTGTTTCTCAGCCTATATAGACCGTGTCATATGCACGCTGTTAGTTGCTACAGTCAGTTCCTAGAAGTCTGCACTTACATAAGCAAGTCACCTAAAAACATGTTATTGCTTTTTTCCTATATGCACTCCTCTAGTGAGGTCACTAGCTTCTTGTCACCTGATTGGCTGGATATGTATTAGCCTGTATTGTGGCTTACTGCGGGTGATAAACCTGCTCTTTTATTTTCTTGAAGATGTTTGTTATCCACCTGACTTGCAATAAATAGTAATTCCAATCCACATCCACTGTCTACCATAAAAAGTATGGGGGTGATGTGTTGCGATTGCATTAGCATGAGTGGGAATATTGGGTGTTACTATATGACCTTATTGGTAACATCAAAGGAGTACCCTGTGTCCATCAGAGATGGCCAGAGGAGTTGTCCCTTCAGTGCCATCATACCAATCTAGCCCTGCTCACTGCACTGCACTTCATACACAATTCTGCTGGTCTTTTGGGTGAACCAGTTGATGCTTTCAGCTGGTTTTGATCTTTTCGACTCTGTGGTGCAATGTTATGATGACCTTCAGTTTAAGTTCCACGTGGTGGGAGTCACCTGGCCTTGGTGCAGTAAAGCTGTGTAGTTTTCTCCAGCATAAGCTGCTAATGGCAGTCTGCTGCTAAAGTTTTAGTATAGCCGAAAGGCTAACCCGGGACGGCTTTACTGGGATGGAGTAGAGCAGGGTGGGACTCCATCCCCTACCCAGGTCCGGGTTTTGCGGGCCGCATAAATAGCCTGGGGAGTCAGCTGTGCACTGGCTGTGTCTAGAGCTCACTTGTGGAGTGAGACTCTGTGTGCTTGGCTGGAAGCTCTTATACAGGATATTTCATGTGGACCCGAGGTGGATTCGGCTACAAGTGTGCAAGCTTGGACAAAAACTAAAAAGGGCCGTTCTGTGGCATTTTTCCTGAGAAGGTGATGTAACCCAAAAAGGATATTTTGTCCTATGGACTTTAAGTTGAACTTTTCGCCTCTGAGCCTCTATACTGCTAACACCCTGCTGTCAACTAGGGCTGATTTGGTGTCGGATGCAGGCAAAGCAGTGAGGCCGTTGCTAGGAGTAACCGACGGAAGTTTTTTTTGTGCATGTTCTACATTAAGCCTGCCAGGATGCTACCTGTGACTGCAGACAAAATGGAGGCTGTCGTGAAAGCGCTCATGGAGGCGAATCTGCAGCAGCGCGAGGCCAACAAGCAGCAGCAGGAGACCAACCAGCTGCTATTGCAACATGTGATGGCGCTGCAAGCTGCAGGAGTGCCCAAAAGTGTCCCTGATGCCTGGAAAGCTGTCCGCTTGGCGCTTACAAAGATGACCCCTTCGGATGACGTTGAGACCTACCTGGCGGTGTTTGAAAAGGTGGCTGCAAGGGAGAAGTTGCCTCGTGACCAGTGGGCTGACGTCATTGCTCCATTTCTGGCATCTGGACCCCAGCAGGTTTTGTTTGATCTTCCAGACAACCAAGCCACTGAATACCCTGAATACTGGCCAGACTGGGGGTGAATTTGTGGGTTCGGGCTCAGCGGGTGCATCAGTGGAGCTATCAGTCGGCAGAACCCGCCAGAACCCAGTACTATAAACTGCTGCACCTACTGCAAAACTGGCTGCATCCAGATTTATTAAGCCCCTCTGCCATGTTGGACTGCTTGCTGGCGGACATGTTCTGGAGAGCTTTACCGCACCCTCTTCAGCACTGGGTTGGCCAGGTATACCCCGGCAACGCTCTAGAGATGGTGGACCTAGTGGAGCGATATGAGGCCCCTAGGAACTTGCAAGGGGGCTCTACGTGGAAGGATTCGGGGAAACCCTGGAGGTCCCCGCCCCAGCCCAGGAGAGTGGTGTCCCCTAACCCCCCTCAGGACCTACCCCCCAAAGTCCCTGCCCCGGTGTTGTGTTGGGGGTGTAAGGAGCCGGGACATATCAGAGCCAACTGTCCCCACCAGGGGGAGCCCATGGACGTGAATTTGGTTACCGCCCTACAATGTATGCCAGGAGGCTGTGTGCTGCCGGTGTCCCTGAGCTTGTGGGGCAAAGTCACCTCTGTCAGGTGAAAGTGGGGGATACCCTGGCTGTGGCCCTTTTGGACTCGGGGATTATGGTTACCCTGGTGAGACCTGCCATGGTACTGCCCGATGAATACACGGGGTGGAAAACCGGGGTCTTGTGCATACACGGGGACTTGAGAGACTATGCCACAGCACAAGTGACTCTAACCACCGGGTCCGGCAGCTGGAACCACGAAGTCGCCGTCGCCGCTAAACTTCCGTATGAACGTATTATTGGGAAAGAGTTTGTCGGGGTTCATGTCACTGTGGACCAAGCTGGGAGTTCCGGAAACCCGCGAGGCGGGTGTGTCCCCAATAGACTGGCACTACTCAGGGGTCAGAAGGCACAACGATAGGGGTGACCGCCACTATGGTGGAAGAGGGGGAGTCAACCCCACTGAGTGTTATGGTTGGAGAGATCTGTGGAAGATCTGTCAACAGGTCCAGAGCTGCCCGATCTCCATGTCTCCACGAGTAGTTTTGGTACATTACAACACCAGGATCCGACTCTATCTCGGGCCTGGGAGAATGTACTTGAGGTGGAAGGTGAGCCACAACAGCCAGGGACGGAGTTACAGTTTCCTCGCTTTGTGGTTCACCAGGATATGCTGTACTGAGTAAACAAAGTACGTGAAGAGGTTGTGGAACTATTGGTGGTACCCAATCCTTATCGCAAGCTGGTGTTGGACTTGGCCCACCAACATGTTCTGGGGGGACACCTAGGCCAGCAGAAAACTCTGGACCAAATTTTACAGCGATTCTACTGGCCCAGTGTGTACAAGAAGGTGGAGAGATATTGTGAGTCCTGCCCAACATGTCAGATGACCAGCCCCCAGCCTCATTACCATGGTCCCCTAGTTCCTCTCCCAGTTATTGAGGTACCCTTTGAGCGGATTGCCATGGATCTGGTGGGTCCAGTGCCAAAAACCGCTAGAGGGCATCAACATATTCTGGTAATCTTGGACTATGCCATGCGGTAACCCGAGGCCATACCCCTGCGACACACCTCAGCCAAGCTCATTGCTAAGGAGCTTTTGGAAATGTTTTCCCGAGTAGGCTTGCCTAAAGAGGTCCTGACTAATCAAGGTACCCCGTTTATGACTAAGGTGATGAAAGAGCTCTGTAAGTTGTTGCAGGTGAAACAATTGCGGACATCCGTTTACCACCCGCAAACAGACGGCCTGGTAGAAAGGTTTAACCAAACTTTAAAAACCATGTTAAAACGGGTGGTCGCCAAGGATGGGAAGAATTGGGACTTGCTTCTGCCCTATATGATGTTCGCAGTGCGAGAGGTGCCCCAGGCCTCTACGGGGTTCTCGCCCTTTGAGCTCTTATACGGTCGGCATCCACGGGGCCTGTTGGATATAGCCAAGGAGACTTGGGAACAGCAACCCACACCCCACAAAAGTGTGGTAGAGTATGTTACTCAATTACAGGAACGGATAGAGTCCGTGTTGCCGCTGGTGAGGGAACATATGGAAGCAGCACAGCGGGTCCAAAGCAGGATTTATAACCGGCAAGCCAGGGTATGGAACTTTAACCCAGGTGACAGGGTTGTGGTTCTGGCACCCACAGTGGATAGTAAAATTTCTGGCTAGGTGGCAGGGTCCCTACGAGGTGATTGGGAAAGTTGGGGAAGTGACTTACAAGGTACATCAGCCCGGGCGGAGAAAGCCAGAGCAGGTGTACCATGTAAACCTGCTGAAGCTGTGGAAAGACAGGGAAACCCCTGTGGGTGACAGTCCCCGACCAGGTATGTTAGGGGTGGAGCTTTCCGTCCCTCAGTCTGCTGTTAGAGAAGCGGTAGTTGAGGTGAAAGCCGGCGACAACCTCTCCTCTAAACAGGCCCAGGAAGCCAGGGAATTTGTCAGCAGAAACACGGATGTGTTTTCAGATCTCCCTGGGTGCACTTCTGTCATCCAACATGATGTTGTCACGGAACCTCAGGTCAAGATCCGGTTGAAGCCTTACCGGGTACCTGAGTCCCGGCGACAAGCTATCGCGGAAGAAGTGCAGCAAATGCTCCGGTTAGACATGATTGAAGAATCAAAGAGCGAGTGGGCCAGCCCAATAGTCTTGATTCCCAAACCCAATGGTACGTTGCGGTTCTGTAATGATTTCCGCAAACTCAACGAAATTTCTAAGTTTGATGCCTACCCAATGCCCCGAGTAGACAAGCTTATTGAGAAGCTAGGCCAAGCCAGGTATTTTTCTGTTTTGGACCTCACAAAAGGGTACTGGCAGGTACCCTTGACTGAGGCTGCCAAGGAGAAAACAGCCTTTATCACACCTGAGGGACTGTTCCAGTACAAGGTATTACCCTTTGGTTTACATGGCGCTCCCGCTACGTTCCAAAGGTTAATGGATATTGTCCTCCGGCCACATTGTCAGTATGCTTCGGCATATCTGGACGATATAATTATCCATAGTACGGATTGGGAAAGTGGCCTACCCAAAGTCCAGGCCGTAGTGGATTCCCTCAGGAAGGCTGGTTTGACAGCAAACCCGAAAAAATGTGCCTTAGGCTTAGAAGAGACGAAATACCTGGGCTATGTGATTGGGCGAGGAGTGGTCAAGCCCCAGGTTAATAAAATAGAAGCCATCCGTAGCTGGCCACGTCCTAACACTACCCGCCAAGTGAAGTAATTTCTGGGGTTGGTAGGGTATTACATGAGGTTCATTCCCAATTTTGCCACCGTAGCGGCACCATTGACAGACCTGTTAAAGGGACGCAAGTCTGTCATGGTGAAGTGGAATGAACAGGCTGAAAAAGCGTTCTCCACTTTGAAGTCTGCCCTGTGTGGATCTCCGGTGTTGGTGACACCCGACTTTAAGAGGGAGTTTATAGTGCAGACTGATGCCTCCGAGGTAGGTCTCGGTGCTGTACTGTCTCAGGAAGTCAACAGGGAGGAACACCCCGTTGTCTACGTGAGTCGCAAGCTGACACCCGCAGAGACCCGGTATAGTGTAGTGGAGAGAGAGTGTTTGGCCATTAAGTGGGCCCTTGAGTCTCTTCGCTACTACTTGCTGGGGAGAAGGTTCCGTTTGATTAAGGACCATTCTCCCCTCAAGTGGATGTGCCAGGCTAAGGACAGGAATGCCAGGGTCACCCGGTGGTTCCTGTCCTTACAAAATTTTAAGTTTACAGTAAAGCACAGAGCGGGACGGATGTTGGGTAATGCGGATGCCCTGTCCCAGGCACATTGTTTGTCATGTGTCCACCCCCTCAGGGTTGAACAAAGGGGGGGTATGTGGTAAGGTGCAAGGTGCCGTCATTGACGGTAGGTATGTGGCACCCAGGTACCTGGCCTTGGTGCAGTAAAGCTGTGTAGTTTTCTCCAGCACCAGCTGCTAATGGCAGTCTGCTGCTAAAATTTTAGTATAGCCAAAAGGCTAACCCGGGGCGGCTTTACTGGGATGGAGTAGAGCAGGGTGGGCATCCATCCCCTACCCAGGTCCGGGTTTTGCAGGCCGCATAAATAGCCTGGGGAGTCAGCTGTGCACTGGCTGTGTCTAGAGCTCACTTGTGGAGTGAGACTCTGTGTGCCGGGCTGGAAGCTCTTATACAGGCTATTTCATGTGGACCCGAGGTGGATTTGGCTATAAGGGTGCAAGCTTGGACAAAAACTAAAAAGGGCCGTTGCCTGTCTGATGCAATCCTGTGGCATTTTTCCTGAAAAGGTGATATTTTGTGTTATGGACTTTTTGTGTGAATAAACACGGACTTTAAGTTTAACTTTTCACCTCTGAGCCTCTATACTGCTAACACCCTGCTGTCTACCAGAGCTGATCCTCACAGTAGGTTTTCTGTAGACTTCTGTTTCCGGCCTACAACACTAACTTATGGTTACCAGACTTTCCAAAAAAGGTCAATGTGTTGTTCTGCTCATCTTCTCTTGTAATCTTGCTAATTTGGTCCACCGAAACCTGTACTACTTGTTTTTGGATCTTAAAGGAGCACTATCGCGAAAAAATGGCCCAACGATAAAAATCCATATAAATATCCGATGAGTCCAGAAATGGGGTCCCTAAGTGGGTCAGAACCTTAATTCTCAGTTTACCTGGTTTTCCTTTATTGATGAGCCCGCAGTAACCTATCCCCATGTGCGGTTTTGTGAGCCGGTTCTGATTCTGTACCTAGTTTGGTGCTGGGACACATGGGGGCGCAGCTATGGTCCGATTTGTGTTGGTGCCGGAGGTCTGCAGCTCCCCTTTTCATGTGACAAATTCACAGCCAGGGGTCCAGTGAGCTGCAGACCAACTGGCGCCTTACCAGGCTAGAGAGTGACAGTCAGCGGGGGGGGGGGGGGGGGGGGGGTCTGTGATCTGCCTTTTCCTGAGTGCATATTGATGACTAGGAGGGAAATAAAGGGGAACTTCGGACTTGCATCTGTGATAAAATGCAATGTAATATTTGCCCTGTTCCTCACAATCTTAATTTACATAATATTTTAAATTTAATCTATTTAATGCTGTTGTAAATCCCAAAACATACAGCAAATATTCTCACATTACCAGCCAATACTTTAGGCCCACATAATACCTTGAGGATCACTAGAAAGCATGGAATCTAGCTTCATTACTCAAGTGGGGCAGGTTACTGAATGATTCTTGCAGCCCCCATGACCACCGGTGGTCAATAAGGTTCTCAGGGGGTCCACCTGGTTGGTAACTAGAGGAGAAGGCTGTGGTCATCACTATAGGGGTTGCCACTATGTTCCTGGGTTTCCTAGGCATCTTTAAAGAATGGGCCCATTTCAGTGGCTCACCACAAATTACTTTTCTTTTTGAAGAAATTTTGTCTCCTGGTTGGTAGCTTTCTGATCCACTAATCAGAATATGTCCTTTCCCAAGGGAAGGTGACCAGAATAAGCTGTGTCATATGAGTAGAACATAGCTTAAAAAAAGAATGGTGGTTGTGCAGATGGTGGTTGTGGGGAAATACAAATATAATATTTCATTTCTGGCTGGCTCAGGAGCAGACAGGGACAAACAGACCTAGCTCAGGCCTGCCAGTGCAGCCAGCACATCCTACTGCAGATGGAAGGAAACCACCTGCTGAGAGGCTTCACCACCCACATAAAACAATTGCAACAGCCAGACATTTGGGAGCCTACATTTATATAGAATTATGAAATGTACATGCGAGCTATTGGAACCTAGAGATCAGATTGTATGCATACGTGGGTATCTTGTCATCCCCAGCGACTCAAAGGTTCCAGAGAACTCAGGTTAGGAGGCAACAATGTTTGGTCTCAAAGCATATCCAGAACCCCGTTGGACCCATTGACGCCAGAAGCGGCTCTTTATGAAAAAAAGTTAGGAGATATTTAAGGTTTAGCGGCTCTTAGTTAGCCATTTCTAGCTAAGCAGCTCTTAGCTAGCCAGATTTTTTACTCTGCGTCTGTCCTAGTTTGAGTTTTTATGACTGGAGGGGCAAGGGGGCAGGGTTGGTATTGAAAAACCCACACTCTAGGTGGGTTACAGTGGTCCTGCAGCTGCCTCTGACCATACATAACGCTCATGACTCATAAAGGTGCACCATGACATGCCCTTAAAATACATAAGGTATTTACTGTACTTATAATCAGAGATGTTGAAAAATGGCTCATTTCACACTGTTCCCAAAGCAGATAAGGTGAGAGGAACTTGGTGTGTGCCTGGACAAGGACTTCAAAATGGTTATGGGCTAGATGGGTCCAATTTAATAAATGAAATACAAAAGAAATAGTGGCCATCATTATGTATCTATAGCACGTTAGACAGATGTATCTCCTGAGCTTTAATATCAAGCGATTCTCCCATATTTTTGTGTGCACATTTTTTTAGAATGTTTTTTTTTCCTTAGTGCAAATTCAGCACCATTTTTAGCTGTGCACAATTTTAAATAATTTTCACAGCTAAAATGGTACTGAATTGCACTAAGGAAGAAAATCATTCTGAAAAGTAAGAAGAAAAATTCTGACAGTGCTGAATCACCCCTACAGTTACACATAAAATGGTGCCACACATAAAAGTTGTATAATACAATTAAAGGGCTCCTCTCAGTCGCTGCTAGCAGGAAACACCACAATGTCCTGTTGCCAAGAGACCTCCTCCCATTCAGAGCAAGATTTAATGGGGAAAAAGGCTCAGTACAGGGTTAAGTGAAGAATTAGTTAAAGGTTCAGTGAGTTGTCTGTCAGGTTATATATAGAGACCACACAGGCCAACTGGGTGTAAGAAAGAGGGAGGGCAGAGATCTGTCTAGTGAACTATTATACACTGTTAGAGGAGTCTATTCCGGTCGGGCATCAGAGGTGAGCAGAGGGCATCAGGGATAGGTGTGCAACAAAAGATCCGGCGCACGTAGCAGGATCAGCACCTCGAACAGCTCAGAGATCACATCTGCATCATCTGCCACCCTTCTCTGGTCCTCATGCTGGATAACGGACACAGGATGGAGGCCACCCAGATGAAGAAGGTAATCTCACCTTGCACATATCATATCTTCATATATATATATATAGAGAGAGAGAGAGAGAGAGAGGGAAAGGGTGGCATAACAAACTTTTTACAAAGCAAACATTAGATTAAAATGGAGGCGTATTTGCTTATTTAACCACTAGTGCTTCCAATCTGAGAATGACTTTCCTCTGCACTATGCTTTATCTTAAGTGGAATATGTAGCACACACAACAACAGCATAAACAGATTCAGTTTACTCAAAGCAATAAAAAAAGGATGACTGGCTGTCATTTGTTAGCTTACTTTATGCCATTTGACCCCTAGCACTACTTTGTGTAATATGATTTTGTGCCACCTAAAGAAATGTGTACTTTGTAATAACTTTTAACTGCTTGAAAATCGCTGATCAGGCATACACCCAGTACTAACCCGCAAAGAACTCAGTGTTGCTGCATCTCTCATCCACTGAAAGGTCCTTGGAAATGTAATCAGATCATTCACTCACCCCTTTATTGTACCTCTCTGCAAGCGCTGGACACATCACCAGCCAGCAACCATTGAGGTTCTCAATTGGACACGCATGGTCACTGGCAGGCCAAAGCAGAGCGTGAGCTTGGAGGGGTGTGTAAATCGCCTGATAATGAACATTTCTAGGGTCCTCTCATTAGAAAGACAGCCCCATGTAAGATGTCAGTGGCCCTGTGGATCAGTGCAGGGTATAGGTGCAGCTGAACTGCAGGCAAGCGTTGGTAGAATGTGTCTTCATCAGACTATTTTGGTCACTTCAATCTCAACTGCTGATTATTTTTGAATTGGATAGATTGAGGAAACATCAGACCAAATATAAAATTTTATTCAAAAAAGATTTCTGTCTGTAGCTTCAATGTGGATGTTTAAACTTACCTACTCACTGGTGGGCAAACAGGATGTTCCTCAAACAGGTGTCACTGTGATATTAGTACCACTGGTGGTACTCTAGATCCTATCAGGTGGTATCTTACAAGGCTGCAGACTGGCCCCCAACCTCATATACTGCTATCTGTACCCGTACAAAACAGCTCCAAATGGTTTTAAATATATGTCACTGTATGTCATGCATTTTAATTGGTTTTGTGTGTTTTTGCCATGGTTTTTAGTTGAGTGAAAGCCCATATGTATCATCCAAATAGTACCTGAGATACTTAGAAAATGGAGAGTGTTACTTGATCAAAAAAGGTTGGAAACCACTGGTGTAAAGATCTTCCATATCGTTGGAGAACTGGAGTTAGATTGAAGAGAACTTTACATTCTAATGGCTCTAATGGGGGTGAACTGCTAAAATATGAGGAGATGCCACCTCAGACTTGAAGTTCACACAGGGGTTGTCTTTTTTACTAACTTGTGATAAATGTCTTATGTTGAGAGCTTTCCACTCCAAAACCCAATTGTCCAACTGAGATATCCACTGCACACAGTAAGCCACTTTTTTAATTGTTGGCAGGGAAGAAAAGAGGGGAGAAAACAGAAGAAGGAAGGGGGTGGAGGATGAGAAAAGCAAGAGGAGGGAAGGAGATGGAGGAGGTGAAGAAAGGCAAGGGGGAAGGGGGAAGGAGGAGAGAAGGGAAGAGAGGAGAGGTAAAGAAGAGAGGAAGGATGGAGATGAAAAAAACCCATGACGACACATGCATATCTCCTTTCATATCTCACAATCTGAGAACATAGATAAACTTGGAGGGGCAAAAAAAATGCCATAGAAACTGGACTTTGCCTTTAATTGATGTGCTTCTAAAACTTCATTGGGACTAAATGGTTAGCAATGCTGCATCCGTTTTCCTCTATTCCTTTTAATTTCCTCCCACAATCTATTAACATTCTGGGAAGGTAATCAGTTCCTAACTAGAGTGATTGGTGTGCTTAAATGGTTATGACAGGGACATTAGAGCACGAGCTCCTTTTAGTTGCATGTGTCAGCCTTATACTATGTAAATATGTGAATAAATGAACAAATACTCATTGTAGGCATTTAAAGTGGACCAAAAGTGAATAAAAACAAATGTAAGCTCAAAATATCCTCACGTGTAGTTTTTAAGAATGGCTATTATAATGTAAAAGGATAATCAGTTTCTGCCCGCTGCAGTATGCAGTCATTCATTTTTCCTAGCTGCGTCACATAGAAGCATGGAAGTACACCACAAATATGGAGAATGTACCTTAGGGTCTAATATATTCCAAATGATCACTGTAAACATCCACAAAGCCAATGTACTGTTTTTTCAACAACACCCTTAAAAATGTTCATTTTTTTTAGCATAAGCTTCATTTTAACAGTTTGATAGGCAAAGGTTGCTGACACCTGACAAAACAGCATCTCTTAAAACTAGTCATTTTTTATGGGTTAATTGCCACCTTTTCCTTTGCAGCAAACAGGCAAAGGGCTCCTGTTACCTTGCCATTACTGTCAGAGGTGTAACGGGGAGGCCGATTCATTAATAGCGGCAGGTAGCGACAGTTGAGTGACTGTAGCAGTATTTTCACAGCGCCCGCTAGTAGTCGCTGTGCTTGCCCGTTGTTCAGTTGTTGATAGCGACTCAGTCGGTGTGCAGTAATGTTGAATACGAGGTGACGAGTCGCTATTTGACAGGTTCCGCGATGTATGGGTGCGCATGATAGCGACTGGTCAGAGCGACCGGCTCCCACCACATTCATCAAAAAATCACGCTCCAAAAATTCTTGCGCTGTGAAATGCATGTTTAAACCCCAGAGCGCTGGCGGCGATGGGTTAAAAGTAGTTTTTTAACCCCCAAACAACCATATTTTTGGAAACTCAAAAAATAAATTTTTTTAAAGAATTTAGTAATATGAATACAATAATATCAGACCTGTAATATCAATTCTGCACAATTTTTTTTTCTTTTTTTACCTTAAAAAAAATATCTAACATGGCAGAAGTGGTCACAGAATTTTTCACATTTAAAAAAAAAAAAAAAAAAACATTATTATGAATTAATTATGAATATTTAAAGATTGTTCCATTGAAATGCATTGGAGAGCGCCAGGTAGCGAGAGGTGATACCTGTCGCTGTTCAAGGTCGGACGCTGGCGCTGTGGGCTGAGGTTGGAATAATGATGAATGAGTCGCTATCTGGCGCTATCTCAGTCGCTAAGCAGGATCGGCTTGATAAATGTGTGATTGTGGTGGGGAGCCGGCGTTCTCGTGGCGGTGCCCGTCATTACCGGTCGCTCACCAGGCGCTACCTGTCGCTATCCCTTGTTAAATAAGGGCCTAAGTGTGACCAAGCCCTGGGGCAGCCTCGTCTGGCCGGGTTAGAATTTATTTAGAGTATTCTAGACCTGCGTATGTTGTTTTGATTTGTCTATATTTTTAAGTCTTTCTCAAGATTAGTGGCCATTTTCTTTTTACATCTATGCTTGGATATTTTTTAAAGGAATAGTCAAAAATGTATCCTGTTGTTACTAGAAGTAAAGTGCTGTTTTAATAGTAAACTAAACAGGTGTGCAGGAAACGAGCCCCGGCCCCCTTCTTCCAGAAACCTGCATGGAACAATCTCAGTCTAGTTTTCACAGAGTGAAAAAAGCATCCATGGTCAAGAATTGACCACCAATACTCTTCTCATCCATCCTTGGTGCACACGCTCTGCTGCGAGTCACAGAAGTCTGGGCTCCCATGTTGAATGGCAACAGGGAGCCTGACAAGTGGTGGACACTCGTTTGCACGCCGGTGTGGGGGGTGGGTGGTAGTGCGCTGTCAGCTTTAGAGCTGATAATTCTGAAACACAACTGCTGCAGCTCGTAGGACTACATGAATCGATACTGCAGGAGGTGAGCTAAGTGTAGTTTTTCTATTTACCAGGGGATGTACCTATTGTTTACACAGAAGATTTCCATTTTTGTTTAGTGTGGCAAACTGTAACTGTAACGATTGCACTAAGTGGCCCAATGACCCACTAAGTGGCCCAATGATTAAACTCCAAATAATTATGCTGGATGGGGGGAGGGGGTCACTTATACACAATATCGAGTTAGGCTTGTTTTTTTTTTTTTAATGGAAGGAAGAGGAGATCAGGGCTGGCAGACTCTATCACCCTTATTACACTAAACCTGTTCCTCCTGGAGAAGCAAACCACAAGCTTGGCAGGAGTTTTATTTAGTCCAGGTGTATAAGTGACCCATCTTCTCATTAGCCAAAATGTTTATATGGATTTTTAATATTATACAATTTTGCGATAGTGCTCCTTTAAACATTACACTTATACAACATTTTCATTTTCATTTATCTATTAACCAATAATTGCATTGAAATGAAAATCTAATTTTAATGTAAAAATATGATGAAAACTAAAAAATGTCAATGCGTGTACTTACTTTTTCATATATACATACCGAAGTGGCACTGCTATAAAGAGGAACAAAAGCAGGGGTCTTTAATATCTGGGGTTTTCTGCCTGGGGCTGCCAAAATCGCCCATAAACTCACCTTACCTTTATTTCCACTCGGCACATGTTCCATTCAGCTTTTGCTTTCACAGCGCATACTTGTGCCAAAGGTGAGTGGGGATGTGGTCACTCATGCATCATGGGATCAGTGGAAACAGGGGCGTAGCTGGGGGGCAGGGGGAACACGTGCCCTGGGTGCAGCAAGTCAGGGTGGGCACCAAAAGGAAGCCTAAGCACAGATGGGGGCATCATTTTGAACCTTTGCCACGGGTGCCAGAAGGCCTAGGTACTACTCTGAGTGAAAAGGTGAGTTTTGTGGCGATCACTGGGGATTTCACACATTGGGGCATCCCAAATCAGGATGTCCCATAACAAAGGAGACTACCTACTCTAAAGTCTTACAGACTCTAGCCCCCTGGTTGCTCTTCTTTAAAGTGGACCAACACCCAGGATTTTGACTATCCTGGGTTTTGGTCCACTTCGGGGGGGGGGCACCCCGATTGGGGGTGCCCCGCTGTGTGAAACCCCCCAGAAAGCCCCAAAAACTCACCTCACCATGCTCCCACGTGACCGCGCCGTCCAATCCCCGCCGACGGACAAGCGGGTGACAGCGACGCACAAGACAGCGCGTCCGCCGCCTCCTCCCGCACGTCACTGTTATAGGGCGCGCGCCCGCGCCGGCCATTCACAAACGGCCGGCGCGGCACGCGCGTACGTCTAGAGGGGCGCGTGGGAGGTAAGGTTTTTTGGGGGTTTTGGGGGGGTCTTATAGATTCCCGGGCCAATCACCCCTGGGTGTTGGTCCACTTTAAAGGAAAAATCCACTTTCATAGACATTCCCTCAGACCTGCAGATCAGATAGTGTTCTTGGGCATAAGACATCCAACTTATCATCTGCCTACTCCCACACCACACATACAAGAATACAAGATACAAGAAGCCAATGTGCTGTTGCTCCCACTGACTTCAATGGGGACCTCCGTCGAAGGAAGTTCCTTCCTACAGAGACGCCCATTAATGTCAATGGGAGTGCTCTGGGCTGAGGCCATGAGGTAAGAGGGGAGTCTCATGTCTCAGGGCGCTGTCTGATCTGCAGGTCTAAGGGAAAGTCTTTGAAAGTGAAATTTCCTTTTAACTTATTATATTTTAAACTATCAAATTGTCCTGCTGCCCCTCTCCGCTGGCTCCACATCATCATTGCATGTTTCCTGTATCTGGCCAGATCTTGCACATGTGCCATGGATTGAGCCTTGAGGAGACTGAGAGGAGTGCCTTAGAGGGGAAACCATTATGAGATCCCTGCTGCGTAAATGTGAGATGGCAAGCGATCGGTCATTGCATACAGTAGGTGCAGCAATGACATCACCTGCCGATCACAACAGTGGCGAAGACACAAAGTGACTTATAGGTAAAATAAGTGGCATTAGCGGGAAGCAGACTGACACAGGAGCATCAAAAATTGCCAAAAGGGACTCTTCATGGGGATGCTAGTTAAAAATGTGGGTTTTGGTCTGCTTTCAAATGGCAGCCCCTTTATTATATCACCTGACCTGCATCTCCCCACACAGTTAAACAGCATACAACATGGAGGTCTAGGTTCAGTCATGCATGAATGCTTTGCCCTGCCTACCCTTTAATTTCATCGAGTGCATACACTGTGAGGTAAACACCACTCTGCTGCCATAACATGCTGATTAATAGCATAGGCCTACAACCAGGGCAGACTATTAAGGCAGATAACTGGCAAAACAGCCATCTGCTTCTGGGAATTATCAACATTTACACACAAGCACTTACTCATTCATAAACATCTGTCGGGAATCGGGATAGTAGGGAGGGGAAAGGTACCTAAGAGATGATTTTGGGCATTATGTTTTCAGTTATGTGCACGTTCTCTGCTTAATAAACGTCTCATATATGCTGTTGTCAAATGAAATTTGTCAGAATTTCTTTTTCCTTTTGAAAATAAAGAGTATCAGATAAATTATGTTGCTTATATAGAGTATGTCAGTGTTCTCTTTAGATACAGTTTAGTTGAAGAAATGTTCAGAGTGGTGAAGGCCACAATTAAAATCTATCAACGGCTTTAGTGGTAAGGAAACAATGAAGCATTAAGTTCTAGGAGTAAATGTCAAAAGCTCTTTTTGGAATAAATCTAGTCAGGCCTCAGAGTAGAAGGTATACATCTATTGGAGGGGGTCTTCCTTACAAATAATAGGCTTTAGTATAATGAGCAAATATCTTTAGGTGAAGACCTTCCTAACTAAAAAATAAAAGGCCAGATCTACAGCATTCTCTTGGTGTGGTCTTCCCTCAAAAAATACTTTGGGTCTTAGAGAGAAAGATGTCTCTAGCAGGAGTCTTCCTTATAAGGGGAGGAGTTTTCCTTACTTAATCGGCAGGGGACCTGTCTCTTTTGGGGCCACTGGCTCCCACTCCATAGAAGACCCAGCTTCAATTGGGAAAGGCCCCTGGCAGAGCAGGGTGGCTTAGCCTAGTGGCCAGATACCGGGTGATGCCTCTGCGGGGCTCCATCACTGCTAGTCCTTCTCCATTGTGTGGTAGATCGAGGAGAGGGGTCTCTTTCTCCCCATATGCCCAGAGGGAGGATATTTGTGTTAGGAAAGCCAGCAGCAAGTGCTCTCTGTAGCGGTCTCCTCTTCCTCTCGATAGACAAGGAGCTGTTCTCCTGGTCTTACCCTGGACCCTCCTCAGCCCCTTGGCCTAACAGCAGCCTGGCTCTTCCTAATTTCCCTCCTAGGTTAAGGGCCTAGTCTTGGGGCACAAAACAGGGCCAGAAAGAGACCTCTGCTACTAAAGTGACAAGGGGGTAAACGCCTCTTTCATTTGCCCGTGGACCTTGCCCTGCCAACCTAAAGTCAACCTCCAGGCTTATTCCCCGAAATCTTTCCCCTGGTCAAGGACCCTTATGTCTCAACTGAAATGCCTTATCCCATGGTTCTGACCTCTACCTCTTGCCATTACAGTTTAGGGCTAGTGGCCTTCTTGAAGTGGGGTGGTATTTGCCTCCCCTGTTGTTGGCCCTGTGATGATTGCCATTGAAAGTTGTTGTAAGAACTGTTCACTGTTTGAAAAGACTCTTCTGCTAAAATAGAAAGAGTACCCAAGTCTTTTCTGTTACTTGGCTATCTAGAGTCCTATCTGTCCGAGGCCCTGTGGCCTTATGGGCCGTTTTCACAGAGTGATTGTCAAGCGAGGAAGCATTAAAGTGACCTTAATTTAGCTCAACGCTTCGTGGAAACATCCGCTGCGATCAAGTGATGAACGACATTTGACTGATATAAGAATGAACAATCGATTAGAGATTGCTCTACCGACTGATTAACAAATCTTGAAAGTTAAACACAGTTGCTCAATGTTTGTATGGCCAGTCACCAGCCAGTTGATCTGCTGGTGTAAACCCAGCATTACTTCCATCTTCTGCTCAAAAAGGAGCACCATGCCAGCTGAGCCTGACCTGCACGCCCTCACAGTGAAGGAATGCCAATAGGTTAGGCATACTGTCAAACAGACCTTCCCTGACTGGAGCATGAGCATGTGACAGACTGGGTCTGTATAGCTCTCAGCCTCTCTTGGCTGTGTGATTGCGATTGCCAGTGCAAATACATTTTATCTTAGCATGGTACCATTTAACTTGTTGTAGTGTTGATAATGAAGATGGGTTGTACTTGGAAAAGAAAGAGGACCAGAGTGTTGGGCGCAGCGGTGTCATAATCCAGATCCATTAGTGGTATAACAGGAACTGGCTTTACTGGAACATGAATGCAGTAAGAGAATGTCACCTTACATGGTGGCTAACACAGACAGGAAAAAGAAAGAGGTACCAAAGAGCAACTGGAAGCACAGCATTAACATGCATAGAAACTGCAGCTGAGTATTGGTCACGGCGCCATCTATGGTCATAACTTGTCAAAGCTGTAAACTGTAGTAAATCTAGCAAAATCCACTCCAGCATAGACTAAGTTGGAAGTATGTTGTACAGTTTCTCCAACACAGAGGATGTGGGAGAAGTGTAGGAGAATACTGAAGAATACAGAGGAGGGTGTGCAGGGAACAGAGATGGGCAATACTTTGCAGAAGTCTTAGTGGTGGCACCTATTGCAGCTTGATGCCCAACCAGCATTATTTTGACAGTTACACACTGTCTTGTTAAAGTGGATCAAACCCCACGGAGATTGGCCCTGAAATCTTTAAGATTTCCAGGCTGATTGAATCCCTCCCCCCATGGCATCTAGAATCGGGATGCCCCACGGCCGGCGGCCGGATCCCCCCAATGGCCGGCGCGGGCATGCTCCGTGTTAGAGGAAAGTGGCCACCAGCGATTGGATCCGCACATGCACCGTAGGACCGGGAAGAGGTGAGTTTGTTCGGGCAACCTGGGGGGTTTCTCACAGCTGGGCAAGGACCAAAACCCAGGATAGTCAAAATCCTGCGTTTTGGTCCACTTTAAGGATATGTAGCAGCACTGGCTATGCTTTTTGGATCACCTATAATTGGTCTAGTGCTCTGAGGCTTTTTACAGACCACACAGTGACAGAATGTTTGGCAGCAGTTGAAGTGACAGCAGCTGTGCAATAAAAGTATCGAGGATCGGGACTCAAAAAAAGTTTGGGAAGTACTTAGCAACCCAAGTATAACGCTGTGTACTGAGTTGTGTTGCATTAGCAACACAGAAGAACATCGTCCATTACAAAGCACCTGCAATTAGAGAATCCAAAGCCCAACTGGCCAACAGACAGATTTGAACAATATTATGTGACTTAGGCCCTTATTTAACAAGGGATAGCGCCAGGTAGCGAATGGTGAGCGAACGGTAATGACGGTCACCGCCACGAGAACGCCGGCTCCCCTCCGCAATCACACATTTATCAAGCCGATCCTGCTTAGCGACTGACAGAGTGCCAGAGAGTGAATCATTCATCATTATTCCAGCCTCACCCCACAGCGCCAGCGAGCGACCTTGAACAGCGACAGGTATGACCTCTCGCTACCTGGCGCTCTCCAATGCATTTCAATGGAGCAATCTTTAAATATTCTTAATTAATTGCTATTAATTTTTTTTTTTTTTTAAATGTCAAAAATTCTGTGACCACTTCTGCAATGTTAGATATTTTTTTTAAGGTTAAAAAAAAAAAAAAATTTCTGCAGAATTGATATTACAGGTCTGATATTAATGTATTCATATTACAAAATTAGTTTTTTTTTTCCAAAAATATGGTTGTTTGGGGGTTAAAAAACTACTTTTAACCCATCGCCGCCAGCGCTCTGGGGTTTAAACAAGCATTTTACAGCGCGAGAATTTTTTGAGCGTGATTTGTTAATGAATATGCTGGGAGCCATTCGCTGTCATGCGCTCCCATACAGCGCGGAACCTGTCAAACAGCGACTCCTAACCCCATATTCAACATTACCGCACACCGACTGAGTCGCTGTCAACAACCGAACAACGGCCAAGCACAGCGAATACTAGCGGGCGCTGTGAAAATACCGCTACTGTCGCTCATCTGTCGCTACCTGGCGCTATTAATGAATCGGCCTCTTAGATTCACACATATTGGCCTCGATTCAATAAGAGTTGAAAAAAATTCTCATGGCAGTAAAAAAATCACTTTATGAGAAAAAAGCCTGAGAATGTCACTGTTCCTGAATCACCAGCTAGGAAGACAATAAAAGTCAATGACACGTGTTACTGCAGTAAAAAAAAGAAGTGAAACGTTCTCTACTTTTTTTGGAGTACAATGAACCATTGTCTTTCATTGTCTTCCTACCTTGTGGTTCAGCAACAGTGAATTTCTCAGGCTTTTTTTCTCAGGAAATTTTTTACTACCAAGAGAATTTCAACTCTTATTAAATCAAGGCCATAATCTTGAAAGACTAGGGGGGTTATTCATGAAGGGATAGCGGCAGGTAGTGCCTTGTAGCTGCAAGCAGTATCTGGTGAACACTTGGCGCTATACAGAATACCACATTTATGAAAGCGAATCTGGTGAGCGACTCTAACAGCGCCATGTAGCGTTCGATGTATTATTACAGGCGGCTCAGCGTATAGCGCCGGTGCTCTAGCTTCCAGAGCACCAGGTATTACCTTTTGCTCACTGTCGCTCTCCCATACATTTCAATGGTCGTTTATTTGCTTGTTTGACATTTTTATTTTATTTTTTGCTCAAATCATTGTGTGACCTCTCCTGGCTGCAAACAAACATTTTTAGAAACTTTTTATATTTTTATGCGGAATTGTCATTACAGGTCTGGCACTAACGTGTTAATGTCACAATGTTAAAACAATGTCATTCTATGTGTTTTTGCTTTGTTACTGGTGGATATGTGTTAAAAAACAGACTTTAACCACACAGCGTCTGGCGCTTTATGCTACAGTGCCCAGCTTTAGAGCACCAACGCTGTGTGTGTGTCCTTTTTTGATAAGTATGGTGTGGAGTGCCGAGAGTTGGTCGCACTGAGCTGACGCTACCTTTCGCTCCGTGCAGCGCTGTACTGGGGTTAGAGCACCCAACATACATCATATTTATCAATGCCGGCCAGGTTACTACAGCGACTGAGGCGCTATGTTACAGCACCCGATACGCGCTTACAGCGTCGCTCTAAGCACCGCTATACAGACGCTCATCTGCCTCACGTTAGTAATGAATCAGCCTCCACGATGGAATGATGACGATCGTTTCTTACACAGTGAGATTCCTGTCTCACTGTTTTACCTTGTGATAGCCACCAGATGGTGCTGCATAATCTAGAGTATATGCACACAACTACCAAAATTATAAACTTTATTGCTGGCTGCAGCTCTGCCATTTTTTACTATAATAAAGCCAGAAAGTGTTAGTAACACAATAAATTATGTTAAACTGTAATCATGACAATACAAAAATGGAAATGTTTATTAGGTCCCTAATGCCCACAGTCTCATTAAAGGGCCAGTTTAGCAAGACTGTCCATTCTTTTTACCCTCCCCGCCCGCCCTGCTTCAGTGCTAGGGGAACTTAAAAAATGGGCAATCTGAACTACATCCTCTGCATCTGAACGCAAGTCATTCGATCGCAGAAGTTCCAAGCTAACTAAACAAATTTGTTTGTGGAAATGGACCATAAGGCTGCGTACACATTGCTAGTATTTCTTGTGGTGTAACCATGTATAACAGAATGGCTCTTTTTTCCTCTTTGTTTACTTTTTTTATTGTAATAGTAAAGCACATGAAAGTTTGCATGCTCTACCATAGGACAACTACCGCATTTTCAGAGCTCAGTGTTATTGATGAATCTCTGGCTATGTGGCAAAGCCCATCCTCTAAAACTGTTGTTATAGGGTCAGGGTAATTATATTCAACACCTTTGCATTTTTTGTGAGCTGTAATGGGGTCAAATAGTCCTACTTTCTGTTTGGTCATGGGAGATTGTAATTTAAAGTGGACCAAAACCCAGGATTTTGACTATCCTGGGTTTTGGTCCTGTCCCCCGGGGAACCCCGATCGCGTGAAACCCCCCAGATCGCCTATGGCAACTCACCTCTTCCCGGTCCTATGGCGCATGCCCAGCCACTCATCCAATCAGCGCGCTGATGGCCGCATCCTTCCGCTTTCCTCATTCACAAATGCCTGGCGTGGGCACGCAACCTGCTCGAGGGATAGCAAGGATGTGGCCACGGCTCGTGCACCGGGAAACAAGGTAAGTTAATGGGGTGACCTGGGGGGTTTCACACAGCGGGGCAGCCCAATTTTTGATGCCCTGGGGGAATCTTATAGATTCCCAGGTCAGTCAGTGTGGGTTTTGGTCCACTTTAAAGCAGGTCAAAACCCACGTGGTCGGGCCCTGGAATCTAAAAGATCGCTAGCCTACCCCCCTGTGTGAAACCCCCTGGAGTGCCGGCGATCTTACCTGATCCCGACCAGTCCTGCAGCGCTATTCTGCCAACGGCCACATCCCTGGCTTCCCTGCAGCCACACACACTCCCACATCCAGCCCTTCTGAATCCCCGAACAGCGCCAGCTGGCTGCACCCTTTTTACAGCGGCACGTTTGAGAGAGATAACGGGTTATCTCAAAAAGTGCCACCTGCAGTGAAAAACCACCGCTGAGCCAACAGCAGCGTCTGGCTTCTAGGGCGGAAGGGGGGCCCAGCGGATGAGTGGTGGACCCATTTCTGGGCTTCTATCAACAACTCTTTATCAATAACGCTTTAACAATAACTCTACAGCGTCATTATGTCCAAAAGGTAGTGAGTGGCCCAAATGGGGTCACCCTTTTAGCTCTTGTGGCACATTGAAGTCCCTGTAATTTATTTATTCTTTTAAACAGAACTAAAAACTCTAGTGGCTAGGCTTCCCACGTTGCATCCCAGATCAAGATCCCCCACTGTGTGAAGCCCTCCGGGGCGCCGCAACACTAACATCCTTCCTCTTCACCGATGTAAACAATAGTGGCCACATCTCTGGAACTCCTGTGGCCAGCCATTCAGATAGGCTGGGGGAGGTAGCGCGTGTCCCGAAGGGGATGCAGATGCTCCCGTTTCTGCTGCCAAAGGCCTACATGTAGAAAGAGCCGTTTGCCGAGCATTACATATGCACAGCAAAAGGATCTGATTGGACAAGAGGCCACAAATGTACCGCAGGAACAGGGAAAGGTGAGTTTGTAGGGGTGTTCTGAGGGGGGGGGGTCACGGCACAAAAATACAATTCTGTGAAATACTCACCTGTAGAATTGGTATTATACGCATACAGTACGTCCTGCTCCATATATAATACTTACACGTGGGTAATCCTCCGCCAGATGCCGCTGTGCACTGCAGACATGCAAAAAACAGGCTCCTCCCAGCCCTTCATATACCGAGGGACCTCCCACAAATCCCCAGTATTGAAAAGCAGTGAGAAAAAGAAGCCGGGAGAAACCAACCACCAAAACTGGTAATAATAACAATGATAACAATCACCATACAGGGGATCCAGAATAATGTAAAACCAGGGTGGGGTGGAGCAGGACGTACTGTATGCGTATAATATCAATTCTACAGGTGAGTATTTCACAGAATTGTATTATTCTAAGCATACAGTACGTCCTGCTCCATATATAATACTTACACGTGGGACATCCAATAGCAGTGTCCATAAAGTAGAGTGGGATCCCCAACAAAAAAGGCACAGCAGACAGTTAAAAGCACTGTCACCTGCAACCTTGTTACCAAGAGCGACATGAGCAAGAGCTCTAACGTCAACCTCATAAAAACCTTTGAAAAGGTATGAACAGAAAACAAGTAGCGGTCTAGCAGACTTGTTCCACAGAAACCTGGTGCTGAAAGGCCCAAAGATACCAAAGCACAAGTAGAATCAGAAATAAAGTGAGAAGAAGATTCTTCCCCTTAAAAGAATAGGCCTGAGTAACGGCAAAGGCTATCGGGGAATTTTAGAGCTTTCCCCATCGGGGAAGTGAACCCTGGTCTCCCGCGTGACAGGCGGGGATACGGACCAGTATACTAACAAGGATCAGCTAGAAGCCGAAACCTTTCCTAGGACCAGAAGGGACAATCCATTCAAGGAAAGACCAGGCCAAAGGGCGCATAACCCCTGGAAGCAGACGAGATCAGGCACATACGGATGGAGACGGTCGCAAACCCCAAGGGGCATCAGTCCCCCTAAGGGACAAGAGACAATCCAGGAAAAATTTCCAACACCTGTTGAGGGAATGTAGACCCCCTTTCCTCAGCGTTACAAGGAATAAGGCCCAGAAGAAAGACAAATGTCTTGAATACATGAGCACAAGACAACACCTCAGGCATAAGGTCCGGCGTAAAGCGGAACACCACCACATCATGGAGTATATATCAATGAACGAGGGCTAGCTAAACAGAGCCGCCCGCTCAGGCACACGTCTGACTGAAGCAACAGCCCCCAGAAGGACAACTTGAGAGTAAGAATAATCAGACAGTATCCGGAATAGGTCCAAAGGGAACACCCCGCAAGGCAAACAGAATAAAATTCAATTCCAACAGGGACCATAGAATTACGTGGGGGATGCACATGAGCAATCCCCGAAGAATGCTTAACCAAGGAAAAGGAGAGCAAAAGACTTCTACAGGAAGGCGGACAGGGCAGAACCTGAACCTTCAGAGTACCGAGTTGGAGAGCCCACTCCAACCCATGCTGTAATAACTCTAGAACCCTGGGAACAGAGAGCGCCCGACAGGGGAGAGACCTAGACTCACACCAATCAATATGGGTACGCCATACCCTAAAATAGACGGAAGAAGAAGAAGCTAGCTCCTAGACTTCCAACAGTCACCCAGAAGATACGCCCGACTCCATCAAGGTGGATGAATCAGCCGTCAGGCCATCTAGACCAAAGCCTGTAGATTGGGGTGAAATTAAAAATACAATTCTGTAAAAAATACTCACCTGTAGAATTGGTATTATACACATACAGTACATCCTGCTCCATATATAATACTTACACGTGGGTAATCCTCCGCCAGATGGCGCTGTGCACCGCAGACATGCAAAAACAGGCTCCTCCCGGCCCTTCATATACCCAGGGACCTCCCACAAATCCCCAGCATTGAAAAGCAGTGAGAAAAGAAGCCGGGAGAACCAACCACCAAAACTGGTAATAATAACAATGATAACAATCACCATACAGGGGATCCAGAAAAATGTAAAACCAGGGTGGGGTGGAGCAGGACGTACTGTATGCGCATAATACCAATTCTACAGGTGAGTATTTCACAGAATTATTCTAAGCATACAGTACGTCCTGCTCCATATATAATACTTACACGTGGGACATCCAATAGCAGTGTCCATAAAGTAGGGTGGGATCCCCATCAAAAAAGGCACAGCAGACAGTAAAGGCGCTGTCACCTGCAAACCTTGCTACCAAGAGCGACATGAGCAAAGGCTCTAACGTCAACCTCATAAAAACCTTTGAAAAGGTATGAACAGAAAACATGCAGCGGTCTAGCAAAACCTGTTTAACAGAAACCTGGTGCTGAAAGGCCCAAGGTACCCAAGCAAAAGTAGAAACAGAATAAAAAGAGAAGAAGATTCTTCCCCTTAAAAGAATAGGCCAGAGTAACAGCCTGACCAGTCCAAATGCAAACAGTAGCCTCGGTAAAACTTAGAGCTCTCCCCATCGGGGAATTTGAATCCTGGACTCCCGCGTGACAGGCGGGGATACTGACCACTACTCTAACAAGGATCAGCAAGAAGCCGAAACCTTTACTTAGGGCCAGAAAGGACAATCCATCCAAGTAAGACCAGCCCAAAGGGCGCATAACCCCTGGAAGCAGACGAGATCAGGCACATACGGATGGAGACGCCCGCAAACCCCAAGGGGCATCAGTCCCCCTAAGGGACAAGAGACAATCTAGGAAAAACTTCAACACCTGTTGAGGGAATGTAGACCCCCTTACTTCAGTGTTACTAAGAACAAGGCCCAGAGGTAGACAAAAGGTCTTGAATAAATGAGCATAAGACACCACCTTGGGCATAAGGTCCAGCGTAAGGCGGAACACCACCACATCATGGTGTATATATAATGAACGAGGGCTAACTAAACAGAGCCGCCCTCTCAGGCACACGTCTGACTGAAGCAACAGCCCCCAGAAGGGCAACTTGAAGTAAGAACAGTTCAGACAGGAATCCGGAATAGGTCCAAGGGAACACCCCGCAAGGCAAACAGAATAAAAATGAATCCCAACAGGGACCATAGAACTACTTGGGGGATGCACCTGAGCAATCCCAGAAAGAATGCTTTAACAAGGAAGACCGAACAAAGACTTCTACAGAAAGGCGGACAGGGCAGAACCTGAACCTTCAGAGCACCGAGATGGGGAGCCAACTCCAACCCATGCTGTAATAACTCTAGAACCCTAGGAAGAGAGGACGTCCAACAGGGGAGAGACCTAGACTCACGCCAATCAATATGGGTACGCCATACCCTATAATAGACGGAAGAAGAAGAAGAAGAAGCTTGCTCCTAGCCCTCCAATAGACAGTCAGCCAGAAGATAAACCCGTCTCCAAAAGGGTGACTGAATCAACCGTCAGACTAGAGCCTGTAGATTGGGACGACATAAGAAGGGGCCTGAATGGGCAGAACCGCAGTCCTGAGAGAGCGTACAGGTCAGCTGTCCTCAGCAGAAACATCTGCGAACCACACTCCACTAGGCCACCCAGGGGCCATCAATATCACGGGTCCTCCCTATCAGCGCAATCTTGCGCAGAAACCCGCCTAGCAGGGTGAATGAAGATAAAACATATAGAATAGAATGTCCAGACATAAAATTACTGAGCCCCCATGACCAAAGTCAGAATATTCTGGGACAGTAAAAGCAAGGGCAGAGCCCCTGTGATAGTGACGGGGCCCAACAGAGCCACCCTAGTAGGATCTCAAAGGGACACCAGAATAGCACAACCTGCCACTGAAGGACATCCATTGGAGCGAATACCACTGAGATGCAGGGAACGTTGACCCCCCACCTAGATCAGGATCAGAAACCTTCCTGGAGGATCATCCTGCTCCGAGTTCCCCATCGATAATAAATACAGGCCACTGTCCTCCGACAGACCAAGAGTCCCCAAATAGACAGGTCCTGAAGAGGAGTAGTCCAGCAAGATAGAGCCAACTGAAGGCTCACTGTTTTAACAAAATCAGTAGGTAAATGGACCCCTAAGGGCCCCTACCTAGGAACCGCGGGGGATTTTAGAAGAAAATCCCCCCCCCCGTCAACCTGCGAGACTTGGTACCCACGGTGACCATCTACAGGAAGATGCAAGAAAAGGAGGGGGTGCCCCCTGACAGGTTCCTTGAATTTAACCAGCTCAAGAGGAACCACCGTACCAAGGGGGAATGAGCACAGACCTAGCTCCAGGGGTGCTGGAACCCCGTCCAGAATTAATAACATACGGTGCCGAAGAGCCCAAGGGCTCTGAATATAAGGGACATCATGTGATCCGCCACCAACGGGCCCACCGGCTGCAATCCTGCCTGGTGAAAGTAAGGTGACAGCAAAGACGGACAGAGCCCATGTAACCAGGAGTCCACTTATTGCCAAGGAAGAAGGTTCAAGCCTGAACCGAATCCAAGGAATGGAGATACCGAATAAGGGGACAATGAGGGATTGAGGTGACTGAGCACCCATCCAAATGACTCCCAAAGGACACCACCGGCCGAATAACTCACTCGGCCCGACGTAGAGATTGGGAAGTAAAGAAGGACGATCAGGTAGGTCCTAGCGCGGACGCCCCACGGGCACGTCAGAGACATCACCCCCGTCCGCGCCTTGGCGAGCAGCCGGGGAGCAGAAGAGAGGCCAAAAACAAGGCCACAATCCACAGGGTTGGTCCTTCAACACTGACCTGTAATGGCCTCGGTGTCCAGAAGACACAGGGGAACTAAAAAGGGTTTTAGATCTCCACAGGCGGCAAGAGGCCCACCGGGCACAGGGCGCCTGTGGCCCAACACAGAGATATCATGCAGAAACTACCTGTGAATGTAGAAATGCCAAGCCTACAAAATGCCAGCATGGCCCAGACTGCCTCATCCCATTGAGGGAAAGAGGAAAGGTTAATGTAGAGGCCATCTCCCCTGCTTGTTAAGGGCAACCTGCAAGTGAGCCCAGACCCTGCAGGCCGAGTACGGCCTGCACCAACTCCTGACAACCAGACAGGGACTAGAAGCACCCTGACAACCTCGGAAAGGGACCGCCCAGCAAACTCTATCCTGCATCCAGGGGAAACTACCTCCTGTATCCACCAGAAGGGCGAGGGTGTCCCTTCATGCTTGGGAGGTCTTGGCAGATTTGGACTTATTCCTGCCGGAAGGCCCAGGACGTTGCCTGCCCACCCGAAAAGTTGGAAGCACACCTCTGGTTCGTGCTTGACACTAACCTAGGGAGGGGGAGGGGTGTCCCTGCCCCGAGGAGGCCGAGACAGCCTTCTGCGTAGGGGTGCCTTACCCTTTTTCCCAAAAAGGTCCAAACGGGCCCCAAATAGACGTTGTCCTCTAAAGGGAAGGCCAGTGAGAGCATTTTTTTGTATCATCGTCAGCACCCCACTGTCGCAGCCAGACCAGGCGGCGAATAGCTACCACAAGGGCAGAGGTTCTAGCACACATCTTAATGGTGTCATCCAGCGCTAAACCTCACAAACACATCACAATTGGAGAGTGCATTAAAGACCTCCCAGGGGAGATCCTCAGGTTGGTGATCAAATATCTTTCTAATGAGGGTCCTGGCGGCCACCGCAGTGATGGCCACGGCACAGACCGGGCGCAGAGCCGTCCCTGCACACGAAAAGGCGTGGGAAGCCAGTCTGTCAATGCGCCGGTTCTCAGCATCCCGAAGGGTACGATAATTAGGGGCTGTAATGAAGGGGGGGTTAGCAACCCCTATGATCAGTGCATCCACCGAGGGAGGTGCTGACCAACAATTAACCACATCAGGGGGAAAAGGGTACTTCCAATCCCAGACCCCTGGAACCCCTGTAAGTTTACAAGGTGATTCACATTCTTTGGATATAAGATCCTGGAAATGATCCTGTTTCAGAAATTCCAAGCGCGGTGTCGCTGTGTGGAAACTCTCCCTTTTGGGCTTGGGAGCCTCTCCAGGAGGAGAGATTGACAAAACCTCAAAGATCTTTATAAGTAGTTCATCAGTGTCACACAGGCCCCAGGAACCAGGGCCAGAATCATCACGGCTCCAAGGCATCTCGTCCGAGGAGCCCGAATCGGAGAACAGCTCACCTTCATCAGAAGGATCAAGGTCCTGCATAGCAGCAGACTCTTCAGTTTCAGTAGGAAACAGAGAACCAGGAGGCATCAGGGGCCGCTTCTTTCCAGGGTCCAAGCACTCCTCCAAACTAGATATCACCTGCTCAGCCGTAGGCAGCCTGCGCGGCACGACTTGCTGGTCATCCCCGCTCGAGTGCGACTCATCAGGAGTGAGATTTAAGCACTGGGAGACAGGTGTATTGAAGCGAGGTGCAGCCACTGGTAAACCTGATTGCAGGGCCAGTACTTGTTCAGCACACGGTCCGCAGACCCGTGCTCTATCAGCATCAGCATGGGGCTGTCCACACGCTGTACACAGCCGGTCTTGTCCCCGAGGGACCCCGGGCACATAATTCTGAGATGCCTCCATATGGTGATTATCTGAGCAATATGCCCGCAGGTATTTATGCAATAGGCAACCCTGGATGCCCCAAGACCCGCTAGGAATGTGGGAGAATTTTTATGTGAACCCGCTAAAATATATGTCAGGCCGGGAGAAGCCACCGAAATCTTGGCGTCTGAAAGACATAAAGAGCATAAGGGGGTGTCAGAGCCATGCGCAGCATAACGAAAGATCATAAGAAAACCACCCACGAGGGCACTTACATGACCAAGGGAGGAGGAGGATCGCAAACACGCGCGCGCGCGAAGACCATCAAAATGGCGGCAAGCGAACCTCGAGGGGCGTGCCCGATCTGGCCGTGACGCGGAGCGCGCCAAGCCAGGTCCCCGCCTCCCCCAAAGAGCGCGAAGCTTCGACCCAGCGGTAATGTTCATGACAAGCAGTGAATAAGACACACAAGTTAGAATTTAGCTAAGGGAACCGCCGTAACTACTGAACGACACTGCCGCCCGGGCAGCACACTTCAGTAAGGAAAAATACACATGCGCGCAACCTGTCAAGGATTATGTGGATCAAGAAGCGCGGCTCTGACACCCAGTTCAAAGACAAAACAACGGCCATAAGCGTGTACAACATTACACTGAGATCGCCACACACATACCCCCCCCCCTTTCTTTTCCCCCGGGCTACAGGGGGGAACGAGGGAGGAAGGCGACCCTTCACCCAGGGTTCACCGCTACACGGGGCAATAATGCGGGAGGGGCATCTATTAGAGGCTCACCATCAGCCTAAACCGCCTATCCTATGGAGGGGGACTGCGGTGGAGCATAGCTCCGTGAGCACACATGGTGCTGCCTTCCTTCACCCGACCAGCGCAGCCCAGGCTGGGAGGCACATCATCGAACAGGACGGGTGGGAACAGTCCTACAGGGCTGCAGGCTGTAAAAGCCCCGCTCACCTGCGAGAGAGTGATACTTCATGTCTTCTCAGTCAGCACTGCAGAGAAATCTGGGGATTTGTGGGAGGTCCCTGGGTATATAAAGGGCCGGGAGGAGCCTGTTTTTGCATGTCTGCAGTGCACAGCGCCATCTGGCGGAGGATTACCCACGTGTAAGTATTATATATGGAGCAGGACGTACTGTATGCTTAGAATAGGGTGCCTGAGTGAGCAGATCAGCACTCCTGACAGAACGTACAGGTCCGCTGTCCATAGTACCACGTCTGCACACCACACTCCACTGGGCCACCCAGGGGCCACCAGTATCACTGGTCCCCCCTTCCAGAGCAAACTTAGCTCAGAACCCCGCCTAGCAGGGTGAATGAAGATAAGACATACAGAACATAATGTCCAGCCATAACGTAACTAAGCCTCCTGACCACAGTCAGAATAATCTGGGACAGGGAACAAGGGCCGAGAACCTATGAAAGTGACGGGGCCCCAACAGATCCACACTAGATGGATCCCATAGTGACACAAGGATCAACACATCCTGTCGCAGAAGGACATCCACCGGAGCGAATACCACTGATATGCAGGGAACGCTGTCCTCCACCCAGATCAGGATCAGATACTTTCCTGGAGGATCATCCTGCTCCGAGTCCCACACGGATAAATAACACAGGCCACTGTCGTCAGACAGACCAAGAGCCCCCAAATAGACCAGTCCTGAAAAGGAGTAGTCCAGCGAGATAGAGCCAAACTGAAGGCTCACCGCTTCAGAAAATAGAAAGGTGTATGGACCCCTAAAGGCCCCACCTCCCCCGGAACCACAGGGGATTTTAAAAGAAACCCCCCCTCGTCAACCTGATAGATTTGTTACCCATCTACAGGAAGATGCAAGAAAGGGGGTGCCCCCTGACTGGTTCCTTGAGTTCAACCAACTCAAGAGGAACCACCGTACCAAGGGGGAAGGTACACAGACCCAGCTCCAGGGGTGCTGGAACCCTGTCCAGTATCACCAATATAAGCTGCAGAAGAGCCCAAGGGCACTGAGTATAAGGGACATCCTCTGAGCAGCCACCAACGGGCCCACCGGCTGCAATCCTGCCTGGTGAAAGTACGGGGACAGCAATGAGGGACAGAGCCCATGTAACCAGATTGTCCACTTATTGCCAAGGAAGAAGGTTCTCGCAGGAACCAAATCCAAATACAACCCTAGGAATGGAGATACCAAATAAGGAGACAATGAGGAATTGAGGTGACTGAGCACCCATCCAAATGACTCCCAAAAAACACCACCGGCCGAGAAACCAACTCGGCCTGGCGTAGAGATTGGGAAGTAAAGAAGGACGACCAGGTAAGTCCTCGCATGGACGCCCCTTGGTCTCATCAGAGGCATCACCCCCGTCAGTGCCTCGGCGAGCACTCTGGGAGCAGAAGAGAGGCCAGATAACAAGGCCACAATCAGCAGTGTTGGCCCTCCAACACTAACCTGTAAGAGCCTCGGTGTACAGAAGACACAGGGGTATTAAAATAAGCATCTTAGGTCTCCGCAGATGGCAAGAGGCCCACTGGGCGCATGGCGCTGGCGGCCCAACTCAGAGATTCCATGCAGAAAACTGTCTGTGAATGTAGAAATGCCAAACCTATGGAAGGCCAGAATGGGCCAGACTGCCTCATCCTTTTGAGGGAATGTGGAAAGGATGGTGAAGAGGCCCCTGCCTCTGCCTGTTAAGGGCAACCTGCAAGTGACCCCAGACCCTGCAGGCCGTGCAAGGCCTGCACCAGCATCTGAAGAGAGACAGGGACCTGAAGCACCCTGACAATCTCGGGAAGGGACCGCCCCGCAAACTCTATCCTGCATCCGGAGGAAACTACCTCCTGGATCCACCAGAACGAGGCATGACGCCTCCTGATAGGAGCAAGGTGCTGCAGCCGTCTCCTCACCTAGACGGGCGAGGGCGTCCCGCCATGCTTGGGGGGTTTTGAAAGGTTTGGACTTAGTCCTGCCGGAGGGGCCAGGGCGTTGTCTGCCAACCCTGGGGCGGGAGTCTACGCCGAATAGCTGGAAGCACACCCCTGGTTCGTGTTTGCCACTAACATAGGGAGGGGGAGGGGTGTCCCTGCCCCGAGGAGGCCGAGACGGCCTTCTGCGTAGGGGTGTTTTGCCCTTTTTACCAAAAAGGTCCAAACGGGCCCCAAATAGTCGTCGCCCTCTAAAGGGAAGGCCAGTGAGAGCCTTTTTTGTAACATCGTCAGCACCCCACTGTCGCAGCCAGACCAGGCGGCGTATAGCTACCACAAGGGTAGAAGATCTTGCACACATCTTAATGGTGTCATCAAGCGCTAAGAGGATAAACCTCACAAATACATCACAATTGGAGAGTGCATTAACGACCTCCCAGGGGAGATCCTCAGGCTGATTATCAAGCATCTTTCTGATGAGGGTTCTAGCGGCCACCGCAGTGATGGCCACAGCACAGACCGGGCGCAGCGCCGTCCCTGCACAAGAAAAGTCGTGGGAAGCCAGTCTATCAATGCGCCGGTCCTCAACATCCCGAAGGGTACAATAAGTAGGAGCTGCCATGAAGGGGGGGGTTAACAACCCCTATGATCGGTGCATCCACCACGGGAGGTGCTGACCAACAGTTAACCACATCAGGGGGAAAAGGGTATTTCCAATCCCAGTCCCCTGGAACCCCTGGAAGTTTACAAGGGGATTCCCATTCCTTGGATATTAGAGCCTGGAAATGATCCTGCTCCAGAAATTCCAAGCGAGGTGTCGCTGTGTGGAAACTGTCCCTTCTAGGCTTGGGAGCCTCACCAGGAGGAGAGATAGACAAGACCTCAAAGATCCTTATCAGTAATTCATCAGTGTCACACAGGCCCCAAGAACCAGGGCCAGAATCATCACGACTCCACAGCATCTCATCAGAGGAACCCGAGTCGGAGAAGAGCTCACCTTCATCAGAAGGAGCAAAGCCCTGCGGAGCAGCGAACTCCTCAGTTTCAGTAGGAAAGAGAGAACCCGGGGGCGTCAGGGACCGCTTCTTCCCAGAGCCCAACCGCTCTGCCAACCTCGAGATAACCTGATCAGCCGTAGGCAGAATGCGCGGCACGACTTGCTGTTCATCCCCGCTCGAGTGCGACTCATCAGGCGTGAGATTTAAGCACGGGGAAACAGGTGTATTAAACCGAGGAGCAGCCACTGGCAACCCTGATTGCAGGGCCAGTACTTGTTCAGCACAGGGTCCGCAGACCCGTGCTCTTTCAGCATCAGCATGGGGCTGTCCACACGCTGAACACAGCCGGTCTTGTCCCCGAGGGACCCCGGTCACATAACTCTGAGATGCCTCCATATGGTGATTATCAAAGCACAAAGCTAACAGGGATTTACGCAATAGGCAACCCTGGATGCCCCAAAGACCCGCTGATTAATGTGGGAGAATAGTAGGTAAGCCCACTAAATATATATATATATATATATATATATATATATATATATATATATGAGGCCGGGAGAAGCCACCGCAGACTTGACGTCTGAAAGACATAAAGGGAATAAGAGGTGTCAGGGCCATGCGCAGCTGGTAAAATATTTAATAAAGAATCGCCCGCGAGGGCACTTACAGACCAAGGAGGAGGGGGACCGCCACCACGCGCGCGCGTGAAGATCATCAAAATGTCGCCCAGCGAACCTCGAAGGGCGGGCCCAATCTTTGGCCGTGACGCGGAGCGCGCCAAACCAAGTCCCCGCCCACCCCGAAGAGCGCGAAGCTCTGAGGTAGTAGTCAAACACGCAAAGGATAAAATCACTAAATATAAGCCTTTGCAAAAAGAAGACGCCGCAGCGTCTATACGAAGCCGCTGCCCGCGCAGCACATTATTCAGTAAAAGAAAGGACACACGTACGGCGGCAGCCAAACAATAATAAGGGGCAAGAAGCGCGGCTCTGACACCCAGTTGAAAATCAAGGGCAATACTATGGCCATAAGCGTGACAATAGAGTACACTGGGACCGCCACACACATACCCCCCCCTTTCTTTTCCCCCTAACTACTGGGGGAAACGAGGGAGGATGGCAACCCTTTACGCAGGGTCCACCGCTATACGTGGCACAGGGCAATAATGCGGGAGGGGCATACACTAGAGGCTCACCATCAGCCTAACCGCCTACCCTATGGTGGGGGACTGCGGTGGAGCATGGCTCCATAAGCACACATGGTGCTGCCTACCTTCACCCGACCAGCGCATCCCAGGCTGGGAGGCATATCACAAGGAGGACGGGTGGAAATAGTCCCACAGGGCCGCGGGCTGTAATAGCCCCGCTCACCTGCGAGAGAGTGATACTTCATGTCTTCGCAGTCAGCACTGCAGAGAAATCTGGGGATTTGTGGGAGGTCCCTCGGTATATGAAGGGCCAGGAGGAGCCTGTTTTTTGCATGTCCGCAGTGCACAGTGCCATCTGGCGGAGGATTACCCACGTGTAAGTATTATATATGGAGCAGGACGTACTGTATGCTTAGAATACCTGGGATAGTCAAAATCTGGGTTTTGTTCTGCTTTAAAGGAAATTAAGCATACAGTGAACTTTGAATTTAAAGGAACTCTAAACTCAACAGCAATAATAAGGCAGCAAGAAACTCACCTGCTGCCTGTCCCATGTGCCCCTCCTCCGGATATAACAGGCTCCAATGTTTGCCCCCCCCCCCCTTTTAATTTTATTCCTCCGGGGCCTCTCAAAAGAGTGCTCTAACCTCTACTCTGTCTCTCTTGTTGCTCTCAGCGTGAGTGAGCACAGCTAGCCACAGTGTTCCCCCAACTGTCTCTAACCACAGCAGAGCATGCACATGACTCATAAAGCTTATTTGAAACAGGTGATATGAAACACATTGTTGGCAGTGTCCTCTTTTTCAAGCTCAGGACACAATACCCTGTGTGGTCTATAACTTGAGTGGGGAACCTCTACAAAACTCACAATTTGCGATTGTGTCTTTGACCCCAGGCTTGATGAGTCAGATCAGAAAAGATCTGATGAGACATCTTTTGACAGCAGTTAGACATTGGAAATCCCAGGCCTTACTGTCTGCCTCTGAATTAGTGCTGGAGGTTGAACCAGTCAGAAGACTTATAGAGATTATGGCAAACAATAACAATCCAGTTCCAAGAATAATACATTACTACTTGGACACACATGTAAGAGACTTTCCTTCATTAAGGCTCTTCTGTAGGACCGGGTCCTCATTTTTCTTCTATTTTCCATGGCCCCTCTCCATTCTCCCCCCTTATATACCCCATTCGCCCTTTTTGGTTGTTTTGATAGCTCTTCTTTCTATTGTACTCTTCTGTTTTTGCTTTTTCTGGTCTCTCCTCATTCCTCTCCTCTGGAGGGCCCCCGGGCTCTGAATTCCACACTGGGTTTTTCAATGTTTGTTCAATGATTACCTATTCAGGTGCCATGGTACTATCCTAATATCCTCTCATTGAGTAATACTTGTCTTGTTAATATTTTAGTCCAGCATCAATACAGGCTTAGAGTTTGTTTAGTGTATTGTGCCTTATCCATACATATCATTTACAAGATACATTTTATATGATTTTGATGCTCTATATACCTTGCTGGATACTCACTGCTGATGCCCACTCTCTGTTCCTTTGTGTTTTACTCTGTATTAAACAAAACAGATAATATGCAAACATAAGGCACAGAACTGTAAATGCATATTTAATGCAGTGCAAAGCACACTAAAGAAGGACTCCTTGGGACAACTCATATATTTATCCTATATATTCTCCTAATTTGCTCCTGGTTGAAATTAAATGAATTGGTTTTGAGGTCAACACTCCTCTAGAATACATAACCCCTGTGCTTTGCACGGCATTGTATCTGTGGGTCCTGATGTTTCTATATACTGTATGGCAGAGATGCTCAACACTTTGACGAGTGCGGGCCACTTAATGATTTGGAATCTGGTCGTGAGCCACAATGAATAGGTTCAGAATGCTTTTTTCAAAGCATAATGGCGATTTTCAACAGCAATCAGGATACCCACAAACTTCATCCCCTTCCACCAGACCACTACATTCATATGTATCAACTCCCACATGCTAGCAATACACATGCCGATTGGCTTACCTCTATGAATCAACCCGTTTAAACTCTCCCCATTGCTCAGCATGCAAGTAATATAGAAAACCTATTTTACCAAATGATTACTACCTTTACACGCCAGTTCTATTTAGCACTCCCACTTTTCCCACAGTAGGTCAGGGGCCACATCAGATAGCCCCCGGGCCACAGTTTCCGCATGTGTGCTGTATGGTATGCCCCTTCTCAGTTATGCCTTTCCAATGCAGCTCCTGAAGGAACTCTCTTACATTAATGTATAGGTTGTGTGCTCAGCATTTCTGGAGAGAGATCATCTTGTATTAACAGCAAAAGTTACTGATTAACTCCACCACTGACGGACCTCTAAGTGCATCATGGGGAAATACCTAGCTGAAGCAACAACTTTAGGTTTCCACACTTTTTCTACATTCTTCTAAATAATTTCAATACATTTCTGGTACAGTTTCTTAATCGCTTCTCATCAGGCCTGCCTATGCCAAGCATTGGCCAGTGTCATTAATTGTCATTGGACAGAACATTTCTCAGATGTTCACTCTGCATTCTTGTTCCTCCTCCCTTCTCCCTGACCTGTCTCATCTGCCCTTCAAATTTCATCATACATTGAACGCTTATCAAGCTGAACTGTTGGCTGCTTACAACTCATAGTGACAGGGCAGTCCACAACAGACAAGACTGAGAGTGTAAACCTGCCATAGACACACCATGGATACTGGAGGGACCAGGACAAGAAAAAGTCATAGGAACCAGCTTTAATAATCAAGCTTAAAGATCTCCAACACCTTATAGAAAGCTGACAGGCTGGTGACAAGGTGACAGCGTCATACATCTCGTGGACCCTGGTATATCTCTCTGTCCTGAAGATACAGTATGGAGGACTTAATGCATCCCGATGTAAGTAAAGAACGAGGAAGGAATCTCTGGATGGGAAAAAGGGTATATGGGGGGGCGTTATTTATATATATATAGTTTGCTATGGACATTTTTATTTTGATTTTTTAAATTTTTATTTGCAGCAAGTTTTTGGGCTCTGAAGCTTATACTGGGATGACATTGTAAATTTATAACTGTTGACTCTTACCGTAGTTATGTCTATCAGAGTAATTCACAAAAATGTGACAAGCTCTCTAATTGCCAACACGATTGGCCTGTATTTCCTAAAGCTTTCCACCTCAACACACAATATGTTTTATACAGATAGATTTTTAAATCCTGTGTACTAATTGAGGACTTGGGACAAGTTCTCCAGGTGAAGTACAGAAGTTATTCAATTAGGTGGAGACATTTCCCACAATTAGGATATAACTGGTTCTAATGAGGTTCACTAAAACACAGAGATATCTCCACATGATATGGTGGAGAAGTTTGCTAAATACTGCAATGTGCTTTAACACTCTAGGTTGAGAACTAGTCATATTATAGTGAATTTCCCCTAGAAGTAGTAGTAGTAGAAGAATAGTTTTAGATGGATTTTGCCTTTGGTTTCAAATAGAAGCTTCTCTTTTATGCAGCAAAATAATCTAACTCTGCCTTGGGGGACCAGAGGCCACTATATTTATTTTCATAAGTATTTTCCATGCTTGGGGGTTGGGGTTACAGCAGGGATAGTTTTCTTTAAAATGGCATTATTCTTTAACCTTAAAGGGTTAGACTTAAACATATTAATACATATTTTTTTTATAACACAGGTATAACACCTTCACAGTTATTGTTAATTACAAATGATATTTGTTTCTACTAATATACTAGCTATAACCAGGGGCGGACTGAGGCCAAAAATCAGCCCAGGACTTTAATAAACCCAGCTAGCCTACCACCTGCCAATGTGCTTCTAAGCCCTGCCTCTATGTGCTTTCCAGACGGTCAACAAGGGCGTTTGTCAGCTGAGGCTTTAGCATTCCAGGGTCAAATACATGATAGGGGTGGCTATGACCACATTTAAAGTGATAGTGCTGAAGCTTTATTATTTTAGGAGTAGATACTGTGGCAGGGAGGGTATCCCACCTCCCTCTACGGCCATGATGCTGAGGCTATAGCATTGCAGGATCAGAACATGGGTTCGAGCATAGGTGCTCAACCCTCCTCCTCAAGGGTTACCAACAGGCCAGGTTTTGCAGATCTCCACACTGATGCACAGGTGATTGTAATTGAGTCTAGAGCTCTGTCTGAGCACTAATTACTATAACTGTACATATGTGTGGATATCTGCAAACCCTGTGGCCCTTGAGGAAGAGGGTTAAGCACGTGTGGGGTAGGGTTTCTTGTCTGAGGGGGCTGGGTCAGGTACAGGGGGAAGTGCTGGTTGGGAGATTAGTGAAGCTTTTTTTAGTTTACTGTTCCAAAATGATGGGCTAAGAATGCTGATGGTCTGTTTGCTATTTTATAGCATATAAATAGAAGGCGTATATTTATATTGAGCTGGTTTTATATTTTTACTTAAGCCCTCCAGTGATGTAGATCAGGGGTTCCTACAAGTGGTACTAGTACCACTGGTTGTACTCAATATCCTATCAGATGATACTCAACAAGGCTACAGCTTGACCTGTGCCCCAACCTGATCTGCTTCCCTTTATATTTCACCCAAGCCTAAATTGCTTCATAAGTACAAAACTGCTCCAAATGTGATAAAAGGAATTTATGTGCATTTTCATTCACTTTAAATGGCTTTTTTTTAGTTTTTCCAAGGTTTCAGGTGATGACCCACACATGCACTGGGAACCCCTGTTGTAGATCATCATAGGATTAGGGGTTTACATGTAATGCTCATTCTGATCAGTCAAGCCAAAATTCGCATTACAGATGGATTCTGGTGTTTTAATCAAACAGTTCTAAGTTCTGTTGTGTCATGATCAGAATCACTTTTATTCGCCAAGTAAACAGTTGTACAATTACCTTTTTGGCTTATTAATGAGGTTAAGTAAGTTGGGGGAATGTTGGAGAATAAGTTACATAATACCAAACTAATACCAATATGAAACCACATATACTGACATTTTTACCAATACACACACGCGCAACAGTAGATGTTTTTGTACCGAGTGGTCTTACAAAGGCTTACGTAAATCTGAGATTTAATTTGTAGGATAAATATATGTTTTAGCACTTTACTTCCCAGCTATTGCACTCTCCAGGATGAAGGCATATCAATATCCAAATCTACCATAAAGAGAAGACTGCATGAAAGAAAATACAGAGGGGTCACTGCACGGTGCAAGCCAGCCATAAACCTCAATAATAAAAAGGCTAGATTAGACTTTGCTAAAAAAAAAAACATTTAAAAAGCCAGCACAGTTGGCTTTGGGCAGACTAAACCAAAATCAACCTCAACCAGCATAGCACATCATCTGTAAAACACGGCAGAGGGAGGCAGTGTGATGGCTTGGGTGTGTATGGCTGCCAGTGGCACTGGGTCACTAGTGTTTATTGATGATGTGACACAGGACAGAAGCAACCGGATGAGATATTCAGAGACATACTGTGTGCTCAAATCCAGCCAAATGCAGCAAACTGATTGGATGGCATTTTATATTATAGATGCACAATGACCCAAAACATATAGCCAAAGCTACCCAGGAGTTTATTAAAGCAAAGAAGTGGAATATTCTTCAATAGCCAAGTCAGTCACCTGATCGCAACCCTATTGAGCCGCATTTCACTTGTTGAAGACTAAACTTCAGACAGAAAGGCCCACAAACAAACAGCACCTGAAAACCACTGCAGGGATGTCCTGGAAGAGCATTAAAAAGTAGGAAACACAGCAATGTCTGGTTCAAGACAGTCATTGCCAACAAAGTGTTTTCAACCAAGTATTAGGAATTAATTTTATTTATCATTATTTAATTTGTCCAATTACTTTTGAGCCCCTGAAATGAAGGGTTTGGGTTTAAAAAAAAGCTTTAGTTCCTCGCATTTTTATGCAATCTTTCTGTTCAACTCACTGAACGAAAGCTAAACTTCAACTGCATCTGAATTGTTTTGTTCAGAATTCATTGTGGTTCATTGTGGTAATGTACAGAACCAAAATTAAAAATACCATTTTGTGATTACTCACCTGTAAAATGGTTATTACAAGTATGTCACACACCCCGCTTCCGAATATTCATGACACTTGGGTAACTGTCCTGTTGAGGGCGATCTTGCAGAGATGACATGAAAAAAGGAACCCCTCCCGTCCCATAAATACCTGGGACCTCCCACCATTCCCCAGTATAAGACAGCAGTAAAGGGACCAGGAAGAGCCAAATGTAAACAGCAAAGAAAAAAGTTCACCATATAAAGGATCCCAGAAAACCAAAAAAGGGCGGGATGAAGCAGGGTGTGTGACATACTTGTAATAACCATTTTACAGGTGAGTAATCACAAAATGGTATTATTCCCAGTATGTCACACACCCCGCTTCCGAATAATCATGACACATGGGACATCCAATAGCAGTGCCCATAATGGGTGGGGATCCCAAAAAGGCAATAATGCAAACGTAAACTACTGCAGCTTGCAGAACTTTGCGGCCAAAAACAGCATCCGCTGAGGCCCGCACATCAACCTTATAAAACTTAGAAAAAGTATGAACAGAAGACCAAGTAGCAGCCTTGCAAACTTGTTCAACAGAAGCCTGATGCTGAAAAGCCCAAGATGCTCCAACAGCACGAGTAGAATGAGCAGTAACACGAAAAGGGGGAACCTTCCCCTTGGCAGAATAGGCCCCAACAATGGCCTGTCGAATCCATTTACTAATGGAAGACTTAGCTGGCGCCAGACCTTCCCTGGGCCCGGAGGGCACCACGAAAAAGGCGTCCGTCTTACGAAAAGGAGAAGTAGCCACCAAATAAAATTTCACACATCGAACCACATCCAAAGAATGTAAGGTCCTCTCCTTGTCATTACTAGGCTTAGGACACAAGGAAGGGAGAACTACATCCTGATTGAGGTGGAAGGCCGAAACCACCTTAGGAAGGAAATCCGGCTTAAAGTGGAAAACTACCTTGTCCAGGTGCCTCTCAAAGTAAGGAGCCTGAATAGACAAGGCCGCTAACTCAGAGACACGCCGAACAGAGGTAATAGCCACCAAAAAGGCAACTTTCTGAGTGAGCAGAGAAAGAGCAATATCATGCACTGGCTCAAAAGGAGGCCCCTGGGGAGCCGACAGAACCAAGTTTAAATCCCAAACCGGCAGCAAGGGCTTTCTAGGAGGCCGCATGAGTAACCCCCTGGAAAAATGTCTTAACTAGGGGATGAAGGGCTCTGGTAACTCCAGCCCTCTAGGTAAGCCCTCAACCCCCAATCTCCGCAGCCAGCTTCACCTGTGGGAGCCCCCGCTTGCCGGGACGCAGAATACGCCTGCCCGGGATCGGTTGCCCCCAGGACTTCAATGGCTCAAAGGATGAGAGCTTACTGGTTTAGAGGTCTGAAGAACCAATGGCTAAGAGCGAGTGTAGCGGAAGTCCAGAGACAGGCCAGAGGTTGCCACGGGGAAGTCGGAGTTCGCAGCGGTACAGAGGGGAGAGACAGCTCGAGGTCAAGGTACAAGGCAGAGGTCGGCAACGGAGATCAGATCGAGAATGGTCGGTTCAGGCAGGGGTCGGCAACGGAGATCAGAATAGTCGGTTCAGGCAGAGGTCGGCAACGGAGAACAGAATAGTCGTTTCAGGCAGAGGTCGGCAACGGAGATCAAACAAGGTAAATCAAGACTATGCAGGGTACAAGGCGCTATAACAGGCACTGGGCAACTGAGGGGGGAAACCTTATATAGGGACAGACATGAAAGGAAAGGTGTATGTGATTGGTGCACATAGGATCAAAGGTCTGATTGGGAGAACAAGGAGTGCCCAATCCCATCTATGGGCTCATTGGCCCAGACAAGGAGGGGGGCGTAAGCCCCACTGAACCTAGGGCTCATTGGCCCTTTATTCCGAACCAGGGGGCGTGCCAGTGCCCCCTGGCTAATCTACAGCCTCCGGCGGGCGCGCTGAGTACAGCGCCGCCGGAGGGAAAAGAGATCACGAGCTTGCGCGCGCGCACGTGACCTGATGACGCGCGAGCGAGGAGGGAGAGCGGCCATGCTCGGCGCCGCCTGAGCAGACGCCGCACGGCGCGGCCGCCGGGCAGGAGCTGCTGGGGCCGACCGGCCGCCGACAACGCTGGAACGGCGCCCAGGTGAGTGCCGATTTGTGACACAGACCATGTTGAAGAAACTCCAGAATTCTGGGAATAGAAAACACCCTACAAGGCAAGGCCCTAGTCTCGCACCAGTTAATATAAGACCTCCAAGTCCTATAGTAGATGTTAGAGGAAGATCTCTTCCTAGCTCTAACAAGAGTCTGAACCACCGCATCAGAAAGACCTTCCTCCTTTAAGATGGAGGTTTCAGCAGCCACGCCGTCAAAGCCAGCGTTGGTAAATTGGGGTAGCGTGATAAGATCCGGAAGAAGAGGCAGATAAAACTGATCTACTGCCAGCCGCACGACGTCTGCGAACCACACTCGTCTTGGCCACCTTGGAGCCACCAGAATTGCTGGTGCCCCTTCTAGAGTTAGCTTGCGCACCACCTTGCCCACCATGGAGAAGGGGGGGAACAGGTACAGAAACCCCAGTTCCCTCCAAGCCAGGGACATGGCATCCACTGCCAGGGCCAGAGGATCCTGAGACAGAGACACAAAGGCAGGAAGCTTGTGAATGTGACGTGAGGCAAAGAGATCCACCTCCGGAGTCCCCCGCTTGTGACAAAGGGACTGGACTACCTTGGAACTGAGAGACCATTCTCCTCTCTGCCCAAACAAGGATCAGAGAAACCTCCCTGAGGGCACTCCTGCTGCAAGTCCCTCCTTGGTGATTGATGTAAGCGACCACCATCCGATTGTCCGATCGGACTTGAACTGGCAATCCCTGCAAGAGAAGAGTCAAGCGAGACAGAACCAACCAAATGGTCAGCAGCTCCAAAACATTGATAGGGGTATGAGCCTCCCGAGGTCCCCATAACCCCTGGAACTGATGCTCCCTGTAGAAGCCCCCCCAGCCCGACAGGCTGGCGTCCGTGGTGACCGTTTCCCAACAAGGGGTCAGAAAGGATCTGCCCTTCAACAGATTGCTTGACACTAGCCACCACTGAAGGGACTGCTGAGCCCGGGGAGACAGCAGACAAGACTGATCCAATGACAGCGGACACTTGTCCCAAGTCACTAGAAGATGGAGCTGAAGCGTCCTCATGTGAAACTGGGCAAAAGGGACTGCCTCGAAGGAAGCCACTATCAGACCTGCCAATCTCATCCCTAGCCGGATAGACGGGCGAGGATTGGAAAGCAGAAGCCGAATCAAATCTTGGATCAGAAGAATCTTGGGCTGAGGAAGGAACACCCTGGCCTGAAAGGCATCCAGAGTCATGCCCAGAAACGAAACCTCCCTGGACGGGGAGAGGGAGGACTTGAGATAGTTGATCACCCAGCCGAACCTCTCCAGCATGGATACCACCACTCTGGTGTCTAGCTCCGCTTGGCTGAGAGAGGAAGCCAAAATGAGAAGGTCGTCCAGGTATGGAACATTGCGAATGCCCTGGACCCTGAGGAGGGCCATCACCCCCGCCAATACCTTGGTGAACACCCTCGGAGCCGAGGTAAGCCCGAATGGAAGGGCCACAAACTGAAAATGCTGATCTTCCACCACGAACCTGAGGAATCTCTGGTGTGCCAGGAAGATAGGTACATGCAGATACACATCCTTGATGTCTATGGACGTCATGAAGTCCCCCTGACGAAGAGAATCGACGGCTGAACGCAAGGTTTCCATGCGAAACTTCCTGAAGCGGATAAACCGATTGAGGATCTTCAGATACAAAGTGGGTCGAACGGAGCCGCCCTTCTTGGGCACCGTGAATAGATTGGAATAGAATCCCAAGCCCCTTTCCGCGGAAGGCACCGGGCAAATGACAGCCATGTCCAGCAGATAACTTACTGCCACCCGAAGCCCCTGTGCGGCCAGCGGATCCGAAGGCACTCGAGACCTGAAGAATCTGGGAGGAGGCCGGATCTCGAATTCCAGCTTGTAACCGGAAGACACCGCTTCCAGAATCCATTTTTCTGAGACCTCCTGGTCCCAGACCTGGAAGAAGTGCCGCAGCCGTCCCCCCACCCACAAGGGTGAGGGCGCCCCCTCATTGCTTAGCTGGCTTAGCAGCGGGCTTGGGTTTGGAACTCCAATTCTGACCTGGATGGGCACGACCTCTGCCTCTACTCCAGGAATCACCTCTGAGGGTAGAGAAGGCCAAAACTCTGCCAGTTCTGGCACCACGAAAGGAAGGGTTAAAGGAGGCCGCCCCCTGAAAGGGACGACGTTGCCTCTTACGCTGAGGTAACTTCCCTCCTTTCGTGACAGAATCTAATCTTTCTCCAAAGAGCCGCAATCCCACAAAGGGAAGTGCTGTAAGTGACTTTTTGGCCACAAAATCGGCCGCCCACTGGCGTAACCACACCGACCGCCGAATAGCTACAAGCAAGGCCGAGGTTCTACCAGGCGGCAAGCACAAAGGACATGAATAATTCACACTGCTTAAGGGCGGCAAACTCAGCACTAGCCGGGTCAAGCCTGGAGGTACTCAACAGGTCTCTAACCACAGACCTGGTAGCCACTGCCATAAGCGCCGAAGCACAAACAGGCCGCAAGGCTGAACCGACACTAGCAAAAGCGTGGCAAGCCATCTGATCAACGCGTTTATCCTCACCATCTTTGAGAGTGGTGGAGTCAGGAGAATGCAAAATAGAAGTATTGGATAACCCGAGCACCGGGGCATCCACCTCGGGAGGGGACGACCATCGTTTTACCACGTCCACCGGAAAGGGATACTTTTTATCCCAACCTTGAGGAATACCTGGAAGTTGTGTAGACTTCTCCCATTCCTTAAGAAAAATGCCATCAAAATGCTTTTGATTTGGGAACTCCAGGAGCGGCTTAGAAGTCCCAAAGAATTCCCCTTTTTGAGGAGCGGCCCCCTCAGGAGGAGAAATTGCTAGAACCTCAAAAAGGTGAGCCAAGACCTTCGGGGTATCCACAGCATCCCCCTGCCCTTGCTCAGTATCAGCACCAACAAACTGCTGATTGTCAGAACCCTCAGAATCCTCAAATAATTCCCCCTCTTCTAGCGGGGGATAATCAGACCAGTCAAGAAAATCATAATCATCAAACTCAAAGGCCGGCGCGGCTGGAGACAAATGCTTTCGCTTAGCCGAGGCCTTTCTGGCAACAGAGCCAGAAATAAATTTCTCAATATTAGCCAGTCTGGCACACACATCAGATTGCGACTCCCCACCTGTGACAACATCACTAGGGGTACGGATAGGGCAGGGTGGGGAAGGAGATGAGGCCGGGACCCCAGACCCGCGACGAGCACGCCGAGCGTCCGCCCCGCCCCCTCTCTAACTGCACCTGTAGTAAAAGTGAAACCGGCCCAGCAAACAACGGCCGCAAAAACACACACATACACACACACCATCCATACACCTTTTCCCCCAAATAAAGCAAAACAACCCACGGGAGAAAAGGCTCCCCCCCCCCAAGGGGCAAAGAGGGACACGGTAGGGGGGAGAACCCACACCAATAGTTGAAAGGACAAGAGGGACGGGGCATCCCAAGCCGGGATCACCAATCCGGACACCGCCTACCCGCCTACCCCTTTGTATGGGGTCTCAAGGGGAAGCAAGCTCCCATATACACCACAAGGTGCAGCCTACCATTGCCTGGGCCCCGGCTACCTGCAAGGAGGAGACAGCCACCTTCTGACTTGCTTCGCCGACTGCAGAGACGAAAGACTGGGGAATGGTGGGAGGTCCCAGGTATTTATGGACTGGGAGGGGTTTCTTTTTTCATGTCATCTCTGCAAGATCGCCCTCTACAGGACAGTTACCCAAGTGTCATGAATATTAGGAAGTGGGGTGTGTGACATACTGGGAATAAACTGTTGTCTCTGTCCAAATATTTATGGCTTCTACAATCTAAGGATTTTCTACAATCATGTAAATGTGGCTCCCAACCATCTCTCAGTGCTCATTGTGGCTCTCATTTTAAAGTGCTACTGCAGGGGGAATCCACACCGTGCTTGGCGAGGATGTCAGCATCCACTGGGGGCACGATTCTTCTCCCCCCCCCCCCCCCCGGCTGCGTGTGCAAGTGGCGGGGGAAAAAAATCATGCCCCTAGGAAACGCCGACATACAGCTACTCTCGGCCAGCAGCACGGAGACCTACATCGCACTTGACACCCACTACCCCACCTTTCTCCTCTCTCCCCTGGCCGATGCTGGGAGAGAGCAGCCCAACGCCTGCCACCCGACCTCGTCCCCTTTCCCCCAGCCGATGCTGGTAGAGAGCAGCGCAACGTCTGCCATCCCACCTTGTCCTCTCTCCCCCAGCCGATACCAGGAGGGAGCAGCTCGGCGTCTGCCTCCCCAGCTCCTCCTATCTGCCCCAACCGATGCAGAGAAAGAGCAGCACGGCGTCTGCCACCATACTTTCTCCTGTCTCCCTGGCGCACATATGCATATTTGGGATTGCAGGCATGCGCTTTGGACATTTGCACAATGGCGATTGGTAGTGTGCGCATGCATGTTTGGGAGTGCGTGCATGCGCATCTGGGAGTGCGTGCATGCACATTTGGGAGTGCACACATGTATGTTTAGGAGTGCACGCATGCGCTTTGGGAGGGTGCCCCTGTGCATTTGGGAGTGCACGCATGCACTTTGGGAGTTCGCACAATGGCAACTGGGATTGCTGACATGTGTGTCTGGGAGTGCTGGTCTAGGCTCCAATGTCACCTAGCAACAGGGGAGGAGAGGAGAAGCACATCCAGGCTGTCTGTAGTACGTTCTGGGAAAAGAGAAATCATTTGTTGGAACTGTAAACCCCCATTTCTGCCATTTTTCTTCAATTTAAAAACGGAAAAGAGACAGGGCCAAATGTAGCCCAACGCAATGGTGTAATAATTACCTTTGCCTGCAGTAGCACTTTAAGAAAGGTGGGGACCCCAGCTCTATGATGTGTACGCCATTGTCTAGCGGAGTAACTAAACAGTGTGTACATTTAATGGTGCCCTGTCATGGCTCATACAGTAACCTTTTTCCTATCATTTAAAAGGATTCAAAACTACAATAATTAGAAAACAGGTAGCTGACCTGATGCCTGCCCCATGTGCATCTCCTTCATTTCAGGGTAGAAGCCGTAGCAGGGCTTCAAAGTTTACCCTTTTTTCAAATGTATTCTTCCAGGACCATGCAAAAAAGGTGTTCCCACAGCTATCCCTTGGAGCAAACACAGCAAGCCACGGTGGTCTTGCTCCTGTCTCTGACCACAGCAGAGCATGTTCAAGACTCATAAAGCTGCTCCATGACAAGATCTTCCCAGATCAGCCATGACCCAGAAATTGAAGCAAAAAAGAAAATGTTGCCTAGAATACAAGAGGTATTTACATAAAAAGGTTCTCGTGTACTTTGAAATGCCTCTTTTTAGACTGTTCCCAAGGGGGATAAGGTGGGAGCAAGTTAATGTGTGTCTGGACAGGGACTTTTTCCTGTCATTTTAACTGAATTGCTAGCAGAAAGTATGGGCTAACCTGAGTATATTGGACAACTATTGGACATTTCTGTAGACGATACAATGTGAGCACAAATTATTATTGTTGTTTTTCGGGCCATCTTCTTCAGGTGGAGGAGCCTGTCTGCTTCCCATTCAAGTTGTGTTGTAATACAAATATTGTAGCAATAATATGTTTTAATGTGTCTTTTGAAGATAATTGTATATATCATCTGTTCTTTCTGTATTTAGGTGGAGCAGATGCTGTTGGAGTTCAAGCTTCATGAAGAAGACCTGGAGGTGTTGATGAACCGGATGCAGATGGAGATGGAACGTGGTCTTCACTTAGAGACCAATGAGGAAGCTAGTGTGAAAATGTTGCCCACTTATGTCCGATCAACACCTGATGGCTCAGGTGAGGTGTAAAAAAGACAATTCTGTGAGTACTCACCTGTAGAATTGCTTTCACTATGCATGGCACGGCCTGCTTCACGAAGTCATAACATCTGGGATTCCGCCACAAGGTGGCGCAGTGGCACTGCAGAAGAGTTGTGGCTCCGCCCGGTACCATGTAAAAACGGAATCACCATAGACTTCCAGTAGTTGACAAGCAGTGATACAAGAACTGGGAACAAATAAAGATAACAACCCCAACTAAATTGGAACAATCACCATAAAGAGGCAACCAAGAACAACGAAACAAGGGTGGGGTGAAGCAGGCCGTGCCATGCATAGTAAAAGCAATTCTACAGGTGAGTATTCACAGAATTGTCTTTTTCCTAGTGCATGGCACGGCCTGCTTCACAAAGTGATAAAATGTGGGACATCCAAAAGCAGTGTCCATAAAGTAGGGTGGGATCCCGAAAAAGAAAGTAACAACAGACGGTTTAGACCACCACCGCCTGGAGTACCTTGCGGCAAAAGCAGCATCAGCTGAGGTCTTAACATCAACTATTCTTAGTATACAGTACGTCCTGCTCCAGATATAATACTTACACTTGGGTTATCCTCCGCCAGACGGCGCTGTGCACTGCAGACATGCAAAAAAACAGGCTCCTCCCGGCCCTTCAAATACCCAGGGACCTCCCACAAATCCCCAGATTAGACATGAAGTATCACTCTCTCGCAGGTGAGCGGGGCTATCGAAGCCTGCGGCCCTGTCGGACTATTCCCACCCGTCCTCCCTGTGATGTGCCTCCCAGCTCGGGCTGCGTCGGTCGGGTGAAGGTAGGCAGCACCTTGTGTGCTTATGGAGCCATGCTCCACCGCAGTACCCCACCAAAGGGTAGGCGGTTTAGGCTGATGGTGAGCCTTTAGAGGATGCCCCTCCCGCGCTATTGCCCCATGCCCCCTGTAGCGGTGGGCCCTGTACAAAGGGTCGCCATCCTCCCTCGTTCCCCCCGTAGTCCGGGGGGAAAGAAAGAAAGGGTCTCAGTGTATGTTTACACGCTTATGGCCTTAGTACTGTCCTTGACTGGTATTCATGGTGTCAGTGCTGCGCTGTTGATTTTTTATTATACATCTGTCGCCGCCAAGCGCACCCCTTCCCTTGTTGAATGTGCTGCGACGAGCGGCGGCGTCGCCTCAGACGCGGTTACGTCTTCATTGGCGAATCTCCTTTTTTTGTAAGTGTGCCATACACTTCACTCTTCTGACAATGTTGAAACTATCTCAGAGCTTCGCGCTCTTCGGGGGGGGGGGGGGGGACCTGTTTTGGCGTGCTCCGCGTCACAGCCGCTTGGGGACCGCCTAGACCGACCGCCTAGACCTCTTTGCTAAAGGTGGTAGGTTACCACAGCGCAGGCGGCAGCCTCGACCCTTTCGGAACCAGGGCCGCCTTTCAGCCCCCTACAGAGGTGTTAAGCAGGGGAAAGGGGTGTCCTTCGCGGGGGCTCGTTCAGACTCCTGGCATAGGAGCAGGGGGCGACGCCCCGGCCCCTCCTGGGGGACCAAACCTAAAGCCCCACCCAAGACCCCTCAGGCATGATGGGGCGCCCTCGCCCGCCAGGGTGGGGGGACGGCTACAGCACTTCGCGCATGTCTGGAGGCACCAAGTCTCGGACCGGTGGATTCAGGAGGTAGTTACCTCCGGCTACAAAATAGAGTTTGCTGTGCGGCCCCCCTCGAGATTCATCAGGTCCCGGATTCCCCAGGACCCGGTATCGGCTCAGGTCCTGTTGCAGGTGGTGCAAGGCCTTCTGGATCTGGGAGTTATTTGCCAGGTTCCCTTGAGAGAATTGGGAGAAGGGTTCTACTCCAACCTTTTCACAGTACCCAAAAGAGATGGGTCAGTCAGGCCCATTCTGGATTTAAAGATCCTCAACAAATTTGTCAAGCACAAGCGCTTTCGCATGGAAACTCTGCGCTCGGCCGTTGGCTCTCTGTGCCCAGGGGATTTTATGACGACTGTGGACATCAAAGATGCTTACCTTCACATACCTGTGTTTCCGGGACATCAAAGGTTTCTCAGATTCGCGTTGAAAGATCAACATTATCAGTTTGTGGCCCTACCATTTGGCCTCACTTCAGCTCCCAGAGTGTTCACCAAGGTGCTGGCGGGAGTGATGTCCTTGTTGAGGTCAGGGGGCATTCGAGTGCTGCCCTACCTGGACGACATCCTCATCGCCTCATGGCCCCTACAGCAGGCGGAGCTGGACACTCAACGGGTGGTGTCCACCTTGGAGTCCTTCGGCTGGGTGATCAGTTGCCAGTCTGTCCGGTTGGGGGGGATTCTGAAAGTCCCTGAGGTTCCAGGGCAGGTGGGGCCCTCAGGAGGCCCATTTACCCATCAACATTCTTGAACTACGGGCAGTCAGGTTGGTTCTGGAGCAGTTGACCGATCACCTGCAGGGACTGTCTGTTCAGGTGCGCTCAGACAACAGGATGGCGGTTGCCTACATCAATCATCAGGGAGGGACCCGGAGCAAGGGTGCTCTCCAGGAAGTGTTGCGGATTCTGACATGGGCAGAGGCCAATGTTCAATGCATTTCGGCTGTTTACATCCCGGGGGTGGAGAATCTCCTAGCAGACTCTCTGAGCAGGGGGACTTCCCGTCAAGGGGAGTGGTCCCTCTGCAACAGGGTATTCCAGTCCCTGTGTCACCGTTGGGGTCTACCGGATGTGGACCTGTTTGCATCCCGTCACAATCGCAAGCTCCCGGCCTTTGTCTCCCTGTCTCAGGATCCTCTGGCTGTGGCCACGGACGCTCTGTCATTGTCTTGGAAGAAATTTCGCCTCCTGTATGCATTTCCCCCATTCCCCCTGCTGGGCAGGGTTCTGCGCAAGATTGCCCTGGAAAAGGTGCCAGTGATTCTAGTGGCCCCAAGGTGGCCAAGAAGAGTGTGGTTCGCAGACGTGGTACAAATGGCAGTAGATCAGTATGTCCTGCCAGAAGCGCCAGATCTACTCACTCAAGGCTCCTTACGCCATCACAATTTACAAACTCTGGTTTTGACGGCTTGGCTGCTGAAACCTCCATCTTGATGGAGAAAGGCTTGTCTGCCTCAGTGGTGGATACCATGGTACAGGCTAGGAAGAAAACTTCTTCTGCCATCTATTACAGGGTATGGCATTCCTACATAGACTGGTGTGAGTCTAGGTCTCTTCCCTGCAGGGAGTTCTTCATCCCTAGGATTCTGGAATTTTTACAACATGGATTAGAGTTGGGTTTAAAACTCAGTACTCTGAAGGGTCAGGTTTCTGCCTTGTCTGTCTTCTTTCAGAAGTCCTTTGCTCAGCATCACTTGGTTAAGACCTTCTTTCAGGGGGTCACTCACGTGCGTCCCCCATGTAAGCCTACGGTTCCTGTTTGGGATTTGAACTTGAGCCTCGATTCAGAGAGACACAAAAAACTTCAGTTTTAGTTCCGATCTGTGAAATGTTTCCGTTCTCGTATGAACGTACGAGCGATTCTATGCATGCATTGAAAACCTTCTGTAAAGTTTCCGTCCGTTCGTACGGCAGATTACGAATTACACGGATGTCGTTTTCCATCCAGACTTTTCCGTTTCATTTCCACATGTTACAACGTAGGCTTTCGTTTTTGCCCTTTTCCCATCGTATCCTCCAACGAATCCTTTACGTTTCCCGATACATTCTGTTTCCATTTTACAAAAAATAATCGTCCAGACGGAATCCTTACGATCTTGCGCCTGCGCACTACAAACTTAACTCATTAAAGTGCTCGCATACATATTTGCCACCCTCACTTCTACTACAATGTTTAGCTAAATCACTTAGCACTATCCTCCATCTTCCCTTTTGGCCCCTTAAAGCTCACCCAAACCACTTAGCACTATCCTCCATCTTCCCTTTTGGCCCCTTAAAGCTCACCCAAACCACTTAGCACTATCCTCCATCTTCCCTTTTGGAACCTTAAAGCTCACCCATACCACTTAGCACTATCCTCCATCTTCCCTTTTGGCCCCTTAAAGCTCACCCAAACCACTTAGCACTATCCTCCATCTTCCCTTTTGGAACCTTAAAGCTCACCCAAACCACTTAGCACTATCCTCCATCTTCCCTTTTGGACCCTTAAAGCTCACCCAAACCACTGGTCATGTGAATATTCATCTTTAAATATTTCTGGTCCCATTAGTTTTGTGTTAATGTATTTTGTAAATGAAATGACATTGTAACATTTTTTTGGGATGCCATCATAAAATATAAAATGTATAAAAATTTTGAAAAATTTAACATTTTTACAACTATAAAAAACAAAATACATAGCAATGGCAGGCCACAGAACATTATTCTTCATCTGTGGTCCCCAACGAGTTGCGCAGCTCCTGCATCTCGCCCACCAACTGAAGGACCCTGACACTCAGTTGTGCCACTCTGGCACGTGTGGTCCCTGTTAAAAAACGTAAATTAAAATATTGGTATAACCTTGTTGGGGTCATACTGCAGTGCCCCCCCCCCCGTATGGTCCAAACACCTAAATCTGGACTTCAAAAGCCAGAGGGCCCTCGCCACCACGGCCCGGGTTTTGCATAGTGCCCGATTAGAGAACCCCTGGCCCGCATTCTGCAGGCAAAGAACGGGCATCAGGAGAAAGGGTGAGTGGCACATCTTGCTGTTCCTGCAACCAAATATAAAATAATTACACAAAGCAAAGGTAACCAACTAAAACAATAACTCCTACAACAAATTAAGATTCAAGTTCAACAATCCAAATATAATTCACAAAGGACATAAGTCTAAAAAAATATAGAAATTATATGGATGTGTGGGAAAATAAAGGTTTACATGCTAAGGACTAATTTAGGTCAGCATTAAATGCATCTATAAGGCATACATGAAATGTATTGATTCAGGTATGCATTGCTATACAATTTATGGCCTCGGCCATGCTGATACATGCAATGCCTTGGTGCTAAAGGCACACAGACTCCTCCACATAGCCACAAAACATGTTCAACAATAGCAATCCGAGCCCTCAAAGGTCTCGTAAGTGGATCGGAAATGAAACGGATTTATAGGGTGGTGATCCGTTGGAAATCAGCTCTCTGAATCAGACGGAAGCTCTCTGAATCAACGGAAGTTTTCTGAAGGAACGGAAAATTTCCGATTTTGTTTGGAAAATGATCCGAACTAACGGAAATGATCCGATTTGCTTCCGATCATCGGAAGCGCATTCCCGAATGTTCGTGCGAGTAGAAAATGGACGACAAAAAGCAAAAAAATGACAAACACCCACCAAAACTTTCACAGACAGCTACGGAAGTCCGGACGAATGTGTCTCTGAATCGAGGCTCTGGTTTTGTCTGCCTTGCAGGGTGCTCCCTTTGAGCCTATTCATGATGCTGCTTTGGCTGTACTTACCCTCAAAGTGGTTTTTCTGGTTGCTATCACTTCGGTCAGGCGTGTGTCGGAGCTGGCGGCGTTGTCTATTCAGCCCCCATACTACGAGAGACACCAGGACAAGGTGGTGTACCGCTTTAAGCCAGACTTTCTGCCAAAGGTGGTGTCTGCCTTTCATTTGAATCAGGACGTTGTTCTTCCTTCATTGTGTCCTAATCCTAGCAACGCTAAGGAAAGGGCTCTGCATTCCCTGGATGTGGTCAGGTGTCTGAAGTATTACCTGGTTGTCACTGCGGCCTTCCGGAAGACTGATGCTCTTTTTGTGGTTCCCTCTGGTCCTATGAAGGTTTTGGCTCCGGCCAAGTCTATTATTAGCAAATGGATCGTCAGGCTGTGATTCAGGCCTATTCTGCTAAGGGGAAGAGTCCCCCCTTCCGTCTTACTGCTCATTCTACTCGTGCTATTGGTGCCTCTTGGGCCTTCCAGCACCAGGCTTCGGTTGAACAAGTTTGCAAGGCCGCTACTTGGTCTTCTGTTCATACCTTTTCGAAGTTTTACAAGGTTGATGTTAGCGCCTCAGCAGATGCTGCTTTTGGCCGCAAGGTTTTGCAAGCGGTAGTAGTTTAAACTGCCTGTTGTCACCTTTTTTGTTGGGGGATCCCACCCTACTTTATGGACACTGCTATTGGATGTCCCAAGTGTAAGTGTTATATCTGGAGCAGGACGTACTGTATACTAAGAATAATACAATTCTGTGAAATACTCACCTGTAAAATTGGTATTATAAGTATACAGTACGTCCTGCTCCACCCCACCCTGCTGTTGCATTATTCTGGATCCCCTGTATGGTGATTGTTATCTTGTTATAGTTGCCAGTTGTTCTGGGTGGTTTAATTCTCCCGGCTTCTTGTTTACTGCTTTTCAATGCTGGGGATTTGTGGGAGGTCCCTGGGTATTTGAAGGGCTGGGAGGAGCCTGTTTTTTTGCATGTCTGCAGTGCACAGCGCCATCTGGCGGAGGATAACCCAAGTGTAAGTATTATATCTGGAGCAGGACGTACTGTATACTTATAATACCAATTCTACAGGTGAGTAGACTTTCACAGAATTGTATTTTGTAAAACTTGGAAAAAGTATGAACAGAAGACCAAGTTGCGGCCTTACAAACTTGTTCAACAGAAGCTTGGTGCTGAAAAGCCCAAGACGCACCGATAGCACAAGTAGAATGAGCAGTAACCCTAAAAGGGGGAACCTTTCCCTTAGCAGAATAGGCCTGCTCCACCGCCTGACAGATCCACTTGTTGATAGTGGATTTAGCCAGAGGCAGACCCTTCCTAGGTCCAGCAGGAAGAACAAAAAGAGCGTCAGATTTCCTGAAGCAGTAGCAACCAAATAAAACTTCAGGGCCCTGACAACATCCAGAGAATGAAGCGTCCGCTCCTTGGAATTAGCAGGTTTAGGACACAGAGAAGGCAAAACAATATCCTGATTGAGATGAAAAACAGACACAACCTTAGGCAAGAAATCCGGCTTAAGCCGAAACACCACCTTATCCTGATGCCGCTCAAAATAAGGAGGTTTGATGGAAAGAGCAGCCAGCTCAGAGACTCGCCTAACCGAAGTAATGGCCACCAGGAAGGTCACCTTAAGAGTCATAATGGGCAAGGCAGCCCCAGTGATAGGCTCAAAAGGAGGACCCTGCAGAGCAGACAACACCAAATTTAGATCCCAAACTGGTAGCATAGGTTTACGTGGTGGACGCACATGAGTAACTCCCTGAAAGAAAGTCTTGACCAAACGGTGATTGGCAAAAGACCTTTGGCAGAAAATTGCCAGGGCTGACACCTGTCCCTTGAAGGCCCGAATCCAGGCCATGTTGCAAAAAATCCAGAATCATGGGAATAGAAAACACCCTACAAGGCAGAGACCTAGACTCACTCCAGGCAATGTAAGCATGCCAAATCCTATAGTAGATAAAGGACGAGGACTTCTTCCTAGCCCTAATCATGGTATCAACAACAGAGGCCGGCAAACCCTTATCCATCAAGATGGAGGTTTCAGAAGCCAAGCCGTTAAAGCCAGCGTTTGTAAATTGGGATGGCACAGCCGTCCCTGAGTGAGCAGATCTGGATCCTTGGGCAGGACATACTGATCCACTGCCAACTGCACAACGTCTGCGAACCACACCCTCCTTGGCCAGCAGGGGGCCACCAGAATGGCTGGTACCCCTTCCTGGGCTATCTTGCGCAGCACCCTGCCCAGCAGAGGAAGGGGAGGGAACACATAGAGGAGTCGAAACTCTGTCCAAGGCATTGCTAGCGCATCCGTGGCGAGGGCCAGAGGGTCCTGTGACAGGGAGACAAACCTGGGAAGCTTGTGATTGTGGCGGGACGCAAACAGGTCCACATCCGGAAGACCCCACCGGTGACACAGGGAGTAAAATACCTTGTTGCTGAGAGACCATTCCCCCAACCGAGAAATCCCTCTGCTCAGTCTGCCTCCAGGTTCTCCACCCCGGAATGTAAACCGCCGAGCAAGGCACATTCTCTTCCGCCCAAGACAGTAGCAGGGACACTTCCTTGAGGGCTTGCTTGCTCCGAGTCCCTCCCTGATGATTGATGTAGGCAACTGCCGTCTGGTTGTCCGAGCGGATCTGAACAGCCCGACCCTGAAGGTGTGAGGTCAGCTGAGCAAGAACCAAGCTGATCGCCCTCAGTTCCAGAACATTGATGGGAGCATGGGCCTCCTGGGGGCCCCATTGACCCTGGAACTGCAGAGACTTCCAAAAGCCCCCCCAACCTGTCAGACTGGCATCTGTGGTCTCCCAACGCTGGGGCAGAAAATTCCTGCCCACTAGAAGGTTCCTTGAGTCCAGCCACCACGAGAGGGACTGTCTGGCCAGGGGGACAGAGCAAACTCCTGATCCAGGGACACAGGGTCCCGATTCCAAACAGACAGAAGCTGCAACTAAAGAAGCCTCATGTGAAACTGAGCAGAGGGGACCGCCTCGAAGCAGGACACCATCAGACCCACTAACTGCATCCCCTGCCAGATGGAGGGATGGAGACACAAGAACAGAGCCCGAGCCTGCTTCTGAAGGCCCTCCACTTTCAGCTGGGACAGGAATACCTTGACCTGAGTGGTATCCAGAGTCATGCCCAGAAAGGACCTCACCAAAGACGGAGACAGTGAAGACTTGGGATAGTTGATCACCCAGCCGATGGACTCGAGAGTGGAGGTCACCATCTGAGTATCCTTCTCGACCTGATGAAGAGACGGAGCCGCAATGAGAATGTCGTCCAGGTAAGGAAGGATGCGAATGCCCTGATGCCGCAGCAGAGCCATCGCGCCCGCCAGCACCTTGGTGAACACCCAAGGCAATACCGAAGGGTAAGGCCACAAATTGGCAACGCTGATCCTCTAGAGCAAACCTGAGAAATCTCTGATGACCCAGGAAGACATGGCACATGAAGATAAGCCTCCTTGATGTCCACGGAGGTCATGAAATCGCCTGGGCGAAGGGAACTGACAGCCGAACGAAGAGTCTCCATGCGAAAGTGCTTGAACCTGACAAACCTGTTAAGACCCTTCAAGTCCAGGATTGGCCTCAGGGACCCATCCTTTTTGGGGGCTGTGAACAAATTGGAGTAGAAACCCTGACCCCATTCCTGGGAAGGCACCGGGCAAATGACTCCTGAGTCCAGCAGACGTTGAACCGCAAGGCGCAACCCCTGAGCTGACAGGGTTGTGAGGCATCCGGGATCTGAGGAATCTGGGGGGTGGCCAGGCTGCAAACTCTATCTTGTAACAGGAGGACACCACCTCCTGAATCCACCGGTCTGAGACACGGAGCCTCCAGACGTGAGCAAAGAGCCGAAGCCGTCCCCCCACCCGGATGGGTGAGGGCGCCTCCTCATGCCTGAGGGGGCTTGGGAGAAGGTTTGGGCTTGGGGTCCCATGAGAGACCGGGACGACCACGGGATCTGCCACGGCCCCAAGACCCCCTGCGGGCACCTGAAAAGAGGGACCCTCGATCTCCTCTGGGGATACGAAAGGAGGAGACTGAAGCAGATGGCCCCCGAAAGGCCGAGGCTGCTTCCTATGCTGAGGCAGCCTACCATCCTTGGCTAAAACATCCAGACGCTCACCAAAGAGCTGCAGCCCCACAAAGGGAAGTCCAGTGAGAGCCTTCTTAGCAGCAGCATCAGCTGCCCACTGACGCAACCAAACAGAGAGGCACATAGCCACCAAGAGGGCAGAGGCCCTACCACTCAGCCGTACATCATCCATGGCAGTAAGAATAAAGGCAACAAAATCAGAGCACAGCAAAAGGGTCCTATACTCATCCCTTCCAGCTGTAGCGCCAGCAAGAAGCCGATTGATCAGTCTCTTAAGAGCAATAGCAGTTATGGCAGCGGCACAGGACGGACGCAAACCAGCCCCCACAAAGGAAAAGGCATGGCAGGCCAGCTGATCCATACGCCGGTCCTCGCTGTCCCGCAGTGTAGTAGTGTCAGGGGAAGGCATAACAGAAGTGTTGGACAATCCAAGAACGGGCGCGACCACAGCTTAACCAAATCAGCAGGAAAGGGATACTTCTTATCCAAACCTTTAGGCACCGCGGGCAATCTACTAGGACATTCCCACTCCTTGAGCACCATATTAGTGAAATGACTCTGCTCAGGGAACTCCAGACGCTGCCTAATGGTACGAAAAAGCTCACCCTGCTTCCTCTTAGCCACCTCAGGGGGGGCAATGTGTAAAACCTCAAAAATGAGACAACAGATTAGCGGTGTCCTCAGGAAACCAGGAATCCTCAGACTCAGACCCAGGGTCACTGTCGCGGCTCACCAGCTGGTCCCCA